>JAZHAC010000008.1:16487180-17893351 GCA_039707435.1 Actias luna | reverse complement strand
AACCTAACCTAACCTAACCTAACCTAACCTAACCTAACCTAACCTAACCTAACCTAACCTAACCTAACCTAACCTAACCTAACCTAACCTAACCTAACCTAACCTAACCTAACCTAACCTAACCTAACCTAACCTAACCTAACCTAACCTAACCTAACCTAACCTAACCTAACCTAACCTAACCTAACCTAACCTAACCTAACCTAACCTAACCTAACCTAACCTAACCTAACCTAACCTAACCTAACCTAACCTAACCTAACCTAACCTAACCTAACCTAACCTAACCTAACCTAACCTAACCTAACCTAACCTAACCTAACCTAACCTAACCTAACCTAACCTAACCTAACCTAACCTAACCTAACCTAACCTAACCTAACCTAACCTAACCTAACCTAACCTAACCTAACCTAACCTAACCTAACCTAACCTAACCTAACCTAACCTAACCTAACCTAACCTAACCTAACCTAACCTAACCTAACCTAACCTAACCTAACCTAACCTAACCTAACCTAACCTAACCTAACCTAACCTAACCTAACCTAACCTAACCTAACCTAACCTAACCTAACCTAACCTAACCTAACCTAACCTAACCTAACCTAACCTAACCTAACCTAACCTAACCTAACCTAACCTAACCTAACCTAACCTAACCTAACCTAACCTAACCTAACCTAACCTAACCTAACCTAACCTAACCTAACCTAACCTAACCTAACCTAACCTAACCTAACCTAACCTAACCTAACCTAACCTAACCTAACCTAACCTAACCTAACCTAACCTAACCTAACCTAACCTAACCTAACCTAACCTAACCTAACCTAACCTAACCTAACCTAACCTAACCTAACCTAACCTAACCTAACCTAACCTAACCTAACCTAACCTAACCTAACCTAACCTAACCTAACCTAACCTAACCTAACCTAACCTAACCTAACCTAACCTAACCTAACCTAACCTAACCTAACCTAACCTAACCTAACCTAACCTAACCTAACCTAACCTAACCTAACCTAACCTAACCTAACCTAACCTAACCTAACCTAACCTAACCTAACCTAACCTAACCTAACCTAACCTAACCTAACCTAACCTAACCTAACCTAACCTAACCTAACCTAACCTAACCTAACCTAACCTAACCTAACCTAACCTAACCTAACCTAACCTAACCTAACCTAACCTAACCTAACCTAACCTAACCTAACCTAACCTAACCTAACCTAACCTAACCTAACCTAACCTAACCTAACCTAACCTAACCTAACCTAACCTAACCTAACCTAACCTAACCTAACCTAACCTAACCTAACCTAACCTAACCTAACCTAACCTTTTTTTTTTTTTTTTTTTAACGTGGGGAAATGCATTTACGCATCCCCTCCCAGCCCGGGGGGGCCAGGAGGGGTATGTGGGACTCACCCGGCGCTAGTCGCCGGGAATACCCACTAAAACCCCACGGCCGTCTGTCGCCTTCCTGGGGTGACACGGGTCCGTGCATAGCAATCACCGCGTCACCCCAGCGACCGGCCCGGCCTGATGTTAAGCCGGGCCCCATCCGGGCAGCCTGGCAAGCTGCCCTATCCTTCTGCCGGACTGGTGCAATGGGAGGTGGGTCCCCCGACCCACCCCCCCAGTCCGGCATCAGGGCGGCGGAAGAGCTCGGACGAACCGGCCCCTCCTACCGCCCCTTCTTCTGCGACGGAGAGGGTCCGCTTGGGCATCCGCCTCACGGACCCTCTCCGCGGCCTCCTTCTGTGACATGACCTGCTCACAGAAGGAGGCCACTTCATTCCAAACACTCTCGCTGCCGAGCATGGCTCTCACCACACCCGACAGCGAGAGGTCCGCCCCGACCGCCGCCTCCAGAGTGCGGCGCGGCTCAGACCACGCAGCACACTCAGAAAGAGTGTGCTGCGCAGTGTCCTCCGCCGCACCACACTCGTGGCAGGCGGCTGTTGGCTCCCTTCGAGCGATCTTGTGCAGGTACCATCCGAAGCAACCATGCCCGGACAGCACCTGCACAAGCCGAAACGACAGGGAGCCAAACCTCCTGTCGCACCATTCGTTCAGGACCTGGCGAATGGCGTTTATGGTATACGTACCATAACGCGCATTCGCCAGATCCTGCGCCCAGCGACGCATAATTGCGTCGCGGGCCACCAGCCTCATCTCCTGCACTGCTGCAGGAGATGGGCGCCCACCACCTTCCCTCCTGCTCGCCGTCGTGTAGTCATACACGACGGCGAGCACCACTGCCTCCAGCTCCCACGGCGGGGAGCCGGCGAGCACGCAGGCTGCCCCCGAGGACACCGTGCGGTATCCGCGGATCACCCTCAGCGCCACCGTACGCTGCGCTGCACGCAGCGCACGTTTGTTGGTGGCGCTGAGAGCGTCCACCCACACTGGTGCCCCGTAGGCAGCCATGCTCCGCACGACTCCCGCGTAGAGCTGGCGGCACTTCGCACCGGGTCCTCCCGAATTCGGGAGGAGTCGGCCGAGCGCCGCCGCCGCCCCGACAATGCGCGGTCCGAGCCCCTTAAAATGGGGCTCGAACCGCCATCGCCCGTCCAGGATAAGGCCCAGATATTTCATCTGGGCCCCCACCCGGACGGTATGCCCCCCCACAGAGATGCTCGCCCCAGGAGGCGGGCCGCGACGAGGACCATGAAACATCATGGCCCTGGTCTTCTCGGCCGCAACCCTGAGGCCGAGCATCTCTATACGCCTGACCACAAGGGCTGTACCCTCTGTGGCCAGGCGTGCCACCTCCCTCCACTCTCTGCCTTGGGCTACGACGAGGGTGTCGTCCGCGTAGCAAAGCAGGCGTACTCCACTGGGGAGCACGCCCGCCGCGTCGCGGAGCACCCAGTCGTAGCCCACGTTCCACAGGAGCGGTCCCAAGACCGACCCCTGTGGAACCCCACACGCAGTTGGACGCCGGACCACGGCGCCCCGCCTGTCGGCGTAGATGATCTCCCGGTTGCGGAGATAATCCTCCAACAGCCGCCGCAGGTACAGGGGCACCCCGAAATATCGGAGTGCCTCCTGTATCACTCCATGCGGCAGGCTGTTGAAGGCGTTGGCGATGTCCAAGGACACCGCCAACAGCCTATCTCCCCGGGAGACCGCCTCCGCCGACCACCCTTTTAAGGTCATAAGGGCGCCGATGGTCGAGCGCCCATTCCGAAAACCGAACTGCCCGTCCGAGAAGTTCGGCCCTACTTGGTCGATGTGCCGGATGACACGAGAAGCCACTATCCTCTCTAGTAGCTTGCCCGTGTCATCCAGCAACACCAGCGGCCGATACGCGGACGGGCAGTCCGTAGGGCGGCCCTCCTTTGTGAGAAGGCAGAGCCGCCCTTCCTTCCAAGGCTTCGGGAACCGTCCGACTCGGATGCACCGGTCGAACAGTTCCCGAAGCTGTCCACCCATGTGGCCCAATGAGAGGGCCAACACCTTCCCCGGGACCCCATCGGGGCCGGGGGCTTTCCGCCTGTTGCGGAGCCGCTTTACCACCGTTTCCATCTCCTCATCAGAGATGAGGGGAGGAACGGTGGCTACCTCCGTCCCGGCCCTACCAGAGGGAGGGGGCATGGGAGGTGGAACAAACCCTGGAGGGTCGCAGGGAAACAATGTCCCCACGACCCTCTCTAGTACGTCTGGGTGGAGGGTCCCCGTTGGTGGAGGCGCCCGGGCCCGAAACTTGTCTCGGGCCATTTTATATGGGCGCCCCCATGGGTTCCTCTCCACCTCCTGGAGAAGCTCCTCCCATGCCCCATCCTTGGCCCGGCTTATGGCAATCTGCAGGGAGATTTTACACTCCCTGTAGATGCCATAAAGCCGGGCCTCCTCTGTGGGGTCCCGCGGCCCCCGACGTCGGCGAAAACGCCCGAAGGCCCTTCGCGCCGCGGAGCAGGCCGCACGGAGCTCACCCAGCTCCGGCGACCACCAGTAAACCGCCCGCCTACGCGGGCGGTTATAGCTCCGCGGCATCGACGCGTCACACACCTCCGTTAACGACTCTCGAAAACGGAGGGCGGACGCGTCGATTCCTTCACTCTGAGGCGGCCATCTCCAGCTCTGGATAATGGCCGCCTCCTCAGCTAGCTCCCGGTTGAGGGAGCAGAGGGCCCAGCGCGGGAACGGCGTCCCCCGGGGGGGGCGAGCTCCCGTGTCAGCTTCGGAGGTGGAGACTTCAAATCTGATATATCTGTGATCAGATAGAGTCTCCACCTCCTCCAGCACACGCCACCCCCGGACACGGCGTGCGACAGACGGGGAGGCGAACGATACGTCCACCACCGAACCCCCGTTCCGTCGCACGCACGTGTGCACCGTTCCCCTGTTGAGGAGGGACAGTCCAACCTCGACTGCCCACTCCTCAACCGCCAGACCTCGCAGGTCCGTGGTCACCGCTCCCCACGTCCTAGACTTGGCGTTCAAGTCGCCAAGCAGGACGACAGGGAGCGGCGACAGCCGCCTTACCGCAGGCCCCAGGGAGCTGAGAAACCTCTCAAACTCCACCAGGGCCCGGTTGGGGGAGAAGTACACGCCGACTAGCGCGTACTCCCCCCAGACGGCTGTCACGAACCCGCTGCCCCTCTCACGGACCGAGAGCGTTGTGCCCGGGCAGTAGATCGCCACGGAACCGTCCAGATCCCCAGCCCAGTTGTTCTGGGCGGGGACGTGGTACGGCTCCGCAGCGACCACCATACCAATGCCCCACTCCGCCGCTGACTGGACCATAAGATCCTGTGCAGCGGCAGAGTGGTTCAAATTCGTTTGGAGGCAGCTGACTTGGACGTACTCCATCAAAGTTCCATGTCAGCTGCCTCCTGCCTAGGGCTCTCCATGCTCACTGAGGGCGTAGGGACTACGCCCTCCATTCTAGCCCCAGGTGCCGGGAGCGTACTCACTGAGGGCGCAGAGACTACGCCCACCAGTGCAGCCCCAGGTGTGGGGGTGTTCCGTTTCTTAACGGTGGGGGGCTTGCAGTTAGCCCCCCCCATATAATGTGTCGCCGGTCTCCCTGCGTCAGCACACACGGCACAGTGGAGCTTTTCAGCCCCACAATCCTGTGCCGTGTGTCCCTTCTTCCCGCACCGGAAACAGAGGGCACTCCTCTCCACCTCCGAGTGGCACAATGCACCAGTGTGGCCCAGACCCATGCACCGGAAGCAGCGCAACGGCTTCTCTTCCAGTGCCTGGATACGGGCCCCCGTCCAGCCCACCTCTAGGCGTCCTGCCTCCATAAGGCTTCGGGCCGAGCTTACAGGGAGGGAGAGGTGCAGCACTCCTCCGTTCCAGCCGCCGTACCTGATGCTGCCTGCCCGAATCAATTCGGTCGGGCAGCCAGTCTTTTTTTTGATAGCCTCCAGTACCTCTGCGACCTCAACCGTTTCATCGAGACCGACAATCCTAATATCCGCCTTCTTGACGGGTCTTGTCACTACAGCTACGTCAGTTAACGCTGCCTGTAGCTGTAGTGCCAAGACTTCTGCCTTTTCCCGGCCACCAGCACCAGAAATCTCGATGATCCTGGCGCCAGTGACCGTTTCCCGCATTTTAAGATTGTCGATCCCTATGTTCGACGGTTGGATAACCTCCTTTGCACTGATAAGTGCGGCCCGGTAACTTATGCCTTTGGCTACTGCTTCTGGGCGAAGGGTCACCACTACTGCCGCCGAGGTAGGCACGGAGGGCAGTTTTGGAACACCCTTCGCCGGTGTCACTCCTTTTTTCACCGCTTCAGCTGTAGCCGGAGCAGCCACCTGTGAAGCGTCCTTCTTTTTCTTTGGTCGGCGTGCTACCACCGACCATGACTCCCCACTTGTCTTTCCTCCACCGTTTTGCGCGTCCGCATTTGGTAGTGGGGCCCATTCTACGCCCAGTGGCGGAGCTGGAGCAGAGGCCACCGACACCTGTGGCGCAGTTGGCACAGAGTGCGGAGGGCCCACCGGTTGTGATGGCACTGTCGCCGGAGCTTCAGAGCCCTTCTTCCTTTTAGGGGCCGACTGGCTCCCGTCAGCGCCACCCGTCAGTTTGGAAGGCTGTGGCAGCTGGTGCGTCAGGAGTTTTCCCTCCAACTCCACGAAGCGGGCATCAATTTGGCCCACTGTGGTTTGGAAGGAACGCTCCAAACCACCAACCGCCGCCAGCACTTCCTGCAGCTGTTGGGCCACCAACTCTGACTGTGTAGGAGAAGGAGGTGCATTAGCCTTTCGGTTCACCTCCTGCCTCCAGGCCTTCAACTGCTCACGCAGGTCATCCACCTGACGGCGAAGGACCCGGGTTTCCCGTCGAAGGCGCGCAGTCTCATCGGTGTCCGTGCGAAGCAGCAGGACATCCACCACGTCCTTAAGCCCCTTCGCTGCACTCTTCAATTGGCTGACACACGGCCCACTGAGATGCCCCGACTTTTGACAGACATTCAGTATGCTGTCAACTTCTCGACCGGCAAGGGTTCGCACCTGGTCCGTGTCCAGAGTGTCGAGATCCAACTTGGTCTTTTCAGTTGGTCTCGCCACCTGGACCTCCTGCACCTCACTCTTAGCCAACACTCGCTCGACAGCATCCAACACACCACCAGCCGATACGTGTCTACCACCCCCCGCATTGCCAATGTATGTCCTTGGCTTACCCCTCCGCGCAGTATTCTGCTTAGGGACCTCTGTAAGGTCCCTTTCCACCTCATCCTCGCCTTTCCTGTCCTCGAAGGATCGCTTAGAGGATGTGCCAGCATCCCCTGAGACAATCGGGACCATCCCCAGCGAGTAATCTGCCGATTCCTCGTAATAGATCTCCACAACGTCGTCCTCACTATCCGGGTCAACGGCCGACATAGTCCGGGTCTCCAGATAGGGGGGGGTTCACCCCCTATCCCAAAAACAAGGAACCAATATAAAAATAACCCCAATCCGCAAGAAACAAACAGAGTCCGAGTTAAGAATTACGCCAAAGTCAAAAAGAAAGGAATCAAACCAAAACCGTGTGAGAAGCCGAGTCGTATTAACAAAAAGGGGAACAAGAACAACGCAGACAATCACACCAACACAGAGAAAACCAGAAAGCATCAAGAACCTACTAACATCAACTCCCTACTAACATCAACTCCCTACTAACATCAACTCCAACCTAACCTAACCTAACCTAACCTAACCTAACCTAACCTAACCTAACCTAACCTAACCTAACCTAACCTAACCTTTTTTTTTTTTTTTTTTTTTACGTGGGGAAATGCTTTTAGGCATCCCCTCCCGCCTGGGCAAGATGGAGGGAGGGGTATGTGGGACTCGCCTGGTGCTAGCCGCCAGGAATACCCACTAAAACCCCACGGTGTCCTTCTTTCGCCTATTCGGCCGGGGAGCAGGAATTATGATTACATTTCATCTGCTCACCCGGCAGGCGTAGGCCCCTCATAAGGGGCCACCTTCCTTAATCAGGGGTCATCTGTACCCCTTGACGAACCTACGAGGGGCGCACCGAACACACAAATGCGCCTCGCCTCGGGCCTGTGCATACACTGCATGGGCGGAGATACATGCCCGCGTCCTCCGCCTGCAGGCCATTCTTACGGCGGCCTCAAATCATTACCGGCTCGTTGCCGCCGTCTAGTTCTTCGAACTCGAGAGGGGAGCGTGGTGTTCTGCTCCCTCTCCCTCTCCGCCGCCTCCTTTGCGAGCATAACTTCCTCACAGTATGAGGCGACGGAGTTCCACTTGTCGTCGCTCCCGACCATAGATGTTATGATGGCCGGGAGCGAGAGATCTGCCCCTATCGCCGCAACCAATTCGCGGCGTGGCGTTTCCCAAGCGGGACAGTCCTCGAGTGTGTGCTGCGCGGTGTCCCTCACGCAGCCACAATGATGGCACCCTGCCGTTAGTTCCCGGCCTATTCGACACAAGTAACTCCCAAAACAGCCATGGCCAGAGAGCACCTGTGTCAGCCGGAAAGACAGGGCGCCGTGCCGCCTAGACAGCCACTCGATCAAAATTGGTCGAATGGCCTCTATTGTAGCCACTCCTGAACCGGGTCGCTCAAGTCGTCGGTACCATTCTTCCACCACTAGAACCTGTTGGAGCTGCGTCCTCAGCGTCTCGATCTCCCGAGGCACGAGTCTTTCTCCACGCTCCAGCGCCTCCACGCGTATATTGTAAAGGGACGCGTAGGCTCTCGCCTCCAGGTCCCAGGGTGGTGATCCGGCTAACAGGGAGGCTGCTTCGACCGAAATCGTGCAGTATCCACGGATAACTCTGACGGCCATAGCCCGCTGAGGTCTTCTTAAATGTGCGATGTTTTTGGCCGTCAGGCTATATGCCCATACTGGGGCACCATATAGAGCCATTGACCGCACGATCCCTAGATACAGCCTCCGGCAGGTTGAATTCGGCCCCCCAAGGTTTGGTAATATGCGGGCCAAAGCGCCGGCTGCACCCATGAGTCGGGGCACCAACTGCCGGAAGTGTTCGTCGAAGGTCCATCGACTGTCGAGGACGAGGCCGAGGTATTTCATTGTCGACTCGACAGCGATGGACACGCCTCCCACGACAATCTGGGATCCTCGAGGTGGCGCATTCCGAGGGCCGTGGAAGAATACGGCCTCCGATTTGTGCAGTGCCACCTCTAATCCCAGAAGGCGGATTCTACCGACAACTTGTGCGACACACGCTGTCGCAAGTATCGTCGCTTCGCGGTGCGTCTTCCCCCGGGCTAAAACCAACGTATCATCGGCATAGCAAACGACGTTGGCGCCTCGGAGGAGCGCACCGCGCAACGCCCAGTCGTATCCGATATTCCAAAGCAAGGGTCCCAACACCGACCCCTGAGGAACACCGGATGCGACTTCTCGCCGACCTTCTTCATATCGACCCGGGAAGGTCACACCCCTCTCGCTGAGGTAAGCCCCAACAACGCGGCAGAGGTAGGAAGGCACTCCATGATACCGGAGTGCCTGTTTGATGGTGGCCCAGGGCAAGGTGTTAAAAGCATTGGCGATGTCTAGGGACACCGCCAAAACCACCTCGCCCCGAGCATTTGCTTCCTCCGCCTGCTCCTTCACTCGCATGATTGCTCCTATTGTGGAGCGCCCCTGACGGAAACCGAACTGATTATCCGCCAGATCCGGCCCAACTGATGTTAAGTGGCGAACAAGGCGGCCTGCGATAATGCGTTCGCAGAGTTTTGCCACCTCGTCCAACAACACTATGGGCCGGTAAGCGGACGGTGAGTCCGCTGGGCGCCCCTCTTTTTTCAGCAGGACTAGTTTGCCGGTTTTCCAAATACGTGGAAACCGGCCTTGCTGAAGGCATGCGGTGAAGAGTCTTCGTAGTTGGGGCTCGAGGGCCTCATGAGCCAGGACCCATACCCGACCATGAATGCCATCAGGTCCTGGGGCAGTATTTTTTGCTTGCAAGCGTTTTACTGCCGCCCTCATTTCTTCCCGGGTCACCTCGGGGATTTCATCATCGTCCTGGCCGTCAGCGTTATAAGAAGCTGTTGGCGGAGCCATCCGGGGAGGCGCATGCTCTGTTCTGTGCGGAAACAGAGCGGACACTATTTCTTGGAGGAGCTGTGGCTCAAGACTCTGGGTTACCGGGGGGGCCCATTGTCGTAATTTACCGCGCACCATACGGTATGGACGACCCCACGGATCCCGGTTAAGCGTCTCGAGCAATTCCTCCCTTGCCAGAGCTTTTGACTGCTCAATGGCCTTCTTTAGCGCTAGTCTGGCCGCTCTGTACTGCCCATATAGTTCCGCCTCCCTGGCTGCAGCAGCTGCGGTCTGCGAGCGGCCTCGCCTGCGTCGCTGTCGGGTATACTGGCGTCGGACCGCCACACACGCTACACGTAATTGCGCAATCTCGGCGGTCCACCAGTAGACCTGACGCCTGGCGGGTATTGGCCCCCTTAACCGGGGCATTGCCGAATCGCAGATACGAGTCATCGTAGCTCTTAATGACTCCGCCTCCTCGTCTACATCTATAGTACTGTCCAGTGGTTCGCCATTCACCCAGGCTTGCAGAACTGCAGCTTCAAGAAGAGCCTCCCGATCAAGGCGCCTCAGTGCCCAACGCAGACCTCGCTCATTGGGAGTCCTACGAGTTGGTCCATCCGAGTTTTGGGTGGAGATGTCGAACCGTATGTATCTATGGTCCGACAAAGTCTCCACCCCCTCCAGGACTTTCCAGTTTCGAACACGGCGTACTAAGGCAGTGCTGGCGAACGTGAGGTCCACAATAGACCCGCCCTGTTGTCGCACACACGTGTTGGCAGACCCCCGGTTAAGGACTAGCAAGCCAGTAGCAATGGCCCACTCCTCAAGAGCCTCACCCCTAGCGTCTGTGGCCGGGGAACTCCAAGCCGTTGATTTGGCATTGAAGTCCCCGAGTACTAGGACGGAGTGAGGCTGACCACGACGTATGACGCTGCCAATCTCCCCGAGAAAGATCTCAAACTCAGCGAGACACCGAGAGGGCGGCATATATGCACCCACCACGACCACATCGCCGAGACGTGCCGCTACATATCCGCGACCCCTTGAGATGTTAGAGAAAGGTGGGATACCAACGATGGCCTGGGACACTAAGGCCACCGAGCCGTCGAGGTCGCCCACCCAGTTGTCAACAGGTGGGACATAGTAGGGCTCAGCCATCACAGCGACATGTATTGACCACTGCGCCATGCTTTGGGACATGAGGTCCTGAGCTCTGGCACAGTGGTTCAAATTACCTTGCAGAAAGTGGAGTGCCATTATTATTGGCACTCCATCGCTGCCTCTTTTGACGTCGGTTGCGTTTCATTGATGCTAGCCGACGCTAAGGGTATAGAAGGATTCTTTTCCCTCTTATCTCCTATCTTCCTTTGCCCCTTATTGGGTGGTGATGTTTGTTTGGCGCAAGCTCGACTTCCGACCCGGTGCCCAGCAGATTTACTTGCCGCAGCACAGATCGCACAATGCGGATCAGCATTGCATCCACTGGCTTTGTGCCCTGGTTGACTGCACCGGAAGCATAACTGGCTACAGTCAACCATCGAGGTGCATTTAACGCCCAGGTGCCCGTCCTGAAGGCACCTATAGCACTTCTGAGGTCTAGGCGGCAGAACCTTGACGTCCGCGGACACCCACCCTACAAGGATACGGCGGGCATCCTCCAACTTTTTCACTGCTGCCACCGGGCATGAGACCACAGTCGAGCACAAACCCCTAAAACCGGGATGAATGCCATTCGATGTTACTTGTTCCGGCAGGCATTCGGTGGCCGTGGCGACTGCCTCTATGATCTCCTTCGGAGTCACAGACTCATCCAAGCCGGAAATGCGAACGTATGCATTTTTTGTGGGCCTCGAGACTTTGGCAACCTCCGCCGGAACAGCCTCTCTAATTTTGGCTGCCAATGCGTCAGCCTGATTGCCACTGGCAGCACCTGGCACCTCGAGAAGGTATCCCCCGGTGGCTGTCTTCTTCCATTTAAGGCTTGCAATACCGATGTCGGCTATTTTGACATCGGTCTTTATTTTCTGTAGGACCTCCAGATAGGTACGCCCATTTTCTCGTGCTTCCGGCAGCAGCGTGACTGACACTGCTGTTGTTTTCGGGGGCCGGAGCTTCTTGGGTTTCCCCTTGCTAGTGGCCGACTTCTTATTTTTGATTTTGGCAGTCTTTACAGGCTTGCCATTTCGCCCTACTAACACCCATTCCCCATCCGATGGTAGTTTCTGCTTACTCGTAGATGGGGCTGTAGCGGGTGTTTTTGTGTCGTTGTTCTGAGCCACCTTCTTTTTTCCCGTGGACTGTTTAGAGCCAGGTAGCTTGGGAGGTTGAGCATTTGAAGAGGCTACCACTTCAGCTGTGGTTAGTAGGGCTCGCTTGTCTGCCGCTAGAGGTGGCCTCATTCGTTTCTCTGGCAGCAACCTGTCCTTAATGTTGTCCAGGCCAGCTTCCATCCGGAATATCACGGTTTGAAGGGCCTGATCTAACATTCCCACGGTGACTAGTGCTGAGGAATCGTTCTGCACTTCCAACTGGCGTGATTTTGTGAGGGGAGGAAATTCTTCCTGAGTTTTCACTGCAGTCGACGCTCGAGGTTTCTTTCGTCGCTCTGCCTCCCAGTTTTGTGGCACTGGACTTGACTCCCCTCTAGCCAATATTTTTCGAGGAGGAGAAGAGTCGCCTACTGTACTAGTCCGAATCGGACTTGGGATTCGAGTCGGAATTGCCCTGGAGATATTATCGCAAGTGCAAGTGCATTTATTTGCAAAGTCAACCCTCATCTCCACCAGCTCCTCCCGAAGTCTCGAGATCTCTGCCGTTTGTCTTGCTTCGTTGGCTTTCAAATTTTCGTAAGCCTCTTGAAGCCTCTTCAACTCCTCGGAGGCATTCGTTTCGGCTAACGATTCAACCAGTTCCGATATAGATTTGGCTGCCTCATTTAGGGCACGCTGACATGTGCCCTTTAAATTTCTTGACTTACCTACGACTTTCATTATGATTTCCGTGTCATCAAGAATTCCCTTCTTTAAGTCTAAGGCCAAGAGATCTTTAGCGGCGGGTCTGTTTGCATTTTTGGCTACTCGCGCGCTTCTTGCGCGAGAAGCTAACTCTGCAACTTCTTCTTCTGCTTGTAGTCGGATTTCCTCTTGTCTAGTGCGAAGAAACTCCGACTTCGCTTTGGCAAGTCCAACGTATTCTCCTGTCGTTGGAGGGCGACCTCTTCTTTTGAGCGTTCTCGACTTCTCCTCTTCATAGTCCATTTCGTTACCAGATGATAAGCATCCTTCACTACTTTGATAAAACTTACTGTGAATTGGAGACGTTCTACCTTCGGAACTTGCCACAGATGCCACAGATATCATTGTGGCCTGGCTACTACTTACACTTGCAGTTGACAATCTATCTAGAGACGGTGTTCTCTCTAATACTACGACAGGCAAGAAATTGCCCCCCCCAGATAACGAAGGGCTGCCCGGGTTTTTAGGCCCGGGGAGGGATTCTCCAGTGCCAAAGGCACTGGTACCCTCCTGGGGTAGTTCTCTTGTATCTCTTGCTAGCTCCATTGTTTCAACAAAATCAGAAGTCCGAGTTCGTGCAGGGGTCATCATGTTATTTTCAAGTGTCAGTGTGCGTGCTAAGGTCATTTTGTTGGGTTCTATATGGTGTACAAATTTGCCCCCCCCAGAGAACGAGGGGCTGCCCGGGCTTTGGGGCCCGGGGAGGGATTCTCCATTTCTGGTACCCTCCTGGGGTAATGATTTTTGATTTATACACTCCATTACTCTTTTCTTCTCGTCCAGTTTGCGGTGCGCCTGCCGGAACTGGTGCTAGTAACCAGTCCGCCAGCCGCTACCCGGTACTGGGCCCTTGGGGCTCAAATTGAGCCCTCATCGGCCCCAGCCCGGTACTAAGAGCGCCGCGCACATACCGCTCTTAGGTCAGGATATCCGCCGCCGGCCAACTTGGCCGACGCCCAGGGTGCACCACGTGGAGGTTTCCTGACTTCGCACCCCAACCTTTTTTTTTTTTTTTTTTTTTTTTTTTTTTTTTTTAACGTGGGGAAATGCGTTTATGCATCCCCTCCCAGTCCGGGGGGACCAGGAGGGGTATGTGGGACTCACCCGGCGCTAGTCGCCGGGAATACCCACTAAAACCCCACGGCCATCTGTCGCCTTTCTGGGGTGACACGGGTCCGTGCTTGGCAATCACCGCGTCACCCCAGCGACCGGCCCGACCTGATCTTAAGCCGGGCCCCATCCGGGCAGCCTGGCAAGCTGCCCTATCCTTCTGCCAGACTGGTGCAATGGGAGGTGGGTCCCCCAACCCACCCCCCCAGTCCGGCATCAGGGCGGCGGAAGAGCTCGGACGAACCGGCCCCTCCTGCCGCCCCTTCTTCTGCGACGGAGAGGGTCCGCTTGGGCATCCGCCTCACGGACCCTCTCCGCGGCCTCCTTCTGCGACATGACCTGTTCACAGAAGGAGGCCACTTCATTCCAAACACTCTCGCTGCCGAGCATGGCTCTCACCACACCCGACAGCGAGAGGTCCGCTCCGACTGCCGCCTCCAGAGTGCGGCGCGGCTCAGACCACGCAGCACACTCAGAGAGGGTGTGCTGCGCAGTGTCCTCCGCCGCACCACACTCGTGGCAGGCGGCTGTTGGCTCCCTTCGAGCGATCCTGTGCAGGTACCATCCGAAGCAACCGTGCCCGGACAGCACCTGCACAAGCCGAAACGACAGGGAGCCAAACCGCCTGTCACACCATTCATTGAGGACCTGGCGAATGGCGTTTATAGTATACGTACCATAACGCGCATTTGCCAGGTCCTCCACCCAGCGCCGCCTAATATCGGCGCGAGCCACCAGCCTCATCTCCTGCACCGCTGCAGGAGATGGGCGCCCACCACCATCCCTCGTACTCGCCGTCGTATAATTATACACGGCGGCGAGTACCTCCGCCTCCAGCTCCCACGGCGGGGAGCCGGCGAGCACGCAGGCCGCCCCCGAGGACACCGTGCGGTAACCACGGATCACCCTCAGCGCCACCGTACGCTGCGCCGCACGCAGCGCACGTTTGTTGGTGGCGCTGAGGGCGTCTACCCACACTGGTGCCCCGTAGGCAGCCATGCTCCGCACGACTCCCGCGTAGAGCTCGCGGCACTTCGTACCGGGTCCTCCCGAATTCGGGAGGAGTCGGCCGAGCGCCGCCGCTGCCCCGACAATGCGCGGTCCGAGCCCCTTAAAATGGGGCTCGAACCGCCATCGCCCGTCCAGGATAAGGCCCAGATATTTCATCTGGGCCCCCACCCGGACGGTATGCCCCCCCACAGAGATGCTCGCCCCAGGGGGCGGGCCGCGACGAGGACCATGAAACATCATGGCCCTGGTCTTCTCGGCCGCAACCCTGAGACCGAGCATCTCTATACGCCTGACCACGAGGGCTGTACCCTCTGTGGCCAGGCGTGCCACCTCCCTCCACTCACTGCCTTGGGCTACGACGAGGGTGTCGTCCGCGTAGCAAAGCAGGCGTACTCCACCGGGGAGCACACCTGCTGAGTCGCGGAGCACCCAGTCGTAGCCCACGTTCCACAGGAGTGGCCCTAAGACCGACCCCTGTGGAACGCCACACTCAGTCGGACGCCGGACCACGGCGCCCCGCCTGTCCGCGTAGACGATCTCCCGATTATGGAGATAGTCCTCCAACAGCCGTCGCAGGTACAGGGGCACTCCGAAATATCGGAGTGCCTCCCGTATGACTCCATGCGGCAGGCTGTTGAAGGCGTTGGCGATGTCCAAGGACACCGCCAACAGCCTATCCCCCCGGGAGACCGCCTCCGCAGACCACCCTTTGAGGGTCATCAGGGCGCCGATGGTCGAGCGCCCAGACCGAAAACCGAACTGCCCGTCCGAGAAGTTCGGCTCGCCCTGGTTGATGTGCCGGATGACACGAGAAGCCACTATCCTCTCTAGTAGCTTGCCCGTGTCATCCAGCAACACCAGCGGGCGATACGCGGACGGGCAGTCCGTAGGGCGGCCCTCCTTTGCAAGAAGGCAGAGCCGCCCTTCCTTCCAAGGCTTCGGGAACTGTCCGACTCGGATGCACCGGTCGAACAGTTCCCGAAGCTGTTTCCCCATGTGGCCCAATGACAGGGCCAACACCTTCCCCGGGACCCCGTCTGGGCCAGGGGCCTTTCTTCGGTTGCGGAGGCGCCTCACTGCCGTATCCATCTCCTCATCATTGATGAGGAGAGGAACGGTGGCCACCTCCGCCCGGGACCTACCAGAGGGAGGGGGCATGGGAGGTGGAACAAACCCTGGAGGGTCGCAGGGAAACAGTGTCCCCACGACCCTCTCTAATACGTCCGGGTGGAGGGTCCCCGTTGGTGGAGGCGCCCGGGCCCGAAACTTGTCTCGGGCCATTTTGTATGGGCGCCCCCATGGGTTCCTCTCCACCTCCTGGAGAAGCTCCTCCCATGCCCCATCCTTGGCCCGGCCTATGGCAATCTGCAGGGAGATTTTACACTCCCTGTAGATGCCATAAAGCCGGGCCTCCTCTGTGGGGTCCCGCGGCCCCCGACGCCGACGAAAACGCCCGAAGGCCCGTCGCGCCGCGGAGCAGGCCGCACGGAGCTCACCCAGCTCCGGCGACCACCAGTAAACCGCCCGCCTATGAGGGCGGTTATAGCTCCGCGGCATCGACGCGTCACACACCTCCGTTAACGACTCTCGAAAACGGAGGGCGGACGCGTCGATTCCTTCACTGTGAGGCGGCCATCTCCAGCTCTGAATAATGGCCGCCTCCTCGGCTAGCTCCCGGTTGAGGGAGCAGAGGGCCCAGCGCGGGAACGGCGTCCCCCGGGGGGGGCGAGCTCCCGTGTCAACCTCGGAGGTGGAGACTTCAAATCTGATATATCTGTGATCAGATAGAGTCTCCACCTCCTCCAGCACACGCCACCCCCGGACACGGCGCGCGACAGGCGGGGAGGCGAACGATACGTCCACCACCGAGCCCCCGTTCCGTCGCACGCACGTGTGCACCGTGCCCCTGTTGAGGAGGGACAGTCCAACCTCGACTGCCCACTCCTCAACCGCCAGACCTCTCAGGTCCGTGGTCACCGCTCCCCACGTCCTAGACTTGGCGTTCAAGTCGCCAAGCAGGACGACAGGGAGCGGCGACAGCCGCCTTACCGCAGGCCCCAGGGAGCTGAGAAACCTCTCAAACTCCACCAGGGCCCGGTTGGGGGAGAAGTACACGCCGACTAGCGCGTACTCCCCCCAGACGGCTGTCACGAACCCACTGCCCCTCTCACGGACCGAGAGCGTTGTGCCCGGGCAGTAGATCGCCACGGAACCGTCCAGATCCCCAGCCCAGTTGTTCTGGGCCGGGACGTGGTACGGCTCCGCAGCGACCACCATTCCAATGCCCCACTCCGCCGCTGACTGGACCATAAGATCCTGTGCAGCGGCAGAGTGGTTCAAATTCGTTTGGAGGCAGCTGACTTGGACGTACTCCATTACGTTTCCATGTCAGCTGCCTCCGGCCCAGGGCTTTCCACACTCAGCGGTGGCGGCACAGAGACCACAGCTTCCGCGCTCGCCCCAGGTAGGGGTGCCATCTGACCCTTCGTGGAAGGAGGCTTGCAATTAGCCCCCCCCATGTAGTGCTCAGATGGCCTTCCAGCATCTGCACACACGGCACAGCGAACCCTCTCAGCTCCACAGCCCTGTGCCATGTGGCCTGCCTTCCCGCACCTGAAGCAGAGGGTACCCCTCTCTACCTTGGATCGGCATAACGGGCTGGCGTGGCCCAGCCCCATGCACCGGAAGCAGCGTAGTGGCTTTACCTCCAGTGCACGGATCCTAGCCTCCGTCCATCCCACGCGCAACCTACCAGCTTCGACCAACTGTCTGGCATAGTCTACTGGAAGGGAGAGATGGACAGCTCCCCCACCCCATTCACTATGCCTGATTTCGCCCACCCGAGCTTGTTCAGGTGGACAACCAGTCTTGGCCGAAACGGCCTCCAGTACATCCCTCTTTGTGACGGTTTCGTCGAGATCGACGATCCGAATATCGGCTTTTTTAACAGGCCTGGAGACAACCGCTACATTGGCTAGTGCCACTTTCAGCTGCATCTCCAGAGCCGCCGCTTTCTCCTGGCCATCAGCACCAGGAATCTCAAAAATCCTGGCGCCGGTGACCGTTTTGCGGAGTTTCAGACCGTCGATCCCCAACGCTGCAGGTCCGATTATTTCCCTTGCAGTCAACAGGGCACCCGTGTAGTCGATGCCCCGTGCTGCTGCTTCCGGCTGAAGCGTCATAATGACACCCGCTGTGCGTGGCTTAACGGGTAGCTTCGCCGGGGCCTTAACAACAGGCACCTTCCGTGGTTGGAGGGGAGCCACAGATTGTGCCGGTGCCTGGAGACCACTCTTGGTCTTTTTATGGCGGCGTGCCACCACTGACCACGCTTCCCCACTTACTACCCCCGCTGGACCGGCTACTGCAGCTGGCAGTGGGGCCCAATCAACACCGAGTGGTGGTGCGGCTGGGGCACAATCCACCACAGTGGAAGACTCCAAGGCCACGGGGCCTGCTGCATGCATAGGGGATGGTACCGAATTGTCAGGACCCTTCCTTTTCTTCGGGTTGGGGGCCGATTGCCCAGCAGCAGAGACGTTGTCCGCCGCCAGTGGAGGCTGCAATATACGCTCTAGTTGGAGCCTTCCCTCCAATCCCTCGAATCTAGCATCAATGGTGCTAACCATCGTGGATCGGAGGGAATGCTCCATTTTTTCCACTGCCGCAGTCAGAAATTCCTGCCACTGTGGACTAATCGACTCCACTTGTGGTGCCAACACAGGAGGAGGAGGCATGGCTTTGCGCTCAGCCTCTTGTTTCCACGCTTTTGCCTCAACCCGTAAGTCCTCTACTTGGCGTCGCAGAACCCTTGTATCCCGTCGAAGTTTGGCAGTTTCCTCGCTATCGCCGCGCAGAAGGAGGACGTCTACCAGCTCCTGTAGCTTATTCGCTGCCGCCTTCAGTTCTTTAATATAGGGACCACTGAGGTGCCCCGAAGTCTTGCACACATGTAGGATGCTAGCGACGTTGCCACCCGCGACAGCTCGGATCCGCTCAGCATCCATGGTGTCGATATCCTCCCTGGGCACACCGCTCGACGTCTTCCCTTCCTTCACAATGGTAGCACTCCCGGCAAGAGCCCGATCAAAGGATCCATCCGCCTCTCCAACCGCCGCACGCCTGGAAGCAACAGAGGCAGCAGCGCTCCTACCCTTGCCCCGTCTTGCGGTGTTTTGTTTAAGGAGCTCATTCTGATCCCTCTCCGCCTCCATGCCCTTCTCCCGATCTCCAAAGGATCGTTTAAAAGAAGCGGCAGCCTTCAGCAGTGTTACGGGAGGCAGATCAGCGGAATCTCCTTCCGACTCATCAGAGCCAACTTCTATTTCCACCACCGACCCCTCATCTTCCGAGGATAACTCCAGCTTGGACTACCAGGTAGGGGAGACAACCCCCAACCTCATAAGCAAGAGGACAACCGTGCAACAACAGCCGAACCAAATAGAAAATCAGAATTCAATAATCCGTCTGCAAAAGTAAGTAAATGAAGCAATCCGAGAGAATCCAAATAACAAGCCTTCGCACCCCAACCTAACCTAACCTAACCTAACCTAACCTAACCTAACCTAACCTAACCTAACCTAACCTAACCTAACCTAACCTAACCTAACCGTGGGGAAATGCATTTACGCATCCCCTCCCTGATGGGCTGGGAGGGGTATGTAGGACTCGCCCGGCGCTAGCCGCCGGGAATACCCACTAAAACCCCACGTCCTCTTCCTGCGCGTATGTGGCCAGGGCACCGGGAAACAGCGTTAGCAGCACAGCCGCTGCCCTGGTCACGCGCTTGGGCCACCGGAGATGGAAGCACTCAGGGCCCACCGGCTCTTTGCGGCATTGCCGCTACATGTTTCTATCGGGTCTTCTGAACCCCATGCTTGGAGGAGCAGGCTCTACTTCCAATTATGTGGTTCGCTGGTTTCTTCAGTTGATCGCAAACGGGGCAATGCGGCTCGGAAAGGCATTCTGCAAGCTTATGCCCCTCTTTGCCACATTTGAAACATAACCCGCTGCGGTCCTGCTTACTCTTGCATGACCTTCCTATGTGCCCTGTTTCAAGACACCGGAAACACCTTGCCTGCCGTGGCTGCAGTAAGTTAACCTTGACTGCTATCCATCCGAGTATCACCATCCGCTCTTGGACCACTTTTCTGGCAGCGGTTATTGGGCAGCGCACCCACGCTGTTCGTACGCCGTAGGAATTGCGGCGCACTGGCCCCACCTTTATTTGTTGGACTTGACATTCGCCCTTCGTAGCTAGTGCAGAGGCAATCTCCTCTGGGGTGATTGAATCATCTAGCCCAGAGAGTCTCAACTCCGCGCACTTCGTAGGCCTCGTGACCTCTACTACTCCCTCGCCCAGTGCTTTATTAAAGATCGCTTTTAGCGATTCCGCCAAACGATCTGCCTTGTGGGCGCATGTGCCTGGTACCTCTACCTTGCGAGCGCCGGTCGCCGTTTCCTTGTACTTGATAAAGGGGATGTCGAGGCTGGCCAAATCTACCTGGCCCCTTGCCGTCGAAACCACTTTCTCATAGCTCACACCGTCGCTAATCGCTTTCGGCTGTAACGTTAGTATCACCGCTGTTGATCTCGGCATAGGTAAATTAGCGGGCTTCGCCTTTGTTGACGGCGCGTTAATAGAAACCGCCTTGTTACCCCGTCGCTTAACTATCGTGGACCACGTGACCTCTTGAGTTGCAAGTATCGGTTCAGAGTGATTATTCTGGAGAACCGCCGCAATTTCATCTTCCGCAGCTTCTGCTGCCAGTGTCTTCTTCCTCCTTTTCGTTCTTCTTTTTGCGTCTTGCTCGGAAGCAGCCGGCGTCGGGTCTTGTACCGGTTCGACCAGTTCTGCAACCGTAGCTTTGTCTCTTCGTTTGAATTTGTCAAAGTACGTCTTAATTCTGCGGTCTGATTCCGCCAGCATCTCACTTATCGCGTCATTGAGCATGCTCCGCGTGACAACATCCCGAAGAGAGGGCTCCGTTTCTCGCTGCTGTTGTTGATCAGTGGTAGGTGTTCCTACTACACAATCTACGTCGCTCGTAATCGTGGCACGTACGTCGTTGGTCTCACCGGTGTCGTGGTCGGCTTGGGAGGAGAGTGCCGCCTGTCGGGCAAGCTGGAGTTCTTTTCTAAGCTCTGCGAGCTCTAACCTAACCTAACCTAACCTAACCTAACCTAACCTAACCTAACCTTTTTTTTTTTTTTTTTTTCCGGGGGGAAAATCCTCATGGATACCCGGCCACGCGGGGGCGTAACCGGGTTATGTCGGACTCCTACCGGCTAAAAACCCCCCGGTACTCCCGCATCGTCTTCAGGGAGGGGGACTGGGAAATCCGGCCTAGCCTTAACTACCAGTCCCCCGCCGACGATCGCCCGCCCTCATGGCGGGCCATTCACGCCCCCCACTACAGGGAGGGGCCGCGGGAATGACTGTGAGTACCCAGTCATTCCCGCCCGGCGAGGTGGTGGATAATTCGAGTGCGGGAGAAGGCGCCCCCGCGCCTAACCCCCGCTATCCACCACCAGGGGGTGGGAAACGGCGATCGTACGCACGCCGCCTCCCTCCCCCTCTCCGCCTGCGGAGCGGCGCCGCGAGAGGATCGTCTTCCCGCGCCCGCTCCGCCGCCTCCTTCTGCGACATCACTTCTTCGCAGAAGGAGGCGAAAGCCGCCCAGGACTCCTCACTCTCCAGCATGGATTTGACCACGCTTGGGAGTGAGAGGTCCTGCCCAACCACCGCCGTCAGATCGCGGCGCTGCTCGGACCAGGCCGGGCACACTTCCAGTGTTATTCCAGTGTTATTATCCAGCCCCCTATTGCTGCGACCGCCGCTGCTACCTCCTCTTTGGTGACTGAATCGTCAAGATCAGTCACCTCCAAGGTGGTAGCCTTGACGGGCCTGGCCACCTTGGCCGCATCCGCAATGACCTCTTGCAACTTGGTTGCAAAGAGGTCAGCGTTGGCGCTGCCCTGTGCCCCGGAGAACTCGAAGAGCCGAGCTCCGGCTTGAGTTCGGCGGCACGTAACTTTACCGATCCCAAGTTTTTCGGGATCGGCGTTGGTACGCGCCCGCATCATGACGGACGCGTACGTTTCCCCGCGCTCCTCGGCCTCCGCGGTGAGCGTCACCACAACGGCCGCGGATTTAGGAGGAGCCAAGCTCTTCTTGGTGCCGGCGGGGGCCTTTTTGGCCGCGGGAGTAGCTGCGGCAGGCTTAGGGGCAGGCTTGGGGGCGGACTTCTTGCCCTTACCCTTTCCCTTGCCTGCCGTCTGGGACGGGCCAGCGGAGGAGGGAGCAGGGACGGCAGGGGCGGCCGCCGCCTTTTTGGTGGCTCTTGCCTTCTTCTTGCCCACCACCTCTGTCCACCCTTGCTGGTTGGACGGGCCGGCAGGAGGCAAGGGCGCGTCTTCCCTCTGGGCAGACGGTTCCGGCTGTTGCTGCCGTTTGTCTGCCGCGAGGGGTGGCCTGACGCGCTTTTCAGGCAGGAGCCGATCCTCGATTCCCGCGAAACAGGCTCTCGTGAAGGCCCTCTCCTCCATGACAACCTTTCGGATAATTTCTTCCAGGTTGGAGGAGGGGGCCTCAACCGCGGGTCTTGGCTCGGCTTGAGGCCGGGCCGTGGCTTCAGCCGGCTTCTGATGCAGCTGGCTGACCTCTGACTGCAGGCGATCAACTCTCGCCTGCAGCTGCCGCGTCTCATCGGTAGCTGTGCGCTGCATCAGCTCCCGAATGATGCCGCGCATGCTCGCGGCTCGGCACTTGAGGGACTTTTGAAAGGTCCCTTTCAGGTTGGAGGACTTCGAGGCGATCTCCACGATCTCCTCCTGGTCCTCCTGGGCCATCTGGTCCAACTCGGCCAGAGAGTGGTCCGAGTATAGGACCGTGGACGCGCCATAGCCGGACCTAGCCCGGGCGGCCCTGGTTCGCTGTTCTTTGGCGGCGACCCGCTCCTCCAGATCTTGCTGGACCTGCTCCCGCCGAGCCAGGTCCAGCTGGCGTTGTGCGCCCGCAAGGCCCACGTCGTGGGTATCTGCCACAGTCTTCTTGGCCTTGGACTTCTTCGACTTTCTCGAAGCCGAAGAGTCCGAGGACCTATCGGACCTAACCTTCAGGAAGGCCCGCTTCCGCGATTCGAGACGGCTCGGTGTCACCATCGAACCGTCCGATTCAAAAACAGTGGACTCAGTGTCGGACTCCGACAATTCGCCCGCTCCGCTGAAAAGGCTGGCCGCAGATGGTGCGCGGCTAGCCTCTGACGCCACTGCGTCATCGGGTTGGCCCTGAGAAGGGCCTTTGGGTTGGCCCTGAGAAGGGCCTTTGATGAAACGCCCGAAGGCATCTCTTGCAGGCATTGGCATGATTGCCTCCGCGAATGTCGTAACAAACCGCTAGGTGACAGCTACGACGCACAGTGCACTTTAGCCGAACACCGGTCTGCCACTCCGTTACGGTGGTCAGAACCGGGTCGTTGCCCAGGGAACGCGACGAGGACGCAAGCACTGTGGGGGGTTCCCCAACCTAACCTAACCTTTTTTTTTTTTTTTTTTTTTTTTTTTTTTCGGGGGGAAAATCCTCATGGATACCCGGCCACGCGGGGGCGTAACCGGGTTATGCCGGACTCCTACCGGCTAAAAACCCCCCGGTACTCCCGCATCGTCTTCAGGGAGGGGGACTGGGAAATCCGGCCTAGCCTTAACTACCAGTCCCCCGCCGACGATCGCCCGCCCTCATGGCGGGCCCTTCACGCCTCCCCCTACAGGGAGGGGCCGCGGGAATGACTGTGAGTACCCAGTCATTCCCGCCCGGCGAGGTGGTGGATAGTTCAAGTGCGGGAGAAGGCGCCCCCGCGCCTATCCCCCGCTATCCACCACCAGGGGGTGGGAAACGGCTATCGTACGCACGCCGCCTCCCTCCCCCTCTCCGCCTGCGGAGCGGCGCCGCGAGAGGATCGTCTTCCCGCGCCCGCTCCGCCGCCTCCTTCTGCGACATCACTTCTTCGCAGAAGGAGGCGAAAGCCGCCCAGGACTCCTCACTCTGCAGCATGGATTTTACTACGCTGGGGAGTGAGAGGTCCTGCCCAACCACCGCCGTCAGATCGCGGCGCTGCTCGGACCAGGCCGGGCACACTTCCAGTGTGTGCCGTGCCGTGTCCTCCGCAGCGCCGCAGTCGTGGCACGCTGGGGTTTCCTCCCTCCGTATTCGGTGCAGGTGGGATCCGAAACATCCATGCCCGGACAACACCTGCACCTGACGGAACGAGAGGAAACCGTGGGACCGCCCGAGCCAGTCCTGCAGGACCGGCCCGATCGCGTCCAACGTCCAGCGGCCGAAGACGGCGGTGGCGAGGTCCGCTGTCCAATGGTGGACGACGGCTTCCTTCGCCTCGCGGCGTACGGCCTCCCGTTCTTCCGCGGCGGGGTGCTCACCGAGAGCCCTCCGCCGCGCCGTCCACTCGTACACCCTGGCGAGCACCCACGCCTCGAGCTCCCAAGGCGGGGTGCCAGCCAGGGCGCACGCCGCCGCGAGACCTACCGAGCGGTAGGCTCTCGCGACCCGCTGGGAACCTAACCTAACCTAACCTAACCTAACCTAACCTAACCTAACCTAACCTTTTTTTTTTTTTTTTTTTTTTTTTTTTTTTTTTTTTTTTTTTTTTTTTTTTTTTTTTACGTGGGGAAATGCATTTACGCATTCCCTCCCTGATGGGCTGGGAGGGATATGTGGGACTCGCCTGGCGCTAGCCGCCAGGAATACCCACTAAAACCCCACGATACCATCTGCCGCACATTGCCAGGGCGACCCGAGATCTCAACGTATTCACCGCATCGCCCCGACGGCCGGCCCGACCTGATGGTAAGCCGGGCCCCGTCCAGCAGCCTACTATAGACTGCCATATCCCTCAGGTGGACCAAACGATGTTAATGGAAGGAGGATCCCCCGATCCTACCTTCTTGGCACACCTATGGTGGAGGGAGGGCACGTATAAACCTGCCCCTCCTGCTACCCCTGCGTCTAATACGGAGAGGATGCTCGTTAGGATCTTGTTCACGAGCCCTCTCCGCCGCCTCCTTCTGCGAGATTACGTCCTCGCAAAAGGAGGCCATCGCCGACCAAACCTCCTCATTCCGCACCATCATCTTCACCACATTGGGGAGCATAAGCTCTCCTCCCACGGCTGCTGCCAAGGTGCCTCAAGTGCATGGACGCGGACCGAACTCCATCCCACCATAAATTTGCCAGCCTTCACCAGGACATTAGCGGCAGTGACTGGAAGGGACATAACAAGTGCCCCCATGCCCCAACCGTAGGTGCGGACTTCGCCAGCTCTAATTTGGTTCAGGTCGCAACCCCCCTTTGATGCAGCAGCCTTCACCACGTCCTCTTTCGTCACCGAGTCATCTATCGCGACTATTCGGACCTCCGCCTTTTTCGTGGGTCTAGCTACCACAACCAGATCACCTACAGCCTCTCGCAGTTTTTGAGCAAGACGGTCTGCTCGCTCCGCCCCTTGGGGGCCAGGGATCTCTATGATCTTACCCCCAGTAGCGGTAGATCGGAGAGCCAGTTCCGTGATACCGCAGTCTGCTAAGGAAACTCTTTCCTGCACCTTTGCAAGGACTGACCTATAGTCCTCCCCTTGTGTAGCTGCTGTTGACTGCAGTGTGATGGTAACTGCAGCCGATCGCGGAGGAGCAGGAACCTTCGGCTTGGGTTTCTCAAGGGGAGCAACTGTCCCCGTCACCGGTATCTTCGTCTTCTTTGGACGTCGTGTTACCACTGACCATGACGCCAAATCTGTATCCAGCGGGTTTTTCTCGGGATCCACTGTAGGTAACTGAGCCCACTCAGTCCCGAGGGGGGCAGCCAAAGTAGCCGTATTGGCAGTATGCAGCACTGCCGCCATCTCGGGCTTAGACCTCGAAGATGCTGCCGCTGCAACTGCCTTCTTGTCTCCAGCTAGTGGAGGACGCACAACTTTCTTCGGGAGAAGACGGTCCTCGATATTAGCCATACGTCCATCCACAATTCCTCCGATGGAGTTCAACAGAGAAGATCCAAGCTTCTCCACCGCAGCTGTAATCTCCTGCAAATCCTGAGGAGATTGTGAGTCAGCACTCTTCCACGCCTTCAGCGCCTCCAGCCTCTTTTCATCAGCCTCCTTCTTCCAGGCTTTCACTTCCTCCTCAAGATTCTCTATACGCCTGCGGAGGACTTTATTTTCTCGACCGAGACGTTTCGACTCTTCACTCTCTGTCCGCTCTGCCAGAATATCCACCATCTGCTTCAGCCTTGTGGTTGAGTCCTTAAGACGTTTTATATTCCGCCCTTGCAAATTCCGGGATGTCCTACAAACGTAGAACACCATATCCTTATTCAACTTGGAATACTCCCTCATTTCCTCCGCATTCATTACATCAACATCCCTCTCAGGCACAACTGGCGCTTTAGAATTGCCGTCATCTGTGGCACAATCAATACTTCCAGCCAGGGCTCGGTCATATGATCCATCTGCCTCTCCCAGTATTGGTCGTCTTGCTGATGTTGACAGACCAGGGGCACGAAACTTTCCTCTACTGGCCCTCGCCACCTTAGGAGCCTCTTTCTCTTCGAGTTCCGTGTCTGACTCGAATATACGCCCGTACGTAGCACGTTTCCGTTCGGCAATCGGCCTAAACGCGTTCATCTCGCTCGTCACCGTCTCGTTCAAAGCCTCATTCACCGCAGAGTTCATACAACTCTCGTCATCACTGATAAATGACGTGTACGACAAGTTATCCACCTCCAGCTCATCACGGAGCAGTGATGAGTCCATAGGGAACACCCCACCGAGTGGGGGGCTGAGCCCCCACTCGACAAACAACAATAACAATCAGAAAGAACCAACACCAAGTCGCGTGAATAATCAGAAGTCAAGTAAAAACGATAGCCAGGGTCAAATTATAGAAAGTCACGGTTTCCAAAAGCAAGCAAAAGTCAACAGAAAACAATGTCCAACAACAAACAACAACAAAACAACCAAATAGCCAACAACCACCAAATAGCCAACAACCACCAAATAGCCAACAACCAAATAGCCAACAACAACCTAACCTAACCTAACCTTTTTTTTTTTTTTTTTTTTTTTTTTTTACGGGGGGAAAATCCTCATGGATACCCGGCCGCGCGGGGGCGCAACCGGGTTATGCCGGACTCCTACCGGCTAAAAACCCCCCGGTACTCCCGCATCGTCTTCAGGGAGGGGGACTGGGAAATCCGGCCTAGCCTTAACTACCAGTCCCCCGCCGACGATCGCCCGCCCTCATGGCGGGCCATTCACGCCCCCCACTACAGGGAGGGGCCGCGGGAATGACTGTGAGTACCCAGTCATTCCCGCCCGGCGAGGTGGTGGATAATTCGAGTGCGGGAGAAGGCGCCCCCGCGCCTAACCCCCACTATCCACCACCAGGGGGTGGGAAACGGCGATCGTACGCACGCCGCCTCCCTCCCCCTCTCCGCCTGCGGAGCGGCGCCGCGAGAGGATCGTCTTCCCGCGCCCGCTCCGCCGCCTCCTTCTGCGACATCACTTCTTCGCAGAAGGAGGCGAAAGCCGCCCAGGACTCCTCACTCTCCAGCATGGATTTGACCACGCTTGGGAGTGAGAGGTCCTGCCCAACCACCGCCGTCAGATCGCGGCGCTGCTCGGACCAGGCCGGGCACACTTCCAGTGTGTGCCGTGCCGTGTCCTCCGCAGCGCCGCAGTCGTGGCACGCTGGGAACCTAATCTAACCTTTTTTTTTTTTTTTTTTTTTTTTTTAACGTGGAGAAATCCGTTTATGGATACCCTCTCGCCCCGGGGGGGACGAGCGGGTTATGTGGGACTCACCCGGTGCGAACCGGGAATACCCACTAAAACTCCACGGTGTACCTCTGCCGCATAAGTTGGGGCGACCCGGGTCCAAACTGGTAATCACCGCGTCGCCCCTGCGGCTGGCCCAAGTGGGCCCCGGCGCTAAAGAGGGACAGCTTGGTACACCCCAACTGTCCCCCAGACGGCTAAACCAGTGCAATAGGAAGACAGGCCCCCCGACCCATCTCCCCTTGGCTTAGCACGGATGATAGCATGAAGTGAAAATCACTCCATAGCATCACCCTCGTCTACGCAACCCCCAACTGGGGCTGATGGCACAGCTGTTGCTCTGACAGGGACTGCTGGTGCAGGGGCGTATGGCACAGTACGTGCCCCGACCTTTTTGACTATGGGCGGCCGACACTTCGCGCCGCCCATAAAATGGTCCGCCGACCGTCCAGCATCGGCGCACAGGGCACAGTGCATCTTGGGAGATGTGCATTTTTGCGCCCTGTGACCGAGCTGCCCACAACGGAAGCACTGGTTACCCCTGTCAACATTGGACGGGCAAACCGGCCGAGTGTGGCCCACGCCCATGCATCTGAAGCACCGCAAGGGTTTTTGCTCCAGAACATGGACGCGAGCCCAACTCCAGCCGACTTCAAGTCGGCCCCCATCCACGAGTGCTTTTGCTGCAGCCACCGGTAAGGAGACATGCGCCCTCCCGAGGCTTGACCCCACCATGAATATTTCGCCAACCCGAACTTCGGTTGGCGAACATCCCCCCTTACTCGCAACTGCTGCGAGGAGTTCGTCCCTCGATATCGAGTCATCGAGGCCGACGATACGGACGTCCACACGTTTCGTGGGTCGTCCCACCGTGGCAACGTCCGCCAATGCCGCCCCGAGACTCTTCGCAAGCCGGTCCGCCTGCTCTGCACCTTGTGGACCAGGGATCTCTATGATCCTGGCCCCCGTCTTCGTCTCCCTCATGGAGAGTTCTTGCAGTCCTAGGGCAGGCAAGTCGAGTGCCAGCCTGCCCCTTAGGATCGCCTCTCTATAGTTCATCCCCCCAGCCACCGCCTCAGGCTTCAGCGTAAGTAACACTGCAGCAGTGCGCGGGACCTGGGGGACCTTCGGCTTGGGTTTTCTCCCATGCTTGCTCTTTTGAGGGACTGGGGCTGTCGCTGCAGTCACCTTGGGAACCGATGACACAGGTTCCTTAACCTTCTTTTTGCCACGCCGAACTACAGTGGACCATGTAGGCTCACTTGCAGTCGGTGTGGCATCAACCTCCACAGGAGCTCTCCGCGACTTGATACGCGCTGCTCGTGGCGCAGGCTCTACGCGGGGCGCGGGCTTGGACCCGGGTGGTCTGGGTCCCCTGCACACCTTTTTCTCCATCAGCGGAGGACGGAGAATTCGACCTTCAATCACAGCCAGGCGCCCGTTCATCTCCTCCAGAGATTTCTGGAGGGAGAGCTGCAGGCTCTGGTTGGCTCCGGTCAACCCTCCGTCACTCCGAGACTCGATGCCCTCGTCTGGCAATGGCACCATAGAAGGCATCGGTGCAGTCTCACGGTCCTCCTTCTCCTGGCGCAAGGCCCGGATCTCCGCCTTCACTTCAGCAAGCTCCCGGCGGAGATTGTTCACCACACGCCGGAGGCACAGGGTTTCCTCTGTGACATTTCTCGTCAGGGCCACCGTGACCACGTCATTCAGAGCAATGGCTGCCCCCTTGAGCTCTTTGATGCAACCTCCTTTGAGGTTGCCGCTCTTCCTACAGACCTCGAAGATCTGCTCCACCATGCTCTTAGATAGATCTCGCATCGTTGCTGGGTCCATCGTGTCGACGTCATAGGCCCGCACGATGTCCTCGTCACAAACGTCTGCGTGCTTCATACCGGCGTCATTTCCCGGGCCACGAACCTTACCCCGCCGAGCCGTCGGCAACTTAGGGATCGTCGCTGGATCCATCTCCGAATTCGGGTCAATGGTCCTCTTACGAGCCCCAGTGCTCTCTCCCTCATTAGTGAGACCCCCTCCCTTCTCCCAGAATCGGAGAAGAAACTGCTTCTTTTCGTCTTCGTTTTTATTTTTATTTAAATTTAAATTGGGTTCCGACATAGCTTATCCCACGAGTATGGGGGAAGTATTCGGTCCGCCCGGGCAGTGCCCCCTGTACCCGAGTAAGCCAAGGTGTAACCCGTCAAGGAATCGGCCGGTTCCCTGACGGGGGTCGCACTAGTGACTGGCCACCTGCCAGCCACGCATCCCTTCACGGTGCGCCGCCGCTTGGGATTAGGGTGATTTTTTAGAGAGGTTTTCTTCCTCGCGGGCCGGGCGGTTAAGCCAAGCCCCTCGGTCTCGTCGGAGCCGCGAGACATGACCACGACACTCCGACGAGATTACGAGTTTGTTGGCGGTGTGGATACCCACTTGTCCGACGGCAGGGTGAGTGCACGTCGGACCCGCCAACGACTGCTCCGTCGGCTGCTCCCTCTGATGAACAGAGGGATGACAGCGAGAAGCACCAACCCCCCTGTCAGGTATCAGCCGCCGACCGTGAAGCGGTCGACGTTGCCCAGGGTGCACCACGTGGAGGTTCCTGACACCGCACCCCAACCTAACCTAACCTAACCTAACCTTTTTTTTTTTTTTTTTTTTTTTTTTTTTTTTTTTTTTTTTTTTTTTTTATCGTGGAGAAATCCATTTATGGATACCCACTCGCCCCGGGGGGGACGAGCGGGTTATGTGGGACTCACCCGGTGCGAACCGGGAATACCCACTAAAACTCCACGGTGTACCTCTGCCGCATAAATAGGGGCGACCCGGGTCCAAACTGGTAATCACCGCGTCGCCCCTGCAGCTGGCCTATATGGGCCCCGGCGCTAAAGAGAGACAGCTTGGTACACCCCAACTATCTCCCAGACGGCTGAACCAGTGCAATGGGAAGATGGGCCCCCCGACCCATCTCCCCTTGGCTCAGCACGAATGACAACATGAAGCGAAGTGTTCACTCCATGGTGTCACCCTCGTCTACGCAACCCCCAACAGGGGCTGGTGGCACAAATCGTGCTCCGACCTTCTTTACAGCGGGCGGCCGACACTTGGCGCCGCCCATGTAATGGTCTGCCGACCGTCCAGCATCGGCGCACAGGGCACAGTGCAACTTCGAAGACGTGCACTCACGCGCCCTGTGTCCGAGCTGCCCACAGCTGAAACATTGCCCACCCCTGTCAATATTTGACGGGCAAACAGGCCGAGTGTGGCCCACGCCCATGCACTTGAAGCACCGCAAGGGTTTTTGCTCCAAGACTTGGACGCGAGCCCAACTCCAGCCAACCTCCAGTCGGCCACCCTCCACCAACGATTTCGCTGCTACTATTGGCAAGGACACATGTGCCCTGCCAAGAGTAGGCCCCCCCATAAATATTTCGCCAATTCTTACTTCACTTGGCGAACACCCCCCCTTAGAAGCAACCGCGGCAAGCAGCTCATCCCTCGAGATGGAGTCGTCGAGGCCGACGATACGGACGTCCACACGTTTCGTGGGTCTCCCCACCGTGGCAACATCCGCCAATGCCGCCCCGAGACTCTCGGCAAGCCGGTTAGCCTGCTCTACACCCTGGGGACCAGGAATCTCTATGACTCTAGCCCCCGTCCTTGTTTCCCTCATAGAGAGCTCACGGAGGCCCAGACTCGGTAGGTCGAGTGCAAGTCTTGCCCTTAGGATGGCCTGCTTGTAGCTCAACCCCTCAGCCACAGCCTCAGGCTTCAGCGTCAACAACACTGCAGCCGACGTCGGGGCCGGAGGAAGCTTCGGCTTGCGTTTTCGCCTTGGAGGCACACTCTTCTTAGGGGTAGAGACTGCCGGGGGCTGCACTGGCGGTTTATCCTGCGTCTTCTTGCCTTTTTTGCGGACTACGGTGGACCATTCACTCGTTTTTGGAGCCGGCACTTCACTCGTTTTTGGAGCGGGCACTGTATCGGCCTCCACTGGAGCTCTCCGCGACACAATACGGGCCGCTCTTGGCGCTGGCACTGCACGGCGTGTAGGCTTGGACCCGGGTAGTACGGGTTTTTCCGGCACCTTGCTCGCCTCCAGTGGAGGACGGAGGATACGGCCTTCCAAAACCCCCAGGCGCACACTCATCTCCCCCAAGGAATTCTGGAGGTCGAGCTGCAAGGCCCGGATGGCGTTGGTCACCTCCCCATGACGCTCTACGCTTGCCTCCTCCGGCAGCGGTACCTCGGCAGGTGTTGGCGCCGCCTCCCTCGAATCCTTCTCGTGACGCATGGCACGAATTTCTGCCTTCACCTCCGCCAGCTCTCGGCGAAGATTCGACACCATGCGTCGAAGGCAGAGGGTCTCCTCTGTGACGGTACGCGTCAGAGCTACCGTGACCACATCATTCAACGCGGTGGCTGCCTCCTTCAGCTCCTTTATGCAACCCCCTTGAAGGTGACCGCTAATTCGGCACACATTAAAAATTGCCTTCACTTTCTCGGCTGCCAATGCTCTCATCGCAGCTGGATCGAGGGTGTCCACATCGTAGACACGCATAGTCTCATCATTCGAGACATCCGCGTGTTTGGAACCCGCTGCACTTCCCGGGTCACACGCTCTGCCCCTCCGGGCCGTTGGCACCTTTGGTACCACCACAGGGTCTACATCGGTACTAAGAGGATCAAGGGTCCGCTTGCGTGTCCCCAAGACCTCGCCCTCACATTCACCAGGAATGTTGTCCCCCTCCGTCCAGAAACGTAAAACGAACTGGCCCTTATCATCAATTTTAGTTTTATTTTTATTTTGTAAATTTGATTCCGTCATTTGAATCCCACGAGTATGGGGGAAATATACGGTCCACCCGGGCAGTGCCCCCTGTACCCGGGTAAGCCAAGGTGTAACCCGTCAAGGAATCGGCCGGTTCCCTGACGGGGGTCGCACTAGTGACTGGCCACCTGCCAGCCACGCATCCCTTCACGGTGCGCCGCCGCTTGGGATTAGGGTGATTTTTTAGAGAGGTTTTCTTCCTCGCGGGCCGGGCGGTTAAGCCAAGCCCCTCGGTCTCGTCGGAGCCGCGAGACATGACCACGACACTCCAACGAGATTACGAGTTTGTTGGCGGTGTGGATACCCACTTGTCCGACGGCAGGGTGAGTGCACGTCGGACCCGCCAACGACTGCTCCGTCGGCTGCTCCCTCTGATGAACAGAGGGATGACAGCGAGAAGCCCCAACCCCCCCCTGTCAGGTATCAGCCGCCGACCGTGAAGCGGTCGACGTTGCCCAGGGTGCACCACGTGGAGGTTCCTGACACCGCACCCCAACCTAACCTTTTTTTTTTTTTTTTTTTTTTTTTTAACGTGGGGAAATGCATTTACGCATCCCCTCCCAGCCCGGGGGGACCAGGAGGGGTATGTGGGACTCACCCGGCGCTAATCGCCGGGAATACCCACTAAAACCCCACGGCCGTCTGTCGCCTTCCTGGGGTGACACGGGTCCGTGCTAGGCAATCACCGCGTCACCCCAGCGACCGGCCCGGCCTGATGTTAAGCCGGGCCCCATCCGGGCAGCCTGGCAAGCTGCCCTATCCTACTGCCGGACTGGTGCAATGGGAGGTGGGTCCCCCGACCCACCCCCCCAGCCCGGCATTAGGGCGGCGGAAGAGCTCGGACAAACCGGCCCCTCCTGCCGCCCGTTCTTCTGCGCCGGAGAGGGTCCGCCTGGCCATCCGCCTCACGGACCCTCTCCGCGGCCTCCTTCTGCAACATAACCTGTTCACAGAAGGAGGCCACCTCATTCCAAACATCCTCGCTGCCGAGCATGGCTTTCACCACACCCGACAGCGAGAGGTCCGCCCCGACCGCCGCCTCCAGAGTACGGCGCGGCTCAGACCACGCAGCACACTCAGAAAGAGTGTGCTGCGCAGTGTCTTCCGCCGCACCACACTCGTGGCAGGCGGCTGTTGGCTCCCTTCGAGCAATCCTGTGCAGGTACCATCCGAAGCAACCATGCCCGGATAGCACCTGCACAAGCCGGAACGACAGGGAGCCAAATCTCCGGTCACACCATTCTTTGAGGACCTGGCGAATGGCGTTTATGGTGTACGTGCCATAACGCGCATTCGCCAGGTCCTCCGCCCAGCGCCGCATTATATCGGCGCGGGCCACCAGCCTCATCTCCTGCACCGCTGCAGGAGATGGCCGCCCACCACCATCCCTCGTACTCGCCGTCGTATAATTATATACGGCGGCGAGCACCTCCGCCTCCAGCTCCCACGGCGGGGAGCCGGCGAGCACACAGGCCGCCCCCGAGGACACCGTGCGGTATCCGCGGATCACTCTCAGCGCCACCGTACGCTGCGCTGCACGCAGCTCACGTTTGTTGGTGGCGCTGAGGGCGTCCACCCACACCGGTGCCCCGTAGGCAGCCATGCTCCGCACGACTCCCGCGTAAAGCTGGCGGCACATCGAGCCGGGTCCTCCCGAATTCGGGAGGAGTCGGCCGAGCGCCGCCGCTGCCCCGACAATGCGCGGTCCGAGCCCCTTAAAATGGGGCTCGAACCGCCATCTCCCGTCCAGGATGAGGCCCAGATATTTCATCTGGGCCCCCACCCGGACGGTATGCCCCCCTACAGAGATGCTCGCCCCAGGGGGCGGGCCGAGACGAGGACCATGGAACACCATGGCCCTGGTCTTCTCGGCCGCAACCCTGAGACCGAGCATCTCTATACGCCTGACCACAAGGGCTGTACCTTCTGTGGCCAGGCGTGCCACCTCCCTCCACTCCCGACCTTGGGCTACGACGAGGGTGTCGTCCGCGTAGCAGAGCAGGCGTACTCCGCCGGGGAGCACGCCTGCAGTGTCGCGGAGCACCCAGTCGTAGCCCACGTTCCACAGGAGCGGCCCTAAGACCGACCCCTGCGGAACACCACACTCGGTCGGACGCCGGACCACGGCGCCCCGCCTATCTGCGTAGACGATCTCCCGGTTGTGGAGATAGTCCTCCAACAGCCGCCGCAGGTACAGGGGCACCCCGAAATATCGGAGTGCCTCCCGTATGACTCCATGCGGCAGGCTGTTGAAGGCGTTGGCGATGTCCAAGGACACCGCCAACAGCCTATCCCCTCGGGAGACCGCCTCCGCAGACCACCCCTTCAGGGTCATCAGGGCGCCGATGGTCGAGCGCCCAGCCCGGAACCCGAACTGCCCGTCCGAGAAGTTCGGCCCCACTTGATCGATGTGCCGGATGACACGAGCAGCCACTATCCTCTCCAGTAGCTTGCCCGTATCATCCAGCAGCACCAGCGGCCGATACGCGGACGGGCAGTCCGCGGGGCGGCCCTCCTTTGCTATAAGGCAGAGCCGCCCCTCCTTCCACGGCTTCGGGAACCGTCCGACGCGAATGCACCGGTCGAACAGTTCCCGAAGTTGTCCACCCATGTGGCCCAACGTGAGGGCCAACACCTTTCCAGGGACCCCGTCTGGGCCGGGAGCCTTCTTTCTATTGCGGAGGCGCCTAACCACCGTCTCCATCTCCTCATCAGTAATGAGGAGAGGGACGGCAGCCACCTCCGCCCCGGCCCTGCAAGAAGGAGGGGGCATAGACGGTGGGAGAAACCCTGGAGGGTCGTGAGGAAATAGAGTCCCCACGACCCTCTCCAGCACCTGGGGGTGGAGGGCCCCCGTTGGTGGAGGCGCCCGGGTCCGAAACTTGGCTCGGGCCAATTTGTACGGGCGCCCCCACGGGTTCCGTTCCACCTCCCGGAGGAGTTCCTCCCATGCCCCCTCCTTCGCCCGGCTTATGGCAATCCGCAGGGAGATTCTACACTCCCTGTATATGCCATAAAGCCGGGCTTCCTCTGCGGGGTCCCGTGAGCCCCGACGCCGACGGAAGTGCCCGAAGGCCCTTCTTGCCGCGGAGCAGGTCGCACGGAGCTCACCGAGCTCCGGCGACCACCAATAGACCGCCCGCCTCCGCGGGCGGTTGGTACTCCGCGGCATCGACGCGTCACACACCTCCGTTAACGATGCCCGAAAACGGAGGGCTGACGCGTCAATCTCCTCATTCTGAGGCGGCCATCTCCAACTCTGGACGATGGCCGCCTCCTCGGCCAGCTCCCGGTTGAGGGAGCATAAGGCCCAGCGCGGGAACGGCATTCCCCTGGGGGGGCGAGCTCCCGTGTCAGACTCGGAGGTGGAGACTTCAAATCTGATATATCTATGATCAGATAGAGTCTCCACCTCCTCCAGCACGCGCCACCCCCGGACACGGCGTGCGACAGGCGGGGAGGCGAACGATACGTCCACCACTGAGCCCCCGTTCTGTCGCACGCATGTGTATGCCGTTCCCCTGTTGAGGAGGGACAGTCCCACTTCGACTGCCCACTCCTCAACCGCCAGGCCCCGCAGGTCCGTGGCCACCGCCCCCCACGCCCGAGACTTGGCGTTCAAGTCGCCAAGCAGGACGACAGGGAGCGGCGACAGCCGCCTTACCGCGGGCCCCAGGGAGCTGAGAAATCTCTCAAACTCCACCAGGGCCCGGTTGGGGGAGAAGTATACGCCAACTAGCGCATACTCCCCCCAGACGGCCGTCACGAACCCGTTGCCCCTCTCCCGCACAGACACTGTGGTGCCTGGGCAGTAGATCGCCACGGAACCGTCCAGGTCGCCAGCCCAGTAATTCTGGGCGGGGACATGGTACGGCTCCGCAGCGACCACTACACCTATGTCCCACTCCGCCGCTGACTGGACCATAAGATCCTGTGCAGCGGCGGAGTGGTTTAAGTTAGTCTGGAGGCAGCTAATTTGGACGTACTCCATTACGTTTCCATAGCTGCCTCCGAACCAATTGCCACCACACTGGAGCTTTCACCTCTTCTCCCTGCAGCAAGAACACTCCTGCCTTTAGCGGTGGGGGGCTTGCACGTGATGCTCCCCATCACGTGATCAGCGCGTTGTCCCGCTTCGGAACATATGGCGCAGCGTGGTTTTTCGACCACGCATCTTGCTGCCATATGTCCAGTTTCCCCGCACCTGAAGCACATTGCCCTCCTGTCCTTAGTTGAAGGACACAATGGGTGTGTGTGACCCATTCCCATGCACTTGAAGCAGCGCAATGGCTTTGCTTCAAGGGCATGGACCTTGGTCACACTCCAGCCCACTCTGAGACGCTCTCCCTCCACTAATGTCTTCGCCGCGGCAGCCGGAAGGGACATGTGAAGTACCCCCAGACTCCTGCCGTAGCCGCGGATCTCGCCCGCCCTTATTTGGGCAACTTCACACTTCCCCTTATCGGCTGCGGCGTTGACGACATCCTCTCTTGAGACCGTATCGTCGATGTCGACGATACGGATGTCGGCTCTCTTTATAGGTCTGGCAACAAATGCCAGATCCCCCACTGCCTCCTGCAGTTTGCTAGCCAGGCTGTCCGCCCTCTCCGCCCCCTGGGGCCCGGGGATCTCAATTATCTTGCTCCCCGTGACGGTGGAGCGGAGGGACAGCTCTGTTATACCGCAGTCCTTCAGTGAGACCTTATCCTGCACTTTGGCGAGGACCGATCTATAGTCCTCGCCCTTTTGTACTGCCCCCGGCTGCAGAGTGATTATGACAGCCGCCGTGCGCGGAGGGGCAGGAACCTTCGGCTTTGGCTTCGCTGCTGGGGTGGTTACCGGTACCGGTGCAGGTGTCTTGGCCACCTTCTTCGGCCGGCGCGTCACGGTCGACCATGAAGCCAGCTCCATACATGTCGGACCTTTTGCTGGATCCGCTGTAGGGAGCTGAGCCCATTCAGCCCCGAGAGGAGGGGCAATCACTGGCACCGAATTAATCGACGCCCGCTGTTGGCCAACCAAAGCCGCTGCAGTTCCTCTTTTGTCCCCTGCCAGAGGAGGGCGAACCACTTTCTCCGGAAGGAGACGGTCCTTTATCCCGTCAAATCTCGCGTCAAGCATCGAGCCGAAGACCCTCTGTAGCGAGTGTCCCATCTTTTCGACAGTCGAATTGAGCACTTCCTGCCAATCATGTGGAAGCTGGGAATCACCGTTCTTCCAGGCCTTTCGCATCTCTTCTCTTTTCTCGTCCGCCTCTTTTTTCCAAGCCCTCACTTCAGCCTTAAGGTCTTCGACCTGCTGCCGGAGAACCTTGTTCTCTCGGCTCAATCGATTGGCTTCGTCCGTCTGCGACCGTTCTGCCAGGACGTCTACCATATTCTTTAAGCCACGGGCCGCCTGCCTGAGTTGCTTTATGTATGTCCCTTTCAGGTTGCCCGAGGTATCACAGACCTTGAATACGGACTCCATAAGGAGACCCGCAATCACCTTCACACTTCCACCGTCCAGCTCTTCTACTTCGGCGATTGACAATATCGGGGGTGGAAGGCCTTTCACCCTAGAATCCTCCACAGAAGTTTCCTCACCTTCCGTTCGCTCGCTGCTGGCCAGAGCGCGGTCATATGACCCGTCCGCTTGACCTACTGCAGCACGCCTCGCTGCTGAAGGTTGCCCAGGGGGCCGAAACTTCCCACGGCTCGATCTAGCCACCTTAGGAGCCTCCTTACTTTCTATCTCCGTATCGGAGTCAAATAAACCCACCTCTGTGGATCGTTTCCGTCGGCTCTTAATTTTTCCCGCCTTCTGATAAACTCTGGGCTCAGGGTTCGTCCTCTCAGTCTCCTTGTTTACCGACGCAAAGGAATCGTCATCTTCGGAATCGAAAATGATTTCTACAGTCTGCCCTTTCGAGGGCAATTGAGTGTCCATATCGGACACCCTACCGAGTGGGGCACACCCCCACTCAGTAATCAATAAAAGATTCCGCTAAACTAACAACAAACCAAATCGAAATGCAATCAGAATCCAGTAGAACAGTAAGCCAGGTCAAAACAAAACAATCAATCACAAGTCCGGAAAGCAAGCAAGGGTCAATCAACAAAATAACAAACGAAAACAGAAAACAACAACCAACAACCACCCCAACCTAACCTAACCTAACCTTTTTTTTTTTTTTTTTTTTTTTTTTTTTTTTTTTTTTTTTTTTTTTTTTTTTTTTTTTTTTTTTTTTACGGGGGGAAAATCCTCATGGATACCCGGCCGCGCGGGGGCGCAACCGGGTTATGCCGGACTCCTACCGGCTAAAAACCCCCCGGTACTCCCGCATCGTCTTCAGGGAGGGGGACTGGGAAATCCGGCCTAGCCTTAACTACCAGTCCCCCGCCGACGATCGCCCGCCCTCATGGCGGGCCCTTCACGCCCCCCCCTACAGGGAGGGGCCGCGGGAATGACTGTGAGTACCCAGTCATTCCCGCCCGGCGAGGTGGTGGATAGTTCAAGTGCGGGAGAAGGCGCCCCCGCGCCTATCTCCCGCTATCCACCACCAGGGGGTGGGAAACGGCTATCGTACGCACGCCGCCTCCCTCCCCCTCTCCGCCTGCGGAGCGGCGCCGCGAGAGGATCGTCTTCCCGCGCCCGCTCCGCCGCCTCCTTCTGCGACATCACTTCTTCGCAGAAGGAGGCGAAAGCCGCCCAGGACTCCTCACTCTGCAGCATGGATTTGACTACGCTGGGGAGTGAGAGGTCCTGCCCAACCACCGCCGTCAGATCGCGGCGCTGCTCGGACCAGGCCGGGCACACTTCCAGTGTGTGCCGTGCCGTGTCCTCCGCAGCGCCGCAGTCGTGGCACGCTGGGGTTTCCTCCCTCCGTATTCGGTGCAGGTGGGATCCGAAACATCCATGTCCGGACAACACCTGCACCTGACGGAACGAGAGGAAACCGTGGGACCGCCCGAGCCAGTCCTGCAGGACTGGCCCGATCGCGTCCAACGTCCAGCGGCCGAAGACGGCGGTGGCGAGGTCCGCTGTCCAATGGTGGACGACGGCTTCCTTCGCCTCGCGGCGTACGGCCTCCCGTTCTTCCGCGGCGGGGTGCTCACCGAGAGCCCTCCGCCGCGCCGTCCACTCGTACACCCTGGCGAGCACCCACGCCTCGAGCTCCCAAGGCGGGGTGCCAGCCAGGGCGCACGCCGCCGCGAGGCCCACCGAGCGGTAGGCTCTCGCCACCCGCTGGGCTATGGCCCTTTGGGGCCTCCGCAGGGCGGTGGCGTTTTCCCTCCGGTGGAGGGAGTCCGCCCAGATGGGGGCCCCGTAAAGGGCCATACTCTTCAGGATGCCGGCATATAAATGCCGGCATCTCGCCCTCGGCCCCCCCAGATTTGGGAGGAGCCATGCGAGGGCGCCCGCCGTTTTTAGCAGGCGGCGCGACAGCCCGCTGAAATGCGGGCCGAAGCGCCACCTGCTGTCGAGCACAAGGCCCAGATACTTCATCTGGGCCTTGACCTCGACCCAGACGCCCTGGACCACGATGTGGGCGTCAGGGGGGGTGCGCTGCCGAGGCCCGTGGAAGAACACGGCCTCGGTCTTGCCTAGCGCCACCTCCAATCCTAGGCGGCGGATCCTTTCTGCGACTAAGGATCCGCCCGCCGAGGCCAGACTGGCCGCCTCCCTGTAGTCCCTCCCCCGGGCTGTGAGGAGAGTGTCGTCTGCATAGCATATGACACTCGTGCCACGGAGGAGGTTGCCCCGCAGGAGCCAGTCGAATCCGATGTTCCAAAGGAGGGGTCCGAGGACCGACCCCTGTGGAACACCGGACTCTGCGCCGTACCGCCTCATCCTGGCCTCGCTGTCGACGAGGAGGACCACCCGGTCCTCCAAGTAGTCGGCCAGGAGTCGGCGCAGGTACGGAGGCACCCCGTGATACCGGAGTGCCTCCAAAATGGTCGAGTGGGGGACGGAGTTAAAGGCGTTGGCTATGTCGAATGACACAGCCAAAACCCCGTCCCCCGCCTCGACGGCCTCCCGCACCTGGCCCTTGAGTAGGGCCAGCGCGTCGATTGTCGAACGCCCCCTTCGAAAGCCGAATTGGGCGTTCGACAAATCCGGCCCCACCATCTGCAGGTGGCCGTTCAGCCGGGCGGCGACGACCCCCTCGAACAACTTACCGACCTCATCGAGCAGAACGATGGGTCGGTATGCCGAGGGGGAGTCCGCGGGGCGATTCTCCTTTTGGAGGAGGCACAGCTGCCCCTCCTTCCACAGTTTCGGGAACCTCCCAGTCGTGAGACACGAACTGAAGAGGTCCCGAAACCTTCCCTCCATCTTGGGGGCGGCGATGGCCACCACCCGTGCGGGAACACCGTCCGGTCCAGGGGCCGTCTTCTTCGCGCGGAGGCGTAAAGTCCCCGCGCGAAACTCCTCGGCCGTGACCGGCGGTATCTCCTCTTCGGGCGTCGCCGCCCCCCGCGGCGGGTCCATTGCTGGTGGGGTGAAGTGGGTCCTGGGCGGGAACAGGGACCGGACCACCCCATCCAGCAATGTCGGCTCGAGGGTCTCCGTTAGGGGGGGACCGAAGGGGCGCAGTTTGTTCCGCGCCGCCTTGTATGGCCTCCCGTAGGGGTCCCTATCGAGACCCTCGAGCAGCTCGGCCCGCGCCACATCGTCGGCAGCGCGTATCGCCGACTTGAGGACCGCCTTCGCCTCAACATACGCGGCGTAGAGGCGGTCCTCGTTCACCGCGTCTCGGGCGCTGCGCCGCCGACTCCGCGTGTATGCCCGCCTGGCCGCCACGCAGGCGGCCCGGAGCCCCGCCAGCTCCTCGGACCACCAATACACGGCCCGACGGGGGGCCGGACGGCGGGACCGAGGCATGCTAAAGTCGCATACCTCGGTCAGGGACCCTCTCAGCGCCGCCGCCGCGGCGTCCACGTCCAAGACTTCGGCTCGGGGCGTGAGCCAGTCCTGGAGGAACGCCGCCTCCTCAGCCGCCTCCCTGTCTAGGCGGGTGAGAGCCCACCGAGGGAAAGGGGACTGGCCCGAGCGGGCCATCCCCCTAGGGCTCTGGGTGGAGACATCGAACCGCACGTAGCGGTGGTCCGACATGGTCTCCACCATCTCCACCCGCCAGTCCACGACGCGGGCGGCAAGCAAGGGAGTGGCGAACGACACGTCCACCACGGACCCTCCCTGCTGCCGCACACACGTGTGGACTGTCCCTCTGTTCAGGAGGGACAGACCGGTCGAGGCCGCCCAAAACTCCACGGCGCGGCCCCGGATGTTGCAGGAGGCGGCTGGGTTGCCCCATGCCCCCGACTTGGCGTTCAGGTCGCCCAGGACGACGACCTGACGCGGCGCTGCCCGCCCGACCACTGCCGTGAGGACTTCGAGAAAGTTCTCGAAGTCCGACAGAGGCCGGTTTGGGGAGAAATAGACCCCCACCAGGGCCATTTCTCCCCCCCACGCGGCGGCCACGTATCCCGGTCCCCTCTCTAAGAGTGACAGGGGAGGGGAGTCCGTGGAGGACCGCGGCACTAGTGCCACCAAGCCGTCCGAGTCACCCAGCCAACGGCCGGGGACCGAGTACGGCTCGGCGACCACCGCCACGTCCACCAACCACTCAGCCATGGACTGCATGAGCAGGTCCTGGGCTGCTCTGCAGTGGTTGGTGTTCGCCTGGAGGATGCGATGTCGGCCCCTATCCATTAATCGGACATCGCACCCCCCTTCTCCACGGCCGCCGAGGGCCCTGCGACAGGGCTGGCGGTGGCAGCGACAGGCAGGGTCCGTGCCTGCGCTTTGCCCTTCTTAAGGGGAGGATTACAGCTCCTCCCCTTCATCACGTGGCCCGCCGGGCGGCCACTGGCGGCGCACACCGCGCAGTGCGGCTTGGCGGCCTTGCAGGACGCGGACTTGTGCCCGTCCTTCCCGCAGCGGTAACAACTGTCCGTCCTGTCGACCTTGGACGGACAGAGGGCCCGAGTGTGCCCGACCCCGAAGCACTTGAAGCAGCGCAGAGGCTGGTCTTCAAGTGCTCGGACTGCCCCCGAGCTGAAGCCAACGGCGAGATGGCCCTTGGCGAGGACAGCTTTGGCGGCGACGACTGGGCACTCAACACGAACTGTGCCCATGCCACCGCGGCCGGGCCTCATGGCTCGGGTCTTTACCGCTGCGGCGTCGCAGCCCCCTATTGCTGCGACCGCCGCTGCTACCTCCTCTTTGGTGACTGAATCGTCGAGGTCAGTCACCTCCAAGGTGGTAGCCTTGACGGGCCTGGCCACCTTGGCCGCATCCGCAATGACCTCTTGCAACTTGGCTGCAAAGAGGTCAGCGTTGGCGCTGCCCTGTGCCCCGGAGAACTCGAAGAGCCGAGCTCCGGCTTGGGTTCGGCGGCACGTCACTTTACCGATCCCAAGTTTTTCGGGATCGGCGTTGGTACGCGCCCGCATCATGACGGACGCGTACGTTTCCCCGCGCTCCTCGGCCTCCGCGGTGAGCGTCACCACAACGGCCGCGGATTTTGGAGGAGCCAAGCTCTTCTTGGTGCCGGCGGGGGCCTTTTTGGCCGCAGGAGTAGCTGCGGCAGGCTTAGGGGCAGGCTTAGGGGCAGGCTTAGGGGCAGGCTTAGGGGCAGGCTTGGGGGCGGACTTCTTGCCCTTACCCTTTCCCTTGCCTGCCGTCTGGGACGGGCCGGCTGGGGAGGGAGCAGGGGCGGCCGCCGCCTTTTTGGTGGCTCTTGACTTTTTCCTGCCCACCACCTCTGTCCACCCTTGCTGGTTGGACGGGCCGGCAGGAGGCAAGGGCGCGTCTTCCCTCAGGGCAGACGGTTCCGGCTGTTGCTGCCGTTTGTCCGCCGCGAGGGGTGGCCTGACGCGCTTTTCGGGCAAGAGCCGATCCTCGATTCCCGCGAAACAGGCTCTCGTGAAGGCCCTCTCCTCCATGACAACCTTTCGGATAATTTCCTCAAGGTTGGAGGGGGGGGCCTCAACCGCGGGTCTCGGCTCGGCTTGAGGCCGGGCCGTGGCTTCAGCCAGCTTCTGATGCAGCTGGCTGACCTCTGACTGCAGGCGATCAACTCTCGCCTGCAGCTGCCGCGTCTCATCAGTGGCTGTGCGCTGCATCAGCTCCCGAATGATGCCGCGCATGCTCGCGGCTCGGCACTTGAGGGACTTTTGGAAGGTCCCTTTCAGATTGGAGGACTTCGAGGCGATCTCCACGATCTCCTCTTGGTCCTCCTGGGCCATCTGGTCCAACTCGGCCAGAGAGTGGTCGGAGTATAGGACCGTGGACGCGCCATAGCCCGACCTAGCCCGGGCGGCGCTGGTTTGCTGCTCTTTAGCAGCGACCCGCTCCTCCAGATCTTGCTGGACCTGCTCCCGCCGAGCCAGGTCCAGCTGGCGTTGTGCGCCCGCAAGGCCCACGTCGTGGGTGTCTGCCACGGTCTTCTTGGCCTTGGACTTCTTCGACTTTATCGAAGCCGAAGAGTCCGAGGACCTATCGGACCTAACTTTCAGGAAGGCCCGCTTCCGCGATTCGAGACGGCTCGGTGTCACCGTCGAACCGTCCGACTCAAACACAATGGACTCATTGTCGGACTCCGACAATTCGCCCGCTCCGCCGAAAAGGCTGGCCGCAGATGGTGCGCGGCTAGCCTCTGACGCCACCGCGTCATCGGGTTGGCCCTGAGAAGGGCCTTTGGGTTGGCCCTGAGAAGGGCCTTTGATGAAGCGCCCGAAGGCATCTCTCATAGGCATTGGCATGACTGCCTCCGCGAATGTCGTAACAAACCGCAAGGTGATAGCTACGACGCACAGTGCACTTTAGCCGAACACCGGTCTGCCACTCCGTTACGGTGGTCAGAACCGGGTCGTTGCCCAGGGAACGCGACGAGGACGCAAGCACTGTGGGGGGTTCCCCAACCTAACCTAACCTAACCTTTTTTTTTTTTTTTTTTTTTTTTTTTTTTTTTTTTTTTTTTTTTTTTTTTTTTATTTTTTTTTTTTTTTTTTTTTTTTTTTACGGGGGGAAAATCCTCATGGATACCCGGCCGCGCGGGGGCGCAACCGGGTTATGCCGGACTCCTACCGGCTAAAAACCCCCCGGTACTCCCGCATCGTCTTCAGGGAGGGGGACTGGGAAAACCGGCCTAGCCTTAACTTCCAGTCCCCCGCCGACGATCGCCCGCCCTCATGGCGGGCCCTTCACGCCCCCCCCCTACAGGGAGGGGCCGCGGGAATGACTGTGAGTACCCAGTCATTCCCGCCCGGCGAGGTGGTGGATAGTTTCAAGTGCGGGAGAAGGCGCCCCCGCGCCTATCCCCCGCTATCCACCACCAGGGGGTGGGAAACGGCGATCGTACGCACGCCGCCTCCCTCCCCCTCTCCGCCTGCGGAGCGGCGCCGCGAGAGGATCGTCTTCCCGCGCCCGCTCCGCCGCCTCCTTCTGCGACATCACTTCTTCGCAGAAGGAGGCGAAAGCCGCCCAGGACTCCTCACTCTGCAGCATGGATTTGACTACGCTGGGGAGTGAGAGGTCCTGCCCAACCACCGCCGTCAGATCGCGGCGCTGCTCGGACCAGGCCGGGCACACTTCCAGTGTGTGCCGTGCCGTGTCCTCCGCAGCGCCGCAGTCGTGGCACGCTGGGGTTTCCTCCCTCCGTATTCGGTGCAGGTGGGATCCGAAACATCCATGTCCGGACAACACCTGCACCTGACGGAACGAGAGGAAACCGTGGGACCGCCCGAGCCAGTCCTGCAGGACCGGCCCGATCGCGTCCAACGTCCAGCGGCCGAAGACGGCGGTGGCGAGGTCTGCTGTCCAATGGTGGACGACGGCTTCCTTCGCCTCGCGGCGAACGGCCTCCCGTTCTTCCGCGGCGGGGTGCTCACCGAGAGCCCTCCGCCGCGCCGTCCACTCGTACACCCTGGCGAGCACCCACGCCTCGAGCTCCCAAGGCGGGGTGCCAGCCAGGGCGCACGCCGCCGCGAGGCCCACCGAGCGGTAGGCTCTCGCCACCCGCTGGGCTATGGCCCTTTGGGGCCTCCGTAGGGCGGTGGCGTTTTCCCTCCGGTGGAGGGAGTCCGCCCAGATGGGGGCCCCGTAAAGGGCCATACTCTTCAGGATGCCGGCATACAAATGCCGGCATCTCGCCCTCGGCCCCCCCAGATTTGGGAGGAGCCATGCGAGGGCGCCCGCCGTTTTTAGCAGGCGGCGCGACAGCTCGCTGAAATGCGGGCCGAAGCGCCACCTGCTGTCGAGCACAAGGCCCAGATACTTCATCTGGGCCTTGACCTCGACCCTGACGCCCTGGACCACGATGTGGGCGTCAGGGGGGGTGCGCTGCCGAGGCCCGTGGAAGAACACGGCCTCGGTCTTGCCCAGCGCCACCCCCAATCCTAGGCGGCGGATCCTTTCTGCGACCAAGGATCCGCCCGCCGAGGCCAGACTGGCCGCCTCCCTGTAGTCCCTCCCCCGGGCTGTGAGGAGAGTGTCATCTGCATAGCATATGACACTCGTGCCACGGAGGAGGGCGCCCCGCAGGAGCCAGTCGAATCCGATGTTCCACAGGAGGGGTCCGAGCACGGACCCCTGTGGAACACCGGACTCTGCGCCGTACCGCCTCATCCTGGCCTCGCTGTCGACGAGGAGGACCACCCGGTCCTCCAAGTAGTCGGCCAGGAGTCGGCGCAGGTACGGAGGCACCCCGTGATACCGGAGTGCCTCCAAAATGGTCGTGTGGGGGATGGAGTTAAAGGCGTTGGCTATGTCGAATGACACAGCCAAAACCCCGTCCCCCGCCTCGACGGCCTCCCGCACCTGGCCCTTGAGTAGGGCCAGCGCGTCGATTGTCGAACGCCCCCTTCGAAAGCCGAATTGGGCGTTCGACAAATCCGGCCCCACCACCTGCAGGTGGCCGTTCAGCCGGGCGGCGACGACCCCCTCGAACAACTTACCGACCTCATCGAGCAGAACGATGGGTCGGTATGCCGAGGGGGAGTCCGCGGGGCGATTCTCCTTTTGGAGGAGGCACAGCTGCCCCTCCTTCCACAGTTTCGGGAACCTCCCAGTCGTGAGACACGAACTGAAGAGGTCCCGAAACCTTCCCTCCATCTTGGGGGCGGCGATGGCCACCACCCGTGCGGGAACACCGTCCGGTCCAGGGGCCGTCTTCTTCGCGCGGAGGCGTATAGTCCCCGCGCGAAACTCCTCGGCCGTGACCGGCGGTATCTCCTCTTCGGGCGGCGCCGCCCCCCGCGGCGGGTCCATTGCTGGTGGGGTGAAGTGGGTCCTGGGCGGGAACAGGGACCGGACCACCCCATCCAGCAATGTCGGCTCGAGGGTCTCCGTTAGGGGGGGACCGAAGGGGCGCAGTTTGTTCCGCGCCGCCTTGTATGGCCTCCCGTAGGGGTCCCTATCGAGACCCTCGAGCATCTCGGCCCGCGCCGCATCGTCGGCAGCGCGTATCGCCGACTTGAGGACCGCCTTCGCCTCAACATACGCGGCGTAGAGGCGGTCCTCGTTCGCCGCGTCTCGGGCGCTGCGCCGCCGACTCCGCGTGTATGCCCGCCTGGCCGCCACGCAGGCGGCCCGGAGCCCCGCCAGCTCCTCGGACCACCAATACACGGCCCGACGGGGGGCCGGACGGCGGGACCGAGGCATGCTAAAGTCGCATACCTCGGTCAGGGACCCTCTCAGCGCCGCCGCCGCGGCGTCCACGTCCAAAACTTCGGCTCGGGGCATGAGCCAGTCCTGGAGGAACGCCGCCTCCTCAGCCGCCTCCCTGTCTAGGCGGGTGAGAGCCCACCGAGGGAAAGGGGACTGGCCCGAGCGGGCCATCCCCCTAGGGCTCTGGGTGGAGACATCGAACCGCACGTAGCGGTGGTCCGACATGGTCTCCACCATCTCCACCCGCCAGTCCACGACGCGGGCGGCAAGCAAGGGAGTGGCGAACGACACGTCCACCACGGACCCTCCCTGCTGCCGCACACACGTGTGGACTGTCCCTCTGTTCAGGAGGGACAGACCGGTCGAGGCCGCCCAAAACTCCACGGCGCGGCCCCGGATGTTGCAGGAGGCGGCTGAGTTGCCCCATGCCCCCGACTTGGCGTTCAGGTCGCCCAGGACGACGACCTGACGCGGCGCTGCCCGCCCGACCACTGCCGTGAGGACTTCGAGAAAGTTCTCGAAGTCCGACAGAGGCCGGTTTGGGGAGAAATAGACCCCCACCAGGGCCATTTCTCCCCCCCACGCGGCGGCCACGTAACCCGGTCCCCTCTCTAAGACCGAGAGGGGAGGGGAGTCCGTGGAGGACCGCGGCACTAGTGCCACCAAGCCGTCCGAGTCACCCAGCCAACTGCCGGGGACCGAGTACGGCTCGGCGACCACCGCCACGTCCACCAACCACTCAGCCATGGACTGCATGAGCAGGTCCTGGGCTGCTCTGCAGTGGTTGGTGTTCGCCTGGAGGATGCGATGTCGGCCCCTATCCATTAATCGGACATCGCACCCCCCTCCTCCACGGCCGCCGAGGGCCCTGCGACAGGGCTGGCGGTGGCAGCGACAGGCAGGGTCCGTGCCTGCGCTTTGCCCTTCTTAAGGGGAGGATTGCAGCTCCTCCCCTTCATCACGTGGCCCGCCGGGCGGCCACTGGCAGCGCACACCGCGCAGTGCGGCTTGGCGGCCTTACAGGACGCGGACTTGTGCCCGTCCTTCCCGCAGCGGTAACAACTGTCCGTCCTGTCGACCTTGGACGGACAGAGGGCCCGAGTGTGCCCGACCCCGAAGCACTTGAAGCAGCGCAGAGGCTGGTCTTCAAGTGCTCGGACTGCCCCCGAGCTGAAGCCAAGGGCAAGATGGCCCTTGGCGAGGACAGCTTTGGCGGCGACGACTGGGCACTCAACACGAACTGTGCCCATGCCACCGCGGCCGGGCCTCATAGCTCCGGTCTTTACCGCTGCGGCGTCGCAGCCCCCTATTGCTGCGACCGCCGCTGCTACCTCCTCTTTGGTGACTGAATCGTCGAGGTCAGTCACCTCCAAGGTGGTAGCCTTGACGGGCCTGGCCACCTTGGCCGCATCCGCAATGACCTCTTGCAGCTTGGTTGCAAAGAGGTCAGCGTTGGCGCTGCCCTGTGCCCCGGAGAACTCGAAGAGCCGAGCTCCGGCTTGGGTTCGGCGGCACGTAACTTTACCGATCCCAAGTTTTTCGGGATCGGCGTTGGTACGCGCCCGCATCATGACGGACGCGTACGTTTCCCCGCGCTCCTCGGCTTCCGCGGTGAGCGTCACCACAACGGCCGCGGATTTCGGAGGAGCCAAGCTCTTCTTGGTGCCGGCGGGGGCCTTTTTTGCCGCGGGAGTAGCTGCGGCAGGCTTAGGGGCAGGTTTGGCGGCAGGCTTGGGGGCGGACTTCTTGCCCTTACCCTTTCCCTTGCCTGCCGTCTGGGACGGGCCTGCTGAGGAGGGAGCAGGGACGGCAGGGGCGGCCGACGCCTTTTTGGTGGCTCTTGCCTTTTTCTTCCCCACCACCTCTGTCCACCCTTGCTGGTTGGACGGGCCGGCAGGAGGCAGGGGCGCGTCTTCCCTCTGGGCAGACGGTTCCGGCTGTTGCTGCCGTTTGTCTGCCGCGAGGGGTGGCCTGACGCGCTTTTCGGGCAGCAGCCGATCCTCAATTCCCGCGAAACAGGCTCTCGTGAAGGCCCTCTCCTCCATGACAACCTTTCGGATAATTTCCTCAAGGTTGGAGGGGGGGGCCTCAACCGCGGGTCTTGGCTCGGCTTGAGGCCGGGCCGTGGCTTCAGCCAGCTTCTGATGCAGCTGGCTGACCTCTGACTGCAGGCGATCAACTCTCGCCTGCAGCTGCCGCGTCTCGTCGGTCGCTGTGCGCTGCATCAGCTCCCGAATGATGCCGCGCATGCTCGCGGCTCGGCACTTGAGGGACTTCTGAAAGGTCCCTTTCAGGTTGGAGGACTTCGAGGCGATCTCCACGATCTCCTCTTGGTCCTCCTGGGCCATCTGGTCCAACTCGGCCAGAGAGTGGTCCGAGTATAGGACCGTGGACGCGCCATAGCCGGACCTAGCCCGGGCGGCGCTGGTTTGCTGCTCTTTAGCAGCGACCCGCTCCTCCAGATCTTGCTGGACCTGCTCCCGCCGAGCCAGGTCCAGCTGGCGTTGTGCTCCCGCAAGGCCCACGTCGTGGGTATCTGCCACGGCCTTCTTGGCCTTGGAATTCTTATTCGAAGAGTCCGAGGACCCATCGGACCCAACCTTCAGGAAGGCCCGCTTCCGCGATTCGAGACGGCTCGGTGTCGCCATCGAACCGTCCGACCCAAACACAATAGACTCATTGTCGGACTCCGACAATTCGCCCGCTCCGCTAAAAAGGCTGGCCGCAGATGGTGCGCGGCTAGCCTCTGACGCCACCGCGTCATCGGGTTGGCCCTGAGAAGGGCCTTTGGGTTGGCCCTGAGAAGGGCCTTTGGGTTGGCCCTGAGAAGGGCCTTTGATGAAACGCCCGAAGGCATCTCTGATAGGCATTGGCATGATTGCCTCCGCAAATGTCGCAACAAACCGCAAGGTGATAGTTACGACGCACAGTGCACTTTAGCCGAACACCGGTCTGCCACTCCGTTACGGTGGTCAGAACCGGGTCGTTGCCCAGGGAACGCGACGAGGACGCAAGCACTGTGGGGGGTTCCCCAACCTAACCTAACCTAACCTAACCTAACCTAACCGCAAGCTTACCTTTTTTTTTTTTTTTTTTTTTTTTTTTTTATTTACGTCGGGAAATGCATTTACGCATCCCCTCTCAGCCCGGGGTGACTGAGAGGGGTATGTGGGACTCACCCGGCGCTAGCCGCCGGGAATACCCACTAAAACCCCACGGTAACATCTGCCGCATTTCCGGGGCGACCCGAGATCGGTCTACCGCTTTCACCGCGTCACCCCGGCGGCCGGCTCAGCCTGATGTGAAACTGAGCCCCGTCTGACACTCTAGTACGAAGTGCCGTATTCCTCTGACGGGCCAAGTGCAATGGAGGGCAGATCCCCCAATCTGCCCACCTTGGCCCACCTAAGGGGCAGGAAGGGCACGAATATACCGTTCCCTCCTGCTACCCCTTCGTCTTCGTCTTATTCTGAGAGGATCTCCTTCGGGATCCACCTCGCGCATTCTCTCCGCCGCTTCCTTCCGCGAGATTACATCCTCGCAGAAGGAAGCTATAGCTGTCCACACTTCCTCCCTCCTGGTCATCTCCATCACGATGGTGGGGAGTGTGAGGTCCGCTCCCACGGCCAGTACCAGAGTACGTCGCTGCTCCTCCCAAGCAGGGCATTCCGACAGAGTGTGTTGCGGCGTGTCAACAGCCGCGCCGCACTCGTGGCATATGGGGCTTGGCTCACGTCGTGCTATCCGGTACAGGTACTGTCCGAAACACCCGTGTCCCGACAGTACCTGCACCAGCCTAAACGTCAGGGTACCAAACGCTCGTGAACACCACTCCTGGAGGACCGGGAGGACAGCATCAATAGTATGACGACCATAGTGTGCGCCCGCCAAGTCCTCCCTCCAGCGCCGCATAATCTCCGACTGGGCCTGCCGCCGAAAGCCATTGATTTCACCGGGAGCCGGAGACTCCCCTCTCTTCTTGCCGCCGTGAATTTATATACGGTGGCTAGTACTTCAGCCTCAAGCTCCCATGGCGGGGAGCCAGCAAGAGCAAAGGCCGCCGCCGAGGACACTGTCCGGTATCCTCGAATCACCCTCAGTGCCACCACGCGTTGCGCCGCACACAGCGCACGCTTATTCGTTGCACTGAGGGCATCCACCCATAACGGTGCTCCGTAGACGGCCATGCTCTTGACGACTCCCGCATATAGGCGACGGCAAGCGGCTCCTGGACCTCCTAGGTTTGGGAGAAGTCTCCCTAGGGCTGCAGCTGCACCAACTATTCGCGGTCCGAGCCCCTTGAAATGGTGCTCGAACCGCCACCTTCCATCCAAAATCAGCCCTAAATGGCGCATCTCCCTCCGGACCGGAACCCTGACACCTTCCACCAGGATGCTGGCTCCCGGCGGCGGTCCCTTCCGGGGCCCATGGAAGAGAATAGCTTCAGTCTTTTCGACCGCCACCTTAAGGCCAAGCATCCTGATCCTCTCTATGACATGCGCCGTGGCCTCTGATGCTCGGCGCACCACCTCCTCCCATTCCCCACCCTAGGCTATAACCAGTGTATCATCCGCGTAGCAAATGATGCGCACTCCTGGGGGTAACGCACCGCGGAGTACCCAGTCATAGCCCAGGTTCCACAAGAGTGGTCCCAGGACCGACCCCTGAGGAACTCCACATCGCACCTCACGCCGGATCATTCGCCCTTCACTGTTCACAAAGGTGACATACCGTCCTTGGAGGTAGTCCTCCAACAACTTGCGTAGGTACAGGGGCACTCCAAAAAATCGAAGCGCCTCCCGTATAACTCCGTACGGCAAGCTGTTGAAGGCGTTCGCGATGTCAAGAGACACCGCCAACAGCCTACCTCCATTGCTCGTTACCTCTGTGGACAACCTCTTTAATTCTGTCAAGGCATCAATTGTGGACCGACCAGCCCTGAAGCCAAACTGCGCATCTGATAATCTTGGCCCTCTTCATCCATATGCCGGACAACTCGGGAGGCAACCACTCTCTCCAGCATCTTCCCCGCATCATCCAGCAATACGAGGGGCCTATAAGAGGTCGGACAATCCAGGGGCCGGCCCTCCTTAACTAACAAAACGAGGCGACCCTCTTTATATATCTTCGGGAACTGTCCGACCGTCAAACATCGGTCAAACAGTCGCCGAAGTTCTGTCCCCATAAAATGGAGCGCCAATTTAAGCACTCGACCTGGAATTCCATCCGGACCGGGAGCTTTTCTCCTACCGCGCAGGCGCAATGTGACCGCTTCCCACTCCTGATCTGTAATTGGGATAAGACGATCACTTGCCCCCTCTTCCACCCGAGGATGGGAAGGCATGGAAGGCGTAGAAAACTCCGGAGGATCAGGAAACAGAGCATCCACAACTCTGATCAGAAAAGCCGGCTGGAGAGATTCCATAACTGGGGGTGCACGGCTAAACTTCCTTCTCGCCATCTGATACGGGCGCCCCCACGGGTCTCTCTCCAATGACTCTAGGAGCTCTTCCCACACTCTATCTTTGGCCCGCCTTATGCTATCCTGCAGAGTCTTCCTCGCCTCCCTATATGATGCATACAGTCGAGCCTCCTCTTCCCAGTCCCTTCGCCGGCGGCGACGACTACGCACATAACGCCGTCGTGACGCAGAGCAAGTCGCACGAAGTTCAGCGAGCTCCTGCGACCACCAGTACACCGACTCCAACCGGGGGCGACGCATGCTCCGCGGCATGGAGGCATTACATACCTCTGTAAGGGCGGTCTTAAAACGTATCGCGGCCGCGTCTACACCTTCAGACTCGGGAGTCGGCACTCTCCAACTCTGCACTATTGCAGCCTCTTCTGCCAACTCCCGGTTTAAGCGACAAAGGGACCAGCGTGGAAATGCCGCGCGAGCTCTACTTGGAGACGGCGTCAATGCTATGCCCGAGGAGGTGGAGACCTCGAACCGTATGTATCTATGGTCCGATAGGGTCTCCACCTCCTCAAGTACTCGCCATCCGTGCACACGGCGTGCGACCGCTGACATGGCAAATGAGAGATCCACAATGGACCCTCCGTTCTGGCGCACGCACGTGTGCACCGAACCTCTGTTGAGAAGGGTCAGCTCCATTTCAACCGCCCACTCCTCAACAGCAACCCCACGCGGATCCGTGGCCACCTCTCCCCATGCACGCGACTTGGCATTGAAGTCGCCTAGAACTACAATAGGGAGAGGCAGAAGCCGTCTCACCACCAACCCCAAGTTAATCAGCCACCCCTCAAATTCTATGAGGGGTCGGTTTGGGGAGAAATACACCGCTACAATCACAAACCCCTCCCATACCGCCGCCACATAGCCTGAGCCTCTTTCCTTAAAGGAGAGTGGCGATCCAGATCCACTGACAATGGCTACGGAGCCGGCCGTGTCCCCTGCCCAATGAGATCGGTCGGGAACCACGTACGGCTCCGCAGCCACTGCCACTCCAATTCTCCACTCAGCCACCGTTTGCAGGAAAAGCCACCGTTTGCAGGAAAAGAACCGCAAGCTTACCTAACCTAACCGCAAGCTAACCTAACCTGACCGCAAGCTTACCTTTCTGGGGTGACACGGGTCCGTGCTTGGTAATCACCGCGTCACCCCAGCACCGGCCCGGCCAGATCTTAAGCCGGGCCCCATCCGGGCAGCCTGGTAAGCTGCCCTATCCTTCTGCCGGACTGGTGCAACGGGAGGCGGATCCCCCCGACTCTCCCCCCCCTCACCAATCCTCCCCCAATCCGGCATCAGGGCGGCGGATGAGCTCGGACGCGAACTGGTCCCTCCTACCGCCCCTTCTCCTGCGACGGAGAGGGTCCGCTTGGGCATTGGCCTCACGGACCCTCTCCACGGCCTCCTTCTGCGTCATAACCTTTTCACAGAAGGAGGCCACCTCATTCCAAAGACTCTCGCTGCCGAGCATGGCTCTCACCACACCCGACAGAGAGAGAGGTCCGCCCCGACCACCGCCTCCCTGTTGGCTCCCTTCGAGCGATCTTGTGCAGGTACCACCCGAAGCAACCGTGCCCGGACAGCACCTGCACAAGACGAAACGACATGGAGCCAAACCTCCTGTCGCACCATTCTTTGAGGACCTGGCGAATGGCGTTTATAGTATACGTACCATAACGCGTATTCGCTAGGTCCTCCGCCCAGCGCCGCATGATATCGGCGCGGGCCACCAGCCTCATCTCCTGCACTGCTGCAGGAGATGGGCGCCCACCACCATCCCTCGTCTTCGCCGTCGTGTAATCATACACGGCCATGGAACATCATGACCTGGTCTTCTCGGCCAGAACCCTGAGACCGAGCATTTCTATACGCCTGACCACAAGGGCTGTACCTTCTGTGGCCAGGCGTGCCACCTCCTTCCACTCCCGGCCTTGGGCTACGACGAGGGTGTCGTCCGCGTAGCAAAGCAGGCGTACTCCACCGGGGAGCACACCTGCAGAGTCGCGGAGCACCCAGTCGTAGCCCACATTCCATAGGAGCGGCCCTAAGACCGACCCCTATGGAACGCCACACTCAGTCAGTCGGACGGCGGACTACGGCGCCCTGCCTGTCTGTGTAGACGATCTCCCAATTATGGAGATAGTTCTCTAACAGCCGTTGCAGGTACAGGGGCATCCCGAAATATCGGAATGCCTCCCGTATGATTCCATGCGGCAGGCTGTTGAATGCGCTGGCTATGTACAAGGACACCGCCAACAGCCTATCCCCTCGGGAGACCGCCTCTGCAGACCACGCTTTCAGGGTCATCAGGTCGCCGATGGTCGAGCGCCCAGCCCCGAACCCAAACTGCCCGTCCGAGAAATTCGGCCCCACTTGACCGATGTGCCGGATGACACGAGTAGCTACTATCCACTCTAGTAGCTTGCCCGTATTATCCAGCAGCACCAGCGGCCGGTACGCGACGGGCAGTCCGCGGGACGGCCCTCCTTTGCTATAAGGCAGAGCCGCCCCTCCTTACACGGCTTCGGGAACCGTCCGACGCGAATGCACCGGTCGAAAAGTTCCCGAAGTTGTCCACCCATGTAGCCCAAAGTAAGGGCCAACACCTTTCCTGGGACCCCGTCAGGGCCGGGAGCCTTCCGCCTATTGTGGAGGCACCTAACCACCGTCTCCATCTCATCAGCCACCTCTGCCCCGGCCCTACATATGGAGGGGGCATGGGTGGTGGGAGAAATCCTGGAGGGTCGTGAGGAAATAAAGTCCCCGGGACCCCCTCCAGCACCTGAGGATAGAGGGTCCTCGTTGGTGGAGGCGCCCGGGTCTGAAACTTGGCTCGGGCCATTTTGTACGGGCGCCCCACGGGTTCTGTTCCACCTCCTGGAGGAGTTCCTCCCATACCCCATCCTTCGCCCGGCTTATGGCAATCTGCAGGAAGATTTTACACTCCCTGTATATACCATAAAGCCGGGCTTCCTCTGCGGGGTCCCGTGGGCCCCGACGCCGACGGAAGTGCCCGAAGGCCCGTCTTGCCGCGGAACAGGTCACACGGAGCTCACCGGAGCGGGCGGTTGGTACTCCGCGGTATCGACGCGTCACACACCTCCGTTAACGATGCCCGAAAACGGAGGGCGGACGCGTCTCATTCTCCAACTCTGAACAATGGCCGCCTCTTCGGCCAGCTCCCGGTTGAGGGAGCATAAGGCCCAGCGCGTGACCGGCATTCCCCTGGGGGGGGCGAGCTCCCCTGTCACACTCGGAGGTGGAGACTTCAAATCTGATATATCTATGATCAGATAGAGTCTCCACCTCCTCCAGCACACGCCACCCCCGAACACGGCGTGCGACAGGCGGGGAGGCAAACGATACGTCTATCACTGAACCCCCGTTCTGTCGCACGCACGTGAACGCCGTTCCTCTGTTGAGGAGGGACAGTCCAATTTCGACTGTCCACTCCTCAACCGTCAGGCCCCGCAGGTCAGTGGTCACCGCCCCCCACTCCCTAGACTTGGCGTTCAAGTCACCAAGCAGGACGACAGGGAGCGGCGACAACCGCCTAACCGCAGGCCCCCGAGAGCCGAGGAACCTTTCAAACTCCACCAGGGCTCGGTTGGGGGAGAAGTACACGCCGACTAGCGCGTACTCCCCCCAGACGGCTGTCACGAACCCGCTGCCCCTCTCACGCACCGAGACAGAGGTGCGTGGGCGGTAAATCGCCACGGAACCATCCAGGTCCCCAGCCCAGTGGTTCTGGGTAGGGTCGTGGTATGGCTCCGCAGCGACCACCATACCAATTCCCCACTCCGTCACTGACTGGACCATAAGATCCTGTGCAGCGGCGGAGTGGTTTAGATTAGTGTGGAGGTAGCTGATTTGGACGTACTCCATTACGTTTCCATATCAGCGGCCTCCGACCTAGTTGCCACTGCACTAGCACTCTCTCCTCTTGTCCCTGGAGTAGGCACACTTCTTCCTTTAGCGGTGGGCGGTTTGCATGTAATGCTCCCCATAACGTGCTCTGCTGGTTTTCCTGCTTCGGTGCATATGGCGCAGCGCGGTTTTTCAGCCACGCAAACTGCCGCCATATGACCAGTTTCACCGCATCTGAAGCACGTAGTCCTTCTGTCCTTTGTTGACGGACACAGTGGGTGCGTGTGACCCATCCCCATGCACTCAAAGCAGCGTAATCCCACCGTAAGCTAACCTAACCTAACCGCAAGCTAACCTAAGCTAACCGCGCAAGCTGACCTATCTTGATATTGAAGACAATAGTAACAGCTGTTGCCAAGTAAGAAACAAACAGAGAATCCACTTTATTACTATATACGAGGATAATTAAAAAAAAAAAAAAAATTCTATCTTTTTAGTTCAGTTTTCTATTTAAAGCTTGTTTTTTCGTGTTTTAAACTATTATTTATTATGTTATTATTTTTCCCTTTTGTAACTACATAACAAAATTGTATATCTCACAAATATTTCTTGTACTATACTTAATAACTATTCATTTGCAATACAACACACACTACACGATTTTACACATATACAAAATTGTTCCTGTTCCTATAATAATTTTAAATGTTTTATTTATTATTCTGTTAGGTATTATTATATTGAAAATATTAGCAGAATTTTTTAAACAATGGCCTTGAACAACCTTCCAGTTTATTACCAAAACGCACGTAGCATAGGCGGAAAGGCGCAACAATTTCGTTTAGGCATGCTATGTCAAAATCATGATATTGTAGCTATCTGTGAAACTTGGCTGGTACCAAGTGTATATGATTTTGAGATATCGGACGCTAGCTATGATGTTCATCGGTCTGATCGCAGCACTAGTAATACAAATAGGAGGCGTGTAGGCGGTATTAGAAACCAGGTTGGCGGAGGAGTTATGATATTAACTCGTTGTGACCTCGGTGCAGTTCATATTTATCCTAAAAATGTGCTCAAGGACAAAGACTGTGAACTCCTACATAAAAAAAAAAAGTTTTCGTAATATTAGGGCTGACAGAAATTCCCATTCACAGAAGTTCCCTCATAACTTCTAAACTACTTATCAAAATTCAATGAGTGATATGTCATTGGAAGCGTTTTGTTCATCTCCTGGTTATAGGCTATATGACTTTTATTGTTTACACCCGATAATTGAGAATAATTTCTAAAATCACGCCTCAGATTTGAGCCAAACATATTTTCTATCCAAGCCTATCCAAAATATATTATATCTTTGTCATTCTATTACTCTAGATACAGCTGTAATTGATTTAGGAAAGTCACTATTTGCTAAGGGACAGGCCTACATAACTCACAGCCCGCTCAGGTCTTTAGATGGATTGTTAATTTGTACCTCGAATCATAATAAATTGCTGAAAAATCCTCATAATTCACGTTCTCATGAGCAATTAGAAAGATTAAGAAGTTGCTGAAATTTCCATTAACCCATTATATGTAAAATAATAAAATCAAAACAGAAAACTACTCAGATTTTTTGTTTAAGCAATTATAAATTGCAAAATAATTAAAAAAGAAAGAAAACCAGCTACGGAAAAATCACGTTCTAAAAAGTATGAAACAAGAATATATTATCGTTTGAAATATTTGTGTACAGACTAAACACTATTTACAGTGTATTAAGTAAATTAAGAGTAATATATTTTAGCTAATACATAATACATAATGATGTAGTCATAACATGATATATACATAATACATAGATATTCAGCGGATAGCGGTGGTCGTATGCCAGCTATCCTAGTAAAATAATACATTTTATCAAAGTTTAGGACTAAGTACTACACACATAATGGATACCATGTGAATGATATACTTATGTATATATATATATATATATATATATATATGTATATATATATATATATAAGGTGGCAGACGACATTCATTCTTGTTTCATACATTTTAGAAAGTGATATTTCCGTAGTCGGTTTTTAGTTTTTGAACTTATTTTTAAATAACAGCAACACTGATAATGAAATGACATATACATGGCCATAGATATCGATGTACATGGCGGTCAACGATGTCACGTCACGTTATACGTCACAATCCCATGTCCAAGAATAATTTACATCGCTCAACAGAGAGTTATATTTTTATCAAATGTAATAGTAACATTATCACGAGTAATCGCAGTTTGTGGTCGATAGTATTCTGTGTTAAAAACGAAGGCGTTATTTAGCTTTTGACATAGAGCACAATACTTTATGTGGAAAAAAAAGGTAGAGAACGATTTTGTAATCATAGTAAGTCGTAAAGTTAAAGAAAACCAGACTGCTGCGAGGAAGATGTGAACGCAATGCGGGCGCGCAAGCCGGGACCGCGAGCGCGCAATTAAGCGATATGACCGAGTACGTGCTGGTTAGCGAAAGTGAACACGAGGAACCAATCGAGTTGCCCACGGAAGAGGACGGTTCGTTGTTATTATCGACGGTGGGTGCCCAGTTTGCGGGCGCGAGCGGACTCAAGTACCGGTCGGACGTGGGCGGTCGGTTACGCGGTGTGCGGCTCGTCGAGGAACGACTGTCACCGCCGGCGGAAGGTTGGTCCGCGCACCGCTACTGGTGTGCTTTCCCGAAGCCGGAGCCATCGTCTTATCCGCGCTGCTCCGACCTGATCGTGCTCGGATTGCCGTGGCGTACGGCTGAAGACAAAGTGCGCGAGTATTTCACCGCGTTTGGAGAGTTGCTAATGGTGCAAGTGAAGCGTGACCCGCGCACCGGCCTCTCAAAAGGATTCGGATTCATAAAGTTCGCAGAGTACGAGGCACAGTTGGATGCACTCGGGCGTCGGCATATGATTGACGGCCGTTGGTGTGACGTTCGTATTCCGAATGGAAAGGGTGGACCAGTGTCCGCCCATCGGAAGGTATTTGTGGGTCGTTGTACTGAGGCTCTCTCAGCAGAGGACCTGCGTGACTACTTTGCTGAATTTGGACAAGTGACAGATGTGTTTGTTCCCCGACCTTTTCGTGCATTCAGCTTTGTGACATTCCTGGACCCGGATGTAGCACGATCGCTCTGTGGTCAAGACCATATCATCAAGGGTGTATCTGTAAACATCTCGACAGCATCACCTAAGCGAACAGCAGCTTGTCGCATGCTAGGCTGGTCACTCCCTGGTACACATGCTCCACATGGGCTGGATACCAAACCATACCTAGGATATGAGTGAGTCCCAATGTGGAGCTCTCTGTTTGTTGATCCCTATCAGATTTTATATTGATAAATATGTAAATAATTATATTTTATAAAGTGATTGGTCTTTCAGTTGTTTTAAAGATATACATCTATGAGTAATACTGCTACATTTATATTACACTCTGAATATACATGTTTATTTCAACAAATTATTGTACAGATATTAGATATATTTAAATTATTAATAACAATTCATGCTAATACCCCATTTTATTACATTTATTTACATCTGTCTAAAAACAGTAGTTCAGGTTTAGGATAAAGTGCAAACTACAAGTGTTTTGGCTTCTTAACGAAGGTACTTGGCTGCCCAGTCGACTCGAGGGGCTCCACTACCCACAGTTGTTGCCTCTGAAACATAATAAAAAATTTTTTTAGCTCTTAAATCTATAGATCAACTTTTTAAACTTTTGATACTCTATGTTTGATAGTTTCATGTTGCAATCAGTCGTAAGGACTGCCTTAACAGTAAAATATGAAAAAGAAAAAGAAGAAGCATAGGCATAATCTGTTAAATGAAACATTTGCTTCAAGGATCTGAGAGTTTATCTCGCAGTGTTTGTCTGGGAGGCAGTATTTGTAAAACACATTAATTTAATTATGAATAAGTTTCAACAATGACTGTTTCATGAATTAATTGTTTAAGGACCTCAAAAACTATTACTTGAGAAATATTATTATTGATTGACAAATCTATATCATACTAAAATTATAAATGCAAAACTGAGTTTTACAAATTCACACCTAAGCCACTGAATCGATTAAAGATGAATTTTGGTATAGAGATAAATGGGATTGTGGTGATGGTGATAGACTACTTTTTCTTATGTAAAACTTATTAGAAGTGGTGTAAAGAGAGGGATAAACTTTGTATGAAACTTTTTATTGCACCATATGATTTCTTTGATAAAAGAAAAAAAACAATATTAAAGAGAGCAGATTGCAGATAAAAGCTTTTGTATCATAAAAAATTCTGGATAGATTTTGATGAAATTGAATATGGTCACAGGTGATAATATGGATTATATGGGTGACTTTGATTTCTTTATTTGGGAAACAATACTTTATACTTATATATACACAATCAATTATCATATTCCAATTAAGTGTCCATAATGTAGATATTATATAGGTATCATAAAACATACAGTGTCAAACAAACTATATGATATCAATCTATTAAAAAAAAAATACAATGTGGTAAAGAAAAAAAAAAACAAGACAACACAACTACAGCAACATTAGCACGAGATTCAGAATGAATTTAAAATCTATGTTATAATTAGAAAATAAACTAACCTAACTTTTTTAAACACTTATTACTCGTCGAATCCATTTTTAATACTTTCACTCTATGTTTGGATTATTTACTTATATGCGGTAACCAAATGATTAAATATGTCAATATCGTTAAATAAATATAAACTATAAAGAGTCAAAATAAAAACGTATTAGATACGAAATTTGTTTTACAAAATGGCACATTAAACAAAAATCAGTTTCTGGCTATAGGTCTAGGGCATCTAAAGTTAAGTTCACTCAAAAGATATGGCGAATCAATAAAATTACTGATAAGTTTATACAAAAACATATGATCTCTTAACAAGCGACGTAAACGTAAGGAGGATAAAAGGATAGTACTAAATTGATAATTAAATTTATATTGTAAATAATTAATGATTTTGTTTTGAATCTTTTCGATCTCTTCCATATAAATCGAGTATTGCGGGTTCCAAACTGTTCAGGTCAAATAGAACGAATCAAGCAGTTATAAAGAAGAAAAAAAGTGGAAGGCGTTCTAAATTTTGCCCTGTTCTCAAAATAAAACCCAGCATTTTATAGACCTTAGCTGTTATCAACTTAATATGCATATTGAATGAAAGCTTAACATCAAGGTATATCCCTAGAGCTTTCAACTCATAAACCCGATTTACTAATTCGTTATTTAGATTAAAAGTTTGGGTTTTCTAGAAAACGTAATAACATTGCATTTTTCACATTTATATTCAGTGAATCATTGACACAATAAATGCATAGATTATTTAGGTCATTCTAAAAGCGGGTGCAGTCTGAAACTGATTTTATTGTTCTGAATTTCTTCATATCGTAATATAGAATAATATTAGAGTTATAGTAGAATATAGGAGAGGTATCGTTAATAAAGATATTAAATAAAAGAAGTCCCAGATGAGACCCCTGAGGCACTCCGGAAATAACAGCTACAAATGAGGAACAGAAATATTTTACAGTTATCGCCTGATTACGCTCGCGTAGGTATGAGGTTATCCATCAAAGGAGATCACTGTGTATACCCACTTCTTCGATTTTGCAAATAGGTAAAGAGTGAGATATCAAATACTTTATGATTTATACTTTAGAATAGTCGGTACCACGCCCGCCTGGTATTGGTGAATAAATTGACACAAATTTAATTCCGTGGATTTTATTTCCACAAAACCATGCTGCGGCTCAATAATCACATGCCTAAGAAAAGGAAAAGAGGTATCATAGATGACTTTATAAAATAATTTAGCTATGGTACTAAGTTTAGAGATAGGTCTATAATTTTGAATATTATGTTTGTCCCCAGACTTAAATATGAGAACCATATAAGAACGATTTCGAACAGTTGGCATTACTCCCGATTTTAGCGATCTATTAAACAAAACGGATTTAGGGTAAGCAACGTGACGGTTATACTACAAGAGAAGGGTTCCATTAGGAACATGAGATAAATTGAAATAAATCTAATTTAAACGGATTTTATCGCGGTTATTTATTAAATTTTGATCCCGACGTTTCGAAAGCTTTTCAGCCCCGTGACCACGAAGGCTGAAAAGCTTTCGAAACGTCGGGATCAAAATTTAATAAATAACCGCGATAAAATCCGTTTAAATTAGTTTTATTTCAATGAATAATATTCGCGTAAACCTAAGAAATCATAACATGATATAAAGTTAAAATTGAGTAATAAAACTTGGTGGATATCGAAGCTGTTTTTTGCATTCAACATGTGCCAATGCAATAAAAACAAAAATAGCTGTAATAAAAAAATAAAAACAAAAGCGCGTTTACAAGAAATCTAAGCTTTATATCCATTTAATGGACGACTAATGACAAATATATGAACTTTTTCATAAACGCTTTCATGCTATTCCTGAACACAGTAAATAAGTGATACTGTGATCAAATTATGGACTACTGATAAGGCCAGAACAATGTCTAACAAGGCAGCTAGTTTTGTATGAATTATAAGGCGGTAAATCTATGCATAACACATATAATATTATATATAGCACAGAGTGCATTAATTGTACACAGTACAAGGTAATAAAATATAAAACAATCAAATGTTACCTTTTGCACTTATATTTACTACTAGCTGTGTCCCTACTAAAATTGAATTAATCATTTTCATAATAAAATGTTATATAGCCTAATATGTTATTCAGAGCTAATTCTAATGTGAAAGATATTTTGAAATCGACCTTGTAGTTCTTGAGTCTATTCGTTACAAACAAAAATACAAATCTTTCCTCTTTATAATTTTAGTATAGAAGAATTTAAATAATTTCATCAGTACATTAAGGTATTTCTTTAGATATATTTTGTTTATTTCAAGTATACTTAAAATAATAGCTATTAACATGCCTTTCTCCAGTGCAATTAATAAACAGCAAAAAAAAAATGTTGTTAACTCTTCTTAGTGACAAATGTTCTCTATACCAGTAGAACAATCAATAGTTTTCACGTTTGAAAATATATTCACGAATTACTTTATTATCATATAGACATGATAGTTCCAGAGATTAGTGGTTCCACAGAAAGAAAAATACAGGTAGTTAAATTAGTATAGAGATAACGCTGCACCAGAATATTACGAGACTGACCGCGATGTGTTCGCAGTGGGAGCGCTCGGAACAAGGACGTGTCGATCCTGGCGCCTGCCACGTACCGCGCGGCCCCCAAGTACGCCGCGGCCGCTCCGCTAGTGGCGCCCGCCCGCGGTCCCACCGCCCCCCCAGCCGCGCCCGCGGGCTCTCCGCCTTCATGCACCACTTCACCGCTACCAAATATATTCGTAATATTGTTAACTGTTTCACGTATATTCTACGGCGACAGAAAAAAGGTGAGGTTGTACCCGAGAATGTCTGCAAAACGATCGCGAACCTTAGTGATCGCGAGATGAGGCTGAAGAGCCGCCGCCGCCGGGCTCTTGGTGTTTTCCACTTCACCGTGTACTCCACTCCTGTTATAATTATCTCAAATATAAAATCATAATAAGGGACACTGTCGCTAAACGATTTGCGAGGCACAGTGTGAAACTAACCTTCTCGCTCGGGATGCGGGCGGTGGCATACCGAGTCCCACTCCGACCGCAAAGTAAGGAAATCTAAAATACAAAAAGTAGCAATTATTTGGAGTTGGATACATAAACGCAGCTCGGTTTCCCTCGTAAGAGTATAACAGTTCTGACCGTAGCGCCTGAGGAGCGGTAGGTCGGTCGCGCGGCTGGTACCGGAGCAATGCAGCCAGGAGCGCGAGTGCGGGCGGCGAGGCGGCCGGCACGAGCCGCGCCAGGGGAACGCCCGCGCCCGCCGGGAACCGGAACCGTAGCGCCTCCGCCAGCGCATAGCCCTCGGGCCAGCGGTGACGGTCCGGTGGCCCGAGCGCGGCGCACACGCGGTGCAGCTGGTCGATCTCCGAGTTGCCGGGGAAGAGCGGCCGGCAGTTGTATAGCTCGGCGGTGATGCAGCCAAGCGCCCAGAGGTCGATAGGCGGGCCGTAGCGCGTGTCGTGTAGCAGCACCTCGGGCGCGCGGTACCAGCGCGTGGACACGTAGTCGGTGTAAGGCGGCCGAGAACGCACCTCTCGCGCGAGTCCGAGGTCGGCGATCTTCACGAGGTCGGGCCCACAGCACAAGAGGTTCTCGGGTTTGAGATCTCGGTGAAAAAACCCGTGACGGTGCATGTGTGCGAGCCCCTGCAACACCTGATAAGTCACATTACGTAGCACGGGCTCCGGAAATGGCCGTTCGGCATCGCGGATAAGCTGATAAAGGTTTCCGCGCATATACTCGAAAACGAAGTACAGAGTATCGTTCTCTCGGATTACCTCACGCAGCTTAACTATGTTGGCGTGGTTGAGCTTCTTCAATGACTTGACCTCTCGCAAATTCATGGCCTCGTCCCAAGAGTAATACTTTCGTTTCATGCGCTTGATGGCCACTTTCTCACCAGTGTCTCGTCTCTGCGCTAACACCACCGAGCCATATGTTCCATCACCAAGTTGTTGCAGCACCACGTAGCGATTCATGTCGTCTTTGGTCCCATGCAGTTTGGTAGGCACGTTCTTTGTGCCTGACGCTATAACCATGAAGTGCACCTCATCTCGTCCAAGCCATAAGTCCAGCTCACTTTGTTACGTTAGATGTATTAAACAGCTGTTCAAACTGATTGGGTAACAGGTAAACCTTTGTTTAAATAAAAATATATATTTATTTTTTATATTTAACCATAATATAAGCGTATATTTAAATAGTTCACATTAGTTTGAATGTTCTGAAACAAATATATTATATGCCTGACGAAGAGTTTTGGCCTCAAACTAACTAAAAATGTATTCTGTGAGCGTATTGTTACCATGGTAACTGAAGGACTCTCAAACTGAATGCACATGTCCGTTTCATACTAGTACATATTGACTACTGTACTTATTAGTAAATCTTTACATTTGTCTTTTCTCCTTTTTTTGTGCAAATATATTGATATTCCATAAATATCGTCCAATAAATCTGAGATCTTTAAAATCAGTTCAGCCGTTCTTGAGCGATAAATGGTGTAAATAACCCAGCATTTTTTATGTATATATATACATAGAAGATAAATATTAATGTTATTCATAATTTTTCATTTTTAGTTATTTTTATAGTTATTCTGCTATTTTAGGCAGAGAAGAATCCAAGTAATCAGACATCACAAAGATCGGTTGCTTGTTTTATGGCTAAATGGAACATGATATTTTTTTTTTATTTTTGTACATGTAAATAATTTAAAAGACATGTATATAAAATATAAATACGAAACACTTTATAAACCATAAATAATCACTTGTGTGTCCTAAGCTGAGTGTACAACTGTGAGCTTATATTTGAAATTATATTGTTAGTATCGAATAGAAAAAACCAAGTTAAACCCCATGAGAAGTTTATTGACAACTACATTTTAACTTTTATCCTTATTTCCAAGGAGTCCGTTGGCTGTATGGGATAAAGAGTACAGTACACATATGTTTATCCACAATATTAGTTACCACTCTGACAAAGTGCATAAAAATTTATCCAGTAACTTATCATGGTGTCACTTTACAGACATTACTTATTTGGTCATGTTTTATCTTTTGCATCATGGCGAATGCTCCGAAGAGCTGTTCACTCTTGTTTGTCAATAATAGAAGCACACGCACTGAACTTTCGAATTTTACTGTAATCCCGACCCCGAACGTAAGAGATTGCAATCGCATAATAAATATTGTCCTACCTTTTTTTTGGTAAGGCGTGAAAGCGTTACAAATAAACACTTTCTCATTTATAATATTAGTTAAGAGAAATAATAGAATATGGTTTGATTATTTTTAACATCATATGATATACATAAATTCAACTATAAAAATTAATACTTATATGAATATAACTTCATTCTAGATTCATTTATTTTTGTGTACCGTTTTTATATTAAAACTAAATCAAAAGTGCAGTATGAATACTATTTAATGAACAATATGCGCTCACTCAATGAGTCCCACTCAAGTAAGATTCTAAAGTTAATAGAACCTGACTTTATTTTATTTATCATATATTTCATAACTCTCAACGAGACATCACAACGTGCTAATGGTATAAGTTACATGTGCAAAGCCTACATTGTACAAAGTAAACAAATATGCAATGCATAAAAATGTAACTTTCAAGAAACGAAACGTAAACTTTGACTTGACTCGAAACAAACACTGGGATCCAGTGGCAATAATAATAATAAAAAAAATATTAAGTTATGTCATTTGCCAGCTTGTCACCGTATAAGTGGATATTTATTTAGAACAATCTCTTATACCGTACTAATTATTTTGAGTTAACTTTCGAACCACACATTATGGTGGATTTTCATATTTATAAGGACACTATTGAAGCTAACAGTAAAATTCAAGAAGAACTTGGTAAAGATTGGAAGGGGATGGGTATCAATTTTTATTGATGCCTCTAAGTTATCCAACGATGGACATGTTGGCGCCGCCGTTTGGGTGCCAAAACATAGAATTATATTAAGTTACATATGTCCTTCTAATTAGTAGTCACTGTAGTCAGTGTTCACTGGAGAAGCTATCGCTATTCTTGATTATTTATAAACGCGTATAAATTAATCAGGTCCATTATTTTTACCGATTGCAAATGCTGCCTTAAAAGGATTTCCTCTTACCCTTTCCGTGTTAAGGATGGGCACACACTAATACTAAAAATTAGAGAAGCATTGTAGAGTCTCACAATTTGGGCTTAAGTACGGTTCTTGTCTGGATTCCGGCACACTGGGTACTTGAATCACTACAGGGTTTACGCGAGGGATCTACGTTTATTGTCCAAGCCAGGGTTATTTGATTTTTGGCAAAAGTGCTGGAATTTGTCCAGTAATTTGAAGGGCAAGCATTACGGCTCTCTACAAATTAATATCCTACAAAAGCCTTGGATTTTTAAAGTTGATAAGGTACACAAAAATGTTACCTCTATCATTTGCCGTCTTCGCCTTGGACACGCCAGTACATTTGGCTAAGCTGAGGATTACGGATCACTCTCTTTGTGAATGTGGCTTAGAGGACGGATCGCCTAACCACATATTTTTTAATTGCTCCAGGAACTATTTTTTTCTTTATGATATTTTACCTCCCTCCATTTTCCCCGTCCTATTAAGATTATGTACCTCCTAATTGTTACGGATATTCGCTTAGTTGTAGAATGCTTGTCAAGTTTTATTAGAACTCACAAATTCAAACACAAAATAAAAGAAATATTTGTAGTTTCCATGTATTGTTTGTGTTGTCTATTTATTAGTGAATAGCCTGGTTTAGATATAATCTAAAGAGAAAAAAAAAATCTTGGATACAATCTCCATTGTTTGTGGTTCTACCTATGTGACATTGGCAAAATTGTGCGCGCACATATTTGGCCATTCAATGAAAAAGTAGAAGAAGAAGTTTAGTTAGCCGTAAAATAAAATGATTTCTATGAAAAGATACTTAGTTCACTGTCCAAAATGTTTAAAAAGAATTCATCGTAACTATATTAGTACTCAGACAATTTGCCGCAAGGTGCGTAACTAGACTTAATGGATTGGTACAGTGGAGTGTATAAGACTGGTCACGGAGTTTCACCAGGCGAATTACAAACGAGGTTGCGCCGGTGCAGGAGCAGAGCAACGCAGATGATGTGGTCACCGGTAGTGCTGCAGCCGGAGACGAGGTGCCGGCGTGGCCCCGGCGCGTTGTGACCGGCTTGCAGCCGACTGGCGCCTTGCATGTGGGGAATTACTTTGGCGCTGTACAGCGCTGCGTACAGCTACAGAATCGTGGGGAAGATCTCACAGTCTTTATCGCGGACCTTCATTCGCTCACCACCCACCAGGTAACTTCTTACTCTGTGGTCCAATATCTTCAAGTTTTGTACAATTAAATAGTTTGTTTTGAATTTTGGGAAATTAAAATGATTAACATAAATAGAGAATTTATTTAGAGCACATATAGATAACATAATGTTTGTTATGTTTTTCAATAACTGTAATTCATTCCTTTGTAGAGAACAATCCTGTTTAGATTTGATGAATAGTGGGTATTGTAACGGAAACTTGTTACACAGTAGCTACAATTATTTTTATACTCTATTGGGTATACCACTATAAGACCACAGGTGTTGTTTAATAACTTTGCTGGACTGTGGCGAATAGAAATAAACAAAAATATTTATATTATTTTTTCCAAAAAATGAAAAATAGTGTAACATCTTTGAATAAGTTTTTCTTAATTCGTACTATACATTTTGTACTCACTTAATAAAATTGGTTAAAAAAATCTTAAAATTGATGTTCCCTTAATTAGAATACATGTTAGTATGAATGTTTTAATGTTACACACACTATTCAAAAATACATACTATAAAAATATCATAGCTTTGAAAGTTAGCACACAATATAAAAGTTACAATTGCAAATAAAGGAGAAATGAATGTATTACTGCAATATAATTGTTCAAATTGATGCTCTTTATATCAATTTTTGTACATCTTCAACTGATTCTTGACTGCTATGAAGAAATGTTAGATACTACTGCTACATATAATATTTTTATGCTTGCTTTGCCATTTTTTTTTATAAATTTCATGGCCTGTTTTATAATCTTGGATGATTACAGAATCCACAAGCACTTCAAGAGAATACACTTGAGTTGACAGCATATTTACTGGCCAGTGGTTTGGACCCAGAGCAATGCATCTTGTTTACACAGTCGTCAGTGCCTCGGCACACAGAGTTGTGTTGGCTGCTTGCATGCCTAGCTACGCAGGCACGTCTCTCTCATTTGCCACAGTATAAAGAGAAGTCAGCTAAAATTAAGGAAGTTCCCATTGGGCTCTTGCTTTACCCAGTTTTGCAGGTGAGAGTTTACAACTAAGACCAAATTGGTATAGCTGATATCCTAGTACCTTTTATCAAACACAAACAAAATTATATTTGACATGTCATCCTATTTAAGATCGCTCCTTAAACATGCTTACATTATTTAGGATCCCCACTTCATAAAAGATATTGAGCTCATTGAGAAAGTATAGAGAACAGCTACCAAGATGGTGTATACAATGTATAATCTATCTTTTGAACAGCACCTAAAATACCTTTGCCTTACCACATTAAAACTGGTTAAACAAAACTTATAAAATCCTCATTGAATATAACCTACCTAGCCTTAAAAATATGTATAAGCCAAATGAAATTAAACACCTACAAGGTTGTCCTTTGAAATTTTGTGAAACTTCAGCAAATAGAAACCCAAGGAAGCATTTTTGCCTGACTGAGTAGTCACAGCATGGAACAAACTCCCAAAAAGTTGTTATGCCTTCAACCTAAAACTGCGTTTGGAAGACATTGGACAAGCAAGACTTCCTTGTCTCCAAGCTATTTGATACACAGGTATCAGCTAATAAGCTGCTAGTGTGTTTTACTAAATAATAAAAACATTCGCTTTTTTCATTACATAAGAAATTGTTGAAGGACAACTTGGCTAGGAGCACTAGAGTGAATATTGAGTATTTGTATGTGTGAACACAGGCTGCAGACGTGTTAGTGTATCGCGGGACACATGTCCCGGTTGGAGCAGACCAGCTACAGCACCTGCAGGTCGCCTCACAACTTGTACGCACGTTCCGACATCGTTATGGGTCTCTCTTCCCCACACCCGTCGCTCTGCTTTCTGGTAACTATTCCCCCACTATAATTCTACCATTATCCACTCCATACCTTTACCCATTTAACATATACACGTCTTTACAGAGGATGGTAGTGACCGATTACGAAGTTTACGTGATCCTAGCAAGAAAATGTCCAAGTCTGATTCGGACCCGAAGTCTCGGATCCTGCTCAGTGATCCAGATGATGTTATTCATGCTAAAATAAAGAAAGCCGTCACAGATTTTACTCCTCAGGTGAGTGATATCACTGGAAGCAAGGAAAACAGAGGTTGGTCTGGATGGACACAATGTTCTGGTATGCATTACTGGTAATATGCAGCAATGTGGGTCCTTGCTGTGTCTCTTTAGTGGGAATACAAGTTAGGCTTGTTAGGTGTCGCAGCAGTTTATTCATGCACCCTGTCACAAGGCAGGAAGATGAATGAGGTATATAAATTGTGCCATCAGAAACTAGTAAGTTATTACAGTGTGCCTTAAGATTAAGACATTTTAATATAACTAATGTTTCTTTAAATAATTATATTTTATCTAATTTAAGTTCATTACATAACCACTTAAAATGTTAAAGGAGAGTATAAAAACCCCCTCCTTTTTTAAATATCCTCTATGTAGTGTTAGAGTAATTTACAAAAAAATATTTTTTTTATTTAATAGTGTAATAATAAAATGTTTAATTTTTCAAGTGAAGCATATATGGTTGACATTTATTTAAATGTTTTTCTATAGTTTAAAGGTTTGGCATTATGGCATAATTTCATTTTAGGGTGCTAGCTAGCCAGGTAAAAACTTTACCATACAACCACAATACAATTTATAAGGGAAAATATTTATTCTCATTCTTTGGTAAATATGGCTCTCCATATAAGTTTTGGTAAATGTCCTTGTTGTTTTAAGTTGCTTCAAGTTAATATATTTTGTTACTTGTTTTATAATAATTATAGCATAACAGCAGTGATTATGATTTCTGTCAGTAGCATAATGATTGTGTCAGTCAATATATTTCTTTGCTAGAGGCAGACGGTCACAGGAAGTAGTATAGATGAAACAATGATATTAGTGGGTTAAGACGTATATTTAACGGCGCAGGTGACGTTCGAGCCGGAGACGCGTCCCGGAGTGTCGAACCTCGTGCTGCTGCACTGTCTCGCCGCGGACAAGCTGCCGGAGGAGGCGGTGCAGGAGGCGGAGGGGCTCACCACGGCGCAGTACAAGCGCTCGGTGTCGGACGCGCTCGCCGGCGCCCTGCGGCCCGTGCGGGAGCGCGCCGCCGGCCTGCTGCGGCGCCCCGCCCTGCTGCGCGACGTGCTGCGCGTCGGGGCGGCGCGGGCGCGGCGCCGGGCGGACGACGTGTACGCGGACGTGCGCGCGCGCGTCGGCCTGCCGCACTAGCCGCACTAGCCGCTCACAGCCGGTGGTGGTGCCCGTGCGGTTGCAGCGGCTGCAGCGGCTGCAGCGCGTGCTCGAGGTGCGCTTGGGGCGGGTGCGCGGGCGGGTGCGGGGGCGGGTGCGGGGGCGGGTGCGCGGCGGGGTCGCGGTGGCGCAGCAAGGCGAGCAGGTCCCGCAGCAGGTCGACGGCCTGCGCGACCGCCTCGGCCTGCTTCTCGGCGGCGAGTGCGCTGCGCATGGCGGCCTCGGCGAGCAGCTCCTCGGTGGAGAGTCGCGGCGGGTCGGCGCCGGCGGCGGACTCCTCGGACCGCATGTCGTCGTCCAGCTGCGGCTTGCGCTCCTCGTCGGAATTGCTCGGGCGCCGCGTGTTGCCGCCTAACGACATCATCTACTTTAGCCTCTTTATATAAAGCTATATAATAATGCAGGGTTACTCTGGAATTATGTATATGTGCTTGACTACACGGTGAACTACATTAGATTCATATATCCACATTCAATATGACGAGTACAATCAATATTAATGTTAAGATTTATTAACAAATATAACACAAAACTTAAATTAATATTACTTTGTGTTGTGAACTATGTTACCTGTACTATTTCAGTGGCACATAATTTTGTAAAAATATTTATTTACTATAAAATTAGCAATGGATGAAATAGGCCTAGTTACACAGGTTGTGGTAACGGGCTAGCTGGTGTAATCAGGCCCAAATGTAGAGTATTGTTGTATAGTTTTAAAAATAAGGTTTACTAAAGTTAGTAGATGTGTTCTAAAGCAGTTTAAATTATGTAGTATAAGAAAAAGTTTAATTGCCTAGTAGTTAGTACTTTAGTCTTAGGATATGCGCTATTAAATAATTTGTTTAATGGAATCAACAATTGTTTGATGTTTTCTAAATATTAGGACTAAAACAAAATGCCACCAATGGAAATCAGTATATGAGGAAAATACTATAAAGTTCTATCTTCCACTGTATTTTGTTATAGAACTTGAAAAGCTATGAAAGTAGGAGTTGGAGTTAACAATATTGGCACAGTTTTTACATATTTACTTAGTAATAAAACTTATTATTTCAATGCAAACTAATACTTATTGATATCATTTTTGTGTTATGTTATGTACATTCATATAAATTATTTTTACTGTTGTATTCTTATTATTTGTGTTTACAACTTTTAACCTTCAGGGATGTATACAATACGAAAAAGTATCAAGCCAAAGTCTCAATATAAAAGGTAATGACATTTTTGGTTTTATATAAATGTACATTGAAGGAACCCATGATTGAATAGGTTACAACTTCTACGCCGCAACACTATTGTACTGGAGACTTAGTTATTGTTTTCATTCTGATTGTTTAGTTTGAATTTAAACTAAATGTGTTGTGCCTTAATTAGTATACATTTCCTTTAGTTACCCATTTATTTTAATTTTAATATATAAACTACTAACTGGGCCAGCATGCTCTGTAAAGTAACCAATAATTGGATAGAAATTGTCCCATTTCTCAAGTTAGGTCAAGAGAAGAAGAAGAAAAAAGAATAATTATTGATGATAAAAAAAAAAGAGAACCTTAAAAAGAAATACTAATTAAAACGGCTTTATGTATTTACATTTTTCAAAATATGAAAAAAGTTGCCAGGTCTGCTTAATAAATGAAGTGCCTATTACAACTGCTAAAATTTCAACCATTTATAAATTACAAAACTATTTAAAATAAGCATTAATCATTCTTCACAAAAGTGATTCCCCAATATTTATATATAAATAAATAAATACTTAGGCTGTATACAATATAAATATAAATGTTTTATTGTATCATTGATGTATATAATATTGACTAAAACAAAATGCAAAATAAGAGACCTGATGTACAGTTACGCTGTCCGCTGTTAAAGATATTTTGCACACGTTCCTCAGTGTCAGTGAGATCCCCGAGTGCTCCGGCTGCTGCCGCTTTTTTACGCGCCTTGTACTTGATGTCAGCCCAGTACTGCAAAAAGACAATAATTAGTATCGAAATTAGACGTTCAAGTTAAGGTGCATCCACACTGCAGTTACTTTTTGTGGAGCAACAGAATGCAACGTGATAACATTAGGGTAACATCCTTCAACTTTACGTGGCAACATATACTAAGAAAAAATATTTTTTTGTTGTCAAATGTTTACCACTAATATTGGGATACATTGTTCCATAAAAAGTAACTGCAGTGTAGATGCACTGTAGGCTGGATTACGTACACGGCACCACCTGTCAGGCGACTTCCTGGCGCCTCCGCTGTCGGCAGCTGCAGCGTTCAGTCTTTCGGCCAACAGTCGCCACAGTTTACTTGCGCTAAATCGGGAGTAGATCGATTGTTTACCCGCGGCGAAGTCTGGATGATCTTCCATAAACGACAATAACAGATCTAATTGTTCAGAGCTCACTTTAGACCTGGTTAAGCCGGTACTCATCTCTGCTGCGCCGATACATTATCCGGAAACTTCTGCTTGGATCGCACTGTCTCTTAAGATTTTTGTTTAGAAATCAAAATCTCAGTTTTTAATCTGATTTGTAAACATCATTTATTGACACAAATATAGTGATGCAACATTGGTTATATAAATTTAGTATTGTCTAAGTTGATAATCGATTTTATTAGTGTAGCTGTCTATCGATAGTTTTAAATATTCATTGAAATGGTATAAGAAATAAATAAAAATACTTCGATGTATAATATACTTTTAATACTTTAATGTTTTGAGAAAGGCATGACCTGGGCAAAAAGATTCTCCTTAAGTCCTAATCAAGTAAAATAATATACTTCAGGTGATAGCGTTCCCTTAGTATGGTGGCGGTTTGGGGGTTTTGAAGTGAAACTTCTTTAGGCGCATGAGGGTAAAATTTTTACAGATGAAACGTCACGCCGGTATGCAACGGAAGTGTCGGAAAAGAGAGAGAGAGTGATCGAGACCGATTGAGAGAGAGTAAGACAGGGCGAACGTAGCATGAGCAACTAGCCGTGGAGTGAGAGTAGGGAGTAAGCGAGTGAGAAAGATTGAGAGAAAAAGTGAGACAGAGCGAACGTCGTAAATATAAATATAAACAAGATTTATAAATTAGTTCGCCAAAGAAGTTTCACTTCTGACATGTGTACTTTGTACGCACGCATGTTTTTTTTTTTTTATGGGACCTACACTATTAGCCTGAGGGGCTTTTACAGCTTCACCTGAACTAAGGAGGCGAGTGCGGAAGGCGCTCGAGCCCGAGGGGCAACTCGCGCAACGGTGTCTCTAGTGACCGAACCTTAGCTTGAGCTGTTGCCGAATCGCGTAGGAGAAAATCGAACGCGGTACTAGCTATGAATAAAAATCGAAAAAGCTAAATGTACTAACTGAATCCTTTACTTCGGGATTATGGTGGGGTTGCGTTTGTCATGACTAATAAATTTTGTTCTATGATTACAAGAGAAATTTGGTATGTTTAAAATCTGTGTGGTTAGGATATTGACGCTACATTTCATTTGATTAATTTCTATTTTAAAATATCAAAAAGTATCATAGAAAATAAAACCAATAGAATGTGTAGATAAACTTATTTGAATATCAACTTATAATAATAAGAAATCGATATTTTACTTGATTTAAAACTACAATGGTTAGAGATTTTAAAGAAATTGTATGTTACATTTTTTATTTTATTTTTAATTTCGAATTATTCTTGTAGTATTCAAACATATACTATTATTTGTATGTAACGAGAAAATTGTACTTTTGTAGAATTTAAAATTAGCAGTTGTTTCTGCAAGACGTAATAATCGAAATAATAATAACAGATATAGAAAACTTAAAAAAAAAAATGATATTTTCATAAACTTTATTCAACATAACTGTTCACAGTTGAACTTCAACCAAGGCACACAAATCTCTTCTTGAAATAAAAGGTTTTTACTTGGTATCCCTTATCCCTATTAAGCCATTGAAAACAGCTGATGTGAGTACACAATATTTTAACACAACCAGGATAAAATTTAATCTTTGCCGGTATTCATTTGATTTCTAGCTATTTATTGTTATTTCTATGTTAGTTGATATACCTGATTATTTTATATTATGCTAGTGAGTTATTATGTTATTTACTTGAATTGAATATTATGCCGTATTTGTCATGATCATAATATTTTATTTTATCAGCGCCTATCAGGTTTTATTTAAAATGGTTTGGCATGAATTGGGTATTGAAGTTCATAAAGATATGACCCACGATTGTTACAGCATCACTTTAATTAACGAAAAAACACAAAACTCAAAACATAAATGTCGAATACCAAATAGGATACTGTGAAATGAAACCCAAAATTTCGATTCCAATTCAATTCTTCGAGTATAAATTTTGTAGTAGTCGAAACAATTATTTGGTACTGTTGTACCAAAGTGGTAGTTGTTGGACTAAAATTAAAACAATAATGACTATAATGAAGCTAATTCTTTATAACCAACTACATGATTTAAGAGAAGACCAAAGCATTTTAATTTATGGTACATAATAAAAAAATATGAAGAAAATTACAATCGAATAAATTGTCATATTGAATAAGAACATACTTATGACATCTTGTACAGTTTTTAATACTTCATTAGAATTAGTCTTAAATATTTAAATTTCATGGTCAGTACTGCATATTCAATTACTATAGATTATGTACATTTGTAATATTAACAATTTCAAAAGAGCATCACCAGATTTGAACGCCTTGTAGCAACAATAGGTCAATGGTAATGTGTACCGACTCCGTGTCCAGGGATGTGAGTTTGCATCCTTAAGCTTGAGTTTTTGGTGAAGGAAAACGCTGTTAGGAAACTTTGACATGGTGGTAGGGCTTTTTGTAATGCTTTCCTGGGTAGCTACCACCCTCAAGTTGAATAACTGCCACCAAATATTGACAGATGTGTTCTGGCAGTTGCACTTGAGAGCCAGTCCCTCCACAAGTTTGGTGTGTCTACCAAAATGGGGCCATATCTTCACTTAGGTTAAGGTGAGATTATGCCCATAAAGCAATACCATAACTATAAAAAAAACCACCTAAAGGACCTTGAAAACTTTACTTCTTGTGACAATGCCTGACACGGATACTTCATTTCCTAGTGGCATGCATCTTTTAAAATATACTTACAGGTCATTTACAAATTTCAAAATTTAATATGGTAGCTGAAATTAAATAAAGTAATTGCTTTGTCATTAAGTGATGTATAAACCAAGTTAAATAGAAGCCAATGTGACATTCTAATTATATGATACATGTGGGTTATTTAGGCAAACTTGATAACTGGATAGGCTACTCAATGATGAAATTGAAAGTAGACTGTTTTAAAATACTGTGTTTAGGGCAAAAATATAGTGTATAATTAATTATTACAGATATCTCATAAGATAATTAATTTAAGAGAAAATAATGTTTTTTTAATAGTATTACCAATTAAAATAATATCAGAATGATAGTATCCTTATACATTTATAATATTATACTTTGTAGTATAATTCGGGAACTCTCTCATTTTATTAAAAGGTTACAAATACAATGTTTTCTATATATTATTTTAATTGATACAGTTGGTACAGCTAACAAAGTGTAATTAAAGTAGATCATATTTACAATGAATAAGGAATATTAAACATGTTAAGGAACTCAAAAATACTACTTATTGGTTAAATTCTAGCTACATGTACATTATAGATTTAATGTTTACAATATATTAATAAGAAATATCTGCAATTTCAGAGACAGCTGCTATGCTGCAGGAAATGCTAGCACGTTCTGCGAGGAGCGCGGGCGGCGGACGCATGCGGGCGTGGCGCGCGCACGCCTACGCGGCCGGCGCCGCCGAGCTGCGGCTGGAGGAGGCGCGCGTGCCGCCGCTGAGCTCGCCCGCCCACCTGCTCGTGCGCGTGCGCGCCGCCTCGCTCAACCCCATCGACCTCGCCATGCTGGGTGAGCACTCTCGTACCGCTCGCCTCCTGCCTTGTCTCCCTCTGGTCGCGTCCGCTCATGTTGACTCTGCGCACAGGAGGCTACGGCACGCGGATATTGAATTTGTTTCGGACGCTGGAGGGAGGAGAAGGCGTCGAGTTCCCGCTGGTGGTGGGGCGCGACTTCGTGGGCGAGGTGGAGCTGGCGGGCCCCGCCTCGCGGCTGCAGCGCGGCGCGCGCGTGTGGGGGGTCGTGCCCCCGCACCGCCCGGGCTCGCACGCCGAGTACGTCCTCGTGCGCGACTCTTGGGTGAGTGTCGGTGCGAGTCAGTTCGTGCTGTTATACTTGGTAGTTAATAAGTGGCCATTCAAATATTACGAATCATCTATTTTGTGCCTAAAAGTAAAAATCATGTTCAGGGATTTCCTAAAAATAATTGTTTTTTGCTTTGACGCGGTGTTATATGATAAATTAAAAATAAATATGTACTCAGGAAAATAATAAAGCTTTCATTAAACTCTATTTTATTAATTAGTTTACTTAATATTATCAGTCACATTGTTTAATTATATATAGGGAGAGTCAAAAAAAAGAAAGTTTTTTTTTTGCAGGCAGGCCTGGCGCCGCGTGCTCTTGACGACACGAGCGCGGGCGGAGCCCTGTACGCCGCGCTGACCGCGTGCTCCGCCCTGCGCGCCGCCGGCCTGCCGCCCGGGGGCCGCGTGCGTCGCGCTCGCGTGCTGCTGCTCGGGCTGGGCGGCGTGGGCCAGGCCGCACTACAGCTACTCGTACATTCGGGAGCGGAGGTCGAAAATTTTTGAACAGTTGTTATAATATCCGAGGAGTTACATGTGGCCGCATGCTATTATGTTTTGTCTATCTCGGACACAGGTGATAGTGGGATGCGCCAGAGACGCCGCGACTATCGCGATGGAGTTGGGTGCGGTCGGAACACTGGACAGGCACGCGGACGACTACGACCGACAGCTGGAGGAGGCGGGACCGTGAGTATACGTGCTACGAGCGAGGGGATGAGGAGCGAGACGCGAGGAGAGGGCGGGGGCGGGGGCGGGCGGTGATTGTATCGCGTGTGCGCGCAGGTACGAGGCGATCATAGACTGCGCGGGTGTGGGTGGCGCGGGGGCGGGGGCGCGGCGCTGGCGGTACGGGCGCTACGTGACGCTGACGACGCCGCTGCTGCGCGAGACGGACGCGCGGGGGCTGTGCGCGGGGGGCGCGGCGGCGGCGCTGGAGCTGGCGGCGCAGTGCGCGGGCGCGGTGCGGGGCGCGGCGGGGCGGGGGGCGGAGTGGCCGCAGGTGCGCTGGGCGTACTTCACGCCGTGCGCGGGCGACATCGAGCTGGTGCGGCGGCTGGCGGAGCGCGGGCAGGTGAGTGTGTGTGCGCGCACGTGCGTGTGTGTGTGTGCGTGTGTACGAGGCGGCGGTGTCGGTTGCAGTTCGCGGTGAAGGTGGAGCGTACGTTCGCGTGGTGGGAGGCGGCGGACGCGTTCGCGCGGCTGCAGGCGGGCGCGGCGCGCGGGAAGCTCGTGCTGGACTTCACGCGCGAGCCCCCCGCAGCGACCCCCGCGACCGCCGCGCCCCCCGCACCCCACGCCCCACCAAACACACATTTCGCGTGAAGATGCTCTACATTACTTAGGACAACTATATACATTGTTAAACGGTTTAAGTATACTTATTTATAGGATGTAATAATAAAATGTGATATACTGAGCTGCAAAAGTGTATAGCAAGACGTTATTGCCTTAATTACATTTGTATGATATTATATTATTATGGCTTAAAGTGACTTATGAGTATATTTTTAATTCAAACTTGGCTTAAATACGCAATCACACTACTACCTTTGAATTACCTATAATACCAAGTTCTCTTAACTCTAAAGATTCCCAATGATACAGTAAATCAAACCCAAACAACCAGGTTAGTGATGCTTAATATCTAGGTCAGTAATCTTTAAGAAAATACGAGTATATCTATAAACCTCAATACGCCTGCAACCTTTCCACATAGAATTTGCCTGGGTAAATGAGTTCTTACCATTTGTTGCACATGCTTCAACAACCATAGACGTTTCTTTTTGGGGATGAGCAGTTGTGTTATGCCTGGGATGTACTCGTTTGATATGCGATCTTTCTATATAATGCCCGGTGTGCAACGAAGTCCGAGTAAGTGACTTGTGTTCTGTTGCCGTTCTCGATTCGCATACGTTGTCCAGGAGTCCGCTACGTACGTGTGTGTGCTTTCAACACGTGATTGGTAGATTATCTTTATTGTTATTGTGAGGTGTCTGTTATGCATATATGTTATGTCATGCCTTCGTACACAGCTTTCCGAACGTAGAAGCTGGTATGTGGGTGAGAAATGAATTTGTATAGTGTTACGGTTGTCACTGGCAACGTGTCGTTTGGAGTTAATCAAAGGTATTAAGTACTCCTAATTTTCCTCAGTTAGGGGCCGTTCAAGTATTGCGCAACGCGATTTGGGAGTCAGGGGGATCTTGTCAAACGTTACGATGCGTTACAAGGGCGGCGGGAGCGGGTTCGAACAACTTGTTACATAACATTATATCTTCTATTTAAATAAGAAACTAGACAATTTAAATTTCCCGAGTTCGCAACTATTTTCGTTTATATTTTACGGGGAATCCCTCGATTATTTGTAATCGCATTGCCAAAGTTAAAGATAAAGAAGTTATTTTATTTTAAGAGTGTTTTAGTAAAAAAGGTAAAACATAATTATTGCTTTAAGGTAAAAATGCGCTCTTGGGTGTTACGTGACGTTTGAGGAGGGGGACGGGGGTAAAGAAAATGTTACTGTGCGTTACATGAGCGAAGGGAGAGTTGAAAACCTGCTAAAAATGTGTTACGTGATAGTTGAACGACCCCTTACGATAGATTTAACTTTATCCCTCACGACATGAGGCGGCGTTGAACTGTTCCAGATTGCGATCTCTGCACTGTCCTGTGCATTAAATAGTTCCACTGCTTTTTATATTCTTATGAATTATAAAAAGTTACGAAGGATTTGTTTAGCGAACACAAATGTAATTTACATAAAAAAGCAACAAATGTTGTATGAGGATACAGGGCTACTAGATCGCGCACCTCGATACCATGTTTTAACAAGATGTAGTTACAAGCTCACACATTGTATATTTTTAATTATATTTGATAATTAATTGTATACAAGAGTGTATACGTTTATAAAATTTGTATTCAATTGGTTGATATGTATTTATACTTATAAAAAAAAGATAATATGAATACCTATTATGAGGAAAATAATTAAATATAATTTACAATGAAGAACCTACACAAACATTTCATTGAAAGAAACACTTACATGTTTTGTCTTTAGGAACTGAATTATTTTTTGTAATGTCTTTAAATAAAATAATGATTGTTGATGTTTATTTTATTAATAACAGTCTCCCTCGTACCCAACAAATTTCCTAAGATAATTGTAAGTTTGATGAAGTTTGACAAAGTCACATTCAAAATTATCATATCTATATATTAAAACGTGAAGTGAAATCTTTGGATTCCTTTTTAATGATAGATAGAAAACCCAAGGCGCTGTGCCCACTTAAACGTAAACCTTCTATTTATATTACAGATATTTAAATTGAACTAAAACGTTCCTTGTTTATGTTTACAAATTATGGGCAACAATCTCATCTGCTGTTAAGTGACAATGTGGCCCAGGATGGTGGACACGCTAAGTCTAGTGTAGGGACGGGCTCTCAAGTGCAACTGCTGGAATACACCTATAGGTATTTGATGGCAGATTTTTAACTTAAAGGTGAGCTAGCCCGGCGGGCATAAAAAAAAGTTCTACCACCATACTAAGGTTCCATCAGGAAGTTTTCTTTAACTGAGAGGTTCAAGCTCACTGCAGGAGTCCGAACTCACGTGCGTTAACGTTGAGTCCGCGCACACTACCAACTGAGCCATCGTCGCTTCAAACTTTGCTTCTAACTATAGTTATATAACTCGAACTATATAGTATAGTACTAGCTGACCCGGCCACGCGTTGCTGTGGCTAAAGTTTTTGTTATATTACATTATAGTAAACAATCTAAGAGGAACAATAAGAGAACATCAGTCACGGAGTCCACTATGCTTTTTCACAGAGATGGTATTTGTAAAAAAATATGGTGATCTCCTTATTTGACTTTCTACTACTATAACCCTTTAGTACAATGATATTATTTACGAACAAAGACGAAAATGTTGATGTTCGTATACAAATTCACTGGGTTGAGATTTGAAGGGGAAGTACGTTGAACACAATTAATTAAAATGTTCTTACACTTGATATTAAGCAGAAATCAATAGGTACAAAATAAAAATTTATCAGATTTATTATTTCCATTTAATTTTATAACAAATATAAGTATATTACAGTATAATACAGTAAATAACATGTGACGCTTAAACTCATGAATGAGGTACGCAAAGCAGACAGTCTTAAACTTTTAAACATTAATATCTATTTTTTTGAATTATAAATACTTTCAATTTCAATTTAATTTAACACCAATCGGTGCACAATGTTTTTGGTTAACCTGTCTTTAGCTAACACAAATAGATTTGACGGTTTCCCAACACGTGAACACGCAACATATAGTTGCCCATGAGAAAAGCATAGATTTTCCAAATCTAAACCACAAATGGACATTGTTTGACCTTGAGATTTATTTATAGACATGGCGAAAGCTAAACGAATTGGAAACTGTAGCCTTTTGAAGGGTATGGTAGAATCTGACGGTATCATCGGAATACGTGGCAGCAGGACCACTTTTCCTTTAAACTTCCCAGCCAAAATGGTTGCTTCAAGAATGTTTCCGGTGATCTTTTTGATGACCAAACGCGTACCGTTACATAATTGAGGTGGATTCAAATTACGGAGGAGAATAATAGGGGAACCAATCTTTAATCGAAGATTATGTGGTGGCATTCCAGGGATATCTAATGAATTTAAAAATTCAATCGGAAAATTTACACTTTCATTTCTAAGTAACACGTGGCCGGCTATGCTAACACCAAAAATTTAAAAAGTGGAAATAATTGAATTATACGGGATTTCGTTCACTACAAAATAAATTTAATTAATTTTATAGCGTCAATAACACGTGGTAATTATGCTGTTAAAATGTAGCTTATATGACACGTTCGTAGATTTACCATAGCAGCGCCATCTATTGATTACTTACTCAACCCAGTCGAAAGGTATCGACATCTGTTAGAATCATTTGGATTTAACAGATAATTGTGACTGTCAAATAATAACAGACAAATAATTAGCAATAAATTAAAATTGCGACTATAATTTGAGATTTAAACTATCCTATCTCTCAAGTTGGATCGAACTGCACATGGTGTGCGAATTTTATTATAATCGGTTAAGTGGTTTAGGAGTCCATTGAGGACAAACATTGTGACACGAGATTTATATATATTAGATAAATGACTTTGTTTTTGTAAAAAAAAGCTCTTCATGGATTTCAAATATTTATATCGTGTTTATTCCTAAACGTATGTCGAAAAGTTCTTCCTTTGTGTTAATTAAGAACACAGTGTCTTCGAGAACCGCCTCATAGGTTTGAATAAAACGGTCAGTGAATCAAATTTGTATTCTGTAGGTATCCGTGTGATTCTTTAAATTGTTCTGTTTCTTTTTGCAGCACAAAGTCAAGGATGTACAGTTAAAAACGGTTACAAACAAAAGTAAAACGGTTTTGCTGCATTATAATTACACAGGATTAGAAAGAAAACAGTTTTTTCATTATGTACCGTAACTATTTAGATATGTATTAAATACGACTTTCAATACTTTTATCTGATAGTTCCAAGCAATGTGAGTGACCAACGATTTTGTTTAGTAGACATTCTATGAACAAAAACCTATATAATGACTAGCTGACCCGGCCACGCGTTGCTGTGGCTAAAGTTTTTGTTATATTACATTATAGTAAACAATCTAAGAGGAACAATAAGAGAACATCAGTCACGGAGTCCACTATGCTTTTTCACAGAGATGGTATTTGTAAAAAAATATGGTGATCTCCTTATTTGACTTTCTACTACTATAACCCTTTAGTACAATGATATTATTTACGAACAAAGACGAAAATGTTGATGTTCGTATACAAATTCACTGGGTTGAGATTTGAAGGGGAAGTACGTTGAACACAATTAATTAAAATGTTCTTACACTTGATATTAAGCAGAAATCAATAGGTACAAAATAAAAATTTATCAGATTTATTATTTCCATTTAATTTTATAACAAATATAAGTATATTACAGTATAATACAGTAAATAACATGTGACGCTTAAACTCATGAATGAGGTACGCAAAGCAGACAGTCTTAAACTTTTAAACATTAATATCTATTTTTTTGAATTATAAATACTTTCAATTTCAATTTAATTTAACACCAATCGGTGCACAATGTTTTTGGTTAACCTGTCTTTAGCTAACACAAATAGATTTGACGGTTTCCCAACACGTGAACACGCAACATATAGTTGCCCATGAGAAAAGCATAGATTTTCCAAATCTAAACCACAAATGGACATTGTTTGACCTTGAGATTTATTTATAGACATGGCGAAAGCTAAACGAATTGGAAACTGTAGCCTTTTGAAGGGTATGGTAGAATCTGACGGTATCATCGGAATACGTGGCAGCAGGACCACTTTTCCTTTAAACTTCCCAGCCAAAATGGTTGCTTCAAGAATGTTTCCGGTGATCTTTTTGATGACCAAACGCGTACCGTTACATAATTGAGGTGGATTCAAATTACGGAGGAGAATAATAGGGGAACCAATCTTTAATCGAAGATTATGTGGTGGCATTCCAGGGATATCTAATGAATTTAAAAATTCAATCGGAAAATTTACACTTTCATTTCTAAGTAACACGTGGCCGGCTATGCTAACACCAAAAATTTAAAAAGTGGAAATAATTGAATTATACGGGATTTCGTTCACTACAAAATAAATTTAATTAATTTTATAGCGTCAATAACACGTGGTAATTATGCTGTTAAAATGTAGCTTATATGACACGTTCGTAGATTTACCATAGCAGCGCCATCTATTGATTACTTACTCAACCCAGTCGAAAGGTATCGACATCTGTTAGAATCATTTGGATTTAACAGATAATTGTGACTGTCAAATAATAACAGACAAATAATTAGCAATAAATTAAAATTGCGACTATAATTTGAGATTTAAACTATCCTATCTCTCAAGTTGGATCGAACTGCACATGGTGTGCGAATTTTATTATAATCGGTTAAGTGGTTTAGGAGTCCATTGAGGACAAACATTGTGACACGAGATTTATATATATTAGATAGTAAAATTTAAATAAACAAATTTATACATTTAAAAGGAACATAACGGCTTATCTTTCTTGATTAAAGTTAGGTTACAATATATGGACGAACATACGCGTATGTTTGAATAAACAACTCATAATATTTGTAAGATATTATGTAATTATCATTAATATTTATAAGAATGCTGTTATAAATATTCATGTAATTTGAGTCAATTGAAAAAAATGTAGTCAATTACATTAATATCTTTAAAGAAGAAGCGAAAATTATACATTCATATTCTGTGATATTATTTTATTATTAAAGTGGTTATTTAAATAAATTCTATATAACATACAATATACATATATCGTATCGTAGCAGAAACTATGTAACACCCTAGTGACGTCACATGCAGTCATAATGCACTTTTCACGCCATATACAACAGAATTATTTAAATCAAAACTTAATATTTAACAATACATTTACTTCCTTTTTCGACGAGATGTTGAGGAAACTATACAAAATGATAAAAACTCGGTACCTAAAATATGTTCGTTTCGTCCTTCACTAGATATGAAAAGGTACCTACATATGTGCAAGTGTTAGTTCGTGAGAGAACCATGAATCTAATAGGTATGTTTAGTATTTATTATGGATATATTTATATGTATGTTTCGATCGTAGATACCTGTAATAGAGGAGTCCTAATAAGTAGTTACATATAATCTAACGCGTGTGAAACCAGAAGCTGATACATGTTAAATGTTCAAAGAAGTTACATTTGCGTACAAATATACAGAATTTGAAATATGATTTTAAAAAGTGTGCACGATTGTTATTGCAATGTGATTTCAAAACGAAAGGTGCGCAAACAACGCTCTTGAAATAACATTTGCATTAATTTCACTGCTCATAAAATTCAATTACTGCGTCCTTGCATGAAAATAGATTCTTAAGCGATAAACTCCAAATAGAATATTCGAGACCAGTTAGTTACATGAGAAAAATATTAGCCAGTGTAATTCATTCTCTTGCAGAATTGAATGTAATTATTGACATATGTCTATCAGCTTCTCTGCTTCTCTTTCTGGTGACGTTTATGCAACAAAAACGCACCTTAATATTGCCTTTTTAGACGAAATGTAGTGTATTTATATTATAGTTATAATATCAAGTATTGAACAAAGGAAATTGTATCAAAACTTCTGAGAAGTTCGACAAATGGGCAGCCAGATTACGATAAATAAAATGTACAGATTTAGCATACTAACGTTTTCTCGTATGTGTATAAAGGTGATATTAATATGAAACAACATTTTTAAACCATTACACATAAGGGGGGAGGGGGGTTACGCGCCTGTCATTGCACCAGTCCGGCCGTTGGAAAGGTCAGGTGGCCAGGCTGCGGGGACGGGTCCCGGCTCACCAGCAGGTCGGGCGGTCGCTGGGTGACGCGGTGATTGCGAGCGCGGACCCGCGTCGCTTCAGGAAGGCTACAGACGGCCACGAGGGGTTTTAGGCCTATTCCCGGTGACTAGCCGAGGATGAGTCCTATATACGTCTCCCAATCCCTCCTGTGTGCAAAGGCAATGCGTAAATATATTTCTCCGCGAAAAAAAAGAAGGTTACGTTTCATATTTCTATTCTTATCTTTATTCATACTATCAGTTCATCATTGACTAAATATAAATCATCTTCTCAAAACTGCGGAAACACTAGATGATTTACTTAGTTGTTATCTCAAACGATATATTAATCTTAAAATATCAATAATGAAAGTGAACCGTGTGTGCGTTTACACTTATTATAAAAATTGTTGAAAAAATTTAATCGACAATGAACGGAATCTTCCACATCTCGACGCGACGCAGCGTGTGCGGTAAGAACCAACAAAACAGATAAGTTTTTCCATGGGTACTACTTTTATCAAAATATATACGTTAATTCCATACGAGAACAATTAAATCATCATAACTTTGTGACAAACCATCTTGTTAATAATTAATAATAACAGAAAATATACATTTTAAGCCCCTTTGGTAACGCACCAGCTACGTACGATAAATATGCCTTGATCGCTTCGCTTAGAGTGAATCCATGCCGCTTTATTTTTTTCGAAACGACATTCACTGTTTGCCGGCAGGGCTTTCACAACTTGGTAGGACTTTTTGGGACGAATGCTGAGGGCATTCAGCACCGAGGCAGCGTGTGCAGGGGTGCCATAGTGGCTGGCCCTCGGCATGGGTTACTGCCGGAATGAATAAAATAAGGAATGGTAAGGCTGACCTTCTGGAGTAGGCCTTTAGTAAATATTAATTGAGGAGGGAAGGATATCGGTGGAGTGGATTGTACTGTGCAGAGCTTCTAGTGATCTAATTTGTTGGAAGGACGTCGTGTATACAATATATAGATTAATCTTTTTCATATTTAATATGAATGTTTAAATCTATGTCATTCAATTATAATTACGATTGAGTCGTGCACTTTTGGATTTTCCAAACGCTTACTATGTATTTTGAGCTACAAAGACAGTGGTTTTTGGAAGTTTAAAAGGTATTTCCACAGGTTTAAGCAGAACCTTAACAAAGCAACACAATTCTTACGTTCTTTGGTGTTAATTTCATGTGAAATTAACTAAACGCAATACTAAGGTAGTGCAGTTAAAATATAAATACGAGTTTAAACTAAAAATGTATCTTTTATCTAATCTCATACGATTAAGTGAGAAATTCTATTTGTAAATTTCACTTATCTCGGATATAGATAGCTCTAACGATTTGGATAAGAATTTGTATTCATTTTTTCATATATTTCAAGAATTTGTATATAGCTGTATTTATCGTAACAACGTAGATTTTACTTAAATTATGCCTAATAAAATGATTAATCGAATTCATGTTTTATTTAAATATTGACTTCATAAGCAACTATACAATAAATGTGGAACTGTTTAATACAAATTGATCAATTAACATAATTTTTGCAACAAATACAATTTTGATAAAAAGAACCATGCTAAGGTCTGTCATACACGTCACAAAAACGTTAACAAAGTGAAGTGAAAATTAACAAAACACGTCTTTAAATTCTCTGAAGTGCAAACTAATTACTGAGTATGAAGTAATCTTCAAGTTTTATCTCTTCAAAATCGTATTAATTAAGACTTTAAATTTTCCCATCCTCATAATACCGACTTTAAATTTATAAAAACCTATACAATAATATTAACACTTAATATCTCTGAAACTTTAGCATGTTTCATTCAATAGTCCAGATACTATTGCAATCGCAACCGCAATAATATAAGACATTTCAATTGCTTTGTTTTGTGTAAAAACTATAGACAATGGCTGAAAAAATATTTCAATTATCTTACTTGGAAACTTAAGGAATATTTCTCTTAACCTGATATTATAGTGCAGTGATAATTGTTACTGGTCTTTGCTGATTGATTGTGGAATGACCTAGTAGAGTAGAGTAAAAAGGCTGAATGATGGCTGTGTGTGCGTGGCGTGTGTGCGTGGCGTGTGTGCGTGGCGTGCGTGCGGCGCCGCGTGACGCGTGATCCGCTCTCGGCTCTCACCTGATCGGTTATCTATCTGGGCGACCTCGAGCCGTGATCCCAACTGCGCATCTCCGATAACATCCGTCGTTAGGTAACATGATGCGACCGTATCGTTACTCTCATAAACAATAGTGCAGAGGTCAGTGGACACTGCACCTTATATCCCAAAATAATTATTTATCGTCGTTTAGCTGTAAAATAACCGATAAACCTGATAAAAATTGCACTCGTCGTGATTTACCTATAATTTTTAGTAGCACCCGAACGATACAGCTATCTATTATACATAAATCACAATACAGTATTCTGGGAAAAATATTGAAAATGAACTAGCAATATATGAGTATTATTATTACACATGACAAATGAATCCTTAGGAATTAAAGTTACTTCCTCATAAAGATAACTTTATGAAGAATGAACGCAACGTACGACGCGTATAAAATCGCGGGCACGGTTTGTAACTAATAAGGATAATTGTGGATCGGCGTGGTGTATTCGTTTGTATCCGACTGTACCTCTCACCTGATGATCTTCACACGCACCTCTCGAATACCACCTGGCGAAATACGAGAGGATATACGTACATATATGTTTTCATCAGGTAAAAAATATAGCTGACTGCGAGTGTACAGCTTGTACAGTGCAGTGTGACGTCTGCTCACTTTGGAGATAACTAAAAAACCTACTACTAGATTATGGTTCATGTAACATGGTACTCATGTTTATTAGATTTTAGCAAATTCTAAGCCTGTTTCAGAATTTAAACCTACGTCTATCAAAGCGAGATCATATAGTGCAATCTCAGAGTTATTCGCCTCTTTAAATGTTCAATTTACATTCAATTTAACCAATAATGAAGTATTGTTTTTTTAAATATTATACTTTATAGGTCTATAGCGATATATATGACTATAATGTCATCTGATGTTAAGTGACGATGTGGTCCATGTTGGTAGACACGTTAAGTCTAGTGGAAAGATTGGCTCATAAGTGCATACGGGAACGAACCTATTGGTAATTAGCAGTAGATTTTCAACTAGAGTGTGGTAGTTAGCCAGGCGGGCAATAGAAAAAGCCGTCACCGTGTTATGGTTTCACTAAGATGTTTTCCTTCATCTAGAAGCCCAAGCTCATACCAGAGTTTTAAACTCAGGTCTATTGAAGCTGCTTCCGTACACGCTACCTCTGAGCTATCATTGCACTGATGTAATAATTATGAATATTTTGGTACAAACAACATAGTATACGGGAATGGTTAATAAGTCAGATACGAACTAAACACGAACTGGCCGCTTTGAATAAAATAATGTTTATGCAGAGTTTATTTAAAAAATATTTGTTCTAATAAGTTATAATTCAATACGTACTCATAAGGTTATAATGGTAACAACAATTATAAAGAAATTTAATCATTTAAATAGTAAAATTATCAGGATGATAATAAAACTACAGCTACTTTCTAGTTTTGTTTTCTTAATTTGGTCAATTGAAATTTCACGCCAAATTGACCTATCAAACACGGCAAACATTCTTTTCGCCAATTTTCGATGTAGTGTATTTTTATATGTAATGTATCGTGGTGAAACCTTGCACAGTGTTCATGTGATACCGCGCCAAGATTTTTAGAAAATAAATCTAATTTTGAGCCATATAAATATAATTTTGAGAGACAGGACAAAAGATCTCGTATGGTTTGTTCGGAGATATCAGCTTTTTTGTTTTCGAAAAAGAAACCTTGACACACATAAACGCAGCTCATCGCCTTTTATCTGCCAAATTCGACTTCGTATCAGATATTTTGTCATTCGTGGGCATTTGATGTTTTGCGCCTACAAAAATTCGTTCTTACAATCTCGCGTCACTGATATGGAGAAATTTTGTTTTAAGGTACCCAATGACAGCCAACACCATTATTGCTCATAACTTTGATATGATTTAATAGTGATAAAAAATGAAATTCATTGTAATACCATTTTTAGCTACTCATTTATAATACATCTTTTACTTAATAATTAGAAAATCCGTTACACAAACGCCCGTAGCACCCCTTTCGGGATTCAAATTAAAGTGCTCACGCCATTGGGCATTGTATAATCTCACCGCCTTCCTTACAAAAGAAAAACACTAAATTTTCACGTTCACTATGGAAGAAGATCGCCTTCTGGGCGTTATTATTAGGCGCGTTCCTAAAGAATTCCCCGGGGATGAAATTCTTCTGAAATCCGTCTGCGTCCAGTCGGAACTGGAGGCGTTTTTCGCGCAAGATTACTCTGTTATAAAGGCTGGCGACCTAAATAGCGGGCATATTCAGTACAACAGCCCGCGTACCACCACTAAGGGTAAGACACTTTATTGATAGGAAATGCACTCATCTTCGACGTAATTGCTCCCTCAAAGACAATTCATTATCAAGCTAACTACCGCCCCTCAGTTTTAGATTTTACATCCATTTTACATCCAAATCAGAGCAAATCCAAGTCGTACATGAACTTGATTTCAACCACCGCTCAGTAGTTCTTTAACTAGGTCACCCGGGTGACTACACTCCGGCTTCAGGCAAAGTAGCTGACTATCCAAATCTCAGAAACTATCTGTCAAATAATCTCTCCTCTCCTCAATTAGATAAGATCCCCGACGAGATGAAATATGTGAGCGATGCCGATCTAGCGGTTGACTCTGCTCGGTCACCTCCAGAATCCCATCAGAGAAACGTCGAAAGAGGTAAAGGCGGCGAAATCCGCTTCATACTCCCTGATGATATTCGAAGACTGATCACGGTGAAAAACGCCGCAAAACGAGCTTATGACTCTTATCCGACGGCAAAAAATCACGTAAGGTAACGTAACTTATAAATATTAGTTATATCTCGTATCTCCGCGGGCAATGATTGGACATCCTCAAACCGTCTCTTCTCGCCTTCTGGCATCTTGTTTGTAAACAGAAGAGCAGCTACTCGTCTGCGATGCCCCCGTTAGCTAGAGCTCCCAGCAATCCGCCCACCTTCGAAAGTATAGACAAGACGGAGTATCTCGCTGTCACTCTCGAACAACAGTGTTCTGCCAATCTTTATGAATATCATGCTATAGATCCTGGACATATCGGGAAAGTTGATCGAACAATTCAATCAAAAAGAAAGACCCCCAATCGAAAACTTAGACGAAGTTCTCTGGTTTATAAAAGGCTTTATACCAAGGAGAGCCCCCGGTCCCGACGGAATCAGGAACGAAGCCCTCAAATTTCTGCCGGATAAACTCATAGTTCGTCTGGTCTGCATCTTAAATACGGCCATAACTCACTGCCATTTTCAAAAAGGCAACGGTAATAGGTATCCGTAAACCCGGGAAAAAGGCATACCTCCCCGAAAGCTACCACCCGATAAGCCTCCTCAATACGATAGGTAAAATATACGAGATATTTTTATAGAAACAGCTATTAGTTATGCTTGATGACTTGAGTAAAAATACATCATAGACAATTGTCTTAGTAATTACAGTGGATACTTAAAATAGTAATTAATTGTAAAGTATCAACGTATCTATTTACTCATTATAGTATTAGTTAATGTTGATATCTATAAATATAATATTACTCAAGTAAAATTGCCGCAAACGTAGGAATAACGAGAGCGGTATTTTTTATTAATTCTCAACATTTTACACTTTATAATTGCAGTTTTATTCTTCTGGGGCTATACGGTAAGGCATATCACACACATGTTTATGGTTTTTTAATTAACTACATACACGATTTCACTTTGTTTATATTCATAAAAATATCAAGGTACCACTAAAAGAATAAATGTTTTAAATGTAAATAAATCCTAAATTATCATGAATATGTATCTACATTATGACTATACAGATAATCCTATATTTAGTACTACTTAGTATATTTAGAGTTTAAATTATATCAAACAAAAACAAGTTTTTTTATTTATAAGTACAAGGTAAAAAGTAAAACTTAGACTAATGACCCTATATTTTTTATATCAGACGCGAATAACGATATCAGGTTCGAAAATAAGTTTTCCTGGAAAAATCTCAGTTCTAGGAATAAATTTCCTGACATTTCAGCAGCAAAAGTATTTTATTTTAAAACCTAGCTGACGCGGCAAACTTTATACTGCCTTAATCGATAAATAAAAGACCTAAACTTTTGTATAAAATAATCTTAAAACAAAGAAAACGAATCCGTATTTAATAAAAAAGCATTTTTTGAATGAAGCATTAAGTTTTATTATTATTTTCGACACATCATGTTGCTTAATTACAAAATAGAGTTTTCCTGAAATGCTGGCTATTTGTAAGGTTTAAATTTGATATTGACAGACACGCACTGTTATAATACAGTCTGTTAATAAATTTAAAGCTTTCTCATAGACAATATTTTTTGTTTTGATTTGTGGTCCGTAAATAAACAAAGAAGACGGTTTCCGACGCGCGAACACGCGACGTATGATTGTCCATGCGCGAAACAGGGAAACTTCAAGTTGATTCCGCAAAGTTCTAACGACTGTCATTGTCATTATTTATAGTCATCGCACAGGCCTGATATACTGGAAATTGTAGGCGTTTAAAATCGAACGGTTTTTTTTCCACCTGACAAACGCTGTTAACCGTAAGGGCTTTGACAGCTTCACGGAACTTTTTTGGGCAAATGCTAAGGGCACTCAGTCCCGTGGCAGCGGGCGCAAGGGTGCCAGAATGATAGAACCTCGGCTTGGGCTACTGCCGGAACACGAACGAAGATTCGCGATCCTAACTAATCAACAGGTCCTAACTTACTAGGTTTAGTGGTCCTAACAATAACATAGGGCAAGCCACGCAAGGGCCGCGGGGGTGGTCCTTTACAGAACCGTAAACTTAATGTGTGGGTGTGCACGGATGATATGCGGTGTAATGATGTACTTTCAGTAATGCAGAGTGTCACTGTATCGCGCGAGCAGAGTCACTTGAGGGCTCCTATCTGGAGGATCGATCCTAGGCTCAAGCATCTGCAGAGGGAGAGCGCGGCGTGTGTGCGGGAGCGAAATTTACCGCTCGACATCGGCGGCGAGGACGCCGGTTACGCGGGCGTGTGCGCAGACACGTGCGATTGGTGGAGACTGCAGGCAGAAGCGCGTTCAATCTTGTCATTTTGTCGACGGGATTGGTGAAGCAGTTACGTAGCCTGCGCGCGAAGGGTTTAGCATACGGATTGGGAGTGTAGCTAACTACGTGTATTATTTTGGAGTTGGGATGAATTTCGGCATTTTCTAATGTGAGGTGGTAATCTAGACAACTCCAGTGAATTTAAAAACTCCGTAGTATAGTTGACTACGTCATCCTGCTTCATAACGGTGTCGACTGATTTGAAGGAAACCAACTGTCCTGGAAATAAATTCTGAATGGACGCATTGAGATCCTCGACATCTTTATTTTTCGCCGCCAATATTGCTCGTTCACCCACCCAATTATGGTTATTGAACTTTTGCGCTATATCTGGGAAAACACGCTGAATAAGCTCCTCTTTTGAATTTGTCATGTGACAGAAATCTGTGGGTAATGTGATGAATCCGGTCGAGGTGTCCACTGGAACTGTATTATTTCCAATGTCTAATAACTGCTTCGCAAACACATTTGCAGTTTCTTCTTGTTGCAAAAATACTCGCATGTTAGTTGTTAATTGGAGTGTCTTTACATACTACCACAAATTCGATGATTTTAGGCATGCTTTTGGTTCATCAGCAACAGTTAATCGGGGAATAACTGGAAGAGTCTGACGAAAATCAATTGACAACAGAATCATGGCCCTAACAAAAATATTTTGGTTGTCACGAAGATCTTTCAACGTTCTGTCCAGTGCCTCCAGTGACCTCTTATGGGCCATTGTGTATACAACTCAAACAACCAATTTGCATACCTTTAGGATCTTAGCCATTGCGCTATTTTTGACGATGTTGCAAATTGGTGTTTCGGTGATTTGCATGTTTAATGGTAATTTCAAGGCAGAATGTGCAGTTCGCCCGCCTTCTAGCAGAATCGCAGCTATTCCAGATGAAACCAACGCTAGAGCAACATCATTTCGCGATCTGATCCTCGCCAAAAGCAATGAAATTAAGAACGTTTTTCCGGTTCCTCCGGGAGCATCAATGAAATAAATTCTACCAGATCCACTGTTCACAGCTCCTATAAAAGTGTTGTACGCAATTCTTTGTTAAATAAATAAATAAATAAATAAATAAATAAATAAATACTTTATTCAAAATTGTTTTACATGTTTTACAACTGGTTTACGCAATAAACAGAAAACACAAATATCACGCGATTTATGACCACCAGGCTGCCAAACTAAGATTCCCTGTATCTTGGCAGCTGGCTTGTCTCCGACTAGGTATAGTTGCGTGCTGTATCTGTCGATCCCACAGTAGTGAAATGAAATGTAGAAAATATTACAAATTAAGAAACATGACAACTTGTGTATGTATGTGGGTGAGTGAGTGAGTGTGAATGTAAGTGTATGCAGTGTGAAGCAAAAGTGTACAGTACATGAAATTGTGTTTATTCTACGGTTTTGAGTAGCTCCTCTGTTTCTTCGTACGACTTATTCATAAGCCATCTTATTATTATTTTTTTACTTTCATACTTTGTTTTTCCATAGATAAAGACTTCGCGATTAATCTTATTATATAAATAATCTCCAAGAAAACAGAAAAACCTATGTGAAAATGCTTTGAAAAACAGGTTCGTTTTACAAATTATGTCCTTACGACGTCGAATTGTGGTTATATTGGGTTTATATAGCAATGATGAGTGTTTCTTTAATATTACTTGCTGTATAAATAATTGACGGATCGACAAAACTTCGGCTTTATTATATAACAGAAAAGTAGAATACTGATAGGGAAGGAAGTACATTACTTTTAGTACAGCTCTTTGGGCTCTTTCAAGCCTTATTAATTTAGTTTTCTTTGGCCCTCCCCAGGTTGTTAGGCAATATGTGATTATGGATTGGCAAAGTGCGTAATAAATAGTCTTTAAAAGTATATAGTCTGCCACATGTCTAAGATTTTTGAAAATAAAAATAAGTTTGCGAACACGAGTAATTATTGCGTCAATATGAGAATTAAATGAGAGTTTTTGATCTATTATTACTCCGAGATATTTAACTGAATCAGTTTGATGAAGGATAGGGCAATTATCGCAGAAGTTGAAGTTATCGCAAATATGAGCAGATATAGAATAGTTGTGAATATTATTTTGATTGTGGTTGCTGAGACTAAATGTTATGTAACTTGTTTTATTTGCATTAAGGGTTAAAGAATTTGCTCTAAGCCAATGTGTAACTTTGTTAAAACCTTTTTGTGCACTATCAAAAGCTTCTTTCCACGTATTACCAGATAAAATAAGTACAGTGTCATCCGCATAAGAAATAATATGTCCATTTTCAAGTTCTAATTCACATAGGTCATTAATATAGATTAGGAATAGTGTCGGCCCTAAAATACTGCCCTGAGGTACTTCATATTCTACAGTATTGTCTTCGCTAATAAATTCGTCGATTCTTACACATTGTTTTCTGCAGGAAAGATAATCTCGCAGTAGTTGCAACTGTAATCTCCGAATACCCAGCCTTTCGAGTTTCTCAACTAAGATAGGAATGGAGACCGTATCAAATGCTTTAGCTAAATTTAAAAATATCGCTAAACATTTCCTTTTACTGTCAAGATTATTTATAATATAGTCTGTAAGTAGGTGAACTGCGTCACTTGTAGATTTTTTAGAACGAAATCCAAACTGGTTGTTACTTAATATTTTATTATGCTCTAAGAAATTTATAAGTCTGTTGTTTATTAGGCGCTCCAAGATTTTCGACATTGATGACAAAATTGAAATTGGTCTAAAGTTTAGAATACTATTTCTGTTACCACCTTTTTGAATTGGGTGTATTAAAGCTTTCTTAAAGGCATTTGGGAATATTCCACTTTTAAAGGAAACATTACAAATGTGCGTCAGATATGGTATTATAATATGTCTATATTTTTTAATTAAAGATATAGGAATTTTGTCCCACCCAACAGCACGATTAGATTTACAAGACAATAATACGCTCTACTTCGTCATGATCAGTATCTATGAGAGCGAACGAGTTTAAGTTACATGGTATATTTATGTTATTACAATTTGAGGTGTGTTTAATTCTATCTGCAAAATTTCTTCCTACATTGGCAAAGTATTTGTTAATTAAGTTAACAGACTGGTCACATGTGTCTTCCAATGATAACAACTCTCTAGGCGATTCACTGTGTTTATCGGTATGTGTTATTTTTTTAATTACTTTCCATAGTCGTTTTCCGTCATTTCTTGCATTCATTATTTCATTTCTTTCATATTTTCTTTTAATTTCTTTCAAAATGTTGTTACAAAAATTTCTATATCTAATATATGTTATTTTGAGTATCATGTTTTTAGGATCCTTTTTAGATTCTGAATGTAATTTGTCTCTATTCTTTATACAGCGTAGAAGCCCTGAAGTAATCCATGGCTTGATAATCCGTTTACTCCGAGGTATCTTCAAGGTTTGTGTATTACTTACAACAATATTAGTTAAACAATTTACTAAGATATTAGTAGCTTCATTTAAATCATGTGTGCAATAAATGTGATTTAAACATATTTTTTTGAAATCCGCGTGAATCCCTTGTTCATTAATTTTGTTATATATTCCAATGTTAGACTTTAAATTAGCTTTATAATTAATGCTTAGTATGACTGCATTATGATCGGTAATAGATGAATTTAGTACCAAAGTAGTATAAATAAGTTTACTTTTAACCATGAAGTGATCCAGACAGGTTTTATCTCTGGTGAGCAAATTATGGGCAGGCAGAAATCCATGAAAATGCATGAAATTTATGTAACTAGATTCATTGTTATCGTAACTATTTGGTGCAATGTTAATGTTGATATCTCCAACAATAATAACATTTGTATAACCTCGTAAACACATTAGAATTGTGTTTAGTGATTCTAAAAATTTAGTACTATTAGTATAGGAGGGTGATCGATATATTCCAACAATAGCACTAGTTTCATTCATTTTAACACCAAACAATTGGAATCAGCGATATTGGGTTCTTCTACAACGATATTGGCAATATCATGTTTGATATAAACGACTACTCCATCATTTTGAAAGCTGTTTCTTTTTGTAAAAAAATGAATGTAACCATTAATGTTTGGTATACTTTTAGAGCTAGAAACCCAACATTCAGTGAGAACAATTACGTCACAAGTTACTTTTATTCTATGAAGAAGTGTTAAAAAATTGTCTAAGTTACATTGAATACTACGGATATTTTGTGTTATTATATGAAACGAATTAGTATTGTTAATATAATTGAGACATATTTCTGGTTCGCAATAGTAAGCATTTGGATTGTAGCACTCGTCAATAGTTTGTATTGTGTGTTTTGTTTGGCTATCGAATTTTAAAGAAAAATAAGTACATAAGCAGATATAATAATGGACACAAGAAATTGTTTTAGAAGTGTAGACACAGCATGCCACAAGTGATAAATCATTGTATTACTGTAATCTTTGAGACGCAACATATTACTGTGAATCCATTTGTCGAAAATAAATATCGTATTTGTGAATTGAATAGAGTGTGTGTATACTTGTAGTATATATTTGTTTGTGTGTGAATACAAGAAGTAGGTGACATTGTTTAGTTTTATAATATTGTAAGTGGTTTATGTAATGAATATATAAGATGAGTACAATACAAAATTAATAAGAACAATCAAAGACAAAACAAAATAATTAATATCATTACTTAAATAAATTAGACCTATGAGTAGTCACGCTTGTTTCAAAATGTTATTTAAACTTTCAAGTGACTTGATGGTAATGACTTTAGAATCTTCACTTTTCTTTAGAAGAACTTTGCCATTTATTGACCAGCAGAATTTGTAACCATTATTCTTGGCAAAAGCCCGTGCTTCGTAGAATAATTTCCTTAGACTTGCGGGTAGAAATTCTGCAAGATAGACCGGAGTGCGTAGACCAGGCAGATTAAGCTGTTCAGTATTTAGCATTTCATGAGTAGGCCGATTTTTATTGAAGTTTCTGACCGACTCAATAATTTTGTTTTTAAGAGTAACTGCGTGAAGTTCAGCAATTATGCTCACCTATTTTAATTACATGGGACATTAACTCATCTGAACTTTCATTTTCTTTACAGGGTATATTTCTAATTTCAATACTTGACGAACGAGAATAGTGTTGTATATCTGCGATTCTCTTTTCCAAATCTATTATATAGTTTTGTTGGGTCACTTTCTCCGTTTCTATTTTTTTTTATTTGAATTTTCATATCTTCGTAGTTGGCGTTAATATATTCAATTGCTTTTTCTATGTCAGAATTAGATTTTTGTATTTGTTGGTTTTGTGATTTTACTTCATTGTTGTCTGCTGTAATTTTAGAAAGTAATATATCCTATTCCTTTTTCCAGTTCGATAGCATGTTCAGAATTTCATCTTTAAAAATTTGTAATTCGTTATTAGGTAACACAACATTACGAGGTCTTTTACTTCTGGCCGGAATTCCTGCTGCTTCTTGATTTTCCTAGTTACTGCTGTTCTGACTCATTGGAATTGCCGGTGGCGAATATTGTGGTTTTGACATTTTATTTAATATAAAGGTCGATCAACAAAAATTCAGTATTGCAAGTAGTTTACTAATTTATTGTTATAATTTATAATCCAGTGTAGAATGTTATCATTATTTAAAAGTTATATGCTTACTTTTATTCACAGTTTATTTAAAGTGATGTTAATTCTCGATAATATGTATTTTAATCTTCTCGCAAATGTTAAGAAATATTGTTTGTAGAATAATGATTACTGTAGGTATAAGTAAGCGGCGGGCGATGTTATTTACAACAGACGATAGAACTTGCACGCAAATTGATCTGCTATAAAGTCCGCCGAGAGTTGAGATTTGTTTGAAAAACAATCACGCTTACTTGGTATATCATCGCCGGTTTAACGTTTACTGGCAAAACGTATTACACTAACTAGTTTTTGTCTTTTATTTAGATGACAGAACTTTATTTTAGTACTGAAATTACATTCACTGATACATTGTACTTGTTTTAATTTCCTTTTTTGTAGGAAACGACCACAAAAAATACACTTAATACATTTTTAATCGGAGAGCACACATACACGTGTCAATGGCGATATAATCACCTTTTTTTGTGTTGATTTAATTGTGGAACATTTGTACGAACGGTTTCGACCAATGATTCAATGTCGTACTGCAATTCGTGGTTTAATACATCGTGCCTATGACGATTTAGTGCTGTCATTCGCAAACACGACAATACTTTATTTGCCATCAATAAACACATATCTTCTATCATGATCAATGTCTCATTGTAAATTTCTGCAGTCATTTGTAGTGTAGGATTCAAAGTTGGACGGCGCACCCGATGCAAAACATCCTCAGACATGTTATCTCTATACTATGTACTGTGTAGATTCGACCCAGAGCGTCTGAAGAAAACACATTTAGATGTCCTTTAAATGGTGTTCCTTGTTTTCGACGCTGAAACGATTTCGATGATGCATTCTATGTGTAATAGCGTGGCATGTCAGCATACAGCAAAGTGCGAGCAAAATCATCAGTTTGACAGACTATGAAGAAACTTGTCTTGTCGACGGTGGACGTGCCACTCTGTCTGCCACATTCGATTCATTAAAATAAACTCGTTGACCATTTCCTAAAAGGACTGCCAAATGGACTACTGTAGGGTGTCTTTCATGGATTGCAAATGAAAAGATACGCCAAATTGCTTCATTGCTACTTACATAGCGACATACATATGTACTTTATCGACTACACAGAGTTACAATATTCGACATTGATGTGAGTCCCAAAAGCTTTGGACAATATTGGCGAGCATGGCCCAATCCAACGATTGTCTACATCAACATTTTGTCCTCTTATCTTCGCAACTACCGACCGCCCATTGTGCGCAACTGATCGCCAACTATACAATGGGTATCCATAATTTCCCGTTATGGTTTCAGCAAGCAGATCTCTTGGGTATCGCTTGGAACACTTGCCGTCGACCATACAGGGTGAATTGCAGTTGAAAAGTCCGCAAGGTCCATGTATCATGTGTTTGGTAACTACTGCATGCAATTTTATTTTGTCCACTAACCAGACTAATATGTGCGCATGTGGCAATCCACGCTTTTGCCATTCTACAGAGCACATCCAACAATGGACTCGGCCATACACATAATGCTTTATTAAGAAATTCATGACAGATTTTAATTTTTGTTTAAAAACTCTGGCAGTTATGTCATGTCTATCAACTGGTGCTAGGCTATATAGCAATTCCCTCTTGATTTGGGGCCATTATGGGTTACATGTGAATGTAACAAATAAGTCTGGGCGGGCATAATGCCTAACATATGACATAGCATCCTGTGCATATTTATACATGTGGCGCGGGCTTCCTATATAAGTGGCTGGCAAAATTGTCATTATTCCCACATTGTTCACATTGCCATCCGCATTTATAGCATCGCGGAGATGAATGTATTCCTCTGATCGTAGCTGTCGTTGGTTCAAACGGATGTATGTCAATAGTTCATTTTCAATTTTCACATACACGTCAACTGCAAACTGATGAAAAAGTCTTAGACACATCAAAATATGATTTACTTCACCTTGACGGATCATGAGTCTGTATGAATAGAAATTCATAGCACTAACTTTTTTGTTGGTTTCAGCACCTGCAATCAAAAATGTTTAATTTGTTACTTAAATGAATTGAACTTAAAAATATTATTTGATCTTGGTCAATTTATTTACCTGTTTCTTGATTTACCATTTTGATATTAAAATGGTATCCATCTTCCCCCTGCCAGAAGATCAAAGGATATTGTAATGCATCATAACTCCTGTGTGTCTCAGATACACGTTTTAAATCATTATTCCGACAATGAAGCACAATATCTCTAGATTGTAAATTTTCTCCCACAATGACAACAGCCACTTTGTCAATGGTAGGTGAATTAAACCTCCTTGTGTGTTCACCAGCAGGTGTTTTGTCAGCTCAAATGATAATATCATGGCTATCAGATGGCATCCGATCCAATGCTATTTTCAACATGTTTACTAAATTGTTATTCTGATGAAGAAACATTTGTAATTCATGTACAATGGTTCTCTGCACTGTTGGATTGTGAGCACAACGATTATCAACTTTCGCATCTAAATTGCGTATAAAATAAATTTGCAGCTCGTTCAAGAATCACAGGAGCACACCGTCTGCGGTCTCGCTCAATTTCATTATGTCGTGCTTGCTGTTGTTGTGTTTCTTTGTCATTGTCATTGTCACTCACTAAATAACGCAATTCTGACGTAGCAATACGACTATTTTCTTGACCTGTCTCTCTCTGGTCATCAGTGCGGTTAGCAGGTCAGGTCGTCTTCTTCTCGGAATCGTAAATTGTAAATAATCAAAGTGAGAAAAATTCTCGCTCACTTATCAGTAAAGTGTCACAAAATATAAAAAAAAGAGCACATTACTTGGAATGTCACTATCACAAAGGATCACCAAATTAAAGTAAGTTCTCGCGCAATTATAGATATCGTAACACAATATCGTAATAATTTTTTCCTTGTTCTGAAGTGCGACAGGATGGATTGACATATTAGTTGGCTGTCAAATCTAATGTCAAATATTTTGGTTGTTTTCAGAAATTTATTTTTTGACAAAACTTAATATTTCTTATTCGAATTTTTCTCACCTTTTAAACCTTCCCTAGACCTCCACGAACATTTCAAGATCAAGATGAGATAAATTCGTTCAGCCGTTCTCGACTTTTAGCGAGACTAACAACAGCAATTGATATATATATATATATATATATAAATCAATATAATATATATATATATATATATATAAATCAATATAATATATATATATATATATATATATATATATAGATAGATTTGCGGGTAAGCTTGAATATGCGAGTTGCGTGTTACGAGGTTCACATGAATAATTAATAAATAATCAATTAGTTAATTGCTAATTATTAGAATTTGTTATTTAATTATAACTTTATTTCTTATGATTTCCCTTTCTTTATCTCTGACCATTTCCAATTTTTCCTGTTTCTTAATAGACAGCTGAAATTCCGGACATGTCAGGTAAATCCCGTGATCTGGTAACCCCAGGCGCGAAGAAACTTCATAAATACAGAGTTCGCAAAGTAACAACTAAGCTCAGAATATTTCGTGGATCACAAAAAATATGTATATATCTTTAAAATTATATTTTTTTCTGTAGACCGCTTGTTTCCTTAAAAAAAAAAGAAAATTAAATAAATTCATTAATGTGTGTAATGTATAGATATAGTCTTATTTTCCAATTATGTTAGTTACTTTAAAAGGATTAGTAATAATAAACTTATTTTAATCATAATTAATCACGCTGGGCTGTAATGAAATGCTCCTTGAAATAAAATTATTAACACTACGAAGATTTCGGTGGTCCGAATATCCTCTTCTTCTCCATTTTTGCCATCACGTTAAGATTATATAAAATAGTCAACAATTGTGCTACGAAACTAAATTTTGAAGCGATGATAGCTCAGTGATAGTGTGTACGACTTCGCGTAAAGGGACGCGAGTTCGAATCCAACCACCTACAATGAGCTGAGCTTTCGGTGAAGGAAAACATCGTAAGGAAACCATATCATGGTGGTAGGGATTTTTCAAATGCCCGCCTGGCTAGCTACAACCCTCAAGTTGAAAAACTGCCGCTAAATACCAACAGGTGTGTTCCGGCAGCTGCATTTGAGAGCCAGTCCCACCACAGGTTTAGCATGTCTACCATCTTGGGACGTATCGTCACTTAAGATCAGGTAAGATTATGGCCATAACGTTAAACATTAAGTATAAAAAAAAATGATGTTCATTTATTACTTCGCTTCCCAATTTTTGAATAGTGTTTCGTTAAATTTTGTTTAATATGTGTCCACACAATAGAATCTAAACGTTAAATATTTTTGGAAAATTGTAACTGGAGTCTACATTGTTATCGATATAGAAGCCAAATGTATTTTATTATCGGTTCCCCTGTATGCGCATCACTCTAAAACAACAGAATAAATTTCGATGAAATTTCACAGGGCAATAACTGATATTATGCATCCACATATAGCATACTTTTATCCCATTATACGAAAAGGTTCTTCCGTAATACGGTAAATCCATACACACCTTTAGACGAATCACAAAAAGTGCCAATATCTGCTGGGTTAGTTACTTCTCAATACTTTAATACGAATAATGTATATATACGTCTGTACGTATGGGTTGCGTTGTACGTAGCCTGTGACAGAATACAAAGTAGTGGTCGATAACAAACTATGTATTTAGAAACAGTTTCGTATGAAAGCGATATGAGTCACGGAGGCGAGTCACCGTGTCGCGTCGCATCGCGCCATGTCGATACCATTCCAAAAATCAATGATATTACCTAATCAATTCTCTGAATCTAGAATACTTTTAAAAATCGCGTATTGAGCACCCATCCTTATTTAACCAATAGGTAGCGAGGCGCTCTTATAGCAAGCTTTACTACTGAGTCGAGACGCAGAGAGGCTGCAGACTCGATCGCCGCCCACGACTGACTTTTGTGTCAGTACGACAATTAGTAGTTACGTGTCTCGGTGCTAAATATATGTATAGTATATTAGGTGTTCAGTTGCTATAATAGTTAATACTTAATTTATAGTTAAATGACGGTGTTTGAACTCGCTTATTATTTTATTATTTAAATTACTTCAAGATTACATTTTAACAAAAAATGCGTCATATATTTATGAAATAAAATAAACGTGCACCTTTTATAATTTTGTTCTTTCTCTATTTATTAATTAGTATTTTATTTGTCACACTAAGGTGTAAATATATGCGAATATTACAGCATTTATGTATTATAATATGTAGTCACCTACAGTTTCAACTGCACGCGAATGTTGTTTCCTGTTTACGAATGTATTAATGAATGATACACAAAAACAACGTTGTCAGTCATTATACTTTATTGTTATAACAATCATGTTTCCTTATTGTTTTGATAAACAGATACGCAAATGATAACCCCCGACTGCGTGAATACATGTTGAAATATAAATTGAACTACATCAACAATAAAGTGCCCTTCTCTTCAGTCTTTCTATTGACCACAATCATAACAATTATTTGCACACATTTTAAATGGGATCACTGTGAAAGTGACCTTGCTGTGCTGATGGTAACCACAGGATAATAAAATAGCAACGGTGACCCGGGAGACAGCTTGACAGCCGGGGGACCTTGCAGCTTCAATATAAGTACATAAATTGGCTGGTGCGAGACATCACTGAGACGTACGTACGAAATGTACGTACGTAAATGTCTTGTACGTAGGAAACGATTCAGTATGGCAAAGATTTTTAAGTTTATTGTCTTTTTTTTATTAATATGAATACTTAAGTTCCCTTTTGGGTGTTATTAACCAAAAACTAATTTAATATTTAGGTCTATATTATACTGTAATTTCCTTTTGTAAATAGATTAAAAATTTTAATTAATTCATTTATTACTATATGGACAAGACTTTTTTGTGTATTACAGGTTACTTTAAAAAACGGCTGATTCAATTGTAATGTAACGAATATTTTAAAGAAAGAATGGCTAATATTGGTTTTTGATTTGAACCAACCTCGCTGTGTGCAGAGTTCCCGATAGTTCCCGATAATACTTAATACCACTTGTTATTCACGTTTTTTATTAGGATTTTGACAACATAAAATATATTAGAGTTTAGAAATTTACTTCACTAAATTATAACCAAATCGATTAAGATGTGCAATAAATACAAAAAAGGTTACTTTCATTTCCTAATCCGGAAGAATCTCTTTCGTTAATCCATATTATATATATTATCGTATTAAATTTCATAAAAATGTGTCTCGTGGATTTAGTGTGTTGTGTGTTTAAGGTGACAGACAGACAGACATACATATTCCTAATAATTTAGTTTTGATCTCTATATTGATAACAGAAAGAAACAGACTGTTTATTACCACCACGGATGACAACAAAGGATTACCCGATTTTATATTTTTTGTATGTATGAGGGTTTTATATGAGCGCATTTTATTGTGTGCGTAAGTCAGACGTATAGTCAAACAGTCAATGTACAGTGAATCGAATGTTATTTAATAAAACAGTAACCGATTTAAGAATTACATAACACATCTGTCCACTGTTGTACATTATTATTTTTTCTAAACATAATTAAGGAATACTTTGTTACCAAGGTAGAGGAAAAATATATAATTTTTTGCCTGTCTATCCATGAAACTACCAAACTTTTTTTTGGCGGATTTGACATGGCAATAACATATGTCATGGATCTATATATACGATGGTTTCATAAATCGGTAGGGTTCCTCCCTATAAGTTAGACTCTAACACTTTTGTATCGATCATAACGAAAATTGGAACGAGAAAGGTCATAACCTTCGCAGGTAGGTATACGCGATTGTTTATTATCTAACAAAATATAGCAGAAAACACAACTCGGTTCATGATCGTTATCGGTAATTATTCCGCTCTGACATTGGCCGCCTCCTGACCTGATCTGTATCGCGATAACACTTTTATTAAATTTCAATAATACACGCATCTCGTTGACAACATTATTATATAATCTATTATATTTGTAATCCAGTTCACACTTACATCAGCCAGTTCAGAATAACGAAGTGTATGGTTCCTCCGGTGACGTCATGGACGATTCCAAATGTTACGTCATTGTTACGTGTCGCATCGCCTACGTGTCGGTCTCGTCTCGCCTCGGTCCGGTCCCCACGATACTATAACAAGCGTTGCGGTTTGTAACCCTAAACCGTAATCTATATTTATACCGATATGGCAGTCTATAGAACAACAATTCATCAATGCACACCTATACTCTGAGTTAAACATACTGACTGAATCACAGAGAGGAGCGGTACGAGCCCAAGCTGCTATACCATCGCTTGGGACATGCCGTTGTTGGTGCAAGCATTTAAGAATTACTTTTTTTTAATTTTCTTGACCGATTGTCGAGAATACATTTGTATTCGGTTTATAGAAACTATTCGAAAGATCGTTAATTCCTTAATGACCATACATTTGTTTTTAACGAATATAATTATTATCGTTTTCGTCAAAGCAATATCTACTATATGCACTTTTTGGAGATTTAGATGTTATGACTAGTTCGTTTTTAATGAGAATTATCGTATAAAACGACTACTATGTGACTTAAAGCAATATATAAAGTTTCAGTGGTAGCGCGTACGGTCACCGTGTGAGTGGACGTAACTTCGAATCTTGGCAACGAACCTGGTGGCAAGGTGTTTGTCAATACCTGCTTGGATAACTACCATCGTCAAGTTTAATATCTGTCGCCAAATATCTATAGGTGGTAGGCTTGTTCCGAGCCACTTCCTTACACTTGAGAGCCAGCCCCTCCAGTAGGCTTAGCGTGTAAACCTTCTTCAGCCGCAACTTCATTTACAATCGGTCAAGTTATGGACAAACGTACTCCATAAAGCATAAAAAAGGCATAAAATTCCATTCTTTTCTTAAAGAACATATTCATTAGGATCATATTAGTAGATTTTAAAGATATTTAATTACATATATAATGCAACAAATACGATTATTAAAATAGAATAACGAAAGACAAGTACGAGTGTGCAAATGGTCTTAGATCCATTGAATGTTTGTCACGTGTTGTTGCAATTGTTTATATTTGTTATAAGGGAAATGTTAAACAAATATACTGAAGTCTGTTGCAATATATAAATAATAATTGTGTTATTATTGAACAAGACAAGGACGAGTATTAAGAAAAGTCCATACAAACAATATTAACTCAGTTAAATCGGTTATAAAGATTTGTGATATTATGCATTAGTAATTTAATACATGAATTGAACTATCTGTAACATTATTCTTTTTTAACTGTGAGGTACATTTTAAAAGATCTGAAAAAATATAGGTTATGGGGTAGGTTTTAAAAATAATACTGTTTTCTGCGTCAGACTTATATCATGATTACAAAAATAAATTAAAAATTATGTTTAATGTTTTAAAGCTATAATTATATCGTTTTATTATTGTCTACTATAAGCATTAACATTTAAATGAATCCATTCAATTAATCCTGAAAAAGAACAATTTATATTTTTATACTTTATATTCTGCGCGAAAATCAATAGAGTTAGATATGATCCTCTCAGAGTTTTAGTTAATAGTACTAAATATAATTATTAACACCTTCGAGTTCAGAGTATCATTTCCATACCTCATGAATGCCGGTGCACCGTAGTTATAATCCTAGCGCACTCATGCTTAATTTATCTATGTCTACTTTTTGTTAACATTACCTGCGACCGCAAACTTCATTATGTATCGTATACCTCTACGACATATTTTTCAACTTGTTCAACGTGGTATTATTATGCTAAGTAGAACTGTTATTCTCACAGACTTTATTTAGCTATTGAAATTCAGTCACGTTCCCATAATTACAATATTTTGTCGTAATTGGTGGCTAACAGTTTGCGAAGTCTCTATCTATATTCATATTATATAGAGAACACTTTTGATTGTTTGTTAGTTTGTTTGAACGCGCAATTTCTGGAACTACCAGATAATAAAGTATTTCTGTATTTGATAGAGCAATAATTGAAGAGGGCTTTAAGCTATTTAACATCGAGCTATCACTAATAAAAGTAAAACTATATATACTTTTAATAGTTTATTGGTTTTGCGTTATGGCCGCAACCTCTCCTTACGTCGTATATTACCCTCGTGTATTTTTATTTATCCGTAACCAACGTCATGGACGTAAATCTAACACTAGATGATATGCGAAAGCTGCCCCTGATCTTTATTTTAATAGTTTATAAGTTTAGCGTTATGGCCACAATCTTACCTGATGTTAAGTGACGATGTGGCCCAAGATAGTGGCCACGCTAAGCTTATTGAAGGGACTGGCTCTCAAGTGCAACTGCCGAAACACACCTATAGGTATTTCACGTTAGATTTTCAACTTAAAGGTGGTAGCTAGCCAGGCAGGCATTAAAAAGCCCTACCATCATGCAAAACAATAATGAATATTCCTTCTCCGTAAGCTCGAGTTCATTGACGGGATTAGAACTAAAATCCATAAACGTGGCGTCTGTACACGTTACCGCTGAGCTATCTTTGCTTCATTCATTATCGCCGTTTGAAATTTCATCGACATACGTAATACCGTATGCCAAAAGACAGACAGACAAATATTCAAAATAGAATACGTTAATATGTCTACCGATAATATAGTGACTACGTCTCGATTATAATTTTCTAAACATACTATGTACAGCTTTGGTTCAGTTAAAGTGTGAATGATAATCCAAATTATCACACAGTTTAACGAAAGGCTATGCGTCATGCTGATATTTCTTATGTGCAGGTTATATTCCATGAAATAACCACTAGATGTCACTAGTTATAAATAAATTTAGATATAGTGTATTAATAAACATATGTATGGTCGCCAGTCGACTCTACACAAACGTATAATAGGTACTAGCTGCTACTGCGACTTCCTTCGTGTAGAAGGAAAGTTATATTTCAAAATATTTACCCGTATCTGTAACTATTTTCTTTGCAGCTTTGCTTCTATCGGTGATAGCGTGATGTTAACTAGCCTCAAGCCTTTCTGAATACTTGCTCTACCAAATATAAAAATAATTTTTGAAATCTGTTTGGTAGTTTCTAAAATTAGTGCGTTCAAACAATCATTTTTTCCGCTTTATAATATTAATATAGATTATCTATTTAGGTACTGTCGTAACAGGATAAAGAAGAGAAAAAGAAAATAAGAACGCATGTAATTATATCCGTTAACTAAGCAGTTTTTATCGGTTGAGCGTTATGACCGGTGGCCCAGACTGGTGATCACGCTAAGCCTAGTGGAAAGATTGGCTCTAAAGTACTACTGCCGGAATTCACGTATAGGTATGTGAAGGCAGATATACAACTTGAGGATGGTAGCTATAACTAGCCAGGTGGGTGTTTATCATCGTGATATAGTTTTTTCTAAAAAGGCATGGTATTTTGTACTGAAAAGGCATTGTTTTGGTTTCGTCGTGGAAATCACTCAAATCAAGTTATTAAAGACAAAAATGTGCTGTATAGGAAGGGTGTTAACCTTTTATCATGCCTATCGTGTAAGGAAGGCTTTATCGAAGTTTAAGCGTTATATTAAGAGTGTAAAAGAAAATGACAACGTCTTGTATGGAAACTAATATGTTAGGGCGAGATCTTTTGTAAATTGAAATTAATAAATTTTCCAATAATCATTGACACATAGTAATCATATTTGAATCGTCTTACATAATGAAATTTGAAAGGGCAGAAAGGGGAAAGAAAGTTTACAATATTTTTCTGATGAAAATTTCCGTGTCTTCTTCAATACTAAATATTGACAATTTTTGTATCAGCCGGTAGTATCATAAATGTGATATACAGTTATCGTATAGTAGCTAAACAGAACTGTAAATTAATATTTTTTTTAGAAACAATTTCAAAACATTGTTTTAAAACAAAAAGTCATTATGTGATGTACTTAGGATGCAATCCTTAGGATGTATTTAGAAAGTGTCTCTATTTATATTCGATGACATAAATAAAAAAAATATATATGTTTGACATTCTAAACCCTAGACCAACAAGATACATCAGCATCCGCTCTAGCGATTACGTCGCCCCGGACAAATATACAAATTGCCGCCCCTTAGGAAATATTTAATTATCATTGGTCAGAGAAGTATCATATATCCTTAGTATCGACTGTTCAAATCAATTCACGCATCGCTGTTTAAAAATTTGAAGCCTCCCTGGATAATAATTTTATGAAATACAATAAGAATTTTTGAAATGACTGGTTGTTTCTATGAACAGATCGTTCAAACTAAAAAACAAACAATATTTTCCGCCTTATTTCCGTCAAATTATGTTTTTGTTGGTAAAAATTTTACAACCGAACAGCTGCCGCGGCACCCCCTCATTTTAGCGTCCTCCCCCCCCCCCCCCCCAACCTCCTAGAGCGGGCCCTGTATACATATATCAATAATAAATCTCGTGATCAGAGCATGTTAAAAACATGATGTAGTTACTATTATATCAGCTGTGAAATAACAATCAATGTTGTGTTTCAACTGTATGTGTGATTTTACAAGTTTTAGCACATTCTCGTTACCGGATTTAATGTTGACATACGTCGTTGGTATAACGTGTACAATGCCATACATTTTTTGTTTATTTCTGTACATGAATCGACATCTTCCGGGACAAACTAGAAAATGTGTGAAGGCTGTTCCTGGACTCTTCCAACACGGGGGTTTTAGTTTCACTATGATGTCTTTTTCAGTGGGTATTTCTTTGTACGTGTCACCCGTCTTTTGTACATGTCTCTCTAACCTTAGCCTGAGCCCGGGTACTGCGGTTACTTAGTCCGGGACGAGGTCCGTAAAAGGATGTTATACGCCACATAAAAAAAAAAACTAGAGGATGTGACAGATCAACTAAAATGGAACAGAATGAACCGTTCTTTGCATTTTGTTGCTTGTAACATTAAATTATATTTCTTTGTCGTGAGATTTGAATAATTAGTCGATCAACACATACAATTTTTATAGATAAAAGAACATTAATCATAGATAAATAGAAACATAACAACAATAAATAAAAAATAATTACAAAGTTTATTGTTAACGCGAGCAGACACTCACGATATAAGCGAGTAGCTCATTACAGACATCAACAAAATGTATGAAATAATTAAGTTTCTTTTCAAAACGCGTACTTAATATTTACAGTAAATATATACGAAACCAAGTACCTACATGTTTTGTTAAAACATGGTATATAAATAAGGAATAAATTATGCCAATAATTTATAGTAATACTAGCTGTGCAGCCGATTTTCTTCGCGTGGAACTATAAATCATTTAAGTACTTCTTTTCTTATTAAAAAGTGACCGGTGTCCGTTTCTATACCACTGGTAACGTGGGTGCAAAATTTATTGATGATCAGTTGAGCAATTAACACTATTTAATTAACGTTAATTAACGTTAAGTAATACTACCTGGTGCCCACTACTTCCCTCTTCTTACATCCTACATCATCATCACATCTTACAACAATTTCTTGATAATATGCCCTAAAAATAACCTGAGTCGAATGTTGTTTTTTTTATCTGTATTTCATGACCTATGCGTTCACATAACATGCTGTAAGAGGATAGCCTCTAATAGTATCGGTGCATAGGTAAATTGGGCGAGATAAATATAGGGTTATTTTCATAAAATTATCTCGATAATGGAATGGATTTCATTCGTAAGAAATAATATGATATGCCTAATAATAATGCCCATAAATCGCTTTTTAACTTTCAGTAGTTTTGTTACAAAATTACTTGTTGTGACTTTGTATAATAGATAGGCGTATGGTACGGTAGAGTTCTTTAGGTATATTAAGTAGCAACATTTTTGTAGTACATTGTATTTACGTGTCGCTAGGAATTTCGCTAGCCCACGCGGGCAGTATATAGGTCTGAGAAAATTATTTGCTGTTTTTACAAATACTCATTTGCTATTAAACATTTTCAAAGCTCATTTTAGTGAAGAGTAACCTCCTAGACTTTCTAGAAGATCTTCTTTTCTTATAATTTTTGACTGAATTTACTCTGATACAAATACATTTCGGTCAAGTTTGACACGGTAATAACTAATACTATGGATTAAATTATATCCATATTTTTTAAGTATAAACTTCTTTAGCGGCGTTATGATTTGAACCCCAGTGAAACGACATTAAAAGGAAACAACCACGTACATTTATAGGATATAACGTACGAGAGAATGTGATAGAAGGTATTATAATGAGTTTATTACAGGATCCGAGCGTCGTACGTGTTTTAGTATGTGTCTGAAGGTTCCACTTCTATCGAGAGTAAACTGCACGCACTTTTTTGTTATTCTAACTCCTTGATAGAAGATAATAGTTTTTTTTTTTTTTAAATGAACAGTTTTTGCATTTTTGATGCAGGTTTTTTTATGTTTGATCGCTTGCAATATGACGAGAAACATAAGCTTTAATTGTATTTAAAATGTATATAGAAAATTAGATGGTCATGTACAAAGAATCTCTAAACTCTATAATTAGTCAATAAATTGTGCTCTTTATAAAAGCATCGTTTGCTCATACAACCTTACGAAAGTAAAATTTTGCTCGATTTTTCAAGTTTCTTGGATATTCCTCTACTCCTGTTAGTGCCAACGATATCTTAAATAATCAAAAACCTTCCTCAATAATTGCGTTGAAGACAATAAGGCAAAATTACATTTTTGATGTTATGACTGATAGTTCCTAAGATTAGCGAGTTAAAAAATAATCTCCGCTTATATAATTATTATTATAGATGTATAGAATAGTTACAGTTACATTATTTGCACTACCTACAATGGTAGTAATTATTTCTTACTACATTACTGCTTGTTAGCTGGAAGAAAATATCTTATGACATTAAGCTCGCCAGTGTACATATTTAAAGTGCAATAATGAATTCATTCATAATATTTTGTTATGTGATATATCTCAAATGTCTAATATTACTTAATAAACTCTTTTAAATTGAATAGTATTAAATGAAATATATGACTAAATGTATTGCTCAAGATAATTAACAAATCCTTTTTTATAGTTAATAGGTTTAACGTTATGACTACAATCCCACCTGATGGTAAGTAATGACGGGCCCAAGATAGTGGATAGCATTCGTTATTACCAAGTGTTCAAAATCTCTTATAAGTAGTGAAGAAGTAGATTGTAATAATCTTTTAAATTGAAGAGTGCGAATTGAGATTTTAGATTAAATTAAATGTTCAAGTTGCTTCAGCAATTCTTTTAAATCAGACTAATAACATATATAATAATATAATAAAACCCCATCCCTGATGAAGAATTATCAATAAAATATTGTTAGCAATTGTCCTCCACGACGACACAACTACCCTCATCACTGCTTATAGTCACTGCCTATAAAAGGGCAGCTAGACCGCCGATGCGTTTTCGGTCACTAGTGACACCCTTGTGCGAGTTGCCCCGCGGGTTTGAGCGCCTTCAGCGCTTACCCCACTAGTTCAGGTGAAACTGTAAAAGCCCCTAAGGCTAACAGTGTAGGTCCTTTCGAAAAAAAAAAAAAAAGCCGATGCGTTCACTTAGTTCCGAGCGTTCGTCGCGTGCACATCAGTTGTGTTGCGTTAGCGTTAGGCCGTAGCAAAGTGGTTTCTTTTTATTAAGAATTTCTGCTTCTGATTGATAAAATCAGACGTGGGATAAGTAACTTCTAGCCCACAGAACAGAGTAGTTTTAGTAAATATGACTGGCGGATCCAGTCGTAGATCGCGACGTCGTTCTAGTAATAATAGGTCGCGGTATCGTTCACGTAGCCTAGCCGATCGAGTGTTTCAACGCGGAATTGTCGGTTATGGCGTCGTTCCTGTGACACTACACACCGGAACCCCAGACGTGTTCCGGGCGGGGTCAGGGTCAGGTGAGGCCGAGCCCTCATAAGGTTGAGGCCTTTGTAAATTCACTGGTTCCTGAGAACGTTTAAATTCACCGGTTCCTGAGAACGTTCGGCAGAGTTGTGAAGGTTCTACCAAATGAACAATATGAGCTTAAAAGAAAACTACACAAGCAGCGGCGCAGTATATGGTGCCTTGGCGTGGCGAGTGGTGCCCTGAGTTATGTGCAGCCTTCTTTGAGGGTATGTAAAAGCTTTTGTTATCGGAACTACAGGCTTATCTAGCCTTGGCGTTCCATTATCTGAACTACAGGCTTAAGGCCTTGGCGTTCAATTATCCGAACTTCGGGCATATTATCCTGGCGTTCGTTGAACTACAGACCTAACATGGTCTTGGCGTTCATTATCTGAACTACAGGCATAAGGCCTTGGCGTTCATTATCCGAACTACAGGCGTAAGGCCTTGGCGTTCCATTATCTGAACTACAGGCGTAAGGCCTTGGCGTTTAATTATCCGAACTTCGGGCATATTGCCCTGGCGTTCGTTGAACTACAAGATCTAACATGGTCTTGGCGTTCTGAACTACAGGCTTTAAGCCTTGGCGTTCATTATCTGAACTACAGGCATAAGGCCTTGGCGTTCATTATCCGAACTACAAGGCGTAAGGCCTTGGCGTTCCATTATCTGAACTACAGGCATTAAGCCTTGGCGTTCATTATCTGAACTACAGGCGTAAGGCCTTGGCGTTCAATTATCCGAACTTCGGGTATATTGCCCTGGCGTTCGTTGAACTACAGACCTAACATGGTCTTGTCGTTCTGAACTACAGGCTATAAGCCTTGGCGTTCATTATCTGAACTACAGGCGTAAGGCCTTGGCGTTCCATTATCCGAACTTCGGGCATATTGCCCTGGCGTTCGATGAACTACAGACCTAACATGGTCTTGGCGTTCATTAGACTTCAGGCATATCTACCTTGGCGTTTTAATTTCATACACAGCTGGATGGTGGCAACGACTGGAAGCTCAGCTGGAATAAAAGCTCTGAATCTACGAAGAAAAATGCCTGGGCTTGATGAAAATACGGTTGCACACGAGCCACAGAATAGCGCATCACGCTTTGGGGCCGGTTACTCTGTGCCTTCCCTAAATGTAGACCAAGATCTTGGAGCTGCCGTTGTTGTCGGTCCAAGCAGTTTGTTCCAGGCTCAGGAATCACTGTTAGTGATTCACTGTCCACTGTCACTGGAGGCAGAGACTTGGTCAGTCAATGAAAACGGCACCAGACCAGGCTTCAGCCACGGAGCTTGTGTCGAGGGCGACACTTGGTCAGGAGAGGCCGTGTTAGCAATTGTCCTCCACGACGACACAACTACCCTCATCACTGCTTATAGTCACTGCCTATAAAAGGGCAGCTAGACCGCCGATGCATTCACTTAGTTCCGAGCGTTCGTCGCGTGCACATCAGTTGTGTTGCGTTAGCGTTAGGCCGTAGCAAAGTGGTTTCTTTTTATTAAGAATTTCTGCTTCTGATTGATAAAAATATATATATAGCTCGAAGATAGCTCAGTGGTAGTGTGTACGACTTCGCGTCAAGATACGTGAGTTTGAATCCAAGCATCTATAATGAGCTTGAGCTTTCGGTGACGGAAAACATCGTGAGGAAACGATAGCATGGTGGTAGGGCTTTTTCTAATGCTCGCCTGGCTAGCTACCATCCTCAAGTTGAAAATCTGCCGCCAAATACAAATTAGGTGTGTTCCGGCAGTTGCAACTGAGAGCGAGTCCTTCCACAGGTTTAGCGTGTTTACCAACTTGGGCCGTATCGTCACTTAAGATCAGGTGAGATTATGGCCAAAACGCTAAACCTTAAGTATAAAAAGAAAAAAAAACAAGTTGTGTCGTGGGACACCAGATAGGAACGAAGTTCCTTATTAGAAAAATAATCATTTCAAGTTCTATTCGAGGTATAAAGAAAATAATTATTCGGGTATATACTTTTTATTACGATTTTTGTATCGATAAAAAATAAAAAGAACTTATTCATTGAAATACAAATAATTAAAAGGGATTTTATCGCGGTTTTTTTTTTTTTTTTTAATTTTGATCCCGACGTTTCGAAAGCTTTTCAGCCTTCGTGGTCACGGGGCGGGCTGAGGTGTAGGTTGTCCAAAAGTAAAAAAGTCGGGATAAAAATTAAAAAAAAAAATATAAATAACCGCGATAAAATCCGTTTAAATTAGTTTTATTTCAATAAAAAGAACTGCTGTACAAAATTATCTTTACACCTTTATTTTGTTTACGATGATTTATAAAAATTTATAATAATAACAGTCATCACGTACACCATACATTGACTATATATAAAACTATATACGCTAACGTTACGGACGATTTTTGCCGGCTACGGTACCCCTCTGCGACGCACCATTAGGAAATTTATTCCAAAAATGGTTAATATAAGTAAACCAGCAATGTCGTGTATACCACATAAATGTGACGACACGGTTGGTTTAGGGACTTAAGTAATCGTCACGCTACAATTGTATCTCGAATCCCAGATAAGATAATTATTTTTGTAATCCACAAACGATTTTTGAGGATCTCGGTGTTACTTTATGTTCGTTGTTTACAGTTATTTTCGCTTGAAACTGACACAAATTTCCTACAAAGGCAGATATCATAATAAAAAGCCATATATATATATTTTGTAGCGTCTTATGTTTTGAATCTGTGATATTTCGTAAGTTACTCATTTAAATTGAATACTATAAACTAAAAAAATGATGTAAATTAAACTCTCCGGATGATTAACGAATTCATTTACATAAGGATTAATACTATGTTAATAAAATATCTTCGGAAATCGAGAGTTAGTTTGGAATAAAATTGTAAATCATCATAATAGTTATTGTAATTAAACCAGAAAAGAAAAATATATGTTATAGCGGACTGGTTTTAGAACTTTTTGGGAGGGTTATTTCTCTCATACATCATGAATATGTAATTTTAATAGGTCAGCCAGCGCACGCCGGGGAAGCTCTCAGATAGTAAAATTGATTTCCATTTTCGTTACTTTTTTCAATACTGCTTTGCTTCTATTGGTGATAGCGTGATGTTACATTGCCTATGTTACTCCTCACAAAATATTCTATCGAACCTTAATACAATTTTCAAAATCGGACTGGTAGTTTCACAGATTATCCATTATAAATAAAAAAAAAGTGTTCCTCGTTATAATAATGTACATTAGTATAGATTATAAATGTGAGTTTGTATGTCTGTTGCTCAATCATGCAGAAACGGATGAAGTGATTTGGATGAAACTTGACCCTCTGATAATTTATTAACTATATTAACACAGGATATGTTTTATTTCAGAAATGTTTTTGGTTCTTTATTTAAACCTTGTTATAATTTAAATGTGGGCTAAGTCAGCAGTAACAGGCAAGTTATAAATATATATACATATAATATTAAAATATGTTATGTACATAATAAAACGTTTTATAGTATTTGAAGTACCGATACTAAAAAATGTATTCTATTAAATTTGATAAATACTAAAAAAATAACTAAAATATGATTGTACATAAACTGATAAGGAACGTGTTTGTTGACTCAGATTCCGATGATGATGATTCATTATAATTGATATAACATACTAATATTAATTAATTGGCTTTGAATAACGCCGAACGCGTTTCCTTATTTCCGACTCGGAATTCATAGGATAGTCTGTTGCGTGTTTTAAATAAATCTATACTAATATTACAAAGCAGAAAGGTTTATTTCTTTGTATGAATTCGCTAATCTTAGGAACTACTAGTTAAATAGAGATAGAGTTAGATAGAGCATCATCGACGAAGGCTTTAGGCTATTTAATATCACGCTACCACCAATAGGATCAGAGTTGTATTGATTTTTTTTTACACAAACGGATAGAAATTATTAAATAAAATTTTAATTCTTCGCGAACGAAGTCACGGACTTAGCTAGTGAAATAATATTAATACAGAACTTAGCTCGGTATTTTTTTATGTATTACAAAAGATATATTAAAATACGAATTACGTAATGATTTTACGACTTTACATACGTTCGAACTTACTATTGGAGTACAACACGAACATAATTCATCAATCTATTACAATTAATTTATTTTAAAAATTGCGTTCTTTACGAAAAATACAGGTGAATTTAAAAATCAACTATCTGTCTAAATATAAAATGTCTCCAAATCGTTAAAGCCGTTTTCGATACGTAAATTTATACGTACAAGAATTTCTCGCTGAATAGATACATACATAAATATTTACTAATATTTGTATATATCTGAAATAAATAACATTTGTTTTTAATTTTTTTCTCAGAGATGAACATTTTCATTACAAAATACTTCTTTCCATACCTAATTTAAATTTGTGTAGTTTCAAATCAGAAGTTTAAATTTTTTGGGATAGAAATTAAATTGGTACAATAAGGTCTGTAATAGACTTTCGCCTCTGTAAGAAGTTTCTCTGTTGGTGTCTCGGGTGTCTGCTAACAATGAGATGATACCAGTCCGGCGTCGACATTTTTGCTCGATTGCATATCGGCGGTGGGCACTCGGTACTGTTAAAAAAGTACACTTTCATTTTACACAAAAAACGTTAAACGTAATTCTGTTATCACGAAATAAAAGAATATATAAGTGCTTCTGAAATTCGACGTTTCAATTTCGTAGTAAATACTCACTAGAAGCAAGGCCGCTGTGTACGACTGTTTTTCACGAATTTTCATGTTTCAACTTTTTTATTTTTTATTATATGTTAATTTTGACAGAAATAAATATTCACCATTGTTATATACTTAGCTAATATTTTCCTAAACAGCTAAAACCAGTTCGCTTCCGCTTGCCAATTATTTCGAAAACTAATACATGCATTAAATTTTTACATACTTTACTTATTATGTTGATATATCTAATTGTATATTTAGATATTAATAGCAAAATAACTGACTTTTGTCTAATAATACTGATTTAACTATTACGTATGCTATGTTTAATAAAAACAACAAGAGTCTAAAATGTGTACGAATATATAAATTCTTAAATTATATTATTTTCACTCTTCTCGCTTTTTTGTTTGCGAAATCCTTAATAGTTTCGTTTATGTCTATATGGTCTAATGTGGCCTCCTCTATGAATATTCTTGCTAAATTTGTTATTCTTTCTTGGCTCCTTATTGACCGTAGGCATTTTTTTATAAGTTTTAATTTAGAAAAGGACCTTTCCGCGCCTGCTTTAAATAAAACATCTAACACATCATTTTGATTATTCAATAAATCTAATTTTTCGTCTACGGAGGATAAAGCTTGTTTCAATATGTATATAAAAAATACATTAATTTTAAAAGCGTTTTTACGATCACTTATAATGTTGTCTTCGTGTTCATAATCTAAACTCTTACGACTTCTTAGGATTCTGGATCTGGAAGTTTCAATTTCAACCTCGACATCTAACTGTTCGGAAATTTTCATGGCATCATTTACTACCTCAAAATTTTCGCCGGTTTCAATTTTTATCAAATACTTCTTTAATTACGTTAAAACACCTAATGCAATTTGCGTATTCATATCGATGGACTGTACAATTTAGCCCACAAATTTACTTTTGTCAATATTATATGCCATATATTTAGTGAACAAATGAATGAAACCCATACATTATGGCCAGGCACATGTTACGGAACCAGGCGCCCCCTATTACGGAGTCCCTCCAACCGGAGGCACTTGAAAGGGTCGTGAGTGCTTTGTTCTCCTGCGATCCTCTAGAGTTCCTCCCGCCAGATATAGCTCTTCCATGCCGAGCCGGGTCACAGAAACCCACCGTCTCTCCCTTCGTCATTTACGAGGAGATGAAGATGGCGGTGGAATGTTTGCGCTCCAGACTGAGAGTACCCGGCCCTGATGTGGTCCCGGGTCGCCTGCTAGCGTTGGCACTGGGCCAAATGGGGAGAGCCGTACGGGAACTGTTTCACGATTGTTTCCCGAAACCGTGGAAATCTGGGCGGCTCTGACTGATTTATAAACAGGGCCACCCTCCGGATTGCCCGTCCACCTATCAGCTGTTGGTGCTGCTGGACGGTGCGGGAAAGCTAATGGAACGGATCATAGCGTCCCAAGTCGTTCAGCACATCGGTATGGATGGGCCGAACTTTGCCGATGGACAGTTCGGCTTCCGGGTTAGGTGCTCGACCATTGATGCCCTGATGAGATTGAAGAAGTAGTTCGCAGAGCCTAGAAGCCGGGAATGCACATTAGCATGCTTAATTGGCAGGCTTTTTCATCCAGCTAGCCAGGGGTATTATAACAAAAAAGGTACCATTACATGTAGAGCTAATAAAGGGATTAACAATTAACTAGTGGTCGGCCAGTGGTCGAAACTCGACCATAATTAATTTAAATTATAAGTTTGAACATTATCAAGGTTCTATTTCAAAGATTTGTATTAATGTAATATAATTTTTATAAAAAAGGGGTGTACGAATTTTCTTGCTTCACGTATTAATAATATATAGGAGATTAAAAAAATAGAGATAGAAGTTATTTCCACTAAGGTCAGCAACATGAATGTAATACGCCTGGTGTTGCAGTTGACCATGGCGATGGTTATCTGATGTTGATTTCTGTCCCCTATAGACAGCCGCAACACCAAGGGTATTAAAACCATGTGACATTGGAAATGGTATTTCAATCCCTTTTTGAAGAGCCCCATAACATAGTCCCTATGTTGTGTTGTTCTCGGTGACCGATTCCATAGATCGAACGTACGCAACAAGAAGGGTCTACAGAACCAGACTGTTGTCACAATACGGCCGGGCTATAGAATATGAGGATAAGCAGCTAACCAACGGCAAACAATGCGAAATTCAAACGCTCATGAAGGCACCATATGAAAAACTAAAGAAAAGTTATAAATTAAATATAAATACTTACATGTCATATGCAATCTTTGTAGGACAATAAATTAAATATAAATACTTACATGTCATATGCAATCTTTATAGGACCAAATCGAGTCAATAATGATCACTTCGAATGTATTTATTTAATGTTATACGTTTTGTGTATTGAGCGTTGAACGTTTATGGCAAAAAAACCATACAATACAGCTCTGTGACGTAATAACTCTTATAATTGACGTAAATACAAAACTTGTTTCTACATGAGATAAAAATGTACCCGGTAAATGATCCTGTATACACAAATACGTATATAAAGATAGCTGTGCTCGCAACTTGGTTCGATTGTTTTATTTTTCGACCTGACATACTCTGTTAGCCGTAAGGGCTTTGACAGCTTCACCGAATTTTAAATCGTTCGCTTGGTACTAAAAGTCATTATTATGACAGGTACTCTGTGTTCCACTTGCTTTTAGTACCAGTGTCAGTTTAATAGCGTAAACTTAATAGTGTAACAAACAAACATTCGCATTAACAGTGTTATGTAGGATTTCGATGACAAGCAAAACAATTAATAACAATTTTGAAAAATAGACTGCACTGAACAGCCAGCACTCTTTTGAAACACTTTTACGAGCATAGTAAATACTTCATCACTATTTCTTAGACTGAAAAACACAAATTCGGTAAGTCTAAAGTGTAGGCAGTGACGGCTTTACACTTTTAGCGTAGAAAATAATAATAGGTGCTTTTGATTTAACCAATAATTCTAGATCTATAGACAGGTGTGTACCTACCTGTAAGAAAATAGATCTCTTGGATGATTTCGAAAAAAAAAAATAGTAGGACGCCTCGGGTCATGATCGTTTTAAATATATTTTTTGTACAATGCAGTTTCGCAAAATATATACTATTAGGCGTGTTCTACGCATTATTATTTATAGAATTATGATTCAATATTAAAAAATCTGTAACAAAACTGACACGAAGTAATGTTTATTTGATTTGTAAAAATGCGTGCAAAATAAACAACTATTACGTATATTTTTCCGCCTATGTCATTTGACTCATTGATCTGAACCGAGTCTATGCTTCGAATTATCTCGGCATAAACACGATTCGAATGAGTGCATAAGTTTTGTGATGAACAGGATTCATGTGTGTGTATTGGCAGAATGTGTGAGCACGAGCTGAAGAAGGCTGAAGAGCAGAGACAGTTCGGCTCGAGCTGTCCGAGTGAGAGAGTTGGTCGTGATGTGCGGCAAGGTGTCCGGACGCGACGCGACGGCGCAGAGCACGGCCGGTGCGCCATTGGCCGCGTGCACGTGGCCTGATCTCGCACCATGGCAACGTGCGCGCCCCGCACCTCTCCCTCCGCAATTAGACATCGCGCGAGCGCTCGCTCGAGTCGCTCTTTCGCATTTCGCAGTTACTGTGGTACCGTAAGCCGGTTGTGTCGTGTCGCTTGACTCATAGCGGCTTCCCCACACTCGTGACTCGCACACCGGTCGATATTTCCGACTCCGTCTAGTGCGCGATCCACAATTCTATTCACTTTTTTAAAGTCAGCGGAGAACGGATACTTTCCACATTTTTTGGCGACCAGTAAATTCAGGATCATCGATTTGGTGTTTGTCGTAGCTCCTGCGCCGGTTTTGACTCGGTCAAATTTTACTACATTTGCTAAAAGTAAGTTCATCTGACCTGTTATAATATACGTGTCTGACATCATTTTTATAAGATTGATGACGTCACAGCAGTTATTGACATTATGAGCAGACTCCTATTTCCTTGTAAAAAATTTAAGATTGTGCAAATATTGAGCAAGAATAATAATTAGTTATCCGTGTAAAGTCGCCATAAGTAAACACTCAGCGGCAGTGCGGATAAATACATTTCTTGATGATAGGTGATCAGGTGATCGCAGAAGCACTGAGTACTGCACATCTTGTCGGTTGTGACTTGGTGAGTGTGCGAGAATATTGCCGGCGCCGAGCGGTGCATCGCGACCACTCTACAGTGAACATAATACCTACTACGCTAGCTATAGTTAAGCAACAGGAAAAGGTTTTTGTATGCTCTACAATAGTAAATGGAATAGATAGGTGGCTATCTATTGTTAATACAACTAACGGAAATCACATTAGTAACCGAGATCATCATGCCCTGATACTTTTCTCAGCAAGTACTTGACCGTGGCCAAATATGTATGTCAAGTATTATAGAAATGAATATCCCTTGATAATATTTGCTTACGTAAATAGAGATAATACAATTGCATTTGTATAGTATTTGTTACAATAAATAAACTCGCCCCCAACATTTTCTCCAAAATTCGATAAATCTTTCAAGTTCAGAATGAAATTACCCGGAACGTCATGTATTCTTTACTAAGAAATGGTGCTAAAACGAGAGATGCTCAATTTAAAAATTTGTTTATGTTTATAGGGTTAATCGTTCGGCGGTGGTGTGCGCTTAAAATCCGCAATATGTCAGATCGAATCGAATCACTTTATTATTTTATTTATGATTGTTCTATATTAGGTTATTCAAGTGAATGCTTAACAAATGACAGTCGATCTTAAATCGTATTTGTTACACTTGACATTGGCAAAGTTGCGTACACAGGCAGATGCTTGTTTTTATTTTTTAATAATAAAAATATATTAGAATTCTGTAATAAACCCTATTATGTACATTAACATAATTTACCTATAGAAACATATTCTGTTGTTTGACTTATCTATGGAACGGAGTTTTTGGCGGGATCTTGATCTGTCATGTTGTGGTTTTTATTTTAATTCGTATACTTAGTTGTTTAGCGCTTAATTGTGTAAATGAAGGTGATATTTTACGTAAGGTAGTGTTGCTGAAGAGCAGAAGGTGAAGAGAATTGCGAATAATCATTCGGAACATAATATATTAGTTGCCACAAAAATTCCCAAAAGAGCTTCAACAAGAGAGTCATCACCTTGTTGGAGATAGTATCGTCTGCGTTTAAAACATCTGAAAGGCTAAAATTATACCAAAAAAATAATATAATAGTAAACATATTTTACAGAAAAGGAATTAATTATTGAGTTTGAAGTAATATCGACAAATAATACAGGAACGATACCGTATGTGTGTTACTATTAAATTGTTTAACTTGATAAGTAACCGGTGGCACGGGCCTGCACGGCCTGCACGGCACGCGACGCGACGAGACGCGCGACACCACAACTCAATGCACGAAACAATAGAAACATTGTTAAGTAGAATTACTTACTCCATATTCACATATCAATATTTTTACATACATCTTTTCTAGAAGAGGTCTTTAACATAATCGTAAAACTGCAACGTCAAAAGTGTATTTAATTCAATAATTTTTGACAATTATTAACATAGTAGCTGAGCCCGCGGCTTCGTTCACGTGGAACTAAAAATTATTTAATAAATTTGCTTTGCTCCTATTGACCGTAGCATCATGTTAAATAGCCTAAAACTTTCCTCGATGATTTATGATATTTTTTTATTATTTAATTTAGATGTACTTTACTATCGATATAGAGGAGAAAAATATTTGATTTTCAATTATATTTAAATTAATACTGTTGTTAACAATTGAAAACGTTTCGAAAGTTTCTTTAACTGTAACTATCATTACATAGATGATCGCCAGAGTATCAATTGAATATATTACAATTTCTAATTGTATAAGAAACGAATCCTTTCGAATTGTAATTAAATAATATATATTTCTCATGGTGGTATGGATTTTTCCAAAGGCCACTAGTCCACCCGGCTAGCTGTCGCCCTCAAATTGAAAATCTGCCGCGGGAAATCGGAAGTACCTACAGATGTGTTCCGGCAGTTGCACTTGAATCTCCGTTTCCACCATCTTTGGCCGCATTATCACTAACTTCTGGCGAGATTGTGGCAATAACGCTAAACCTATAGAGCAATAAAAAAAACTGTGTTTTAACGCGATGTTCCTCGTTGAGTGTATGTTGAAAATGTATAAATATTGATTGACCGGTCGACTGCACGAGCGGCGGTCCCGCCGGGAAGTGCACATTCGTCTCGTATCACCGCTTAGTGTTAAATTGGTTAATAATATTTGAGAGTTATTTATCACGAAAGGTCAACAGAGGACGCGGTCGCACGTTTTACTTCGAGCTGAACATATCACGAATCTTATCACGATCGAAGTTGAAAGTCAAATTTGGGTGATAATGATTCGTACAGTTATTGGTCGTACATTGCAACTGACCTGTTGCCCTGTGAATAAAACTGATGCAATGTGTGCTTTAGAGCCTGTGCGCGTAGTATACAAAAGCAGAATAACTTCTCGTAGTGCGGTCGGACACGCTTCGTCAATTATAAACACACATTGCGTAATATATCTGCGTAAATAATTTCAACTAAACATGCGTATGTTTATTATTGTTTATGGTAACTCGATGATATCTAGTGGTATTGCATTCGCTGAACCCTGAACTAGCAGTGCAAACTTGCATCAGCAGGTATATATAAAAAAGGGTGATTCTGGATGTAGTTCTAGTGGAATCGTTCTCATTAGAGCTGAAGCCACATTCCTTTAGTTATGTGATGGATGAGATATTGTGTATCGTTCCATTTGCATTCGTTGCGCTTTTTATAATAATTTCAAATAATATCGACCATGAAGCAAACACTGTCAGTTGTGTAATATATCTGAAAGTTTCCAAAAATTTATATTTGTTTTCACGTTTTTCAAATATAGTTATTAATTTTAAAAAGGCGTAGAGATGATATACTGGGAATTAATGAAAACAATTTACTATTGCCTACTCCTGTAGCTTAATATTAGCGTTATGTTTGTTTGCACAACAAACGTATATTTACTTTTCATTGTATGCTACATCTTAAATGCAACGAATGCTAAATACGTAAACAGCCAGTATATCAATAACAAAGTACAAATTCAATTATACGTGATAAAAATATTTAATGCACAGATTGTATGTAGTTATATTACATCGGTAAATTTACAAAAAAAAAAAAAAACAATACTAAATTAAAGAGAAATAATAAATAAAAAATAGAAAAGTAATGATAACCCTCATTAATATTCTGTAGAAGAGTGCGGAAGAAATTGAAGTGAAGACAAATGACTAACCTCATAAAAAGTGAAACCCCTTAAAAGTAAAATATAAAATATAATTAAAGTGCTAGATTTTATGTGCAGCTTCGATCGCGTTCATATTATTTTGCCAACAAATCAGATGACACAATAAAAAGTGTCATACAAAGATTATCTCTCTGTTTGGCCCTCTTCCTATACATTTTTTGCGATAAAAGAGTAGCCTCTCTCCGTTTCAATGATGATGAAGTATGATATAATATATACATGTTAAAGACGTATATAAGGTTATATAAGTATAATTTGAATGAAAATAAAGAACAAATAAGTGGCTGTCTATTATTGGTATAGATGGGACGGACTATAGTATAGGTGCAGTGTTGTAGGGCGGAACGTGCGTGACGTGCGCGTGTCGTAGCGCGTAGCTGTAGCCGCCCAGCCGCTAACTGCACTCGAGCGGGCCGTCTGTTGCGATCGCGAACGACTTACACTTCGCATATACATAACTAGCTGTGACCGCGACTTCGTTCCAGTCGAACAAACATTTTATTTAATCATTGTAACCTTTTTTCAATAAAGCTTTGCTCCTATTGGCGGAAGCGTGATATAAAAAAAATATCAATTATTGTTCTATTAAATGCAAAATTAATTACTGGTATTTAAATAAACATTTTTGTTAGAACGTTAGCCGGCTCTTTAATGACGATTTTCAAACTAGGCAATTACTATATTAAAAAGGATACATTTCTTCGTTTCTTCCTACCATCGTATGGTTTGGCCTATCGAACTAAAATCCATTAATAGGAAAGTCTAGGTTTTCTCTTAAAATAATCGCTTATCAAATCAATTGAAATACTGAATCGATTCATAATGCTCTCAAATCGAAAAGATTTTCACTACATTTTATATATTGTTGTACATTCGAAATAATCTTGTTCGGGATTTTTACAATAAATATATTTGTTAAACAAATAAGTTCATTTTATATTTATAGAGCATATCGATTTTTTAACGGTAAGTTAAAACTAAAATAGATTTTTTTAGTGTATTCATATGCCTAGTGTCGATCACAAACTGTAGGAATATATAACCAAGGCAGCAGCCACGGTAACCGACAATTAGCTAAACGTTGGTGCGGTACTAAACTATCCGACCTCGTGGTGCCTCTAACCAAGTGCCCACCAGTCTTCTGTACTCGTATTAAGAACATTCCACAACAGAAACGAATCAATCAATAGAAAAATAAGAGAATATATAAATATTAAAAATCGTGGTCAACCAAAAAAAAAACCCAGAAGATTTCAAACGGAAATAGGAAACCGTTTTAGTTCATTATTACTTTTTCGCAATAAACATTTGAAACGTCGATGTTTTCATATCAAATCGAATTGTTTTATTTCCATTTTTTTTTTCATTTCAAACAAGACAAACCCGTTTCCTAGCGCGCGTACTATTGTGCATAATCCATAGAATATAAATGAATGAAATCTGTACTACATATATATGTATTTTTCATGGAGTCGATTTACATACTATTTGTGTATATCTTGGAATCTTGATAGTTATAAACTACTAGAAAAGGCAGGACAACATTTTACAGGGTAGCTAGTTCACAAGTAAATCTGCTGAGACGTCACTGACCTAATTAGGAGCGTCGAGTCGAGGGTGTATCCCAGCACGGCAGCGAAGGGGCCAACGGGCCGGTACATGCAACTGTAACTTAGCATTCTATTGCAGTCACGTACCTGTTGAGGAAAGCGAACGTCGCGCGACCATTGTTCCACCCGACAATGGAACTTACATATTGAGTTATTGTCGAACTCCTAAGCTGATGACGCAAAATATATATTTTTACATTTGAGAAGATAAAGAGTTTTATTGGTTGCTTGACGACGCTCAGAGATTAACGAATGTAGTGCGTTGGAGCACGTAATTATTAATTGAGATACCGAGTCATGAGAACGGCGACCCGTGGCCGTGACCACTAACTCTGTGATAGTCTGCTGACATTAAACGTTCTTCATATACCTCACATATACACCTACATATAGTGTACGTTCGTGTAGATAGTCTTAACTATAGCTTTTACGTATAGAATGAATTGTTGTAGATAATAAAAAATTGTAAGGAGTCCAGTGGACGGGTGTCACGAAGCCCGATCAGTATACTTATGTTTACTGCTAGCCGAGGAAAGTACATTGCTTTTACAAGCCGTTTCGCCAATTCGCGCCGCACTACTGGCGGCAAAATATATTACAAATTATTCCGTATCACTGTATAATTACAGTAAAATTAATATATATCATACAGTGTTGTATGTACATGATCACAAAAATGAAGAGATCTTATCTAAAACCCATTTGTCTTTATCCCATTTTTAGAGTCAATCAATTGAGCGGGCCTCGTGTAAATTGTGTGTTGTATAAAATTTAATTAAACTCCGTTTAGGCCCTTTTTAAGTTAGATCCGGACACAGAAACGGGTTATACATGTAGTATAACATTTGTCTTAGTGGCATTAATACGCCTACTGTATTCCTGAATGTACATATACCTATGTAGTAATCAGGCAGGGTGATGGGGTTTCTACCCCACTGGTTCGCGATATCTCCAAAAAGCATTAGTGAGGAAGTCGCTGTATGTAATACAATATATTTTGAAGTCCGATATGTTGCTCCGTTACAATCCGACAGCGCATTGTGATAAAATGTATTTTTCTTTAATTAATGTCAATCGTGCAGCTGTGCTAATCGACAATAAATCTGGTAATAGCTATTTCACGAGGCACAGCGCGATGCCAGAGCCTCTTAATTCATTATAATAATATTTCATCACTCTACTAAGCCAGTTTTATGTATGTTTTTCGTGTGTAGTACGTAATAAAATATCGTTGTAGAAAAATGTACGTGCGAGGTCCAGTTAGGTAATTATAGGTACCTTGCGCCGCGGTAGTGATTTTCCACGCATCGCTATATAGGTGTACTCGGTTGCAGAGACAGAGGTGCAGCAGACAGGATGCCGAGTGCGGTGGTGAACGGGGCGCGGGACGCGGACCACGAGGTGGTGGTGACGGGTCTGTCGGGCCGCCTGCCCGAGTCCGACTCCATCGAGGAGTTCGCACAGAAGCTATTCGACGGGGTCGACCTCATCACCGCAGACGACCGCCGCTGGACTCCAGGTAACATTTTCACACACCCACCGGCTGACATAAGCTGACAACAAAAAGGTCGCCGAGGGTCGGATCAACCCGATCTCGATACGTTATGATTAAGTATATATAATTTATGTGTGACTATACTTACATTAGAACAATTCAAATGTAAACGCTATCTGATATATTTTTGAACAACAAAGGAGATGTTTATCAAAGGGTATAACGTTCTCATCGCATGACAGAGAAGCGATTCATGTGACGCGCACACAAACAACAACGATATTGATCAAATTATTTAATAACAAAATTACTTGATGCATTTTAAAGTATACAGGATGTTTGTTATCACAGACATTAATCGTAATAACATCAAACAAAACAAGACATTAAACTGCAACTGAATGTTTAGAAAATCATAATAAGACGCATCTACAACGTTTACATGTATTTGCTAAATACGCATTCAATGTTGATTTATAAATTCAAATTCGTGGGTAGTTGTGACGAATGCTGCGACACTTAGGGCTGCACATACTTATCTAAATGTGTATATCAGTTCAATTGTAAGAAAATGGAATCCTTGCTATAATTACGGATGTTCCTAGATCACGTATGTGTTAAAAATTAAGCGTCATGTTGCGTCAACATTAAAGAGGTGCCGATTGAACTGTCTATAAACGTTTTCAAAAATATTTATACTTACTTTATTTTGTAGGAAACGTAAGCAATCAACTTAACTAAACTATTTATTATTGAACGAGTTCCGGATTGTCTTGCGGTGGTCAAATAAAAATGTCCTCAGTACTTTACCATCTGTATATTACCATTAGGTTGGGGAAAAAGTTTCTTCGCATTTTACATGAAAACTCAAGACATTTTTTTTCTAAAGTTCATTTAAATTTAATTACATACCCCATTTCGTTCGTCTTTCTGCCATCCGGACGACATGATCCCGTTGTTACTGTAGAAATTTTGGACTTCGAATCAAAAAACCCTGACGAATAGTTTTGGCAGTACCAAGCCCACTATATACACAGCATCATCTTAATGCGAGTTAATCCAGGTTTTACCAGTCTATGAAGCCTATCCGACCTTTAATCTTGACCTTTTTCCCCACATTCCTTCAGTGGGCTCGTGTGGTACTAAAATATTGAGCTTTTTTGTTTACCCAGCTTTTTTCAAATGGATCAAAACTGTTTTGTGGTTGATTCCCTGTTCTTCAGCTATATCGTAACTACTGATATGCCGATCTTGCTCCACCTTATCAAAAATAGCGCCCACTTTATTAGTAATAGGGCGCCAGAGCGAGATGCATCTTTGACATCAAATACCCTTAAGACGCTTAAGCCATCTTTATGCTACTCCTACTAAAACTACATTAGATACATAAACGTCACAAGTTTTTACGGCTTGCGTTGCATTTTTTCTATTATTGAAATAAATTTTTAAAATGTACGGAATTTCTTCATTACATTCTCTCTCATTTTTATAGAAAGAAAAATAGCTGGAAATGACAGTTGACTGTTTTTTTTTTTTTTAATGTAACCTATTTAATGTCACCAAAGCTAACCAGATACAAAGAGTACAGCCAAATATATTTAATTACAAGCTTATACATACTATAAGCAAAAAACTTTTTCCCCGAGCACACATTAGCACATTTCTTATGAGATCACATTAACGAGCTAAGGTCACACATATATAAATACACGTTAAATCTTTTACTACGTAAATTTGTATTTATAAATTTTTTACACATAGTTTTTTTTTATTCATAATAAATAACATATTATGCATATATGTATTTGTATAAAATAGTCATTACATAGTAATAAGTTGCTCACAAACGCTGTTACTGTTCCTCGATAATCTATCACATTTGAATATAGACAATTATTTGTTTTAAAACTACCAGCTTATATGCCAGGAATTCCCCTAGAAGGTACTTTACTGTACTATTAAATAGTTAAATATAGAGAGGCCATAAGCAAAACACATTAACATGACAAATATATTTATATACGAGCTGTGTCCGCAACTTCGTTCGCGTGGAAATAAAAATTATTTTTGGTCTGTTTTTGTAACTTTTTCAATACAGATTTACTCCTATTGGTGGTAGCGTGGTGTTAAAAAGCCTAAACCCTTTCGCAAACAAACAAACTTTTCAACTTTATGATATTAATACAGATATAGACGTTAAAACTATAGCTATTAATTATACGTGAAACCAAAGCGATCCCACCATATGTTAGCAAGGTTAAATGAGCTCAAAGAAAAACCTTGCATAATTAATCTATTTCTAATTCGATAGTCTACGTCCTTAATAATTAATTTGGTCAGTTGAAAAATAGGAGTTTTATAATTAGGTAATTTTAAATCGAAATTATTTTGAAGCAATGATGGCTCAGTGGTATCATGTTAGAACGTCGCGTCAATGAATTTGAATTCGAATCCCTACAATGAGCCTTTATGTTCGTTGAATGAAAACATCATGATGGAACTATATGGATGAAGCTACCACCCTTATTGATTAACGTGATGTTTAAAATCATATTCCTTACGGACTTCCTTATCGTAACGGATAAACGCATTACCCGGCCTCAGGTCAAGATAAAAGGGGACTATAGTAACTCATCGGATGATAAACACCCGACACTACCCATTAAAACGCACCACAATGACATTTCAAATTTCCATGTTGCCAGAGGCCAGGGTCAGTGCCTATATTTCTTCTAGTCAGCTAGCTACCACCCTCAAATTGAAAATCTGCCTACAAATACTAAAGGATTGTGCCGGAAGTTGCAGTTGGGAGCCAGTCTCTTCGCTAGGCTTAGCGGATACACCATCATTGGTATCATAAATATAGCACAAGTTACAGTAAACTTATACGAATGAAGTACAACTTCTCTAGCTATGAGCGAAAGAGAGAAAGAAAATGTGTGCTCGCAATTTGTCCCGTTTGGGATTCCAACCTATAGTATTTAGCGCGGTTGTAGCAGCGGCTCTCTAAGCCAAACGTTCAGTCAATTTGTGAGAATATGAACGCAGTTTAGTATTATACATATGTGATAACTGTTTGGCAACTTTACTGTCTATTTACAGATTCGTTTTCCCTCTATTTTCTCTCTTGCCTATAAATGGCAGAGTAGTATTTATGTTTTTGGTGTGGTTTGTTGTCCACTTGAATGAGAATGTAAGTCTTATCAGTTACATTATTCATCACATGATACTGGCTGAATTGAGTTCGGAGCCAAGAGGCCAATTTATATATTTTTTAATGTGGTTCTGTTTACGTGTTGACTTAGTTTACTAGTCTAGTTAATTTAATTACAGTTAATAACCTAACATAATTGTATTAAATTATGTATAGAGTTCGCACGGTGGTGTTGACTTCTGAAATTAATCGCACTTAAGGATAATCCAAATAAAAATTACAAAGTAATTTTCCAGCGTCCGATCTACCGAAATTTTAATCAAAAACATTTTTCAACGAACATACGTAATAATATATTCATATTTACTGAATAATTATTTAAATATTTAATTAAATCTGTGTGATTGTGTGATGTAGCAGAGCGCGGAGCAGGTGAACAAACCAACGCGAAGTCAATATCGACTGTTTGTTAAAAGATGATGATATTCGCACTTAAGTAACTGCGTCACAGTATTTAGCGGAGCCGCGCGAACTGCGAACTGGTTCCGCGGAAGTAATCGAGCCGCGGACACCGGCTGAGGCCACCGCGTAGAGACACCGCGTCCTTGAGAGACCTTACAAAAACTACCATCAACATAACAAATCTAGAAAGATAACATGTTGAAGGTCGTGATTTGTTTTAAAATTTATATTAGTTCCAACAATTTGCAGTTCGTACGCAATATTTTACAAGTTTTGTTGAGGACTTGTTTTATATGTTTCATAAGATATTCAGAGCTAATGCGACGACGACGAGGTACTAATAAGCGTTAAGTCGATTTAGTTGTTGATAACCAGCAAACAATTCAGTGGGTTTCACTAATTTTTTTATAAATATAAAAATATAGGTACATCCTCTTACAATCTCATCAGCATAAATTGGGCGGGTTACGAGAAGAGCGTGTGGTACTCACTACGTGAGAAGGACCATTGAAGGACTGGGTTTAAGTGTCTGATTGGTGTCTGTCTAATGGGTATCTAACTATGCTTGTCGCTCGATGGGTCTTACCACACGTCTCTCTCGAGGCTAGCCAGGGTATTGCGATATGAAGTCCGTCTTGTTATTTTACCAAAACCAAAGCTGAGTATGACTGGCTATCTTTTTCTGATTCCTTTTTGGGAAATTCGTTTGATGTAAGTTTTTATATCTAACGTTAAAGTCAGAATTATTGTCAGATTAAAAATGAAAAACGAATTTACAATGTAACGTAAACTTAGTTAAGTATAATTCCATTTTAAAAGACTGTATGATGAAACAGTTTTAATATTTATGAATATGCATCCTGTTTGACCAAAATACCCATTTTACTTTGGCACAATTTATTTATCGAGATTCTTTACAATTGAAATATGTTTGAAAATAAAATGCTTATTGTGCGCTCACGACACTGCGACAGGCACGGCTTTACTCATCAGAGATTATTTATCCAACATTCTAGAATTTAAGAAAGTTGCAATGATAATTTAATACAGCGTATGCAATAATAAATAATGTCACAGTTAAACACAAACTGCTTTCAGCAAGATTTGCAATTATAAAAAAAAAAACATCTCAATTATTCGTAAATACATCGCGTGTAGTAAAGTAATGAGACACTCCGAATGCATCGCAGGTCTTCATGGACTCCCCGAGCGGAATGGTAAGCTCAAGGATCTGGCTCATTTCGATGCGACGTTCTTCGGCGTGCACGCCAAGCAAGCGCACCTCATGGACCCGCAGCTGCGGCTCCTGCTCGAGCTGACGCACGAGGCCATCGTCGACGCCGGACTGAACCCGGCCGAGCTGCGCGGCTCCCGCACCGGCGTCTACGTCGGCGTCTCCAACTCCGAGACCGAGGAGATGTGGACCGCCGACCCCGACAAGATCAACGGGTACGCGCTGACGGGCTGCTGCCGCGCCATGTTCCCCAACCGCATCTCGTACACGTTCGACCTGCGCGGCCCTTCCTACGCCGTCGACACCGCCTGCTCCAGCTCCATGTTCGCGCTGACGCAGGCCGCGACCGCCATGCGCGCCGGCCTCTGCGACGCGGCCGTCGTCGCCGGCACCAACCTCTGCCTGAAGCCCGGCAACTCGCTCAACTTCCACCGGCTGAGCATGCTCTCGCCGGAGGGCCGGTGCGCCGCGTTCGACGCGAGCGGCCGCGGGTACGTGCGCTCCGAGGCGGCCGTGGTGCTGCTGCTGCAGCGGCGCGGGGCGGCGCGCCGGGTGTACGCGACGGTGCGCGGCGCCCGCACCAACACGGACGGCGCCAAGGTGCAGGGCATCACCTTCCCCAACGGCGCCGTGCAGCGCGAGCTCGCTGCCGAGACCTTCGCGGAGGCGGGTCTGCGCCCGGAGGACGTCGCCTATGTCGAGGCGCACGGCACCGGCACAAAGGTGCGCGCCGACTTTCTCAGACTATACGACGGTAATCATTTGTCAGACAAACTGTAAGACGTGTGTCCGTGTTGGCGTGCAGGTGGGAGACCCGCAGGAGGTGAACGCAATCGCAGAACTGTTCTGTGCGAACCGGACCACTCCGCTGCTGCTCGGTTCGGTGAAGTCGAATATGGGACACTCGGAACCCGCGTCCGGCCTCTGCTCGATCGCGAAGGTAGTGGTGGCCATGGAAAACGGTATCATACCTGGGAACCTGCATTACAAGGAACCCAACCCGGACATACCGGCGCTCAGCGATGGCAGGATTAAGGTATGTATAGTCGGATTGCTACAACCGAGTACCACAGTGACGACGATATCTTTTTTTTATAGTTAAGGGTTAGCGTTATGGTTATAATCTCACCTGATATTATAAGTGACGATATGGCCTAAAATTGGTAGACAACCTGTGGAGGAACTGGCTCTCTAGTGCAATTGCCGGAACACACCTATTGTTATTTGGCAGTACAGTTTCAATTTGAGGGTGGTAGCTAGCCAGGCGGGCATTAGCAAAAGCTTTACCACCATACTATGGTTTCCTCATGATGTTTTCCTCTACCGAAAGCTCAAGCTCATTGTAGGTCGATACGAACTCACGTCCCTTGACGCGAAGTCGTATACACTACTACTCAGCTAATATCGCTTCAAAAGTTGAGTTTAGTTTATTTTAAAGTATATACCTAACAGTAGCATGAAAGTACATATATAATGCAGGTAGTGGACCGCAACACGGCGTGGGAGGGCGGGCTCGTGGCGGTGAACTCGTTCGGGTTCGGGGGCGCCAACGCGCACGTGATACTGGAGTCGGAGCCGACCGCCCGCCGCGGGGGCGCGCCGCCCTCCGAGCTGCCGCGGCTGGTGGTCGCGTCCGGCCGCACGGACCAGGCGGTGGCGGAGCTGCTCGACCTGGCCAGCTCGCGGCCTGAGGACGCGGACCTGCACGCGCTGCTCGACGCCGTGCACGCGCAGAACATACCCGGACACACGTTCCGCGGTTACAGGGTGCTCGGTTCGAACCCTCCTCAGGAGGAGATCGTGGTAAATACTGCTTCCCGTTTTCACTTTGCCTTGTAAGTTTTTTATATTTCTACTTAAACCCGATATTTGACCACAGGAAGTGGAGGGTGGAGAACCGCGCCCGGTGTGGTTCGTGTTCTCAGGCATGGGGTCACAGTGGGCGGGCATGGCGCGGGACCTGATGCGGTTGCCCCAGTTCGCGACGAGCGTGCGGCGCTCGGCGGTGCCGCTGCGGCAACACGACGTGGACCTGGTGCAATTGTTAACGGAAGCACCGGACACTGCATTCGACGACGTGATCGCGTCTTTCGTGTCGATCGCGGCGGTGCAGGTCGCGCTCGTGGACGTGCTGCGCGAGCTGGGCGTGCGTCCGGACGGCGTAGTCGGTCACTCCGTCGGCGAAATAGGTGAGTGCGCGGGAGTTAGTATCGCTTGCCGCTTGCCGGCAACGGGCTGTAAAGCTGACGCGGTGGTGATGTCGGTGCCGCAGGGTGCGCGTATGCGGACGAGACGCTGACGGCAGAGCAGGCGGTGATGGCGGCGTACTGGCGCGGCCGCAGCATAGTAGACGCGGCGCTGTCACCGGGTGCGATGGCGGCGATCGGGCTGAGCTGGGAGAGCTGCGCAGCGCGGTGCCCGGCGGAGCTGGTGCCGGCGTGCCACAACTCCGCCGACAACGTGACCGTGTCGGGCCCGGTGGAGGCGGTGGAGCGGTTCGCGGCGGAGCTCACCGCGGAAGGCATATTCGCTCGTCGCGTGAACAGCTCGGGATTCGCGTTCCACAGCAAGTACATAGCGGCGGCGGCCCCCATGTTGCGACGCAGTCTCGAACGCATCATTCCAGAGCCGAAGCCGCGTTCGCGCTCATGGATCTCCACTTCGTTACCAAAAGATCAGTGGAATTCTGATCTCGGTTAGTATTCAAATTAATTAAATGACGTAAACAGTTTCGATTTATGAATTTCAGTTTAAGATAAAATAATTAAATCTAAAACTAACAACTTTTTGTTGATTTGTTTTATATTGTAACATAATCTTGTCATAAACATAATTTCGCAATCAGCTCGGCTGAGTGACGCCAACTACCACGTGAACAACTTGCTGTCGCCCGTGCGGTTCGTGGAGGCGCTGCGAGAGGTACCCGGCAACGCGATGCTGGTCGAGGTGGCGCCGCACGCGCTGCTGCAGGCCGTGCTGCGTCGCGCCATGCCGGCCGCCCGCCTCGTGCCGCTCGTGCGCCGCGACGCGCCCAGCCCGCTGCGGCACCTGCTGGCCGCGCTCGGCCGCCTGCACGCCGGCGGCGCTCAGCCCCGCGTGTCCCGCCTCTACCCCGCGCCGCGCTGGCCCGTGCCCCGCGGCACGCCGGGGCTCGCGTCACGCGTGCGCTGGGACCACTCTACCGAGTGGAGCGTCGCGCACTATGGCGCCGCGGCTCGCTCCGGTGAGACCGTGCTCGAGTTCGACCTCTCGCGCCCCGAGGACGCCTTCCTCGCGGGACACGACATCGACGGTCGCGTGCTCTTCCCTGCCACCGGTTACCTGGTCAGTGCCGCTATTTTTCTCTGACGACACTCTATTGATCCTTATCAGTTTTTTTGCAAATGACAGTTGATTCTGACCCTGCTTTTCACATTTGCAGACTCTGGTGTGGCGCACGGTAGCCAGGCTGCACAACAGAAAACTCGAGGAAACTCCGATCCTGTTAGAAGATGTACAGTTCAAGCGCGCCACGATACTCTCTCGGGAGGGTCCCGTGCGTTTCCTCATCAACGTTCTAGACGGTTCCGGCCGGTTCGAAGTGTGCGAGGGAGGCTCGGTCGCCGTCACCGGCACCGTGAGACTCGCGGACGACCCGGCCGCCGAGCGCCTGCCCGCCGGCGACCTCGAGCCGGACGCGGACGATGCACAAGAATCGGGTCTCGATACGGACGACATCTATAAAGAGTTACGTTTACGGGGGTACCGATACGGCGGCGCCTTTCGCGGGATTCGTGCGGCGGACGCTCGCGGCACGCGCGGTGAGCTCACCTGGGACGGCAACTGGATCTCATTCATGGACACAATGCTACAGTTCGGTATCATCGGCACGGACACGCGGGAGCTGTACCTGCCGACGCGGCTGCGGCGCGCACTCATCGACCCCCTCGAGCAGGCGCGCGCGGCGGCCGCCTCGCCCGGCGCGCTGCCGGTGCGCATGCGCCGTGACGTGGACGCGGTGCGCGCCGGCGGGATCGAGCTGCGCGGCCTCAAGACCAGTCTGGCGCCGCGCCGCACCAACGCGCAGGCGCCGCCCAAGCTGGAACGGTATGCGTTCGTGCCGTACGAGAGCGCCGATAACGACGCCGACGACTCGTTGCGGAGCAAGACCGATGCGCTCGCCACCAGCCTCCAGCTCGTGCTCGAGAACGCGGGGGTGCTTCGCTTGCGCATCGCAGAGGCGGCACTCGGCCGGGCCCCCGAGGCCCTGCTGAGTCCCCTCGTGTTACGTTTGCTCGATGAAGAACCGCAAGTGAGAGTGGACGCTTCCCTGGCCGCCGGATCCGATACTAACGTCTATGCGGCTCTTGCGAGAGACCTCGGTCTTCAGGCGAGTTACCATTTTATAGTCGTTGCCTAGTCGCTTTAAAATAAATAATAGTAAAAAAAAACTAAAAATCACTCTTTTAAAAAACCCAAAATAAAAAAATAATTTCAATAGATTTCCTGGCTTATCAACTCTAGATGAGAGTTATATAAAGTAATAAATCTTATTTCGCGACTGAAATAATTTTATCAAATTAGTGTGAATTTTGAATGAAATTTGACTGTTTGAAATGGGTCAACATCAAGCTAATAGCTAAAAAAAGCGTGTAAAAAATCATTTTCTAGTTCAATCTGCTGATGTCTTTGTTTTCTTATTTCCTCAGGTTAGCACGAAGGACGGACGGACGGCACCTCCCGATTCGGAATGCCACCTCGTGCTGGGTGCCGACGTGCTCGCGCGGCGCGAGCCCGGTGTGCTAATACAGTTGGCTGGTGCGCTCACCGCGGGCGGCATGCTGCTACTGGAGGAGCCGGCCGGGACCGCGGCGGAGCGCTCCGCCGGCGACGCGATCGATGGCGCCGCGCTGGCGGTCGTGTCGCGCCTGAGGGCCGAGTCTCGCGAGTACGTGTTGTTGCGGGCGCGCCCGGACGTGCCGGAGACGCACACGGTGGTGGATGTGAGTGACAGTGAGGAGTTCGCGTGGGTGGAGGAGCTGAAGGCGGCGCTGGCGCGGGCCGAGAGTGAGCGCATGCGCGTGTACGCGGTGTCGCGCGCGCCCGACTGCGGCGTGCTGGGGCTGGCGACCTGCTTGCGCGCAGAGCCGGGCGGACGGGCGCTGCGCGTCTATTACCTGCCAGGGGCGCGGGCCCCGTTCGCGCCGAACGCACCGGAGTACGTGGCACGGGTGCGGCTAGACCTCGCCGTGAACGTGCTGCGGGGCGGCGCGTGGGGCTCCTACCGGCACCTGCCGCTGGCGGGCGTCGCCGAGGCGCGGCTGCCGCTCGAGCACGCGTACGTTAACACGTTGACGCGCGGCGATCTCTCCTCGCTACGCTGGGTGGAGAGCCCGCTGCGGTACGCGAGCGAGACGCCCGCGCCGCCGGGCACCGAGCTGTGTCACGTCTACTGTGCACCCCTCAATTTCCGTGACATCATGTTGGCGACCGGCAAGTTGCCTCCGGATGCGCTCCCTGGAAACCTCGCCGGCCAGGTGAGTTTCTCTTTAGGTGACTCTGTCGTTTTCACGGTTGCCGAATGTACGAGCGTGACGAGTGTGATCCGTGCGTAGGAATGCATCCTCGGACTGGAGTTCAGCGGCGTGTCGTCTGGCGGCGAGCGCGTGATGGGCATGGTGGCGGCGCGCGGGCTCGCGACGACCGTGCTGGCGGACCGCAGCTTCCTGTGGGCGGTGCCGGCGGACTGGTCGCTGGAGGAGGCGGCGACGGTGCCGGTGGCGTACGCGACGGCGTACTACGCGCTGGCGGTGCGCGGCGGCATGCGGGCGGGGGAGAGCGTGCTGGTGCACGCGGGGTCGGGCGGCGTGGGGCAGGCGGCCATAGCGATAGCGCTGCACGCGGGCTGCACGGTGTACACGACGGTGGGCACGGCGGAGAAGCGCGCGTTCTTGCGGTCGCGGTTCCCGGACCTGCCGGAGGAGAACATCGCCAACTCGCGCGACACCTCGTTCGAGCAGCACGTGTTGCGGCGCACGCGCGGCCGCGGGGTGGACCTCGTGCTCAATTCGCTGGCGGGAGACAAGTTGCTCGCTTCGGTGCGGTGCCTGGCTGAAGGCGGCCGTTTCCTCGAGATTGGAAAATTGGATCTTTCTAACGATACAGCACTGGTTAGTTAATATGTGGTATTAAAACTGTTTCGCATTTACTAGATTTAAGTTATGAACATATACATTAAATTACATAGAGGTGAATAAATAAGGAATAACAATTCCAGTCTATGGCTAAAATAAATAAGTATCGGGAAGGTATCGATAGAAGATTGGATTTGGGCAACAGTGTAATATTTAATGAGGAGTATGTGTTTGCACACGCAGGGTATGGCAGTGTTCCTGAAGAACACGACGTTCCACGGCATCCTGCTGGACGCGCTGTTCGAGGCGCCGAGCTCGCACGCTGAGAAGGCGGCGGTGGTGCGGTGCCTGGCGGAGGGGCTGGCGAGCGGCGCGGTGCGGCCTCTGCCTGCCACGCTGTTCGCGGCCGACCAGCTGGAGCCGGCGTTCAGGTGCGTCCCCCCTCATCTCCCTCCCACGCCCTCGTCCCCGTCCCCGCCATCTCTCGCAGGCGCTGATCGTGCGGTGTGTACTTGCAGGTACATGGCGACCGGGAAGCACATAGGCAAGGTGGTGGTGCGCGTGCGGGAGGAGCACGCGGGTCCCGCTAAACTGGTGCAGGCGGTGCCGCGGACCTACCTACATCCTGAACGTTCCTACATTATTGTCGGTTAGCCGCTTTTTTTTAGTTTTAACTTTAAAAATTTAATAACTATACTGTAACTATAAAAAATTGCGGTAGCACTAGTGATGATAAGTTTGTTAAAAAAGTAAAATTTTTAGCTGATAATTTTTATCCGATATCGACAAAATATTCAATATCTATAAAGTTGTATCAAATACGATATTTATTATTTTATCTAACTTAATTCACTAGACTCTAAACTCGTAAAGGATAAGAACGAACGAGCAAAAGTAACTGTATTCAGAACTGACCAATTGGGTCATCACATCTGGCGATTGAAATTTTGAACTATTAATACTCAGGTATATATAAATTAACGTGAATCGTAACGTTGTCAGGTGGACTGGGCGGGTTCGGGCTGGAGCTGGCGCAGTGGCTGGCGGTGCGCGGCGCAACGCGGATAGTGCTGAACTCCCGCAGCGGCGTGCGCACCGGCTACCAGGCCGCCTGTCTGCGGCGCTGGGCCGCGCGCGGGCTGCGCGTTACCGTCTCCCGCGCCGACGCCACCTCCGCCGCCGGGGCGCGGGCGCTGCTGCGCGAGGCCGCGTGTCTCGGGCCCGTCGGCGGCGTCTTCAACCTGGCCGCCGTGCTGCGGGACGCCTTCCTCGACAAGCAGACGCCCTCTGACTTCCGCACGGTGGCGCTGCCCAAGATCAACGGTAAACATATCTCTAGTTCTCGCTCTTCGTTTCTACTCGGCGATAGATTAACGAGTTTAAAACGTTTCTGCAGCAACCGTCGCGCTGGACGAGGCGACTCGCGAACTGGCTCCCGATCTCGAATACTTCGTGGTGTTCTCCTCGGTATCGTGCGGGCGCGGCAACCCCGGTCAGAGTAACTACGGGCTCGCTAACTCTGCCATGGAGCGCATAGTGGAGCGGCGGCAGGCGGACGGGCTGCCCGGCCTCGCCGTGCAATGGGGCGCCGTCGGGGACGTCGGGCTCGTCGCGGACACGATGGCCGGCGCCGGCGACGAGGCCGTCGTCGGTGGCACCCTGCCGCAGCGCATCTCCTCCTGTCTCGAGGCGCTCGGCACGTTGCTCGCGCTGCCGCACGCCGTCGCCGCCTCCATGGTGCTCGCCGACAAGCGCCGCGCTGCCGCTCGTCCGCAGCAGGACCTGGTGCACGCCGTCGCCAACATACTTGGACTCAAGGATCCCGCGAAGGTCTCCGAGACGGTGAACCTGGCCGAACTCGGTATGGACTCTCTGATGGGCGCCGAAATCAAACAGACGCTCGAGCGTGGATATGACGTCGTGCTCGGCGTACAGGAGATTCGGGCTCTCACCTTTGGACGCCTGCGCGAGATGGCGGGCGGGGCGGAGACGGACGCGCCCGCTCCGGACATCGCGCCGACCTCGGTGCCGGCCCCCACCGCCGCCCCCGCCCCGGCCCCCGCTGACATACAGACCGAGGAGGCCGCGACCCTAGTTCAGTTCTCGACGCTGGGAGAGCTGATGCCGAAGCGTGCACTTGTGAAATTGCCGAGCTCGGACTCCGGATCGAACGTGCCGCCCGTTTTCATGGTAAGTACATAAGGGTACCGTAGCGAGAAGGCGGAGAGGGAACACCGAGGAGTCCGTGATGAGAGTCTTGCTTTGGCCGACAGGTGCACCCAATCGAGGGCGCGGCGGAGGTGCTGCGCGGCGTGGCGAGTGCGGTGCGCGGCCCCGTGTACGGGCTGCAGTGCACTGCGGAGGCGCCGCTCGACTCGATGTCGGCGCTGGCGCGGCACTACGTGGCGCACGTGCGCTCCGTGCGGCCGGAGCCCCCCTACACGCTGCTCGGGTACTCGTTCGGGGCGAGCGTAGCGTTCGAGATGGCGCTGCAGCTGGAGGAGGCCGGCTGCGAGGTGCGGCTCGTGCTGGTGGACGGGTCCCCGGCGTACGTGGCGACGCACACGACGCGCGGCCGCAGCAAGCGCACCGAGCGCTCCGCCGCGGCCGACGAGGCGGATGCGCTCGCTTACTTCGCGCAACTGTTTCGCGACGGCAGCGACGGCGACGCCATAAAGGTGAGTGCGGCGAGCCGGGCGGACGTGCTGATCTCAGGCGAGGGTTGTCACGCTGTACGTTCTGTTCTCGTTTTGTCAGCTGGCGTCGGAGCTGGAGCGGCTGGAGGGGTGGGAGTCCCGCGTGCGGCGCGTGGCGCAGCTGGTGGGGCGGCCGCAGGCGGCGCTGGGCGCGGCGGCGAGCTCGTTCTACCGCAAGCTGGTGATCGGCGACGCGTACCGGCCGGCGCGGCGGCTGCGCGCCCCCGTCACTCTGTTTTCGGCGCGGGACAACTACGTGACGCTGGGCGAGGACTACGGGTTGCGGGAGGTGTGCGCGGGGGAGGTGCGCGCGGTGCAGCTGCCGGGCACGCACCGCTCCATACTGACGGGGGACCCGGCCGGCGCCATCGCCGACCGGTTGTCGCAGCTGACGGCGCAGTAACTGAGCCCCGCCCCCCGCCCCCCTCCTGTCGCGGCGTATACGTGTAAATAATTGTATTGTTAGTTGTTAAGGCGTCGAGGCGGTGTCGCAGCTCGCGGCCGTGTGATATGAATACATTCCAGCGAGTGCGTGTGTGTGCGTAGCGGGACCAGCTTCTCGTAACTGAGACCTGACGAAATACTAATGTATGAGGGAGCGCTCCGAGTCTCGATATGGTATATATCCAGTGTAACGGGGTTTACTCTCGATCACCTACTCGTGTAGGCGATCAAGCTGATATTAGTATTTTAAACCGAATAAAAATGTGTGATGTACGATTTGTGTGGTGCGGGATGTACCCGGCCGCAAGGCCGCGGGGGCGTGTGGTTCAGCTGAGCGCGCGACGCACATCACTATACGTTACTACAAACATGACACGAATTAGAATCTCCTAAGGTTAGATGAGTTGTAATTATATCAGGTTAGCGGTTAGTGTGGGTATAAATTGTAACATCACATTACAGTGCATTACATGAACACAATATACGGGCGATAGTTGATAACATTTACCATCAACAGTGGAATATATTATAGAGATCGCTTCTTAATATTTTTTCATATAACGGGTGTTTAATTTTGTTCTTATTTATTTAATAATATTTACATATATTGTGTTATTTTACTGACAGATCCTGATCCCAATGGTATACATAACTACCGTCTTGACGTATCAGTAGTTGTATAAGGACAGGGGGGGTGCGAACGCGCCGCCGTACTGTCGCATGACCAGAAGCTGTTATAACTTCTTTTGAGCTAAGTTGAAATGTGTAACGCTGATTAACAATAATACATATCTTATAACATTATTAAGATCGGTTTATACACATTTTAATATAATAGTTCAATTAATAATTCGCATCTAAACAAATAGTTGTTTTCCATAAAACATTGTTAAACACAGAGGCAGCGTACCGGCTCGAGCAGAGAGCCGGCCCGACCTTGTCGCGACGCATAACGTCACATAATGCATTGCATTTCGCTAGTTTGATATCATTTACTTGATAACCAATTTTTGTATACAAAAAAAACTATTAACTTATTATTTATATGCCTTGACAATTTCGAAAATTTATAAGGTATAAAAATATTAAATAGTAATTAAAAATGATTATATAGAGGACAATGGAGTCGGTAAGTGCGTTGTGCTGAGCGGTATGTACAAGGTTCTCTGCTCGCTCCCGTGCTGCCGAGCGTGTATATATATTGGTCTCGATAGAATGTAAAATGTTGAAATATAGATTGCGATGTGTGGGAACATGAAGACAACCATTGTGGAACTTATAATAGTGATGTTCTATTGAGGGTATCGGTTGGTAGGGATCCAGTGCACCAGGCTCGTCGCTGCTGCCTCCGCTTTTTCTCGCGTTACTACTGTCTCATTAAATTTTTTTTTATGAGTCGCTTTTTGATACCAGCACACAATCCAGGTTTATGAATTAAAGTATGTATAGTGGACAACGCGTTTATAATTGGCACATCGTTTTAAATACGATTGATCAAAAATTCCTTTAGCTTCATGACTTATAGCCGAATATATTTTGTAACGATTGAAAATTTTATTATTATATTCGCCTCATAGTAATTTTTTATTATTCTAATTTATGTAAATAATACATAAAATATAAGTTAAAAATAAATATTTATGGGAGTCTCAATATATTCATTTAATATAAATATATTGTACATTTAATTAGTATGGAACTTAAATACACTATTTTTCTTCTCTGCGTAGTAAAATTACATTAAATATTAATAGTGATGTTTACTGATCGAAAATTAATGTAAATTCTTAAAAGAAATTATTTATATTGTTAAATAGATCTTAATATTTGAAATAACCAATAATATAAAGTCTTAAATGTTATAATTTAATTATCGAATGAAAACATACCAATAGGACAACACAGACAATATGTCAAGATACTTAAAGAACTTGTATCCAGTCGCCCATTTTAAAACTAACCGTGAGTGAATGTCAGCTCTCTAGGATGTGTCCCGTTTTTTTATATCCGTTTACATTTGTAATGTTTTTATTGTGTTATTTAAGATAATATTAGATTTATTTAGTAAATATCTATGATTGTCGTGAAATGTTTATATAAAATGAATAATAAAACTCCTGTACATTTGACGTGTGAAATACGGCGTAGTCCAGCGAGGGGTTGACGTTGTGACATTTTTTTAATTCTTAGGTTGTTAGGAATCTTTTTTTTCCACCCTTTGACCCCGTACTAAAACTTCATTAAGTGCATATTAACAATAATATATATCCAAAGGTTACTATAGATATTTAATATGTTTCGTCGCGTCCGTAGCGGTGGCGGAGGCGACTGACCTGGTGGTTACTGAATATTATTGTGATGATTATTCTTATTTAATATACTACATAAATTGTTGTTTATTTATAATATATATCATAATTGTATGGATGTGTGTGTGTTTGTGTGTGTCAGGCGGTGTGGTGCGGCGGTGCAGGGATGTTAGGTCACGGCATTAGGGATAGGTAGTTAGTTCCTTTGTATGATTCTTGTGATAATTTATTTTGTTACTGACGTGGGTGTATGTATCTGAAACCTGTGATTAAAAGTGTTTTATTTTTTTATTTTTGTTTTATTTACAATTAATAATACCCTTTTTTTGTATTGTGGCATCTGCGGCAGTCGCAGCGAGCCAACTACTTTAACCGTTAGCCAACCGAGCAATCATTTATCCCACTTTGTGTTAACTTACTTCGGAAGTGAAATATCGAAAATATTAATTTTCTTTTATCATTAAAAATACTGCCGAGATTTTACTGAACTGAAATCAAACGTGGTTGGTTTTGCACTTACTAGCTGGTTGCATGCTCGTCAACTTCTAACTTAACAACGTCTTTTGAAGCGATGATAGTTCAGTGGTAGTGTGCACGACTTCGCGTCGAGGGACGTGGGTTCGAACCCAAGCACCTACAATGAGCTTGAGCTTTCGGTGAAGGAAAACATCGTGAGGAAACCATAGCATGGTGGTAGGGCTTTTTCTGATGCCCGCCTGGCTAGCTACCACCCTCTAGTTGTGAACCTGCCGCCAAATACCAATAGGTGTGTTCCGGCAGCAGCACTTGAGAGCCAGTTCCTCCACAGGTTTAGCGTGTCTACCAACTTGGGCCGTATCGTCACTTAAGATCAGGTGAGATTATGGCCATAACGCTAAACCTTAAGTATAAAAAAAAAAAAAAAAAAAAAAACAGAAATACAATATTATTATGAGTTTTCTCTATACTTCACAAAAAAGCTTGAGCTTATAAAAATAAATTAAAGATGAAGGAATCATTTTGTGGAGAATTCGCCCAAGCAAACCGGGAGATCGTACCTACTCGTCGATCCCCAAATACTTAACGTCACTCTTTGCATTTTAAACTTAAAAAAAAATATGAAATATCATTACTTCACTATTATATCGGGTACCTACGGTGAGTTTTTTGTAAGAGTTTGTTATTTTACAATTTGATAATTAATAATACTTTTAAAATTAATCATTACTTAAATATATCAAAATATAATTTATTTTTATATAGTCACAGATAATGCGAGGCTTACGCTGATGCAAACTAAAATAACTTTATTTTTTTTATTTTTACTGCTTTAGGTACAAATTTCACTTGCTTACGTCACTAGGACTTGCTTTAAGATTTACTTTGAATTAACCGTTCTTTCCTTTTGACAAGTCTAACATATGTATAGTACAATGTTTAATATTATAGTGTCGGTTGTACTGTACGCGTGAATATCCTTGCTCGAGCCACCGTATTTACTCACAGCAGACGTGTTACAATTCAAAATAATCTGAGTCTTATACTTTTATGAGTATACTTTTAGTTGCCGACATCGATACTTGTAATAAAACTGTCAGCCACATCTGTATATGAAATAATATTGTACAAAATATTTTGTTTTGTTTTTTACCTATCTGTTACCTTGCACGTGCATCAATTTGAAACTGTTAGAAAGATTTTTATAAAAATTGACAGAAGTAACTTCAAGCAAGTTAGTTTAGTAAAACCGATTACTATCTAAGGGCGACGCGAGTATGGCTGTCAGTTCTTATTTCTAACAATACATATACATTTTATTATTAGTTCACAAACTAGAAAACACAACGAAATCAACAAAACGAACGTTATAATTAAAAAAAATAAAATACATAGTATGTGCCCTAAAACATTGAACACAGTTAACACAAAGAGCGCATATATATAAAAAAATAACAGTTTATATATTAAAATAACAAGTTCAGCTTCGGCTTTACTCAAACGAAGGAACAAGAATATCTATCTATAGAGTATCTTACATTATTACACCCAAAAAACATTCGATTGAAAAGGGAATGTTATCCGACGTTGGTTTTGGATTGTTGAATCATAAAGTATTTCTATTCATAACATGACTGCTAGCCAGAGGTATCACAAAGTTAATTTGTTGTAGTATGTTCTCACAGTCAACTAAACCGTGGATTAACTTATAAAGTAATATAACATTGGCTAATTTTCGTCTACAAGAAACGATACTACTTGCTTATAATAAACTACCTATGCCGGTGACTTCGTTTGACTTGAAACTGAAAATTGTTTAACAAGCGTTACAAACTAAAATACAAATCTTTCCGCTTTATAACATTATTAGTATAGATTAACATTATGAGGAAATTTGATGCATACTTTTGTTCAGTTAATGATGACTAAAAATCTGTATTAACTACCTATAATATTAGAGTCGTAAAAACAGTGGGTTAAAAATAGCATTTTTAAGTAGCGCCAGGAAATATGTAGTGGCGTATAGCAGGAATAATACAAAACCATTTTTTTAATTTTTATTTTTAATATCTGTATTGTTATAAAAAATGAAGAAAATATAGAGAGAAGAGTATGAGACTTCACGCAACCAGTTTGGTTTTATGCCCGGTCGTGAGACAGTGGATGCCATTTTTGCCATTCGCCAATTGTGCGAGGAAATACAGAGTGGCACACAAAAACTTGCACATGATGTTTTTTGACCTCGAAAAGGCAAACAAGGTACTTCTTGAAGTCTTATAGTGGACCCTTAAGATGAAAGGAGTGCTAGGGAAGTACCTGAGGTTAATTCGGGCCATGTAGTACGGGTGTAGTATCCAAGTCCGTTCCGCAGCTGATGTCATCGAAAGCTTCGATGTGACAGTTGGCCTGCATCAGGGTTCGGAACTTATTCCTTACTCCTTCTTGCCGATAATGAACGCCCTTACGTTGGATATCCCAGAGGAGGCACCATGGTGCATGTTAGATAGAGTCTGTGAGGAGTGCGATGAAAGTAAAGGGAGTGAATGAAGAGATGACGGCTGATAGAGATTTGTGCAGGTAGAAAACGTACTGCGCCGACCCCAAATAACTTGAATACAGGACATGAGGATGATAATTGTACTACAAAATGAGTGTTGTGGAACATTCGTTGCAACGAAGTTCCTTTCGCAGTATATTATTTGATAACGTATTATAGTATTGATTAATGAATACAAATAAATATATTACTAGCGCCTGACAGCAATTACATGAAACGCGGAAATAAGTAAGGGATTGCAGGAATGGTGAGAAATTTCGTAATAATTATATTTTTTCCAGTTGTGAATATAAACTTTTTGTTACACATAATTCAATTCATATAATACATATAATATGCTATGAAGCAGCTTCATATACCTGCGCAGCCGGTGCCTGCCTTGATTCAATAAGTACGCACTTTTGACTGGGCGCACTCTATTGGCTTTGTATGTTACGGGCTATGGATAACCGTCTATACTATAGAAAGGGCCGTGAAGGTTAATCTTACGCTTTTATCGCCTTGCCCCCTTACTATAGTTAAAATCCATCCTCAAAGTCCGTATCGTGCAATAAGGAACTCCGTTTCAATAATCCGTATAGCGTTATATTGTTCGTATAACATCAAGTATCCTTTAAACAATTGCAAAGGCGCGCACTTCGTAAACCGTTAGTTATTTAGTATTGGAAAATATTGTAATTGCGATAATGTCGTTTAGCTGCAATAAGTATGGAAAAAGTCTGTGAAAGTAACAGTAATATGTAGCACAATAATAACATGCCTTCAAAATTGAAAAATATATGATAAAATTATAAAAAATATTTTAACATTCGCGCGAATGAAGTCACGGGCAAAGCGAGTAGTAAACATAGAAATGAAAACTAGTGAAAACATGAACGTGGTGCCCTGTGGTGTGTCCAAATGTGTTCTGCGAGCTCGACTCGTGGAAATACTACACAGCTGAAAGAGAAAATATGTAGGTTGTAGAGGCGACGCGACGACCGGAGGCTCGGAGTCAGCTCCCGACCGCGAGCGCGGCAGCTCGTCCCGCGGACACACCCGGGGCTCGGTCCCGGAGCCGAGCGCGCGCGATCACACGAACACGCGAACACTGTCCCTCCGGACAATCCAATGTTTTTGTACTAGTTTCACACGATATTGGTATGGACCGTCGCTCTTGGGAATGAAAACATGTGTTTTTAAATGTATGTTGTTTTAGAAGAGTGCCTTTGTTGGAACTACTTTCTCACTACACAGTTTTTTTTGCGACATGACAATCGCTGTTAGCCTTAAGGGCTTTGACAGCTTCACCGAGTTTTGTGCTCGGTTTAAAGTTTAAATGTAACAGGTAGATTTCAGTGAGGGTGGCTGTCGACGCAGGTCACGTGTACCGAGTGCTCCAATACAGTGTTTACCTATTGCCAAAAAACTTTTTTAAATGAAGTTCGGCTTCGAATTCCAATCTAACTGGATTTAAAGTAAAAATTAAACAATGAAGATTTTATTTTTTACCGAGATCGCTACACTTACACATAGTGTTAATAATGTAATTGTTTTACAAGAATTTGTGTATTAATACTTCTATTGCCTCGTTCAGCGGATTTGTGCATTGAAAATCTAAGTCTCACGTAAGTTGTATACATAATACATTAAACATGTTTTTTTTTAATTATTACATAACTATCTACATAAAATTCTTAAGATTAAGAAGAGCTGATTTACAAAGTTAATATTACATAACATGTCACGGTAACTTGCCAAGTCCTGCTTAGTTTTACAAGTGACTCGAGTCTTGAGCCTCCCCACAACCTAAGTAATAGCTAGACCCTTAGGTGTAAAAATTCGCATACTCACATTGGAGCTGTAACAAACTGTGGGTATTCGTTACTGAGTAACGGACAGCTCATCGTGTGCCGAGTACCGTAACGTTTTTCACGAGTGAATTTCGTTACTCTCATTTTTTCGTATATTTATACTGAATATACAATACGCGGTCTATACGATACTGTCTTACCGTACGCAATTCGACTCGATGAGATGCTCTTTGTTAGTTATCAAAAATAACGAGTAACGTAACGATACGATGATAAGGAATACTGATGGTTATAGTAATTAATAAATACGGGTACGCAATTATTTGTTGCTTTTAAACCTGGAATTCACATACATAAGAGTATATGTATGATTTAGTTATGGCGGTAAAGCGGAAAGCGTGCACCACTCAACTGTGGTTATTTTTAAATATAAACGTTGCTTAATGTTAATTATAATATTAAAATGATTTAATGTTTAGATTATGATCGTCTTATTTCATGAACGTATTGTTAGTTATGTATTTCTATTGTATTATCCACTAACTGGTAGCCTCGACTTCGTTATTCGTTTTTTTAGTTAATAGATTTAGCGCTATGGCCATAGTCTCACCTGATGGTGAGTGACGATGTGGTCCAAGATAATGGACACCCTAAGCCTGGTGGAGGAACTGGCTCTCTAGTGCAACTGCCGGAACACATTTATAGGTGTTTGACGGCAGATTTTCGACTTGAGAGTGATAGTTAACCAGCCAGGCTGGAATTAGAAAAAGCCGTACTACCATGCTATGGTTTCGTCACGATGTTTTCCTTCGCCGAAAGCTTATGATCATAGTAGATGGATTCGAACTCACGTACCTTGACGCGGCGTCCGCACACACTACCAACTGAGTTATCATCGCTTATATATCTTGATGTCTACGTCGTGAAAGAAATTTCCATCGCATACTTTATAGGTCTGATAATTTTCAAGATGTCCTGATGACGCAATGTGTGGTATTTCGCTTATATGTGTATAGATTTCATTTGAGTAGTGCTTTATAAGAGAACATATAATATGTCATCTTACCCGACTTAATTTCCAATCATCACCACATCCGTGCCCTTAAATAAATAAATTCATATACAAACATGAATATGCTGTATTGTTTTTTTTATTTGGTTCACAAACCAGACAACACCTCGATATAATAAATTATCGAGATATAACTTTTGGCCAAATTGTCGTCGTAAAATCGTTAGCGTAAAAAATAACAAATAAAATGTATGTATAACATTGATATTAATTTCACAATTGATAACGAAGATGATGTTTTTAACGCGCTCTGATTATGTGATTCAGTGTTGAGATATGTCGTCGGTTTGGTGTTTAGAATGTCATATAACTTTTGTTTAATCTTTACCCTAACTATGTTACAAAAGACAATTTGGCTAGGGGTACTAGTCGCACTATGTACTGGCAGACAATGAAACTATTTGAATTTCATATATTAGCTTACATTATTGCGGATAAACTGAATTAAGGAATACACATGTGATTGGGCAGCGCGAATTAGTTTCTAGACATGTTAGTGCGTCGTGCCGTGGGAGCTGAAACCTGAGCCCAACAGCGAGGCTCGACTTACAGGAGAATTGCACCACGAGTGAAGCGACGATGTGCGGTCAGACCTGTGCATAATACTCTACTACACTGCGCTGTATAACTGTGGACAATTTCTCATAAGTAAAATGTAAACATAGAGATCTACCATCCTTTCACTAAATAAGTTTAGTACTGTATATGGTTTTGAAGCGATGATAACTTAGTTATTAGTGTGAACAAACACCACGTCATTGGACGCGAACTCGAATGCACCTACAATGAGCCTAAGCTTTCGGTGAGGGGAAATATTGTGAGGAAGCCATGGCGTGGTAATAGGCTATTTTCCAATGCCCAGCTGCCTAGTTACCAACTTCGAGTAGAAAAGCTGCCACCAATACCTATAGGTGTATTCCGGCATATGCATTTGAAAGCCAGGCCTTCCCCCGCGTGACCCCCATTTTGAGCTACATTGTAATTTTTTTTTATCGTTAGGGTTTAGTGTTATGGCTATAATTTTACCTGATCTTTAGTGGCGATACGGCCCAAGTTGCTAGGCACGCTAAACCTGTGGAGTGACTGGCTCTGAAGTGCAACTGCCGGAACACACCTATTGTTATTTGGCGGCAGGTTGAATTAACATCAGGTGAGATTTTAGCCATGACGCTAAACTTGTAAAGTACAAAGTAATTAAGGCGTTAATTTGTGGAAACTCGTTATTAAGTGTTATAGTGTATGAGTGCTTACTACTCTGCGCCTCCTCCTGGATTGCATCGGCCGTTGCTACGTCACATTACACAAAAAAAAAAATTGAAAAGAATTATTACTATTTTTAAGATAATTATTAAAATATACACTTCGTTGGTAGACGGTTGGCCTGACGTTTATGGTGTTAAACTCTTATTTAATCACAGTTTGTTAGTGAGACTGGTAGTCATAATGCGGGCTATATTATTTCAGGGACCTGAAGTAACTTTTTTTACTACAATCGTTAGCGTAAAAGAAAATAAAAAAATATATAATCGACCATTTCCGTTTTGTATTAAGCTACCGATTGTCGAAAAAAAAAAAAATAACTTGACTAGGGGCTCAGCTCACATCAGTTACGATCTGTTATATTTCAAATAATTCATTTCCCACAAAAATATCTTTATCGTCTAAACGTCTTAGGAGATAACTTTATTCTATTATCGCGGCGACATGGCTATAGCTATTCTGTTTTTACAATCTGCTGATATTGTTACAATATACGGAGAATTTGGAAGAGATTATTACGGCCCGATGCAACCTGCACATGTCACGATTCTACAATTAATTATAAAATTCCCATACCTGTGTATGTAATCTGGATGAGCGTGCGCGGCGCCGCCCCATTAATAGCGCGGCGAGAGGGCGCGACCTCCGACCTCCGAGAGGAAGTTCTCACTTGCAGAGCGCTGGACGACGTGCGCCGGTGATCAAATATTACAAATTATACTATTATGTACAATATAATTCACAGTAGAGACTCACAAGAGACAAGACCACGTCTTTTCGATTACTCCTTAGTGAGAAAACAACTTTTAAAAGTTTACAACGTTAACAATAAATATCTCATCCAGTACAGTGTGTACTTACAAAACATTCAGGAAGTTCAATAACAATATATTTTGTTTTTTGTTTGTCCAACGCATACAGATTCTTATGTAACAAGAAGTGGTCTCTGAACTCGTTATCCGGTTGGGAGATATTGGGCAAGATTTAATTCGTATGGCGCGCATCATTTGGACTTTTAAGCTCTCATGTAGAGGCCGACCCCAAGTATCACATCGTATCGGTATTGTCAGTTGCTGGCGTGACATGACGCGCGTTCTCTCCCGACCCCCGGCACCCGGCACCCGGCGCACGACACACGCATAGCGAATCATTCAGCAAAAAATATAGAGCAGCGGGTGAACCAGGCGACAGTTAGCCATGGCGACACAGCACAGCCTCGTCCGATACCTGCAGCTGACTCACTCCCACCACACCTCGACATCTCACGGTCTCAACACCTGTGGATGATTCACTACTAGCGTTACTCACTTTGAAACAAACTTTCACTCATTCAACAAGATTTTAAAAGCAGAAACTTTATAAAAATATCGTTCTTATAGATGTATTTATACATATTAGTAAAATAAAACATGTTAGTTTTTTCCAATGAAAGTTATGCAGTTAAACCTCTAATTTTGAATCTGAAATGATCCATCATTCGTAACATGATTAAAATAACTACTGTTCCCGAATATTATACGAAATTTCGCGTGGGTAAAGTACGTGGTCTGTAGTTTGTGGTCTGTGTGGAGCCTTCTCATACATAATGCGCGCGATAACAAGTCCGTACCGAGGCAGGACCAGCCTCCGTATAGGCTGTGGTGAGGAATGTGTCCGCACCTCTCTGTGGTTCACAGTATCATCATCGTAAACGATTTGTTATTTAATGTCTTCGTTATTGGTTTTTGTGTTGGTAACTTGTAGCTCTACACTCACCGAGCAATTACTGAATCGGTGCGGGACACCAGATATAAATTTGTTTAAGGTATAAATTAGACAGGCATACAGTATATACACGTGGTCTTAAGTGGGCGCTACAGCTGCTACTTATTTATAACCATGTTCTATTAAGATAATAATCATAATGGAGACTAAACTATTCCTAAAGTATAATTTGAGGCAGCTCATGTCTCAGTGCGTGTTGCCAAACAGCCCCCATAAACAGATATATCGGTAAGTATAATTATACTGCAACAGTATAATATTGATTACCTACTGCTTTGGGGTTTTAATTAGATATCGACAACTGAAACTCGAAGCTGTTACTGTGATTCCTCTTGAAAAGCTTCCTGGAAAATCTTGTCGTTGTTATGACTTAGTTGCATGTTTGCGAAATAGCATGATGGCGTAGGCGGTGAGGGAGAGGGCGGTGGCAGGAGCGGGCTGCGGCGTCGCATACGAATAGTTATTTCGGAATTAAAATTCATGCCGCCCTGTCTGCGCGCCATCACTCTCATCACGACTCATTGTGTGCTGATTGCGGGGACGAGAGTGCGGCCTGCGCTCCGCCGGTTTGCGTCCCTCCGCGCACGCGGACCTCTCGCACTCAACTCACGTTCGGCGATGTATATTCTGTTGTTAGTTCATTTTGGGAAGTAGCTTTTGAATAAAACTCGTTCGTATATTTTCCTCGGCTAGTCTGCAGCGCAATAGCCGCTTCTTCTGACTAACATAAAGTGATATTCATCGTCACAAGAAAAAGATTTGGATATGTATCAGCTAAAATAACAGTAACCTGAAGTAGAAACAATTTTATTACTATCTAAAGATAATTTATGACGGTTAGTATAAAACTAAACGTAGAGTGTTGTCTCGCCGACCGCGTGGTTACAAGAGCGCGACAGACCTCGGAAACATTAATGGCACAAGAAACAGTCTCCGGTGGACATATTATATACATTAAAAACAAATATCTAGTATCCAGCAATCACATAAATTATGTTTACAAGTACATCTCTATTAAGGAGCCCTAAACGAGCAATTTCACACTATGTTTTTGTATCGCGTCTAAGGTCCAGCAGACGCACCTGATACGGAAGCTCTCGCGACAGAAAAGCGATTACACGTATGGAGTGGTCGACGAGTGGCGCACGCACAGCGCTCGTAATGCTTTTTTTTCAGTCTGTATGCAATAATTGTTTTTCCTTCAATGATATCCTGATAAAGGAAGTTGTATTTTCAATAAAGAGTGTGTTCTGTCCGTTGCCTAAGTGATCCGCGACACTACAATTGGTTGGTAAACACACTTCTATTTTAAATCCAACTTTCGAATCAGCATTACAGAATCGTCGACTGAATTATTGAATTATCAATGAGTGGGAATCGCGTCTTATACAAGGTTTATTTCAACTGTCACTTATCAGTTTGGCATTAAATGTCAGACTTGGCAGTGGTTTTTCGAATTTCGTGTAAAGAAGAAAAAGTATAGGTATCATAATGAAAATGGAACAAATAGCAAGATCTGAGGATATTGGATTCACGTTATGTTTGGGAAAAATTAAGACGAAGAGGAGTATTGAGTTTTTCGAATTATTTATCATATAGCGATTTGTGCTGAGAGGTGTACTAGTGACTTCTTTCGGTAAATGTAAAAATTCCAGGGCAAGTCACTGCAAGACTCGAGTTGACATTAAAGCAGTGTAATGTGCAATCTACGCTCGTCCGGGTCCAAACGCGGTCGAGCGCTCTGTAATGCCTATTGCTATAAATCGCAGTTGGTTTAGTGGCGCACAGTAGATACTAAACATTTGTGCCGTTGACCAACGAAAGTGAAATAATCGCCTGCCAGTAAATCAATATATCGAAGCATCTCAGCTTCAATGTGTCACTTACAGACAGCATCGGGTTGTGAATTTGTACATCCAGTGAGAACAACGGGGTGTACTGTGTGCAGTCGCTCAACCTCGCCTGTTTCGGTGACGCGGGCTGTCGCGTCCCTGTAGTCTTTAGTCGGGCGAGAGCAAAAAGCGCAGCGCACGACATTCCGATCCCCAGCGATCGTCTCTTCAATAAAAGATTACTAAAACTGCATGGATAATTTCGTGCGGACCTGATGAGGATCATTTTATCATATATAGGCTGTTTAACAATTTAGCTGGACGTAACTTTTAAGGCAAAAGCAATTTCTCTACGGAATGTGAAAGACAGAGCAGCTGCTCTCGTACATTCAGATGGCACTAGGCAAGTTGTAATTCCAGGATCAATAACGCATCGCAAACGTAAAGAAACATATGGAATATCAAATATCAAAATTATTCTGACAATGTTGACATGTTTCATTCTATACAATTTTGTTTTCTACTACGTTAACGATTGTAAAAAACGACAACTTAGCTAAGGGCTCTGGACTTTTATATTATTGTTGATAAATTTACTCGTAGTATCCACGTATAATGAGCTTGAACTTTCGGTGAATGTAAACATCGTAAGGAAACCATAGCATGATAGTAGCGGTTTTTCTAATGCTACTACCCTTAAGTTGAAAATCTGTCGCCACATACTAGTATGTGTGTTCTAGCAGTGGCACTTGAAAGCCAGTCACTCCTATAAAGGCCGTAAATGCACCTACGATTCCTTTGGTATTGTGGGTATCCATGGGCGGCGGTGATCACCTACCTTCAGGTGAAACGCTTGCTCGCTTGCCTCCTATGCCATAACAAAATGAGCTTAAGAGTGAAAGAGAATTACGAGAAAACAATAAACTATTATGCAATCTAATCAAGTTTTAATTAGTATATTAAAAGCATGTGATAGTGTGAGTCATTTTTAAACTAACAATACACAATGACTATAAAGTTGAAAAAGTCTTAAAAAAAAAACTTAAAATAAATGTATTTGAAGTCCACTCGGACAGGTCGTGGGACAGCTAGTAATGCAATTACACAAACAAATTACAGACTGGTAATTTTTATACATTTATTATTCTTGTATGACCACTCTGCTGTCGGATAGAGTGTGACGGCAAGGTGAGGCGTGACATGACAGTAATGTACTAGGGCTGAGTGAATGCGACGAGACAGCAGTGCCGCGGACGCGATACTTCGCCGAGTCACGAACACTAATGACAGCTCTAATCCTCTGTTTGGCTTGTTGTCCGGGTCCGCACCGTCGCGTCCCACACGCCCGCGCCAACGCACAATAAAATTACTACTACGTCTGATATGACATGGTAAATTGGTTTTTGAGTAATATGAGATATATCGTGCACAGCGCCGTCAATGTTTCCACCTAGTGACATAGTGAACATTGGTTCAGGAATCGAGCTGCAGACGCCTGTAGAGCGGTGCGCGGGCGAGTGGAACGCGGCGAGATGCGCGCGCTATGCTGCTGCCGGACCAGACGTACGAGGGCGCCGGGGCGGACGCCGGCGGGGGCGGGGCCGAGGGCGGGGGAGGAGGCAGAGGCTCGCTGGTCGCACTGCTCGGCGAGCATCGCGTGCGTCCGGAGTTCTTCTGCGCCAACAGAGTGCGCCGCTCACTGCACCGGTACCGCCCCCGCGACCGCGACACTCACAGGTACATCTTTTTATACTAACACTGACTTATTTCTTTTCCTATGTACAACCTGACATACAATGCATACAAGTCACTGTACGGAAGGATAATCATGTGTATGGCGATCGGGGCTCAGCCGGGTACAGATTTCTACCGCCAGCTTAATTGCTGGACATGCACCGGGGTAAACTTCTGGATATCCCGTAATGCAACAAGCCCTAAGGTCCCCAAACCAAATTATCTATGCCACCACAACACTTTTTGTTTTTCCTTTATTTTAATTTATTATTTTAGTTTTTCAATAAAACAGCTTTGCTATGGGCGAATTTGTTATTATGACGATTGTTATATCTAGTTTTCAAAATCTAGTCGAACTAATTCTTGTGTCCCACCAAGTCGAAATTCACACTGAATTAAATTAAATGCCTCCCGTGCCACGTTATACTTTAGTGATCAAGTATTAATTGTGACATGAACCTGAAGTGTTTTTGTTTGTCAGGGAGCGGACGTGCGAGCCCGCGCATGTGACGGCGGGCGCGGAGCGAGCTCGACGCGGGCCGGACGCGCGCAGGCGCCGGTGTCGCTCGCGTAACGCGCACCACCGACAACAACAGATCCAACAGCCGTGCGGTGAGTACATCCGATAAGGCTTTAAACTGTTTCTACTCTTACACATATATCTCAGAAAAAACAATATTTTATTCGCTACAAGTTTATAAAATTAACTCGAAGAACAGTTCTGTTTCAGTTCATTATTTTATTATTTACCATTTCAATTTTCCATCGATGGAGATCAGTGAGCTTTCCAGTCATGAATTTATTGTATATAAATAATTACTTAGACAGTTAAACTATATAAATAATACTATATTATGATATAGTATTACAAATATATAAATAAATACTAATAAGCCTTTATATTCTAGTTTTTCATAACTCTTATATATTTTCTGAAGTATTGAGTTACACAAGTGCGCAGGTCTGTGCACTCATTACACTTAAACGAGTTACTTGAAGAAAGAAAAAAGAAATGCTATATACAATTTAACACACTGAAATGCGACAAATGTTTGATGTAGCCCGTAATTATATGGTTATTTATTGACGTGCAAAGAATTTGTTGCATTTTATGGGTGGCGCGGACTGAAAGCCTTCTCTGTTAAAGGAACAGTGTCTATAATAGGACCTCATTAGAGATTCGCATAAACATACAGTTGAAGGTTAGAAAGGCCCTTACAATTCCGTTTTTTGCTAAGCTGAAGCAATGTGATATTGTCCAGGAAGGAATAGCTTCCTATCTATTTTTTTTTTCTATTAATATCAAATCTGAGCTTACAGTCGATTTTATCATAATCCACCTCCTGAGGTTGTCTGCCGGAGCAATGCGGTGAATTTCAAGGTAATCACATGTCTCTCTTGAAGAATAAAAAAGTGAGAAGCTATACCGTTGAGTTTAAGTGGGTAGTGTGGTATGGCCACAGGTATACTGCGTAATAAAAAGGTAATGCGTTACAATGTAATACAATATGACGACTCAATGCGGTGCGGACCATGTCTTTTGATAAGAGGGTACTACGTGCTTCACTGCTATAACACAACAAGTACTTTATGCTCTAGACCATTTGTAAAAAAATTACTAAATTTGATTGTATTTTTTTTTTATATTGTTTTATTGAATATCTGTGATAGAAGTAATCACATCATAAAATGAAAGAATAACATATATTTAAGACCATAATTTCTCCCAATTGTTATATGAAGATATCTCGGTGTTTGCACTAAGGATTAGTTCAATCATTTTGTTAGCCTTTTCAACGGCACTGGCATTATTTAGGCTTGAAGCTTGTACTCATGCACTTGGTAGTGACGACGCAAGGTCTAAAGGTCATCGCAGAGTCATCGCTATTGCACCAAAATCATTATCGAAAATTTTGTTAAGTAAGTTTTGTACATATTCTAAGAATTTTTCGTACTTATTATAAAGTCAGAGTACTATGACTGACATGTCTTTTTTTTTTACCCGTAGTCCCTAAATTAAATACAGAGAAAAAAAGAGACAATGTTTTCATAAATTTTATTGATAACACTGAAAAGATCATTTACGATTAAGGGTTTATAAATTTAGCAGAAAAATATACTGAACTGCCTTTATATATGGGTGTATCATTTACACAAACATTGATATACTCATTGCAATAACAGCTGTTGTATACCCAGCAAGTTATGTCGTAGAATACAACCTTAGAACCACACAACCCTAGAGAGCAAGTACATATTGGTAACCCCGTCCTAGTGATTGTCTTATATTATTGAGTTTATCATCAAGTACGCTTGTTAGGACCACTAAACTTAGTAAGTTAGGACCTGTTGGTTAGTTAGGATCACGAATCTTCGTTCGTTTTCCGGCGGTTGTCCAAGCCGAAGTTCGGCCATTCTGGCACCCTTGCGCCTGCTGCCTCGGGCTGAGTGCCCTTAGCATTCGCCCCAAAAAGTTAGGTGAATCTGTCAAAGCCCTTACGGCTAACAGCGTATGTCAGGTCGAAAAAAAATCAAGTATAGTGCGAATCATTATGCCGTCCTGAGATAAAAACGACATTACAGAATAGATTTATCTATAAAATGCAAGTTTAGAAAAATATCATGGTGCGTGTGTCGCAAGGGAATACTATATTTCCGTAGAGCTGCAGCCCGCAATGCAATCGACGATGTAATAAACAACCGATGACAATATCGCGCGTGGAGGCTTTAATTGGAGGTATCTCATAGCACCGCGCAGCATTCGACCGCCGCGCGCATTCAAACCACAGTCTATGAATAAACCTCGTAGTGATCCCAATATGACTTCAACTTTACAACCAAAACGTTTCTAGCAAATCGCAAGCTTTTTATTTTAAGTTTAGCGCTATAGTTACTAGGCATCACGGGAAAATATTACAATCCACAAAAAATAATGTGTGTGTGTCAGTTTCGAGGCAAGACTGGAGTTTACTCCTAAAGTTTCGAAACATGACTTCAAAGTGAAAGCTGCGCAAGGTACGTTGCGTAAAAGTTCATAACGGCTTTGAGTTAACATTTGCATTAATTTCACACCGCATAACATTTCCATACCGGGGACATTATATATGGACCGTTTATTTTGAAGGTGGTGTAAGTCCATTTTCTTTTGTTTCGAGGAAATTAAAGGTTACTTTTATATTTGTTGCAATTTCATTTACCGACCGATTTTAATTTGTACAAAATATGGTTTTTTTTTTAGAAATTAAACACGGACTAGTTATATATAAAAAAATTACATTAAATTAAGCATGAATTACGTGGTAGCTCATTTTTCTCAAAAAAGGACTTACACCACTTTCAAAATAAACGGTCCATATATGAAAATTCGATTTTTAAAGAGTGAACTCTAAAACTTCTCTATCGTTGACATCTGTCAGCCTTCGTTATTTGTTATAGTAACTTTTTTCAGTCATGTGGATACAGTCCTCAATACGGTTCATCGTGAACGATAAGATTTGATCAGCAGTAGTCGTGATCTTACAGGTCTGTTGGAACCAATGTTGGCAGAACCGTGAAATATAATTATTGTACCAGGGCTGTAACATTATTGTAATTTCAATAAAATTATGGTACATTACAAATACAACAACAAATACAAATATTTTATTTGTATTTTATATAACACGATTTATGTCTTGCTTTAGGCTTCAAACTAGGCAACGCCTGTCACATGGAAGCCTATAATACAGTCAGAATTATACACATAATAATTGAGAGCGAACACACAAAGAGAACACAAAAAAAGGATATTATTAACACTAAGGACAAATAATATAAAGTATAAGGAAACAAAATTAAAAATCGTGTTCTTACGTTTGCGTATATGTTTGTGAGGATATGTGTATACTGTGTTGTGTATGTGTGTACGTGAATGCGTCTGACTGCATGTTTGTATGTGAATGTGTATGCGTGATTATGTATGACAATGAGTTTATTAAAAGATTCTTGATATTATTTTGTTATAGTTAAGGTTTAGCGTTATGGCCATAATCTCACCTGATCATAAGTGACGATACGGTCCAAGTTGGTAGACACGCTAAATCTGTTGAAGAACTGGCTCACAAGTGCAACTGCTGGAAAACACCTAATGGTATTTAGCGGCAGATTTGTAACTTGAGGGTGGTAGCTAGCCAGGAGGGCTTTATAAAAATCCCTACCACAATGCTATGGTTTCCTCACGATGTTTTCCTTCACCGAAAGCTTAAGCTCATTGTAGGTGTTTGGATTTAAACTTACATTCCTATGCGTTCCTACACACTACCACTGAGCTTTCATCGCTTCAAATTCCTTTTATTTCATTTTAACAGGCTAACAATTCACTTTAAGTTTATTTTGCATGTCTTCGATGGAAATAGTACGAAGCAATCTTTCGGTAGAAGTTTTGACGTGATAACGTGAACATCGTTTAAAGTTATATTCATCTACGTTTTTGATGACTATGTATATAGAAGGTCCCAAGAATTTGGCATTCGTTGAGCAAAAGACCATTTTACTGCTGGAACGGATGCATTAGACACGTTTTTTTTAATAAAGTCTCCTGATTTGCGATTTTTATCAGTCGTGAATGCATAGCTAATGTAGTTTTTAGTACGAATAGCTTATAAATTGATATTAAAATGTAGATTGTTAAAATACTAATGTTTACCATTGATCAGTATACAAATAACGAATCATATGAATGTATGTCTAAAAATATAGTTATTACTGGCTGATACTGTTAGACAAAAAAGATTGTAAGATTAGGATTAAAGATTGAATATATTATGAAAATCATGAAATGATGGTACATGTACAACAATTATTGTGTATCTGCCAACACTGGTTGGGATCTCGACATCTAGTTTCAATATTATACCACAATTAGTTGATCCCGAAACTTGGTTCGCGTGGAACTAAAATTAATTTTTATATCCTTTAGAAGCAGAACTTTTTTCTGAATCAAAAGTATCCAATGTCTTTTTCTGTATCTACCTCTAACAAAGTGTATGTAAAATTTCATGATAATCGGTTGGTTGCGTGGTTAATATGTGAAAGATTAACAAACAAATGAACTCATCTTCGAATTTATAATAAGATTTAGGATAGTTCTTCCTCGCCAAATCCTATATTAGTATCTAAAAATATTAGGTTAGTTGAATCGCTGAACATAATTCCACTAGGAGTCGCAAAGCACTTGACACTCGTTATTCTACGCCTAGCATCTAGACGCTAGCCTCTACGTCACTGTAAGTGTGGTTCTGCTTCCCCCGGCCCTCCGCCGCCATTTCTGATTTTAGCTTTACTTATCTCCCTGCACATCTATTTAGTATAAACCCATTGATCATTGTTTGCACGGTGCAGCGACAGTATACAGTCATAGGAATAACATCTTATATTTTTATGTAGCTAATAATATACAAAGTATCTCTGGCAGGTTTTTTCTAAATGCATTATAGTTACTTGTAATAAGGAAATATATTAAACAAGAAATAAAACTAAAAGTTCTATAAATGTAAGGATCGGTGATGTTACAGCGGTAGCGTGAACAGACGTCACATCGATGTACGTTAGTTTAGATCCCTGCAATGAGCTCGAACTGTCGGCGGAGGAAAACATAGTGATGTAATAATAGCATGGTGGTAGAGCTTTTTGTAATGCCCGCCTGGCTAGCTACTACCCTCAAATTGAAAATCTGCCACCAAATACCAATAGGTGTGTACCGGAAATTACACTTTAGAGCCAGTCCTTAAAGGCCGGCAATGCACTTGCGATTCCCCTGGTGTTGTGGGTCTCCATGGGCGGCGGTGATCACTTACGATCAGGTGATACGCTTACTCGTTTGCCCCCTATTGCCAAAAAAGCCTATAAAGTACTAAAGAAAATTGGTTTGGATCGTGGTTAAGTTTTGTTGTTTATCAACTTCGAACTTTCCTACGTGTCTCTATTATAATAATCACTTATTGTTATCTATTCTAATTAAGGCATCAATCACCAAGGCGTATAGATGACTGACGCGGTAACAAAAAACGTATAGGTTTCTACTTCAATCAAAAATTTTGTCAAACATAATTGAATACAAAAACTGGGTAGAACTTGTTATTTAAATCAGTTTAAGCGTCAAACTAAAGTCGATGTGTATTTATTTTAAAGACACAAACTTGTCGGTTGTATTTGTAATAGGTACTGAGATGATGTCAGTCACATGCCAGATTATATGTATATAAATCAGATTACTTTGTACTATCAATAGCTCTATGGTTCTGTATGAACGTATAATTTTTATTTCTTCGTAGAGTATCACGAGAGGAGAAAGGGCTTATGGATGTGACATAAGAAAAGTTGTTTGTCAGTATTGAGATTTAGTTTAAAGTCGATTTACTGGATCTTTGTACAGTACAGTTTTACGATAGTGATAGGATATAAGAATTGCCATCATACTTTTACAAATCGTAACTCTACATTTATTTTATAAATGGAAAATATATACCCTTCGCTATTTGGAAGGATTTAATAACTGTCAATAATATTATTAGTTGACGAGACGAAAATAATTATAGAATAACACGTGCGGAGTCCCGGGGTACTATTAGTATTCAAATTAAATGCCACCGCTTATACACGGGCTCATTTGAATTGTAATACGTTGATTACAATCAACTTTACAACCTTGATCATTACGTTTTAATATGTCATATATATTTATATATATTATTTACTTATATATTATCAGAAGAACCTCGGTTAAGCCGATTGTATATGCACTTGCGTACCTTTTTACTCACTATTGTCGAGAAAATACACATTCATGAATTTTATTCGAAAACTTAGTTCTGATCACGCTGTTATGTTCTTTTCAATAGTCAATAATTGTATTATAGCCTTATCTGTTGTACTCATTGGTAACATGAGAGTTGATGTAACAAAGTGTACTTCGTTGCTCGTATAATTTCATCTTCGGCATTCTATTATTAGCATTACACACATACAGTATTGTTAAATAGTCAACTACCGAACAGAAAAAGTGATACCGAAATTCGGCTAGTAATTGACTAACTACAAATTTATAACTTTTATACCCCGACCTGCTAAAACCCCTTCGTAATATGAAATATATAGAAACAATATATTACTTAACACCGTATGAAAGTTCGTAATGATTCCTTAGGTTTACGCGAATATTATTCATTGAAATAAAACTAATTTAAACGGATTTTATCGCGGTTATTTATTAAATTTTGATCCCGACATTTCGAAAGCTTTTCAGCCTTCGCGGTCACGGGGCGGACGTTCGTCAATATATTTTTATTGTATATTTTTAGTGGATATAAAGCAATACACGGGAAAGGCGATAGACAAACGACAAAAATTCAAACTGAAAATGTGTATAGCTTTCTTATCGATAACAATGTATCAGATCCTAATAAAATCTAAACATTTTTATAGATAAAAAAATTTTTTTATAATAGTACTAGTGTAGTAATAGTACTATTGTTTGTACATAGATAGATGTATAAATAGATGTACATAGATAGATGCTGTGAAATTAGTATCGTAAAGTAAGAAGTCTTAAGTGTTTAGGACACACGACTTGGATCAGATGTTGCGGTCGATGAGCTGTTTCACAGTACACAGTACACATAGTTTCGCTAATGGATTTCAGAGAACTCGTGTGCCGACGCGCTTAATGGCATTTTTCTAAGCGCATAAGGCAAGGGACCCTTTTCTTAGTAGTGTCTCGCTGGTCACTGAGTATCGGTCGCACGAAGCTGAACAGATGTGCCACGACACTGCTCTTGTTTTAACTCGGAATAGGATGTTAATAAATTTTCCTATTATTTAACGAAAATCACAACTTAAACTGAACTGTAAATTAATTTAGGGTGGGTGTATTTTAAAACTGGCATCGTTAGGTAGTTAGAAGGTTTTAGACAAATGGTAGGTGGTGGTGGTGCACTTATCTAGATAAGGTACTTTATTGTATACCATATTAATTGAGCACTTTTTTAATGTGCTGAAGTTCATTTATATTCTTATATATTTATTTATTAAACTTTGTACACAAGGTATACAGGCGGACTTTAATGTCTAAGGCATTTTTTCTAGTCGACCTTAGGGTGGTGGAGATCGTGACTGAGGCAGGTGCATATTAATTTTTTTTAAAAAATATGTAATTTTACTAAATAATGACGCATATGAATACGTATATACAAAAAAAATACAAATATAACATAAATAAATAATATATATAGACAGATATATAAACTATACACTAATATCTACCACGAAAAATCTTCTACTTCAGCCAGCAGTAATTGCCGAAGTCTCGTCTTAAAAGCCAGCCGTGTTGTCGATGTCCTGATTTCGAGCGGATTTATATATTGTTTCTTAGCCCAGGGATATGTATAGCTCACCTAGCGCTAGTTGCTGAGATTTTCCACTAAATAACGCAACGCTCTGTGGATTTGGTATAGGAATCATCGACTTGCTGCGATATCGGCCATTTGATGGTAAGCCGGATCCCCGTTTAGACAAATTAGTGAGCCGATCCTCAGATGGCCAAACTGGTGCGGTGGAAGACAGGTTCCTCGAATCATCCCGCTCGGTCTGGCTTACGGCTCGAACAAATCGGCCCCTCTCACCCACCGTTCGTCTACGGCTTACTGGAGTCGTTGGTCCCTTTGGGCACTAACTCTATATCAACCATGAGCAGCATTATTATAATTGTTGCGGTAATGAGTTGTACACCACGTAAATCAATGAAGGTGTCACTGGTCGAGCCATTTATATTATGTATATAAAGTAGATTTAGCGTCTCATTATAACTAGGCAGTAGAAGAAGTTAAACCCTTTTTTATACCTTATCGTTTCAATAATATTGCTTATAATAATTTACTTTTGTGGATGTGTGGAGTAAATAATAAATATTGTAAGGCAGCATCGAGCAGAGTATGCGCCGCGAGCAATAATAGGGCGGGCGCTGAAAAATAACACAATACGAATCCCAGCGACGATACTCCTTCTCAATAAAAATAGCAAACAGTGTCTAAAATGTATTTGAATGTTCAATTGGAACTGAATGTTTTTTTTTTCTTCTTTGAATGGACTTTCATTGATATTGTTGTGCTCCTTTTTTCATGAAAACCAAGAGACAAGTACCGAATTTGGAAGTGTTTGTTTGGTGAGACACGTCCAAACTATCTTTGAGAATGACTGTTGTAAGGAATTAAACATTTTTAAACCTAATTTAAGCTGTTATCTTGATATATGTAATTTAATATAGTATCACTTGTTATATTGGCGTCTCTACAAATTTATTATGTAAATGTCTTAACTGGGCAGCCAATTATATTTATATTTTATTGTAAGAACTGAATTTAGTTAGTTCTTTGTAACAGTGTCTTAAGAATATTAATATTATTCTTAGGAGGAGCTATGCAGGCTTTCCAGACCTGTATCACTGCGACCATAAATGATCTATTGTGATCGCCCCACGATACTAAATCTCACTACCTAGTCCTATAGCATGAATGTACTGTACGACTTTTTTGGCGAGGAGAAGTAGAACCTCTTCAGGGTGCAGTACAGGCTTTCCTAGAATCCGGTTACGCTTGTGTTGTAGTGGCTCACATTCACATAAGAGGTGTTTTGGCGTTTCATCCACACTGTTGCAAAATCTGCAATCTCTTATGCTCTGGACACCAATGTTAAACATATGTTTGTTCAAACAACAGTGTCCAGTCAGTGTTCTCACCAGAACACGCAGTTGATTCCTACTGAACCTCATAGCCTCTCCAGCTCGGCGCTGGTTAAAGAGCACGATAAGATCTTTGGAATGATTTTGTCCCGGCAAATTATGCCAGAATTCTTTCGCTTCTTGGTTGAAATGGTTCCTTAGGGTCAATCGAACTGTGCTTTTCGGTATACCACAGAATGGTTCTGGTCCAATCTTTGTTATTAAAGCACCTGTTCTGGCAAGTTCGTATTAAGAATAAATAAATTGCTTAAAAGAGGTGTCGGGGCGCGACATCTCTCGAGTAATAACACACGTATCTTGCTATAGTCGCGTTTGCTGAAAACATAGAGTTGGCAGTTCAAAAGGCACGATAGCGAAGCGTGTGTGGGGTGTTAGCGGTCGGCAGCAGCACTGGACCGGGATGATATCTCATCCATTCTAATGAGATCAATTTAATGATTCTGGAAAATTACTTTTACTAATTATCGATTGAACTTTTGTTTTTAAATAGAGTATGAGATTAATAATGTCACGGCATCGGAGTAGTGAGCAGGTGCTGGACCTAGCCTCCGGGGTCAGCTCGACCTCATCCTAATTCACACAAGAGTTGTGCTATAGTATGTGCTATTGACATCAAATTGCAGGTTGTGAGGTTACGTAATGGGACATATACTAAATCAATTTTGTTTCAATTAATTAAGATCAGTTAAGGTTAGTGAGGACACGTGCCTAGATTGTCTCGCGTGCTCTAACCAGAACGTCGCGTGAGGCGCTATCGTTAACGCATTTTGCCGTCGAACTAACTGTCGGCGTCGTCGACTCGTGCAGCTTCTCGTCACGGCGCCTCCGAGCGTAGTTACACGGCCCGATGTTATTTTACGCGAATCCAAATCCGAACCTGTAAACCGCCGCGTAAGCGTCACTATTCAACTGTGACTCGATATTTGATGTACAATACCTGCTGGAATTAGTGTTGTTGGTAGTTTTTGAGTATGGTTATCATTATTCCCTCCATTGATACTTGAATGTAGTGTTGTAGCTAACGCCTGTGTAAGGAATGGCAGTGAGTTTAGTCGCTGGTTCAGGTGAGTTGAGTCCTCGTGTCCAGAGTGACAAGTGTTGTGAATAAATGTTCCAGTAGTGGATACAAGTGCTCCTAGTCTAATTGGCTAATTGTTTTCAATATTTTTTAACGGCAAATAAAAACAAATATATGTAAGGATACATGTCGACGTGACATTGACATTCTATACAGAATATTATTCCATACATATATTTTTTGTTTTTTACTATAACAACTGTTGAAAGACAACTTGGCTAAGGACGTAGTTGTAGCCTCGCTGTTGAGCTTATATAATACAAACAGTGTTATTAACTATTTACACAGCTGGAGTTCAAGGTTTTTTGTAAATAATTATATATACACCTTATAGAACGTAGAGTACGTATCGCATCATTGTTTTAGAACAGATATTCGCGCATTTTCTATATCTCAATAATAAGGCGGTAGTCGTTTGCCTCTGGCTCCTGTATTAGTTCTCTCGAATTAGATTCTGAAATACTAAAAATTGTAATTAAGTTAATTTTAGATATTTTGTATATTACCTTATAGTACGTATCCTTATTTCATGTAATACAGGTGATTTCTATTCTCTTTTAAATTCCCTTACCGCCATCTATGCGCGTTGAAAGGAAACTTAGTGGCATAAAAAGGCTGTATTGCTAGATCGCAATGTCTTGTTTATGTTATAAAGCAGCCAGTTTGCGTCTCAAATCTCTAGATGGAGCTCATTTAAGTCGCTTTAAACTCCACTTCTCACGCGTAGAAGAAAGTTATTGTAACTTTAGTTAGTAAGAACTTTATAAGATATCATTATTGCGTGATGAAATCTCTTGTTGACGAAGTGTCCACAATTTAATGCACAATGTTACATATTAGTATGTTTAATGTTATGTAATCTGAGAACCAGCTAATATAACGATGGATTTCAATTTTTATAAGTATGGCTTAGTTTGCAAGTTTCCTTTGTTTTCTAAAAAAAGGATTGTTTTTAGTACGTTGATAATGAAAATAAATCCGAAATAATTCGGTTTTCTAAATAAAGATTATTCTATAAGATCCAGTGCCGACTTTTATTATACTTAATAGGTTTATGGCCACAATCTCACTTTATATTAAGTAACAATGTTGGCTAAGATGACATGCTAGTGGAGCGACTGGCTCCTGAGTGCAACTGCCGGAACACATCTGAAGGCATTTTCATCTTAACAGTGGTAGCTAGCCTGGTGAGTATTAGAAAAAGACCTACCACCACGCTATGGTTTCATTAATATTTTTTACTTCACCGAAAGCTCAAGGTTATTGCAGGTGGATACTAACTCACGTCCATTGACGACACGTCTGTACACATTACTAACTGAGCTATCATCGCTTCTAAGCGCCGATAAAGGCAAAAATGAAGTGTACCGTGCTTAGTGGTGCACAGGTACGCGCGTTTAAATCTAATGTACTAGACAATTAAGCTATAATAAAATCATTACTGGATACATCATTATGTACGTACATGACAGATATATAAGTAAATGATACATACATACGTACATACATACATGTAATTACATGACAGAAAAATATAAACTGCGTAGTGCATATAAAACATGAGTTATCTAGGTGTACCTTTAATACTATAAGATAATCTTTTATTGCGTCATTCTGTTTCGGTGCACGACATCTTAATATAATTATAAACATAAAATATTCATTACGTGGTAATTTATCAGACCGGGATGTGGTAAGATGCGGTGTAAAGGGAGTTGCAGAGAGAATTGTATAACAGTTTTGTAAAAGCTAGTATAAATCATTATTTAGAACAGATGTAAAAACTGAACCAGTACTAAGTAAAGAGACTAATACACGTTTGTTTGAGGAATGGGAAACTTCCGGCGAGCATTATTTATTTTACTATAGAAATTACACTTCATGTATGTGTTGTTCAATTTTACTGATTCTTTATACTATCACACTTGTTATTTCCTAGTTCAACAGTCGCGCAGCTACAAACTGAACTAATACAGAACTAGGCGCGTTTTGGAAATGCACTATTGCTTAACTGTAGTGGTAGCAGGTTGTGTCCGGCTTTTGAGTTTTATTGAGTATGTGTGTGCCAATGTACAGTGTATTTTCTAGGTTAGTCTTGCTAGCCACTACCTTCAAAATAAAATTAGTCATGAAAGTATTCTCCGACAGATGTATTTATGTACTAGCCTCCTGTTTCTATTATTGGTTTTTGCTGTATGTAAGCTATTCTTCTCGCGAGTTATACTGCTGCACGAGAACAAGTTTATATGCTTTATGTTATCTTCTCGTTTGATGTAGTTAATCACTTTGATAAGAAATTATAATCAGTTTTTTGCGCGATATTAAAATTGAAAGATAGTTGTAGCACATGCGGCATTGCGGAACATGCGCAATGGAAAGTAACCCAGCTTTCTTCGTCTCTTATCAACATATTTCCATAGCACCTCTATAGTCCAAATGAAGAAACTAATACATATATAGCGTTAAATTTAGTCGAAACTTTGAGTGGAATTATGCGGGGAGAGTATGCGGGTGAAGGGCGGCGGGCGGTGTGCTCGGCGCATAGCTTTCGGCTCGAGCTTACAAATAAACCAGTTTATTGTCCCCCTCTCCCCCCTTGCGAGCGCTATCTTCGAAATGTCTCCACCCCGCGGCGCTTTGTACAGCCTCCACCTCATCTCCAACCTCACGTAATGTCCGTTTAATGCACAAAATGAACCCAGTTATTTGTGTACATACTTTCCAACGCTTTCATAAGTTTGGGGCAAATGTGTCATTCTAGCATCTTATTAATAGTATTGAGGCAATTATTTTTCAATAAGTAAAAGGTTATCCTTTCTTTGATCCAACCGCAGAGACACTGTTCAGGTAACCTCATATGACTGAGTCATCTGAATGAGTTAATCACATTGTGGTCATGGTGACCTATCGAGGTCGTCAAGAAAATACTATTTCTAGTTCTAAAGTAGGTGTCGCTCGTGCCTAATAGCGGCAGGCGTTGTAGCAGGGAGGTGCGGTGCGGTGCGGTGCGGTGCGGCGGGTGCGGTGTGGCGGTGTGGCGGGGGGCGGACGTGCGGGCGCGAGGGCGCGAGGGCGGGCGGCTACAGTCCGCGAGTGTGTGCGCGCGCGAGTGGTCGCCAGGTGCGCAAACAGCGGCGCGGCCGCGGAGTGTGATGGTAGCGCAGCGCCCACCATGGCCACGCTCGGCCTCTCCAAGGTGTTCATCCTCGACAAGTACTTCACCGAATTGCAAAAGTTCTGGGAGACTGAGAAGAAGCTGCAAGGTGAGCGAATCACGCCCGCCCCGCTGCCGCTGTGCTCCTTGTTGCTCCTTGATACTCATTGTATGGAGTTGTGCGCGTTCGGCGCTTTGTTTCGTCGCGGTGGGGTCACGGGGTCGCGGGTGGCGGGATAGACGGCAGCCCTCCACTTCATTGGCGGGACAAATACATAACATATAAAATAATTGGTTTACGTTCTCCGATTTGGAAAGATCAATCTACTTTATATAGCAAAGGTCTACTGATTCCATTACATGTTTATTAGTACGTAACGTGTAAAATGCCATTAGAGAACCTCTCGCATACTTGGGATATGTACCGGCGTTTATGTTGGAGTAGATGTGTAGCAATGATCACGGTTCTAATCGGAAATACGCGTGAAATATGAGAGGCACGTTGATGCGTAGTCGCACGAAGGCATGTTAATGTCTGTGCGTCAGAAGGGGCGGCCGTGGCACTCGAGTGGGGAGCGGGGTGACGTGACAAGCCGCTTTGCCCGGATTCGAGTGTTACCTGGGAATGCGGCTATTGTTGTGAACACCCGAACGGCGAGCGCGGCCGCGGTTATCTTCTAGCTTTACGAACAGGTTTCATTTGGGTACACTCTTGCGTCAAAATAAAAATACCCAATGAATTATTACAGTTTTTGTTGAAAGCTTCCTTGACATCTCTTATATGCGACATATTATCTCGTGAATATTATTAACAAACCCTAAGTATGGAATTAAAAATAGCATTGAATTAGTGGAGATAATTATTAAGATCGTTTGGTTTTTATTAACAACCAAGCTATTTAGTTACATTGTCCTCATTTTATGAACTATAAATATTACGTATACTACGTACGTAATATTACGTGAGTAAAAATTAATATTAAATTATACTGTCTAGACGCGCTCGTAATCAATATGTAAATAGGTATTTGTATTTGAAATAACGACTTTGAAAACTGTTGCTTTAGCTAATTTTCCATATTAAACAACATTTTGTACACGGAAGCTTAGAATCGAATCGAAAATAATTTTATTAGTAGCATGTGGTGGTTTTGATAAAGGATAAAACTAAATAAAATGTATGCTTGTGAACCTGCGTGTATGTATATACATAAGCATTTACATGTGTATGTTTGTATCTATAGGTATATTTATATGTACTAGCGATTTACTAATTCTTAATTTAGTGCCTAACCAATTATTATGCATAATCATTTTGTCTATTCGTAGGCAAAGTTAAGAAACCATCGCTTGATAGCAGTTACAACTTACCAGTATAAACTGCCTTTGAAGCTGAAACGGGTCAAAACATTATTGATGTTTGTAAATAAAAATCTTGTGTATATCTATTAGTGATGTTGTAATTTCAAAACGAGTTGACTGAAAGAAGTATTTTTTTTTTAATATATTAATTTTGTCGAGACGATTGTTCATAGCTATCCTATGATATGATAGGTGGTCGAGTTATTAACTACCGAAAGGTGCAGAACAATGTCTGCCAGGCCAGCTAGTTTTACTATATAATATGTAAGGCTCAGAAATGCGCAGTTTTTGTAACACTCTCCTAGTACAAATAATGGTACAAATTTACGTCATCAGATTGAAGTCACTTTTGTCTATGTTGAGTATTTTGTAGTCATAAAGCTCTTATATAAGACATTTCTCTTATACACTCTTGTGTTAAATTCTAAACAAAATACGTGTGAATGACAAATATATTAAAAAAATATAACGATTGAAATAATGAAAAGTGCTTAGTCATATTCTATAACACGTAGAGGTAGTAAACAATGGAGAATCTATTTCGCGGAAAGACGAAGGGTCCGACCTGGTCAAAAAATTTAATAAAGAAAATTCTTTGATTCAATCACCATCGCTTATGGTTCTAACCACGTGACAGTGGCGAAATTGTATGCGTACATGTTTTGCTATTTTAAAAATGGAAATTTTAGAGCTCATGAGACTCATGGACCAATAAATCAATGAGCTACAAACCTCGTGGAAATTACTTTGTCATAAAATTAATGGCTATGAAGTTAATTTTAACATTAACTATTCTAGTTTATCAAAGCACAAACTGCACTGTATTGTATGTATGTAGACCAAATACAAACTAATATTGCATGTATATATATTATCCGTATTCGTAGCTTATATCAAAAATATTATAAAACAGTAACAGAACAAAATCGATTTATTCAACATATTTTCGAGATTATACTAATTGCAAAAATAATTTTATAGTTTATAGGTTTAGCTCTATGGCCACAATCTCAGCTGATGGTAAGTGAGGATATGGCTTAATGGCCTAAGATAGTGGGCAATTACTGATATTATCGATTAAGATACAGGATTAAAGGATAGCTTTTAACCTATAAAACAAAACTGCTCTTGCAGGAAGAGGAATAAAATTTAAAAAAGTAATAAGTAAACTAAGTGAATACCCATAAGACTTAAGTTTTACTCGGTAACGGATATATAAATTTAAAAAAAAATGCTGTTTAGTTGCCTGAATGTTTTGTTAAGGAATGTGATGAATTTTGTAATGAGACATGCTAAATATAGATCAGATCAGACTTCAGTGATCGTATCTCTGGTTTATATATATTTGTTAGAATACTTTTATTTTTGAATTTCTATTATCTTATAATAACCTAAATCAATTGCACGAATTTACCGGTACAGTCGCTCCTTGAACTTACGTATGAAATTATATATTTTACAAAAACGTCGTACGTTTCATTCTTATACGTTTAATATTAAAAAGTCGAAGAATTTGTTTTTGTAATCTCGAGATCAGTCATGTCTTCTACGTTAAATAGATATAGCTATATCAAGAAAGGTTTAAAGTTATGTAACTTTACGCTGCAACCATAAAGAGCAGAGCAGTAATCAAACAAGGTTAAAATGTTATCTCGTCGAATAGTTATTTTGCCGTTCTGTAATCTTCAAATCATCGTTCACCGAGTCGCAGCCGCGCAGGAACGGTTGTATCGTCCCGCGCAGGTAGTATCTCTGTTTCACAGGTAGTTAGACACAACGTTCACGCTCTTCTTCAAATTCCCCAGATATGCTGTTAAGAATGTCATCAGACGACATAGTTGCGTTACGAATACCTGTCTATACTGGTTCGATCAAAACATTTTGAATGATATTAATTGAGGTTGATTGTTTGTTCGTTTGTATAAAACTTATGAGCTGCGATAAAGATATTGTCGTCACGTCGCGGCCGGAACTGGACGGTAAGGCACGGACGTTTGCGTTGCCGGTTGTACGCATCATACATACATAACACTTAACGTGAGGTTGGACTTCCTTTTTGATTATAGATATTATAACGTACTTTTTAAAGTGTATTAGTTGTTCACGAATGGGTTTTATTGACATTTACAAAATACCGAAGCTTATCGTTTTTCTGTATGCATGTATAATTTTAATGATACTCCGTGAACAAAACGGAATAATCTTATACGTATAAAAAAATGGGCAAGTGTATGTATGTTACGTATTATCTCAAAAACGGCTAGATTGATTTTGGTGAAATTTGCAGAATACTGTCATATTAAACCAGTGCGTGGTCTGGTCATTGGTGCTACTCATACAAAGCTGACACTGGTTGTTAATAGATTCAAGAGTAAAATAGATTTATTAAATATTATTCAGATTTATGTAAATTGAAAACGCGTCTCCAATTTTGTATTTGTTATTTATTATCATTGATAATTGATGTAGGTATTGAAGGATTCATTAGGTATTCAAAAGTAGAGTGAACCGTATTAGAAGATATATAAATAATAATAATTTCATATATCTTATAGGTTTAGCGTGTCTACCAACTTAAGCCGTATCGTTACTTAAGATTATGTGAGATGGTGGCCATAACGCTAAAACATAAACTATAGAAAAAATGTTGCATTGCGTGATATTATTTGCATGGTGGTGAGGCTTTACTAATGCACACCTGGCTAGCCACCACCCTCAAGTAGAAATTCTGCCGTCAAATACCTATAGTTGTATTCTGGCAATTGCGCTTGAGAGCCAGTCTCTCCACTAGGCTTAGCAAGTCTACCATCTTGGGCCACGTCGTCACTTACCATCAGATGAGATAGTGAATATAACGCTAAGCCTGTAAAGTATAAAAGCCGTATTGGAGAGAGATGTATGAGCGTCGTTTACATCCCTCGATACGCAGGGTGGATGGAGGGGCCACGTTAGAGATTTTAGTTATTATTATTATTGAGTCTCACTAGAGGAGTGTCATATATTTCAACTAGCTACTCGGACTTGAGAGAGCAACCGTAAAGGGATTTACCTATGGCAAAAAAGTGTATTAAGCCGTCTTAATGGTTCAACAGGGTAAGGTCTTCTAGCAACTGCTCTAGAGATTACCGCGCGGTGCCCAGAACAAAAAGACAAATTGCCGCCCCTTGGAAATGTTAATATAGTGTCAATGTACTAAATAATATACGAAATTTTCTCTTTGTTAGTAGAATTTACCATACTAATTATATTTTTTTACAAAAAAATCGGTCGCCACAGCGCACCTTAATATTGGCGTCCCGCGAAAATTGTCTGGTTTGCCTCCTCTAGAGCGGATCGTGCGGGCTTTGCATATCACTGACTTTTGTAAAATGAACAAAGAATGAAAAAATAAACAGTATTTATTGCGATGATGATGTATACACAATGCACAAAGTGTGGATACACAGATCTATAGCATTAGCAAGAACAATGTATAATATACAAACAGTCCACAAAGTAAAACCTCATACAACATCGAAAAAGGACCTAAGCTCAGCATATGCTTATGGCAAGCTGCTACAGCGCTGGTTTTTATTTGGATCTATATTTGTTTGATTACATTACTACCAGAGACCTTGGAACAAAAGGAGTAAATAAGCTAACGTAGTACTGAAAATTGTTTTAAAGTAATAGCCGTTGTACATTGTAATATACATAAAGCTAAGTTTGAAATGAAATTTGAAATGATGATAACTGTATATGAAAAGAAATCCCCAGTAAAACCGGATGCAATAATGATATACTTTATTACTTATGTAAGTTTATGTTTAGCAAACAATTAATCAGTATCTCCTTAAATAAATAAAGTGAAATAGACGCAATAGGCGCTATTGAAAGTTGCTGACAGCCCGTGAGAACATTGCCTGAGATCGAGTTCCAGTAATATCTCGACGTTCGACGTTAGTCCGCGCCGTAAATCTGTAACACCACTGTCACTGTCAACGGATATATTTATTGTAATATTTATAAACTATAGTTTTAAAAGATTTTTCCCCTGGGTTGGTTTTGTGACATTAGTTCATACACATTTCTTGGTGGTTAGTAAACTTTTATTGGCGCGAAATACTTAAATCTATTTGTTCCATATTGAATACATTTTCGACATTATTTCACAATACTTGATTAGTGAAAAACAAGAAAAATAACTGAAAGCTTTTAATGATAAATATATCATATTCTTATAGTTTTTGTGTCTGTTTACTGGGCATTTGTACTTCAAAAAAGCTCTGCCTCAGGTCAAAGTGATGGTATTTACGGTTTACGCATATTATAATACATATTATTATTTTTCTTACTTTTTATCAATGTTCTTATAATATATATTTCCTATTTTTTATTAACAGATAACACATTGCCAGGTATAATAATTTAAAATAGAATGTTAATTTTCATGTAACCAGTGTGTCGTTGGTTCTTACTATATATATTTAGGTATATACATTAGCTGTTACCATTGCTATTGAAGTTGCTTTTAACAGTTTGTGAAGACATGTTGATGTCGGCAAGTTGAAGAAATTTTAAGTATTGGTACATTCCGTGTTGGTACAAATGGTATAAATACTTTTGCGGGCCCTTTTAACCTCAAGCGCACTGTTTGGGGCCCGCTATCGCGTTCGTCTGATACTAGTGAATACAATCCGTGAACAAATGAGTTCGACCGTAGGTACTGTACATAGATGTAACTCGACATCGGCCGGAGTCAGCGTGATCGGAACCAGTTGCAGCTGAGGTAGCCGCATTAATGTTCTTGTATGTGAACCCGGTGTTATGCAAAACGGTGAGGCTGTGTTGTGGCCGGACCTGCTCGCAGGTGTGCAGCGAGGGCCGGGGGAGTGGGGTCGCGGGAGGGAAATAACTAGGCAGAGAGGCGAGGTTACTAACGGAACATAATAGAGATAGAAGGCGGAGGGACCGCCGTAGCCGGCCCGCGCTCACGAAAACGTACTGTCCGAAAATAGAAATACTACGCTCGCAAACTACATGCGCTTTTACAGAGAAACATCAACACGGTTACGTACAATGCTCTATAGTAGATAACAATAAAAACACTGGTGTTAGTACATAAATAGTGATCACTAAAGAGGAGAAATGTAACATAACATTAGATGCGTGCGCGAGCCCGGCTCGAGTCTCTGTGCTTAAGTAATTATTATATTTACAACAGGAAAGTTCAATCCAATAAAAAAAACTTTATTCAATATAGGCCCTGGGGAGGCGCTTATGAACTTTCAGAACTACTATCGGTTTGGAAAATAATCTAGTCATCGTGAAGAACCTTCAAGAAACTCGATTCTGTTTTTTTTTTTTTAATTATGTAATAAAAAAAACTAAACGCTAAATATATTCACAATAGATATTTAGCGGATACAATGAGAGGTGTGTCAATTCCAAATACCACCATCGTTTAAATATTGACTCTGTAATAGCCTTTTGACATTAAAACCTAGGTAAAAAACAAAAAAAGTGACAGGTAAACCATACTTGGTCATCAATCTATATACATGTATATGTAAATAACATATATTTACCATTATATATGTACGTATATTATGTATATATGTATACCATTGACTTATAGCAATATTTCTAAAACTACTAGGCCCAGGACTTGAAATTTGGCATGGATATTTCTTCATGATCAGGCGCATTTAAAGAAAAAAAACCGGGAGCGAAGTAGGTGGCATCAGCTAGTAAACAATATAAACATGAGAACATCTAATTTCCTAAATAAATAATTATTTTCCATATATAGCGGTATCCGTGACTCCACTTGCATGGAGATAAAAAATTTTTTTTTCATTATCATTTTCATAAAAAATGTTATATAGCTCGTGTTACTCAGGGCTAATGTAGCTATCTAATGGTGAAATAATTTTTTAAATCAGTCCAGTAGTTCCTGAGTATTCGTTACAAACAAAAATACGACAATGCAATTATTTCCGCTTCATAATATTAGTATAGATACGGAAATAGGCCAAGTTGATGCTCAAACTTGTCGCGTTAATATTTCATTTTTATCGAAATGTCATGATAATAATGGTGTTTTTCAATAAAACACTATCATTATCCGTCATTATTCTGTATTTGATTTCCAGAAAACCAAGATCCGTCCACCGGTTTCTCATATGTTATAAAGTATAGATTTTACTTTACATTCGATAATAAATATTAACAAAAACTAACTGGCATCCTTCATTCACGTATTTCACATCAACCACGTGTATTCATAAATTTCATTATTGGTGGGAAACTTTGATTTAATAGGATACCTAAGAAATACTAAATAGATAGGATAGCTTGTGACAGGTTGATTAAAAATAGTTCTAAACTACTCACTGGTGTTTGGCAACATCGATCAAATAGACATTGAGGCATTATCTCCAATTAAAATAAGGTTCCGCCTAGACTTCCCCCACAAACTGTACCACCATTTTTGCTGTACCTTTGTACAGGACTAACCTAAGCCATTTTGGCATTAGACCGCGTATGTTGAGACTGTATAAGGAACTTTGTAACTTAAGTCCAAAACTTGAAAACGCTACACGAATTGAAAACGTAATTGTGAATTACGTATAATTAGCTGCCCAATTTTCCTCCGCATTTGTTTTACCGAACGTGATTACTTCCGTTTCGTTTATTATTTTATTTATACTTTATTTTTCTCTACTGTATATTGTTATTTAGCTTTTTTTCACAATATACTGTTAAAATACCTGCACAATATTACGCAACTTAGAATTATATAATAATAAAGGAGGTATTGTGCGGCTGTTGATTGTCTTTTAATAATTAAATAAATAAAATAAAATTTACAATACGCTGGCTGTGATCTGAAGTACGATTATTTACGACGCGTTTATGAATTGGTATATATAATGTGTATACTGCACGCGGGAGTGGATCGGATGCGTCATGTTTTTCAGTTGAGTTTTCCTGTCCGCAAGTACACAGCACACGCACCTCGTTTGCTCGGCTCACCACATGACATGCAATTAATCGCTTTTTGTTCCCAAAACCCTGTATAAATTAAAAATCTGTCCCGAATTCCCTGTAAACGATTTATTATGATAAAAGTTATTTTATTAATACATCTGAGTCTGGGTGTTACTTTTAGTTCGTTTCTTGTTTATTCACACTTGTCACTGGCGAAATTACCTAAATAAGCAGATACTATATTAAGAAACGATGGACAAACTATTAGTTTTCTCTATTATTATATATCTATTTTTTATTATGTATTATTTTAATTTAATTCCTAAAATACTGAGCAAGCTTCTGATACGTGTTATGTTTTGTGAACTCCATCATTTTCATCCTCATAGTGAGACTCTGTTCAATGAGATGGGGCTGTAGAAGTTATAAATTAGTTTCGCGTGATTCTTTCCTCCTTTACGAATGTTCAATATAATAAAGCAAAACGTTTAAAATATTATGCCGGTGTCATTACACTCCAGATACGCCATTCTAAATATAATTTTATGACTAATGTGATCTGCTAATGCGATTCCATTTACGGACGCAGGCATTGTATAATTGTATTAACTTGTTACTTGTACAGACATACCTAGATAGTACATACGCATATTATTGGATATCATTTTTTTATATTTTTGAGAATTGTTAGTCAAGTGTAATCATTTGGTTCACCATACAATAGTTAACTTCCAAATTAAACTCCGATAGCAAAGTTTATTAGGAAAGAAGCTAAACATATTCGCATACCTTTTTTTATAGAAACGGTATATGTAATGACACGTGGTACGGTCTGGCGTCTCTCTTTAATATGTTCCGTTTTGTCGAATTTTAAATTAAATATAATTTAACATATTACTTTTCTTTTTGTTTTCGTAAATTATTCTAAAATATATTAACATTAGTAATAAAAATAGTACCGATAATCGTCGTTTAGACTCCAGGTACATATATTAGTAACGTATGGATTTTCAGTAAGTTCTTTACATGTTTTCAACCAAAAATATGTACATATTATAGGAAGTTTTTAATTATAATGCAAACTTTTGATTAACCTGTACATTTTCAACTGAATTAGACATTATCTTAAAGTAAATCTAATTATGTGCAGTTCATCTTCAGCCTATTTCTAATATTATCGACGTCAAATCTAAATTTGTTTATACTTAAAATGTTTGAACAGTTTTATAAGAAAAATCTTAGATGTAATGTTAGATCGTAAATAAAGATATTAGCGAAGAGAGCACGCACGTGCGCATGCTATGGAAATATTTATTTTTAAATGCTTATATTTGTTAAGTGTGCACTTAACAATATTTATACGGAAAAGAAAATGATGTAAACTTTTAAATATTGACAGTTTACAAAAGATCTGAAATTAGAAGCAACGATAGATCAGTGATAGCATGTATAGATGCCTCGTGAATGCTGTAAGTTCGATTCCCTGCAATGAGCTTTCAATAAAGGAAAATATCTTGATAGCACCATAGCACGTTCGTAAGGCTTTTTCTAATACTCGTCTGCCTAGCTACCACCCTTAAGTAATTCTCTCATCAAATATCTATTGATGTGTTCTGACAGTTGCACTTCAAAACCACTTCCGCCTATAAGCTTAGAGTGGGATCTTGGATCACATCGTCACTTAACTTCAGGTGAAATTGTAACCATAGCGCTAAACCTATACAATATTAAAAAAGAAATTAATATTTTAAACATTGTAACCTTTATTTATAAGCTCTAAGCAGATTAAGTTAATTCAAATATTATATAATGTATGCAATCTTTGGTAAATGTGATAAAACTGAAATGACTATAGCCAGTCAAGAGCCTCGGTTGTCACGGCTGCAAAGAGTGCTCAGGAAATGTTCCTACGATCTTGCGAGTGGCCGCGCCCACACATACCTTTGCCTCTCTCTGCCCCTTCTCGCCCGAGTCCGCACACCACCGTTCCCTCAAGATTCCTCTGTACAACTTACACTCTTCAAATATAGTAGTTTGTTAAAGCACGACATCGAGCGTTATAGATATCATATCATAGCCATAGCAACCGCACACTCTCACACCCTAACAGCTTCATCAATATAAAGTCAGCTATGGATTTTCTCTTTTATAGATCAAACTGTATTATGATTTATTTAATTATATCTTGTATAATAGAGAAATATTTTATCTAAACATTTTAAAGGTATATAAGGAACTAAGATATACGGGCCACCGGTTGTCTCTGTCATGGCGCAACAGCAATCTCTGTCATAGATCTACCAGTGTATTCCACATTCTTTGGGGTTTGTGTTGACGGTAGTGATGATGATAGCTTAGTGAGAGCACGTAACTGAGAGTCACCGTTATGGTGTTTCGGCGAGCGCAGGGCAAGGCGAGGTCTCGCACCTGTTCCGCGGGCTCCGGTACAACTCTATTAAGATTAATAGAGTTCTGTTTGTATGTGTGCGTGTCGTGTCGTGCGTGATCGCTATTTGCTCGGCATCCGGTACAATTAGAGTGCGCGGTCGGAGCACGCGCTCGAGGCTCGCGGCTCGCACCGCATTTTGTGGTAGTTTTTGTTATCTGAGTAGTACTTGCTTCATTTGACAGCAACGTGACGGGTCGTGACGCGGCCCCGAGCACTGGCTAGATTCTGCTTCGAGATGAAATTAACTGCACATTGTAACACAACTTTAATTGATATTTCTTTTTCTTTAAACTTGTTATTTTATTTTACTTGTTTGAATAGCTATGTACGTCTCTTAATATTAGCAACATACACACAGCACACAATACACACAAGCAGCTCAGTACATAAAACATTTAACAGAAAGACGCATTACGTACAATTACTTAATCAGAAAATTGATACTTATAAGAGTGACTTTTCAGTTTTCACAATATAAAGCTTTTATTTATTTGATAAATACATACATATATATTGATTTACTAACAGTACAAAATAAAAAAATTAAAAGAAAAAGTTTACGCAACTGTAATTTAGATTTGTAAGTAAAAGACTTCAACGCAGACTTACGTATGCGCTCGATGATTTTTGCATGGTCGCCAAGATAACGTCTTGTAATATGTTTATGAGTTGAAATTAAATAATAGGACCTTTTGCAACAGATAGATAAACTGTGAGTAAAGCCTTTCGATCATCATAGAGCTGTAACTTAAAATGTTTGAAAGTATACATTTTTTGAACACTTAGTAACGGAGGCTATCGTGCGCCGCGCACGAACCCCATTTACGGATTACGATTCACAGATAAAGACAGAATACGAGGAATTCGTGAGATGAATAAAGAGCGAGATTATATCCAAACACAAAGGTTTATTATTATATATATATATATATATATATACATATATTATATACATGAGCACAATCACACATGACATTAAGAGAGAATGTTGTCGTTAACGATAACACTTAAAGCCTACAGAGACTGGTTCTCACCTGCAATTCCCATTATATATACACTCATATATACAAAACCCAGACATAATAATGTATTCAAAGCTATATATTTCTTACAAAGAGCGCTAATAGTTTAGTGATTAAAGTTAACTTATTAGCAGTTCGTATAAACAGAACTTAATTACATCTCTGATCATTTCCAACTTTCTTCTAACCGCGAGCGCCTGCGTTCGCTTTCAATGTTGTTGTAATCTCTCGAGTTGGCTAGGACACTCTAGCCAATATATTTAAATTTGTATACTCCATTTCTTGTAAAATACAATCGGATAGATAAAAGAATAAAGCTGTCTTTTTTACTTTTATTTACACGCGCACACGTTTTTACAGCACGTACTGATGGACTGAGGAGCTTCATGCCATCGCGGCATCGGCACAACTTATATTGTAGTATATTGTAGCTTTGACGTTAATAAGCACCTTTTTAGGGACCAAATTGAATAAAGATTTTTGGTTTGATTCAATTTGATTGTATTCATTTCGTTACTCTTCCAGACCATACAGTCATACAGCATACAGCGCTGCACTACGTTAAAATATTAATTACTAGCAACCCGCCCCAACTCCGCACGAACAAATTATGTTAATCATACAAAATAGATATTTATTTTTTTACCCACCTCCTTGGGTGGAACCTCAACTTGGGTGGGTTGGAGGTTGGAGGATGGAACGAGTTAAATACTTGCAGCAAAAAAGTTGGTTTTTGTAAAAGTCACAAGTATGAGCTTTTATCGAAAAATTTTCGGAAGGTAATAGCTATTTTTTAAACCCAAAAGTAACAAATTTAAACTTCTTTATGTTTAATGTTAGAAGATCGTCAGACAACCATTTCATCACGGTATATAATGCTGATTCAGCATAGTAGTGAGTTTCTGACCAGTTATTATCGTAAATAATCATGCCTGTACCATCAGCATATTTAATAATGTTGCAGTGTGGTCAAACAAATCATTTATATTGATAAGAAAAAGTGTAGTACCCAGGACCTTGAGGGACGCCGTATGTCAAAAATTCACCCTCGCTAGTAACGTCGTTTATTCTAACACACTGACAACGCTCATTGAGATAATCTTAAAAAATATTCAAAGTTAAGCCTCTAATGTTAATGTGTTGTAGTTTATTTAGCAAGATAGAATCCGAGACGGTGTCAAATGCTTTAGAAATGCCAACTTAGGTCTACAATCAAAAGACTTTGAACAACATTTTTAGTCAAATCTAAAACTGCATCTTCAGTTGATTTTCCACGCATAAAGCAAAATTGATCATTCACTTTAATAATATTACTGCTACGAAAATTTAATAGTGTTTTATTTATTCGTTTTTCAATTTTTTTGGAAAATATATAAATACAGGACGGCTAATACAATAATAATCTGTAAATATTAATACAATATTTGACTCCACCCTTATATATTGTTTGTACAAGGGCTTTTTTAAAAACGTGGTAAAAACAACCGGATTTCAAACAGAGGTCGAATACATGCAGCAGAACTGGCATCAAAATACATCTAGCAGCCCTGACGATTAAAGATGACATTCCATCTCATCCGATAGCACAATTATTTTTTTAAACCAAGAATGATACATTCTGTTTCTTTAAAGTCTGTATCGTATAATGACATTTAATTCAATATTACACTAGTTTTCAAATTAAAGTTACTTATGTTAGCAGAAGGTGTAGGAAATTGAGAAGCAATGGATGTCCCAACATTAGCAAAAACCCCATTGACGGCATTAATAGAAGAGAAACGATCTGGACTGATGAATAACAACTCATTACAACTAGAGTACATTTACTACCGATATTGGCAAATTGTTTTAAATAATTTCTAAGTAGCCTTTGGATTACTGCTGGCCATATGGAGTTTAGTTTGTTCATGTTTCTTTTTAACTGATTTAAGGAGATTATTACAGAAGTTCCTATATCGTGAAAAGGTAATTTTTAAGATGTTCTTATTTGGGTAATTTTTTACCTTTAATTGTAACTTATCTCTATTCCAAATACACCGTGAAAGAGCAGGAGTAATCCAAGGCTTAAGGATTCTGTCTTAGCCAGGAATTATAATTATCTTGGTATTATTATGTATTATTGTGGAAGCAGTTTCGACAAAATGTTTAGCAGCCATATTGGTTTCTAGACAACTTAAATCTGGGGTGAAATTAGTTTACTGAAGAACATCGCATACTGTGTTGACATCTGTTCGATGTAGTACACGTCTTGGAGGTTGGAGTTCCACTGCTACAGTTTAATAGACCTTTTTATGAGGAATAATTTTGTAAAACATCGTTTACGTAACGCACTCTAATAAAGCTACTGGCCAGAATGATGTTTTTCGACTTCTTCAACATTAATTGTTATATTTCAGTTAAGTTCCATAAAATCTTAGTAAATTATACCCTTAAACATTGGTCATGAACTGCTTCATGAATTTGTGAAAACCGTATGAAAATCGATTTCATATATATTATAACTATACCTAGGTTTTAGAGTTTTTTTTCAGTAGTTTTGAAGGCCTTACTGAAGGCTAGTTCCAAGATGAGACGTAATCTTATTAGGCATTGACTTGAATGTTGTATTGTTATTGATTTTTTATGTTAATTTAACAGTATATTTCTAATGTGGTAACACTCTGTCTTCTTTGCAAATATGTCGTAGCGGTGGGCATTCTACAATGTAATATCACAAAATATAATGTCAAAACAATATGTTCCTTTATCTTGCATCAAAAAAGGTTATTTGCCAAAGTTTGTAATAATTTGTATTTATATTATTATGCATATCTTGACGGGATACATGGCCGTCATTATATTGACAACAGTCGATAAAAAGTATGTTATTAACAATCATTGGTAATATTATATAAGGTTTACCGTCAAAAAGGTTAATATACAAACAATCATTTAAATTAATATTAATGTTAATAGTAATAAAATTAATAATGAATGTTAATAATAATGACAAAAATATATAAAGAAAATATGGCGTAATTACAAAAATAATGCGCAACTCACATAGAGATGTGCCGAAGTGTAGATATAGTATTCGTTCGCACACACAAGACACTCGAGAGAGGTGGTTTAGAATGCACGTGACGACATCAGAGTGCGTCATGCCGTTTACCATGACGTTATATGGATCGATTTTGTTACGGAGTCATGGCAATAGATGTTTTACAACAAAAATCTAAATGCCTCCTCAGATTTCAGCGCTTATTTTCAAAGCTCCTTCAGCTTACGAACTTTTTCTGAAATTGTTTTTCTTATGTTTTTTAGGTCCTTGACGCCATTTCTTGTCGCTTCGGGATAATAGAATGGTACTGAGAGATGCACAGTCGACCAGGTATCAGCCAATAGTGCAGTGTAATATTATAGCTCAATTGGTAGTGTTAATGAACGCCGCCTCAAGGGACGTAAGTTTGAATCCACCTAAAATAAGCTTGAGGTTTCAGCGAGGGAAAACATTGTGATGAAACCTTAGCAAGGGGGTAAGATTTTTCGAATGCCCAGCCGGCTAGCAAACAACCTCAAATTGAAAATCTGGCGCCAAATACTTATAGGTAAGGCTCCTGCAGTTGCGCTTGAGAACCTGCAGTCCCTCCACTACGCTTAGTGTATCGACTATCTTAGGTCACATCGTCACTTAACATCAAGTAAGATTGTGTCCATCATTCTAAATCTTATCTATAAAAATAACAGCAACATACACTATGTATACGCCAGATACACTTAACACCTTATTTACTTTGTAAGACTGTATTCGTGTGCTTACACTGAGTGCATTGTGTATCATCGAAATAAATGTTCTTCCTTTCTTACTTAATGCGAAAGCATTTCACTAGTTTTTTTCACTAGACTAATATATAACCATAACAATATAACAATAACCTAAGCTGTCTAGTTACAACAATCCGTAATTCGGTATTGTCGAAATATTTTATTAATTAACGGACAAATTACATAAAACCCTGTATCACATTTATTTTCCCGTAGAACATAACTATACATATCCTATATACTTGTTACATGTAGATTCAATGAAATCGATATTTTTCCTTTTTGCCTTTACTTGCCTTATACCGAGTCATGCCGCGAAAGCTGAACACGCCGGCGTAGTTTTTGTACTGTGAGTCAGTGCGGGCACACTAACCGCGTCGCCACTCGCTTTCATCATAATCCGGACTGTGCGCCGGTAGGACAAGCCGCCAAACTGAAGCCTGAAGCTTTCCAATTACAATAACGCATTGAATGACATATTATTATTTGAAGATTAATTTAGAAACCGATTGCTAGTTATCTATAGTTTAAATTTTTACTTTAAGTATCAACATTTAAGAGAAGTTCTCGTAATGTTTATAATGTTTTTGAAAATGATATACTCGTTTACAGAGATCATGGGTCTCTCTGACGTCATCAATAATATTAATGTGATGTGACTGGTAAAGGGTTGGAACCGTCACTGCACTTGTAAAATATGGCATTTCCTTTGCTTTTCTAATTTACGTATATTTAATAACGGTGAAGTTACAATTCTTTCTCTGTAGGTATATGAATTTTGATTTCGTTACAACGTTTTTTAATGAATTTAGCGAGAATTCGATCGCTTCAGAATGTGGTGGATAGGTATTCGAATGTAGGGGCCCTATATCATTAAGGCACCGTGGTAGCGTCGCCGTGGTGTCTTGAACTACCAAACGAGAAACACCAAAACGAACACCAGCATTGTCAATTACAAAATGGACGTCGAAGAGTTAATAGTACTCTTACTATACGTACGACGCAAAAGAAAATTAAATAACAAATACAGAAGGCAGCGGTGGATTCATCCTTTCTTAGCCAATTGTCCTAATAATTCGTTGGTTCAAGCCTGTGATTCAGTTACCGGTAATAACAACCTTGGATGCGCAACCAAGCTGATGCCAGGTGAGGTACCTACCAACTGTAGACCTTTTGTCGGTGTCGTGACCGGTGGCCACGCCATGACATCCAATGAGATAGAACCTTAAGTGCGGTCCAGGGTTAGTGGTTGCGGCGTGCGTCAGGCATGCGACGCGTTCACTCTTGAAGCCGGCGCTGTGTGACCGAGCGGGGACAACGCGGAGCCGCGTGCCAACGTACGGACATACGAAAGTAAAAGCACATACCGAGCGCGCGTCGCCCGCGCCCAACATCACCTGAACCTCCAACAAGCCACGACGTAGGTGTCCACACGTACCACACAACTCGCTTCCTCACATAAATACTTTTAACACTCTACCTAGGCAATATTTCACTGAGAGTGTTGATTCATATCGAAGTAAATCGGAAGGCTAGTTAGATATAATATGATTAGAAGTTTAGTCGCTGTTATCTCTACTGTAATGATTTATATTGTTTTTTTAACATTGTTTAACATTAAAGCATTAGATTCATGAGCAGTTCGGGCGGTCCCACATCCGTTCAATTCATAATAATTGTGAAAGGACCACGTTCTATCGGAGCCGGCGCCCTGCGCTCGCCGTGACCGGTTCTCTCTCCTCCACGCCACCCCGCCCTCCTCTCGGTCGTGTGTCCGTTTAACTCGAAACCATAGTCCTATAATAATATAATTACACGTTGCATTGACATTATTTCGTTTCTAAAACTAAGTAGTTTCAGTTAGAAGTTAACAAAACTGATAATCCTTCAGGGGTAGTTAAGCTTAGTTCTAACCCAGGATAGATAAATCTGGAACTTTAAACATAGAAATAAGTCGTGATACTCATAGCTTGTAGGCAGCAGGGTATTTTGTAGTGCGCAGCTCACCAGCTGTTTGCTGCATATTGCTTGTTAAGTATCTATAACATGGTTTTCCCTTAAAATCGATATCTTATGAATTTCTATCTGTTTAAGAGTAATGACGTAGTACTGATTGTTGACGAAAGTTTAATTGAGTTTAATTATTTAATAATAAAGTTGTTTTATTTCAATCAGCTCGTAATTACAACTATGTGAGAGGAGCTTTCATGTTTAGATATTTAAAGTTCGACCAACAATTAGTAAAGTAAAATAAATTAACAAGTTTTGTTAAAATGTTTCTTTTTAATTATTTACAGCATTTGGAGTATGACTACAGGCCTCATGTCATGGTAATCAATAATATTATTCAGACAGTAACACACTACAGTTGTTAGAACATATCAGTTATTTAGTCGGGTATCAGGAATTACTCTATGGCAATGGTACCTTTTAAGCAACATATTTTTTTTTTTACCAAAAGCAAAAGCACGAACAAGTTTTGACTTCAGATAATATGAAATTGCGATTGCCTGAGGTTATTTTTCCTTACAATGTGAAACGTTGACTCCTATCCTTCCTTTTATGTAATCGCATCTTTATATGCCGACTGTTAATATCGCATCGTATCGCATCCTATATTGTAGCATGAGTTTTAAAGTTTTTAAAACGCTATGATCACGGATTTAATTGTTAGGAGATGTTGTCGATTTAGTATCTACAATGTAATACAAACATATTTTATTTTCACTTTAGGTTAACGGTTATAGAAAGAAAATCAACTTCCTCGGGGAGGCAGATCTCATCTGAGTGTAGACAGTGAAACCCTTCAGCTAGTTTATGTTTATGTTTAGTATGCTTGCATGCTGCTAGGATACTCTGTAATGTTAATTTAGCTAGCCAACGCCTTCAGGTAGAGGTTTTATTTTTGCCTTTGTGCTATTTTAATTGTGGTCCATGAATTGCGGTTGAGAGGCAGTTCATTATTTAATTTTCTAGCTCTTTTTCCATGATCACTTGACATGTATTGGGATTATGGAATTGAGTTCTAGCCGTAGAAATCAATTTACCATAAAAATGCAATGCTGTGTACGAATATTATTGAGTTACACTGGTGCTCCAAGAAAAACTTATTATGAAACTGATATTTTTTGTTTTATATATCGTAAAATATGTACATGAGTACATTAGTGATACAACTAGAACTTTCTATTAAAAAGCTCTCCTACTTTTTGTGATAAGTTCTATATGAGTATACCTGGAACCAGAGTATTTGTTTACGTGGGTAATAAGAATATTTTGTTTGCATTATAGACGCTTCGTCGTCGAACGAGGCGGTCCACCTGCAGCGGAGGCTGCTGAGCCTCAGCTCTGAGCTGGTAACGCTCCGCAATCACTTGCACGTCGGCGCGGCAAGTGGCTCGGCACCGGGACCCAACTCCGGCGGGCAGCCCGCGGTGCCGCCGCGCGCGCCCCACCTGCTGCCCCCTCCGGCAGTCGCGCAACCACCCTACCATCCGGTCCCAGCGCCACCAGGTAACTAACGTATATACTAATATAATATATAACGTTATATGGAATGTATATATATAATATAGCGTATATACTAATATATAGCAAAACTCTACATTCGCGACCAAAATACATGGTATTGTAAATAGTTATCCATATTTCAGTGTAAAATTAGTTTTGATCAGTTCTATGTGTTCTGTTTAAATCGAAATTTAAAAAAATCTGATGTCCCACAGAATCCCCAATAGACGCGAAACGTAAAATATCTCAAAGGTACATTATATTTAGAATTACATTTGTAAACGCTCCATTTTAGAGACGCGATGGCGCGGCGCAGTGGGAGCGGTTGGAGCCCCGGGCGCTACCGGGCCCCCGACTACGGCAGCTGCGGCCGCACCCCCCGGTACTGTTGGTGCGACCGGCGGAGCGACGGGCGGTGCGGCCCCCGACGTGGACGACCTGATTCATCTACGCGGGCCCCTCACCGAGGACGCCGTCGTACGCGCGCTGCAGACACGATTTTATCACAACAAGTTTTATGTGAGTGCAAGTCTTCCATGTCGAATAATTTTTAGTGAAACTATTGCACGATCTCGGTATTTCTGTTTACCGTTAAAAAAAATTACTCACATCGTAACTGATTTTTACTACAATTTCTCTCTTAAATTTAATGACGATGTATTCTCAGACAATGGTGGGACCGATCCTGGTGGCGGTGAACGCATACACGGACACTAGTAATGCGTTGACACTGACAGCAGCACGAGCACACCGCCCGGAGCTGGCGCGGCTCGTTCACGACGCCGTGCGGCACCAGGCCGACACCGGCTACCCGCAAGCGATCATCCTTTCCGGTATTGTGTTCTCCCTCCTCTGACTTATATACAAGCGTATCAATATAAAATTTATGAGTGTGAGAGATCAATGTGAAAAATCTGTCGAGCGATACCCTATTAGCGTGTATTTTCAGGAGTGTCCGGATCCGGCAAGACACACGCATCCATGGTGTTGCTGAGGAGGTTGTTCGATGTAGCGGGCGGTGGGCCCGAGACGGACGCATTCAAACACCTCGCAGCCGCGTTCACCGTCCTGCGCGCGCTCGGCACAGCGGGCACGCCCTCCAACTCGCACTCCAGTAGAATCGTGAGTAGCAACTCTACTGTTCGACCTCTGGGTTCCGAGCTTTTGTAATGAATTCAGTTCACGTCAACCGTTCTGTCATTCGCAGGGCCACTTTATCGAGGTGCAGGTGACTGATGGAGCACTGTACCGAACCAAGATTCATTGCTATTTCTTGGATCAGACACGTGTCGTGCGCCCGCCTCCGGGCGAGCGCAACTATCATATCTTCTACCAGATGCTAGCCGGCCTTACAGCCGACGAGCGCTCCCGATTGCATCTTGAAGGGTACGGACCTCGAGATCTCAGGTGAGTCTTGAGACTTGGTACCCTGATACCAGAGTCGAACTAATATTTCTGCCTTTTATATACATTTCCTATTTCATCCGTATAGGTATTTGTCGAGCCCACACCCGCGACGCGCTGAACCGGAAGATGCGGCTCGTTTCCACGCTTGGAAAACTTGTCTCGTGATACTCGGCATTCCGTTTCTGGACGTGGTTCGTGTCCTCGCCGCCGTCTTGCTCCTCGGTAATGTGCAGTTCGTGGAGGGCGCGGAGGGAGGCGCGGAGCCCGCTGGAGACGCGGAGCTGGCCGCCGCCGCTGCACTGCTCGGCGTGGCCGCACCGGCGCTGCTGCGCGGGCTGGCAGCACGCACGCCAGCGCGGCGCTCGGCGCGACCGGTGCGAGGGCCGGCGACTCCTGCGGCGGCGGGGGCGGCGCGCGATGCCCTCGCGAAGGCGTTGTACTGTCGCACAGTTGCAACCATTGTACGGCGAGCCAACTCTCTAAAGCGTCCGGGTTCGACGCTCGGTACGCTGTCCTCGGACTCGAATGAGTCAGTGGCTGGAAGAGGTGTGGGAGCCGCGAGCGGCACCGGCTCCGGGGGAGCGACACGGGCGGGAGCACGCTCGATGGCCGCGTTGAATGACGCCGTGCGACACGCGACCGATGGATTTGTCGGGATTCTAGACATGTTCGGGTTTGAAGACGCAGCGCCGAGCCGGCTGGAGCACTTGTGCGCTAATCTATGTGCAGAGACGATGCAGCATTTCTACAATACGCATGTATTTAAATCGGCGGCGGAGTCGTGCCGCGAGGAGGGTGTCGCTTGCCCGTTCGAAGTGGAGTACGTGGACAACGTCCCTTGCATAGACCTGGTGTCATCGCTGCGGGGCGGGCTGCTGGCGACGCTGGACGCGGAGTGCGCGGCGGGGGGCTCGCCGGAGCAGTACGTGTCGCGCGTGCGGGCCGCGCACCGCACACACCCGCGGCTGGCGGAGGCGCGGCCACCGCACGCGCGACGGTTTGCAGTGCGCCACTACGCGGGCGAGGTTTGCTACGACGCGGCCGAGTTCCTGGAGGCAAATCGTGACGCGGTGCCGGATGACCTACTCGCTGCTTTCGACTCCTCCACTTGCGAATTTGGTTTTGCGACGCATCTTTTCGGCGCTGAACTTAAGGTCAGGATAAGCTTTTTCTATAATTTATTTGCACCTAATCATCCAAAGTTAAGCTTAAAGTTAAGGGTAATATATTTTTTCATTGTGAAATAATACGTATTTTTATTTTTATTTATTTATATAGCAAGTCAACATTGCATAGACATAAAGTTAATATACAAAACATAACGAATAACGATTCCAATGCCGGTACAATAATTAAAGACATGCATAACTTATATATAGATAAATATGACACAAAATTAAGTCTAAAAGTTTAACAAACACAAATATGCAAATAAATGAAATCATGATTGGGACAACAAATAATGTATTATGTATATATATATATTTCTAAATCAAAATTATTCATGCAAAACCTTACCTACTAAACAGATTGTGTAACTTATTTTTAAATGAATCAAGTAACGTATGAGTATAAGAAATGAAACGTATTGCAGGCTCTGGCGGCGCAGGGCGGAGCGAGCGGTGGACAATTCCGCGCATCACCCACCGTGGTGGCGGAAGGCGGATCTACATTGACACAAGACTTCCACACGAGGCTCGACAATCTGTTGCGCACGTTGGTGCACGCGCGGCCGCACTTCGTTAGGTGCTTGCGCGCCAACGGTACTGAGACCCCGATGCTGTTCGAGCGCGCTACAGTGGGGCGGCAGGTGCGCGCGCTGCAGGTGCTGGAGACCACGCAGCTGATGGCGAGCGGGTACCCGCACCGCATGCGGTTCCGCGCCTTCAGCGGCCGGTACCGCGCGCTGTGGGGCCGCGCCGCCGAGCGGGAGGCGGGCGCCGGCTGTGCACGGGTGCTGCGGGCCGTGCAGGCCGCCGCCGCTCCTCCGGCACCCTCCTCGCCGGCCGCTGTGCGCTGGGCACTCGGGAAACGACACGTCTTCCTCAGCGAGGGCATGCGACAGGTGCGCGAGATGTTACCAAAGGTTATATGGATATATTTTAATCTGCATAAATAAATATTGACTCGAGCACATGTCCGTTTCAGGTGCTGGAGCGCATGCGACGCGCTCGGCGCCAGGCTGCAGCGGAATGCATACAGGCGGCCTGGAGACGGCACCGCGGACGGCCGCGTGGCCCCGCGAGTGCGCCCGCCCCCCCGCCGCCCGCAGCACCGGCCCGGCCGCGCCCCGCCCCGATAGCCGGCACGCCGCCGCCCGACCCCGCTGATAAGTGTGACCCGACGCTCGTGAAGCGTACTTGCTCACTATTCGGTCTCGACTTAGTACGTATAAACAGTGACTTTCCTTATCCTTATTAAGCTACTATTGTCCCGCGACAAATAGTATCGTATAATAAATATCATTAGTAAGTTTTTTTTTTTTATATTTACGGTTTAGCGTTATGGCCATAATCTCACCTGATATTAAGTGACGATACGACCCATGATGGTAAACGCGCTAAATCTATGAACGAACTGGCTCTCAAGTGCAACTGCCGGAACATAACTATAGGTATTTGGCGGCAGATTTTCAACTTGAGGGTGATAGCTAGCCAGTCGGGCATCAGAAAAAGCCCTACCACCATGCTATGGTTTCCTCACGATGTTTTCCTTCACCGAAAGCTCAAGCTCATTGAAGGCGGTTGGATTCGAACTCACGTCCCTTGCGTAAAGTCGTACACACTACCGACGCTACCGACGAGCTATCATCGCTGCACCGCAGACGAGAGTACTTCATGTGCAGTTTAAATAATTTTTGATTGATATGAGAGTGTGTCCCCGCATGGTCAGGAGCGGCCGCCGCCGCTGCCCGCGTCGCGCGCGTACACGGTGGCGGGCGGCGTGAAGCTGCGCTACCCGCAGCGGCGCACGGTGCGCGCGGACTGGGAGGAGAGCGCGGCGACTGCGGCGACAGCAGCGGCGGCGGACCCGGTCCGGCTGCGGCTCGGCGAGAGCGTGCTGGTGCTGGGAGCCGCGCGCCGCGGACACCTCGCCGTGCAGGTAAACAGACCGTACCAAATATTTCTAGCCGAGTGTCACCGAGTCGCACTATCACAGCATCACGGTGTATACAATGAAAAAGTAATAAAAAATAGCGGACGTTCCGCTTCGTACAGTTGGACTAGAAGATTTTGTGTGGTGATGATATACTTTTACCTCACAAACACATAATATAGGCAGTTATCATAAATTAATGTAGGGATATATTGTTATCAACATATAAAAATAATACATATTCATTTGCCGTTTACCTGAGGGACGTTACAAGGGGGCTTAGGCTGAGGGGCGTAGCATCATACTGAAACCACTGCAGAAATTACAATTGAATCATACGTTTAAAACAAATACTAGACGGGCTCGCAACTTTGTTCGCGTTGTATTAAATGTTATTTTTTTGATTGCTCAGGGACATTATTATTTCGTCAATACGAGAGGTATTTATTGTGCTATTACATACTTTTCACTTAATGTTATTTTTCTTATTGTTGCGTTTCCAAAAATCGCAACGTGTGCGTCAGTAACATTACACAATAAATGGACTGTCAGAGGCAAAAAGAATAGTCGTTTCTGAGATTAATACGTAAACAAACTCTTAGGCTTATAGAATAAATAATTCATGGCCTTTTCATCACGTACAACGAAAAAAAAGGGAAAAAATAGTTACAATTTTGTAGTAAATCAAATTAAATCGTTTATTTCTCAAAATAGGATAATAATGTTCACACTTTTGAAGTGAAAAATCTACTATAAACTTTTACTATGAATCTACAAATGAACCTGATGAATATTGTTTTAATGTTATTTGTAAAGTAGGACACATCTTAAAAATAAAAACCCTAAACTATAATACATATTTTATACTATATATGTACGGAAACGTTAGAAAATAGCACGTAACACGTAGAAAGATTTTTTTAGTATTCGGGGACATCGTATGATAAACAGCAAAATTAATACACCTACGAATATTTATAAAAACATTTATTTTTAATAAGTTAAAACCAGTGTGGCGAAATGCCCACAATCTCAGCTGATATTAAGTGACGATTTAATCCAAGATAGTAGATCGACTAAGCCTAGTGGAGTGAGTGGCTCGCAAGTGGTATACTAACGAACACCTATAGTTGTTTAAGGTCAGATTTTCAATTCAAGCTTGTTAACTAGACACGCGGGTATTAGAAAAAGACCTAGCACCAGGCTATGTTTTCACCACGATATTTTCCTTCACCGAAAGCGCAGGCTCATTGCAGTTATTTAAACTCACGTCCTTTGATGCGGCGGCCATATAAACTACCCTACCATTATCTGGTAGTTATGAGGTGATAATTTACGTGTGTAGTTCGTATATCGTTAGGTACTATGGTGCTAGGGCTTCTTTTAATGCCCGCCTGGCTAGCTATCACCCTCAAGGTGAAAATCTGCCGCCAAATACCAATAGGTGTGTTCCGGCAGCTGCACTTGAGAGCCAGTTCCTCCACAGGCTTAGCGTGTTTACCAGCCGTGTTTAGCGTTACTTAAGATCAGATGAGATGATGACCATAACGCTAAATCTTAACTATAAAAAAAAGAATTACCTGCGCGAATAAATACAAAGCATTATTAAAGTCCACGTGAATGAAATTGTCTGTGCGGCTGTCATGGTACCATCGGTTCCTATACGAGTCAAAACTGTGGTGTACTTTGCTGTACCAAGGATGTTACGAAGCTTCGACTCCGACTCCAAAAGGTCGGAACTTCCGATTAATTTTATACCTCCGACTTCAATTTCCGCTTCGGTACTTTTGAATCGGAGATTATAACGGTGATCTAAACAACTAGTAATTGCGGTTACAATAAGAACGTATAAAATCTAACTTGGAGGCTCAGAGAATTGCTTGATTTTTTAAAGAATTGCGTTTGAGGGCCTTCCCTTATGTTTTACTGAAGATACCAAATTTTCTTGCTTGTTACAATTCGTAATATCGAATATTATTATTGTATAATATATAATTTATTTATCACATCTGTCTTCTTCTTTACCTCCATTTTCCATTGGACTCCGACTTCGACTCCGATAAAGCAGATTATAAACTTTCGGTTCCGACGCCGGCTCCGATATACCCACCCCCGTAACATCTCTAGTGCGTACTTAAACGTATTTTTTATACTTTGATAGAAGTAAGTCCTGTTCAGTAGTCACCCTGTTTAAATGAGATTTTTTTGTAATTCAAGTCCTAATGATTAAATGTATAAAGTAAAGTTGAGTTGTAAAGTAGAGTTTGTGCACGCAGGTTGGCGGGCGCACTGTGCAGGTGCCGCACGCGGTGCTCTGCCCCCCGCGAGACGCGCCGGGCGCCGCCCCCGCCGCCTCGCGCAGGCTCCCGCCGCCCCCGGCGCCTCCGCCGCCGCCTCCGCCCCCGCACCAGCATGCAGTACAACTAGCGTAGCGAAACCACACTACACAAGAACTAAGTTCACATATAAAACAGTGAATGTGCCCAGACTGTGGGACCATTTTCGAAAGTGCCGAACTATACTTTTTATGACCTGTGTAAATATAAGTATAAGTGCTGTATGTATGTATGTACGTTGGTTTAAAGTTACGCAATTCTCTGCTGCGTATATGTGAGCCAGGGGCTCGACAAACAACTATGCGCAATGTTTCCGAATACTTTTGCAGAGAATGCGTTCAGTGTTCATTTACTATTCGTTCTGTTTGATAGTCAAGCCAAATCCTGGGAAATCTTCCCCGGATCGGCACGCGTTTAATATAACGGCAGTATTATTCTACGTTCAACAGAAATTCGAATCATATTAATACAAGTTCGTCGACATATAAAACTGCATTGTATATCAATTAAAGTAACAAAGAAATAAATTTTGTTTAGATTATAAAAATGAATACATTACTACTCTTGCATCAAACGTCGTTAATATTTTTTTCGTTTCGGCAATAATGAATATTATATATTGTATAAGATATATAGGAAAAGATATTGAGTGTGATTGTATAAGAATATGTAGGTAATTATGTGACGTGTCGTGAGATGCGACTCGACCGCGCCGGTGCTAACATGCCTCCGTTAGTATCGGAGTTAGATGTAGGGTAGATTGTAAAATATTCCAGTATTCTATACCGATGGGCAGCTTTGCCTCTGACTGAGTGGTCGCGGGGGGGTTGTAACACAACACTCTGCATGGGTGTCACTATCACTTACTTTAAACAGAACATAGTTACAATTTTCTTTAAATTTCTATAATGATTGCTGACTTTCTTGCAACGTGTTCTCAAGCATTTCAAAAATGAGAGACGTGGACACTCGGTTGGAACGAAGTTCATTTCGTAGTGTATTATTATTGATAAATGTATTATATTATTGATTAACAAATACAAATAAACGAATTATTATTGGCATCTGAGAGCAAATACATGAAACGCAGAAATAACTAATGAATTGAAGGAGTGGTAGGAAATCTTAACTAATATATTTTTTCTAGTTGTGAAAATAAATATTTTATTGTAAATCATTCAATTCTAGATTCATTATAATACGCCACGAAACAGCTGACGCTTATGACGTTACAAACTATATCTGCGCAGCCAATGAGAACTTACTGGCTGTCTTGAACCAAAAATCGCGCACCTATAACTGGGTATAGCCAATAGCATATGAGCTATGGATAACCGTCTACACTATAGAAAGATCATGACGCAAAAATAATAACTTTTTTTCTCTTAGCCCCCATCCGCCAAGTCTGTACTGTGTAATAAGGAACTTCATTTCAATAATAACTGCCCAACTTACTGCCGAGTGCGACATAGTACCTTGTGATAACTCTCTGGTTTGCTTGTGATCTCCCGCGACCGCGGCTCCCGGTTGTTGACGCACATTACTGTAACCACAGAGCTTGCCAACATGAGTCTGATTATTACGTTAAAATTATATTTTTTATAAATTAAGGGTACAAACTAATAAAGTTATATTGTATATTCATCGTCTTTTATTGTCTTTATATGTATAAGTGTGCATTATGAAAATACCTACGATATATACAATTAGAAGAGCGGTACGATGAGACAACGACTCAACGAGAAAAGTATTTTGTAAGTAATTTACAAGTCTTAGATTAAATCTTATGTGAGATTGTGTTTTTTACAGCCGAGCTGGTTACTGAAGAAATGTTTTCTAGTGGGGAAGAGATTGTCAGAGGAATAAGGTTTATGATACCTTAGATTATTCGAAAATTTTCCATACTTATTTCTCAACTGCTATAACTTACTAAAATTGATTTGACAAACCGGAGTAAAGAAATATGATTAAAAGATATTATCATAAGATTTAAAATGAACAGTTAATGTTCTGGTCTGTTTGTCGTCAGATTTACTATATATTTCTGTAAAAGCTATTGACATGCTTTAGTGATATAAAAAATTTTTTCCCTAAGTTTATAAGAATTTCCTCAAAATTTTAATAATAATCATTATCGAATTTTGACCACAGCGGTTATTTATTTATTTATTTTTTTCGACCTGACACGTGCTCTTAGCCTTAAGGGCTTTGACAGCTTCGCCGAACTTTTAGGAGCGAGTGCTGAGGCCCCACAGCGCCGAGGCAGCCCACAGCAGTGAACAGTAGAGAAATTGTATGGGTAGTAATAAAACACCAGTTCAGAACCTTAATACTTGTTTAATGCAACTTACAATAACAGAGAAGTAATTAAGGTAATTAATTATACACAAAATTATTTAAAAAACAATGTAACGTACTTATAGATTACTGAAAGCACCTCGATATTTACCGAACCTAAACGATACACGTTAATAATTTATAAGACAAGTTCGATATATTATTCAAAAAAGCCTACATTTAACGAATTATTTGTTTAGAAATTGCACGGAACAAATACGAAATGTTATTACATCAAAATTACATATAAAATTCTTTCATAAACAACAATATACTATATTTAAAAATTCTAATGTAACCACAATAAATGCATTAATATATATAAATACAGACAAACGGAATTACGCTTTAACAGTTGGTGGCAACTGTAAGATTGTTTTACCAGCAAATGTACCACCTTCTTACATACTCATAGGATTAGATCTAACACCTGATGTTAAGTGACTAAGTGGTCCAAAATGATGGACAGTCTAAACTTAGTGGATGGACTGGCTCTCGAGTGCAACTGCTGACTTGAGCGTGTGAGGTATCTAGGCGGGCATCAGGAAATACCCTATTTTGGTTCCCTCATATGTTCCTTTGCCGAAAGCTCCGGCTCATTGCAGAGATTCGAATTCGAGTCCGTTCACGCAGTTTCCGTACTGGTTACCATTGAGCCAACACTAATCTGTTGTGAGAGTTACAGGTTCGATTTGATACAGGCGTTTTTTAAAAGTTTCGTCAAACAGTAATACAATGAGAAAAGATCAGTATGACAAATAGCATACAGCGCGCGTATTGTATGTCATTCAATACATAGTTCATTTTACAAATAAACAATAGATTAGATACAAATACATGTCAAGTACCTGATTTACTCATTAAGCGATCACTTAGCAAGACACAGAAGAAAATATCATCTAGTATGAACACTGAAGGCGTGTGCGATGAACACTATACATACACACGATGCTCGTTTAGTTTCTAACGACTCACTAATCAAAATTTGGCCTCAAAGAGCGCTCCGATACACGCAGCGTCGGTATACAATTCTCGTATTTTTTTTTTTTATAAAACCGAACTCCTTAACATTATATATCATTTCTATCAATATTATAATACTGTATAAGAAGAAAGCGCATTATCAGTATATAATACAATAATTAATAAAAACAATATATTAGCTAACAATTGAAATTACCCGGTGCCATAGATTTACATATAAAATAGCATAAGAAGAATATACGAGTTGTGTGGGAATAAATCTATCAAAAAAAATATTATAAATTTTACAGAGTTGACGTACTGTACACTATCAGCTCTGCGTCGCGTCACGTGCAACCTTAACATAACACTAAATATACATTCAGATCAATTAACATGAGAAAATAATTTTACATAGCTAATTAATACAATTCAAGCAAACCTAAAGCGATAGACAAACTGCAGCATTACACTTATCAAAAAAGCAATTAAATTGCGATATTCTATATGTAGTGTATCATTACCATAGATAAAATATTATTATAGATTATTATTCTAAAATTGTTTCAACACGATTTATAAACATTCCACGAACAATTTTATAAAGATATAGTTATTTATGCATATTCAGATTTCAAATAGAATTTCGCAAATGTATCAAGTACCTACTAAAACATACGTAAATAGATATAACTTGGATATCCCTCCGAAACCACAAACGTTATCTATCAATACAAATGACAACTTTATTCACTATGCAAGAGCACAAAATACATTCAAAATTTTTAATATAAAGTGAAATCGAAAACGTTTATTTATTTATTACCTTACATAATATACGTGTAAAGGTTTCAGATAACATCGAATCGTGAAGATATACTTGTAAGTTTTAACATTAATAAACGACATTCAATATCAGCTAGTGATTACTTCAACAGGCAAAATTTATTTGTAGGTATTATCGGTAGGTACAGTTTGCTCCAACTGACCACACGCTGAGGCAGTGCACTTCTATATCGACTAACTGATCATAAAAATGCCCAATACATCAAACGTTTCAAAGGCAACAGCTCTAAAAATTAACATTTCTAAACACTGATCTCGAGCAACAGTGCCTTTGTATTTACACTTCAAGATGCATGTTAACGGAATGTCGATTGAACTATCCCACCGTATACCGTAGACAATATAATGTTAATTTTATAATTCGCATTTGCAAATTACTTTTCTAATCATAACCTTTAATTCTACAATCTGTCTCTGTCACCACATTCAGTACAACCACTCTTCGTTTTAAAAATAACGCCTGAATATATTCTTATGGCAATCGAATACCGAGACCGCACACAACTATAAATAGCGATGTATTATCAAGTATTTCAGCGAGCTCGCACTACCTCTCGATTACAGCATCATATAATATATAACAAAACATGCTATCACTTCAGCGCGATACTTCCAAACTTTAATAACCGCATAGCATAGAAACGGTTTCACTGCTGGGTTAGTTGTAAAATTGAGCGATAGTGGCTGAGTTAGATTGATGTCGAGCTGAGTCCCGCTCGGCCGCGAACCACGATGCTGGTGGAGGAAGCGAGCGCTCCGAGGGAGGTTCGCGGCCGGAAGCAACAGAGACAGGAAGTGCGTAGTGGGCGCCCGGGGCAAGGGCGTGGGGGCGCCGCTATGGGTTATTCCCTTGCGATGGGCGTGCTGCAGATAGCGCCCGGAGAGTGACTACCGAGAGGGGACTGTACGGGGGACTGGGCACTCGCGTTTACCTCTGGCTCGGTGGGTGCCAGTAAATGCGTAAGGGTGGGGGAGGGAGAGGGTTGGGACACGGGTCCGGTGTCGGTGGAATGCGAGTCGGGCACGCATAGCGAGGAAATCACACTGGTGGAGGAGAGCTCGTGGACGCAACGTCGCTGCGCCTCTGCAACAAGCAACATCAAACATTGTATCAAACCGATACCCAGTTAATAGTGCGTATGGACGCCGCGCTGCACCAAAGAGTCAGTTCGAATCTATGTAATGAACTTGAGCTTTCGGTGAAGGAAAATATTGTGATGAAACAATAGCATGACAGTAGAGCTTTTTCTAATGCCCGTCTAGCTATTACAATTTTTTACAGATTTCCTCATCGAAATGCGCTAACGCCTTACCCGGACTCAGGTCAAAGGCATGAGGAATATGTGGTGGCTCATCAAGTGCTAGTCACCCAAAACTACCCACTAAGACACACCACCTTGCCACTTCAAACTCCCGTGGTGCCAAAGATCAGGGACAACTTTTGCAATTCTTCTGGTGGCTAGCTATAACCCTCAAGTTGAAAATCTGTCGCCAAATACCTATAGATGCGTACCTATAGCTGAACTTGACTTGATGTCTTGACCACATCACGTAAGCATAACGCTGAACCTCTAGTTAAAAAAAAAACCTAAAATCTAATTAAACCTAAGAATTCGAAATAAAACAGGCGCAGGTTTCTCGAGAATACTGCAGTATATTATAATATATTCCTATGTATGTACAGTAGGTAATAAGGAAGAAAGCGAGCGTCCTCGAGCTGGTAATAAATCCAAATAACAATGACGTAACGCGTACTCGTTAAAACGTTTCGAGAGAACGTAAAAATAAACGGAACCCACATAATGGTCGGGCGGATCGGGCCGCTGACGACGCGTCTCCAACAGGAACACCTGATTCTGGGACGAATAACTCCTCGTTCCCGAGGATATAGGCGAGTGATTAACTACAGAGACGGTACTCACCGATCATGTTCTGCAAATTCTCTATCACAACCTCCGTGTTGTATGTGGCGTCGACTGCGCGGTGCAGGAACGCCGTCCACGTGCTCAGCTCTGCCTCCTGCAATATCACAGCTAGGGATGCAACATCATTCACAAACATATCGATCCTTTAGCTAAGGAAACATCAATACCGAAGGTAGCGCCGTTTTAGATCGATACATCCATGATTTTTAACATTTTATAATAAATAAACCTTAATTTGGAAAACTTGGTAACAAAAAAGTTGTCTCTCTTGAATAATTAGCATCGAAGCTTCAAACGATTTGCAAATATAACTACGAAGCGAAGCGATGATGGCTCAGATGGTAGCGCGTACGGACCCCGCATCGATAGACGCGAGTTCGAAACCCTGCAATGAGCCTGAGTTTTAGCTAAAGGAAAACATCGTGATTAATCATAGCTTAGTGATAGAGCTTTTTGTTATGCCTGCCTAGCTGCCTATCACTCTCAATGTGAAAAACTGCCGTCAAATATCTATATGTGTATTCCAGCAATTGCACTTGGGGGCCGGTCCCTTTACCAGGCGAAGTGCATCCACCAAATTAGGCGGAATCGTTACTTAACATCTGTAGAGTTTATGGCCACAATGTTAAATCTAAAAAACACATATATTTAAGGGTAGGACACTACAAATTGTGTCGGACTGAATATGTAGACCGGTGCCCTTAGCCAAGGTGTCTTCTGAGAATTGATAATATACGGAAAAAACAAGGAATATATGGGATAAATGCAACGCAAAGACACTTTTTATGTTAGCAATTGTTGGATTATTGGCGCATTAGTGTAACACCAATCATAATGACACGCTTAAGAGTGCTGCGTTCCACTATGAGTCGTAATATTTTCAATAATGGAACCTGAATGATATGTTTGAGAAAAATTTGTGACCTCAGTACACCGGTAAGCCCGTAATAGTGATTTTCTTTTAGTTTGTCGTGTTCCGTTCCTTAGTGTCATGCAACAGTGTGGTGACAGTAGGGGGTTCTGCTGGATATCTTATCCCTACCAAATTGTTATGGTATTTGGATTATATTGCGCTTACAATAAGACAATGCAGTGCAGGTGCTGTCTTTTACTTTGCCAAGAAAAACACAGAAGTAAATATTAATACATTTTAGTTTGAGAAATCGAAATATAATGATTAATAATCTGTTCATTGGACTTAAGAAGTTCAATAGGTTTGTGGCCTTTTTAATAGTTTATAGGTTTAGCGTTATGGCTACGATATCACCTGATTTTAAGTGACAATATGGCTGAAGCTGGTGAACACGCTATACCTATAAGGTATTTAGTGACACATTTTCAACTACAGAGTGGTAGCTAGGCAGACAGATATTAGAAACAGCCCCACTGCCAAGTACTATTACATTTTACCGATCGATCGGAAGGAAACATTCTGGAGCACGAAAACAAAAGGTTTTACAGTGGGGACGTCTTTATTAGGGTGAAACATTATATCGTTTTCCTATAAAATAGACTTAGTTATATTACGCTGAGCCCGAAATTTAATATTTCAAGGTAGAAGCAAAATCATGCCGTAAGCTTCGAACCTCGGAAAATAATACGAACGTATGTATCGACCAGCAGGATAACTTACAACTAATGAGAGGGTGAAACGCGAAGCCCTGTCGATACTTCAGAACGCGACATCGTGAAGCGTAGGACAGTGACCGCTCACCGCGCCGTGATTATGGTATACACACACAACAACCTATGTTGTTTTGTTTTATTGATTTTCAAGTAAAAACTATGATTCGTTTCTTTATTTTTTGCAAGTACAAAATGTTCAAGTTTATTCATAAATAAAAAAAATGTGATAACACGAAATATAAATGAAAAAAATTAATATTATCTTTAAGTTTTAGCACGTTCTTTCTCTTTCATTCTTTATCTGACCCTCTGCTACATCCTCAGAAATTGTGGTGACTGCAATCGAGATATGTCCTTGTCGGTGATGATGATTTTGATGTCTACAGTGTTGCAATCGTTGTGACGTATAGAATCGGGTTCATGTCCATCGGTTTTAATATTTATTCTCAGCTGAAATCTCGACGTTCCATGAATTTATAAATACTAGACGACCCGTGCAAATATAACGCACATTGTCATAATCAACCACTAAATTGTACTTATTTCATTAACTTCCAGTTGGCGCCCTTAGATATTTATGGAACTCCTAATGAGGTTACGCCTTTAATAAGAATAGTTAAAATTTTCCTATCAGGTTATTTTTCTTCAATAAATGAAAACTTAAATTTTTAAATAATGCCTCAATCATGAGTTTTCACAAAGAATTAAGGGAGGAATGGCGATGCCACAAAAACCTTCTGACAAATAATATAAATGACAAAATTTGTTTATTAATTGACTAAAATGATCGTTGTAAAGTTGAAACGTTCGTTCCAGTGTACGTGTTTTACTCTGAGCTTATTTGGTCAAACTAAAATGAAATTTGACGCATGGACACTAATGTTATTCGTCAACTTATAAAATACTTTTATTTTATTACTTTTTAAAAGGATTCCTCCAGAATAAGGGTAGTGACAGTTAACATTTTATTGAAAATGAATTTCTTGACAGAGTTTAGAGAACGTATTTCGGTTCGATAGCTGACAACATAACTAAAAATATATGCTGTGATTGAGTCTCGATCTGTACGCGAGTATATAAAAATAGATGTTTGCAATATATCAAAAGCAAAACCGATTGGCGGCTCATCATGAAACTTGACATATTTATGTATTTTTTTTCTCGGAGAAAATTTGTACGCTGTTCATCATCGGGGTCGATGGCTTTGTGACCAAGTTGTTAAAACAGGAAAATGCACGATGTCTGCCGGCGCAACTACTGGTTTTCATGGTGGTAAGTCTTTTTCTAATACCCTCTTGGCTAGCTACCACCCTTAAGTTGAAAATCTGCCGCCAAATACCTATACGTGTGTTCCGGCAGTTGCACTTGAGAGCCAGTCCCTACAATAAGCTTAACGTGCCCAACATCTTGGGTTACATCGTCATTTATCTTCATGAGAAATTGTGGCTATAACGCTAAACATTTGAAAACAGTACCTACTAGCATAACATTACATTCAAATTATACAAATCCTGTCATTAGGTCGTCTATTCTGGAAACAGTTGAACAATACTGAAACAAAAGGCTTTTACTAATAATCTGTGCTCAAAAATATGACACAATTATGTTTCCAAAAACTTATATGAAACCTACATCACAAAAAGAAAGCTTTCAGATATTTCCCCATAAAAGTCGCGCATTGCCATTTCACTCCGAAAGCTCTCAATATGGCATTGCAGCCTCCTTACAAGTAGAGTTGGGCGCGCTACTACCTTTCTCGATCTCGTATCGGGGTAACGAGCCGACTGCCCCTGCCTTGCGTACCCCCCCCCCTCCCCCCCCCCCCCACACACACACTCGCCGCCCTTCATGCCTTCGCTCGGCAAGTAGTAACCCGTTGTGACCGGGTTACCTTGTTTTCTCTCTGCAGATTAGGTCAAGGGGAAGGTTTTCCCTTGGGAAATATAGCAGTTTTCATTTAAACATGTTCTCATAACACGAATTACAATTCTTCATTAAATTGGCTTAGATAACCAGACTGCTAAAACTACAATATTAAAAACTGACTTCATTTTCATCGGGGTGTATTCATAGTGAAAACATTATTAAAAAAACCTTAGAACTTTCCCAATAGACAGACTTCGCTGCTAGTTGTTTAACCTTTAAGAGCGACATGATGTTGTAATATAAAACCCTTATTATAATCTTAGTAATGAGATTTTATTTGTATTTTCTGACAGTGATACATTTTCAGTAAACAGGGCGTGGGAAGAAAATTGGCCACGGTTTGGAAGTAATACATAATAAGGGTTAAGGATTTCATACCCTTGACGATTGCTGCAGACTCTGGTATGAAGTTATGGTAAAGAGAACTACAGGGACTCGCTGTTCAATATATTTACTTACACATGCTATTAAAGACGGAAATAAATAGGAAGAAAAAAGCGCTACGACAAACGACGTCATGAGTCGTGCGGCTGCCAATAATTGAATCAATAAATGTAACTTTTATGTTGGGGTTACCAACAATAAAGTAATGAAATGATAGGAGGATCAACGGGATATGAAGAGACGTTGCGTGGTGTAGCGAGGCGGGCGGGGAGAGACGGCATGGTTACAGTTACATAGTGTAGATCGAGCGCACCGCATGTGTATAAATATAGAGATGACGGTCAGGGCCGCGGCCGCGGTCGCGGTCGGTCGCTGCACTGTATTGGACGAGGACCCGCCGCCCACGCTCCGGAGCACACAGAACTAACTACGTCACGGGTCCGTCGTGCTACCTCTACTATTTGTGCTATACTTCTTGCAGGTTTAGAGTTTAGCCAATCTCACCTACATGTAAACTGCCACAGTTGTGACATATATACAAAATTAGGGTGTCAGCTTAGGTCATTAGAAATGGCGATACTATCACGGTTTAATGTTTTCTCTCAACGAAAGCTCATTGCAGAGATTAGAAGTCAAGTCCGTCGACGCTAAGGCCGTACACGCTACAACTGAGCCATGATTACAGATCACTCGGCTCGCTCAACCGTCTGCTACAATCGTGCCTTGGAAGATGTTAGAGATGATGACTCAGGACACCGCCTACAATCATTCCCATTAAATTTCATGTCAACGCAAATATAAAAGTAACGTGTAAAATCTATTTTATGCCGATTTATTTAACGAAAACACCATAAAACGTAGGGTATAGAACAAAATATTTAAAGTCAACTTTCAATGACGCTATCAATTCAGTTACTTAAGTGTCGCTGTAAGTGTTGAAAGTGTATTTCAATATACCATCGGCCTAGTGCTTTTATCAATCACGTACGTATAAATAAGGCTTAGAAGAGGGTCAAGTACCTTTGTAAAATTAAACGAGTTACATTACCAACGCCGGTGCGATGGAACTTTTTATACAATAATTACAGGACAAATAATCTCGTCAGCGTCGCGTCGACTCGTGGCAAAGTCGTGTCGTTTTGTATTGATTATTAATGAACAAAAAACGCAACACAATTATTTATTATGTGATACAAGATTAGAATGAGAGTTAATGGCATTTTCTTGCTATTTGATTCCTTATCTTAAAACTAAATGAAGATGTATGTTTATAAGTTCATATTAATCTCTAACGAGTAAGCTAACCGGCACAAATTTGATTCATGAGGAAAATAAATAGCTGTTATATGGTGGCTTATTTTATAACAAGCGTACTAAAATGACTTGAGAACTTCCACTTGCGTTCATTCATTACTAATTTGAATATTTTTAATTAAATAACAAAATCTTTCTCATTCGGATCTCATTCACATAAATAATTAAAGAACATAATTCAATATAGAACTTTAAGGGTCCGAATGATTGACGCCTGATTCGACCACTTTTGGACCAATTCAGCTCTACTTTGATAAACCATTTTTGTTACAAATGTATTGGAAGATTTCTATAAAACGAATGTGTCACATATTTGTCCATTACTAAGTAATTTGAACAGGAAATTATTAGAAACAATATTTCATCTAATGCGGAACCTAGTAGTTGTTTGGTTTTACTTTTGAACATGTCATTTAGATATAGACATGTTCCATAATGCGCTAGCGGAGTCGACATCCGATTCTGTTAGAAAGCTATGGAACTTAATTATTTCTTGCAGTAATGAGAGATACGACGTTTTCACTTAGTTTTATTCTTGTAATATTAAAAATAACTGTACTGTGTATATGGAGGTATACTCCGATAAAGCTGGCATACACTGACGTATGAAAACCCTGTACAAAAATAGTACATAATTAAATCAAATTATATGAATGTTAATAGTCGTTTCAGAGACAAGTTGTTCACTTAATAGAATTAGATAGATCAGGCGGGAGTGATGCGATCATAGCACAAGGTCCGTGGTGATACTTATTAAATTGAATTATGAAGCACGCGTTGCGGAGTAGCACGAAGCAATCTGCGGACCCGGTGATGACGGCACCGGCTCGTCGCGCTCGACCTCTCACCTCCGACCTACAGTTTAACTCCTGTAGTGTCACCCGCCGCGCCAGCTAATTGCCCCAATACGCGGACCATACTTGAAGTTTCTTCATTTCAACCCATGTAGTCATTTTAGATCATAAGCAATATATATATATATATATATATTTTTTTATACTTAAGGTTTAGCGTTACCTGATCTTAAGTGACAATATGGCCCAAGTTGGTAGACACGCTAAACCTGTGGAGGAACTGGTCCTCAAGTGCAGCTGCCGGAACACACCTATTGGTATTTGTCGGCAGGTTTACAACTTGAGTGTGGTAGCTACCAACACACCGATAATAAAACATACACACAATAAAGATAACAAAATCAAAATGATGTGTACCTTAAAAAGTAAAACAGCATACACAGGTTATCTAATTTTGTTGTCATTGTCCGTGATATAGTTTTGACAGTCGTACCCAACTGAAGTGAATTATATAAAAAAATCCAAAAGCCCGCCGCGGTTTCGCACGTGTAATTATATTAAATAGACATAAGCGTTTGATACATCCTCCTACAGGCCCTCCATCCTCCTACAAGTCCTCCATCCTCCTTCAGTTTAATACCTCCTTTTAATAGCAATAATTCCGTAATACATTCTCGTCATATCACTCGTATTGGGTTACACTTTACACGATGTAAATCAGTATAGATCTATATAATGTATCTGGTAATGATACACCTTAATTTTCCTTATAACCGTATGAAAATCCACAGACAAAGAGACTAAAAGGCGGGAAGTTTATTATAATATAGACAGTTTTAACACGGCTACGTCGGTACCTAGATCATACATTAGTAGGATATTATATGTAAACAAAACATTCACACTGGCAAGTGTTTCTGCGACGCCAAAAAAGGAAGAGTCCTATATTAGACTGTTGCGTCGCGGTAACGACCACACCGATTCGATCACATATTAATCAATAATAGTAACGAATTGTACAATTTACACTACACGATATAAACTAGTTTAGCGTATATTACAACAACGGTATACTTTATACTCGTATGTAAGTAATAATTCAGCTAAACTATTAGTACTTATATGTAGTATTTATGTATGTAGATAATACCTATTCCCGCGAATTTTTTTTCGTGTAACTATAACTTATTTTCCTATCCCTCGGGAACGGTGTATTTCGTAAAAGACCTTCGTAAATTGGTCAGCCCATATTTTAGAATCAGTAAAACCAGTAACAGGTTTTTAGGTAATGGTGTTAGGTTTTATAGTAAAGTCCCAAAGTTCATTACCGATTTGCCGGATAATAAGTTCAAGCACTATGTGAAGTAGGTTTGGCTGGCAAAAGGTTATTACAGAGTGGATCAATATGTGAATGATGATGTTGTCTTGTGTTAACAGTCCTCTCTGTGCATCCGCTAACAACTATTGTAACTGCTTTTCAATTTATTACTTGTCTAAATACCTACCTAAAAAGATAATATAACCAGATCTAGTTTCTTGCTGGCTCTTCTCAATGATTGTATTTCCGAAGCGATGATCATTTGATGATTATAAACGCCTTCTCAGGACCAATAATAAATAAAGTAATTCGATTAAAGTACATTTTAACATATATTCTTTTCTGGCTATAGTCATTTTAACATATATTCTTTGCTGGCTTTAGTCATTTTAACATATATTCATTGCTGGCTTTAGTCATTTTTCGAGTTCACCGGTATCTGTAATCCGAATTTACACGTGAAGTATGTACATATGAACACACGTGTAGTGTAGGTTATATTAATCACTGATTACTGTAACGCAAAAGTATTGTAAAAATATATTCGGCCTGTCAATAGTTTATAATGTAAATCGATTATTTTGACTTAAACAACGTGCGTGGAATTATTGTAGCATTCGATATGAGACGCGTGTTGTATCTGGCTATACCATGCTTACCTGTGGTGTTGGCCGCTGCGAAGGACGCATGGGGTCACCCGTGCTCAAATGACACGTAAAAACGTCTATTCAAACGTCCGGGACAATCTAATTAATTACACGAAACAATACTCTCTATTCAATTTTTTTTATAATGTATTGACACGCCAGCCCGGTGCTATGACCACTTTAGATCAGCGGGTTCACTTTTAGTTTATAAGAAATACTGTGCTATTGGAATACGCCTTCGGTTTTTTCGCCTAATAACTGTCTATACACGCAACTTTTTTTCTGAATGAAAGGTTGCCTATGTCCTTTTCTGTACCCGTGACAATGTATAAGCAAAATTTCACGATTATCGGTTTAGTAAGTACATACGAGTGACAAAACAGGAACAGACAATGTAATAATACGCAAAGAAACAAACTCACACTCCCATTTACAGTATTAGTTAGGATTCTCATTTCTTGAACAATAGGTAAATTTTCTAATCACCACGATCAATCTGCGGAATGCGATATTAAAAGATATAACATTAACGCAGTTTCTTACAGATGGTGAACACTGGGATTCTTATGTACATAAGTTGAAAATACCACTATGAGACTAGGAATCTACTAACTGTGCTGACGTATTATTTGGTGTGATGATGGTTCAGTTGGTAGTGTGCATGGACGCCGAGTCAAAGGTTGTAAGTTCAAGTCGCTGCAAAAGCATTTGCTTCCCGTGAAGGAAAACATCGTGTTGATACAATAGCGTGGTGCCTACAATCACGAGCCAAAGCGTTACTCAACATCAAATGAGATTGTGTTATAACGTCCAACCTTTAAAGTATAAAAAATATGTCGAGTCAACAGAACTTCTGTTAATGATATGTAAAAATATATCATGAAAAGCGCTGCGGAAATAGGTAGAACTCGATGTTTTGGTTCCGAACTCCACTGTGAAGTGCTGTAACTGGTGTCGCCGTAGTGTGTCGCGATAAGAAACGACCCATTTCGAGTATCGACGTGTTTCCTATCTGATCGAGATAACAACCAGGTTCGCGTTTCACCGGGTTGCCGATTCGTACCCAACTGGTGTATTTAAAGAGTCTGTTCTAGTGATTTTTATTTCCTTTAAAGATATTAAACCTCTTATATTCTTTCTACTATCAACGCGAGAGAGTCGGATGCGAGCTCACTCTACTAAGTTATACAACACTGTGGGATTAAACGAATAGGGCTCTGTCAAAATGCTTAAACAAACGCTAATATTGTATACAGTTTATCTTCATGTAAATAAAAACAAACCAATGAATATTTAAAAACAAACAGACAGTCACTTGGATCGTACTTCGAACCTATAGTACCATTATTTAGCTTAAATACTACCTAAATCTATTCTTTCCACGATTGAAAATATAATCTTATATATGTATTACTTGAAATAATAACAAAATAAGATGAAAATGGTCCATTTTACTATTTAAAATACTACGAATAAACAACAGCTTTATTTCAAGTGACTTTTTGTTTGAAATATTTTTTTAAATAACAACTACATGTAGAATGTTAATAACTCTTTACTAAACTTTTTACTAAACATGAATTAAGAGGCACGCGGCACGCAAACCAGTCGAACCAGTTAAATGTGGCTCAATGGAACCTTCATCTAAATAATTACGGGTTTTTTTTACATAATGTATTTTCTGTCGGTTACCGCTTTATTGTCCAAAAACTAAGTGTATAAGGAATTTTCACTGTCACGCCAACAAAGCACTCGGCATGCATTAGTTGAACCTGATACTTGTTAGAGCATGAGTTACTATAACGTGTATCTCATCGTGTACACTTGGCCGTAATCCAACCAAGTACAGACACAAATATCCACTGGTTATTCCTAGAACATGACAACTCTAAGCGTACCTAAGGCGGGTTTTACATCTGCAGTATTGTGGCCACGACCAAGTCGAACACAATCGTCGTATATTAGTGTGTGTTTTTAATTATCCGTGATCAACGTCATGGTCGTGAATCTAATACTAGATGATATGCGAAAACTGCCCCTGATTTTTATCTTTATAGTTTATAAGTTTAGCGTTATGGCCGCAAACTTAACTGATGTTAAGTGACGATGTGGCCCGAGATAGTAAATACGCTTAGCCCACTAAAGGGACTGGCTCCCGAGGACAACCGCGGGAATACACTTATAGATATTTGGCGGCAAATTTTAAACTTGAGAGCGGTGGCTAACCAGGCGGGCATTTGAAAAACTACCGTAATATGGTTTCATGACGATGTTTTCCTTCACCGTAAGTTCAAGCTCATTATAGGTGGGTTTGAACTGACGTCACTCGACGCAGCATCCGTACACTCTATCAACTGAACTATCATCGCTTCAAATCAGTACGGTGGATTAAGAGTCGCAGTGGAGTCTTTTAGACGTCTATTTGTTTCTGCCACGAAAAAAGTAGTGTGCTTTAGACCACACGACTGAAGTAAAACTCCTCTGGCTATGAAAGAAAAAAAGAAAATATGTGATCGCACTTGTGTCCCTTGTCCTTAAATTAATGTACGAAACGTAACTCTCTCTGTGTCTATCTTCACAAACTTATATATCTCTCTTGACTTCCGTTCCTTCTCTTCCTTCCGTTCCGTGTATCGCCCGATCACACTTTTCATAACGCTCTCGTCAGCATTTCCCAGCTTACTCCGCAAGTAAAGCGTGCGTAAAGGTTTATTTTAAAAAAATGTTCGGAAATCGTGTTCGAAATAATCGAGCTTACGTGGAACCTTCTATATTACAGAGCTGCGTGTGTGAAGCAGAGCACGTTTTATCATTTAATTATTCCGGAAATCTACTTTCTCGCTTTCAGTTTATGTATCACTATTTTTATTATTATGCAATGAACTACAATACGCAATTGATTCAATGATTCACACATCACATCCGCAGTGTTACAGTACACGCGTAAACAAAACAAAAAAATTCCTGACGTCTTTACGAGACAAAAGAGACAAAAATGTATTTAGTGGTTTGGTACATCCCATACATCGAGTGTAACATCAACAGTGGCATGTTTCGGGTAATATACACCTCTAGAAGTGTGAAAGCTGTATCTGTGAATACGGAAATTATGCATTTTTGAAGGTTTTTGAAAGGTCTTCATCTGAGGCTGGGTAGTACGTTTACGCATAGCGAGAACAAGTCCTAATAATATAGATATGTATATTAATTGTATATACAACAGTTAAGCGGAATATTACAGATCTAAACTCTAGTGAACCACGAAGATAGTATATAGACTATGTTCAGCTGCCGACAAGCTTGCAGGTCAATATGGCATATACTACTCCTGATGGATTGTTAATTTCTTAGTGACTTTCATTGTTTTTGGATTATAATGTGTTTACGATAAGGTAAATGAATGTTTACCTCTGTCTCTCGACGTAAACATCAATATGAAGGGCTGATATACGAGCGGTGTAGAGGGGGATGGTATCGCGTGCGATGGACACTCGGCTTAACGTCGCGTGTTTTAAAGTTATGCATAGAAACGATATGTTCTATCTAAACGACGTAAATCGTTCACATACTCTCGACTTCTTCGCATGTTATTGGTGACAACCGCTTATTACTTACAACGAGCACTTTCTCGTTTACCTATGTAAATATGAACACGTTATATTCACCTGTATTCGTAATATATGTATGTAGTATGTCGTAGAGTGAGAGAGAGAGAAATAGAGTTTCCATAAAAAGCCTACGGCAGTGATGGCCCCGAAAACCGGGTTGTAAAATAATTAACTGTAGATTTTATCATATAACTATCATGTCAAGTTTTTATTCATTATCTAATTAATTAATTCAGAGTCCATTTTGATATATTTTTACTTTTTTTTATACTTGAGGTTTTGGCGTTATGGCCATAATCTCACCTGATCGTAAATGACGATACGGCCCAAGTTAGTAGACACGCTAAACCTGTGGAGGGACTGGCTCTCAAGTGCAGCTGCCGGAACACACCTATTGGTATTTAGCGGCAGATTTTCAACTTGAGGGTGGTAGCTAGCCAGGCGGGCATTAGAAATAGCGCTACTTATGGCTATCTATGAGATCTTTACCTAGACTGGATTGCAACCAGCGCACACCAAGCAGAACACCTGCTATAGTGTAGTAGCATGTTTATACGTATCACGGTTCACAATTGGTTGGTACCTATATATCAAATAAGTAGTAGATATTTGTATCCGATTGGATGACGATCACCATTCATAGGGTGATGAAACTACATTCAGTGTATATTCAGCTGTTAATGGATAACTAAATCTCAATAGACCTTTGTTTCAAAACCCTTTCGTTTTTTGTAAGCCATAGTAATAGTTACCATGTTTCAAATTACCACAAAACCTGCCCTAACGTTTCCGAGCGATGCGCGTACAAGGGGTCGGGCAGATAAATATGCCAATGAAAACTTTTTTTTTCTTTTATCTATAAAAAAGTTAACCCCCATCACAATTACAGCAAAATATTAGTAAAACCTACAAACTTGGCTCATTAACAGTGTTACTGAAGTACAAATGTTCAAACGTACTTTATAAATATTTTTTAGGGAATGACAGAAGCCGGAGCGCACGCACAGTCTAAATAATTAAATATTCTCTTTACACAATAAACAGTTCGAGTTGTGAAAGCAACATAGACAATAATGGTTCGAAATGTTCTATATAATGTATATTTTATTTCGAAGCGTTGATAGCTCAGTGGTAGTGTGTACGGACTCAGCGTCAAGGGACGTGAATTCGAATACCCTTTAATGAGCTTGAGCTTTCAGTGAAGTAAAACATCGTGAGGAAACCATAGCATGGTGGTAAGACTTTTCTGATACCCGCCTGGCTGGCAACCACCCTCAAGTTAAAAATCTGCCGCCAAATACCAATAGGTGTGTTCAGGAAGTTGCACTTGAGAGCCAGTCCAACTTCTACCAACTTGGACCATATCGTAACGCTAATACCTAAAATTATATAAAAAAAACCGTTTAAAGTTTACCTTTGTCATTATTTTCTGCAAAGAATAAATGCAGTGAAACTTTAGATACGTGAATAGTATTCGGGTTTGCCTGCCATTTCAATGTGAAAGTAAATCTGTTTGTTGTATTTAACGACTAAGAGCCCTTAACCAATTCTAATAAATTTTTATATAATAATAGATTAGACCTCGGATTGCCACTATGACGAGTTCTAGACTTCTGTTTCGTCTTTGCACTTCACCAGACTCATATAAACTGTATGTAAATAATCTACACATACAAAAACAAAACAGTTCGGTATCTACTTATATTTCCACATATATGGGAAGTAAAGCTGACGTAGCGTCGCACTCACCCCCAGGAAGACAGGAAGACGGTTGATAAGTGTGTTTAATTTAAGCAGAGAATAAATAAGTTCTTAATGTATTGTAGCATTGACTCACTTTTAATATTAGATCTTTATAATATCAGAGTCTAGCATCGACTTACGGTAGTATTAAATCTAGTATAAGTTTAAAATCGACTATTGTATAAAACTTACAGATAAATGCGCTTAAATCAGATTATTTTTTAATTTTATTAATTCAAGGGCTCCCGAATCTATCCTTTTTTCCTCAGTTTAGTATTGATTTCCTTTTTTTTATTATTAACTATTATTATACTTTAGTGTTATCAATAATAAAATTATAAACAGTTTTTTTTCGCTACTCATATCTTCAATAATGACTATAATAAAATATCAAATACAGAACCGAACGCTAGGAATAAATTATTTATATATATAAAACTGCATTTTTTTTTCCTTATAGATGTAGTACAAAGACAGCAAGGTAGAAGGGAGGCGGGAGTGCACGCGTCCTGGCCGCTTTCACCTCCGCCTTCGCCGAGCCATTACCTCGGTAACCGCGACACGGCAGAGCACCCGTCATTACCCGCCATTACCCGCGATTAGAAAGCGAACACCCGTTTATATGCAAATCCCTATTTACAGAGAGAGAGATTATAATAACCGCGAGCAGTGTACCATTGTTATAGTTTTTGTACCAGCGCAACGTGCGCCGAGCGACGCGATGAAACAACAATAAACAAACTCGTGCGAAATTGTGTATTGTGTTTCATTGAATGCAAATCCTTTTTATTATTATTGGATAGAAGTCTTCTTTAGGCGCATTGGGCAATTTATTTTGCAAGTACTGAATGAGACTGTGCCGACACGTTCGGCTATGTAACGCTTATTCGGGTAAAGACGAAGTTGAGTCGACAAAAGCAACAATAGAGATATAATCAACGCGTTATATTCGCTCGGCGACCATCACATGTGAAAGCATAACGCATCAATCGCGTTCAATATTAACATAAATACGGTACGCAAATATATTTTATTTAATACGATACAGCTGTATGTCGTACTAGCTTTTACGTGCGGCTTCGCTCGCGTTAATATTGAGTTTGTCAAAAAATTCGGATGACGCGATAAAAAGTTACATACAAGGACTATTCCTCCTTTTACTCCACTTCCAATAAGGTTTTCGCAAACAAAAGTAGCTTATCATCATCTCCAGGATGCCATATATCTTTATACCAAAATTCACCATAATGGATTTAGCAGTTTAGGCGTGAAAGCTTAACAAACAAACTCACTTTCGCATTTATAATATTAGTGTAAGGATTATTAACCTCGCCTTAATGAAGTTTTCACTTCTATCGTGTGGTGTAATTCACACGTAATTGTTTTGTTATATTTTACTGTTATTTATCTAATTAAAGTTTATTTTTATACTCCTAGACAAAATCTCATGTCCTTCTCATTGCTCCTGGTACGTGCATGCAACATTTTAAAACATGAAAACGTACGACCAAGCTCAGGTTCGCATTTGTAATATTTATAGTTTTATATTAATTTCTAGAAAGTAACACATGCGTTAGTTAAAAACACATTAATAACATTATTGGAATGTATGTATATATAATAACACATTAACACAATTAAGTACAAAAGTAACACTGAATTATCAAATGCTAAATAAATAAATTATTATTGTTAATCAAAGTAGGTACTTGATACTTTTGTATTGAGAAATAAATTATTCACTTTATAATAGTAATATAATCTACAATCTAATCTGTTCTCATTAAGCGCTTAATAAATATAAAAGAGAAAACAAATAATACATTGATAATTTATTCAATTGTATTAATCATTCATTCAATTATACAGATAAAATAGTTTAAGGTGTTAATAACAAATACAAAAACTGTGGTAATAAATCCAATGGTTGTCCGGCGTTACTAAGCACCTTCTCAGGGTTTGCATTGTATAAAGGTTTTTGATTTGATTTTATTCGAAAATATAAAAAGGATATAACGAAAACTTGACACTTGTTATTGTCTTGTATTGCATAGAGGGTACATGCAGACGTATTAGTTTATTAAAACACTAGCGACCCGCCCCGGATTCGCACAGGTAGCAATAATTGTCCATAGCCATCTGCCAATAAAAAATTGTTGATCCGATCTCTACCCGAGTTTACAAGATCCCTTACTAGGCTTATCTGAAGATTCTCTGATAATTTCACCAATATCAATACAGCCGTTTTGGAGTCCATACACAACTATTTATATATACGTATATAACTTTTAGTTTAGTTGTAATACCCCGTTCTGTTTTTAAGCCTTTGGTTAACCTTTTGTTTTGTTTTAGCATTATGGGTAGATCTCCCCTGATGTTAAGTAATGATGTGGCCCAAAATAGTGAACACGCTAAGCCTAGTGGAGGGACTAGCTCTTAATTGCAACTGCCGGAACACACCTATAGGTATTTGGTGACTGATTTTGAGGGCAGTAACTAGCCAGATGGCCATCACAAAAGCTTTACCACCATTTAAGGTAGGATTACAAAAAATAAATATTTATTATAATATCTATATATAATATTATGTTTATAACTTTGTCTATAAATGATTTGGCATTACAGAAGACATAGTTAACCATGAAAAGAAAAACCTATGATTTAAAGAATATACATACAATGATCTCGGAACTGGTGCAAATTTGCCAAAAGGCATGAACTTTGCGTGTCTTAAGAGTATTTTAGAAACCTTCAAGAACATTAATAAAAGAAATCGCCATATTGTAATTGTATATAATTAAGTTATATTCAAGATAAAAGCGAACCAAAGAGTTATCGCAAAGGATAAGAGCTGTTGGATATTTGAAGTTCAGTACACATTTGGGTGACAATGTATTTATATATTTAATTAATATTACATTGATTATGATGGGCATACCAAATGATTTAAGTAAGATTGTAAGCTATATCTATATTAATTTTACTAAGCGGAAAAGTTTGTTCGTTGAACGCGCTAAACTTAGAAACTATTTTCGGATTTCAAAAATTATTTTTGTATTTAATAGAGCTATCATTAAGGAAGGTTATATAACATCACGCTACTACCAATAGGAGTAAAAACTTTATTGAAAAAAAAAAGAGAAATAACGGAAATAAAATGTTAAAATAAAAATTTTCTTCCACGCGAACGAAGTCGCGAACGTAGCTAGTAATATATATATATAATTTATTCCCAAATAAACTTAAACTATATCGTCAAACTGCAAAGGAATTGTACTACTGTAACTACGTTATCATTTCAAAGACAATTCAATATCTTTTTATCCGATATTAAGATAATAATGTAGGTCTCGTGCATTAAAAAAATATCACACCACTGATAATCGATAAGCCGTAGGTGTCTGATAAAAACAATAACAAACGATCGTATAGAAAGGCGCCGAGCTGTGACACGCTGCTGCACTATACAGTGCTTACACTCGACGATAATGTTCCTGATAACAAACTGTCTCAACTGAAAGTGTCCGAGCCTGATAACCCACCATTCCATACAAACATATTATCTATTTAACTGATGTCTCTAATGCGATTCGAGGACTGAAGAGAATTATCCCAAAAAATATCCATAATCCACTAGGTGTATTAAGTAATTTGACTAGCGACTGAAGCCTAATATAAGATTTTTTATCACAAAAAATAGGTATTAAAAAAGAATACTCAATGGCAATAATGTCAAACAGTAGGGTTAGATATTGTAATAAATTTCTGAAATTCTTTTAATATTTAGTATGCAAGGATAAACTTTAGCCTTTCACCTTTCCCTATTTTCTTTTTTATTGTGTCAAAAATATTCTATACATTAATCTACAGTTTTTGTTTTATGTCGAATTTAACCAATACATGTGTCATAGTTTCGAAGTGCTGCGCGTATAAATAAGGGTACAGACAGACATACAAAGATTTGAAATTTTTGTTGTTGTCGAAATCGATAACAAAGTACACTTCGACTCACAAAATGTTTAAAATATAAAATTGGCTCTGTTACAGTCGAATTATATGAACATATACACAGCTTTGTATTTCAGGCAAGAAGTTACTCTATGTGGAATACATCCATGAAATATTTAGTAAGCTATTCAATTAACATAACAATGCACATATCTTTTCTTGCGTAATCTTTTATACGAGAAATATGATTATTAGGATACCGACAAAATCTCGAGAATCGTGAGAGGCAAAATTTTTGCTTCGGGAGGAATAAATAAACCTTCAACGGCTGACCGGAGCCAAATGATCGATTATCTAAAAACTTATAAAAGAAAAAACATGCAATATATCAACGAAATCGTTCATATGGTAACAATAATAGACTATCATATAGAGTAGTAGCTGTGCCCGAAACATATACTGTGTATTAAACGTACGTTTGTTTGTATATAATTAATTATAAGAAATTTATTAATTATTTAATTTATAAAGTATATTATAAAATAAAGTCAAAAGTACTATAAATTACGTAATAATATATAAAATGTTGGCTACAAATTACGTTCACGTGTACAAAGGTTCTCTTGTGGTGGCCACCCGCGATACAGGGTTTCCCTAGTGTGGGGTCATGATTGGTAGGATAACATGTAAAATCTATTTTTAGTATCTTTATAATATATACTGGCTGTGTGGACGACTTCGTTCGCTGGGAACTAAAAATTATTGAGCAATTATTACCCGATTTTGTAAAATAAATTGATACAGATTTGCTCTTAGTTGTGGTAGCATGATGTTAAATAGCTTAAAGCCCGCCTCCATGATTACTCTACCAAATACAAAAATAATTTTCCAAATCCGACCGGTAGTTTCTGAGATAAGCGCGTTCAAATAAACAAACACATATTTCCGCTGTACGACATGAATATAGATTGTAAGTGCAACGGACACGTCGTGCATTATAATACATAGGTTCACCTTAAATACCAATATGTAAATCCGATAATAACGAATATTGATTACGGTTGAACAATGGACACGCGCGCACAAGCTCCATATGCTACCATCAATAGCATCGATAAAGATATTTGGTGATAACAAGTACAGTAGTATGGCCGTAGTTGTCGAGGTCATTGCAAATAAATGCACACGTCAATATCGTCATTCGACTCCTGGAAAATATGATACACCTTCTCCCTATGACAATTTGTAGGTGAAGACAAAACAGTACATTTTCCTCTGATTTTTCGTTTTTATTTCCTTTAGTAGCTAAAAGTAGTAGGTAAACTTTTCGACAAATGCGCGAATGAATGTTCAATCTATATAACTTGATTTATTTTGAAGATGATGTGATGAAAGTAAGTGAGATAGGTACAGACTACAAACAAAGTTGACCAAATTTAAGCGAAGTTTGAAAGGGTAAAGCGACGGCATAATTAATATCGACTTCGAAATGATATATTACTAACCATAATGCCAGCAATACATATTCTGAATTCCTTACTATTAAAACGTTATCTAGCCATTTCTACTTACTATTTAATTTAGCTTTATTATTTACCATAGCAACACACTTAATCAAGGGCCGATTTATATTATTCTGATTATAGGTCTGATTATATATAACAATACTTATACGTATGATAAAATTGTAACATAGTTTAATCTTCACATTAAATATTTTATAGAAATCATAATTAAAATGAGTTATAAAGAAGTTAAATATGTTTTAAATTTTTGTTTGTCTGTCCCTCCTTGGCACACATCTAAAACTATGAACATCACTCTAAAATCATTAACACTTTTTTTAATTAAATTTAACAAGGTGATAATTAATATTACGAGGCAACGTATAGGGTGACTATTTTTAATCTTATAAAACGAAAGTGTTCCTCCACGATGGACAATAAAGTTTAAAATTTCAAGTAACTGACTCCTTGATGGATTTCAATGCAACTTCCTCAGTCGCGAACAACATAACCAAAGGCATAAGCTTTTATCTTTCTATGTATATTAAATTTAAGTGTAAATATATTAAAGTGATTTAAGGATAATACAAGATTTTCAGAACAGCGTCTGAAACACTGTAATAATATTACATAGCTATGTTCAAATCTCATATGCTTTGGTTGTGTTTCTTTATTTTAAATATTCGTAATATTTTCTAATTTTTAAAATATACTTGATATATCGGGACAATGACAGTCTATGATCTAATAGAAAACGATGCGGTCAAGTTAATAACTATCTAAATGTGCAGTAGGTACCACGTCAACTAATGATAAAATGATTCAAAAATACCATCAAGTACAGTGCGATGATGACTCCGTTGGTGATGTGTACGAATGCCACGTCAATCAAATACATCTGCAATGAGCATGAAATTTCGGTGAAGAAAAACATCGTGATGTTGGTAAGACTTTTTATAATTCCCGTCTAGCTAGCTACCATTTTCAAGCTGAAAGTCTACCGCCAAATACATATGGGTATGTTCCGGCAGTTACACTTGCGAGCCAGCTCCTACATTAAGGCTTAGCATGCCCACCATTTTGGGCCACATCGGACCTATAGACTATAAAAAGTGTTAATAGTTTAGTTACATAAACAGATTTACCGTTAGTAGAGTGCAGGGAGCGTAAAGAGCGCGACCTAACACCTCCACCCGACTATGAAACTGATTAGCGGCAAACGACTGGCCACGTCCGGTGCGAGCTGGACAAATGGACCGGCACGAAACCGTTCCTCGTTAACTGACAATTAAACTTTACGGTTAAACTTACTGCTTCAGAAGATGTTACTGATGCGACCGACAGTTTAACATATCTTGTTGGCTATTGCTGCAGGTATCATGTCGCAAACCTCTCGCATGGTACTTTATATATGGTGTTAAACTCATGAACGCTGCTTTACTAAAATGTAGCGTGTTTCGGGATCTCCGACTATTTACATTTGCTGCGAAACATGCAGACAACAGTGTTAAGACTTGTTTCTAGTGGGTCACTCATTTTGCAAGTTTGTTGTTGTTTTTAATTTGCACTGTCAGATATATTGCATTTTGTTACGATGCTGCGATGAAAAACATTGCAAAACCAGCATAATAAAAACGCGTAGGTAACACTTTTTATACTTTATAGATTTAATGTTGTTTTAATAAATCACATCTGGAGTTAGGTGACGATATAGCATAAGATGATAGACATATTAAGTTTAGTGGAGGGACTTGCTTCCAAGCCCAACTACCGGAACACACTTATAGGTGTTTGACGACAGATTCTCAACTCTTGGGTGATAGCTAACCAAGCGGACATTAGAAAATACCTTACTACTATGCTATAATTTCATCATGATGTTTTCGTTCCCCGAAATTTATAAACCAAATGCAATACGCCATTGCAGGGAACGGAGCTGATGTCCATCGATAAGGTGTGGGTACACGCTACCAGTGAGCATTTACAGTTTATATTAGGTTCACTTTTATTAGTCGTCTCGTTGACTTGAAACTCCGTGCAGATATCAAAAGGCAATGACACTACAAATACTCTGCTGCAATATCCTGAATCTTCAGTATAGATGTAAGTTGTTAAGTTTAATTTATAGAAAATATTACAATTAGGATGTCATAGATGTTGCTAAGCCACTTTACGGCATGTTCCGTGAAATCTAAAACATTCTACGTACTCTTCCATTTTAGTTTTAATTGGGTTTGTTATGAATGTATTTTCTTTTTAGTTTTATTTCAGTTATAATATATTTATTTGTAATTTACAGATGACAACAATATACAGCTCGAAAATCACTTTCCAAGCTATACATCCGATAGGCTAACATACGTGTGTGCCAAGTGCTTATGCACGCCGCGACGCGACGCAGCATTGCTAAATCGTATAGGTACATATCTTGGGAAATTGTCTATTACAAAATATAAGAAACTAGTTGTTTGTATTTGCGACTACGTTTGCCTGAACTTGAATAAAGATTGCACATTCTGTGTTATACCTTCATAAAGAATGATTTTTTAACTGTGTAAAACACTATTTTTTTCTTTTTTATTACGACATCTGCTTATGTAGGCAATTTCGCCAATGTCAAGTGAGAAGCACTTTATAAACACAATTAACGAATATAAAGTAACCTCAAAACAAGTATTAGTAGAATACACAAATAATTGTGGGATAATAATACGTAAATAATATTAATAAGTAAATAATACGGGACTCAAACCCACAGTACTTCGGCGTGGACATTGCAGCGAGGCCACTGCTTTAACCGTGAGGTTGTTTTTATCTTTTACTGTTTATTTCTTACCAAAAGCATAAATATGGATTCTCTTATTAGGATTATTTTTGATAGAAATATTTAAGAAATTATGGGTTTTTCATACGAATTTCATCCTCTATTTCAAGATTTAATTTGTCGATAATGGCGTATGTCTTCTCCACATCAAATATAGAGCAATCACTATACCGTGTTACAACAAAAAAAGGCACGCGAGTGAATCACGCCCGAGAACTTAATCGAACCCAGTCTCAAGTGCAGCGATGTAAACCAGACCCATAGTTTATGTTGAATGTTAGCCAATTCTTTGTGTCTATGCATGGTGTCTAGACGGTCGTCGACCCACCATTAACTTTTTGATTGCACTATGGCGTCACCATAGAGTGCCGCCGTCCGCAGTCGCACGGCGACGATATAAAAATACTAACAGCACGTCTAAAGTTTGCTCAACGAGCCATATAATTAAAGTGATGTCTGACCGTGTTTTCGCAACGACATCCTTATCAGCCTGAACGTGTTAACTGTGCAATGTTGTGTGAAGGGACTCAAACATACAGAACAACCCGTGTATCGGAATTACGTCAGCTTATAAGGATTTTTCTTTTAAACCAATAAAGGCACGTTGATTTCCATTTATCTCTTTCTCTTACATCAACAAAACTTGAGTGTGTGTGACAGAAAGAAATGACGTGGTGATTGTTTGTAGATTCCTCTAATATTAGACCTACCTACGACCACTCCTAACGCGATGAAAGATATCTGAACACGGACTGGTTGTCCCGGGACGCGACGCACCCTAACCGAGTCATAGGACAGCGTAATCCAATGATCTTACATGGTCGCTGTAGATTTACCTTTCAAATATTTGCCGTTTTCAGTATTATTTTCTATCGCGGAAGCTTTAAATGGAGAATAGAGCTTTGGTAGATCTAGATTACAGTATAGAGTTTTTCAAGAAGATAATGTACACTTTGTTACTATTGTTTACAAACATAAATATATTTTTATGTTGCCAAACCGGGCGTCCTACCTTCTAGCCTCAAAATCTGCCAAGTGTACTGAATAATTCGATAGAAATATCTACAGTGATTTAAGTATTTATATATTGATTTTAAACTATGAATAAACAATCTTTACATATCCGATGTTCATGGTGTTGGTAGCGGCCATGCCATAGGTAAACATGGAAGCGATGATAGGTCAGTGGTAGTGTGTACGACTTCACGTCAAGAGACGTGAGTTCGAATCCAAGCACCTATAATGAGCTTGAGCTTTCGGTGAAGGAAAACATCCTGAGAAACCATAGTATGGTGGTAGGGCTTTTTCTAATTCCCACCTGGCTAGCTACCACCCTCAAGTTGTAAATCTGCAGCCAAATACCAATAGGTGTGTTCCGGCAGCTGCACTTGAGAGCCAGTTCCTCCACAGGTTTAGCGTGTCCACCAACTTGGGCCGTATCGTTACTTAAGATCAGATGAGATTATATACACGTTCCTATTAGGTGCATTGTACCCTTGGTCACCACCACGTTAGTAATCTATACTCTTCATGCATGGACGCACATTATCTGAGAAAGTAATATTTCAAACGAAAACTTATAAGTAGGAACTGTTTGAATGCAGTCCGCGAGACGCCGCGTTGCGCTCTGTGTTGGTACTTTTACATAATATTTTTTATGTATAATCTTATGTAAGCTGAAGCTATTTGCATCGATTCCAAATCTCGTTAAGCACGTTGCGTCGGTGTCTCAGGTTGCGGTCCGTGCGCGACCGTGCGTGAAGCTGATTTCTCGTCACATGTCACGAACTACTAACTGTAGAAGTTGTATTGAGGCCCACGAAACCACCACACCAAACGATTTTTTTATAGTTAAGGTTTAGCGATATGACCACAATCTCACCTGATGTTAAGTGGCCCAAGATAGTGGACACGCTAAACCTAGTAGAGAGACTAATTATCAAGTGCAACAGCCGGAACACACCTATAAGTATTTGGCGGCCGATTTTCAACTTGAGGGTGTTAGCTAGCGAGGCGGGCATTAGAAATAGCCCTACCAACGTGCTGTGGTTTCATTACGATGTTTTCCTTCTAAAAGTCACACTCAATGTTCGTAATTACCACTGACCAGTGTCTGGTTTAGCACTATTCAAGTCACACCGGACAAAAGCCTACATCGGAAGGTAAAATTATATCGCTGTAAAATATGTACTTATAGAATAGACCCGACGGAGCTACGAAGTTGACAGCGCGTATTTTTCATGGAATCAAATCGACTCTCATCAATTCGCATAACGTTGACCGACAAACTTTATAGATTTATCTATAGATATAAGATGTACCTATAGTTTTTATCCATGCTATTTTAGTCCGAACGCCCTATACATAATAGATGTATATGAACACTCGATGAAACATTCCTACCACTTGATTCTGAACGAGATATAAAATAAAAAACAATTAAGTTTTAATGACACATGAACTGGCCGTAAGTTAGAAGCATATCGCGTAGTAGAATGCGGTACCGGCGGTGGCCGACCTCGTCTCACATGTCATCATTTAATACAATATGTACCAATTCGGTCGGTTACAGACACTATCAAGTCATTTCGCAGCGTTACGGTAATGAGGCCGGCACATAAGTGTGATTCACGAGCTTAAACAACCGAATTGGGCAATTACCTCGGAAACTGGTCCGGGGGTCAGTGGGCGCCGTCGAGTGAAAGAATCGTGATAGCGATGTAGGTCTCTCGTCACCGACCCGCGGACCTCTCGCCACATTAAACCTATAATCGTGTGAATCACGATCCTGAGCAATTAGACATTAATACATTGTGGGCTCTGTGTGATCCTCCAACAACTGTATAAGGTAGTCGCGTGAAGCTCGTTAAACCAAGTGAATAATCAATTGATAAATCAGTAGGTGCATCTGCGACTTCATGTGATACTGAAAGTTATCCTCTATCCCTTGGTAAAGGACTTTGTGTTATGTATAATTCACAACGTGTCGGCAAAATAACATGATGATCAGTTGAGTAGTTGATGCTTGAAAATGTCACAAATAAAACCCATATTTAAGCATTTCGATTTCTTTTATGTATACGTTTAGCGACCTAAGACCTAAGTCTACAATTCCACCTGATATTAAGTGACGACGTGGCCCAGAATTATAGACAAGCTAAGTCTAGTGCTGCCTAGTGGAGGGACCGGCTCTCACGTGCAACTGCCGGAACACACTTATAAGTATTTGGCAGCAGAATTTTAACTCGAGTGTGGTACCTAGCCAGGTGGGTATTAGAAAAACCTGGACCATCACGCTATGGTTTCACCTCGATGTTTTCCTTCACTGAAAGCTCTCGCTCATTGCAGGGATCCAGTGCCATTGACTGGTCGTCCGTATAAGCTATCAACTGAGCCATTAGCGCTTAAAAATTATAATAAAACAATACTGGTCAAGGTTCAGCAAAAATAAAATTGCACCAAAACTTAGACAGCAATTTGATTAAAATTGAACAAAAATTGACAGTGAAATTTCCAGAACGCGTCACGTTTATACACAACTCGTTACGCGAGAAAGAAAAATGATACAGAGAGAATAAGAACAAATAGTTTATGATATTCGCGTCTTCTCTTATTGTGGTCCCTTTAGTTACACTTTCAGCATGTATACAGGGGGACAAGGTTCATACAAGGGCAGTTTCTTCTAATCGGAACACGTCAAAGTAACTGGCAACCTTTAGTTGCACTTTCAGCATGTATACTGTGTGCAGTGTTGCAAGGGCAATTTCTTCTAATCGTGACATCAAAGTAACTGGCAAGCTAAGTAAAGTGTAGTAGAATTTAAAAATATCCACGATCAAAGATACAAGCAATCAGCGAACGTCATACCTACTGTACAGTCAGACACTAATTCACAAAAGAACAACGAGCACAACAGCTTACAAATCGATTTAAAAAGCGTGATTATGCATTATAGCGATAATTACTAACAGTATTGTGTGTTATCTGATCGTGTACAGTACTGTTAAGGTCGGTGTTTCGAACTGTTGAATGTCAAGTGTGGTCGGTGCGTCGGGTCAGGGTACCGCGGGAGTGCGCCACACTACCGTGGAACCAACAAACCTACGGAACTGCTAATTAACTTCACTTATAAAGCTTTTACCGACATCTGAAGGTTATGCCGTGGTTTTTATTTTAATAAATAAAGTATTTTTAATATTAGTCGCCGACGCGACTATATCTTCACGTAACAAACAATTACATATGTACATTAATGATTTATATGATTAACAATGTTATAACTTAATTTTATATAATTCTCTAGTAGTTTTGGAGACTGGGTCATACAACAAGGTATTATATAAACCATCATGGAAGGAACTGAGAGCTTTGATACCATATCTTATACCTTCGCTTCAAATACATTCTGCCAACTTAACTTTGATATAGGTTATCGTACATCAATGAAGTAGTAAATAATTAATCGCGGCAAAACTTGTTAGTTATCAAAATGATTCTCGGAGCAATTTTAAAACAAGACAATCACCATCTCGTGAGAGATCGTAAAAGCTCTGAACATTTGAAAAATTGTGTTTAAACAGGTTACTAAGAGGTTATTAAGAGGACAAACAATTATATCATTTTAAGTCCTTATTACTTGTACTCTTTAGTTTCTACATAATTTAAACATTACACTTATAACATCAACTAGCTGATGCTTGCAGTTTCATTCGTGTTTCTCCTGTTAATAATACATGATCGTAAAATCCCTTCTCAGTAGCCCGTTACGATGTGAAAGAAATATTCATGATAAATTTTAATACATAAATATCATATACATATAATGTAATTTTGGAAATTTGTTTATAAGTTGATAGGATAAGTTTAAATATACCGGCTACATATAACGTTGTCACTTATCTCAAAATAAGTCAGAAATCGCTTTTTTAAATACCTTATTCTCTGCTGTGTACTCATCTATCATATGTATCGATAAATAAACTCTATCAAATAAATTATTATGGCAACCGATTTTAATTTAAAAAACAGTACGTAGGACTTCAAATAACCCAATCAAAGTATACGATAGCTCCTATATTTGATCAATAAATTTATTTCGACAGTATCAAGAAGAACATATGTGTGTTTAACAAGGTCGTAGTTTGCGCGTACAGTACATCAAGTGGACGAACGCGTGTTACTAACTCGGCAACCGCACACGCCTCAAACCAAACCAAACACTATTACTTCATCAGGATTCACAACCGTGCGATAATTTCAGTACACACCTATATGTATATACGAAGCGATAATGTCTCAGTGGGTAGTGTGTACGTACTCCACGTCAAATTAAATGAGTTCGAATCCTAACAATGAGCCTGAGTTTTCTGTGAAGGAAAAACATCGTGATGAAAGCCATCCACGACTAAGCTTAGCATGTCCACCATCTTGGGACACATGGTAACTTAACATCAGGTGAGATAATGGTCATAACGCTAAACCTATAATTATAAAAGGTATCAACAAACTTGCAAAGGTAGGAAAAGTCTATCAGAGAACTTAGAGTACGATAATTCTACGTCGCCGATATGATAACTGCTTCGCACGATGTTTTCAATACTGGTAGACATAACTATGACAACAATACTGTCGTGCCCATAAACAATATTATAAATTCCACGGTACCAACATAATCGCGACCTACATACAGGAAGTAACTCATACGTCAAGTCGGTAACAGACATAACGCACGAATCGAAAACAATGTTACAGTTAATTCCAAGAAATAATACACGGAGAGAGCGCTCCCAATATTGCAGTTGCGTTGTGGCAACAAAACGCGATGATCAGCCAGATAAGGTAACGAGCGATACCGGGGCGGAGCACCAGCGCGGCGCCCCGGCCTCGAAACACACCTACACTGTACACAGTTAATATATCGAGAGATGTGACCTCACGCCTCGAACCATTGACGCGAGTTTTATTTACGAGCCACAATGTCTTTGTATTCGCCGAGAGAGAGAGTTCATTCAAAATAATTGCGTGCTATTTGCGTCTCCTCTGAACTCCAGTAACGTGAGATCGATCACAGTAAAAATATCTTTACAATCTATACATATAATAAGAATGTAAATTTAACGTAACTTTAATTTTAGATTTATGTGAAAAAATATATTGCAAGTGACTAAGAAGAACTCACATAATTTTTAGACGGAAAGGAAATCATAACGCGTTTCCTCGGGTAATATTTAGTTTTTGTTTCACTACATCCGGTTTACTCAATCAAAAGTTATTGTAATTTGAATGAGGTCGCGAGATTAAATAATATTAGTTCCACGCGAACGAAGTCGCTCGCACAGCTAGTAATGTATAAAGGAATGATTGAAGTATTCATTGAAATAGACAAAATTCACACGAGACGTCAGTCTATGTTTGGTAGAGCCTTTAAACATACAGATAACAGACTCAAATTAACACCTAAAATAGCAACAATCACTTGCGAATCATACACTTTTTTTTATACTTAAGGTTTAGCGTTATGGCCATAATCTCACCTGATCTTAAAGTGCCGATACGGCCCAAGTTGGTAGACACGCTAAACCTGTGGAGGAACTGGCTCTCAAGTGCAGCTGCCGGAACACACCTATTGGTATTTGGCGGCAGGTTTACAACTTGAGGGTGGTAGCTAGCCAGGCGGGCATTAGAAAATGCCCTACTACCATGCTATGGGTTCCTCACGATGTTTTCCCGTATACCTCTACACCAATAGTACAGTTAGCTTGTCCGAATTTATAAATAACAAATATATCATTTTTTTAATGTAACCAATCGGTTCTTAAACAGAGTATAAAATTAAACGTAATATTTTCCAGTTTGTTTTATTACAAACCCGTTAATACCACTAACTTCACATGTACCTTTTAGTTAGTACTAGACAACAATATCAGGCACAACTTGCAAAGTTTTATATTATAATATTTGAGGCGATTCTAAAAATAAAAATATAATAAATATAAATATAGTCATCTTTAAGTTTTTTTTTTTTTTATCGCAATAGATTTTTAACATGGCATCTACCTATGTAGGCAATTTATTCGATGTCAAGATAAGAAGATTCTTATAAACAGAAATAAAAAACAAAGTCACAACAAAGAAAAAAATTTTTGTTCACACAAACAATTACCCCATGCGGACCTCGAACCCACAGCACTTCAGCGTAGCGAATACAGCGAGGCAACTAATGTGACCGCTGGACAAGCCGATAATTCTTCACAATTGATTTTTTAATATCATACGTAGCTTATAGCGTAACTTAAGTTACTGCACACTTTATAGTGTTACTGAGGGTTGTCGTTAAATGGAGAGAAGATATAATTGTATGGACAACAAGGTATATATGCTATTTGTTATGAATTATCTATATTATGTTTAGTCTACATTATAGTGGTAGGGCTATTTCTAATGCCCGTCTGGCTACATTCCTTCAAGTTGAAAATCTTCCGCTAAATACTTAATGGTGTGTTCCAGCAGTTGCACTTGAGAGCCAGTCTCTCCACTGGGCTTAGCGTGTCCACTATCTTGGACCACATCGCCACTTAACATCAGGTGAGACCATAAAGTTAAATAATTAACTATAAAGAGGTCTATTTTTTATTATTTACTTATTTCACTAATTATTTTATGTGCACTAATACCGCTGATTACGTAGAAGAAAATGCCTACTGACATAAGTAATATTCATACCAACCTATCAAATCAACCAAACTCAATTAATTATGTATATTATAGGGAGTTTGTCCTTAAATCCAAACACAGGCGCATTGATTAGTTCGTCGAACCTTATAGTTGTAGGTAACAATTAAATAAAGGAAGCAAGGTCGCGGTTGTAACACGGATCGAACCGAAACGTACCGGACCGTTAACCTGTAAACGGGTGTCGAATATGCCTAGTTCCATGACATGCGAGGCGCGTGTTAACGAGCCACCGCGTAACAGCCCTGCGAGGTCAAACCGAACGCGACAAACTTACGCACTAGGGTTGTTCACCTTCACAGAGAACACTATCATGTTTATTCCTCAAAAGTGTTTTATTGTGGCACCGGAATACATATCTCCGTTAATTATTAGTCTACATTCAATTCAAACATTATTTTAAAGCTTGTGCGTAGAATAACGTTAACAGAACGTTGATATTGAAACTAAATAAGCTGTTTTAGGGTAAGTCAAGTTGCATATTCTTCGATGTATGCATCTCGTAATAGTAATTGATTTAAAAAATCTTATTAGCGATATCATCTGTTGATGACTTCTTACTTATTTCATATTATTGTATTAATATTTGAGGTCTGATCACGATAGTTTGAGAAATACTCTGATATATAGAAAAGTTTGCTTGTTTAAACGTGTTAGTCTTAAGAGCTACCAGTCGGAATCAAAAAAATCTTATTATATTTGATAAATCAATCGTTGAGGAAGGCAATAGGTTATTGAACATCACGCTACCACCAATAGAAGTAAAACTTTATTGAAAAAAATTAGAAAAAAGGGGGAAAATATTCAATAATATTTAGTTCCATGCAAACTGTTGCCCTGTGTATTAGATATGAGTTAAAACATTTTTTTTAAGTCACCTACGTTGACATAGAAAATAAACTTGATTTAATGAATAGAACTGAATTATAACATAATTATTAAGGCAACCGCTCTTTCCAAGGTGTTGATGCAGATTGACTGCCTAACGCTCAGAGCTTGATATCGTTATGACGATTATGCAATTTAAAAGGGGTGCTTGGGCAGCACTAACCCTTACATATTATAGATATAACAGGACAAAGTTGCGGGCATAGCTAGTAAAATACAATTAGAAATGCCATGTGTTGATGACGTGTTTAAGAGGCTTCTTAAAGAGCGGACAGTTACGACTTTACATTAATCACAGCACCAGTGTTCTTTCACTGAGCGTGAATCCTTAAAAAGCCTATACACATCTTAGTAGGTAGAGTAGGGTATAGCAAGTTCAGTGTGCATTCAATAGACATGTTCTACAATGCGATCTGTGAAGTGAGGATAGTTCAGTGGTAGTGTGTACGTACTTCGCGAGTTCGAATCCATCTACAATGAGCTTGAGCTGTCAGTTAAGGAAAACATCGTGAGGAAACGGTGGTAGGGCTTTTTCTAATGCCCGCCTGGGTAGCTACCACCCTCAAGTTGTAAATCTACCGCCAAACACCAATAGGTGTGTCCCGGAAGTTGACTTGAGTGCCAGTTCCTCCACAGGTTTAGCGTGTCTGCCAACTTAGGCCGTATCATCACTTAAGATCAGTTGAGATAATGGCCACAAAGTAAGATTTTAATTTTGCCCATTTCTACATACGAACTGAATTTTGTAACTAACGAACTTTATATACCATCAATGTATTTATGTCTACGATATAACTACATTTGCGTGAAGCACGAAGGCGTTATTCCATTTCTCAGCAACTATCATACTACTTATTTTAAACATTGCAATCAATTCATGGTATAATAAACTAGTGCCGCTTATAGTAATGCCAAATATTTCGCAGCGGCTTAACCGACGCATTAAGTTTAGCGAGGCGAGAGGGAGTACAAAGGCTTGTATTGTGAAACTATAACTGGTTATGCTAATATAATTTGTGAAAGTTATTAAACTGGTAATGTTAGTTATAATAGTGAACTTATTACAATCACTTATGACTTATAAGGAGAGGATTCGTACAAACACAGCTTTGAACTTAGAGACCTAAGCGTAAATGGACGCAGGTAAGAAACTACAGCTGGCACTGAGAACTTCATACTAATTACGAAACGGCAATAATCAAATTTTTTTATTTAATAACAATCAAACCACATCGAATCAGACCGCGTAAAGTCTATATGGTTCTATTCCTAATTATACAAAAACAACATTAAAACATGAATAAATCCTCTACGTAAACCTCTTAGTCTACTGTTGCAGTCTTGACAGTGGCGATTCTACAGCAAACTCGCCTACACCAGTCACAGCGGAAACCGACGTCACGATCTGCCCACAAACGAGCTTTCATTTTCACTATATTATCTACGTCCCGTTCAATGCGAGAACATGTCATGTTTAATTAAAGAAATTAATTTCATCCCACAACAGTAAATCATCGTAGCGCTGGCGAGAGACATCCTGTCACCAAGCACTTTATATTTCCGAAATGTTTCGTAATTTTTTCGGAAATCCCTTATTGCTTTGCTCATAAAACCAGACCTTGTCACAAATAAAGCCATTTTAATGGTACAGTTACATAAAAAATCTATAATTATTTTGTTACTACATACAATTGTGCAAATGTGAACCAAATGCTAAAACTTACACTTTATTCATTATTCATAAAGGCCGGCATGACAGTAGCGACTGGCGATGGATTGTCGATGTCTCGATGGTCGCTGCTGTTTTTGGACTGTACTGTACTTAACATCAGGTACAGTAATTTGGCCGAGCTACCATAAAAAAAATAACAATAATATATTTATGAAAATCAACATAACCTTGACTACTTATACCATTTAGAACATATCTGTTGAAACTGGGTCTTTATAAGTGAATATTTTATATATAAGTTTTGTAATATCTACGTTCCTGGATACTAAAATAAAGATTGTTATAGAATTTTCAATAATACTATCAAATTTACATTAATAACAAAGCTGATCTTTATTAGTCTGTTGAATTTTAATTTTGTTGTAATAATTACAATAATTAGTCTTTGATAACAATCTCACCTCAGGTTAAATGACCAAGTTATCTAAGCTCGTACACAAACTAAGCCTAATGTATCAAATGGCTCTCAAGTGCATCTGCCATATAATACCTATAAGTATTTGGTATAAGATTTTCAAATAAAACCCTACCACTATGCTATTACTTTCTCATGATATTTTCGTTCGTCGATGGCTGAATCATCTCAGGGATTGGAATTTACCTACATCGATGCGGTGTTCGTATACGCAACCACTGGACCGTCCTTGCTTTTTTTATATTAACGGGCAGCAAACAGGCAGTCGGCCCATCTGATGTTAAATGGTTACCGTCGCCTATGAACTACTGCAACACCAGGGGCATTACAACCGTGTTCCAACCATGGATACCGTATTTCAATCCCTTTTTGAAGAGCCCCATATCATAACCTCGGGGGAATACAGTACCGAGCAGTCTGTTCCAAAGATCTAATGTCCGCGACAGGAATGTTCTAGAGTACCTAACTGTTTTCACAACCCGGCCAGGTTTTGAAGTATGCGGATGAGCAGCTAGCCTACAGCGAGAGGTGCGGCCTTGAAACTGTGATGAGGGCACCATATCAAATAGTTCCTCAGAGCACTCCCCGTTGTACATGCAGTAGAAAACACAGAGAGATCCTATGTCCCTACGTAGTTCCAAGGGTTCTAAACCGCGTGTTTACGGGATCGTCTACAACACGGATGGCTCGCTTTTGCACTGAATCCAAATGGACAAACTGGTAGGCAGGTTCATGTTAATTAAAATTAAAATGTTATCTTTTTTTACTTCAACATATTCAATACACAAATTACAAAAAAGGTTTAAAATTTTTAATGTCACGCACTTAAGATATTCAGGCAAAATAGCATATTATTATCGCAACGTAACTCATAGGCATAAAATTGAGAAGGTGAGGCCGGAGCCACAAATTAACCGAAACCACGAGATAATAGCAGATAGTTGGCTGGTAATCAAATATAGCCTCGGCGCGACGTGACGCGGCGTGACGCAGCGTCAGTGTCGACCTCGGCCCTTCATAACACGGAACCAATTTGGTCAGGCGAGTACACGCCGCGCCGCATACACGCCTACCATATCATTACTCAAATAAGCAAAAAATTCACATTCAAATCATCATTGTAATTCTATTATTCAAAAATACACAGTCGTGATATTCATCCACGATAATATCGGAAAAAATTCAACCGATTTCAATTAAAATTTAATATAGTATATATCCTAGGTAACTATTAACTGGCGAGCTGCATCTTACATCAGTCATTCTGTTAGAGAGGGTACAGAATTGCTGACATAGACCTACTGGCTACAGTCTGTCTGAAGCCTAACCGAGCTTGAATCCTGAGCAAGCGTTCGTATCCCCTATAATGGTGAAGAGTGGGGATAGCGATCCAGGACCATATGACGGTGGCCTCTCCTCTGTCCGCTATTACGAACAGGTTCCTGAAAATAGGTCTTCTAATACGACCCTCGTGGACTATTCATTGTGAATCACCTTCGGGAGTTGATCGTTCTGATGATCGGATCTCTGAGTGACCAAGAGGATGCGGTTATCCACAAACCACCCTTTCAACAACTACTCAGCTAGGCCTGCGTCTCCGGTTATACCGATTGACGTATGAGATCGAAGAAAGCAGTAGATTGCTGTAAGATTGAGTTATTCATTACTGGTGATACCAGAATGTCTATATATTATATTCGAGAGCTAAACTCATTCATCACCAGCTCTCAAAAACTATACGTCCGATTTACTTGAAATTTGACATAGATATTACTTTCAAAACATTAGCTCCTATTAACAACAGATTTTATTGACATAAGCGATATACCAAAAGAATGACATAAGCATAAGACATAAGCATTTGACATAAGCAGTTACCAAAAGAAATCGCGGACACTAACCAATGTTACATAAAGCAATCAACACGAAATGTTTCTGTACTCGTACCGACGTAAGTAACCGGCGTAAACAGAAAATACAGTATCCAAATAGTATCAATTTAAATGTAATAATCGCCAACCCCTAAATACGTTTGTTACAAAGTAGCAAACGTAACTAAATTATAATATAAACAATACCAACGTTGCTTCTCAAAGTATCCCAGCCTTTAGTAACAGAGATGTGTCTGTAACGGGTGGTTACGTAAAAGCCTGTTGAAGATTCCTAACGAGCCATTAAATATTCAAAGGAAGGCTACAAAGGGCGCGCAACAGCCTGCGCGATACGCCGCGCCACGCCGTTGCCGCCAGCCAGACGGTCGCACTTGTCAAACAAACTCCGCTACACGAAATAAAACAATCATTCCACGAACTACACTTATTCATTCATAAGCACGATAATAAATCGATAGCTTTGACAAAATTTCAATTAACTATAGTCTTTATAACATACGGTTACGGATATGAAATTATTTCAGATTATCCGATGATTTCGAATAAAACTTGTCATAATGTGTCTTATTTAGACATCTATCCAAAATTGTTCGAAACCTTTATACCGGATTCGGATACGATATTATTTCATTACGGATTCTAATAGTTTCGGTTAACGTTCTGAAGACCCGTAACATCTCTACAGAAGGAATTAAGAGTCGACGAAACAGCTATGCTTACAAAATAAAACAAGCAATAAAGCCGACGAAATATTCAAAAACAAAATCACAATGCTATAGGACGTATAGCGAACACATTGAACATTAACACAACAAGATAAGCAAGAAGGTGTAATTAGGTTAGTCGACCTCGTATGAGCCGGCGGACAATACAACAATGAAAGCCGAGATCGGTTCCCAGGATTAGAGGAAACCACGTAAACGATAACAAAACCGCAGAGAATTACTAAACACTGTAATGCATCCGAGTGTCACGAGCGACACGCGACCGCCCTCTAACGACCCGTGAAATCTGTACGTTAAACGACCGATGCGATGAGTTCACACCGACCATAACACTTATAAATGTAAATGTAAGTTTGTTACACGTTCGAACCTTAACTACTCATCGCGAAACATAGCACACACATTGTCAGGGATACAAAATAGGGCATAGGCTTTGACCCAAGTAAACACGCCAAGCCTAGTGGTGAGGTCGGCTCTCGAGCTGAACTGCCGGAACACGCCGATAGGTATTTAGCGGTAGATATTTCACCTTTGAGGATGGTGCTTAGTCACTTGGGCATTAGAAAAAGCCCTACCACCACGCTATGGTTTCCTCACGATGTTTTCCTTCACTGAAAGCTCAGGCTCTTTGCAGGTGGATTCGAGATCACGTCCATTGACGCGCCGTACGCACGATCTACCACCTGAACCATAATCACATAGCTTCAGAATTCTACTGAAGATACTGTAGATTAAAAGGATGATCTTTTCCCGAGGTTAAATAACATAGAATACCATAAGAACCAAGTCGCGAGCATATACATGTACATATAATAAAACTGTAACTAACCGAATCGTCACTTGAAGACAGATATCGATTTTTATATATAAAGATGGCTGATGTGATAGACAGTAATAAACATATTGATAAACTGTAAAATTGAATACAAGTGACCGTGTTTACAGAGCAATTATCTATAAATGCGGTACGTAACGCCATTGTGAGGTTAGTTGTCTATCGAAAATAATTAAAATATACATCTATCCAAGTAAATATTTGCAGGTATTACAAAAGTAGGATCTACTGAGTAAATCCGGTAATTCTACATTGTGCCTTGTTATAGCTCTGTTGTTTCTATTCCTCGTAGCGGCAACACATTCAATTCATATAGATTTACCGCACATCACACGCCGTACACGACACACGTACAACATTCGATTGTTCTTGCATAGTTCGAGAGGTATATAGAGGTATCTATTACTCAATACCGTTTTTAGTAATAAAAAATATGAATTTATTGTTGTCAAGTATATAAACAATATATCAATGCTGATTAATTTAAGTACTAATATGTAATGATTTCTTATGTTTACGCGAATATTATTCATAGAAATAAAACGAATTTAAACGGATTTTATCGCGGTTGTTTATTGATTTTGAAAGCTTTTCTTCAGCCTTCGCGGTCACGGGGTGGACTGGGGTGTAGGTTGTTCAGAAAAGTTCATGTTACTGTGTCTACCTTCAATTTAATTTTTATTATTGATAGTGTTCCGATCTACGCAGAAACTAGTACGTATTTAGAGACGTATTTTATGAAAATTATAGCAAAAGTGTACTTAATTACAGATAAATAATATCCTAGTGTTAAAATTTTGTCTGTCGTTATATTTTTACGCCTCACTTTAAATCTACGAGATACATTTTGATACACCAATTAATTAGAATTAAGTAATTTGACATGGTGATAACTGATAACTCGGATCGACATTTGATATATATATGTATTTCTGGTGTATGTATACACATGAATAAATACATAAACAATCTGTCACAAGACAAGTTACACTTAATATGTTCATATAATGCGCACAAATTTCTAAAACAGGTCCTGATATTATACGAAACATAAGACGACACGATAAAGTCGCAAACGCTACTAATAAAAAAAGGCTATCGAAATTTTTATACACTAGTAAAGACTGTTCAATTTCCTCGCATGAACACGGAGTACTCAAAAACACTGCGTTTCAAGATGACACGATAAAATCGCTCTGTAAACACAGGAAAATGTTGAAATATAAATCAGAGCCGAGGTCACGAGCGATACTGAAACATGTTCATATCTTTTCGCCGTAATATTATCACCTTTAACCGAAACGCAATCAATCTCCGGGAACTGCATCGATTATTATTTATGTATATCGAACACATTTGCAAGGAGCCGGTGACACGCTCCTCGATTCGTACGAGCTGATTACAAAGAGTTCACTGCCTCGGTGGTAATTGACATCGCATGTCAAACTGCTGTGAGATCAACGAGTATAATTTTCCTTTCTACTTAAGTACTATTCAATTACACTATTATAAGTTATGAACAAATTGATATCCATCGAATACTGTTAACTGAGCAATTCTGGTATTATATGTATATAAATTTCCCTTATCTCGGAAACGGTTGCAAAGATTTGAAAAATGGATACTTAAATTATTGCTTTTTGCTTTCTAAATTTGATTCTTGCTTTGTAATTAAATAAACGCTATGTAGAAAAGTAACATATCGAGCTAAGCTCGGTAAACCGGGTACTACGTATATAATATATCAGAATCATGTAAGTAATATAAATGTCCAGTAGCCAATTAGATGTCACGGATCTCGCGTATGTCGAGTTTCAGTTAAAAGGAAGCTTGTGCGGTGTTCTGTGCGGAAAAAAACTACAGTTTATCGATTATCTTCTTATAATCGGTTCCTATAAAATTAATTATAATGTGAAGTCTATATAGCGACAACGTTACTAAGAATTGTATTAATATATTGACAGATGTAATTAGGAATAGAAAATATTAATATACACGAAGAAAAGCTAAGTGATTTCGACATTTTAAATAGTTTGTTGTTGAACCGAGTGGCGTTAAATGGAATTAACACTGTATTTGTAATCACGATTACTAACTAAAGTACCTTGAATGTCTATCCTTATAAATGATACAAAAGTATTAACGGATTTATTTACGTGGACAAGATTCAACACTAGTAATTTCTGTAGAGGTTTTCGCGCTCTCTGTTGTAGATTCGAATCCAACACAATCATTTCTGTGTACTACAGATTTTTACGATTTCCATTTTTAAAATTTATTAATTGTGTTATTTGTAAAATACACAGCATTTTATTACAAGTATACACGGGTATAGTCGTATTAAAAGATAGATAAAGGAAAAATAGCATCTCACATATTTTTTAAAGTACTTCGTCTGTACTTGGATTATACCCGATGTATTGTAAGGTAACCGCACGTCACAAGTACTTTATAGTACAAAGTGTAAGATAAAAGCAAGCCAGCCAACTGATTACACAGAGGCAGGCTGCAGTCGTAACCGGCTCGTCGCGAGGATTACAACATATATACAAACAATGCTTTAGTTCACCTACATTGTTACTATTAGTTGAAGCCAATACAGTATTATATATTAACCACTACTCTTTCTCATATTATAATTCACCGGTTATACATAGTATTTAGCTTTAATAAAAAAATTATAGTTAAAGTTAGAATTATGCCTATGGGCAAACCTCACCTGATTTTTAAATGACGATACGGCCCTAATTAGACACGTTAAACCTGTGAAGAGACTGGCTCTCAAGTGCAGCTACCGGAACACACCTATAGGTATTTGGCGGCAGATTTTCAACTTGAGGGTGGTAGCTAGTCAGGCGGGCATTAGTAAAAGGCCTACCACCCTACTCTACTACCTTACCAATGACTGCTTCCACCCTGCTTCTAACTATGGCGTTACTCTTCAGATCGCAATGTCGTATCGGTTATTAGTGTGTATAATGAATGTTAGTACCTAAACTGGTTCATTGACCGATATTTTTATAAATCGTACATTAGTATCGTTACATATTCTTTGAAATTTTGTACCTATATGATAAATGCCATTTGAATGCTTTTCACTAGAGATGTAATGAATTTAAAATTACTGATCTGGATACAGACGTATGAATAATATTACACCGTTATAAATAATTACTAGCTGACCCGGTGAACTTGATAGCTCAGTGGTATTGTGTACGACTTTGCGTCAAGGGACGCGAGATGGAATCCAACCACCTACAATGAACTTGAGCTTTCGGTGAAGGAAAACATAGCATGGTGGTAGTGCTTTTTCTGATGCACGCCTGTCTAGCTACCATCCTCAAACTAAAAATCTGCAGCCAAATACCCATAGGTGTGTTCCGGCAGTTGCACTTGAGAGCCAGTTCCTCCACAGGTTTAGCGTGTCTACCAACTTGGGCCGTATCGTCACTTTAGATCAGGTGAGGTTATGGCCATAACGATATACCTTAATAATAAAATCACCTATAATCGATGTTGATTATCCTTGCTTATACTCAAAAACGGTTTGACCGATTTTTATATATTTTTTTCTACATTTTATTAGCCATAATCAATCCCAATCAATCTTCTAACTTCAATTCCTTAAGATTATAGTTAGTACGATGCTTATTGATCTGCTATATTTCTTGTTTCTTTTTGTGGTGCGTATATATAATTTTATTTTTACCCGACGCGCGAACACGCGATATCAATTCGCCCGTTCACGAATCTGGAAAACTCCAAATTGAGTACGCAAACTTCCAACGACTGGTTTTGTTATTTGTTAGTCTACACACCAAATAGCCCCATGGAAAATTTTGGTCACTTAAAATCGAATGGCAAATCTGTTGGAGTCATCTGTATACGCGAAATTAAGACAACCTCTCCTTATATTTTCCCTTGATCGTTGCTTCTTTGACGTTATTCATTAAACTGTTTTAAAGCCAGCCTCGTTATATTGCATGGTCATGTTAGTAATATTGGTGGATACCGAGATACTTTGTCATTTGCTCTTATTATAGCGTAAATATCCGTCGAGTGAAATTCTTCACAACACGTCTTTATTTAGACTCCTGTACGCGCAATTGTTTGAAACTTTTATATCAGGTTCGTTTACGGTTTCGAATATTATTTTACGATAATTTCAGTAACAGATAACATCCCTAGTGTTTCCAATTTGCGAGTTAACAAGAAACAACATCCTAACATATTTAATTGTGGAACTGATATCAATAAAATTCGCTCTTATTGGATGAGTTCCCTATGACAGAAGTATTATCAAGAGAAGTTAGGTAGTTTTGAAAGTAAAGCGAAAAATGATTAAATGGTAAACAATGATTCATTATATATATAAATAGATTGGATTTCAATAAGTCAAAGCATTTACCATATTCATTGTCATTTTTTTAAATTAATTTAGTGTATATAGATGTCCTATAGAATTATGTACAAATAACGAAGCCCTTTTTAACTACTATGAATACTTTTGTAATGGTAATTCAGGGTCACTACGATCGTAATTTATGTAGCAAACGTGTGTAGTAATCAGTTAATACTATTAGCGTGTTTCTGACATTTTCGACCGATCTGTTAATGACGTGATAACTGAATTCAGACTTCTGGTACTTAACTTCCTTACAGGTTGGTTAGTACAAAGTCTATAGTATCATTAACACATACGAAGTTCATTCTCTTTACAACTCCTATAAAAAATACAAAATATACAGCTTAGAAAAATATAGTATTAATTCGATTTAACTAATTGCGAATGGCGTGAGGCATATGTTGTATTCTCTTGAGAAATCCAGCTGGCAGCTATAGGGTAATATAATGGAATTACTGACCATTTTAGCGAGCATGGTGTCCATCTGCGGCTGATGGGTTGCAGCGAGGAGATGCCGGATGCGCTCGGCGTTGGCGACGCACTGCGCCATACAGCGCTGCAGCGCTGCGGCCTGGCGCACCAGCGCCGCGCTCAGCGGGACCTCGCCCGGGCCAGCGCCGGCCGCCCCGCGCAGCACAGACTCCAGCACGTGCGCGTGCTGCGACACGTACTCGAGGCAGCGCCGCAGCTCCGTCGCCGAGCGCCGTTGTCGATCTGTCACCACATACACCATCGAGATATAACAATCTCAAACAACAAACTCAAAACAAAAATACTTCATACAATTTTAAATTCTCACTACTTTCGTAAAAATAAAAATAATAAATAAATAAAGTAAAAAATAATAATAATAACATAAATATGTAACCTCATAGCTCTATTACTTTTGTTTTAAAACAAACTTCAATACCTAATGTTTGATTATTGCTTCCAATGTTATTTGTTTGTGATTTGAAATGGAATTATTTTTAATGCTGAATAGAAATGCATTTTATATTAAAATCACAGTAAGTATATTTGTAATTTGCACATAAATGTAGTACAGAATTAAAATAATTGTCATAATCATAGTACCTATACAATACTTTTGAAATAAATAAATTATATAAATATTACTTCGACTTTTTTATTTGTATGACTCTCTATATAATTTTAGTTTCACGAAAATCCTTTATTAGTATTCAAATTATAAAGTAAATGTGAAATCATCTTGCTAACAGAAACTTAATAAAACGGGAAGACAATTATTTAATGGGTTTTTTTATTAAAAAAAAATACGACTTTTAATGATTTTATTTAAAAGAGGACTGTGGCAATTGTTTGAACATATTATTGTAACATAAATAATCAATGCTCTCTCCACTATACATTTAATGTTGTAGACACACTTTGAAATATTTATTTAATGTAGATATAAAACAATTTACAATTTACCACTTTAATTGTAATAAGAATGTAAATGGATTAACTCATTACTAAAATAAATTTAAAAATAACGGTCGTGCCATATCTGATGGTAAGCAAACCATAATTTAACACGTGATAGTTGTAAATTGTATTACATGTAAATAATTAAAGGCAATGCAAAATTTAAATAAGTTTATAATAAAAAATATTTATACCCTGATAATGCTACAAAGATAGTGTTAAAATATAAACACAGCATATTTATCGAAATGATTTTCGAGGGGTAACAAACATTAAGTTTACCATGGAAATCATAAATTCTCTGGGTTCGTCTCAGATATTTCTCTTCCTGCAGCTGTCGTTCCATCTGGGCTTTTTTCTCCCGCGTCTCCATAACCTCCAGGAATGAAGAAAACAACGATTTTCTTTCGTTGTTATTTGTAACGGTTTCTTGCATTTTGATAACAAAAACCTATTTATATTCTGCTTGTAAAAGAATGTAAATGAGATTATTAGTTTGTTTAATAAAACTAATGTTATTGTCTTGTCAAAAATAAAGAAAAATAAACTAAACGCTATTACAAAACAAACGGAAAAATTCAAAACCTCACAACCTACACAAATGCCTATCCGTCAACAACTGATTGTAGAGTTCATAGACACATATGACATAGACTAGTGCAAAGTGTGGCCAGGCTTACACCGTCAATTCTACTAGACCTCAGGAAAACCTGCTGAACGAGTAAAAAGTACTGAGTTTTTTTTGCAAATATTTAATTATAATAATTGTACATAAGTTTTTAAAGTAGCCACATTGGATTTTCTATATAAGGAAAAGTCGATAATTATACTACTCCATGTTTAACGACTTAGTATTTTCAACACTTGTTTCGATATTTTTAAATATTTCTTTATTTTCGTATTATTCTGATTATCAATTTATATCGTGTAATTGCAGAACTTTTTTAGACTTTTTTTTTACAAATTCCTCAACTATAACATAACTTCTCAAATAAGCGATAAGATTTTTGAAGCGACTGTGGCGGTCAATCTTTTGGTAGTAACCTTTTTATAGATTTAATAGGAATACAGAAAAATTAATAAAAATAAAGGTTCTCTCATTTTACCATAATGACGTGTTTAATTTTATTTGAAAATAATATATTAAATTATAAATTTATTAGAGGGTTAGTAATACCCTCACGACGATAGCTCAGGTGATAATGTCCCCGTCCCATCAGTGTAGTAAAACCATCGACATGAAAAAATAACGTGGTGTTTGGGCTTTTATTGATACGCGCCTGACTACCTATTATGCTGTAAATGAAAAACTGCTTTATGTGTGTAAATAAAATCCTTATATCTTAACCGTTTTGCTTAGTAGTCTGCACGCACTATGCGATTCTTCATATCACTAATACTTCAGTGTACTAAATCGTTCTGGAGCTCAATTTTTAAAAAAGCGCTAAAAGCAAACTACTTGAACTAGATCATTAAAACAATTTTTATAAAATCTTCTCATTACAATTTGAATTTATAAAGTTATTTTTAACCAAACATGTAAATATCAATTTTAGACCACAAAGTTATTTTTAATCAAACGTGTAAATATTTAATCCCTTTTAATATGATACTCAATATAAAGAGACGATCAACGACAAAGCTAATACTTTAAGTAGATTAATATTTTTTTGTAAAATCTTGTTACTACAATTTCAATTTTTAAAGTTATTTTCAACCAAACATGTAAATATCAAATTCAATCCAACAAGAAATTTTTAATCAAATTTGTACATATTTAAACCCTTTTACAATCTATTTAATATAAAGAGACGATCAACGACCAAGCTAACATATGTGTTCCGACAGTCACACTTCAGTGACAATCCCTCTACTAGGCTTAACGTGTCCACCATCTTGGGCTACATCGTCACTTAACTTCAAATAAACTAACGCTAAAACTAATCAACAACAAAAAACTTTGAGCTTAACTTGAATGTTATCATTTATAACACTTTTTATCTTCACTTGTCTCGAAATATTTAGGTTTGTAACTGAAATAAAAAAGGTAATACGGTAATATAAAAATGACAAATTATAGTTGATCTAGTCAGTATACAGCATGACTGCATAAACTACAGTGACCTATGGAACAGACGAACAGTTCTTTATTCAATATCCTTTTTGGCGATTTTACTTATATATTATGTAAATAGGGACAGATGTTAAAATTGTATATAAAACAAAAATTAAAGGTCTTGTTAAAAAAGGACTGACTTTCATTTAAAAAAAAATATATCTTCAGATAATTTTTGTAATTTTGGTGTTGACAACACCTACTGTTTTCTTAAATTTTCATTGTCAATAGCACAGAGTATAACTAATATTTGAAAGTCATTGAGATAGATATTCAACGCTACCGGTTATTCATTTAGAAGTTTTTAAAATTGTTTCATAACCTAATTTATATAGAAAATGGCTCGAGAAAGTAGCGCTGGTTTTGATAGACACATTACCATCTTCTCTCCCGAAGGAAGGCTTTATCAAGTCGGTAAGTGTGATAGGATAGTAAAGCAATTCAATTGTTGTTATAAAAGATAGTATACAATTTTCACCAATATAAAAATATATTCGGAGTAAATACAATTACGTATAATATTTATGCTAAATGTAGTCGTTGTTGGTTTACATATGTATTATATTTTCTTATAACCAAATCGAAAGTAAAAATGTAAAGTCATGGTAGTCATCTGTCACTATGAACTAAGCTTGATTCCATGATACTAAATTATTATATAGTATTGTTTATTAATAAGTAGAAGTGTACAAACCAATGACTTTCATTACATATCTCATACAAAATTGTATCTTTTATTTTACTTAGTCCATACTTAACCTGAAATTTTTTTGGGTATGTAATTTCTATGTATTGTAATAATATTTGCTAATATAATGATTAATCAAATCTCTTAATCATTGTTGTTTTAGTACATAATCTTATGCTATTAACCAGTGGCATAGCCATACCATGTAAGGCCTTCGGTAAATAGTGTTATGTTGTAATTTAATTGTAATAAATCACTTAATCACAACAGTATTACTAATATTGTATGCATTATCATTAAATATTAATAATTTTAAATTTCAAGTGCATGTGTATCACATTAAAATTACAATAATCTTAACAACATGTCTATTGTTAGTTAAAAATATAAAATTCTATTCTGTAAAAGTATCAGTAACATTACAGATTGAGTCTAATAACTTTGAATATATATATAATAATCAAATGGATGCTTTACTTATGGATGCTTTCAAATCTCAATAATTTATATATGTGTGGTCTTTAGATGTGTCTAAGTTTAATTTTTTATTTATATAAATGTATAATTTGTTAAAAATGTTAGGATACTTCTGAGCACCCCCGGGGCACATGGCATTTTGTAAGTTTTACCACTCTCTAGTTATGCCACTGTTATAAACATACTTGAAATATAAATTTTATATTTTTTTAGGAAATCTTTCTACTACTTCAAATAATATGTGAAAATTGTTACTGGATTCTATTTGATGTGTTCATTAGTAATTGTTTAGTTGGTTTGTCTCTTTCAATACATCTCATGTATAGAGTTTGATTTAAAATTGATAAAAAGACAATAGATGCTTTTAAATATCATCAAAATATAAACTAAATAATAACTGTCTTTCTTGCTCTGTGTTTGAATATTGTCAGTGTAGTATGTTAAAGGGACTATAAGATATTAGAATCTATACTCCTAAACAATAAATCATATTTTGTATTGTATCAGATACCACCACGATCTGGACTTTTGTTAAGTAAATATAGATATATTATTTTGTGTATAATTCAAATTTGATTACTACACTTGATCTTGTTTTTATAAATATATACTCTTATGTTGATTAACTCTTGTTATCAATCAGCATAAAGCACACTTGTTTTTTTAATGACACAGACCCAAAATTTCTCAATATCCTGTAAATCTGATGACTAGCTAGAACCACTATACTCAACCTGTAGCCTGCACTGTAGGTGGTCCATCTGGTATTGCTTTATTTTAATAGCCTAAGGACCTATAAAACGCAAGGAAACTATTAACTAAGTATTTTCTTGTTTTTGGTTTGCAATACCAAGACTAACACATGTTTGTGGTCTCTGTATATAAAAGATTGAGTAACACTGAGCTAGAAAGTCTTAAGGATTAGTGAATAGACTACTCTTCATCTTTAATATCACAGTATGTTCACTTGTGTGTATGTTGGTGAACTTACAGTTCTAGAACGACTGAATCAATTTTATTGATTAAATTTATTTTATAGATGCATTTTTGAAATGGTTTTATGCCATAACCTACAATAATATATAACAAAACTGTTTTATTTTGAGTTTTTAAATTTGAAGCCATTTTAAATAAAACTAAATAAATTTTATAAAGTATTCTAAATTAAATTTATTTTTGTCTAGTAACAGATCATGCCAATTTTAGGGCTGTAGAACTCTGTAAAGTACCCTATGTAGGCTTTGATAATAACATTCGATAGGAGAGATATTAGCAATAGAGTGTTGTATATATTTACCTCATTAACCTAGAAGCAGGTTTATTTTTGATGTAAAATATGTATTAGCATACTTTGATATTAAATTATGGCAAAAGGCATACTTTCTTTAAGCCACTTCTCTTGACTCCTTTGTATGGATGGGTGTTAACTATATATTATTTTCGCATCTGTGCGTAAGCTGCATACTATCAGTATATTGCTCCATATTTTATTTATTGGTTTTTAATAATTACAAATTTTAACATTAACTTAAATGGTTCACATCTTCTGGCATCCTACGATGGTCAACTTGTTTAATTATAATTTTTAAAATGACCACAAATTGATCTTATAAGACTTACGGAAACTTAAAAGTTTTTAAGATTTAAAATGTTATAATAATGAATATGTTTATTTGCAGAATATGCCCTTAAAGCAATTAACCAAGGTGGTTTGACGTCGGTTGCGCTACGCTGCGACGACGCGGCCGTGGTGGCAGCACAACGCAAAGTTCCTGATCGTCTGCTTGATCCTACATCTGTCACGCACTTGTTCAGTCTCACAGATCGAATTGGTTGTGTCATGACCGGCATGATTGGTAATAAAAACCTTCTATATTAATATGATAACGAAACTAAATATTGTTATAAATTTTACTTTAAAAATGACAGAAACGAAATCGTGTTGGTTTACTTCTGTCATGTGATTTTATGCACACAACGTTTTTTTTATGTTGTCTCAGAATTAACAGTACCCTTATTAAAATCAAAAGAAGAACAGAATCAGAAGTACATTTACCCAAGAACTTTCGGTATTTTAAATTAAGTTTGATTTTTGTATCAGGAAGCTAGGGTATATTATGATAATATTATTGTATTGCCATTGGCTATTAAAATATTCACAAATTTTAAGTTAACTTAACAACTCTTAGTTGGTGAACAATGTATGGAACAAGGATAAATGATATAACAGTAACAAGCGATGATACAACTTATAGAAATTACATAATAGAATAGGCAAAAATTTAGAAAATTAAAAAAATATCCAATTCTCTAGAATAAAACCCGCTATATAAAGCTCAATAGCACAAAATCCAAAAAAATTACATGTCATAAATATTTCATAAACATGAAAAAGAGATTAAAAATCACTCTTTTTAAACGAATCTAAGTTTGTTTGTCACGTTTTCATTCGAAAACTACTTAACCGATCATCATGAAACTGTGTACACATATTCTTGGATATATTAGAAGCAATAAAGGATACTTTTTATTGAAAACAGTGTGTAGGTGATGTAATATGTATATGCATGTGATGATTGTCCCCGGCCCGCAGCGGACAGCCGGTCGCAGGTGCAGCGCGCGCGGTACGAGGCGGCCAACTGGCAGTACAAGTACGGGTGCGAGATCCCCGTGCACGTGCTCTGCCGCCGCGTCGCCGACATCTCGCAGGTGTACACGCAGAACGCGGAGATGCGTCCGCTCGGCTGCAGTCAGTATACACCCTGATTATCTTGTCCAGTGACCCAGTAGACAAACTCGCCTAAATATCCCTCCGCCAGATAACAATGCATTAACAGTAGATTAATCCACGCCCGTATTATAATTCGTGCTGAAGCAGCCGATGGGTATCTATTTTATTGTAAATATGTAAAGTAGTCTTTTTTTATTCTTACCGATAAAAGAATCACACTAATAAGTGTATACCCGAATAATTATTTCCATCATACCTCGAATAGAACTTGAAGCTAATATTTTAATAACAAGGAATTTCGTTTCTATCTGGTGTCCCACGACATTGCTTTTGTTTATTTCTCTGCGTTATTTTGAGTAATAACACTATATACGTTTCGGTTGTATGTGTAGTACGGAAGTGACAGTCGATCTGCAGTTGGTATGCAGTGTGCATCATGTAGTATGCAGTATGCAGTGTGCTGTATGTAGTATGTGGTATGTAGTATGCAGTGTGCAGTATGTGGTATGCAGTATGTGGTATGCAGTATGTGGTATGCAGTATGTGGTATGCAGTATGTGGTATGCAGTATATAGTATGCGGTATGCTGTATGCAGTATGTAGTATGCAGTGTGCGGTATGCAGTGCGCGGTATGCGGTATGCAGTATGTGGTATGCAGTATATAGTATGTGGTGTGCAGTATGCAGTGTGCGGTGTATAGTATACAGTGCGCGGTATGCGGTATGCAGTGTGCGGTATACAGTGCGCGGTATGCAGTGTGCGGTATACAGTGCGCGGTATGCAGTGTGCGGTATAGAGTGCGCGGTATGCGGTATGCAGTGCGCGGTATACAGTATGCAGTGTGTGGTGATCGCGTGCAGGCATGATGGTGATCGCGTACGACGAGCAGGCGGGCCCGTGCGTGTACAAGACGGACCCGTCGGGGTACTACTGCTCGTACCGCGCGGCGAGCGCAGGCGCGAAGGCGACGGACGCGAGCGCGCACCTCGAGAAGAAGCTGCGCAAGCGAAGCGTCGCGAGCGCGGACGAGGCCGTGCAGCTCGCGGTCTCGAGCCTCTCGCACGTGCTCTCCGTCGACTTCAAGTCCTCGGAGATCGAGGTCGGGCTCGTCACCAGAGACGACCCAACCTTCAGGTGCGTGCCCTACTCTACTCTACACCTCTAATGTAGCGTGTGTACGTGTCTCCGTTACGGACCATTAAGCTTAAGCGTTATGATCACAATGTCATCTGATCTTAAGTGACGATACGGCGCAAGTTGGGTAAACACGATAAATCTATAAAAGAACTGGCTCTCAAGTGCAACTGCCGGAACACACCTATTGGTACTTAGCGACAGATTTGAAACTTGAGGGTGGTAGACGGGCGTTGAAAGGCCCTACCACCATGCTTTGGTTTCCTCACGATGTTATCCTTCACGGAAAGCTGAGCTCATTGTAGATGATTGGATTCGACCTCACGTCAGTTGACGTAAATTCGTACACACTACCACTGAACTATCATCACTTTTAAATATAAAATATATGAAAAAAATGTAAAATAGACATAAAATTACAAAACTACTACATACCAGATATTGCCACAAAAATTAAACACACCCCCATCTCGATATTTCACCACTCAAGGCTACATTTCTTTTAACGCAGGAAAATATTTCCTTAATTCCACTATTGATCATATCAAAACTTTTCAGGAAAAATATTGTGAACCCCCAAAAATTTAATAAATGTTTATTTATTTTAACCTTCTAAAATTATCTCTCTTTCCTGTAAAAAGTCCAAATTATCGTTTACAATATTTTTCCTAAAAATACTCGATATATACTAAACACCAATCACAGTGCTCTAGAATTTTAGCAGAATTTATTTCGAACAGAAAAGCCTACACTGTTTCTTTGTAAGGTTGAGTTCTCTATGCATTTGATTAATATACAGAATCTAAATGTAAGAATATAAAGCAATTCTGTAAATATATATAATAATTGAATTTCTGTCAGGTCTACTTTAAGTATTTTAAAAACTGTACTATTCAAAGCTAGACTTGCTTGTGGTCTGCTTGATTATTTCATTGATATATCTATTCTGCTCATTAGTACATTATTAGATGATATATATATATATATATATATATAATATTATAACCAATTAAAAATGTTAACATAAATGAACCATAATATAGTCAGACTCATGGAATTATATGGATAAACAATTAATAATTAACTAAATGTAAATATCTATTTTCAGAGTGCTACAGGAGAGTGAAATTGACAGACATCTGACCGCCATTGCTGAGAAAGATTAAAAATTTATCAAATAAAGTGAAATGATTAAATGTAATTTTTTATTAAATTCTTTCTAATTGAAGTAACCAGTTTATTTCTTTTACAGTGTTGTAATTTATAACTAATACTCTTTACATTTGGTTAGGAAATGTGTTTAAAATTATAGATAAGCGATAGCGGGGCTAGGTGAAGAATTGTGGTCTTAAGCGACGTTTTGCTATGGGAAGTTTTCATATTACTTATCTATATATAATTTATTTCGAATATTCCGTCAGACTACCCTTGAACCTTTTAAACAAATAAGTCATTAAGCATCCCGCGAACACCGTCGCTGACGGTCACCTCGTCCCTGGGGAATTCCGTGACGACGTCCGTGAAGTTGCGGAAACTGCAACAGAAGACGAGCCCCGCGACCGGACTCTCGTAGTTCCGGTTCCGGCGCAGCTCCCGGAGCCAGGACACGCTCCCGCACCAGCTCTCGCAGAACACCGCCTCCCTGATCTCGCTCACCGCCACGAACGGGTCGTTCAGCAGAACTATCGCCGTCGCCAACCCTCGCTCCTTGCTGTGGACGAGGGTCCAGATGTACCTCGGCACCGGGAACCTGTCGCCCGGCTTCAGGTACAGGTCCTTCCTGACGCGGCCGGACCTCAACGAGAGCACCCCGTGTGTCCCCGCGTACACCTGCAGCTCGTCCCGGGGTCGGCTCAGCTCCAGCAGCCGGGACACGTCCTCGTGCAAGTTCCGAAGGTTTCCCTCGACCACGCTGCGCCACGCGGCGACCCGGTTCGACACGAAGTCGGTGACACGCATGTTCTGATCCTCGAGATACCCCTCGCTTAGGAGCTTGGCGGAGGTCAGGGTCTGTCCCGCGAACGAGACCCGGTCGTGCTTGAAGATCTCCCGCAAACGCCTGTTCATTCGTACGTCGTCAGAGTACAGGGTCTCGGCGTCGTGCCTGGTCTTGGCGTCGAACATGTGGTTGAAGTTCCCGAGCAGGCTGAGCGGGGACCTCAGCTCCGAGTGGGGCGCGAGCTGCAGCCGGTTCCGGGGGGCGCTGGTCACGTGGACCCACAGCGCCAGGCCGCGGTCCTCATCGAAACAGACGGTGGTGAGGTGACGCACGTTACCGCTGTCGGTTTCCTGCATCTGATATGCTCTTCCCTGGAGAGGTGCTCTGCAGTTTCCTACCTGGGACATTTAAACGATCATCATGGAATTCAATCTTAACCTCCCTAGAAAGTAATATTATATAAATGTTACTTTCGACAGTTACGTGACATATCTGAACTCGTTACTCTTCTGCTAATAAAGCAAATACCTGATGAAGGACATCCTCAAAAATATTTTCCTGGCAGCCCAACTCAAGCAGATGCTTGAGCTCTCCGGTCCTTCTAACTTTGTAGAGGCCGCCCTCGCAAACTACAGTTAGAGTCTCGAGGAGAGGATATGCAAAGAACTTCCCGCCGGAGCAGGTGAACACCAACTCGTCCCCGGACAGAGCTCTGACGGAGCCGTCGGTGGCGCGGTGCGATGTCACCAGCGGCATGTTGTCCGGGATACACTCTGGGCATCCTAGGTCGATTACGCACGGTGCTGGGAACACAAGTGGATCAACATTCATTCAATAAACGCTTCAATAATCATGTGATACCTAAAAATGTATATTGTTTGTACAAGAAACCTTTATTTTCCTTTATTTACCTTTACAAACTCTATATTACTCTTACACACACCTTAACTACTCAACTGATTTTCATAAAATTTTGCAGTCATGTTGTTAGATGTATAGAACATACAATACCATTGACACAAAAAAGTAGTATTCGCGAGGAACATATGAAAACCAACATCTACATAAACATGAGCGAATGACACAATAATTCATCATAGGTTGTAGATATTCCTTGATGTTACGTTAAAATCCTAGTGGCCAGGATAGAGACAGTTCTATAACTTTGATATACATAGGTACTTTTGTGTGTTTACTTCAAGTTTAACTTGAAGCTGTGGGAAACCGACGTGTGGTTCTGATATGGAAATGATTTTTTTTTACATTGTACAGCTGACCACGAATTTACACTGTTGAAGCCGTTTATTCGATTTTCAAGAACTCTGTTGTCCTAAACGGGTTTTAGGCCGCTTCATTTTGATAAGTGCTATCAGGAAAGTTGGTCGCTATTGATAACATATTCCACTATCACTTCCTATATACAGAGTCCGTTGAGACAGCATAAGAGCTACTGTCGCGGGCCTCACACCTTGCGAGAAATTACAATATCAGTGGTACGACCTTTTAAGAAGTTAATTCATCTTAAAAACAAACATACCCTCATATAGAGCTTTATTGATTACTTTAGTCATTTAAAATTTGATTGTTCCTTAGTATGATTTTCTTACGTTTTGACTTTCCATATAATTAGATATATTTAGTCAAAGAAAAATAACTTCTCACGTGCACACAACTACACAACCTAGATAACTGTGAGATCGTTGGTTAATATCATACAAAAGCTGTACCTACGACTTCTTTCTCGTAGAATAACTAGATTTACCCGCGGCTTCGCTCACGTTAATATTGATTTTGTTAAATTGTATGACGCAATAAAAAGTTTCATACAAAGTTTACCCCTCTCTTTACCCCACTTCCAAAAAGTTTTTCGCGAGTATAAGTAGCCCATCACCGTCATCACCAAGATCCGATCTATCTCTATATTCAAATTCATCATAATCGGTTCAGCGGTTTAGGCGTGAAAACGTAACAATCTCACTTCCGCATTTATAATATTAAGGATTTGTGCTCGTTTTTGTAACTTTTTTCAAAAGACCTTTACTTCTATTGGTGGTAGCGTGATGTTAAATAGCCTAAAGCCTTCTTGGCTTTCCGACTGGTTGTAGTTCCTACGATTAGCGAGTTCAAACAAACAAACGTACTCTATGTTTATCATACATTAGTTAAAGATATGCGAAGGTTATAACGACAAACTAATCAGTAACTATTTCGAAAACTTAAAAATGATACTGGTATGTTAACGTAATGTTACTTACGGTCGGTGAAGTCTGCTATATGAGAATAAATAAATAATATAGCAATAATACGCCACGAGATACCCATTCCACCTATTGTACGGACACTGTTCACTGATCGGACGTCTGAGACAATACTAACTGTCCCAACATAACAGATAACCCGGTCCGGTCCTCAACTCCCGACCCGGAGATAACGAGCGCGTAATACAAACGGTTTACAACAACATACTGTCTAGTACATACTATTTTCAATACTCCAGATATAAATATAAGCTTTGAAGCGATGATAGCTCAGTGGTAGTGTGTACGACTTCGCGTCAAAGGACGTGAGTTCGAATCCAAGCACCTACAATGAGCTTGAGCTTTACGGTGAAGGAAAATATCGTGCGGAAACCATAGCACGGTGGTAGGGTTTTTTCAAATGCCCGTCTGGCTAGCTCTACCACAGGTGTGTTCTGGCAGCTGCACTTGAGAGCCAGTTCCTCCACAGGTTCAGCAAGTCTACCAACTTGGCCCGTAACGTCACTTAAGATCAGGTGAGATAGTGGGCATAACGCTAAACCTTAAGTATACAATATATATATAAAATATCCATACTATATTTAACGATGAAATGTATTTTTTTATACTTTTATATGATCAACGTTATGACCACAATATCACCTGATGTTAAGTGTCGATGAGGTCCATGATCCTGGAAACGCTAAACTTAGTGGAGAGATTGAATCAAATGCAACTGCCGGAACACACCTATAGATATTTGGCGGCAAAATTTTAATAACTCGAGGGTGGTAGCTATCTAGCCGGGCTACCACCATCATATAGTTTCATCACGATGTTTTCCTTCACCGAGAGCTTAGACACACACTACCAAGTAAGCCATCGTCATTTATTAAATGGTTTATTTTAATACTTAAGTTTTAGCGTTATGTCCATAATCTCACCTGATCTTAAATGACGATACGGCCCAAGTTGGTAGACTCGCTAAGCCTGTGGAGGAATTGGCTCTCAAGTGCAACTGTCGGAACATACCTATTGGTATTTAGCAGCAGGTTTTCAACTTGAAAGTGGTTGTTAGCCAGGCGGGCGTTAGAAAAAGCCCTACCACCATTTTATGGTTTCCTCACAATGTTTTCCTTCAACGAAAGCTCAAGTTCATTGTAGGTGGGTTCGAACTCACGTCTCATGACGCAAAGTCGCACACATTTCCACTGAGCTATCATCGCTTCAAAAAGGAATTCTGTGAAAGGAACATAGAAAACGTCGAATGCTAATTTTTGAGTTTAATCTAAATTTTGGAGTTAAAATCGTAGTTGATTTTTATATATGGCCTTAGATATGGAAATATGAGTGAAATTAATACAAGCGTTACCAAATGAATGTTTTGTTTTACTGTGCAGCGTACCTTGCGCACCTTTGACTTTGACATCCATTCAAGACAAACCTACAGACTTTTTTAGTGCATTTTTTATTTTCTTTATGTATTTTTAATTCTTCGAATCCCAAACGAGATAAAGAACAGATGATACTAATAAAACTGTGATTTAAAAACAATATACTGCCCTGCGCGTAAATAATAATTGTTATGTATTAATTAATCAGTGGCAACGAACAATTAACTGACATCTCAGGAACAGGATGAAGTGAGAAATAATAACGCAATATTTACGATAGGTATTTTATTATGAACATAATATACAACGCCGAAGTTTATTTATAAAAGCAGGTAAAAACCGACAAGACACACACACACATGCGCCCTACATCGATATAGTGATTTATTCACCGACGAACACCGTATTACTAAAAGGATACATTAATTATACAATTATATCACTTTAATAAAACAAAATATATGCTAAAATGTAATTTCTGAGATAAAAACTTGCATAGTTAAGTATATTTTTTATAAACTAACCATAAGTAATCAATGTAAGAAGTTCACATTATTCAATTATTTTCATCATGCGATCAAAACCAATTAAGTTAAGATCATTGGTTACAAAACAACCCACTTAGAATAGTTTATATAAACGTTATACTCTCGATCTTGTAAATCAAATTTTACATACTCAAGAAATGACAATACAGTTAATTAGTAGAAACAGGATATTTGATAAACGTGGCGTGGATAGTGAACGCATGAAACTGAAGTATATGTTGTAGATATAAAAGAATACAAATACTGTGGAACACAAGTATTAGCGTGCTTATATATCCGTAGATATTTGTCTTTTATGGTACCGATAGATCTGTGATTGAACTAATAAACTATCGTAATTTTATCGCACCTACTTACTGGATTAATTACGTGAATTGAAGAAATTCATTTACTAAAATTAAAATTTCAAATATACAATATAGTTAATCGCAGGCCGCAATCTTCAAAAACTAGTTTTGTTTGTAAATTTGCAAATTACCACAATTCAGAGTCTATGATTCATTTCAAGTGTTTACTAGGTCAGTGAAATCACACTTCACATTACTACACCACCGCTTTACACATTGTCGAGTAATAATTTATTTTGTTTACTGCTTATTATTACATTATTGTATAAAATCGATGATTAATAAATCTTATTTTAAACTGTGTCAAATACCCTATTCTAAGTATTAAAAAAAATCACATTTACGAGCCAAATAAGCACGAGTTATTACAAAAAAGTGTACCATTTTTACTGAGATGTATTTTCTTTAAGAAAACATCTATCAGTGTAGACTTCATTGTTATATTTGATATTTCATTTCATTATTATATTTGATATAAAATAAAATAGTACATATAAATCTTAGAAAATGTAATGTGGATGTAACACTGTTTTCAAATACCCAACCCTTATGTAAGTTGAATGAATATAACTCTACCCTTGTGGTCAACACTTGAAGTTGACAATTAATAGTGATGCCCATTCTGTTACCTTAACTTATAGATAAATAAAAACGAAATTGATTTATTAGACGTGGTTTTTCCAATCATATGTTACTGTTATAGTTCGCATTTGGATTGCACATGCAACCCTGAGAATTGTAATGAATAAAAACTGGTAACAAGTTCTAAAAATGCAGTAAAAATAATAATTTTTTATTATGGCCTTTTGTTAGAATACATAAATATTGAGCGATATATTAGGTAAACATTTCATAAAGTCAAGATCGGTGATCGTGGGACTAACATAGAATTCATATGTTTACAATCCATTACATTATTGAAGTGTAACTTCTTATGACAGGGCTTTGAAATCCTAATTCAAACCTTTTTATGTGACGCTCGTTAGAGATATATAGTTATGATTCACACTATTGTGTGTAAAGGTCTGTCTGGGATTTGCAAATATATCGTTGTAAAAGACGCAGTATTTTCAGACTGTAATGTTACATTGAGTAGAAATCGAAGTGAGATCTGTGTGCGTTGTTTATAGATAACTTATTCAATGAGATAATTTAGATGACTAATAATATTTGGAAATATATCGAATCCGGCGCACCGAGTTCGCATCCCTAACATACTAAAAATACATAGAAGCACTACGTAAATACACGATTTATATTTAAATTTGAGACGTGCAATTGTGTAATATCTCGTTCCTCACTGCAACCAGTGGATCTACAACAAAACTCGACTGTTTTCAGTGAGAAACTTATCTATTTATGTAATCACTTTATCTACGTACATACATAGCCATAATGTCTCTATATTATAATTTAAAGTTTATATGAGAGACGCCTTCATACATCAGCAAAAGTCTGGAAGGAAAGATCTTGTTGATGTAATCCGCGACGTCACGGTATATAATGAAGCACGAAAAATATAAAGGCCAGACGCCCGCAATCTCGACACTGCCGCCTAAATAAAGATCTGTATTATAATAAGCGAAGAGAAACAATAAAAAAGATTTTTTATCACAACACCAAAGGCTGTTTCTTTAATTTGAATTCACAAACATCTTCGATATATATGTCGTGTGATATCATAGCCAAAGTTTAAGCAAACTATTTGAGGTATAGGTGTGTGACCAAAATATAATCTGCAGCAAAATTAGCTCCTAGATGAATTAAGATTATCGAATAATTATGATATACAGGCGACACTTAAATGATTTTTGCAAACAAACAGATAAAATGATAAAGTGATGACGGCAAATACGTTACGTGGGATGACATTCTTATGACGTCACACCGTCGACATATCTTCGGGTACTATTTTAAGACGTATTTTTATATCGCACGGAGTCAGTCGAAGCACATCATCACATTACAATTGCAATAAGAGTTGTGATAAAACCATTAGAGCTGTAACAAACTGTATGCATTCGTTACTGAGTGACGGGTTCGCCACCTAGTACTGACTACCGAAACGTACATTCCGTCACTCGCATTTATTCGTATTTAATATACAAAGTGCGTACGATGCTATATCAACGTCACACCGTTATTATCAAAAGTAAGTAACGAGTAACGTAACGATACGATGGTAACGAGTACCGGTTGTTATCGTAACGGACACATCTCTAGTAAGTACTAACGACTGTGCAATTGACACTCGATTGAGACGCGCGGGGAGATGGGCGAGGGGGGGCGGGGCGAGAGGGGGACGGAGAGGGGCGGGGCGGGGGGGGGGGGTGCGGGACGGGTGAGAGGGGCGTCGCCTACGTGCAGCAGGCGCGCGTGGGGGGAGCGCGGGAGGGGCGCCGTTCGACGGCGATGCGCGAGTGGTCCGCGTCGGCCTCGCGGCCGGAAGTCTTGTCGAGGATGGCCTCGGCGAGCTCAGAGAACGCGCGGTCGATGTTGATGTTGGCCTTCGCCGACGTCTCCATGAACCGGATGCCGTGCTCGCGGGCTATCTGTGCGATGCAATACAGCACGTTCACCTTACCATTCAATTAAATAGGGGCCATTCAAGTATTACGTTACGGGAGTGAGAGGGTCGTTGCTTAGCTTGTATTTGCTGACACTGTAGATGAGGAGGGGGGGGGGGGGGGAGTTCTAAAAGATGCATACGTCAGCAATATTGGAGATAGTGTTCAGGGACACCCTTAAATATTTGTTAATACTTACTCATTCTCACGTGGAGTATTGTGGTAAATTTAAAAATGTATACAACAAAGTTTACTTAAGCTTATCTTACTTAAGGAGGGTATTGCTTATCTTTACTGACAAGAGGGAGGGGAGGATCAGAAATTACTAAAATTAACGTAATACTTGAATAGCCCCCTACTTAACTTATTTAATTCACAATAGTTTTAAACAAAAATGTATCATCATTGCTTGATGATAAATGAATTCCAGCAGCGACTTTCTGGAAGTTTTGATACAGAAATAGCTCAGTCTGTTATCAAGCCGCGACGCGCCGCGATACCAGTGACTCAGCTCGGGCAGTAGGCGCCGAGACGCGCCGCGCACTTGCTTCATTAAAATGTTTATCATATTTATTAATTCAATGTTTCCACATTTAATTACTACACACATACAAACTACTTTAATAAGTAATAATCCTTGATGTCTGTAGTAAGACTAGACTAGAATAGAATTAAGTTGTTCTAATTACTAGAAACAAACATTGAAGAAATATATGTTCTGTATATACAACTATTTGGATACAATTATTCTGCAAAATATTTAATGGTTAATCAATAAAAAAATTATCTATAGTAAAATATTTTATTATGTAACTTCAGTAGAAAAGTAAGATTTAAAAAGATATTTTAAAACATTGATGATCATGTTATTTGAAAACAGTAAAAACCACTGTAATTGACAATATGGTACTGAACTTGTTAAAATGCGGTATTGAATATCCAAACCTTCTTTGTTCAAATACTGAAGTGAACATTATTTTTTAGAGAAGATATATTTTTGAGCCATCATACCATGATGCCAACATATTTTCTAAAGCGTATCTGTGTAGCTACCATTTTTAGTTTAGATCCAACCATCAGCCCTCTGTATTTCAGTAGCTGCTTAACAGCTAACCTTCTTTAGGCTTATTAAGCACCATATGAGAATGAATTCTGACTTAACATCAGATGATATTGTGATAAAACAAAATCTACAAAGTATAAAAATATGTTTCTAATTTACATATTTTTAGTACATAAGTTTAAAAAAGATTTTACATAATGACAATTGAATCATAATAAATAAATAGTATATTATTGAATTTATAATATAAATTATATCCTTTGTGAATTATATGTTGTATACTGTAAAATCCTAGGAGCCATCATGACATAAATAATTGAAAAATGAATTTATCATAAACCAAATTTTTTATTTCAGTTCTAATGATATATGAATTATTGTATTTTCAGTATAAATGTGATTCATATATAAGCTCATACTTTAAGCCTTACATTTCCTTTTATTTGGAAAATGATCAATTACAGTTGCAAATAAAGTTAATATGAAATAGGTATCAATTAATAAATAAATTTGAGCTCCAAGTAATAAAAAAAGAGTTGACTTTACCTCACAGAGGAAAAGAGAGGGGAGGAAATTATATTTAATAGTCTTTGTAACATATAATGTCAATATTTTACTTTGGTGCATATATATTTCATATTAAATAGTGTTTATTTATGGTTTTAATGGAGTGAACCATAATACATTATGTAAAAATTAAAAACATTTATTTAAAACAATAGTGTTGTCAAATCCTAGATCCCTAATAGCCTATTTTTAATTAATTCTCAAACACCTTTCATAGTAAAAGTGATCCATTTAATCATCAGTTTAAACTTTTTTTTATTCATCATTAATATTCAATATAAAAAAACTATGAAATTAAACATTTGTGTAGTTTTTTGTAAACACTTTCTAGTTTATAGAAAAAAATATTTATATGTACTTACTGCTTCACCACGCTCCTTGCTGACAACTCTTTTCTCCTCCATGTCACACTTGTTGCCAAGAATCATCTTCTCAACATCCTCATTAGCATGCTGTAATTAAAATAATAACTTCCATATTTGTAAATATACTTTTTTTACACATATACCTAATATATTTAGTAGCGTGGCATAAAATAGACACAAACCTCGTCTATATTTCGTAACCATTTTACAATATCATCAAATGTTTTCTCGTTTGTTATATCGTAGACTAGCATAATGCCCATAGCGCCACGATAATATGATGTTGTGATAGTGTGGAACCGCTCCTGGCCCGCGGTGTCCCAAATTTGCAGCTTTATCTTCTTCCCACGAAGCTCTACAGTCTTTATTTTGAAGTCAATACCTACAATGAATTTAAAATATAAAAATACACATGTATATGTAAAACGATAACAAAACAAGGCCGTAAATTATATAAATAACAATTAAGCTGCTGAAAAAATATTCATTATAAAGGCACTGATTCCAAAAAAATACAAAGGTGGTTCCTACCGATAGTAGATATAAAAGTTGTTGTAAAGTGATTATCCGAGAATCTAAATAATATACAGGTTTTTCCAACGCCTGAATCACCGATGAGGAGCAGTTTGAATAAAAGATCGTAGGTTTTCTTGGCCATTTTATTTCAATTTACTTATACGAACACTAAAAACTATAAATCCAAAATCATCCGATCTAGAAATGACAGGTTATACATGAGTTGCCAGTAAAAAATATTTTAACCTCGTGGTGCCATGTATACAGTGTCACTTTCTCTTTTAAATTATCATCAAATTAGGTCGTGCACGCAGGCTTTTAAATAACTCGCGTATCAACTGGTCGAATTGTCTCTTAACCAGATAGACAACGACGACGAAAAACCGCAGTTGGGAATACATAATAACATACAACAAGGCATTACAACCAGCCTTTTAAGTAACTGATCTAATTATACAATTTAGTCATTATAATTTAGGATATTCCTATTATATATGAATTATTTTTTATAATACCTGATTTTATACCACAACTATTGTGGCACCACTAGGTACTTCAATCCAGAGACCAGTAATACTTCAATTTCATTGCTACTCTGTGATAGACGCCATTAATGTTAGTACACATCTCTACTGAGTTGGTTTTTAATCTGTTTTAAATGGCTGCTTAGCGCGTTTATTGATTTGGCTGTTCTTAATTCTTTTATAGGATGGTCTAGTAAAATATAGTTACTCGGTTCTAGATTATTTTTTTGTAAAATGTAACCATTAAGATGAAAATAATTTAAAGGTCAGAATAGAGTGATTCGTATTTCGTTTTTACGGAGGTAATCTTGCAACTATATCAAAATGCATCGTCGCGGTGGGAAACGGATTCGGATGGACGATCCTCCACCGGAGTACGTGAACCCGATGACACCGGCGACCCCAGCCACACCGATGACTGATTATGGAGGACAATCAGTTCATGAACCCGACGTGCAGAATGAGAATTATAGCGGATTTAACGCCGGCGCCGCTGTTAACTCGACTACAGTAGAACCGCCAAGGGAAGAGGCAGATGAATCTCATCATGAGGAAGATGAGGCGCGATCACCATCTCCGACACCGACGAAAAGAGTGACTCGCAGTCGAGGCAGGCGTGGCGACGGAGGCTATGTCGGTCGGTTGGCAGAGTCCCCGCCGCCGCCGCCGCTGCGCAGACGTGGACGCGGCGGACGCGGTCGAGGCCGAGGCCGAGGAGCCGCTCCACCACCAGCTTATTCTCCTCCCCCTGTTCTTCTACCTGGTGATGATGAGAATAGTCTTTACAATATTTTGAGATTTAACAAAACAGCAATTAATGTAAGTGGACTAATGTATTCACACATGCATATCTTAAATATAGACATTTTAAATAGAAAACAAACTGGTTCAGTTAAAATAAGTCTTGTTAATACAACTATAGTATAGATATGATACATGTTTTGTAAACATGGTTTTTTCATTACAGCTGTACCAAACATTTTCGGTATCCTATTTATTGTTATAGAAAATATAGATTTTTTCATTCAAAATCATCTCTTGCTATTATACATATATTTACTTCATTTTAAAACATATTTATGTGTGATATTTGATTTCACTGCTCGCATATAATCCTGGTTGAAGATTCATAACAATTTGATTTTAATGCATACAGACTAATATTCCAGTGGGACATGGGATTAAATTTTTTTAATAATTAAAAACTTGATTTTCTCCTATACAGCAAGTAGTGGATATGTGGATAGAGGAATACAAAACAAACAGAGAAGTAGCTCTGGTTCAGCTGATGCAGTTCTTCATCAATTCATCAGGATGCAGAGGGAAGGTCACTCCTGACATGGCACAGATGGACCACACTTTGATTATAAAGAAAATGACACAAGAATTTGATGAGGTAACTTATATGCTTAGTTATAATATTGAATTATTTATTTATATTTTCTCTGTTAACATGTCTTAATTAATTGTCTATATGCTAAAACCATCCACTTTATTTATTTGTGATAGATTTCTTCACAGCACATTTAACATAATGAAATTTACTTTGTTTAACATTGAGGAAGTGTGAGTTACAAAGAAATCAATATTCAAATTCCTTTTGTTATATCTATAATAAATATGTTTGTAAAATTACATGGTATTTGTTGCAGATAATGACAATTTTTTAAATTTTTAAAATTTTAAATAATCTTATATAACACTTGAAGTTATATTAACACATTCTCTGTACTATGTGCTTAACTCTACAATATGTCTTCAGTTATTGTAATTTTGAATTACACTTTATAGGTCACAATCTTGGTCAAAATGGTGGTCATGCTTAGCCTGGATGGACTGAGTCTTAATTGTAATTATGGGAACTCATCTATAGGTATTTAGCAGCAGATTTTCAACTTGACAGTGGTACATAGCCAGGCAAGCATTAGAAAAAGTCCTACTACCATACTATAGTTTCATCATGATGTTTTCCTTAACTGAAAGCTCAGCCTCATTGTTGGTATTTGAACTGACATCCATTGGTGCTGCATTCATATACACCACTACTGAGACATAAGTTGCATAGCAAACTTGTCCTTAACTCCAAATACATTTTCATTTTTTGGTTATCAGTATAATGTTAGTTTGGAGTAATGAAACAACTAAATTGAGTTACTCTGAAAGAGAAGAGGTTTATATGAAAATTTTATCTTTTGCGTCACAATAATAATAATAACTACACATTTTACTTGCAAGAGAAATAACATTTAAAGCTGTATCACATTACAATTTTAATTTACTGTTCTTATATTTTATAATTACCTCTTCTTGTTGACATATTAAGTTTCTAATGCCATTGTCTTGTCTGAGCTGTATAATATGGCCACAGTTCATATGTAAAAAGAACATGTGGGATATTTCTATAAAGCGTCATAAACTCTGTTTACATAAATTTTAATCTGTATATATTAATTCTGAGAAAGAATTTATGTTAAGAAGCTTTGTGATTTATTAATTTTATAACCAACAATTTCTTTGAAGATTTGCATTCTGTGTTTTTATTGATTTAAAATGTATTGTTATAATATTTGTTTAAATGTCATTCAGTAACAATAAATTTTGATGTGAAGTGATACACATCTGCCAGAGTACTCATAATAGGTGAAATATTATTTCTATATAAGATCAGGCTGTTAATGCTGCTCAGTAATTTTTCTGATAACAATTCACTACGAATGTTACAGTTTTGATAAATTAGCTATTGTAAATGCAGTGTCTGAGCTTAAATTGAAAGAAATATACATAGCCCATATTATATTAGTACATATATATTACAAATGTGATTACAATAATGATAATTTACACATTATTTATTTATCAAAACAGGAAAGTGGAGAATACCCTCTGATTATGACGGGACAAACATGGAAAAAGTTTAGAGCCAGTTTCTGTGAGTTTATTCAGACATTGGTGAAGATGTGTCAGTATTCCATCATCTACGACCAGTACTTGATGGATAACATCATATCACTTCTGACTGGCTTGTCTGACTCTCAAGTGAGAGCTTTTAGACATACGGCTACTCTTGCTGGTGAGTTGGGAATTTTTCATTATTTATTTATCCTAATAACCCACAGGAAGGGCTGATTTGTTATATTTTTCTATCAGTAATAGATAATTAATTAATATGCTAAAATAAAACTTGATCAAGATCAAAATGATTTTCCTGTCCCAGATACTTATTCCATTTTGCAAATATAATATCATTAAAATGAATAAAGAAGCCACAATGATTTAATATAGAGTTATTTCATTAGAGTATGCAACACATAAATACTGAAAGTTGGTAATTCTCAGCCACTGTTTCTCCTCTTATTATTTATATTATTAGAGACATCATGCATGCTGTGGCATACTTGAAAATCAAGTGTATGTAATTCTGTACTTTATATGTACCCCAAAAATACTAGACGTATTGGTGTATGCGACTGTCTATCCTTTATTATTAAAATGAAAATACATGTTTAACCATAATTAAATAGCTGGAACTATGTGTCCCACCTACCATGTTATGTAAGACACTAGCTATGCCTGTGACTTTGTTCTTTGTAACTAGAAATAATTTAATAATTTTTACTTTTGTAATTTTTTTCAATACAGCTTTGCCCTTATTGCTGTTAGTGCGATATTAAATAGCCTAAAGCTTTCCTTAATAATTCTGCTATCAAATAATAAATAAAAGAAACAGACTGGTAGTTTCTAATATTAGCATGTTCAAACAAACAAACTTTTATCATTTATAATATTAATATTGATAAAGTATTTTTATTTATATATTCAAATCTATACATGTTTTAGAAATGGCTTATACAATAAACAAAAAACACATATATGCAATTTATTTACTTATTGGAAATGGAAAAGCATGAGTTTAGTTACAGAATAACGAATTTTTTTTTTATTTTTTATTGTTTTGTAGTGATGAAGCTAATGACGGCGCTGGTGGACGTGGCGCTGCTGACGAGCGTGAACTGCGACAACTGCCTGCGCCAGTACGAGGCGGAGCGGCTGAAGGCGCGCGACAAGCGAGCCACCGAGCGGCTCGAGGTGCTCGTCGCCAAGCGGCAGGAGCTCGAGGAGAACATGGAGGAGATCAAGAACATGCTCTCGTACATGTTCAAATCCGTTTTCGTGCACAGATACAGGTACCTTATTCTAATTTATCATCTAATTGTCGCATACTCATTGATAACATTGCAAGAGTTGTGCCTCAAAATTTAAGTATTTTTGTTGGTTTGAAAACTATTACTAGATTTTATTTACTCATAAAAATAATACTTTAGCTTTACTAACTTTATTGGTATGATTAAATTGAAATTACTTTTGTTACTTTATAAATTCACCAATGACAATTTAATTAAATATATCTATTTTTTTTTATTGTTAAGGTTTCAGCGTTATGGTCATATCTCACCTGATCTTAAGTGACGATACGGCCCAACTCGGTAGACACGCTAAACCAGTAGAGGAACTGGCTCCCAAGTGCAACGTAACACACCTATTGGTATTTGGCAGCAGATTTTCAACTTTAGGGTGGTTGCTGGCCAGACGAGCTTTAGAAAAAGACTACCATCATGCTATGGTTTCCTCACGGTATTTTCCTGCACCGAAATCTCAAGCTCGTAAATGGTTGGATTCGAACTTCGGACATCACTGAGCAATCATCACTTATATTAGAATACTAGGCTTATCTAATTTATTTCAATTATAATAATTATCTCTCAGGGACACATTACCAGACATAAGAGCAATAACTATGGCTGAAATTGGCATCTGGATGGAGAAATTTCCAGCACATTTCCTGGATGATCTCTACTTAAAGTATATAGGTTGGACATTGCATGACAAGGTGAGTAGAGTGACTGCACTATGTCTGATAATAAACACATTAGAAGCCAAAAACAAAATACTTCAGGTTTTTAAGTAATTTGTGACGGGTCATTACTATCATGCAGACCTGGAAGCTACTTGGCAAACTGAGTATCATTGGGGCAGATTCATTACTAATTATGTAAGATGGGGGTGACAAACACTATATATATATATACAAATCTGTACTATTTCTCTTGCTCACTGGATATCCTGGTTAAACCGGGAATGTAATATTCCTAAGCATGATAATATGGCAAATGTGTGGTGGGATTTAGTTATACACAATCATTGTGTGTTAAGAATGCAGTATCTTATTTTGTACGTTTGTATTAACTATCCAATTTTTTATTATGGAATTGGATGTTTAGATTGGTTAATTAACCAATTAAACCATTAAATAACCTATTCAAGGTTGGTGAAGTACGCCTGCGCTGCCTGCAAGCCCTGCAGCCTCTCTACGAGTGTGAGGAACTTAAAGGCAAACTAGAACTGTTCACCTCCAAGTTCAAAGATAGGATAGTCTCCATGTCCCTGGATAAGGAGACTGATGTTGCTGTGCATGCTGTCAAATTAGTCATTGCAATACTTAAGTGAGTATCACTGATTTATTTATTTCATGTAAAATATGTGCGATATGTTTAATTGTGAATCGGCATTCATTTAAATTACTTTGTTTTTATTTTAAGAATGGAACAATTACTATTAGTTTGTTCATTAGTTATGTATAAGTAATAAAGGATGAAAATGAGTAATTGGATATTTATATGAATATTATAAATCAGAAGAGCTTGTCTGTATGCCAACCTGTTAATGTCAGAAATAACCAGTCGGCTTTTAAATTTTTTTAATGCATTTGATTGAAATCAATCATTGAGAAAGGTTGTAGGCTGTTTTTCGTCACGCTAATATCATAAGGAGCATGGCCATTTAAAAAAAATGACAAACACTTTTAGTACTCGAACTAAGTCGTGGACTTAGCTATAAGTAATATGTGACATCATGGTTAGACACATGCGCGTGTACATGCAGGATGCACCCGGACGTGCTGACGGACAAGGACTGCGAGAACGTGTACGAGCTCGTGTACTCGTCGTGGCGAGCCGTCGCCGCCGCCGCCGGGGAGTTCCTCAACGTGCGCCTCTTCCGCGCCGACGACGGCTCAGGCGCGGGCGGGGGCGCGGGCGCGGTGGGGGCCGGCGCGGCGGGGGCGGGCGCGGTGGCGGGGGCCGGGGGTGCGGGGGGCGGTGGCGCGGCGGGCGCGGGGCAGGGGGCGGGCGCGGCGACCCCCGCGACGCCGCTGCGGTCGCGCCGCGGGAAGCAGCGGCTGCCGGCGACACCGCTCATACGTGATCTCGTGCAGTTCTTCATAGAGTCGGAGGTACACTGCTTCTAGTCCTTGTCGACAACGTCTGTTATGTCACATGTATATGTATAGACGGTGAACACGCTAAGTTTAAGCTAAGCGATGGTAGCTCAGTGGTGGTGTGTACGGATTCCGCGTCAACGGACTTGAATTGGTATCTACCACCATTAACTTGAGCTTTTGATGAAGGAAAACATTGCATTGTGGTAGGGCTTTTTTTGAAGTCTACCTGGCTAGCATCCACCCTCAAGTTGAAATTCTAACATTAAATACCAATAGGTGTGTTCTGGCAATTGCACTTGAGAGCCAGTCCTTCTACAGTTTTAGCATATCCACCAACTTGGACCATATCGTCACTTAAGATGAGATGAGATTATGGCCATAATGCTAACTAAACATTAACTATAAGAAAAAGGGAATGCCTTCTAGAATAAATGCAAACCTGTTCCTGGTCTGGCAACACTGGAATTTGAAGTGTTGGGATGGTTTAATGGGTAGTGTTGTGTGTTTATCACCCATTGAGTCACCACATGTCTTTCTTACCTTGGCGTATGCCCGAATCATGCACTTGTGATGAGAAATTCTGTAAACAATAGGATTTTGAACAGCATGTTAATAAAAAAAAATTGATGTACTGCCTCCCTAGTGCTACTGACGGAACACATAGTTATTTGATAGTAAATTTCCGAATTGAGGGTGATAACTAGCCAGACATCCCTCAGAAAAAGCCCTGACACCATGCTGTGGTTTCATCATATTATATTTTCCTTCACCAAAAGCCCAGGCTTATTGATCAAGTATCCATTGAGGGATCCGTACACACTACCAATTGAGCTATCATCATTTCATATATATCAATTATATACTTTTTATTGATAAAAACCCATCTAATGGTTAATAATTACTATCGCCTATGAACAGCCTCATCGCTAGAGGTATTACAGCCATTTTGCTGACCTTGAACCTTGGACAATAATATACATATGTATTGTATACTCTGGTGGGGTGTACACATTATATCATATTTGTAACAGTTGCACGAGCACGGTGCGTACCTGGTGGACTCGTTGATCGAGTCTAACCCGATGATGAAGGACTGGGAATGTATGACGGACCTGCTGCTGGAGGAGGCCGGACCTGGGGAGGAGGCGCTCGACAACAGACAGGTTATTTTTTTACATTTCTACTTCAATACATCTGTTTTAAAAAAATGCCTGTTGAACTTTGTTACAAAAATGAAAAAATATATATTAATAGAAATAAAACTAATTTAAACGGTTTTATTGCGGTTATTTATTAATTTTGATCCCGACGTTTCGAAAGCTTTTCAGCATTCGCGGTCTTGAGGCGGACTGAGGTGTAGGTTGTCCAGAAAAGTTTATGTTACTGTGTCTACCTTCAATTTAATTTTTAATATTGATAGTGTTCCTATCTACGCAGAAAGAGATCACAGTGTCTTGAGGTCTGGCAATTGGTCTTTTGGGTTCCGGTTTAGTTAAATGTATAATTGGATCCCAGGCTTGTGCTGGCTTCCAACCATCTTCTCTATTGAAATTTGGATGTGTAGGAATCAGTGTTCTTTGGCAAGGATTTATGGCTTGTCAAATCTAAGATAATTTTTAAAGCCTTCTGAATATTCAGCAATTGCAGACTTCGTAGAGCGTCGGTGTTTAACATTAGCTATATGTTCTTTTACACGGGTCCCTATATTTTTTTTTGTTTGCCCAATATAGGACAGGCTACAGTCAAATTCGATTTTGTATACGCCCTTTTCTTGTAGAGGAAATTACAAAAATATTATAATATGACAAAAAATAAAGTTTTATGTAAACTCGTTATTTTTCTTTAGGAAACATATGTGATACTTTTATATAAAAATATGGCTCTATGTAATCTCGATATTGTTCTTTACAAAAAATATTTATTACTTAAGTAAAAGAAAAACATTTATGGTTTGTAAGCCTGTTTGTGTTCTTAAAAAATATATTTATTACTTGAATAAAAATCATTTACGGCTTTATGTAAGCTCGTTATCGTTCTTTAAGTAACGTTTGATATATTAATTTAAAAAATATGTGGGATTATTTAAACTCATTATTATTCTTTAACAAAAAATATTTAAAAAAATATTTTGAATAGTTAACAGACACTAATTATAGAAATGATCGTGAATACATCATATTTCGCTAATATTTATATTTTTGAACCAAAAGAAGTAGAAATTCCTGCTAATTTCATGTATAACTTAGGTTTAACCTTAAAAAGCCTTTCACAATCATTTTTTTAAATAATATACCCAAAGTAGATAAAAATAAAATCTGTTTAGTAATAATATACTCTATAATGATTTTTTATTGATTTGAATGCCACTTTTTATATGGAAAGCTTTATTATTGTAGAATTAATAGGTTTATAAAAATGTGTAAACATAACAAATTCATATATATGTATGTGTTTTTTATTTTTATCATGTTTGTTTTTAAATTCCAATTTATCCAAAATATAGTTTACTTTCTATACCATAAAATTAAAGGGCTATAAGTCAAAATGTACTGAATGAATTTCTTGATTGAATCTTCTTTGTTTGATTAACTATGGAAATGCTGGTGACTGTACTATATATTCTTGAAGGTGATACATGTTACTAGAAAGGGCGAGATAATGTCTGCCGGGATAGACAGTTGTAGATAAAATGTAAAGATATGAATAGATTGAAGTAATTATTTTGTATGGTACGGTGCAGGAGTCGTCGCTGATCGAGCTGATGGTCTGCTGCGTGCGGCAAGCCAGCACCGGCGAGCCGCCCGTCGGCCGCGGCGCCTCGCGCAAGCACCACCACATGCTCTCCAAGGAGCAGGCCAAGGTTCAACCTTCATACCGCCACGCCACTGAACTACCACACCACCACACTACCACACCACTAGTACTACCACACCACCCGCACTACCACACCACCCGCACTACCACACCACCCGCACTACCACACCACCCGCACTACCACACCACCCGCACTACCGCACCACCCGCACTACCGCACTACCTCGCCACCGCACTACCTCACCACTATATGTAAGGTGAAAACTTAGGATCCCATTTTAGAAATACTATGTGCACAAATGAGTATGCCATTTAGCATAGTTACAGTTTATATTCAGCGAAGTGAATAAAACTAAAATTATATAATGTGTAACAAATATTGAAATTAAATTACATAAACCTAACTTTCATTCATACTGCCAATGCCAAATAGTTGCACAGAGTAGAGATTGTCACCAATTTAAAATGTTGCCAAATAATAATAAAAAAGTTGTATTGGTTTTTAGAATTATACTGTTTCATTTATGTCTCTGCATTTTCTTTTGTAAATGTTGTAGCTCCATAGCTAATGAAACCATTTTCATTACGATGTTTCTCTTCACCGGGCGTTCAGGCTCATTGTAAAGATTCGAATTCATACCCATTGACTCTGTGCCTGTACACACTACACATACCAATATGGATGATATCTGCACATAAAATTGAGTATATAGTTAGTGTATATATATGTATAACAGATAGTGAGCGACGATCGCGCGAAGATGACGGCTCACTTCATAGTGACGCTGCCGGCGCTACTCGACAAGTTCGGGGCGGACCCCGAGAAGCTGACCAACCTCGTCTCCATACCCCAGTACTTTGACCTGGAGCTCTACACCACACAGCGACAGGAGGGGGTAAGTTATACATTTCTTCGATTCATTGTAATGGCGATGTGCGCGTACTAAAAACGTTGTGTGATTAGAAAACGAAGTAGATTGACTTGTAGGATACTTGAGTTTTTTTTTGTTATAGGTTAATGTTATGGCCACAATTCCACCCGATGTTAAGAGATGACGTGGCCCCAGAGGGAAACACGCTAAGTATAGCAGAGAAAGTGAATTGCCGTAACACATTGAGAATGGTAGCTTAGCTAGGCGGGCATTATAAAAAGACTTATCACGATGTAGAATGGTATGATGCTAAGTGATATTATTTGCTTTGTATACAATATTGTTAGTGATCAGGAAGTCGATATCAAAAGATTTTATTAGTTGTTTGCATCATAATGTTTTCCTTCAGTAGAAAAACGATTATGGTACAATGGCTGGTGTACAGTAGAGTGACGTGCGAGATATTGGTGCGGTTTGTGTTCAGAACCTGTCGCTGCTGCTGAACAAGCTGCGCGAGATAGTGAACGTGCAGACGGAGGCGGAGGTGCTGGAGACGTGCGGCCGCACGCTGGAGTACCTCTGCAGCGACGGCTGCTCCGTCTACACCAAGTGCAACGTCGCGCGCGCCACCATCACCGACGCGTGCGTCAACCGGTACAAGGAGGCCATCGACGAGTACCGGAGCCTCATCGAGGGGGTAACCGCTACCCGCACTACCCCAACACTACCCGCACCACCCACACTACCCGCACTACCCACACCACCCCCCACTACCTACACCACCCACACTACCCGCACTACCCACACCACCCACACTACCCGCACTACCCACACCACCCACACTACCCGCACTACCCACACTACACACACTTGTTGCCCATACTACAACACCAGGATTCATTCCGAATAAATTTACTGTTAGCTAATATCTTTATATGATTGAAGAAAAATTAAAAGGATAATAGTATTTCTAATACTAAACATAAGCAATGTGTGATCACATTAGAGACATGTGATTTACTCATACAGTTATCTTATGGATACCTTCTAGTGTGAATAAAACACAATAGTGCTGCTTTCACTCCGAATATATAGAACTAGGAATAGTTTTCACATTCCCCCTAATAGTTGATCACTCCAACCGGCAAATACGTTTGGAGTGTGTGTTGTAATAATATTTCTCAATAGTTGAACGAGAGTTGAGAGTTTATTTTAAGGGTGCGTACCATGGCATGTCAAGATTTAACCTATTTCTGACATAATCACTCATTCTCTGTGCCTTCAATGTCTCTTGGTCTTTATTTTTATGGAAGTTTAATTACTATTATATGTAGAGTATTATAAGTACATTATTTGTTAGTATGTTTAATTATTGTATTGTAAATGTAAGTTTGTAATGTTCTGGCTACAGGGCGAGACCCCAGATGCAGATGAACTGTTTAACGTGATCAACTCACTGCGCAAGGTGTCGATAATGTACATGTGTCACAATCTCAATGATACCAACATTTGGGATTCACTGTTCGAAGATCTTCCTAAATGTCTGAAGCAGAATGAGTCTCAGATGCCGCCTCAGGTGAGATTTATAGTTTATTGCGCTATAGATAAAACACTTTTTACTTGATAGCATTAATGGATATGAAATAAAACTAATTTAAACGGATTTTATCGCGGTTATTTATTAAATTTTGATCCCGACGTTTCGAAAGCTTTTCAGCCTTCGTGGTCACGGGGCGGACTGAGGTGTAGGTTGTCCAGAAAGTTTATGTTACTGACAGTAACAATAAATATAAATTAATTAATTAAATAATAAATTAAATTAGTTTTATTTCAATGAATAATATTCGCGTAAACCTAAGAAATCATAATGGATATGACTTTGAATCTCTTCAATGTCTGAGCTTGAGTTTTCGATGATGGAATCGTGATGAAACCATATATATATATAGGTGCGTTTAGGCAACTGTATTTTAAGGTTAATCTCGCCACTAGGCTTAGCATGGCTAATAGTCTGCATGTCATATGAGTCAGTGGTAGTGTGCACGATTTTGCGTCAAGGGATGTGAGTTTGAATCCAAGCACTTACAATGAGTTTGAGCTTTTGGTGAAGGAAAACATTGTGAGTAAAGCATAGCATGGTGGTAGGGCTTTTTTCAATGCTCGTCTGGCTAGCAACTACCCTTGAGTTAAAAACTGCCCCCAAACACCAATAAGTGTGTTCCGGCAGCCGCGCTTGAGAGCCAGTTCCTCCACAGGTTTAGCGTGTCTACCAACTTGGGTCGTATCGTTACTTAAGATCAGATGAGATTATGGCCATAACGGTAAACTTTTAACTATAAAAAAAAGTAAAAATAATAATACTAAACGAGATTGTTGCGATAATGCTAAACCTAAAATTAAAATCGTTTCTTCGTCATTGTCATTTTTGGGTTGCTCTGTTTGTTATTATGAAAGACAGTGTTGTGCCGTAGCAAAAAATAAAGGTCGTAATGGTTGAATGAAGATTGTAATGTTTAGTGGTAGAGGTGAGTAAATGGTTGTGGTCGTGTCGCAGGCGCTGGTGTACGGCGTGCGCGCCTGCTTCTACTCGGTGGTGTGGTCGCTGCAGAGCGTGGAGGAGCGCGGCGGCGCGGGGCTCGGCGCGGAGGCGGGCGCGCTGCGGGACCGCCTGCACGCCTACTGCGCGCTCTGCAGGGACATCGTCTCGCACGGACTCACGCCCGAGCTCAGGGAGGAGGTACTCGCGCACTCGCACCCGCACGTACACACGCGCACGCACCCGCACGCGCACACGCACCCACACGCGCACGCACACGCGCACACATAGTAGTAACTTGCGATTGTATTCAATGAAGAGTTACTTCTATCTGAAATAATGTTTTAAAAACTCTATTTCCCGATATCTAATTGTTTATAAAGTATAAAAAAACAAATTTATCCAATTTTATCATTTGTCAATTCTAAGTGTCAATATATAATATTTCTGTGTGTTTTATTTACTAGATCTATATAATATATTGTGGCAACTGCTACCGAAAACAAAGATAGATGATAGCACAATGATATTCTTGATTATGGGGTAAAAAACTAAATACCGTGTTTAAAAAAATAATTAAAACGATTTATTAGCATTATTCATGCTTCATCATGTTAGTACAGCCAAACAAAACGGGGGTTCCTTTTCTTATATATATATTATTTACCCAGGATATTATTAAACAGATCTTTGCATAGCTATCTACTATTATTTAGAAAGCTCAAATAAAGTGTAGAAGAATTACTTTATTCAGTCTAGATGTTTATTTAAAAAATATCATATTGCTCATCACAGTAACATACACATTGAAGTGTAATTTAAAAAGCTAATTCAAGCCTAAATGTTCACTTAAAAAGCATCTTAAAGAATATTTGATTATTATAGTATATTGTAAGAAGTATAAATATATATACTTCCAGGCTTACACGAGCATCTGCGACTTGTTGATATTCTTCTCCGAGCACCTGTACTCGCTGCACCACCCCAGCGAGCCGGCCATGAAGCAGCTGGTCTACGAGCCCGACAACGAGCTCTGCAACCTCCTCAACAACTTCATCCAGGAGTTCGTCTTCGTGCACCACAACTACGGTAAGGTTCACACGTCACCTCTACCGCACCTCCACTACACCTCCCGACCCTCGCATCAATATATTATCCATACTCTCTTCCCAATTGCCCGGTTTAAAAAGTATTGTTTTTTATTGTTAGGTTCAAATTATCAACATTTTTTTTATGGATATTATATTGGCAAGTTAAATTGGCATTATTTTTTTTGAATGTACAAAAGATCCTATGATATTATTGCGTTTAAATACCTGTTATCTTATGTTAAAAAAATGATTACCAATTATATTACATGATAATAAGTGCTGAATAAAAAAGCTTAAGGTAAACAAATGCATAACTAAATTGTAGTAACAATACACATAAGTAACATTCCCCAATAAAATTGCAATAAGGTACATTATTACGTATTTAACTAGGAGTCTTTATAGGATAGTTAGCGGAAAATGACAAGTTTTTATTTTTTTAAGTCCGTTCTCTTTGAAATAATTCTTAAAATCAGTTTTATTATCCGCAAAAATATGTGAATAAAGGGTTGGTTCAATTATAGTTATTTTAGGGCTGATATTTTCGTTAATACCTAAACAGTCTAAAGATTGTTGCTGTAAACAATTCATTCTAAGTATATATATAGAAAATAAGGCCTAGTGAGTACAGGCGGTAGTACATTACCTAGCTTACTGAATGAGTAATTTTGTATGAAACAGTTTCAAGGAAATGAGGTCTCTTAATACTCTCGACAACAGTTACACTAGACTGTCAGAAACTCAGCAATACAGATCAGCAGTGACCCCCCACTCTCTGGTTAAACCATCCATATATCCATATACTTCAATCCTGAAATCAGTATTTCTGATGATCAAAATGTTCTTTGTAGTATCGAGTAAAGTTTACCAATATTCGTTAAGTCTCAGAGTAACTTGTTGATATTGTAAGTAATTACATGTTCATTTGATAGTTTCTACGTTGATGTTCCGTATAAGTTTGGTTTGTGAATTTTTCTTTTATAAATGAATGCATAAGATGCGCGTGCAAACCATTATCAGTTGCTTTCGAACGTTGAAACTAGTGCGTAAAACATAGTCGTACAGATCTACTTGTAGTCTGAAGGGAATTCGCCGTTTACCAAGAAAGACAATGGTATTCCTGATGTGAGATGCGCTTTTTATTGTATTAGGTCGGGGAAAAAGTGTTTGTTTTTCTCATTTTATATGAAAACATTTTGCCAAGATTTTCTGCCATCTCGTAAGTAATGTCATGATTCCTTAGTACTAGAAATTTTGAAAATTCTGATCAAAAAAACGCGATAAGTTATATAGTGATGATAACCTATCATTGCCTGAACAATCTCGAAGAGGAGATCGAAACAGGAAATCCGAGGGAGCAAGGTCAGGACTATACGACGGATGCATTAACATCCCCCAACCGTACCCTGTTAATATTTGCTGAGTGCTTAAACATGTGTTTGGTCTAGTGTTATTACGATGGAAGACCACACAATTCCTATTGATTAATTCCGGTCACTTCCTCACAACTTTTTACTTTAATTTCATTAGTTGTTGGCTGTAAAGATGCGGTAAGGAGTTAAAAGAAGAAAAAAAGTAGGAAGGGTAAAAAAGCCCAACAACACATTAATAATGCCCTTCCAATCCCACCATACACACAGCATCACCTTATTGCAAGTTAACCCAGGTTTTTCCAGTCTGTGAAGTCTGACCGACCTTCGACCTAGATCTATTTTGTACGTTCTTGTCGTACGTGGTCCACTTATCACCATCAGTTTTCAATCTCTTCAAAAACGGCTCGGTTTCATTACGTCTCAATAAATAGTCCCAAATAAACACACACTCCCATAAGGTTTCTTTCAGTGAACTCGTGTGGCAACCCGAAATCGAGTTTATTTTTATCGAAGTTCTTTTAAAGGGTTAAAACTGTTTACAAGGTCTTTGCAATTCCCCGATCTTCAGTTATGTCGTAACTACTGACACTACTCATCCGTATACTACATCCTATACTTTATCCGTAACAAGGCCCCAAAGCGAGGTGCACCTTTGACATCAAAATTCCCGGATTGAAAACGCTCAAACCCACTTTGTGCTACCCTTACTGATACTGCATTAGATCTATAAACGTAATTTTTTTTTTTCGTCTCCTGCGTTGCATTTTATCCTTTTTTGTAATACAATTTTAAAATGTATCGAATTTTTTCAGTTGTTTTTCTCATTTTGACGGACAGAAAAACATAAGAAAAATAGCTGGAAACAACATTTTACTGATTCGTTTATTTTTTTAATGTAACGTGTTTAATGTCATCAAAACCTGCCAGATATTTGTATCTGTAAAATACTACAGCCAAAGACATTTTATTATAAGTTTATACATTCTCCATATTTGCGAAAAAGACTTTTTCCCCGACCTATTATAATGCGTGCATTGTATGATCCATTATATATTTTGCTTCTTATTATACATTGCGCACCCACATTGTACGTTGCGCTCTTCCGTTGTGCGATTCGCCCCCCCTTTCTGCGATTTACCCTCCTATTGTGCGATACGCTACTTATTGCGCTTTTCGTGTTGCCGTTATGTGCTGCGCTCCTCTTTACTGCGATCTTCTTAATTTGTCTGAATTCACCGCTATTATGCGATAGCTCAACCACTGTGTGATATTCATCCCCCCTCCTTTGTTCGTTGCCCCCTCTTATTATGCGATACACTCCCTCTTATCAAAACGGGCCGTCCTGAAATCACAGACATTGAACCACCACCCTTACGCTAACAACGTTTCGTAAATTACAATTGGTAATAATTATTGCATTTTCCGCTAGACATAGCTTCTGTTCTAAATTGTTATTAGTTTGTCTATGGGGTATATTTTTTCATTAAATTCAATAACTACACTATGACCTCCGTGTCCTTACTTCGTATTAAAAAGGTATAGTATAAAATAAAAATGATTAACTTTTTTAAAGTGTAATTATGAGGATTAGACACATATTCATAGGCTGAATCGACTTGGTTACGATTCTTTATAAACACAAAAAAATACACTTTCGATGTGTTCTGATATACCTATATATATCTATATTTACACAATAGTTTTAAACATAAATTAAAGTTTTATTATTACAAGTAGATATAATCCAGCGATTGGACCTGATTATTCTGGTCTGAAAATTGGGATTTTCATTGTATCGTGCGTCGCTACGCGACGCACTCTTTACAAATGCATAAAACAATGCTTTTAAATTTGTGTGTACATGTGTGTAAATGGGTTAATGTTAGAATTTACATGGAGATATACATTGTTACTGTTTGTTGGAAAACGCATGTTTCGATTAAATATAAAGTGACAACACGTGCGTTTTCCAACTCGGGATGTGGGAGTTGAGTGTCGTATACATATTATTTATATAAAATATCTGTGGTTGCAAATTGTCTATGGGAATAACAGTAAGACAAATGAAAGTGGTATGTTCGATATAGTAATATCAATAACGGCATTTATGTTGAACGTGACGGTCCCGCGACCGCGCTCGTGCCCGCGCCCGCGCACGCGTCTGCGCCCGCGTCCGCGTCCGTCTTGAGACTGAACATGAGTAAAAATATGCATTATTCTCGGAGTGGGTTGTTGACGCTTGTCGATGGGTGTGAGTGTGGGAGGGGTAGGAGTGGGGGGGTCGAGGATGCGACGGCGACGGCGGCAGTAACGCGGCAGTAGCGTGGCGACACGTGCACGCGTCGCACACGCGGCCGATGCGATAACGGAGCGGTATGTGTTGTTTGGTTGGTTGCATGTGTCGCGCTCGTGCGGCGGGCGGGCTGTGTGTCGCGTCGCGCCGCGTACGTTGCGCTGCCGTGCCGCGTGCCGCACGCCGCGCGCCGGTAAGCACTTGCTCGGAACTCGGTTACGTTAGCACTAGTTGAGACACAGACGGCTATTTTACCTTAGTAATGCGCGAGTCCTCGGCCGCGACCGAGCCCGACGCTCTGCTCCGCTCCGCTCTGTACCCGCAGCCCGCGCGACCGCTGTCTGACCATAATGCATATTTTTGTCTCTCGACGCGACCGCGACCGCGACCGCGACACTGTTTCTATTATTTACTTAACATTACTAAGGGAAAATTTGTCGCGCCCGCTTCTCACTCAATCCGATACCGAAGGTGATTCATTGCTGCGATCATCGCTTTCCTATATAAAATCTTTTAATATTTTTTATTTTGCTATATTATTAAAACATGATTACCTAAAACGTGGTAATTTCAATAATATAGTGGATGTTACAGACATATTGGAATGCAAAATTCGTTTCCACTTGAAAGTAAATAAGCAGATTGGCTTTTAATTGAATGGTTCGTATCTTTTTAAACTAAAACCATAAGTTGCAAACCGAATAAACACAAATGAATAAAAGATTCGTGTTGACGTTCGCTTGCGATATCGGATTGACGTTATCATCTTTGCTAACACACTTGAAGAGATCATTCACTTTAGCATGATTTTTCGTTTTATTTTGCGTTCTGTACTATATTATAATATTGCATTTCGTATAACTTGCATAGGTTATGCATAATTTCGCGAAAAATTGCAGCAAAATATGTATTCCGTAGATACACAATTTTTTAAACCGCTTCTTTATGATATGAGGAACAGTATGGCAGCTTATACAATTATTTATTTAATTACTATTTTATCTTCAGTTTATCATTATTTGTCTTAAGTATATTAAATTATAATCTAAAAACTTTATAATAATACATAAAATAATATGAACGACATGAGAAGGCTGATAATACATCTTTAAAGTACTTTCTTGTAAATACATGTTTCTTAACAATAGTAGTATAACAGTTTTAACAGAAAAACATACAAACCATATAACACCCTACATAGTAATAAAGATAATACATTTTAAACTATAAAGTATCTGTACGCTACATGAGTGTGTCCATCTATGATATTTTATTCAACATATTTATTATATATATTATAAAAGCTTCGTACTCTTGATTTTCATTTGATACTTCCATAGTACTTACTTTGCGCCATTCCTTTTTTTCTTTTTAAATTGTTTATTATTTATCTCTGAAATATTGTAGTTAATAAAATATATAGCAGTCTTATTAAGCGAATAAGGCACTTTCAAATTTCACAGAATAAGAATCCCACCTGATTTTATGTTGCTTGCTATATGTGCCTAAGACTTTTACGGTATTAAATATTGTAGGAATTCAAAGTATACAGAATATTAATTTGTTATTAGAGGATTACGGGTGTACCGATATTTAAATTTATTAACCGTTCGTGGATGATTCGAATCGAATCCTAAATACGAGTTAAATGTTGGCTTATATTGAACTATTTCAATTTGAACTTTTATATTTATTTCGATCATTTAAGTATTCGAGTTGAATAGTTTAAATCTATTGCCATTATTACATTCGATAAAAAGTATATTCATACTCCTCTATAAATATAAGATAACATAAACTCAATTATACTACCAAACAATGTTAATGATTTTTTTTCCTAAAATTAAAGTTAAATACCATGAATTGTAGGAATACATGGTTACTTTTTCTATTTTTTCGCGGATCACGAACAATAAATCTCGTATTATTATAATGTATACCGTTCGGTATATGTATGTAATTTATGTAAAATACTATTTATTATAGTTGTGTGCTGTAGTCATAGTTTTGCGTGTTAAATATTATATAATTTTGTTATACAGGCTATGTAAAAATTAATGTAGCGACGTGCACTACTGTTCCTATGTATACAGTGCCCACGGGAGCAGAACTAACGTCGTATTAGAATGTATCTGTAAAGTAATTGCATTAGTATCAATTTAACTAGGCTATATTTTTTCGGATTGTAAGGCGAGTTTTTTTTTTATTTTAAATATCTGGTAACGATAAATTGCGCACTTAACAATTAAAAACTTACAACGAGGCGGCCACTGGGTTAGAGGGATGTTTATGTCGGCACTGTTTCTTGTTCTTGTTTAGACATGATAAGCTCTTTCGGGATTAGATAAAAAGCACTAAACTCGAGTCAACGTCACCCGAGTGATCAACACATATATACACGTGTGTGTGTGCGTTTATACATAAGTTTAGCTAAGAGGGTCCCACTTCTGACGTGGGAGTCTTACGTCCGATATATTTCTGAAGTGAAACATCTTATAGGAGGGTTTAAAATTCTGATCGGCAATCTGTTTGTGGGACGCTTGTTCGTGTAATGTCGGCTCGAGGCGACCTAGCGATCGAGAGAGATAGAGTGATGTTTCACATTTGTCGTACTTTTTAAAATATATTTTACATACAGAGTTGGATATATTTTAAAGGTTTTACTTGAAGTGACGTCACAAGCCGTATGACTCCCTCATGCCATGCCAGTTCTGTTGACCATCATAGTCTGATTGTGACGTTATTTATGCAGACACTACAAAACACTTTATAATCCGAAAAATATGTTCTGTAATTATTATATATACATAATATAAATATAATAAGACTGTAGTATTATATGATCATAGTTATGTATTTACAGATACATATACAGGAAAGTGAAAAACTTTGCGCGTAGTAAACTGTATAAATAATATTGAAGTGGCTTTCTACTAAATTTCTATGCGATACTTATCAATATTAACGGCGGATGGTTCAGTATAAATTAATAATGACGCTTATTGATTATCACATATGTGTATATACATTTCGCATGTTGAGAATGAAATTGACTGAAATCAAAAGTTTACCAAAACAAGTGATCGATACAAAATAGTTTAAAACGCCTGCTTTAAAATCTGGATATTAAAAAAATGCTATTTTTAATTAAATTCGGTAATGAGGGTCTAACAATTCGTGCAATCATTCCAATATTTTTATATCATTATCTCTAAGTAAATCAATATAGTGAAATTTTCAATCGGGGCCATTTTAATATTACCTAAGTAGAATTTTAGTAATTTGTGAATACTCCCTCCCCCGTCTATGTTTACATAAGCATTGGTATATATATATTTAAATTTACCATAAAATTCCTCATGAGAACTAGCAAGCATTTTTAATAAATATTTACAAGAATCTCTGACCATTATTTTCTCTATCAAGCCTAGACAAGTGGGGTTGCCATATCCTTATCTACTTAATTTTGCAGAAAAAAAAGTAAATAAATATTGCTGACGTAATAATATTGTTGTCCCCCCATTTCATCAAAACTAAGTAGCGACCCCCACTCTACTCCCTTTCGGTGCTTACATAATACTTGAGTGGCTCTATTGGTTCAGTTTCATTGTCAGCATGCGATATATAGTGTAGTTAGTGTGATGCATGGTACTAATGATCCAGTTATACGATCTATTACTTGGGTTTCACGATTTGAATTTATCGTTGCGAACAATCGAGTATTTAATTGTTTACGTGATGTTTTCGTGATTTATTTATTCATTAACGACTTTTTTATACGTAAGGTTATCCATCTCCGCAAGCCACCTGATGTTAAGTGACGATGTGACTCAAGATGGTGGAAACTCTAATCCTAGTTAAAAAACTGGCCTTCAAGTGTAACTGCCGGGTCACACCTATTGTTATTAGTCGGCAACTTTTCGACTTGACCGTGGTAGATAGTAGATAGAAACATAAAAAAGCATTTACGCAGGCCGGCATGACAGTAGCGATTGGCGATGGATTGCCGTTCTCTCGATGGTCGCTTCTGTTTTTGGACTGTGCTGTACTTAACATCAGGTACAGTGCAGTCACTTTGCCGACCTACCATAAAAAAAAGATAGCTAGACTTAAAAAAGCCGTATCACGGTTCTATGATTTCATCATCGTCATGTTTTTCCTTCATTGAAAGCTTATTGTAGGGATCCGAATTCAGGTCTTTTGATGTGGCGTCCGTACACCCCACCATTGCGCTATCATCGCTTTAAAAATTGGGCTTGCACTGTTTTATATAACTGTTAATTAAACACGACTTCTTTTATCATGGTACGGGCAAAGTATCTGCATAGGTAGTTTCTGACGATGAGTACAGTAAAGACCAAAGGTAACGATCATCTCTGCCGACCTACAAGCATCTAGAATGCTCGATGGATATACACTGTTTGAAGTGTGAAAAATTAAAAAATATAATTTATATTGTATTGTCCATACATAGGAATCAGACGTAAGTTATTTTACTGGTAGTTTATGTTATAGGGAAAGTAAAACATCACGTAAAATGGACTCGATTGTGCGCGGTAATGCGTTGACGAGTAGAGATGTAGCGCTAGAGATAGAGATAGAGAGTGAGTCGAGAAGGATGTTGAGAGTGGTGGCGGTTGCAGACGGTCAAGACGAGAGACGCATAGAGGAGCTGCACAAGCGCCGGAACTTCCTCGCGGCCTACTGCAAGCTCATCGTGTACAACGTGGCGCCGATACGTCGCGCCGCAGACGTCTTCAAGCACTACATCAAGGTACACACATCTATACACAACACACACATCCACACACAACACACACATCCACACACAACACACGCAGATTTACTAATAACACACACATTCACACACAACACACGCAGATCTACTAATAACGCACACAACACACATATCAACACACAACACACATATCAACACACAACACACATATCAACACACAACACACATATCAACACACAACACACATATCAACACACAACACACAACACACATATCAACACACAACACACATATCAACACACAACACACATATCAACACACAACACACATATCAACACACAACACACATATCAACACACAACACACATATCAACACAAATGACACACATCCACCCATAACACACATACACAAAACACACTCGCACGCACGCAAACACAAGCGCGCGCACGTACGTGCTCACTCAGTATCACTCAACATACACGGTTCTTCATGTACTTTTCGATGTGAAACGACCAAATGCGGCTGTTCTCATCTTCGTTTCATATTATATTTTATAAGTTATACTTTAAAGATTCAACATTATGCTCACAATCTCACCTGATGTTAAGTGACTATGCGGCCCAAAAAGGTGGATACGCTAAGTCTAGTGGAGAGACTGGTTTTCAATTGCAACTACCGAAACCCACCTATAGGTATTTTGCGGTAGGGTTGCAACTTGACGGTGGTAGCTAGAGTCAGGTAGGCATAAGGAAAAGCCCTACAACCGAGCTGTGTTCCTTCACGATGTTTATCCTCATCGAAATTTGAGACTCATTGCAGGAATCGCCTGTTATAACCGCGCTATGCACCCTTTATTGCGAAACTCGCTTCTTTTCGTTCACTGCTTCCTAATATTGCTATACACTCGTCTAATCAATTAGTCAGTCTTCATCTCGCTTTTTAATCCGATGGTCTTCTTAATATTAATTTTGATTTAAAAAATGCTCGAAAACCTATATCTTTGTTACACTACGGAGTTGTGGAACTGTCTTTAGCCCTGAGTGTTTCCTCCTTCCTATAACATTGGACTATATGATCGAGGTGTGAAGGTGTATTTAGCACGCTAGCTTGACAGTTCCGACTGACGGAGAAAATTTTCCCTTTCGACAGTCGCTATTGTCTCAGAACCATATTGAACTTATTATCAGGTGAGGTGCGGTTATTATGCCGAGCTAGGATAAAAAAATAATTCAAAATAGTCATGACGACTGCCGACAGAAATGAGAACTTAAAATTGCAAAGAAACAATTATTATTTTCGGATATTCAAATTAATTGTTTGACCTTAAATTGACACTTGTAATTTAAAATAGTTTATCAGCTCAATTAGTGTATACATATAGGAACAGATATAGTGTGCAGTTAACACGTGAACTGAATCCGTATGCAAAAGTTCGTATAAAAGTTTTAATTGTAATAAATGATTAAATTGAAGGTAGACACAGTAACATGAACTTTTCTGGACAACCTACACCTCAGTCCGCCCCGTGACCACGAAGGCTGAAAAGCTTTCGAAACGTCGGGATCAAAGTTTAATAAATAACCGCGATAAAATCCGTTTAAATTAGTTTTATTTCAATGTAATAAATGATATTGTCATCGTTGTAGTGCTACAACGACTACGGTGACATAATAAAGGCGACGCTGAGCAAGGCGCGCGAGATCAACAAGCTGAACTGCGCGCTGACGATGGAGCTCGCCATGCAGGCGCTCTACTCCGACATGCTGCTGCGCCATCCGGTCCCGCACCGGCAGCTGCCCGACTTCCTCGAGCTCAAGGTCTGTCCTCCCCTCGCACCTCGCGCACCCCGCGTCACACACGCACGTGTGCATCTTACACACAAACATTACACATTACACACAACGCGCTCCTCCCCGACGTCTCCGCACACACACACGCACGCCCACACGCCCGCACGCCCGCACGCCCGTACGCCCGCACGCCCGTACGCCCGCACGTCCGCCGCGGCCTCCCTTCGCAGACGCCCGAGCCCAGCTCGCCTGCTGTGACACTCTACATCACTGAGAGTACATCAGACCGCATACCATTCGTGCACACTCACACGTTAAGTACACGCCTCTGTAAGAGACTACTCCCGCGGTCATAGCTAATAGTATATGTCGGCGATACGCCAGAATTATCGCGTTCAGACTCCATAATGATACGAACACACTTAATATAAACTTTGTTTATTTCCAGCCAATTTCTAGTACAGAACTGCCCTAAATGTGAGCTGCGAACAATTTATATAAACCAACAGTCACTTAACTTTTAACAACTGCAACTTCTTTTACAACATGTAATTGAAATTACTGTACAATTAATTTATGAAATATAGTTCAAAAATCAATATTCATATTATAATGAATTTTACATAACTCAAAATGATTTATTTTACACATATTACTAATTTATTTTAATACTCCAAACTCCACTTTACAAAGTTTATCAACAGATGGCGCTACTAACAAGTTGTCCAATAAATTTAGAGTATTTAAATTCTCATTTTTGTGATCACAAATAGCTATTTAAATATCAATCTTAAATACTAATTATATTAATGTAATAATATAATCATTATTTATTTGTTTGCGTCCATATATAACTAGTAACTAATTAAGACTAGTACTAATAACTAGTAACTAGTCGTTGTTGGGATCACTATATTAATTCGGATCTGTTGGTTAATCAGCCTCCACGAATCATTGTTCATTTTCCGGGAACCTAGGCCGAGGTCCGGTCATTCTGGCCCCCATGCGCCCACTGCCTCGGGGCTGAGTGCTCTCAGCACTCGCTTAAGGAAGCTCGGTGAAGTAAGGCCAACAGCGTCTGCTAGTTCGAAAAAAAAGAGTAGTAATAGAAGTAAAATAGCTAATTATCAGATCACATTATTTGCGTTGCAATAAAATTGTTAGTAGATAGTAATAATGCATCAATTATTTTTTATATGCGTCTCATAATTTTCACTTCTAATCTTGTGTACTTCAGTACGTTTTAAAACATGGTACATTAGAAAAAATCAGCAGAGCAGATTAGGACTTTCATACAAACAAACAAATTTTTTCTTTTTATAATATTAATATAGGTATTTTATATATATTCCTACAGCAATATATGATTATTCAATTAAATTTTATGATGCAAATATTGAATCACATTCATGTTCCATAAAAAAATGTTAAACTTAATATATTATTGATGAAAACAGTTTGTAAAATAGAATAAATTTTTGTAATTATAATTTACCCACTTTATAATTACCCACCTGTAATTAATTATAATGATTTGCATATTCATTAAGGAAAGTGTATATATTTTATTTATATAAATATCTCGCAGAGGTAATTATTAAATTGCTTAAACGGAAGATAATAGTGGAATTTTATGAAAAAAAAAGGTTTATTTAAACATTATGCCATTTGCATGAGTGTATTTGCCCTTTTATGCGTTTGTTGATAAACCTTGCGGTTATAATGGCATTCTATATATTTATCAAGGAACATTGGAAATGTCGACGTGCGTGCTGTAATAACTGCAGAAGTACGGGACATTGTTTCTGCACGAAATTGAAATTTACCTATTTATAACTTTAATCGTAATCAGTATTAAAACATTTGTTTAGTCCTTAACTTCTTAGAAGAAAAGATAGAAGGAGGCGATGATAGCTCAGTTGACGGCGTGTATGGATGCCTTGTTAATGGACGTGACTTCAAATTCACCTGCAATGATGAGTTTCAGTTTTCGGTGAAGGAAAACATAGTGACGATACCGTAGCATGCTGGTAGCGCTATTTTTTAGTTGATAATCTGCCGTCAAATATCTATACATGCGTTGCGGCAGTCGCACACGAGAAGGCTACAGGGTACAGGGTACAAGATATAGGGTACAAGGTACAGGGTGCAGGGTAGAGGGTACAGGTTACAAGGTACAAGGTGCAGGGCACAAGGTACATGGTACAAGGTACAGGGTACAAAGTACAGGGTACAGAGTACGAGGTACAAGGTACAGGGTGTTGAGGCGATCTAATATGTGGTGTTCTTCGCGCAATGGTACTACGGGCACCCCACCATTGCAACCGATCACGCGGGATGCACGCACCCGCGCGACTCAGAATTCGCAACGCGCTCGCCAAAGAGCATTCAATATATTTTTGATCTCTGTACATCAATAGTACAAGGTACAGGGTACAAGGTACAGGGTACAAGGTACAGGGTACAAGGTACAGGGTACAAGGTACAGGGTACAAGGTACAGGGTACATGGTACAGGATACAGGGTGTAGGGTACAGGGTACAGGGTGCAGGGTACAGAGCGGTGAGGTGTCGCAGGAGCTGGCGAAGCGGTTCTCGGTGATGTTCGGTCTGGACGCGCTGAAGAACCGCGAGGCGCTGACGGCGCTGCACCGCGCCGGCATCGCGTTCGCGGCGCTGCAGCAGCCGGCGGTGCGGTCCCCGGGCGGTGGGGCGGCGCCGCAGCACCTGCTGTTCCTGGAGGCGCTGGCGGAGTTCTCGAACAAGCTGCTGCGGCAGGACAAGCGGCAGGTGGTGCGGTTCCTGGAGGCGCGCATCCCGCACGGGCTGCACTGGGGCGAGGAGTGGGCGCCGCTGCTCGCGTACCGCAGCTCGCTGCTCACCGACGCGCCGGAGGAGCGCCCGCCGCCCGCGCGCAAGCACTACGCGCGCCGCAACCGTGCGTCCTTCTATCATACATACATCCCTAACAATATCAATATCATTTGCAATACTTTACAAAAATCATTGTTAATGCTAATGGTAGTGCATTAAATTTATATATGGACCGTTTATTTTGAAAGTGGTGTAAGTCCATTATTGAGAAAAATGAGCTATCACATAATTCATGCTTAATTTAATGTAATTTTTTTATATATAACTAGTCCGTGTTTAATTTCTCAAAAAATTCCATGTTTTGTACAACTTAAAATCGGTCGGTAAATGAAATTGCATTATCAACAAATATAGTAACTTTTATTTTTCTCGAAACAAAAGAAAATGGACTTACACAACTTTCAAAATAAACGATCCATATACCAATTCACATATGTGCATGTTCATCGCGATTTTTAAACTTTATCAGTTAATACATGTAGTATTGAATTAGAAAGAACACTAATAAGTGAATAAAACACATATTACTGTTTTTATTTCAACCTGCCTTCGTATTTAAAATGATTGACTTAATTATTAATCAATTTAAAATATTAATATTAAAACAGAATTCTGATGTTACATTATTCAATGAAAGATCAAAACTCGAATCACTGATAAATTATATATTTCAAAATTCATACACTAAGCTAATAAGGAAGTTATTTTTTAAATAAAATTCTTACAAATACATCTGAAAAGCAGTGCGACCAACATCGTTTGTTTAAGAAAACTCAAACTGGAAATGATTGATTATGAGCGTAATATTGAATCGGTGTCGTGTGTGCGATCAGGTGGACAGAACGAGGAGGAGGAGGCCGAGGACAACGCGGACTCGGACGCGGAGCAGCCCGGGTGAGACTCGCCCCTGAGCCCGGCGCCGCCCTGGCCGCCCCCGCTCTGCCGCCCGCCCCCCGTCGCGCCCCCGCCCCTGCCGCCGCCGCCCCCTCCGCCCGCGCCCGCGCCCCCGCCGCCTCCGCCCCCGCCGCCCCGCATACACTACCGCGCCAGGATCATATGCCGGCCGTACAACTCCTTGTAGACGTGATCCCCCGTACTGTTTGAACACCGCCCACGTGTCAGTTGAACTCCACTTACAGACACATGAACATACACTTGGCCGTGATTTCCTTTGAGACATTAAAAAAAGAACAAGCCAAAACTTTCCAATAATAAAATTAGTGAGCTCTATAAAGACCCTCATTTATTACTCTTGAATCGTCACTGGAATAGTAGTGCAGTGTAAACTTCATATAGCGATATTTAAGGAACTGTGCATTTGTGACGTCATTGACGGTTAGTGATAAATGATGATAATGTATCGTATAGACATGAAGGTATATTCCGGTCAAGTAATTTGGACGGTTCAGGAAGTTGGTCGTTAATTCGAATGACGTTAAATGGAGATTACACTGTATTATTAAACATGATATGAACAGTATGATAAGTTTCAATATTCAATAAAAAAAATTTTTTTCGACATATCGTAATGAATTCAGATATTGTCTCTATAATAAGTAAGTATGTTAATTATTTGTATTTAACGTAATTAATATTAGCATTGTATTATGTAGAGGAAGGAATGTGGTTCCTTATAACTGTAATATATTTAATAACTTAAATGATATATTATATTTTTATAATGTAATTAATAATGTAGTGCTAATTAGTTTGTATTGGAGATGCGACTCACACACAGTTGTTGTAATTATTATATAGATATATGTATATTTAAACGTGTTGAGTGTTGCGGGGTGTAGGTTGTTAGTTCAACGTCTTTGTATTGTTCTGTGTAGTCTTGTTATACCACTAAAGGGTTTAAATAATTTCTAGTTTAATAGTGCATTTTTATAGGTTTAGTATTATGGCTATAATATCACCTGATGTTAAATGACAATGTAGTTCAAGATGTTAGACACGTTTGATCTGGTGGAGGGACTGGCTTTCAAGTGGAAGCGATGATAGCTCAGTGCTAGTGTGTACGACTTCACGTCAAGGGACGTGAGTTCGAATCCAAGTACCTACAATGAGTTTGAGCATTCGGTGAAGGAAAACATCGCGAGGAAACCATAGCATGGTGGTAGGGCTTTTCTTTGGCTAGCTACCACCCTCAAGTTAAAAACCTGCCGCCAAATACCAATAGGCCGTATCGTCACTTAAGATCAGATGAGATTACGGCCATAACGCTAAACATTAACTATAAAAAAAAAAAACTAAAGACAAAATAATATAATAAGAAAACAGTATAGCCAGAGAGCTAAGTTAGTATTGTCCTATCTAATGACAACAATTTATAGAACAAGAAATTATTCATTTGTGGTCTTGATCTAGCCCATTTACTAGTACTAAAAGAGTTGTCTAAATAAGAGAACGGGTTATGCACGAGTAAGTATTAGTATGATAAATACAGATGTATTTGTGTGTGTTTGTGGGGGGGGGGGGAGGAGGGTGGTTGAGATCTGCACTCAAACTTGTCATAAAACATGTTATAGTGTAATGCGAGTTGAGGTGAGCTTAGGCGAGTGTAGATGAGCTTAATAGGTTCCGGAGAGTCTATGTTAGATCATGTGAGCTTACCGAGTTCTGGTGAGCTTAGACGAGTTCAAGTGGGTTCGAGCGAATTCAGGTGAGCTTAGGCGAGTTCAGGCTTAGTGTTTTAACTACAATCCTATGTTAATCTAGTTAATATAATAATTAGATAATCGACAGTTTATATGTAGGTATTTGAATAACATTTAAATTTAATGTTATATAACAAATTTTATAAGGAATATCTTAATTTATTAGTATAGTTCCATTGTATAAAGTGCAGTGTGTGTGGTGTCGCATCTCGTCTCGTTACTATTTGTATGGAATTGTACGGTATATTTTTCTAATAAACAATTATGTTATAATATTGATTGTATTTATTTATTTCACCTCTATATAGTAACGTAGTTTAGTGTCTCTGGTAGTTGTGTAGTTGTAATTATTGAAGGTGAATGTAGATGTATTATAAGAGATAAAGTCTGAGTTTCTCTTATATCATAACACATCAGACAGTTGAACAATTAACATGTTTCAATTACTAACTTTTACGGACGGGTCCACTCGCGTTAATATTGATTTTCTAACAAAGGATCCTAATTATTTCGTCAATGAACACAAACTTAAAATTTAAATCAATTATTCTATAACGTCTGAAGCCAAGCTTGTCCCTATGTTTCCTGCACTTCCTACACACTTTGTGAGAGAAAATATAGCCTATCGCCCTCCACTGGCCCTTCTATCTCTATATCAAAATTCGATATTATCGATTCTGTGATTAAGGTGTTAAAACGTAACAAATAAACTCAGTTTTTCCTGTATGATATTAGTAAGGATAATTAGAATATTAATGTTGATCCCTGGCGGTGGTATGTCCGATAGATATATTCAAGTCCTTTACGTTTATATATTATTATTATAACAATTTATAGGTGTGCTGTTGTGGCCATAAATTTACTTGATTTTAAGTGAGGATTTGGCCGGAAATAGTGAACTTGCGAAGACTTAATGGAGCACAACTGCTGGAACACACTAATAGGTATAGGTAAGGCTATTGGCAGACCTTTTTTGTCACTTCTTTTTTGGGGCATGCTAATTGTCGATAGTCGTTTATTTTTGCACCCTCCCCCATCCCTTTCCACTGTATTTTCAGGAAAAATCTAAGTAAAAAATATTTTTTTATTTAAAAACATAACTAAACACATACAACATGATGATTGAGCGAATTGTTTAGAAAATCTCGTATGTATAACGACAGATAGATTAGATTTGGGTCATTTTGGCCTATTAAAAAAAACTCGTTATTTTTTTGTAATGGGTAACAACATTTATTTTCGTCAATATTTATGCCAATTTTGGGATATTTTCAAAATTACCTTTGGGGGCATTAGGTGTCCCCGCGTGTCCCCACTAAAACACCCCGGCTATTGGTATTTGTGGGCAGGTTTCCAACTTGAGGGTGGTGGATAGCGGCGGGCGTTAAAAGAAGCCTGACCACCGGCTATGGTTTCATCACGATGTCTTTTCACCGCGCGTTCAAGTTCATTGTAAGTGGATTCGAATTCACTTCTATTGAGTCGGCGTCCGTTTACATTAGTAACTGAGCCATCATTTCTTTACAAAAATTATTGTGTATTATTGATATAGAAAGTTTTCTCTGTTTGTGTATCTCTTTGTATAGATACCACTTTGAAAGTACTGGACACATTTCGATGAAATTTGATGCTGAGGTAATTCATATTACGAGTAAAAATGTTTTTTTTTTTTTCTATAAAACGAAAGGATTCCTCTAAGGAAGCGACCAAACGCTAAAAATGTGTTACGAATGAATTTCTTAGTACACAAAAACAGTTTTAGTAAGTTTTAATAGATATATATATATATATATATAATTTGAAATAGTTACAGTTACACTTAGCACAAGATAATGATCATACAGAGTTTATTGAATTATATGAAGCGATTTAATTGCGTGCGAATGAAGTCAGGGTTACAGAGAACCCTTACGTATATATAAAACTTCCATAACAAAAAGTAAGTAAACATATCGAGAGTCGATGAAATTTCTATATTCAATGTTTCGTTTTACAGTATCGATTTCATTTGCCATATTAATTTTTAATATGCTAATACGAATATGTTTAATTTCTTTTTATTTGCCCATAAATATACGTGTTTGTATATGTAACGTACTAGTCGTGTGATCCGCAGGCACAGGGTGCGCAGGTCGCCGGGCGCGGGCAGCGGGTTCGAACCCGAGACCGGCAAACGGCCGAGCTCCGCGACGTCGGAGAGCGCGCCGAAAAGGATTCGAACCAGTTACACGAGCTGGAGCTCCGATGCGGCCTCGGAGCGTTCCGTACAACCGCTGCACATACAGAGGTCAACACTTCCATACGTTTTATTTATTTATTTATTTATTCATAACTGTGGAAAACACAACAGTCGACAGTATGGCTTACATTACTAACTTACAAAGTTATTAATAAGTTATAACATGAAATATTGAACATTTGAATATAAAAAAAAATCAACAATAAGCGAATAATAAAAAATTATTTCGTAGTAATAACTAAAATTAAACCTTACGGAAGATAGCAATATGATAACACATTATCCTTATCGTAAGATCTGTAATATGAGCACAGTAAAGTATATAGTTTGAAGCGATACGTGTGTAGCGTGTACGACTCTGTGTCAAGGGACGTGAGTTCGAATCCAACTACCTACAATGAGCTTGAGCTTTCGCGTAAAGGAAAACATCATAATGAAGCCATAGCATGGCGGTAGGGTTTATTCTAATACCCGCCTGGCTAGCTACCACCCTTAAGTTGAAAATCTACTACCAAAATCCTTGTATCTAGGTGTGTTCCGACAGTTGAATTTAGGAGTCAGCCTCTCTACTGGCCTTGCCTTTCCACCATGTTGGGACACATCGTCACTTCACATCAGTTGAGATTGTGATCAGACTGTATAAAGAAATACGACTAAATTGAAAACGTCATCAAAACGTGCGTAACATCGCCCAACGTGATGGCTCGAGCTCATTTAATTAGACGTGCTCGACGCCCGCACACTAACAAATTTTCACTTTTCACATAGTTTCTATAAAGCATCGTATACTAGTGTATAGTGTAGTAGTGTAGTGTATAGTGTATATGTAGAATAAGAGAAGAAATATCGAGTAATTTAGAAGGTTAATCGGATAAATCTACTGTCAGAATGAGATATGAACTTAGGAAATCACGGGTTCACGTCGCTAGTGCGGGTACATCGTGAAACTTAATTGTTATGGCAGAGTGACGACAACACGAGAGTGTCCGAGACTTGCGACACGGATGTGGGCTTAAGGAGACCTCTTTTCGATGGTCATCAACACTCACCTCCACCGCTAGAGCCTCTCCCCGCGCAGTATAAACCATTCCCGATAATGGCTTACAGTATAAATATTAAAACAGTGTCAATGAGACACTGTTTTAATAGAGAAATATAAAATTAATATTTAATATTTAATAGAGAAATATAAAACTTACATCCACTCGGTAATGTTCCAGCTACGCGCTTTGAGTACGTCTCAAGCGCAAAGCCTAGACTGAACCCTAAGTCGCGGTCGCATAGTGCTTTATATTTATCGCCCTTACAAACTACCCTCAGATAACTATATTTTTTTTTTTTTATACTTAAGGTTTAGCGTTATGGCCATAATCTCACCTGATCTTAAGTGACGATACGGCCCAAGTTGGTAGACACGCTAAACCTGTGGAGGAACTACCTGTATTCTGTCATAAAACACCCTTCCTGTAGCTACATCCCTATATATAGTTGGAACAGATCACCGCAGAGCTCCAGCGCGGCCGCCGACACGCGCGTGGTCACCGTCGACGTTCACCCTCGCTCCGATGAGTAATTCATTTTAACTTTACTTTTCATAGTTAAGATTTAACGTTACGGCTATAGTTTCACCTGATCTTAAGTGACGATACGCTCCCTGCTGAACCTGGGGATGGGCGAGCTCTCAAATGCAACTACCAAAACATACCTATTGGTATTTGGCAGCTGATGGTCAACTTGAGGGTGGTAGCTAGCCAGACAAATCGCCCTACATCTGTTTTTTTTTTTTTTTTATACTTAATGTTTACCGTTATGGCCGTAATCTCACCTGATCTTAAGTGACGATACGGCCCAAGTTAGTAGACACGCTAAACCTGTGGAGGAACTGGCTCTCAAGTGCTGCTGCCGGAACACACCTATTGGTATTTGGCGGCAGGTTCACAACTAGAGGGTGGTAGCTACCCAGGCGGGCATTAGAAAAAGCCCTACGACCATGCTATGGTTTCCTCACGATGTTTTCCTTCACCGAAAGCTCAAGCTCATTGTAGGTGCGTGGGTTCGAACCCACGTCCCTTGACGCGAAGTCGTGCACACTACCACTGAGCTATCATCGCTTCAAAATATTATAGGTTCCCTACGGTGTTTTCCTTCACCAGGCTCTGAAAACCCTCTGTAGATTGATTCGAATTCGCGTCCCTTCGTCCTATCCATACACGTTTCCACTGAGCTATCACCGCATTAAGGGTGTTTATTCAATGTATGGTTTCCAGGAGCAGCGGCAGCGGGCGCATGTCACTGACGACACCCGAAGGGACACTGCTTCGATAGATCGCGTCCGTTCATTGCACGTTTATTTCGTTAATAAAAATGTATTTTATATTGATGACTTTTGATTTTCGCCTTCGCGTTGAATTTATAACGTAAAATACACCCTATACGTGAGTTTTTGAAGTGAAATTTCTTTAGAATCGTTATTTCGAACTCGATGAAACGAAAATGCTTGTCCGTGGAGACACAAACACGTAAATATATTGGATTCGGTCAGTTAGAGAATGAGATAGAACACATTACACGTTCTTGGTCACCTTTTGGACCCCACTATCGTCTACTAAACACTATCCATATGTATTTTCAATAGTTTTCAATAGTTCAGAAGTTTCACTTCTACCGTGTGTGGCTTGCACACACACACACACACACACACACACACACACAACACACACACACACACACACACACACACACACACACACACACACACACATTATTTTTTGTTAATCTATTTGCTATAAATTATTCCTGGACAACCCACACCTCAGTCCGCCCCGTGACCGCGAAGGCTGAAAAGCTTTCGAAACGTAAAGGGATCGAAATCAATAAATGACCGCGATGAAATCCGTTTAAATTAGTTTTATTTCAATGGATAATATTCGCGTAAACGTAAGAAATCAACAGTAGAACGTTTACGGTGTACAGTACAAACCAAAGTTAGTTTCTCACATCCCGAAGCGGATCAGTTAGTTTAGATCTTACTATTTTTAATCGGGTAATACTCTTAGGTATCGTCAGTTAAGTTTTGTAATGTCCAATCTTTCGCGCCTTTACAAGTACTCTACTATTTTTATTAATAGCTAGTACCGGGTTCGATTTTCTCCTACGCGATTCGGCAACAGCCCAAGCCGAGGTTCGCTTTCCGCGCTCTCCCCCCCCTTTTTCGGTGATGCTGTAAAAGCCCCTCGGGCTAACAGTGTAGGTCCCTTCGAGAATACGATATGAATTCTAAGTCAAGCGGACACGCTAAGCCTAATGGGGGGACCGACTCTCGAGGCTATCAAGTTGTGTGTTACCACATAACGTAACTATGGTATCGTCTTTTTATGGAATATGAGGGTAAACGTGCTGCTGTGTCGTCTGATGGTAAGTGATCACCGCCGCACATGGACACTCATAACACCACAGGACTCGTAAGTACGTTGCGAGTTTTATAGAAAGGATTGGTTCTCAAGTGCAACTGCCGATACACAGCCATAGGTATTCGGCGCTGATTTTCAACCTGATACCTTCAACCTACCTTCAACCTTCAACCTTTCAATAAACCCTACCACTGTGCTATGGTTTCCTCACGATGTTTTCCTTCACCGAAAGCTCAAGTTCATTGAAGCGATGATAGCTCAGTGGTAGTGTGCACGACTTCGCGTCAAGGGACGTGGGTTCGAACCCAAGCACCTACAATGAGCTTGAGCTTTCGGTGAAGGAAAACATCGTGAGGAAACCATAGCATGGTGGTAGGGCTTTTTCTAATGCCCGCCTAGCTAGCTACCACCCTCTAGTTGTGAACCTGCTGCCAAATACCAATAGGTGTGTTCCGGCAGCAGCACTTGAGAGCCAGTTCCTGCATAGATTTAGCGTGTCTACCAGCTTGAGCCGTATCGTCACTTAAGATCAGGTGAGATTATAGCCATAACGCTAAACCTTAAGTATAAAAAAAAAGGTAGTTGGTTTCGAACTCACGTCCCTTGACGCGGAGTTCCTACACACTAGACGACTGAACTATCATCGCTTCCAATGTCACTCCAAGACTCTGTAAGAACAATGTAATTGTTATTTTATTGTTTTCTTAATAAAAATAATTAACCTTCTATTTGATGGTCTATATGCTATGCTATCTATATATAGTATTATTTTAAAACGTCTCGTCTGTCGCGTTGGTAATGTTTCTATCTGTTGCCGGATCTTCTCGATGACTGTGTTTATTTACCAAACCGGTGCTAGTATTGAGATTCACAAGCGCCTTCTCAGGGTCTAAGTTGAATAAAGATTTGAGATTCGCTTTGCAGTTGGCACGAGCTTGTTAATAACTTGTTGTGACACTGTTGTATCGCGAAGTGATGACAGATGCGTGACGCGGTTGCGGTCAAGCGGTCAGGTGTCACGTCACGTCAGATCGCGTTATGTCACCTTTGTTCACTCAACGATTAGAATATATTCCAATGCATACATTTATTAAAATATATATTTAATACGCAGTCGGTCACTGTAATTTTTCATCCTACATAATATTATAAAGTTTGGAAAATCCAAAAAGTGCACGCCTCATAATTGGTTCGTTTTCTTTTTAATTACGATTAAACCACATCGAATCAGACCGTGAAAAGTGATAGGGTTCTATTCCTAATTATACTGAAACGTAAGAAAAAATAAACACTCAATGAGTAAAGTATATCGGTCGTTACCGTGATATCATACAGGATCCGCACATACAGACACACGGACGTCCGAGACAGAACTTTTTTAAACAGTCTTTTTAACTAGCTTAAATTAAAAAAAATGGCATCAAAAAAGTCATGAGTGTTAAATATATAGTGTTTTTTCTTAATACGTGTGTGTATATATATTATTTTACAAGTGCAATATATAATAAATATAAATTTTAAGTTTGAAAAATCAGTTGTTTTGCGTGAAATGACAGTAGCACCCATTTCAACGCTTCGTTTATGGGGTGTGCAAAATGTATGTACGAGTTTGTTTAAATCAGATCCAGCACTTGTCAGCTAGTTCTTCATTTATATATGGCGTTTCATTTTGAACCAACCCGTCATAGATCGTCGGTTGAGGGTGTGGTCGAAACGTTAAACCTATAAACTAAAATAAAAAAAATTTAATACCAATTAAATGTTAAAAGACAAGTCACAGTTACATGAAAATTTGTAGGTACGTTACTCTGCAGATTTTAAGTGTCGGTACTTACGTAGTGGAACGTGACAACACTATTATTATATCGTGTAAAACCTAGACACATTGTTTTATATCAATGTGAATAATGAAAAAAATACAACGTCATGGTGTTTAGCGAGTGAGTTATATTTAAAATGTTGCTGACATCATTTCTTTACACACCAATACTCGATTATATCAAAGCATTACAAATACATTCGATCAATATCGTGACTATGACAAATTTCATTGACCTTTCTTTTGTGAGTTTGATACTAGAAAGTTGTTTTTTATTCGAGCTTGAGTAAAATGACTGTAATTCACCTGATGGTAAGCCTCAGTATGGTCCAGTAACAGTAGAGGCAAAGACCCACTAAATATCTCTTGAAAACCCAATATTAAAGGAGGGAACACCCAGACCGGAAGACGGTTCCACAGCCCGACTGTGCAACAAAGATAAGGCTTTTTGGACTTTTTGGCTCGTGTCCGGATGTAGGTTATGGTAAAGCTGTGACTCCGTAGTCCAGCACGGGTGGGATCTGCTGTGGAAAGGAGAGGAGGGGATTAGGAGAAATAACTCTTTTCAAATAATGAATTTAAAAAAGAGATGTTTTATTTATTAAATAAAATACATCTGTTATTTTAATCCTTTATAGGCTTACTTAGTGTTATGGCTACTTACCTAAGTAGAATTTATGTAATATATTTGTTTTATCGAGACGATAGCTCATAGCTATTCCATGATATGATGGAATAGATGATGATGGGGCTGCGGTCCAGCTACTAACTACCGAAAGGGACAGAACAACATCTGCCGGGCTCGCAAGGTAAATATTGGATATCGAGGGTTATAATAGAGGGTTATGTCACCGTCATATAATGTGTATGCATGTAGCATTGTGGTATAGGATTTTCTAATAACCGTCTAATTTATTACCATCCTCGAGTTGAAAGTCTATCGGTAGCGATGATAGCTCAGCTGGTAGTGTGTACGGATGTCGCGTCAAGGGACGTGAGTTCGAATCCATTTGAACTTTCAGTAAAGGAAAACTTTGTAATGAAACTATAACATGGCGGTAGAGCCTCTTTAAATGCCTGCTTAGCTAGTTACCATTCACAAAAAGAAAATTCAAATATTTATATTGATGTATATTGAGTGTGTTCCAGCGGCTGCACTCGAGAACCAGTCCCCGTTACTAAGCTTAACGTCCGCCATCTTGGACTACATGGTCATTTAACATCAGGTGAGATTGTGGTCATAACGCTAAACCTTAACTATAAAAAAAAAAAACTATTATGGGTTGCTCTTTAGAGCACTTATCATCAGGTGAGAGTGTAGCCAAACGTTAAACTTATAAACTATGTATGTTTTAGTTTGAAAGAATTCCGATTGAATGAGCTGGTTTTCACGTTCAAATAATAAGACTCATTTAATAATAACTATACGATTTCCTGTATAATTGATAATTTGCTGAATGAGCTAGTAAAATTAGTTGTAACTGTGACCGGGTTGGAATTTACTTGGGTTTATGCTCTATGTATGGCGCCCAATGCGATTATTTACGTCACAGTATCTATGAAATTGTACTTTAATACTGACCAGATAATCCTCATTAAGGAATGTGTAATCAAATTCTAGGATATAACACTGTGGCTTATGATTCAATTCGTTACTATTGGGATCAGAGTACACGGGTCCGTTCCACTTATTGAACTTTGTGTAAGAAAAGATGAATACTTATGTGTTTACCTGGATTCGTAATTTTTAATTCGTTGATAGGTTTCCAGGGTGGCTTCGTTTCATAAAAGTCGGTTTCCTCAGTTATAATTCGTTGCTTCTTTAAAGACACACAAGTTTTGGAATTGAAACAGTTCATTTGAGTCCCACGAATAAGGGATAAAACACGATATATCTGGATAAGCGTGGCATACCCTCAGAGACCTCGTCCACCAGCCACCCATCCTTTTGCGGTGTAGTTTGGGATTGGTGTGGTTTTTTCTTTCTTTTCAAAAGTCGAGCGGAACCGTGAAACATGACCATGACACTCCGATGGGATCATGGGTAGATGTCATCGGAGTTCCTTCTACCAAACAGAAGGGTGCAGGTGACCAATAATATAATCCCTAAGAGAAACCCACCCGTTAAGAAATTTACGGAAAACTACCAGATGACATTGTATATGAATGTCGAAGACACTTTGACATGACGTCATTCGAAACATTTCCGTGCTTTCGTTACGTAACCAATTATTGAAATACTACCCGTCTAGGGACTCTTAACTTTTTAAATCAGGACAAATCAAAATTCTTCATTCAGTTGAGGCACTAAGACGGCATTTATGAACCTCAAAACTATTACCGGTTCGGAAAGTAACGCAGTCGTCGAGAAGAGCCGGCAAGAAACTCAATCTGCACCTTTTTATGAGGTCTTATTCTTATCTTTTTTCGACATAATAGTTTAATGTGTTACAGTAGTTATTAGCGGATGTACAGAGAGGGACGTCCACCCTATAGCCTTTTGACATCAAAACCCGTTTGAAATGGTTCTCTAAACTACTGTCTGGCAATTCCGTAATGTGCTTTGGGACTTTATTATAAGACCTAATATTATTAGCTAAAAAAGTGTTAGTTATATTACTCAGTCTAAAATAGGGATAGACCAGTTTCTCACGATTTCTAGTATTCAAATCATTCAGGTCTTTGACAAAATCTATTTTTTGTAACTGTCAACCGATAGCGTTAGAAAAACAAATAAATAAAAAAATATACCCCACGAGAACGCCATCGGTAAATGTCCGCGTGCGAAGTACATTGAATGTATATTTTTTATAGTTGCACGATAACGTGAATTATTTGTATCTGATGGGAAGCACAGCACAGTTTAAAGACAACGATTCCAAGCGACGCGTCTAGAGTTCGTCGCTGTAATGCCAGCTTTGCATGTTGGCAGGATACACGCTAACCAATCCTGAAATTACACATACAAAAAAAAATACACCGTGTATATTAGTCTCGTGGTTACTCGACCGGTAAAAAACCTTTTTCAAACTTCTACAGCATTTCGTTATCAAAGTCAGCAACGTAATATGTGCGTCACTTTATTCCTCAAAGTTTTATACACGTTGCAAATATTAAAACATTTCCAATTGAATAAATATGTCGTTTTCTTGTGGAGTTTCCTCAAGTTACCTGTCTACTTCCTGTCCTCGTGCGAGCGAGTACTTACCGTCACTAAGTAACAGTTGGTAATTACCTGCATCCTGTCGCAATTACGAATACTGTCTGAGTGGTTTCTTCTGTTCATATTTTAGTTATATTGCATTATTATATATAAGGTAAAACCATTAAATTATTAATATAAAAAGATCAATTTTATTATTTGCATTTTCCAGCGTGTTTTACATTATTATTCAGTGTAGGTACCTACTAATGGATTTGTTGAATAGGCACACCTATGTAGGTAGGTATATTTTTATAATTTTGCCTATAGGCATTGCCCGGTATATATTTTTATAATTTGTAAGTTTAGCGTTATAGGCACAATCTCACCTGATGTTAAATAATAATTTGGCCCAAGATAAGATATACGCTAAACCTAAAGCAGAGTGGCTCTCAAGTGCAACTGTCAACTCAATATTTTATGTTATGGAGTAAAAACCATTATATGTTGATTAACTATCACTGTGCCAAATTTCATCAAAATCAATCAGAAGTAGTTTCAGAGTGATATGCCTACAATGGGACTGGCAGACAGACATAAATGTAAAAAAGTATACACTATAAAGTGTATATACTACTTAAGAGACAATACTTAACGGCCATGTATATTGAAGTGTTATTTTTTTTTATATTATATTACTATGTGTAGGTGCCTAAAAATAGATAAAGTAAAAAAATAATAAGGACACTGAAAAAATGTTATTTAAAACAAAATGATACTGCAGCAATAATCACTCAGTGGTAGCGTGTAAACATGAACCTTAGCATAATGGTAGGGCTTTTTCTAACGCCCGTCTGGCTACCTATTCAGTTGAAAGTCTGTCACCCATGCCTTGTACAGATATGTTCCGGCAGTTACACTTGAGAGCCAGTCCCTTCAATAGGCTCAGCATGTCCACCGTCGTGAGCCAGATCGTCACTTAACATCAGGTAAGAATGCAGCCATAACGCTAAAAGTATAAAGTCTTAAAACAATGGATAACCGTTGTCACTTGTTTCATTTATTCCCACAGACTCTTTCGTTGCATCTTAAAATAACTTACATTCATTTATCTATTGTTTATACGTATACATATAAATATTTTTCAGGACGACAAAACAGCTGGATCAATTTTGATGTGATTTTCATTATATTAGATTTGTAGATTGGCCCGACAGATTTGTTTGTGAAATTTGGGAGCGGTAGGCTGGTTATTTCCGAAGTACAAAAAATTATTTCAATTCCTCACACATTAAGTATGTTGCGTGCAAACGCTAGCTTCTTATATGAGCAGGTGACCAATTTAAAACACACCCTAAAACTATGTTATGTGTTGAAAAAGGCGATTTCTATCGCACGGTTACTGATAAATCTAATTTGATTCCCTTCCGTGTTACGGCTAGGTGTGGTATTTCGTCTGCTTAGCGCCGGGTGAGTCCCACATATTCCTCTCAGTCCAACCGAGACTGGGTAGGGATGAATCAAATCAAAACATCTTTATTCAATTTAGGCCCTAAGAGGGCGCTTATGAACGTCAAAAATTACTAATACATAGGCAAAAGGCGTGGCGTTATTCTAAAAGTAAATTTAGCGTTGCTGTTAAGCCTTATAGGGAAGGCGTGTTCGATACCGCTACGCTGTAACAGAATGGCCGTAGTGCAAAATGCAAGTAGTGGGACTGGCGGACAGAGCGCGGCGCACGCGCAGTCCCGGGGCTCCCCTCCCAGGCGAGACAGTGCCTCCGCGCCTCCGCCCACCGGCATGCCGCCTGCCGTCTACACGACCACTTTCCAATCGTCACTCGTGTCTGCATCGCTTGCCCATTTTATTACCTCTCCTTGCTCTTAATCCTAGCTGTAGTACTTCTCATACCGGAGGAGATTAAAATGACCCCTTAAAACTGTACAATTGTTGAAAAATATTTATTCATTTAATAAAAGTGTATTTTAAGAGTGCGACGGTGAACTCTATATTGTGAAAGACGGGAGAGCACCTCGGTCAGCGGAGCTATGTAAAGCTAAGACGTGACTAATGACTGACAGCTTATCTATCTTTTTTTATATACTTATATTACTGAAGTACTTGCTATAAATAAATATTACTGATAGTCGCTACAGTATTATTAAGAGTAAACATTTTATTTGATACAAAAAACACATTATACTTTAATCAAACTGTTTATGATCTCAGGCCTCTTGTAGGTATATTATTCCGCTTATCACGAGGTACACTTCTTTAACTAAAAAAAGCGGCTAGAAAATGTTCAATTGTCTTTATGTCTATTTCTAATCTATCATTCGAGTTTTATTTTTTTATAGTTTTTACCTGCAGCTTCCCGCGCGTTGATATTGATTTTTCAAGCATATCGGATGACGCAATAAAGAGTGCCATACAACGTTTATCACTCTCTTTAGCTTTACTTCACTTCCAATAAGTGTTCCCCGAGGAAAGTAACCTATCACCGTCTCCAGATTCCCGTCTATCTATATACGAAAATTCATCATAATTGATTCAACGGTTAAGGCGTGAAAACGTAACAAACGAACAAGCTTATTTTCACATTTATAATATTTAGTAAGGATTTTAGTTGTTGAATTTGTTACTTTGACGTATGCATTGATCGTGTTCGGAGTCGATTATATTCTTCAAAAAACAACCCAACAACAAAATAAGTGTTTACCGAACTCGGACGCGCGGTACTCATCCAACTGTCTAGGAATTTTTATATAAGAATGTTTCTTTTTTATATACATGACAATATTATGTATAAAATTGAAATGGAGCCAAATACTTACATTGAATGTATTCTTTAAATCTCTTCGAGTTTTATTAGGTAGTTTCTTCAATTTGTCTGGCTACCTTTTAAAGATTTCACTAAAATTTGACGCTCCGGTAATACACAGCAAAACCCCGCGTCTCCACTATCGCCTATAGGACCTGGAAGCAGCATCTGTGTTCTCATTAGATCTGGTCACTGGCAGGTAATTCGAAAGACACGTTTCCTCGGTAAGTTTTTATAGAGGTTTTATTCTTCGAGGGCCGGGCAGGTAAGCCATATTCCTCGGTACCATCCAAGGCGCGAGAATTACGAGACTGGAGGCTAGGCAGGATGCCTGGCTCACCAGCTCGACGGTGGTATGAGTACACGTCTCCGTTATGAGATTCCGGCCGATTTGTCCATGCTAGGATATCAGCTGCCGGCCATTGCCCAGAATGCACCATTTGTATGACCGCTGCTTTTTCATGAATAGGTTATAACAGGCGAATAAGATTCCTGGAGCAGCTTGACAGAGTGAAGAATGTTATTACATCAAGAGCCGTGTTTATTTATTTAGTAATTGTTAAGTGCAGTATGGACAATGCAGTGCAGTATGCACGAAAATTCACAGCCAGTCACCTTCGACGTGTTGGCCGGCTTACATATCTTTTTACGCCTCTTTTGAAGAAACCCCATGTCGTAGAAAAGAGGAAACACGCTAACGGAAAGACGGTTCCGCTCTACGGTACGACAAAATATGACTCTGCAAACTTTTTTTAGTTCGCGATTCAGTAGGAGTCGCTATGGAGTTGACACACCGAAGCCGCGTCCGTGTGGTTTCGTTGTGCAACGGAGAGGAGCGGATTATACCAAAGAGTATTTCAGAACAGTCGCCGTGGTACGTACGGTAGAACACGCTTAGAGAGACAATGAAAGTTTGTAGTTTTAGGGCTTCTATGGTGCTTGTGGTGTCAGCACCATTTGCAACCTGTTTAAGGCGAAGTTATAGGAAATACGTCGTCTTGGTGATTAACCTATGACTAGAAGAACTGTGGGCGCTGTCCCTGACCTCTGGCAACACGGGAGATTGCAGTGTCGTGGTGCATTTCAGTGGGTAGTATGGGGGATTAGCATCCGGTGAGTAACCTTATGGCCCTCATATCTTTTACGAGAGTCCGGGTTATGCGCTTGCGAGTTGCCACGAGGAAGTCCTTAAAGTTTGGATTTTAAACGCCTAATAAATAAAAATGAAAGAGAATAATGTATCGTACTTATCACACAAAACCGAAAGGTCTATTTGCGCTTAATTATTTGGTCCTTTGATATAAGCAAAGGATTCAATCGGTGGCTTATTGGAAATAGTGTCCTTCGAACATACCGTGAAGTTTTGTCATCGACCTCAATTTTCCTTTCAGACCTTCGTAATTGAAGTTAATACGATATACGGGGAACAATCTTTTACCAGTAAACATGATTAGGGTGAAATTGTAATGTGAAAAGACGAAACAAATTACGGTCGGGGGGATGAGATCTTCCCGAGTGGGAAAACAAGTAAACATCTAATGTAGGTAATTGAAACGTATCGCGGAGCCGCGGTAGACTCGGAGGAGGGTGCGGCCTTCGACTGTTGTGAGGTGATGTCGCACGGACGCCCTTGAACTTGCCGTAACCACGGACTACGCTTGTTGCCAATCCTCGGTTTCCTACGCGATTTAATATCGCAAACAGATAGGACGCGAGCGCGAGACGCTCACAGTTTCATTTCTTACGAAACTTAGACAACTTTGAAATATCTGTTGATTTTTATTGTTGTTAATACTATTCAATTATTGTATTTGTTATTGGCTAAGAGCCTCAGACCACTGTAAAATGCACGACCAGTAATCGCTATCAGGTGTTGTGCTGTAATACTTTCGAGTTTCTTTTATATTATTCTTAATTATACTTTGCAAGATAAAATACTTAATCCCTGCATTACCTGCATCAATTATAAAGTACGTTTTTTCTGAAGATACCACTTCCTTAGAGGCACAATAAGTCATGACTCGTATAAAACATGTCGTGTACTAAAACGCACCACGGTGACATTTCAAACTCCCGTGTTGCCAGAGACCAGGTACAGATTTCGTAATACTTCTATTCACTGGCGGAAGTAGCTGTTCGGACTTACAGTCTTTTGCGGCATCTCGTACCTAATATATGTCTTGTACTTGAACTCTGAAAATTTGTAGGTATTTTTAATTAATAATTACTATTACACAATGTTGTCAGTGCTAATATACAGTGTCAGTTCTGTAAAGTATCTTTGATACAGAAGCGAATGATATGTCTGGTAAATAAGCGAATGTTTTTGTATAGGAGAGAGGTGTAACAGTGTGGGTAAAGAGGGGCAACTGTGTAAAATTGCCGTAGGTCGACTAATGCCGGTCTGACTCGGTCTCCCTGACCCGCCCGGGGTCGTCTCACAGCCGGCGTTCCACCGCGACTTATCATGACACCACTAGGGCTTTGTCAACATAGTACCGGGAGCTATATATTAGCTGATTTCGATTAAAATTCAATCGATTGCCCTCTAAAAGACGACACATAAGTTTGACGTTAAATAATGAAAATATTTGCTATTATATTTCACTGTCGGTAAGTGTAACAGGCGATACCCGAGCGACCAGATTGCGGACACTGTACAGCTAATGATGGATAATTATGGATAAGGAACACCAGTTCAAGTACATCCAAATATATTTGGTTCAGACGGTATGGGTCGCATCTACACTGTGCATCCAAATAACGATGAACGTTATTATCTTCAATTGTTGTTGGTGAATGTTCGTGGTCAAACATCGCTTAAACAATTACCAACAGTTAATGAACGCTTTATTATATTATCTAAAAAAATAATGAATAGTATGAAGAGTGACATAACATCGATTTAGCGAGTAAATTATGTCAGTATCTGTCGAGATCCGAACAAACGGTAGGGTGTGTCCCAGTCGATACAGAAACACGGAGGGGTGGGTTCTTCACAACGTGACACTAATTTACTAATGAAAAATTAAACCAATTTCCCTTCGTAATACGCACTACATTTATGAGTATGTATCTGGGTAGATTATTTATTTCGGAATATCAAATAGATGAAACAAAATTCATGCCGTGCGCTGCGCAATCAGACCACAGTCAAACTTGCTGACATGATCTATAACCTAACTTTAAATATTGTATCTCAATGTAGTTTATTAATGATGATTTGAACTCGTGGTCAATTTCGGCCATAGACATGTTTGATGTGGCTAATGAAGACGATATTTCTCTGATAGGAGCGTCAGCATTCCTGACACGTGAGAACACCGTTTCCACAAACGAAATTGCTTACCGCCGTTGGTCGAGTTTTTTGTTACCATACTATTTGTCAAGAACTTACACCTATCTGGATTTTGTTATTTGTTTCTGCTTTTTAGTGAATAGGTTCAGCGTTATGACTACAATTTCATGTGTTGTTAAGTGACGATATGGCTCAAGATGCTGGACTTGCTAAGCCTAGTGGAGCGACTTCCTCTCAAATGCAACAGCTATACGTGTTTGGCGACTGATTTTCAACTTGAGGGTTGGTAGCTAAAGGCATTAGAAAGAGCCCTACCACCATAAAAACGATATTAATGTTAAATGATACTATTTGGCCTGTATAGAATATTGTGAGTGACTTCTGAAACTCAATATCGAAAGATCACATTGGTTCTAGGTTTATTTATGTGATACGAAAGCTTATTATACATATGAAGACAGTGTATGTATACGAACGTAAATATTTACAGGAAGAATGACAATCATTCGGATGTGATTTAAATCATCATTCAACCATGCAATATGCCATTACAGTTCTCATCGTCACTGATTTTTTTACGTGTTATTAATTAAAGCTCTCCAATATCATAGAGAGATAAAAAAAGCTTAGAGCTATTGTTTGCAGTTATCGAATAGACTATCATACTATGAAGTTTCATCAAATTATATCCAGCACTTTCGAAGTGATGCGTTTACTGGGACATAGACATCAGTTCAAAATAAAATACCTTCTATATGACAAAATATAACTCCATTATAATTTTCAAAAAAACAATAATGATGTACATGTTGTTAGGTTTATTCATTACGTAACAGTAATATTGTATTAATAAATATTTGTAGTAATAAATTAGGGTACTTTAGGGTACTATAAGTCAAATTGTCAAATGTTAATTGAAGCACCGTACTTAAAACACATTGTAAATATTTGTAGCAATAAATTAGGGTACTATAAGTCAAATTGTCAACTGTTAATCGAAGCACCGCACTTAAAACACATTGTAAATATTTGTAGTAATAAATTAGGGTACTTTAGGGTACTATAAGTCAAATTGTCAACTGTTAATCAAAGCACCGTACTTAAAACATATTGTAAATATTTGTAGAAATAAATTAGGGTACTTTAGGGTACTATAAGTCAAATTGTCAACTGTTAATCGAAGCACCGCACTTAAAACATATTGTAAATATTTGTAGTAATAAATTAGGGTACTTTAGGGTACTATAAGTCAAATTGTCAACTGTTAATCAAAGCACCGCACTTAAAAAATATTGTAAATATTGGTAGTAATAAATTAGGGTACTAAAGGTGAAATTGTCAACTGATTAATTGAAGCGCCGCATTTAGAAACGACAGGGCTGTTGAAGTCGGCACGATACAATCGGAAATCGCTGTTCTGCGCTGTATAGAGTAAGACGTGCAAAGTAGAAGGTTGTGAAACAATATATTTATATATATAGGGATATATATAGGGATAGGTATATATATATATATATATAGGTCAGGGGTGACCTAAGCTTTTAATGTATATATTAACTAAAATTATTTTCGTAGTGTTTTTGCAATCAGAAGTGGAGTCTTTTAAACAATAATAAAATTAATAATAACACATCTAAATAGCGTTTCAAATGGACGTTGTAGTTATTTCTGATGAAGGTACAAAATGACAACCACCAAATTTACCAAGAAACATTCCCAACAAGATTTACACTATAAACACCGACATATTGAAAACAGTATTGATATTACAAAGATATAAGCCTTATGGCTCTTTGGTGATGTTGTCGGTACGAGAAAATGCAATAAATATCCAATAACAATCTCAAAAAAGTGAGCGGGCAAGGTTCATGTGAGAGTTAATACATATATTCCTACGTATGTAATTACGTACGTAACTTTATTATAGTTACGGTTTAGCAGTATGGCCATAATCTCATCTGATCTTAAGTGACGATACGGCACAAGTTGGTAGACATACTACACCTGTGGAAGGACTGGCTCTCAAATGCAACTGCCGGAACACACCTATTAAAATAAGTAGGATAACTTTTAAGTAAATTAACTAGTAATATTTAAATAATAAATCGGGTTAAACACCAAACAATAACCATGTTCCCACCGTATTTATACTATTTGGTAGTGTTGCACAAAAGCAAGGCAATACAAGGCTTGAGTCGATATTAAGCCAGTGATAAACTGTACTTCGTTTATAGCGGCAATGGTAGAGCCAAGGATATTGTCTGCAAATCGATATTTCATCTACTAATACTAATACCATTACTATAGTACCTAGAAAATGTGCAAACATGTGAATCAATTGCAAGTCTCCCAATCTCAATCGTGTCTTGGCGAAGTCTTGCAGGGTCTAGTCTTGGTCTTGCAAAAATACAACAAGATAGATTTTGGACAACACTAACTACCCTCCTGCTAATATTCCTTCTAAAAATATATACAATTTTATTATACTATAGAGTTATAGATGTGTGACAATACACGATCTATTCATTACAAATCAATTCACTTTTCCTTTTTTTATTTCGGAAGGTATGGAATAAAAATAGGATGTGTTCGTGAAGAATTTATACAAACAACAACCCTTTTTTGTGATGGGACCTACACTGTTAGCCTGAGGGGCTTTTACAGCTTCACCGAAGTAGAGGGGCGAGTGCGGAGAGCGCTCGAGCCCGCGAGGCAACTCGCGCAAGGGTGTCACTAGTGACCGAACCTCGGCTTGGGCCGTTGCCGAATCGCGTAGGGGAAAAACCTAAAGTACTAACTGATCCCCTTCGGGATCTGGAAAATAACAACCCATAACATAGCGCCGGACCTTTTATAGTCCGTCTAATTACATTCTTTATTCAATAGCTGTTTAGCGCGGTTTATACAATGAGCGTGACTTAATCTATTGTTATTTAATTAAGTGCATTTTTATTTTATCTGGCGTAGGAGCGTTTAGACGGCCGAGCCTATTATATTGTTTTAACGGACAGTAGACTTCTACAATACGTATAGATGAAATGGTTCTTGGTATGACATTTGTCTTTTAAAGTTTCTGAATTCCCCATACTAATTTTGATCCCTGAATTAATAAATAACCGCGATAAAATCCGTTTAATTTAGTTTTATTTCGATTAATAATATTCACGTAAACATAAGAAATCATACAATTCGTTTTTAATACTGGACTGTGTACATATTGTTACTTATATTTGCGAAAACGTATGCCTGGACGAGCGATGGAATTGCACAATTGCACATATGTTGCTGCGGAAGTGCATTTGTTTTGACTAGAAACTTGACGTAACAGTGTAACTATGCATTACAAGGATTGTGCAATAAAAATTTTCATGTGTCATATATGTTGTGAAAAATATACCATATATGGAATAGCCTACGCAATAAGGAAAGTAATTCGTACAGAATTCTGTTAAGCTGACAATAGTGGACACGGGTTTTCCGAACTTTTCCGATCTTTGATTGCTTCATCGTTCTCTAGATTTTATCTTGATTTAGGCATCTTTTAATCTAGACTTGTTCTATTTATACCCGATTATATTTATATTTATATCTATATACCTTTGTAGTGGAAAGTTCAACTATTTGCCTGAAAAATTGCGTTATTGATTCACGCCCATGCGTGCGATGTTGGCTCAGTTGGTAGTGTGTACCGACGGCGCGTCAATGGGCATTTGTTCGAATCTACCTGATATGAGCCTGAGTGTGATAGAAAACGTCGCAACGAAACCACAGCATGGTGGGTAGACTTTTTTAATGACCAACTGGCTAGCAACTACCCTCAAGTTGAAAATATGCCGTCAGATACCTATAAGTATGTTCCACCACTAGCATAGCGTGTCTTGGACCAAATCGTTAATTAACCTGATGGTGAGATTGTGGCTATAACGCTAAAAACTTAACTATAGAAAAAACTCTAGAACTCTAAACTCCATATTATAGAAAAAAAGATATTATATCTGACATAGTTCTGGGGTAACAAACATAAACCAATGTTTTTGAATAGAAGTCAGTTAAATAGCCTTAAGTTATTATTTGTTAAATTCCGTAGAAGCGAATATCGAAGCGATGATAGCTCAGTGGTAGTGTGTACGACTTCACGTCAAGGGACGTGAGTTCGAATCCAAGCACCTACAATGAGTTTGAGCTTTCGGTGAAGGAAAACATCGTGAGGAAACCATAGCATGGTGGTAGGGCTTTTGCAATGCCCGCCTGGCTAGCAACCACCCTCAAGTTAAAAACCTGCCGTCAAATACCAATAGGTGTGTTCCGGCAGCTGCACTTAAGAGCCAGTTCCTCCACAGGTTTAGTGTGTCTACCAACTTGGGCCGTATCGTCACTTAAGATCAGGTGAGATTATGGCCATAACGCTAAACTTTAACTATAAAAAAAAAAAAAAAAATCTGATGGTATTTGGTACATCATCACTACACAGAGCATTAGAAATTGTCACACAACAGTAAGAGTTTTCTTTCACCGAAAGTTATTGTTGTAATAGATCAACGCGGTGCTCGTGCATATTTCTACTGAGTTATAATTTTTAAACTTTTCTACAATTAAAACAAGACACACGTTATTAAAAGAGCTCTATTTTTTTTTAATACGTGATCAGTATTTTGGTTGTGCCGACCGTTGTCCACTTATAATTGTGTGAATATGTATAATTTATTCTGCATCTTGTTTAATGATAGTTTGTAATGAATCATGAAAAATTGAGTTACGTATATAAATACTGAACGCTTCAAAATATTATTCATTCGACAGCTAAAACGTACACACAGTAGTAGTGGAAACGTAGTTCTACAATGAACTCAAAATTGCCATTATTTTTCACGCTGTGCGTAGCCGCAGTCGGGCTCGTGATAGCTATGCCATATGAACATAGCACAGTGAAATCTTACATGATGTTGGATGTCGCTGAAAAGACGATCTGCCCCATGAGTATAAAATTGAACGAGAACGCGAAACGGATACCGCGGTATATCAGGTTCGTATATTGTGACGTAGAGAAGATACTCAGTTCGGACACGGAACAGGATCAGTGTTCGACAACCCCGGGTGGAGTTCACGGCAGGAGTTGTGTGCAGCTAGTGGACTTCGCGCCCGTCCAATACTTGTTGGAGGACGGCAGCTACACGAACTCGTCAGTGAAAGTGGCAGTCGGGTGTTCGTGTATGGAGGACCCAGTGCGTTCGGTCGACGAACCAGACAGCTGACACCAAGATCAGCGCAGGTCTCGCAGGATACGCGGCTGCTACTAGGTAATTCGTGGCACTGATAAAATCGAAACACGGCCGCATTATTGTGTTGTGATTGTATGAATTTATTTAATTTTAAGTATTAACTGTACATCAGTATTGTTGTTAAAATGTTATTGAATTACTGTAAATTTGTTATGGTTGAATATTGTCAAGAATTACTGGTAATACAGAGCGCCGGCGCTCGCACAAATGTATTAGTATTAAATGTTAATATTTACAAGACAAGTTTTTATTTTATTTTTTTATCATATGTTTGTTATTTTTTCTTTAACTTCGCAATGCGAAGAGTCATTATTGTCCGATCATTGAGAGATAGGCTAATCGGAATGACAGTACTGGTTTTCTACGCTCATTTAGGATCTACATTTATTTATCTACAAAGGAACATTTATTATGCACTTCGATTAAAGAACGAGGATTGAGAGTGAGATATTATGTTTGCACCAACATACATGTTATATTACACAAGGGAGAAAGAGAAAGATATCTGTATGCACTTGATATCCAATACACAGTTTAGGCAAACAGCGTATTCCTTGTGTGAAGTCTTTTTAACATGATACTTCGTAGTGTGCTGTACGCACATTTTTTAATCGTAATTATTATTACGTATTAATCTTTAAGGAAACATTAAAAGTTAATACTTTATTCTCGGCTCTTTATTTGAGGAAAACATATTATATAAATTATAATAATGTCGTCACAAAAATATACACCTCACATAGTTCCCATAAATGAACTTACAAATGATTCAGTGTAACTACCATGATGTTTGTGGGAGTCACAAACAGCAGTTCACGTGATTAGGTCGTGACAGCTCAGTGCAGACGCTGCCCTTCAATTATATGTGCAGTGGTTCGCGGTCTTCTGATGTGGATTGAAGTGTTCAACACGAATTACTTACACATCATTTTTAAAACGCTGGTGATATCCAAATATTGGAAGAAACGTGAAAGCTGTCCCTCGCTTCAAGCAGTAAAAGAGATTGAGAGTTGCCGTGGTGTTATTTAAGGGTGTATACGTTACTTCTCAGTCCATGAGTTCTACGCGCCCGTATCGTGACGTTGCGAGCAGAAGTAAGTTAATGTGCTTTTTCATCATGAAACTGAAAAAAAGGTGCTAAAAGAATTTACACGGTTTAAAGACGCTGATGAATTTGTTTGTTCGTCCGAACGTTTAGTCGGATTTGTTGAACTCTTTATGGATTTGACAGGCAAATTATTCAGGAAGGTTATATGATATCAACTACATTAAGGAGCAAAGCAAAAATGAAAAAAAAGCTGATTAAGTAGGACGCAGCCGCGTGCGCGTATTAATGTGTATACTGTAGTTACTTATAACAAAATAACATTTTTATTTTTCATTTTATCTGTGCTTGTTCCAGTTAAACAGCGAAACTGTAAGAGTAAATTTGACTGAATGTTCACTGACAGATAGTTGATAGTATACGGAGTAATTTAGGCTACTTTTATTTTAAGTAAAGACGCAGACACATTTATTTATTTTATTTTATTTTACAAGGCACTGATACAGATATGAGATGAAATACAAAAACAACTTAATTGTAGATATCATTTTAAATACCATACCTTATGACATTAGTGCACAACTTACACAGTTAGGAACTTATTATTATGAGTGAACATGAACAGAATACAGATGAAATAAATTGTAATGTGTTTTACAGAAATTATAATATTTTAAAGCATTTTCAACGTAAATGTACACAAAACAAAACAAAACAAAAACCCTAGTAAAAATTGGAAATGTAGCATCAACCAGTTATGTAATTAAACTTTTGAATTTTACTAAGCTATTGAAGAATATGTCGTGTTGAACGTGGCTTTCATTGTAGCGCCTACACATTCTATAAATCGGATTATTCTTTGACACGTTATTATTACAAGCTGGCACACTAAACAATTGTTGATGTCTTATGGAGCGTGTAGGCACATTTATATTGACCTTACTCAGTAACTCGCCACCGAGTATTCCATTGGATATTTTATGAAGTGTACACAGGTCAGTGACAGTACTTCTGTGTTCGAGGCTTTTAAGGTTTAGTTCCTTGAGTCTCGCTTCGTAATCTGGTAGCTTACGTCGGACTCCAAGCTTGCTGCACAACGATCTTAGGAACCTTCGCTGTATGGATTCAATTCTGTCAATATGTACCCGATATATCGGTGTCCATATTGACGAACAGTACTCCAATATACTGCGCACTAAACTCGTGTATAGTATTATGCATGATTTTGCTTTTTTAAACGGTGCACTAGTACGTAGTACAAAAGTGAGGATCCGATTAGCCTTACTGGTGATGTAGTCATAGTGAACTCTAAATGTCAGACTCGAATCAAAGAATACACCTAGATCGCGGACATTATTGACCCTGTCTATAGAAATATTATCAATGTGGTAGTTGTGTATTATTTGATTCATATTTTTTGTGAATGTTATGACCTGACAATTCTTAATGTTTAACGATATTTGGTTGTCTCTACACCACAAGTAAATTGTGTGAATGTCGCGCTGTAAGATCTTACAGTCCTCTGTGCTGTATATTTTACGATATATTTTAATATCGTCTGCATAAGCTAAACATTCACTTTGTAATGTTTGGAGTAAGTCATTAACATATAATAAGAACAGTGGACCCAAATTGGACCCTTGTGGGAAACCAGAAGTTGCCATAAATGGTATTGACTCGAAACCATATACTGCAACTAACTGAGAACGATTTGCTAGATATGACGTCAACCACCTATGAAGGTTACCATGAATACCGAGGTGTTTGAGTTTTGACAATAAGATAGTGTGGTTGACATGATCAAATGCCTTACTAAAATCAGTGTAAATGGAATCTACTTGAGTATTTTTATTAAATGAGTCGCATAGGTATGCATATATACAAGAAGATTTGAGTTCGTCAATCTATTACGAACAAAGCCATGTTGTTTATTGCTTAATGTATTTGAAATATGACTAAAAATATATTCGTATACTAACCCTTTAAATATCTTAGCAAAACAACTTAATATGCTAATTGGTCTGTAATTGGTTATATTTTTTTTATCACCGGACATATAAATGGGTGTTATTTTAGCAATTTTCCAAAGAGATGGAAAAGTGCCTAAACTAAGGGAATTGTTGAATATTATTGACAAAGGTACCACCAAAGCTGAAGAGCACAGGCGAATAACTATTGGTGGTAAACCATCTGGACCTGCACTCTTGTAAATATTGATACATTTTAATCGCGACAAAATTTTGTTATATGGTATATGAATAGTACTAATGGTGAAATTGGACGGTAGAAATTTGGGAACATATTTAGTGTCAGTTGTGATCCCGCATACAGATGAAAAGTAGTTCGCGAATAAATTAGAAATGCCTTCACCCGATGCAGATGCTGGGTCCCGGTAAAACATGCTTCTAGGAATATCGTTTGTTAGTCTTTTGCTTTTAGTGTACCTCCAGAAAGCCTTTAAATTAAGGATTAGATCTTCTTCGATTCGTGAAATATAAGACTTAAAGAAATTAGATGACAGTTTCTTACACCTCACTCGAAGCATTGAAAAAGTATCATAGTCACGTGGATTACCATAGCGCTTAAACGTCTTCTCTAAAAAGCATTATAAGTTGTTTTGAAAACCATACTGGAAAGCGTTTATAGCTACGATTTATAATAGGAGTATACTTTGTTAAAATAGAATAAAAAGTATTATAGAAAAATTGTACGAAATCATCGGAGTTCAATTCTGATCCATATTTATGCCAATCGACTTGTTGCATATCAGAAATACATTTTTCATAGTTAGTTTTGTAAAAACATAATTTTTCAAGTGTGGGGTTGTCAATTAAGGTTTTCATCATGCCAGAAAAGTGAAGTTCAAATGGTGGATCATGTAAGTCAAGACGACTCAGAGCACTAGATCGAGTAATAGTGTATGAGTCAGGAGTACTCGTAAACGCCAAATCTAACATTTTGTTATTTTGATTAGGAATATTATTATGTTGATGGAGGCAGTTAGAGTACGCCCAGTCATATAAAAGCTAAGATTTGTCATCCTTGTAATTAATTGGATATTCTGTTTTGTTTGACCACTTGATGTCGCCTTGATTAAAATCACCAATGATACAAGCAATATCATTACTTAACTCAACTATACGTGTACATTTTTTTAAAAAATCCTCAAACATTACAATAGGAATATAATCAGGTATACAGACAGTACAAAGGTTGATGCTACGACTCTTACTAATTTTAATTTGTAACCATAAGTCCTCCTCAAATTCAGAACACCAGTCGTTTTTAATTTGAAAATTCAATTTTTTAGACACTGCAATTAATACATCACCACCGTGATGTTTTTTGAAATATTTAAGAAAATTTCTGTCTCGATCTCTACGGACGACTAAATATCTATTATCAAAACACTCAGAAGATAGTATGGCGTCATTTAGCCACGGTTCACAAAGACATATGATATCGTAATTATTATCTAAAATGGAGTTGTATATTTCAGTAGTTTTAGTACTCATGCCACGTATATTTTGATAAAAGATAGTCAAAAGGATTTTTTTTAAAATAATATTTTGTGCATAATATTTTAAGTAGATATAGGTTTTATAAAATTTTATCTAGACTGCTGTTGTCGCGTATTTGTATGTAGGGAGTGTTATTTTTTTTTTTTCTTTTTTTTATACTTAAGGTTATGGCCATAATCTCACCTGATCTTAAGTGACGATACGGCCCAAGTTGGTAGACACGCTAAACCTGTGGAGGAACTGGCTCTCAAGTGCAGCTGTCGGAACACACCTATTGGTATTTGGCGGCAGGTTTACATCTTGAGGGTGGTAGCTACCCAGGCGGGCATTAGAAAATGCCCTACCACCATGCTATGGTTTCCTCACGATGTTTTCCTTCACCGAAAGCTCAAGCTCATTGTAGGTGCTTGGGTTCGAACCCACATCCCTTGACGCGAAGTCGTGCACACTACCACTGAGCTATCATCGCTTCAAAAGCTGTTAGTTCCTTTCTTAGATAAATACGTCCATTTCTCACCCATACAGATTTGTAGGAGAGTTCTTTTGCCTTCTTTCTAGCCGCGGCGAGTAAAATTCTGTTCGCAGGAAATAAGTGTTCGGATATATAGACCGGCAATCTCTCACCCGCGATCCTCAACAGACTTGTATTGAGTTTGTTATTTGTATTCAATTTATTATATCTCTGCACAGATGAGTAAAACTCATCCTGACATCTCACACTAAGGAACTTCACGACTATCGTGCGTGGGGACTTGTTTCCCTTGTTTAATCGGGCCACTCTAGTGCAACTGGTGATATCCGTTTGGCTAAGTGTGTGTCCAACAACATTCCCACATTGTTGTAATAAGATGAGGACATTCTTTCCACGATGCTCTGGTATTCCATGTATCTCTATGCTATTATCTCGTAGATGTTGTTCAATACTATTAAGGCGTAATGTCAAAACTCCTACAGAGGCTGATAGATCACAGGACTGTTTTTTTAGAGATATATTTTCTTCGGTGAGTGATTTTATGCTGTTGTGCATTTCGTCATGCATTTGGCCCAAAAATACAACCGACTTGCGTAACTCATGAAGGTCTTCTTTCATAGCTGCGAATTCACTTTGAATGGTATCCTTAAGTATATGTGGTAGCTCTTTTGTCATAGCCTCTAAAACTTGGCTAGTGATTGCTGTAATTGTGGTTTCATCCATACACAACTTTGGTGTTGCAAGTGGTGCAGCTTTATTTTTAATTTTACGAACGGTTACATTCGTGTTGTCGAGCTGTTGTTTATCAGACGCTTTGGTGTTGTCACCTGTTATGCAGCGCATATTGGAAAAGTATGATTGAATGAGTGTGGATATTATTGATATGTTATAGAGGTGCGCCTGAAGGAAATATTACAGCAAAGGCGATATTTTACGGTAGTAGTGCCCAAGTTCACGGTTGCTAATGCAGTTGAAACGGCTCAGGGGTCAATACAGCGACCCTCCGCACCGCTCCGGTCGCAGGTTCGAACCCCGCTACCCTTGTTCAATAATTATCAGCAAACATATGGACATCTCACTCACGTACCGTCCACAAGCAGGAGTCTTGCGTAAATGTGTCGGAAGTAAGAGCAGGAATCAGACGTTGAAACATTTAACCGATCACGAATTTTTAAAACTGAATTTATAAATCAAGAAAGTTTAAATCAGAGAATTGCTAACACACGTCCACTCAATTCCGATCGATAAATTCAGATCGGTATTCGAGTATATAGTATTCGAGATATAATCAAATTACCGTTTAAATTAAAGTTTACCGTTTTTAAAACTCACAGGTTGTGGTAACACTGATGCACATAATTATGTAGGGACTTCAGCTGGTTAAAAACTAAAAGTTCGACAGTTTGCATACTCCTGATGCTACCGCCCACTTGATCTATGATGTGTCTGAGTGTATTGATGCTGGGTACGTTTTCGTTGATGATGATTGAGATGAAAAATAAATATGAATAAATGAAAAAAAATCCCCAATTTTCATATGAGTTTTTTTTTCTTTAATAATATTTTTTTTGCACTTTTAGCGTCACGCAGCAAACGCTGTATTAGTAAAGACAATAGCGAACTGTTTTTTCAATTACTGTATATTGTACATAATGTTTGAAAACCGTATTTATAAGTTATTATATGACAACTAGAGTGCCAGAGGCGTCTTGTTATGTATTACGGGATGTCAACATGAAAAGGGAAGGCGGTAAAAAAATGGATAAAATGCATCACGTAGTATGGATCTGTCCCTTATTATCATTATAAAATTTTTGCTTCTGAATATACACCGTCATTTTCATTCACGCTATTAGATTTATCTGTAACCACTTAAACGTCAAAATTGTTTGACTATGGTTAGTTTTTTTTTGTTTGTTTAAATAGTATATAAGCTTAGCGTTATGGCCACAATCGCACCTCATGTTAAGTGACGATGTGGCCCAAGATGGTGCGTACGTTAAGCGTAGTAGAGCTACAAGTACAACTGCCAATACGCTTCTATAGGTATTTGGCGGCAGATTTTCAACTTAAGCGTGGCAGCCAGCCAGGCGGGTATTGGCTCAATCAAGTAGAAATTCCGGACAATATAGTCCGGATACTATTCAATTATCTCTCGGAGCGCTCCTTCTACTATCGAGTAGAAGGAGTACTCTCATCCAAGAGCGGGAGTTCCCCAAGGTTCTATCCTGGCGCCTCTGCTTTTTAACCTGTTCATCAGCGATATCCCCTCCCTCGTAAAAGGAATTCAGTTCGGATTTTACGCTGATGATACAGTCATATTCGGTAGTCTTAGGAACCACGTCAAGCTCATCAGTTATGTCCAAAGACCTGTAGTCACTTTTGGCGACTGGTGTAGTAAATGGTGTATCGCACTTAACCCGAAAAAGAGTGCCACCGTTATGTTCGATCCTATTCGTAAAAGTAGAATTCCTCCGTACGCTCCTCTCAAACTTTATTCTAGAGATATTCCCTGGGCCTCAGTGGTCAGGTACTTAGGTGTCGATTTAGACTCGAAGCTCATTTTCAGTTCCCATATCAAAAGGGTGAAAAGAAAAGCTACTATAGCCTTAGTCCACCTTCGGCCTCTTTATAATTCTAAAAGTAAAATGTCACTGAGCTGTAAGCTTACTTTATACAAGACATGTATCCGTCCGATCCTAACATACGACTGTCCAGCCTTTGCTCGTGCCTCGAAACCCACTCTCAGGTCTCTGAAGTGTTGCAGAACAAATACCTGCGTGCGATTACCGGGGCCCCCTGGTACGTACGAGATGTTGATCTGCACAAAGACATCGAAATGCCCTCTATTAGGGCGTACATTCGTGACCTCACCAAGACTCACTTCGAGAGAGCGGAGGCACATCCGAATCCTCTAGTAGTGAATTCTGTGAAATACGATCCGAACCCGAACGATAGCGGATACAAACGCCGCCCTCGTCACATCTTCCTCGATCCGCCGGATAAATTCACGCGACATACCGCGTCTTTTCCGTCCGTCTCTATTCCGAATCGCGCATACGCGCGCGCTAGACCGCGAAACCGTCGTCCTCGCCGCCGAGGGCGGGCGGTTAACTTCGCTTCCGCACACCCGCCGCGGCCCCCTTCTGCGGACGCTCGAGCCTAGGTCGATCCTCCGGAATGGAGCCCTCGAGCTAACCCGCTCGCGTGTTACAGTGACACTTCACACTCACTGAACCCACATCACTACACTGCATGTCACATTCGTGCACACTCACACAGTACGTACACGATTCTGTAAGGGACCGCCCGTGGCCCTGAATGTGTTTCGGCCTTTTCTTTATTTATATTTATTGTATATAATATTCAGTGTTTCATTGCCTTCTTCTCGGTTCTTAGGATTCTTTTTGCTAGGTTAGGTACTCTCGTCATTCTCTAATTAGGTAGGAAGCACGCACAGTACTATCTTGCCTCATCGCCATGGCACATTACAAACCAAAATAAGTTTTTAGTTTCGATTTTTCCTTTTTTGCAATTAATAACATATCTATTTTTTCTTATTAATAGCTAGTACCACGTTCGATTTTCTCTTACGCGATTCGGCAACAGCCCAAGCCGAGGTTCGGTCACTAGTGACACCCTTGCGCGAGTTGCCCTGCGGGCTCGGGCGCCCTCCGCGCTCGCCCCTCTAGTTCAGATGAAGCTGTAAAAGCCCCTCAGGCTAACAGTGTAGGTCCTTTCGAAAAAAAAAAGGGCGGGTATTGGAAGAAGGCCTACAATCATGCAAAGAATGTTTCTCTTTAAGCTCATTGCAGGTGGATTTGAAATCAGGTTCATCGACGCAGTCCGTACTCACTACCAACTGAGCTATCTCCAAACAAATATCATATTCACTCCATTTAACGACAACGCTCAGTACCGCTATGGCACAGCATATTAATTGTCGCTGTTTAGAGCGTAAACTGTTTTTGTAATAATCTTATGTTCAAAAGTTTGCTTTACACAATGCCGTGTAATTGTGCAAATAAATAAAAACAAACAAACAAATCGTTTAGACCGTATTCAATCTGCTCTACTATTATGTAGATAACAACTGTTTTTAATACTTTCGATTTAAATGTCCTATTTAGTACTATTATAGTTCGAAAGTAAGTTTGTTCGTTACGCTTTCAGGCCTAAACCGCTGAATTGATTATAATGAATCTTGGTACACAGATAGATTGCGCTCTGGATCCGGTTTAAGCTACATATTTTCGCGAGATACATACAAGTGGTGACGTGAAGGGAAGGTTACTTTAAAATTTTTACTGTGTTTTCCGATTTGTTACCAATTTTGAAAATCAAATCAAAATTCTTGATTCAATTTAGGCAATAAGAAGGCGCTTATGAACGTTAAAACTACTACCGATTCGGAAAGTAACGTAGTCACCGAGAAGAATCTGCAAGCAACTCGATCTGTAGCTTTTTATTAAAGTCTTATTCTTATCATTTTATATAATAGTTTAATGTGTTACAGTAGGTATTAGCGGATATACAGAGAGTGGCGTCAATTCCAGATATCACGATCACATATTGATCCACACTATAATAGCGTTTTGACATCAAAACCCGTTTGACATGGTTCTTGAACTAACTGTCTGTCAATTCTGTAGTGTGTATTGGGACTTTATTGTAAGAACTAACACTATTACCTAACAAACTATTACTATTACTAAGTCTAAAATAGAGTGGTGATCAGTTTGTCTCGATTCCTAGTACTTAAGTCATTCTGGTCTTTCACGAAATCTAGCTTGTCTTAGTGTTTCCGAACATGCATTAAATTATCAAAAATATATAGTGTAAGGACAAAGTTAAAATATCGAATTCCGAAAAATATTCCTTTTATGATTCGCGAGGTTTCATACTGTAAATACCTCAAACTGCTCGTTTTTGTAAAAAATAGTGCAGAATTATTCTTTATAAATAATAATTAAAGTGCACATGTTTGTTTTTTTTAAACGACCCCATTTAATCTGAAAGTGTAGTGACCAAAGATATAAAAAAAAAAGTATAAGTCAATGATTTCTGTGTCGATCGACAACTGGGATTAGTATGACAAAATAGATATTAACTCGGGCTAGTCATATATAAAATATAAAATTATCAGAGTAACTGATAAGTTATGATGTGCTGATATTAATATTGGTGTCGACCAATAATGAGTGTCCAGGTTTAAGTGGTGTGTATCTTAAAATTAAATGTTGCACTCCAATTATATATTAACGTGGACACAAAATATTTTTGATAAAAAGGAAGGAAGAAAATTTGATAGAAAGAAGAAATCCATTCCTTTCAATTCCATTTTCTATTGAATTTACCATGGGGAGTGTTACAAGACACTGTACGCATTAATACCAGCAGTTGGATTCCACCACCGTACAACGCGCCATAAATTGAAATTATAACCACTCCATCTGGAGGAATGTCGAGCCATGAAGGGGGCGTTTCGCGCGGAATTTCTTTTCCCCGAACGACCATCTTGTGGAACCAACTTGTGTCTGCGGTGTTTCCGGAGCAAAACAATTTGGGAACATTTAAGAAGAGAGCTTACACATACTTTAAAGGCTTGCAACGCACCTGCGATTCTTCTAGTATTGTGGGTGTCCATGGGGTCCATGTGTGGGGTAATCCATAAAAAAAATCGTTCAGTTAAATAATTAGTTAATAATCGTATCAGAAACAAGATTCTACTCCAGTTACGCGCAAAAAAAAATATTGTTACGCTTATTATTACGAAGATTCTATACAAGCTAGCAGATTATCCAACTTAGTGGGTCAGTCACACGGCAACATGCAAGAGTAGAACACGCGCGCGTGAGGTTTCCCCACGCTCTGACCTTCGACGACACTTACCCGATCACTTGTTGCAAACGGAAAAGTACGAAAACGGCGTTCTTTTTCCTCATTTTCACACATCACTGCACTAGCAACACCGTTACAGACTAAAACGAATGGATCTGCGGCTGACTTGTTATACATTTAGTTGGGCGATTAAATTATGGAATTACGCGATCTAGTTGTTCGATAGGCGGCCAACTTGAAGTTGTCAGTCTGCGGAAGCTTTTAGGTTGTCTTATGTCGTTGATTTCAAGTTTAATTATGATTGCCATATATGTTATAAATAATATCAGACACTTAGCTAACACACGAGACGTAAGTAAATAAATAAACCCTCGGAAATATAACACATTTATTTTCTTTACTAAGAATATCATCAGTTGTACTGTTCAGATGCAATTAAATGCTAATAAATGTTAATAGAAGCTATAATTGCTAATGCATCGAAAACGCTGGGATTTCTCATAAAAACTCCAAGGGGTTTCGAAGCCCACAAAACTAAAGTGTTTACAATGCTGACGTGAGAAGTGTTCTTGAATACTACAGTCTGGTCTGACTTTCTACTTACAGAGTATATCAACTACGAATTCAAAGAGTACAAAAGAGATTTGTGCGCCACTGTACATTCCAGTCTCATCGTAGCAGTCGCAAAGTTTACATTTCATTTGGCAGTAGGTACGGATGCCGCATCATTGGACGTGAGTTCGAATCCCTGTAATGATCTTGTAGCCGTAATGCTAAACCTTTTAAGCATAAAAGCGGTTTGATGATGAGAATTTTTTGAAGCGATGATAGTTCAGTGGTAGTGTGTACGACTTTGCGTCAAGGGATGTGTGTTCGAAACCAACCACCTACAATAAGCTTGAGCTTTCGGTGAAGGAAAACATCGTGAGGAAACCATAGAATGGTGGTAGGGCTTTTTCCAATGCCCGCCTGGGTAGCTACCACCCTCAAGTTGAAAATCTGCCGCCAAATACTAATAGGTGTGTTCCGGCAGTTGCACTTGAGAGCCAGTTCTTTCACAGGTTTAGCATGTCTACCATCTTGGGCCGTATCGTCACTTAAAATCAGGTGAGATTATGGCCAGAACGCTAAAACTAAACTATAAAAAAAAAACATTACCCTGATAGTGTAAACTATTAACACATGGACTCATTGAAATTCCATAGGCAAGTTCTGGATTCGGTTTTCCTGTTCAAAGTTTATTAGACGTAATGTTGACAGCCATCAGTTATCTGAGGAATTTTCTTTAATCCCAGATATCCCCATCTCTTTGCTACACTTACCTGTCGCGAAGACCAAAAACTAACCTTTTAAATCATGTTGCCATTGGATATAAATAATATTAAACACTCTCAGTACAAAGATTTCAATTTACCAGAATGTCTTTCTAGTTTTCAGAGGCCATCAATTCTGTTACCGAATTCTGGTTGTCGAGCGATGTAGAAATAATTTTTCTACCGAACGGTATTACATTATATATTCCAGGATGCTGGTTAAAATAAGTAGACATTCGAAAACCCCTTTCTCAGCCAATTTCTACTGTCTATCAACTGTCTTCCTGCGAAGTTTTATCTTCATGAATTCTCTATATTTCCTTACATCCCCCTTTTGAATTGTAGCTTGAATAAAAGATATATGCATACTTTCATTATTATTTGTAAACAGTTACTCTTATATTTTTAAGCAAACCGCATGACGCAATAAAAGGTTTTATACCAAGAATTTACCTCTTGACCCCACTAGACACTACCTATAAGTTTTTCGCGAGAAATGTACTATATAACCGTGTCCAAGGTACCACCTATTTCCATACCAAAATTCACCATGATCGATACAGCAGTTTAGTCGTGAAAGCGTAACAAAGAAATAAACTCACTATCGAATGTGTAGTATTACTAGCCTTTACGTGCGGCTTTGCGCGCGTTAATATTGGTTTTGTCAAAACTTCGGATGGCACAGTGAAGTTTCGTAAACTTTTTGAAACTCACTTTCGTATTTACAATATGTATATATAAAGATTTATTTCATTTGTACTAATATGTAACACGTTTTATACTTTCATAAATATATTAAAATCAACCTTGAATGCTTACGAACACGTAACATCAACTTCGTGGTGTCGATTTAGATGTCGCTCTGAGTGCATTAAGTGCCAAATTCATTATTTATCTGAACGGGCCAAAATTAGCTAAAATAATAATAAACTAAAGCGATGATGGTTCAGTTAGTAGTGCCAACAGACACCGCGTCAATGTACGTGAGTTCGAGTCCACCTGCAATGAACCTAAGTTTACGGCGAAGGAAAACACCGTGAGTTTCACTTAGGAGGCAGTCCCTCCATTGGCCTTAGCGTGCCCATTATCTTGAGACATATTGTCACTGGATATCAGGTGATATAATAAATAATAGTAACAATTAAATAGACATTTTATCGAACTGTACATTTTGTGTATGCAAATCGTATGACAATAAATGAAAAATCGTAAATGAAATAAAAAAAAACATCATTTAACATAATATAATAACACAATGCATACACACGATCTGTTGATCCCCGCACACCAGTAAATAAATCCTGTATGGCGGGTAATCGACCAAAACTAAGTTACAAAATGTATATATCATATTAGTGCCATGAATGTGCCAGTTAGGAACAATAAAATATTAGATAATAATAAATTCATAAATTGATTAACTAAAGAAACGAAAAAAAAAAAACAGAAAAAAAATATTACTTTTATACAATGTTACAAAGCTAAAAATACAAAATGTGTAAATTTTTAATTAAAACATAAAATATAACCTCAAGTTATGTGAAGAGGTCATTATATCAAGCTAAAGTCAAGCCCATCGCGATAATAATACACTAAGAAGTCCGCAGGGTAACGATTGAAAGTACGACTGACTCATTCACCGTTTTTTACGTACCTGACTCATGTGAGTGATATTTCCCTTTAATATATAGTTAAGTGTTTCTGACTTCTCGCCACCAAAACTCTATATAAAGCGATAGCCTTGTGTTTTATGTTCGAATACAGTTATAGGAGGGTAGTTTATAACATCGATTAGTATAAAGCGCAACGCAAGAGTGGCTTTGGGCGCAATCTAAGCTTGGTGCTTGAAGCGTATTCATCGTACGTAGCTGGAACATTACCGAAGGGACGTAAGATTTAATATTTCTTTATTATTGACACTGTTTTGGTATATATGCTGTAAATCATTATCGGGAATGGTTTATATTTGGTGAAGTGAGGCACGAGCGGTGAAGGTGTGTTGACGATCGTCAACCTACATCTGAGTCGTAAGTATCAGAGACACTCATGTTAACCTCTCTCCGCCACAATGATTAGGTTTCACGATGTACCCGGCACCCTTACGATAACCCGTAATTTGTTAGTTCATTTGTATATCACTCTGACAGTAGATTTATCCGATTACCCTTTTAAGTGATCGGCATATCTTGTTATTAAACTACTCGGCACATTATATCTATAAGAATATTTACTAACGTTACTTGCGATTCTCTATAAATTTTTTGTGAACATTGCTTTGCTCTTATTTGTTGAAGCGTGATTTTATCTAGCTTAAACCCTTCTTTAATATATGTTGTATAAAATACTAAGACAATTTTTCAAAATCTTATTGGCAGCTCCTGACGTAAGCATGTTCAAACAATGTAGATATTTTATAATATAGGTTTATTCAAATTTTAGATTCCGTTTGTTTAGTTTTTGATTTTTTTGTTATACTCGAATTTTCGAAATCGTACCAGCAGTTCTTAATATCAACGCGTTTAAACAAACAAACTGTTTTGCGTCATGTTATTGTCTCTTTAAACCCCATAGGCAGTGTCAAATTGGCATCAAGATACGACTGCCAAAATTAGTTGGCTCGGTTCTTTTTTATATCAGAAGTCCCAAAATTTAATCAGCAACGGGATTATGGGGCCACCTATAAGATGGCAGAAAATCATCGAACAAAATGGCACGTATATATTCAAATTAAATGTAAATAAACTTGGAAAAATGTATTCAGTTTTTTCATATAAAATGTATATAATTTTTTTCCTCCACGTAATAGTATCAATTGTGATACCCCGTACAAGTAGATAGATAAATACAAATTCAAAAAATAATCCTTTTCATATTACGCAATATTAATCAAAAACATAGGTGTTTATTATTGTAATTATCTATATCAACTGACAGTTTATCTAAAATTGCTTGCTGTTAAGTTTTTTAAATTTGCTGATGTTCCGGTCAACTTCCTTAATTCTTTCTTCCATAAGAACATTATTCTGAAATAGAGTTAATTTGTATACATATAGATTGGTAGACCGCTTTTCGAAAACCATTTGCTACAAGAAAGTAATGTACGCATGAATACGTTGTATATATGAGTGCATAAAGTTGAAAAAGGAAATAAATACATCCAATATTATTAATATATGATTCTTTTAAATTATTTTCATAGAAGAAAAGGAATACAATTGCATTAATTATAAAATGCGGTTTTCATTGTACTACGCCAATTGATATTTATGAAAATAGAATATGTAACGTTTATTTTTACCAACAGTTCATCAATTTGTGTGAATAACAATATTATACTTATACCCAGTAGCTCTGCCCGCGACTTCTTCCGCGTGAGCTTGAATCATGTTTCTAATAATTCTAGAACCGATTCTGCCGTTCTGCGGATATCCACTTTTGCGGATAGACGTATGTTTCTCGTAGTGAGTGGCGGATGGAATACGAAGAGCGGGCATCTTATTTAAAATTAAAACAGCCCGCCTGTTGCATGGTATTTTTTGCGATAATTGCGTCTGTATCATTTATAAAATTCTATTTTTATGAGCGGAGTTAATAGTTTTTGTGATACAGTTCCAGAAAGTAGTACAAAAGACGCATAATTTAAATTAATAGTTATCTATATGATTGAAAAAGGAGGGAAAGTAATAATAATAATCTATATGCATCAAATAAAACTATAACTGATTCAAATTGGTAGATACTTTTTCTGATTATCTCACCTGATCTTAAGTAACGATACGGCCCAAGTTGGTAGACACGCTAAACCTGTGGAGGAACTGGTTCTCAAGTGCAGCTGCCAGAACACACCTATTGGTATTTAGCGGCAAGTTTTCAACTTGAGGGTGGTAGCTAGCCAGTCGGGCACCAGAAAAAGCCCTACCACCATGCTATGGTTTCCTCACGATGTTTTCCTTCACCGAAAGCTTAAGCTCATTGTAGGTGGTTGGATTCGAACTCACGTCCCTTGACGCGAAATCGTACACACTACCACTGAGCTATCATCGCTTCAAATCCGTTATCCGACAGGAACCCTATCGTTGTATGGAATCAAACATAATCTTAAAAATTCCATTAATATCTAACGAGTAGTTACGAGTGACGATCGTTCAAGATATTTTTTACCTTTCTATCATTACAGTTTTATTATATGTATAGATATCATCAAATGCCTTTATTTATGTTTTGCTTATTACATATTATCGAAAGGAGATGAGAGAAAAGGGAGCGAATGAAGAGATGACGGCTGATAGGGTTTTATGGAAAGAGTAATATAATGATATATAAGATGATCATGATATTATTACAACATAAATAAAATACAAAACTACAAATATCTATTAGTTAAAGGCTGTTTTCAATTCGCCAACGTCACCAATAATATATATTTTGATATATAAATATGTATTGTATAAGGTTTTATCGAAGTTATCGGAGAGTGTTTAGTGTCTGTGAAGTAGGTAACAGGTAAACTAGTGTATTTCGGTTTTCCCAACCAAACCAGCTATAGCTGTTATAATATATATAGCAGATATAAATTCATATCCACTCGGCTCCTTTCTCAAACTCGTTTTTTATATACATTTTTATGTAGCAGTATATATTTAAATCCTATCTTAATTTCATCTCAAATTAATAAACGATAAATCTTGTTTTACAATCTCTATTTTGAATTGTTTAGTTTCTTATCAGGGTAAATGAAAGAAAGTTATTTCAAATCATATTTTTATTTAACATAATAAACTTAAGTTATCCGTCGACGCCTGAATACAAGCTATCGGGACTGGTATAGCACACAACTATGTTAGAACAAGATAGGCCCGCTATCTTACATTATATTAAAAGTATAATTAGCCTAATCCGAATTTAGAAACGATTATGTCTCGAACGGACACCGCGTGAATGGACGTGAGTTCGAATCCCTGCAATGACCCTGAGTTTTTAGTAAAGGAAATAATCGTGACGACGCCATTGCGTGGTAATAAAGCTTTGTTAAGGCCCATCTGGCTAGCTGCCACCTATATTTTTATTTTTTATTAACGTCGTGTTCATAATCCTATACTATGTTTCTCGTTGTAACGCGTAAACGAAGTATCCGGACTCCGTTCAAAGTGAGAGGAGCGTGTGGCAAGACTCATCGGGTGCCAAACGCCCGATACTACCCACAAAAATGCACCACGGTGACACTTCAAACCTCCGTGTTGCCAGAAATCAGCCACAGTTTTCAGACTTCTTGTAACGTCTGGCGGGACTAACTACCACCCTCAAGGTAAAAATCTACCTATAGGTGTGCTGCGGCAGTGTACTCTTCACCATTTTGAATCACACCGTTACTTAACATCAGGTAAGATTCTGGTCATAACACTAAAACTTGTACACTATAAAAAAAGTCCTATTCTAAACTTATGTCACTAACCAAACTTGTTTGTAAACAAAACGACAATAAATAATGAAAACAGCTGCACTACAGTGATAAATTAATAACAAATACTGATGAAGTATGTAGGAACTGGTGGGGTCCACCGGGCTCTGACGGTGGGCGTCCTCTGCCGCCGCTCAAGGTATCTCCTTCGCAGTCGTGGTCTCCTGTATCAGGCAAGAGCAGCCCACGGGGACCTTTACCGTCGACGGCTCGGTCTCGCTCTTGTACATCACCTGGACCCAGTCGTATAGTTCCACGCACTCCAAGATTAAGTTGTGATGATGCCGACGACAGCATCCTTGCGTCAGCTGATGCTGCTCGCAGATCTTCTCAGGGTGTTCGTCGCACTTGAGGTGCTTGATACGCCGAGGTATTCGTTCCGGGTTGTCGTCTATCACCACTTTTATGGGGCACATGGTCTTGTTCATCACGTCCGATAGGAACGAGGTTTTGGTATTGCTGGGCCTGGCGAGCGCCAACAGCGCCGTCGCCGCCAGCACGCACAGCACGAGTAACTTTTTGTACATGATTGGAATGGAACGTGCGCTCTTCCGTAATATTAGCTTGCGAATAGTATAACACTTGAAGGCGCGTGTTTATATGGTGTTTAAGCCCTACCCAGCATCTCGATAGGCTAGCACGGCGCCGGATCAGTTGGGCGGGGGATCGCGACACCCGGCGCCATAATCGTCCGGCCGCTGTGTAAAGCAGACGTTAGCTCGGTCTTATTTATCGTAAGATAGTGAGCGAGTTAAGTGGATTTTTAGAGCACTCCGTGTTTAAAAGCGAAACATGATATATAACTAATCGTGTAGTGAAATCTCATATGTGTTTCAGACAGATATTATTTGATAAATAAACGAAAACCATAAACATTGAAACAAGTGTCTATATATGAATAAAAATAATGTGAAGCGGCAAGCAAGAATTCTCTTTTAGCGGATTCATTGGTAAACATTCAATAGCTTATATTAGTGTATAGTGATGACTTAGATGTAACACATTTTATTTTACGTGTATTTTTTAATCTGTGTCGTCATATACTTGCATGAGTATTGTATATGTAGGTATATAATTAACAAATGAAAGTCTATATATGAATAAAAATAATGTGAAGCGGCAAGCAAGAATTCTCTTTTAGCGGATTCATTGGTAAACATTCAATAGCTTATATTAGTGTATAGTGATGACTTAGATGTAACACATTTTATTTTACGTGTATTTTTTAATCTGTGTCGTCATATACTTGCATGAGTATTGTATATGTAGGTATATAATTAACAAATGAAACTTATACCTGTGTTAAAGTATATTCTATGGTTTATAGTGAAATAAACAAGAGAAAGTATAGTTAAGATTTTTTAACTTGGAAACAAAAACTGTCATCTATCATAGAAATTATAATGTAGGATGAGATAAAAAAAATAGGCTGATGTTTATTTTTCTGTATATGTATATATTGTATATTAGAATGTGTATTGCAATGTGTTTACCTCTAGTTTTTATAGTAGAATATAAAATAACCGAAGTTTATTAACTGATTTTGTAAATGCATGTAGATAAAGTAATAATTTGACTACCATAGTCAGACAGTTGCCTACATAATCGGAATTTTAAAACAAATAATCCGATATCATGTGTTAAACCGACCAGATGTGCTCGTGGCTCCGCTCGTATGAACTACAAAAACTTGTTTATCAAATTTTTAAGCGATGATAGCGCAGTGGTAGTGTGCACGACTTCGCGTCAAGGGACGTGAGTTCGAAACGAACCACCTACAATGAGCTTGAGCTTTCGGTGAAGGAAACCATAGCACGGTGGTAGGGCTTTTTCTCATGCCGGCCTGGCTAGCTATTATCCTCAAGTGTGAAAATCTGCCGCCAAATACCAATAGGTGTGTTCCGGCAGTTACACTTGAGAGCCAGTTCCTCCACAGGTTTAGCGTGTCTACAAACTTATGCCGTATCGTCACTTAAGATCAGGTGAGATTATGGCCAATACGCCAAGCCTAAACTATATAAAAAAATCTCAAATATCTCAAATATTTAACGGACATATCTAAAACAGGCTACTACTCCTTTGGGCGCGATTTAACCCACTTTAAACGGCCAGATTTCGTTCAAACTTTGTAGATTTATCGAGGACCGATGACAATATACTAATTTGATAAAATTATTACATTTTTCAATTTGCAAAATAAGATTTTTGTTAATTTATATAATTTTCATCTATAGTCGATAAGGCAAGCAACTTAATTTTATTTTTTTATAATTTTTCTCTAGAGTCGATAAAACAGAAATTAATATTTTTATTTCCAATCACTATCTTTAGCCGATTTCTCTAATATAAATAAATTTTCGAATAATAAAAATAATTTTAATTCTACAAAACAAATAATAGTTTTAAATTAAAAAACACGCTTTTTATAGAAAACCATGCTAAATAATAGTAGATTAGAACAAATAATAGTTTAAAATTTAAAAAACAAGCTATTATAAATAAAGCAAACTAGAAAGTAGAAAATAAATAATAGTTAAAAAAAACTAAAAAACACGCTTTTTATAGAAAACTGAACTAAAAAAATAGAAAATAAGTTTTAATAAATTTAAATTAAGAATAGTGTTAAAAATTTCAATAAACATAAATTAAGAATAGTGTTAAAAATTTTAATAAACATAAATTAAGAATAGTGTTAAAAATTTAAGTAAAATTTTACAAAGTTAACAGACACAAAATTTTAACCAAACTCGGAACAATTATTTGTGGTTCAACACGAGGTTTATTTATTATCGATCCCAGTTAAATATGCACTATATTTAGAAAGACAAAAATACCTAAACGTGTCAAATCGTGCGCAGAAACAAAATCTCATCTTCCTACACAATCTGATATACAACCAAATAGACAACATTGAAGCCATATTTCAAAAAAGGTCACGCATAGACATCCCCGTAAACCTGGACCACTGTTTGTTCTACCTGTTTGTAGGCCTACCCGCGGCCGCTTTAGCATATTTCCGCGAATTTTGAGACTGTATAATGAACTGAGTAACAAAACCCCCAAACTTTTTAAAATGTTGTTGCGCTTTAATGACCTATCAAATTTCTCTCTGCACTTGTTTACGTCACAGAAATTATTCTAATCCCGTTCAGTTTGTCGTTTATTTTAATTCACGATTATTATCTTTTTAGTTATGATGTATCATGTGATTTGTTTCTCCGTAACGTATATTAATATTGTTATTTTATTTTAATTTGTTCACTTAATTGTGAATGCTGTGGCTGTATTTAAGTAACTTTACGATATTACGCATCTTGTGAATGCATATTAAGTAATTAGGGCGGTTTATCGAAGCTCCCTAAGATATTAAATTAAACTAAAAAGTTAAATATATATTTCACAATTCGTGAGTCATCGATATTTCTCCTTTTTTATGTAGCATCGACTTCATTCACGGTTTTCCCATCGACTGCGCGTGGACATAAAACGAGTTCTTAATAGTTGTGTAATAAGCTAGAACCTCACAAGAGACACGAATATATCATTCATATATTACACAATCTCAGATAATCAGTGTTTCATAGTAATCAACTATATAGTACTTTATTTAATAATTAAAAGCTCGGCAACTACAACCAATCTATTTGTGCATTATGACCACAATCTCACCTGATGTTATGTGACGTTATAGCACATGATGATAGATACCATAAACCTAGTAAATGGACTGGATCTCAAACCCAACTGCCAGAACACACCTATAGGTATTTGGTGGCAGATTTTCAACTTGAGGCTGGTAGCTAACCAGGTGGGTATTACAATAAACTTATCCACCTTACTATGTTTTCATCACGATATTTTCTTTCAGCGGAAGCGCTGGCTTATAGAAGGGATTCGAACTTGCAACCACAGTCACGGCGTCCGTATACATGAAGTTAAAAATTGTACAGTAACTCGTGTTATTGATGGATTTTGTTACAATTCTGTTTATAAAGATTATATTTTATCTCTCTTTGGAGTCCTCAAAATAACAATTGCAATACAAACTTGTTTCAGTCAAAGGAAATTATGCAATGGTATGTAGCAAAGATATCAAAGCTAGAAGAGGTCCACGACATTTGTTTTTGTGTTGTTGGTGAAATTAAATAAAAAAAATCAAATGTTACTAAACATAAAATATTTAAATCTGTTATTTTTAATAGTTATAATTTTTTAATTAATTATAATTAATTTTAATTAATTATAGTTAAAAATTTATTACCTGTTCTCGTGCCTCTGTTGGGTTGTTTTGGCTCAATAAGGTAACACGGTAATTTTTCTACCAATTCTAAAAGTATTAACTTTGGTAGTTATATTTAGGTATTTTATATTCAAGAAAATAGAACAAAAACACCATAAACTTAAGTAAAAGATGTTTAAAAAGTTATAATATAATATATAATAATCAAAAAACCAAGCACTGTACTTAGCACGACTGTCTAATATAGTTCAAATATAATATACATGTATGCAACTATTATATGTTCGGGATTTCTATACATCCATTCCTAGATCTCCAAAACTGTGTACCCGAATGACATGAATTGCTGTATGAATATTCCTTTCACAGTGTAAGAACAGATTTTACGATTACCAACAATTGAAGGGAAAAACGCGAACGAAATAAAATTAGTATTAGCTACAAATGTATAGTACAAATCAATAATTCCATATCTATATATATATAAAAGAAAGTGGTGTTAGTTACACCACTTATAACTCAAGAACGGCTGAACGGATTTAGCTGAAAATTGGTGCAGAGGTAGCTTAGAACCAGGAGACGGACATAGGACATTTTATCCCGTTCGGCCGCGTTTCAGTCAATTCACTATAAAACATGGTATAACAAAAACACATCTGACATGACACAAAGCGTAAATGACAGTGGAATAACAAAACGTAAATGACAGCTAAACGTAATTTTGTCTTTGGTTAAGTATGGTAAAAAATTTGACAATTATAAAAAACGTAATTGATAATATCATCAGTAATTTGTTTTCTCTTTGAATCATCATTAACAATGCCGCGACCAAGACGATCAAATCTTATCTTAAAGGAAGTAAATAATTTTCGACGCACAAGAAGAAATGTATCAAGTGCTGATTCGAATCGAGCAGCATTTCGATATGATTGCAGCACTGATTATTGCTTGCATCCTAGCGTTTGCATTGGGCCAATGGACGTTGTTTGCGAGTATTGTGACGCATTGAAGTTTTCAGGAGAAACGCCCGGATTGAGCTGCCTTAGTGGATAGCGTTTGCATTGGGCCAATGGACGTTGTTTGCGAGTATTGTGACGCATTGAAGTTTTCAGGAGAAACGCCCGGATTGAGCTGCCTTAGTGGATAGCGTTTGCATTGTGCCAATGGACGTTGTTTGCGAGTATTGTGACGCATTGAAGTTTTCAGGAGAAACGCCCGGATTGAGCTGCCTAGTGGATAGCGTTTGCATTGGGCCAATGGACGTTGTTTGCGAGTATTGTGACGCATTGAAGTTTTCAGGAGAAACGCCCGGATTGTGCTGTCTTAGTGGAAAAGTGAAATTGCCATTGTTACTCTTGTTGGACGGTATGAATAAATTTTAAAATGAAACAGGATCAACGTACGTGCGTTTGCGACAATAAAGTGAAAGGAGTGACCGCGCCTTCGCACCTTCGACAGCGACTAATTAACGGCCCCCTCTAACCCCTTACCCCGCCCCGTAGTTTTAAAGCGTTGTAGCGATAATCAGAAGGTTGCGTGTTCAGATCTCGTCGGGGTTACCAATGTAGCGATATTCTCTGTCGTATCCCACTGACATCTGTCTTTTCAAACCGCTGGCACGCAGGCCGATATTACGGCCAGTGATAATTACAAAGGACTTCTAACTTCTAACAGCACTTCTAACCCATCTGTGTACGTGCTATACGTGTCGCAAAATATATGTAGCTGTAAGTTTTTATATTCTCTGTTTAATGAGTTACAGGGTCTGCGATTGGTTTGCGACGATACGGGCGGCGCGAGCGGCGAGTTGTGCACGGGGTTTTGTTCAGCGCTATGCGGTGCACTTTCACTCGCCGGCTCTTTCGTTCTCCCTCTTTCTAGTGATAGTTTGATAGTAGCCGATGCTTTTTAAAAGTTGTAACCAATTTATCCATTTTTCATTAATATTTATTGGTATAACGTCATCCCATCCTGTTTTAGAACGCCAAGTGTATTGAAGCATGATTTTTCCTGAATTTTAGTGATGAATGGTGACAGAAAGCCGTACACGTCAAATATTGACATGACAACGCGTAACATTTCTCGTTTTGTAGGTTTTTTTTTACCATCAATGATGTTTTCAGGAATACGTTCACACAATCTTCTTTTGGGAACCAGATAAGACCTAAAGTACGTTATCCGTCGCAGTCTTGCCCCATTTTGAATTTTACCGCTGCCGTCCCGAGAAATTCTTTCGGTAAACATTCTAGCACATGTGTACAATTAGATGTCCAGTTTTTTATTTCAAACCCGCCTTCTTTATGTATATAGATTGTTCCTCGTTTGTTATGCTACCTATATAATCGTCCGCGTAATGTTGTTTACATATCGCATGTACTGCAGCCGGCTTGCTTGACTAAAACCTAAGAGCGTTTTTGTTCTTTATAAATTGCGCAATGAACGGTGAACAGTTAGCTCCGAAGATTAAAGAAGACATTATATATGTTTTTACGGGATCATCAGGATTATCGCGCCATATAAACCTCAATGCATTCTGGTCGTCCGGTATTATTTTAATTCGCAAGAACATATCTTTTATGTCGGCTGTTATAGCTATTCTATTTTCCCTAAAGCGTAACATTATACCATATAGCGACATAAGTAAATCTGGACCTTTGTACAAGTAATCATTTAAACAGAAACCGTTACTTTTCGCGGCCTCATCGCATACAAGACGCACAAGTGTGGAAGATACCAGGTCCGTGGTGAGGTTAGTGGTATGATTAATTCTTGAGCAAAGTTATTGTCTAATAAATGATGAACTCTGTCAATATACCTTAAAGCAAAGTTTTTATTAATATTCATTTCATTCTCTATACTAGCAAAACGTCTCAAGGCAGTAGGTAATGAATCAGGCATTCGATTCGTATCGTTTTTCCAAGGCAAACCGACATGCCATCTACCGGAAATCAATGTAGAATTATGTTCTAGGTGAGTGACAGCCTGAATATCTTCTTTATTTTGACGAGGTTTCGCGGAAATTCCCATGGATTCAACGGAAAAGGAACGCTGGACTTCATTATGTAAATCTTGTAATATACGCTCATTTTGATCATCGTGGATGAAAAGAGAGGAGTGAGACACATTGCCAAGCAGTGAGTTAGGTACGCGCCCGTGAATACACCAGCCTAACGGAGTAAGTGTCACGTATGGTTCATTCGGTTCTCCCTTAATTACTCGTGTCTGTGTTATCAAGTGATAGTTATCTTGTCCTAAAAGAATTTCCGGTTTTCACGAAGAATATGTACTAATTTTATTCTGTATATCAGTGATATGACGATATTTCGCGATATTTACGGTTGCCTGGTCAGGTAAGTTTAGTTCGCTAATGCTTCTGACCGTGATTTTATACTTAAACCCATCCCTATTTGATATATCAAAATTTACTATCTCACTATCACACACAAGATTCATTTTATCCCGTCCATCACAAATATGCATAGTTTTTTTTTATATCCCCGTAATCCTAGCCGCGCTACGAGCTCAACGAAACAGTTGAGCCATCGTCTAACAATGCATAGACAGTTATAACCCTATCGGGCCCGTGAATATTAATAGGTACGACTTTAAGCAATACTTTCGAAAATGAATTAATATTTGAAATAGTTTCTACAGTAGGTTCAGAGTGTGATAATTATGTTACATTTATATTACTTTGAATAGGCTCAATGTTTGTATTTTTGTAATGAAGTAGTTAATGATGTGACATACCACAATTATTAATATCACAAACAGGTGCCAGGCAAGACTCCCTACTATGACGTGACGCTCAACATTTAACATATGTCCACCTATCTTTACGTAACGCTATTTTAAATCTTTTACAATTTGGTAAATCATGATTATCTACCCGACAGAATAGACACTTTTCTACATTGTTTACATTTTGGTTTTGTACTAACATTGAATGATATAATTCACTATGTTTCCGTTTAGGATCACTACGAACTATATTAAAGGATACAGCTGTTTTGGAGATTTTTAACGCCTCCCGACTTAAACAGTTCGATAATATCTCCAGTCTTGTCTTCTTTCCGTCGTCGAGCCGCTCGAACCCGTAGTCAGTCCACTTGGAAATTATTGCTGGAGGTAACTTTGAGAGGATGACTGACGTGATGCTGACTCCCTGCAGGTATTCTTCACGTCCTAGAGCTAGAACAGCTGCCACATAGTTCTGTATCTTAACAGAGAGTGACACAATATCTCTTTGGTATTCCAGGTTGATGGGATGCAGCTTTCTAATGTCGTGAATTATACGGGATAAAATTATTTCTGGGTTCCCGTATAATAACTGAAGTGTTGACATCACAGCATCAGGAGAGGCAGCACTTATTAAAAGCGCTGTGACTGATTCTCGAGCTTGTCCTCGGAGACACTTCTTGAGCCGCCACATATTCTCTTTTTCAGTGAAACAGCAAACTTCTGTCGACTCTTGATACGCCTGTTTAAAGGCTAACCATTCCATCGGGTCACCGGAAAATATGGGCAGATCTTTCGGTGTGCTTATGCGGCATAACATGTGGGCGTTCGGTGCATTGGCGGTGGCCACAGACGCAATATTCTTAAGTGCCTGTGCCAGTGCTAGAAAGTCTGATTTTGGTGAGGAGGTTTCTAATGTCGCGACGCCAGGTAGTTGCGTGGTTGTAAATGGGTAATCCGCATCATTTATTTCTTCTACAGGGCGTTGCGGGGATACTAATGGCGTTTTTTTTTCTTGCTCACTTTGATTCATCCACTTTTCCACTTTTTGTGACACATTGTGTAATGACTCTTTATCCCCATGAGAACTCTGTGACCATTCTTCTTCCAGTGCTGCGACATCAGCGTCCAATTTTTTTTTAATTAATTCTTTTTAAATTTTCGCCAAAGCCTGTGCTGCTTCCAATTCCAGTTGCTTGTTTTTTACTTCAAGAGATTTACGACTTGGGCATTTTTTTTTTGTAGAACAAACTGATTTATTGTAGCCACCACTTTTAATTTTTAAGCTACTCACTTTTACAGGGCTTGGAAGACACTTCTCGTTAACAGCTATTTCCGATCTTGTTTCATACATTTTTCCACTGTGTCCAACACTGGCGGAATGTTCTTGTAGTTCCCGTGCAATAGTACTACGAGTTTTTACCATTTTGCGTGGTGTATGTAACATAACGGAGGATCTACAATAAACGATTCAGCTCGAAGACCACTTTTGTTACTATTGTTGGACGGTATGAATTTATTTTAAAATGAAATAGGATCAACGTACGTGCGTTTGCGACAATAAAGTGAAAGGAGTGACCGCGACTTCGCACCTTCGACAGCGACCCCCTCTAACCCCTTTCCTCGCCCCGTAGTTTTAAAGCGTCAATAACAGCCATTATTGACTCCGCCACCTGAGCCATTGCATTCATTGCTTTGTGGCGAAACACCAGAATCACGTCATTTTCTTGCAAACAGTCAAAAATACAATGGTTATTTCCAAATGACCTCATTTGGGGCAAACATTATCGGAGAACGAGGATTTAATCCGACATTCAAGGTATTTACTGACTTTGTTTTTATTTTGTAGATACAAGGACAGATTCACCATCGAATTGGATCATTGCAACCTCTCGAAGATGCACAGCATAGATTTTTACAAATATACTTCATGGGCAACATGGAAGAACAAGTTGATCGACGTCAAGAGATAAATGCAGTAATGAAAAAAAGCAATTTTTCAAGATCTGCAGCAACTGCTTCATGAACATCATGCGTTGATCAGGCTGTTCAAGAGTGCTTTGGAACGTATGCCAAATGATGACTACACAGTCGTTATCAGAGCAGATAAACGCCCATCTGGAAAACACGAACGTACATTTAACGCTCCAATAATAGATGAAGTTGCCATACTGATTGTTGGTGAAAACTTAGAAACACGCGACATTGTGCTTACACGTTGTGATACTAGGCAATTGCAACGAATATCTGAAACACATCGTTCATATGACACGTTACAGTACCCGCTGATGTTTTGGCAAGGAGTAGATGGATATTAAATGGATATGGATGGATGATATGGATGATATGGATGGATGGATATTTTGATATTAAAAAATATCAAAATGATAAATCCATTGAATGGTGAGTATCAATATCATAGTTCAACATGATATACATTTTACATTGTTTGGTTTTGGTTTACAATAAAATACCAATTACACTGCTTATTACCATGAAAAGATAAGTGGTTGTTGTAAAATTAGACAAATCACTGGCAACTGATTTAAAATCATTTCTCTTCACCCATTTATAATTATGAAAAAATTACATATTTACAAAAAAATAAATGTAATGTATTAATTTCAGGTGAAGAAACTACAAAAAACGTTAGCTCGATGAATTATTGAGACGAAAATGCTGACAACTATTTGCTGCGGTTTCGTCGATTGTTTCAGCAGTATTGCGTCGACGTGTACGTCAAAATAGAAACGGAGCGTTTAAATTTGATTAGGTTGAACCAAGCCAAACTGCGTTCTGCGGAGTATATACATTTACGTGATGCAATTGGTACTGAAGGAAATACATCTAATATTGGTCGATTAACTATTCTTCCGGCGACGTACATAGGCAGTCCACGTCATATGCATGAATATGCGCAAGATGCAATGACATATGTTCGTCATTACGGTCGGCCATATCTCTTTATTACTTTTACCTGTAATCCAAAATGGATAGAAATTGTTCAGTTGTTGCTTCCCGGACAAACATCAAGTGATCGACACGACATCACCGCACGTGTATTCAGACAAAAAATGCGGTACATAGTGAATTACATTGTTAAACAACGAGTCGAGAGACACATTGCAACGTTGAGTATTGCAATTCAGTAAAGTCCATAAAATACATTTGCAAATATGTCACGACAGGCGACGATATGGCGGTTTTTGGTATCGAATCTTCCAATACCAATGATGAAATTGAGCGCTATCAAGTTGGTCGTTATGTGTACTGCAATGAATGATATATGATATATGATATGAATGGCATAGGAACTTTGCTATACTCGGAGATGCCACGTTATTACACTTGGAATGCTTCATCAAAAAATATTCAACGACGAACGCAAGGCAATACGGTTCCTGGTTATCCTGATGTGCGTTCTACTGATGCTCTTGGTCGTATGTATACAGTTCATCCAAAGAATGATGAATGCTTCTATTTGCGATTGTTACTGGTAAATGTGCGTGGGCCAACGTCATTTGAGTCACTACGGACTGTTAATGGTATAATATTCCCAACATATCGTGCAGCATGTGAAGAACTCAATTTACTAGAACACGATACTCATTGGGATACGACAATCGTTGAAGCCATTACCTCTGCATCTCCAAGTCAGATACGCACATTATTTGCTATCATAATTTCGACATGCTTTCCATCGAACCCATCTAACATGTGGCGTAATTACAAGGATAATATGTCAGAAGATATTTTATATCAAAATCGTGTCAGTTCAAGAAATCCCGATCTTGAGATGAATGAAGAGATACATAATCGGGCTTTACTCTTGATCGAAGACATGTGTTTCCTTATGTGCGGCAGTTTATTAGTCAGATTAGGAATGTCAGCACCAAATCGTGAAACGAGAATTATCATCACGCCATGTTGGTCACGGAGGAGGTACATCGTAAGCAACAATTTTGTTTATCATATTTTCATTCTTCACAAATTCACTGATTCCGTGTAAACTTTATCTAAATTATATCCAATACTTTTTGTATTTGATCCGCAAGAGTTACTTTATTTCACGAGTGTTCGCTTCCACAAAAACGAAGTCAAACAAACAAACAGTCAAATCGAAACTCAATTAGGCGTATACATAATATATTGTTACTATTATCGAGTTGTACTACCTGATTGTTACTACTTCCTGTCACTGATACGCTCGCGTCACGTGATACAATCGAAATAAATAATGTGGAAAATACGTTAACGGAAATACGGGTTTCTTGTAAACGTATATACAGTTAAAATTTATATATTTATATATATTTATTACTATGTACTTTATTACTAAGTTTTTTCAATATTTCATACTGGTAAATGAATATAACAATTTACATAATTGATTATCGGAATACCAGTAGATCTTTGAATAAGACTAATGATTTTAGTTTACAGGTAACTAAATTTTAGTTTTTCTATAAAATAATTATTTCAAATGAAATCAATGTTATTTCAAAGTTTCTTTTGGTTTTTAATTATTTTTTATTTGTTAATATTTTTTTTTTTCGTTTAAAGGTTTAATGTTATGGCCATAATCTTACGTGATGTTAAGTAACGATGTGACCCAAGATGGTAAACATTTCTACAGTTCTACAACTAGTGATCGATTCTAATCAATTTCGCCATGAATTTTGAAGCGATAATAGCTCATTGGTAGTGTCTACGACTTAGCGTCAAAGGACGTGAGATCGAATCCACCTACAATGACCTTGAGCTATCGGTGAAGGAAAACATAATGAAGAAACCATAGGAAGCTGGTAGGCATTTTTCTAATGCCGGACTGGCTAGCAACCACCTCCAAGTTGAAAAATCTGCCGCCAAATACCAAATAGGTGTGTTCCGGCATTTGCCACTAACTTGGGCCGTATCGTCACTTAAGGTCAGGTGAGATTATAGCGATTACGCTAAATCTTAACTATAAACAAAACATATAAAAATATGGTAAGCTCGGATATGATGGGATTGACGTATGTTTGTGAACCTGAGTCCCTAAATAAAATATATAAAATATGAAGTGTACCAGAATAATTCCTTTACACCCCAACGGTGACTTGTAAAATAATAATAAAGTGTTACTTTATATTTATATACTTAAGCGTTAGCGTTATAGCCATAATCTCACCTGATCTTAAGTGACAATACGGCCCAAGTTGGTAAACACGCTAAACCTGTGCAGGAACTGGTTCTCAACTTACTAACAATAACATTGATTTATTACTATATATATAAATATACCAACATATTTATTAATGTAATTTTAATATTATATAACCTGTTCTTCTTTACCCTTATCCTACATTCATTAGAATCTGCATAATGTATTTTTTATATTTATTAATGACATTCCTCATATTTGTCAGCTTGAACCTATTTTAATTGTACATCAATCTTCCACGTTTATCAGGAATTAACAAAATAACTAATTATGGTATTATTAATTTTTTTAAATACACACATATGTTTACTTTATTCCCGTGGACCCTATTTTGATCGTACATCAATCTTCCACGTTTATCAGGAATTAACAAAATAACTAATTATGGTATTATTAATTTTTTTTAATACACACATATGTTTACTTTATTCCCGTGGACCCTATTTTGATCTTACATCAATCTTCCACGTTTATCAGGAATTAACAAAATAACTAATTATGGTATTATTAATTTTTTTAAATACACACATATGTTTACTTTATTCCCGTGGACGCAGTTCCGTTAGGTCAACAGAACGTGCGCACGCCCAACGGTCGGGATATGTGCTCGTTCCACTATGCTTACGTATTACTCCCGGATGTTTACGATAACGTGACAGGACTCGTTGATGACGTGTCGGGACTTGTTCCCAATACGTCATCGAATTGTCCGAACGTGACACATCCGTGTAGAATACGTCTTCACTATATTATTTATATCGTGAAATAGTCATACTGTTAAGCCGTAATTATCATCATATGTTTCTATATTCATTTCAAGATAACTGTCGTGAATTGCTTCCTCTTATATTACGTGTATTTATTTATATAAATACATTGTTTGTTTTTATATTTAAGGTATAGCGTTATGGCCATAATCTCACCTGATCTTAAGTGACGATACGGCCCAAGTTGGTAGACACGCTAAACCTGTGGAGTACATGGCTCTCAAGTGCAACTGCCGGAACACACCTAATGGTATTTGGCGGCAGATTTTCAATTTGAGGGCGGTAGCTAGCCAGTCGGGCATCAGAAAATGCCCTACCACCATGCTATGGATTCCTCATGATTTTTTCCTCCGCCGAAAGCACAAGCTTATTGTAGGTGGTTAGATTTGAACTCACGTCCCTTGACGCAAAGTCGTACACACTACCACTGAGCTATCATCGCTAAGATGATACACAATAGAGAATTACTTGAATTATTTAAGTTAACACGGATTGTCACAAGCACAGCTATGAATGAATTTTTCTGGGCAGTATTGAAAATTAACATTTTTGATTTATTTGATTGAAATTAACATTTTCCCAACTTATAAACTTGTAAAGTAAGTTATAAGGTGTAGTAAACTAGTCACAATATTGAAATAATTTATAAATCAAAACATGTTAACATTCAAAATTGGTATTATTCAATAACTTAGTTTATATTCTGTAAAAACCGTAGTTGTATTATTTTTCAAACATCAACACATTTATATAATTTTAATTTTTAATGTAGACAGTATACTTAATTATTTTAATAAAATGTTATATTAATATATAAGATAGGAAAAAATTGAATTATTTATAAGTCTTTATGGAATGATCTGTAAATATCTCATTAAACAATTAAGCATTATGTTTAAGTTTTATATGTATGTAAACTTAATAAAATATATAATCGTATAGTATTCTGTTTTTTTTTAATAAAATAAAATAAAACCTTGTTCAGAAGGCCGGTTTGATGGGGTCCAATGTTTTTATTTAATTTAGATATGGGAAACATAATATAAAAAGTAAAAAAATTCTTTAAAATTGGGTATATATAACTCCAAGAACGTACAATATGAACCTAGAATTATTGGACCAATATTCAGTACTGGGTGATAAACAGCTTTGTTATTGATTTAAAAATTAAATATGTTAAAATTGTTTCATTGAATCATTGATTTTGAATAAGTCTTTCAAATTATTATAAATATACTTGGTAGTTAATTAAAATATGTATGTGTAGAAACATGAGAAACCGAATATAGAATAGATGGTCAGAGATATAATAAGTAGTTGTTTAATAGATTAAAACTCAGATCAAAAAAAATGTCAGGATGAGATATCAACTTCTTAGCAAGACACGACTTCACCGTGAAACCTAATCGCTGTGGGACAGATAAGATAACACGTGATAGTTTCCGAGACTTGCAACTCAGATGTAGGTTTAAGGAAGCCTCTTTTCAACAAACACCCCCCCCCCCCTTCGCCGCTCAAGCTATTTACAAGCCGTTAATTTATAGCCTATGTTAATCAGAAATAATATAGCATTCTAACGGTAGCAGAATTTTTTCAATAGGTGCAGTAATTTTTGCGTTTTTTCCATACAAAAATACAAATATTTCCCTATTTAGAATAGACAAATATAATATATGAATCTAGGAGACTTTATTTGAATGGTTAAGGATATAAATGTAAAATTTGTGGGATGGTATATAGTTTAAATGATATTGTTTTAGTGAAAGGCAGAATGGAGGTAAAAAAGTTAACATGGGATATATCTCCTATTCTCACAATTTGTCCATATATATATACTTAATTACATGCTACGTTTTAATTAAAAAAGGCGATTTAGACTGCAGAGCAACACGCTAAATATTAAATACTACTCCCGTCTGCGTGGAACTTTAAAATATTTTTAGCCCTTTTGTGTACCTTTTTTCAATACCATTTACCGGCATACCCCGCGAAAATCTTGGTTTGAACTAACACTATTTCCATTTTCGAGCGCTTGTAATATATATATATATATATATACATATATATATATAGATACTTAGTGACCACCAAGCCCCGTGACTGTTGGAACCTTGGGAGTTTGGCAGCCGCAATAAGGGAAGATCGGTAAGCGAATTTACGCATTAAGTGCTGAGTTGAGTGCCAGATCCACCCTCATCCGTTCACGATCTCACTATAAGCAAACAGTCAAAGTTAGGCTGACACGCTTCCCAGTGTTCAGCCATAAAGTGTTCTCAAGCTGCTATTTACACGCCTGCCTCACCACAAACTTTTCTTGTTCAATAGTCTACACGTACTGGTTGGTTCCTCACATCACTAATACTTCCGCCCACTGATTCGTTCCGGAACTACACTATCACTACCTAAGTGTTTTTTATTTTATGGGACCTACACTGTTAGCTTGAAAGACTTTTACAGCTTCACTTGAACTAGGAGGGCGCTGGAGCCCGACGGGGCTACTTTAGTATTGTAAGACACTCGTATTTATATTATCACAACCGGAAACTAAAAGCGTTAAAAGCGAACTACTTGAAATAGATTATTAAAACAATTTGTATAAAATCTTGTCATTACAATTTGAATTTATAAAGTTATTTTTAACCAAACATGTAAACATCGAAACCCCATTAAATGATATCTATATATATAAAAGAAAGTGGTGTTAGTTACACCACTTATAACTCAAGAACAGCTGAACAGATTTAGCTGAAAATTGGTGGAGAGGTAGCTTAGAACCAGGAGACGGACATAGGATACTATTTATCCCGTTCAATCAAATGATATCTATATATATAAAAGAAAGTGGTGTTAGTTACACCACTTATAACTCAAGAACAGCTGAACAGATTTAGCTGAAAATTGGTGGAGAGGTAGCTTAGAACCAGGAGACGGACATAGGATACTATTTATCCCGTTCAACCGCGTTTCAGTCAAGTCACTATAAAACGTAGTATAAGAAAACCACATCTGACATGACACAAAATGCAAATGACAGTGGAATAACATATTGTGGATAGCTAAACGTAATTGATAATAGTTAATTGATAATAATCGTTGAGTGAACAAGCAATTTTAGCGGCTAAGAATAAAGATGTAGATGACCTAAACTACATAAATTAGAATGATATCATTGTAACATTGCATTTATTCAAACAATTGACTGTGTAACAAACGAAGATGAAGCCACCAACTATCCAATTGAATTTTTAAACTTTTTGGATGTGCCTGGCTTACCACCGCACAATTTACGCCCCAAGGTTGGCTCCGTAGTAATTATGCTTCGAAACATAAACCAATGACCATTACCATGACCATTAACAAATCACAAGGACAATCTTTGAAAGTTTGTGGTCTGAATCTTGAAAATAAATGTTTTTCACATGGGCAATTATATGTGGGATGTTCACGGGTCGGAAGCCCATCTGCGTTGTTTGTATTTGCGCCTGATAATAAAACAAAAAATATCGTGTATCACAAGGTGCTTAACTGAAGAGTACAACCGATGCACCAAAATACATAAACAATAATTAAAATACATGATTGTTTATATTTATATTTTTCCTAATAAAAAATTGAATTGAATAAAATCCAAAATCTGCTTTTTATTGCTTCTAAGGCCGAATAGAGTTCGCCGGGTCAGCTAGTTTAATATAAAGACACGATCAACGATAAAGCTAATACTTGAAAAGGTTTTTTTTTTTATAAAGTCTCGTCATTACAGTTTGAATTCATAAAGTTATTTTTAAACAAACGTGTAAATATCACTTTCAATCCGTAACGTCACTTTTAATCAAACGTGTAAATATTTAAACCCTTTTATATTATTATTAATATAAGTATATATAAAAGTCAATCAACGACCAAGCTTAGACTATTGTTGGTAGCGTGATGTTATATGAGTCTACCTCAGTAATTACTCTATAAAATATAAAAATAATTTTTGAAATCCGACGTGTATTTTCTGAGATTATCGCGTTCAAACAAACAACCTAACAAACTCTTCTGCTTTATTATATCAGTATAGACATAGATAAAGTATATTTTCAAAAATAAAATTATTAAAAAAAAAACTTACCCACGACGACAGTAATTAATTTGTTATTATGTATAATTTAGTTTTCCCCGTCTATAAAGTTTTCCTTATACCTTGTATTAAAGGTAAAACCGAGACATTTGGTATTCCTTATCTCTTATATTAATATGAATAAATATAGAAAATTAACTTATTCTTGAAATTAACTACAACAAACCTATTATACTATAATACGTTAAGACCATATTACCACTGAACTGTAGGGAAAATTACATATCATTATTAGCTGTATCGTAACTAAAACTGTGTAACTAAAAAAATATTCTATAATTTTTTCACCTATTTTCAATACAACTTCACTCCTATTGAAGGTAGCGTGATGCTTAGTATCCTAAAGCCTTCCTAAGTTATTAATCTATCAAATATTTTTTAAATCCCACTCGAAGTTCTCATGATTAATGCGTTCAAACAAATAAACCAACGTTACCTCTAATATTATTGTATAAGATTATTATTATATTTAAATACGAGTCATGTCCAATTGCGGTTTATATAAAACTAATGTAGTAAATACATTGTGGTTAAGTTTGATTTATTCTTGTTCGAATTGATGTTACATTAAAAAATATATATTATTATGATAACTAATTGAATAAATATCTACTTTTAGTATAAATTGAAAAATTAACTAGTGCTAGTGGTGAAATGTGAAATAAAAAATCGTTTTTTTTTCATATATTAAGGTTTAGGGTTTGAATTGATTTAATAATAACTAATGATGAGATCAAAATATCGCATTAGTCTAAGCCTGGCGAAGGAACTTGTTCCAAAATACATATAAAACTTGGAATACATCAAAAGGTAGGAGCTACTTTTTCAGCAGGGAGCGATGATAGTTCATTTGGAAGTGTGTACGGACGCCGCGTCAATGGAAGTGAGTTCGAATCTTTGCATACAGCTTGAGATTTTGGTAAAAAAATACATTTTTTTTTTGTTTATATTTAAGGCTTAGCGTTATTGCCATAATCTCACCTTATCTTAAGTGACGATACGGCCCAAGTTGGTAGACACGCAAAACCTATGGAGGAACTGGCTTTCAACTGTAATTGCCGGAACACACCCATCAGAGAAAACCCTACCACCATGCTATGGTTTCCTCAAGAAGTTTTCCTTCACCGACCGCTCAAGCTCATTGTAGGTGATTGGATTCGAACTCACGTCCCTTGACGCAAACTCGTAGACGCTACCCACTGAGCTAACGTAATAACTAATTATCGATAAATAATTCACTAATAATTAACGCTAAACTTGTTTTTTTGTATGTGAGAGACGCACGGCCAGCCGCGCTCGTATACAAGGTCGACGTGTCACCGACCTACTCACATGACCTCAAATTACGGTATTGCGCGATATAACATTCTGGCCAATAAAGACCCATTAACGTTAAAGTTTATTCGTAGTGATGATAGCTCAGTGGTAGTGTGTACGACTTCGCGTCAAGGCGCGTGAGTTCGAATCCAAGCACCTACAATGAGCTTGAACTTTCGGTGAAGGAAAACATCGTGAGGAAACCATAGCATGGTGGTAGGGCTTTTTCAAATGCCCGCCTGGCTAGCTACCACCCTGAATATGTAAACCTGCCGCCAAATACAAATAGGTGTGTTCCGGCAGCTGCACTTGAGAGCCAGTTCCTCCACAGTTTTAGTGTGTCTACCAACTTGGGCCGTATCGTCACTTAAGATCAGGTTAGATTATGGCCATAACGCTAAACCTTACGTATGAAAAACAAACAAATGCAAGTATCTAACTTGAAAACTGAAAAAAAATTAACTTTGCAATTAATTAGAACAAAAATTAATGATAGAAAAAATTGAAGCAATCCTGCTGTGTATATTGGCGGCACTCTACTGTTGTTTACCTACAATTAATTCAATATACGCGAAGGTATAGAATCAGCGCGAGTGTCGCGTGTCTGGGAAATCATTGTTTTTTTCCTCATAACCACATAATTGTTTAAATTGTGTGTTAATAATCATCACGGCGCTGGGGTTTACCTATAATTATGTATGAGAAAAATGAAACGCTCAGGCGTGCGTTAGTTGATTTGTTTTGTTACTTTAGTATCTATTGTTCGTTGTCGTTGTTTCACGCGACATTGATATTGGGGATGCCGATTCTTTCTGAAGATCGATTCGAATCGAAATCGATCGAAGTGATTCCTCAAATATCGTATCTTTTCTATTCCCTTTTTGTACTTATATTGTCAATATAAAACGAATCATTGACAGCGATGTTAGCTCAGCGGGTTGTGTGTACGAGTTTGCGTCAAGGGACGTGAGTTCGAATCCAACCACCTACATTGAGCTTGAGCGGTCGGTGAAAGAAAACATCGTGAGGACACCATAGCATGGTGGTAGGGCTTTTTCTGATGCCCGACTGGCTAGCTACCACCGACAAGTTTAAAATCTGCTGTCAAATACCAATAGGTACGTTCCAGCAGTTGCACTTGAGAGCCAGTTCCTTCACAGGTTAAGCGTGTTTACGATCATGGGCCATATTGCCACTTAAGATCAGGTGAGATTATGGCCATACAGCTAAACCGAAATTATATAAAAAAAAACACCATAATATTCGATATCGAATATTAAATAATCGATATTTTATCATTCTTATACTAATAATTTTTTGTATAGTTAAGGCTTAGCGTTACGGCCATAATCTTACCTAATCTTAACGGCTCTCAAGTGCAACTGCCGGAACACAGCTATTGGTATTTGGCGGCAGATTTTCAACTACAGGGTGGTCGCTAGCCAGGCGGGCACCAGGAAAAGCCCTACCACCATGTTTTCCTTCACCGAAAGCTCAAGCTCATTGCAGATGGTTGGATTCGAACTCACGTCCCTTGACGCAAAGTCGTACACACTACCACTGAGCTATCATCGCTTCTACATGTGTTTGGGTAAATATTCAAATAATTGTAAATGTAATAATGTCTTATGAAAAACAATAACAATCGATTTTTAAGTACGAAAAACCATTTGACAGCTGTTCCATAAAACTAAAAAATAAACTTTATAATGAGTCGATTTAAACAAGGTATGCGTCGTTCCATTATACGTAGTTGCACGTTAAGCCGGCTGTCGTAGGTATGTTACGTGTCATTTGACCACGTAGCACGTGCGGTATTTATGAATATGCCGATGATTCATTTAAAGAAGAGAATATATAACATTAGTTATGCTTACGATTTTGCAATATTACTTATTTATTATGTAATGATAAGTAATTTGTCCGAGTGTGCTGCATGGTCCGGGCTGCGGGGTGTAGTGACAGCCATGCTTGGCAGCGAGAGTGTTTGGAAAGAGGTGGCCTCCCTCTGTGAACATGTTACGTTATAGAGGGCCCGTGAGGCTGATCCCCACTCCGCCGTAGACGAATTGGCAGTCGAAGCGGCCGGTAAATCCGTCCGCGCCCTCTTACCGCCTTCAGCTGGACTGAGTGGGGGGCTGGGGGACTCGCCTCCCATTGCAGCAGTCCAGCCGACTGTCCAGCTCACCAGGCACCCCGGATGGGGCCCGGCTTTTCACCAGGTCGGGCCGGTCGCTGGGGTGACGCGGTGATCAGGAAGGCGACGATCGGACGTGGGGGTTTAGGGGCTGGGGGAAGATGCGTAAATGCATTTCCCCAAGTCAATAAAAAAAAAAACAAACAAATCATAAATTGTAGTAAGTAAATTAACCGCCAACTTTGTAGGTAAGACTTCAAGAATTCACGAGTTGTAGGTGTACTTGCACGAGTTGACACAACCGGAATCCCCAGTGACTCGTACCAAACGGGTTGCCATAACGGTTCTTTCAATATAATATACTAAGAATCCTTGAATGAGTTGTTCGCATTGTGTAGGTCGTAAGATTTGATGATTTCATTCATGCTTCCAATTGACTATTATGAGAGTTCACACGCTCGGTCAATTAATGCTAAACATTAAGTATAAAAAAAAACAGTAAAGATTAGAAATTGCCCGGTTAATAGCAAACAATAGTATGTTCGACTTGTATATATTTACAAATTCAATAGTTATTTGGCTGCGGCGCGTGTACTCACGTATGCAGTTAGGCTCGCTTATGTTGACGCGTATTTTTTAATGTCGGACTATAAATTAGGGTTCAGATTTGGCTAGTAACGGCCGAAAATGTAGTTTTAGCACCAGTTTCTGTTTCGTTCAGGAATCAGCCGAATTTATGGCCGCGCTGAAACTTAGTATAGGAACATGTACTATTGCAGATTGTCTGGGTAAGTTCGCGACTCGTGTGTAAATAGCTATCTCTCACCGCGTGACATTCTTATTGTTTTTAGTTTATTGGTTTTTTTTTCGTTCATAAATCATTTGGTAAATAATTAATTTTTTCAAGTGAAAACATCTTGTGGTGCGTTGAGCACTTTTTGGATGAACAAAATTCATGGAACTCGGAATCACTGAACGCTTTCCATTTATATAGAGATTGTATGCAGATTGTTAACCACAAGCTTGTCAAATAAGAACGCTTGGTCGGTCGGTTTGACGTGCGACTTAATAATTGCGCGTAAGCAAGGTCGTTGGTTTCAAATCTCAACATAGGAATAATGAGTAATTTTTTTTAAATGTCTGGCTTACTAGATAAAGTCATTAATTTTTTATTTATTAAATTAAGTTTTTGACTGTAGTGTGTATTATTGTGAACTTTGTTGAGACTGACAATTAGATTACTTATTAATTTATGTCCTAAAACTAAACACAAGTCCTCAAATAATTATACCTTAGCCTTAAGAATATTGTAACGAAAATATACATATATTTAATGAATGCGTTTTAAGTAAATTATATTAATTTACGCGAATAAAGTCGCAGGTAAAGCAAGTCTTATAAGATAAAAGCTATTATTTGTACTTATGGTGGGTCTTAAATAAAATTTAATTTACTCTCCATCTGTTACATTCTTTAATATGAAATAATCATATATATTATGTGACGACTTACAACATTACTGCTTACTTCTAGTTGCGTCTGGTAGAATTAATAGAAATTGAACGTCCGCTTTTTAAAATATTTTCCGAATCCAATTCAATCAGCATTTCTGATATATGTTGGGAAAAATAAAGTCAAAGGCATAAAAAAGGAAAATAAAGTATAACAACAATTCACGTAACATCTGAGTACTGAGTATGTTTTTTATTAGTTTGTTACTCTTTCCTTTCCTGTACTTGTTACCTTTTATTCAGAAAATTATAACTAAATGTATAAATAACTACAAGTTCGAAGGAAAATAATTTTCAAGTCGCTAAATTGTACATTAACGCAACCGAAGGTGCGGCCAAAAGTTAGTCTTACATGAATGTATAAATTGTCATATATAGCGGCTACGATTTACACGAGGTTATAACACATCTGGCTCTGGATGGTGTGTAGCCGACATAACGGTAAGGTCTCATTACAATTCTGGTCGATAATGTGTGACGTGCGTCGACTTGCGTTGGATCTCGTATACCACGGGACGGTTGCATTCAATTACGTCAGAATCTAAACTACAAGTCAGTTCCAATGCTATGCGAGGTGCGGCACACAATTCTTGTCCCAAAAGATCACGTCCAAGCGAATCTTAACTAAAACGTTAAATCGACGATACCTCAGTGGGTAGTGCGTACGTGAGTTCGAATACACGTACAATGGAGCTTGAGCTGTCGGTATAGGAAACATTGTGATGAAACCACAACATAGTGGTAGGGTATTTTATAATGCACGCCTGGCTACCTAAGCTAATCAAGTTGAAAAATTGCCGCCAAATACTGTAAAAATCCTTATATCTTCTTAACCGTCTTGTTTGATAGTCTGCACGTACTATTTGGTTCTTCATATCTCTAATACTTCAGTCCACTGATTCATTCTGGCCTCCACAATGACTGCCTCAGTATTATAAGACGCATTTATATTGCCACAACCGGAAATTAAAAGCGCTAAACGCAATCTAGTTGAAATAGACTATTGATTGCATCATCCGATGAAAAAAAATGATAGTTAATAGAGTTTTGGGCCGTATCGTCACTTAAGATCAGGTGAGATTATGGCCATAACGTTAAAACCTTAACTATAAAAAAAAATTAAAACAAGTTTTATAAAATCTTATTATTAAAATTTGAATGTATAAAATTATTTTTAATCAAACGTGTAAATATTTAAACCCCTGTAATATGATAATTAATATAAAGATACGATGAACAATAAAGCTAATACTTGAAATAGATTAATATTTTTTTTTATGTCGTCTTCAATTTGAATTGATAAAGTTATTTTTAACCAAACATGTAAATGTCAATTTCAATCCGTGTAAAGTTATTTTTAATCACACTTGTAAATATTTAAACCCTTTTATTTTATATTCAATATAAAGAGACGATCAACGACCAAGCGAACAATACATTCAGGTGTGTTCAGGCAGTTGCAGACGTAGCATGTCCAACATCTTGGCCACTTCGGCACTTAACACCAGGTGATATTTTGCCATAAAGCTAAGCCTTAACTATAACAAAAAACTGATGTTTTATATGCGAATTCGAGTTATTTGTAATATTAGTATGTTCCATTAGAAGTCCAGTAGTTTTAACCACTATCGATAACAAATGACACATAAATTATCATTTAATACAATTACAAATTTGATTCAGTAATATTTTAATTACAAGTATTAGACTAGCCATGACCCTGAATTCGTTCGCGTAGAAATAAAAAAAAAAATTATCCGTTTTTGTAACTCTTTGCAATACAGCTCTACTCGAATTTGTAGTATTGTGGTTTTAAACAGCCCGAAGCCGCCCTCAATTATTACCCCGTCAATAATTTTAAAAATCTGATCGGTAGCTCCCCATATTAGCGCGATCAAAAGAACTACCAAACTTTAGCTTTATAATATTAATATAGATAGATGCATAGCGAATACACAAATTAATTTTCATAGTAAATGTTATTTCATAGACACTATAAGCTTTATATATAATACATCCTTATGTTTTTAAAAACCACGTGTGAGGAAAATACGCTGTGAGATGACAAAAGTAAGTCAACAAGATTGCACCATAATATTACAGACTATGGATCCGTGTGGATGTGCGTCACTAAGTGGTAAGTGCTTTCACTTCGCGTCACGCAGCTCCGGTCGGAAAGTGTGACGCGGCCTCTTTCTCTCGCGGCCTTGACCGAACGCCTGCGGTACCCGCGTGCACTGAGCCGTGTACCCCACTAATCATTAGCATTAAAAAACAATATATGGCGTAACATTCTATACACTAAATCAACTACATATTTCCGCAAAACAAACAATTAAAAAAAAAAAAACAAACAAATGCATCCCCCCTCCTCCTACAGCAGTCCGCACAAGGCCCTTCGAAAGGTTACAGTTTAGCCGAAGCCTAACGACCCTGTGTCCTGTGCGGGCATACACATCCCCTACACTATTCGTAACTCCAGTGCATACAACCTCCTGGGGAAGTATTGGGAACCTCTTCAGGGCTATTCCCTCTGACGGTGGTCTCTACTCAGTCCGCTATTAAGAACAGGTCACTGAGTGTGGTCCACTAACGCATCGCTCGTGGAGTTATCTTTCTGTGTCACCTCAGGGAGTCAATCTTACTGTTGATCGAATATCTGAGTATAATATCGTATAAGATCGCGCACTTAATGGTTCATACAATATTTCATCACCACTTAATCCGGAGATCCCGAGACTGTACGTGGTGTTTGCATTATATTTCTTAAAAATAATTTAAATTACAAAGATAGAAAGGATATATATAGTATTTCAATAGATCGTGTTTGTGAAGTGGCTTATGCAGAAACGGAAGGCTTAATTTATTCTGTGTACTTATAGACCACCATCAGCAAATTTATCTCAATTACTATAATGAATTGACGATATTTTAATAAGAATATTTAATAAAAATAAGAAAGTTATAGTATGCAGTGACTTTAACATAGATATATTTTAAATACGCCTCTAGAGGTCATTACGTTCACATCGTTATTTAAATTATTAATTTATTAATATTATTAATCTTGATCGACTTTTTAATGAGCCAACCAGATGTCAAACTGCATCTTGGATAGACAATATCTTTACTGATTTCAAGATCATTAACGGTAATATTATTACTGGGATACCGTCTGATCCTAGAGGACACATTGTTAAAATAAATTGTAGTAAACCCAGTGGTGACTATAACAAAACAGATAGACTTTTACCAAAACTAGTTTTGAATCATAATGTTGGATAACAATTGTCCAAAAGTTTTAATAATTAAGATACAGATAGGAACTATGTCAGCTTACTTAATATCATAAGCACGGAATTTAGTAAATATTACCCAAGAAAGATGATGAGTGTAACAAAAAAAAAGTAGTTTTAGTGAATAGGCAATCACAGGTATTAAAAGAAGTAGAGATCATTTATATACTCTATATTATAGGACATCACTGAGTAATAGTGAATCCTTTCACGTCTATGTTAGAAATTATTCTAAAGTTTTTAAACGTGTTTGTATAGCTGCAAAAGTAATTTTTTTAGTTGATAAAGTAGTTAAGTCTAAAAATGAGAGCAAGACTGTCTGACACATAATAAATACATAAAAAGGAAATAATAAAATTAAAACTCATTTGCTTAATTTAAATGTCGAAGGAATACATATTTCACACAGTTCAGAGGTAATAACTGTTTTCCAAGATTACTTCACCGACATACTTTTACAAATAACAAAAAAATATAACTTAATCAGCCCATGGTGCTGCAGAACTTTTGAAGAGTCAAAGTACACCTATAAATTCAAAATTTAATTTCAAAATTATTAGTGCAGGTGAAATAATAAGGGCTTTCAATTAATTAAATTTGAAACACATTGAATACATACGGGGAATGTCGGTAATAGTAATTAAGCACTCTATTGTCAATATTTCCCCGTGTTTGGCTAATATATTCAGTCAGTATATAGCACAAGGAACTTTTCCTAATTTAATGAAAATAAGTGAAGTGGTTCGTTTTGATTTGAATTCATCGTTAGATAAATTTTTCGTAAAGATTATGCTCCAGCAATTGTTAAAATATTTTAAAGTGCAAAAGCTTTTGTATGGTCGACAGTTTGGTTTCACAAAATCAAAATCTAATACTGACGTTGGTGCAACGCTCATAAGCCATATATTGGATGCCTCGGAGGAGTCTCAGGATGCAATTGGTGTGTTCTGTGATTTGTCCAAGGCCTTTGACTGTTTCACCATAGTACACTAATACTTAAATTAAACATTATGCTTCTTAGGGACCTTCTGTACACCTCATAGTCTCTTATTTAAAAGATCGATGTCAGAAAGATAGAATGAATAAAGTAACCTCTGCGGTATCCTAGCACAAATTGGTGTCCCGCAGGGCTTCATCTTAGGGCTGTTTTATTTGCAGGCAAATAATATTAATAATAATAATATTAATTTTTTTTTTTATAAATCATCTGCCGCTAATGGTTCATAACTGCACTGACATGGTTCTTTTTGCTGACGATACTTCACTTATATTTAACGTGAAAAGAACAGATTCAGAGGTAAGGTGTGTTAACAATACTTTAAATAAAATTTCTCATTGGATTACGTTAAATAATTTACTAATAAATGCAGGCAAAACTAAATTTACCCAATATTCTACAGGTTGACACTAGAATCAAGATCGAATGGCATTTAGTAGGCTTCGTTGATATCATACGTACGTTTGATTCTAAACTATAATGGGATCCTCATATAAAAAAAGGGTGGGAAGGTTAAGTTCTGCTGCATTCGCTGTTCGTAAGTTTCGTCAGCTAACAGATATTGTCACTGCTAGATTACTCTACTTCTCTTACATCTACAGCTTAATATCTTATGGTATTTTGCAATGGGGGTAGCAGCTGAGGTAGACACCGTATTTCTTTTACAGAAACAAACATTTCGAGCCATTTACAATATGGGACCTCGCGTAACATTAAAGGATAAGTTTTCCGAATTTGGCATTTCAACTTTGCTCCCCGATATATTCTTATTCCAATATTTTCTTGATGACTGCATTACCTTCCGAACCAGAAGTAGTTTTGACATCATAAAACCCTCTTTAGCGTCTAAATTGAATAAAGATATTTGATTTGATTTGGTCTAATCAGTACATGTTAAAGTAGTTTTCGCGTGAAATCGTAACAAACAAACTTATATTTACATTTATAATATTTGCAGGGAATTTGAGTAGACAAACGTCTCAATTGTTGTTTATCTAGAAAAATGATAAGAAGTCCGCCAGTAAACGTTTGCGATATTACGTTGATTTTGCATTTATTATTAATACATGCCTCACGTAAACAATTTACAAATAATTGCTCGGAAAGCGTATGATATCACTGTTCAAATTGCGAATGTTGCAATAATATGGAAAATTTTATAAAATAAAACAGCTTCAAATATTTCTAGGTATATTGAAAGGCTAAGATTGACGTCAAGTGGATTGGAAACTGGCGCCCCGGTTGGTCATCTGACGTCGTTACTTTAGTTGCACTTGCGAAATTTTTTTTTACCTAGCCAGATATTCCGATAAAACCGGACCTGAACTGAATTACTTAATCAGTCATAGTCACATGGTATAAAACTGAAATTTGGCATGAATCGGTAGTACCTACGAGAGCGATAATGAAACATATTATTATCTCCGTTATGCGTATTAACTCTTTGTATATAGTCTAGGGTAGGTATACCAGTGCTACTGATTATTTCGATTCAATAATTTCAAGCGATAATAGCTCAGTGATAGTGTGTACGACTTCGCGTCAAGGGACGTTATTTCGAATCCATATACAATGAGCTTGAGCTTTCGACGAAGAGAAACATCGTGAGGTAACTATAGCATGGTGGTAGGGCTTTTATTTTTAATACTCACCTGTCTAGCAACCACCCTCAAGTTGATAATCTGCCGCTGATAAGCTTGCACTTGAGAGCCAGTTCCTCCACAGGTTTAGTGTGTCAGGCAACTTGCTACCATCGCTGTCTAGATGTGCAGTAAATTCTATACCAGAACGCGGTTTGAAGATGCGTTAGCAGCCTAATATCAAATTTAACTGGACAGGGCAGTGAAGTTCCGTGTTCACGTGCACCGGAAAAGGGCCTCTTAAAACGAACAACCTTGTCACAAGTCTCAGGATGCTCCGAGTTTTTTCTCTACCACACGATGGGCTCAGAAACTGCGAAGTGACTCCATAGAATGTTAAGAAGGTTGTCCCCATATGATACATAAAAACGAACTTATATTAAAAGTGTAAGTGACAGTGATATTAAAGTGTTTTGGCCGACGATAAATTTATAACGAGCTGCCTTACTAAGAAAACTGTTAACATATTTCATATCTATGTGTGTGAACAAGGAAGTGTAATTATGATATTTTGATATCAGATCCGTGACTGCGTAACTGAGGTCACATCCGTACGTAAAACTGTTCCAGTGGCCTGAAAACCAATCCGCTATAGGTATTCGCTTTTTTATAGTTAAGGTTTAGCGTTATGGCCATAATCTCACCTGATCTTAAGTGATGATACCGCCCAAGTTGGTTGACAATCTAAACCTGTGGACGAACTGGTTCTAAAGTGCAGTTGCCGGAACACACCTGTTGGTATTTGGCGGTAGGTTTTCAACTTGCGGGTGGTTGCTAGCCAGGCGGGCATTAGAAAAAGCTCTACCACAATACTATGGTTTCCTTCACCGAAAGCTTAAGCTCATTGTAGGTGGTTAGATTCGAACTCACGCCCCTTGATGCGAATTCGTACACACCTACCACTAAGCTATCATCGCTTCAAATCAATTCGCGTTGCAGTTATGTCCACAAATTATATTTTGCATACTTATATGTACGTGCACAGCCTCGATAACCAGCTGAATGGAAGACACCCATGCAGCATCTTACGCACTCTTTCTTTTATAATCCTGGTAAACCTTATTTCTATTAATTGCGCAGTGTTAGTAATTTAATAAGAGGAGGCCTTTTCTCATGAAATAGCAAGTTTATTAATGTCAATAGACCTGTATGCATTGTGTCAGATTTTTTTATTAATAAATTTTATTTATAATTCAACAGCGTACTTATGTAACTAGCATACATATTTAAATAACTCATAAGGCCATAAAAGGATTTGACAAGGAGTAGCAAGTAAATAAAAAGGCGATCTGCACAGTATGTATCGATTGTTGTGCGTGCGCGCGTGTGCGTGTGCGTGTGCGTGTGCGTGTGCGTGTGCGTGTGCGTGTGCGTGTGCGTGTGCGTGTGCGTGTGCGTGTGAGTGTGCCTGTGCGTGTGCGTGTGTGTGGTTATGTGTGTGTGTGTGTGTGTGTGTGTGAAATGTATGTTTACAGTATACAGTTCGCGTGGTAGTTTTATAAGATCGCTCTTAAATTTAGTCTAGTAAGATCCAGTGAAGTTGATGGCGTGAGCTTTAGAACTGTAATATTACCAACATTATAAGCGCGAAAGTGGGTTCGTTTGCTCGTTATGCATTCACGCCTGAACGGCTGAAATTATTATGATAAATATTGAGATTGATGGGAACCTGAAGACGGAGATAGGTTACTTTTTCTCGCCAAAACTTGCGGAAGTAGGGCAGAGGGAGGGATAAACTTTGTATGAAATCATTTTAAAATTTAAGAACAACTTTATTTCTCTTGAAGAATTACGTAATTCACAAACTGAGAAAAAAATACTCGAAACTAAGATTACTATTTAGAGCGCACAAAGATACGTCACTAGAGTACAAAACAAAAAAGTTACAAAAAATACACAAGAATGCTAAAATCCAACAACAATATAAACAAATAAAATATATGAACCGTGAGAATGTCGATCTTTGCCAAGGAGAAACATGCATGCATTAATTAATTTTAATTTTAACTAGATGAGGCCTTAATGGCATCGTCTCGTATCAATGTGTTTTACATTTTTATAAAATTTTGGTAAATAGAAATAAAACTAATTTAAACGGTTTTTATCGCGTTTATTTATTAATTTTGAGCCTGACGTTTCGAAAGCTTTTCAGCCTTCGTGGTCACGGGGCGGGCTGGAGTGTAGGTTGTCCAGAAAAGTTCACGTTACAGTGTCTACCTTCAAATTATTTTTTAATTTTGTTAGTGTCCCGAAACGTCGGGATCGAAATTAATAAATAACCGCGATAAAATCCGTTCAAATTAATTTTATTTCGATGAATAATATTCGCGTAAACATAAGAAATCATTATAATTTTGGTAAATAATTATACGTATATTTTTTTTAGTCTAAATTTTCTATTTATATGCTTTAGACAAACATATATGTACTTTAGAAACCATTTTAGGTTTAGATTTATTGGTTTGCGTTTAAATTGGAAAGTTACTAATATATATTTTTAATTTATTGATATAGTCTTTTGTACTTTGTGTATTGGATTTATATGTTATTATGTAAACAAAATATTATTATATGTGTATATATATACATGTAGTGTTTTTCTTATTATTTATTTTTATGTAGTAAATGTAAAAATTTTGGGTTGCTTTGTAAATCGGACATAACTTTTTTTTAATTTCTGATGGTACTTTGTTGTAAATTTTAACATCCTCAAACTCCAAATTTCTATTACCCGTTAGTTTTAGGTGGGCGGATCGGTAAATAACCAGCACATCGTAAATTAGTCTTCCGTGTTCGTTGTTCTGTTTCATACTTCAAATTCGAATGAATATCTTTATTTAATATTTTACGTATAAGAATACATGTATATGTACGTTTGCTTTATATTTATTATTTTTGTTTCCTTGTAAACTTCTTCAGTAGGTATCTGAAATTTATAGTTAAATAAAACTTTAGTTAATCTATTTTGCACTCGCAGGATTATAATAAGATATGTCCGAGATATTTTTCTTTAGGTTTTCAAGCAGTTGGACATCTATATTAAGTTAAAAATTCAAATTATTACTTATTTTTAAAAGTATTTGACTAAAACAAGTCATTTAAAAGATTGCCATCATTCTGGATTTCATTATTATAACTTCGACTGAGCGACTAAGGTAAAAGAGACTTAAATCGTCTGCTTACAGGAAGATGTCATCTTTGAGACCTAGTTCATTTATATTGTTAATATAAATAAGGAAAATGAGGGGTCCTAATATTGATCCTTGGGGGACTCCAAAATCAATAACAGTGGGATAATTGCTTTCACATTCACCTTTTTTACTATATGTTTATTGATCCCTTTATATATGATTTAAAATTTTCAAGTGCCTTAAGATCTTCATCCAAGCATCAATATAGTATATTGTAGTAGAATGTGCTGTACTTCTGTTTTATAATAAAAGGTTGTTGGTATGTCATCTAGACAGGCCATATTTTATAGAGTCATCCGGATTTTTTTTTATTATATTAACGCGAGTAAAGCCTCATGTAAAAGTTAGTTAATTTATACTTAGGATCAGGAAATATTATCATAAAAGGCAACGAAAATCGGAAATGGAATAAATACATATACTGCCGAAGGTTTTATACATAACTTGTAAAAATTACAACTGGTTTAAACCTGCTTAAGTTAGACACTGTATGGTGCTCTCCGGCAAAGTAGAGTGGAATAAACTTTGTATGAATCTTTTTAGTGTGTTTTTTTATACTTAAGGGTTTAGTGTTATGGCCATAATCTCACCTGATCTTAGTTAGCCCAAGTTAGTAGACACGATAAACCTGTGGAGGAACTAGCTCTCAAGTGCAGCTGCCGGAACACACCTATTGGTATTTGGCGGCAGGAATACAACTTGAGGGTGGTAGCTGGCCAGGCGGGCATTAGAAAAAGCTCTACTACCATGCGATCACCGATCGATGAATTACCGATTTGCATCAAACTTTGGATAATTGTTGTTTATAATTAATAATAAAAGTATGTATATTTGTTTTTTAAACTACTCTTAAAAGGGATGGAATGGGGCTGTAAAGGTAATATAGTAAAATCGTATAATGAAGCTAAAAACTCAAACACGAATCCGCGTTGTCCTAAGGTAGGCAGTTCATAGATAGTAGACATTTTCTCAAAAAGGATTCTTCAAAATTCAGAACTACCTGTCTTGACCAACAGCCTGAAATAAATTATATAATGGCATTTAGTAGAAAAATAATTTCTGTATCGATCGACGACCAGAATTGTTTGATAAAATGAATAATAACGCGGGCGGAGCCGCGGGTAATGGGTAGTATAAAATAAAACCGAAGCTCTACGTCTCTGTAAGGTGGCATGGAACTATATGGTCTATAGTTAGGCTTACTATAATTTCGAAGAGCCAAACCGGGACGCAGAAGAGAAAGAGGCTCATTTTCATTTTGCCTTTCGCTTAATTTGTGTTTTTCATATTTGAAATGCAATCAAAATTTTGACCGGGACGCCGGGACAGGGATCTCAAACCGGGACTATCCCGGTTTGACCGGGACGTATGGTAAGCCTATCTATAGTCCAATAATTGTAAGCATGGTGGACGGAGTCTATAAGCTGTTGGCGGTGTAAAGTTCGGTGAAGCTGTCAAAGCTCTTAAAAGCTAACAGCGTATGTCAGGTCGATAAAAAAAACAAGTCGTGTGACGTCGCAGATCCTGCACATATCTGGTTAAGCGTTTAAACAGAGGTAATAAATTCTGAAAATCATGAATGAGAATGGCTGTGCACGGAACGCCTCGGGTTTTTCCGTGAGTTTGTGTGCTAAGTGACTAAAATTTAGGTGATAATTAAACTGATTCATAAATGAGAATGTAGTCTTGTTTATATATACATATACTTACGTAACCAAAGCAAATTGAACTATTTTCTGTTTTCTTACTACTATAGTTAGAAAAACCCCTACCATCATGTTATGGTTTCATCACGATGTTTTCCTTTACCGAAGGCTCAAGTTAATTGCAGGTGAATTCGACTCACGTCCAGTGACGCGACGTCCGTTTACACCACCAATTGAGATATGTAACGAAATGAAGCTTACGAAGCTCGTAAGCTTGTAGGGTTTTTTGCGTAATCTTGGTTATAATTGTTAAGTATTCCAGCTGCCATAAAGGAATGTTTAGGGGTGTCGCGTTCCAGGATCAAATGGGGTATGTTTAACCGCCGACAGGATAACAGCGAAGTATCTAACTTAACCATGGTTTAAATAAAATCTCTATCGATAATATTATTGATTACCGTATAATTCAATACAAAAGGACCACTCAAGGATAGTGGGTAAAAGGAATATGAGATGAAGTGTAAAAATCGACCCCGAGCTCTGGCAACACGGGTATTTGAACTGTCACCGTGGTGCTTTTTAGTGGCTAGTGTTGGATGTTTGTCAACCGATGAGTGACCACACACCCGTCTCACCTTGCCTAGAGCTTGAACAATGCGTTTACGTGTTGCAATGAGGATCTCAGTTAACGGACAAGGTTCGAATCCCTGCAATGAGCCCGAGCTTTCTAATATCCATCTGACTAACAGCAACTCACACCTTGAATATCTGCCGCCAAATAGGTGTGTTCAAGAAATTGCAGTGGAGAGCCAATCATTTCATTAGGATTAGCGTGTTAACTATATTGGGTCACATCGTTACTTAAGCACAAGTTAAAACTGTGCCCATAGCTATAAAGTTAAAGAGTATAAAAATCTATATTATCTAATACAGTATTTTTATATATAGTTGCAGAGATAAATATATTGCCTTACGTACCATGGTGATAAGGAGTCAATGCATCGTCACCGTGAATCAGGCTACTCTCAGGGCTCATTTATCTAATCTGTATGCAGCTGACGTATAGAAACTAGAAGACACACCATTTGTAGCCTTCGCTATGGCACTTAGCAGTCCAGCGACACTACCTGCCGAGTGCCGAGTTCCTTATTTATACGACAATAATTATGTTCCTTGCGTTGGTATGAACGTATGAGTTAAATTTAGATATGTTATAAGATCAACAACAGCTGACTGAAATTATCAATTTATTAACGTGGGTAAACCCCATGATAAGCACTTTTGGTGTGTCATTTGCATGCAGTGGATTGCTTTCGCATTTATACGAATCGATACTAAATGTAATTTTTTTTTTTGTTTTTGTTATCGTGATTTTTTTTATACTTAATGTTTAACGTTATGGCCATCATCTCACCTGGTCTTAAGTAACGATACGGCCCAAGTTGGTAGACACACTAAACCTGTGGAGGAACTGGTTTTCAAGTTCAGCTGCCGGAAAACACCTAGTGGTATTTGGCGGCAGGTTTACAACTTGAGGGTGGTAGCTACCCAGGCGGGCATTTGAAAAAGCCCTACCACCATGCATGCATGCATGACGTAGTAACTTCCTTTCGCGCTGTTCCAGTTACCAGGTGAAAATAATTAAGGTGCCGTTCATAAAATAAAGGGGTGTCGTTTACTATGACAAAATGTAAAATGGGAGTCACATAAAACAATTTTGTGAATTTTTCATGTTATTACAGATATTTATTAATTCATTAAAGTTTTATTATTGCCAGCAATAAACATTAAAAAATATCAAAATTCGTGTAGGTCCCGCTATCGATTGACATATATCAAATAGGCGAAGGTGTATCTTTTGAGCGTGGTATAGCCAGCTCTGAGGACATTAGAAAATGCCCTAGCGGCAAGCCATGATTCAATCATGATGTATTTCTTTATCAAAATTCAAAGCTCATTTCGGAAAATTTTAGATTATTATAAAAATCGTTCGCTTAGCTAAACATCGGAATTAAATAACATAACCTTAGAATTATCAGTGAGATATGCGACGATAAGATATCTTAAGAATACTCCGCACTCAATAGTAGCCAGTATACAGTGAGTATGAATCACATCACAATCACAAGTACTCGTGTGGAATTACCAAGACGTTCGCAAACTTCAAAAGGATAGATAAGAGATATTATCTAAACCTAACATAATATTCGAGAATAGAATATCTATAGGTACAGAACATGTTATGAAATTATTGATTATTCAGTACGCTGACTCAATATTATCTAAAACAGCGCACATATAAAATTCGTAACGATTCGTGAGTCATAAATATTTCTTTCACTAGTAGTAGAGTAGCGTAAAGTTTCGACATTTTTTTCCTACCCTGCGCGAAAACATCGGAAATGATTATTTTAAAAATATTCCAAGATACTGCGAGACCTTTAAAAATTAATATTTTAACTATAAATTTGCGGAAGAGTTACATAGTTTTTGGATTCAATATTTTTCTTTATCGAGATATAAATTTAAAAAAAAAAACCTTCGGTTTTTTTACGAGGTAATCTTCGGGAATGGATTTTAAAACATGATAAACTAATACAATTTTATATGGAACTCAAATAATATTAGATCGTTTCGCGCCACTCTAATTGATAGCTTGATTGTTTCTTATAGTGAAAATATCTGGGCTTGCGTCTTAGTTCGCGTGGACCTAAAATTTTATTCAATCTTTTTGCCCGTTTTGTAACTTTATTAATTTAAGCTTTGCTCCTATTGGTGGCAACATGGTCTTAAATAGTCTATATGCTTTCCTCAATGATATATAGGTTATACGTATATTTAGAGTTTATAGGTTTTTTAGCGCTATGGCCATTATCTCACCTGATTTAAGTGACGACACAACCCAAATTGGTGGACACGTTAAGCCTGTGGAGGGACTGGCTGTCAAGTGCAACTGCTTGAATACACCTATTGGTATTTGGTAGCAGATTTTTAACTTGAGGGTGGTAGGGGGAAATAAAGGTTCAGTGTGGCCTTATAATATTAATATACATTCTTTACAATTTTAGCTTATAACTTGCAAGAAAACAACATCGATCAAGTTAAATTCGAATCTCTACTTTGATTTTTTTTTAATTCTTTGACAATTTGATTAATTTGACTCAGTGGTAGTGTGTACGACTTCGCGTCAAGGGACCTGAGTTTGAATTCAACTACAATGAGTTTGAGGTTTCGGTGAAGGAAAACATCGTGAGGTTGTGTTCCGGCAGTTGCTCTTGAGAGCCAGTTCCTCCACAGGTTTAGCGTGTCAGCCAACTTGGGCCGTATCGTCACTTAAGATCAGGTGAAATTATGGCTATAACGCTAACCTTAAGTATTAAAAAAAAGAAAATAGCTTTCAGTGAAAGAAAACATTGTGACGGAAGGTTAATTTGTGGGCTCACGCTAAACCTATCAAGAATAAAAAAATAAGAATGTATACTTATAGCATTAGAAGTATAAAGTACAAAGAATTAAATTCTGATAAATGTACAAGCGCGCGTCTCTATCATCGCGTGTCGACATTGTTACGGTAACATTTTGTAGGTCAAGCTCGTATCGCGCGATCGCACGAGCACGGTCAAGGACCCCAAGATTACGTATAATTTATTCACCACACTTATCTGTGTCCGCGACATCGTCCGTGTGGAACCAAAATTTTATTTAAGAACCTTTAACATCGGTCCCTTTGTTCTTAAGTATATTCGTTACAAATAAAAATACTAATATTACCTCCTTTATAATATTAGTACGGATATGGATACAAAATTAAAACGTTATTAATAATTAAATTATATTTAATTACTATAATTGAATTATAATACACAAAAATATAATTTATCAATGCTTCGAAGTTAATTAGAGGTAATTAAAATATCTTTGGCTCTTTCCTTCAAATAAATGCACTTATTGTATCAACCGTAGTTATAAACATTATATACAGTAGGTAAATTCAAATACATTCAACAGTAGAAATTGTAAATTTTTATATATAAGAATTAGTTGACCCGGCAAACGTTGTCCTGTTTTAACTTTGATGAATATTGAATTGGATTTGATTTAAATAATAAAAATAAAAATAATTAAAAAACATACTATAATTACTACTGTAATGCTCTATGCCAACTGACAGTTGTGTGAAATAGATATTGGCGTTAAATTTTTATCAAATTTTCGAATGTTCCACTTAACTTTCTTAATTTTTTCTTTCACAAACACCTCCTGGCGATAATTAACACAACAAAAAAAAAGAATTAGCGAAATTGATCCATCCGTTCACGCGTAATGCGATGACCAATGGAAATAGAGATTCATTTTTATGTATATATATATATATATGTCAAAAAATTTCAATTCTTAAGTGACGATACGGCCCAAGTTGGTAGACACGCTAAACCTGTGGAGGAACTGGCTCTCAAGTGCAGCTGCCGGTGGGCAGCTTGAGGGTGGTTGCTAGCCAGGTGGGCATTGGAAAAACCCCTACCACCATGCTATGGTTTCCTCACGATGTTTTCCTTCAACGAAAGCTCAAGCTAATTGTAGGTACTTGGATTCGAACTCACGTCCCTTGCCGCGAAGTCGTACACACTACCACTGAGCTATCATCGCTTCAATAACAGTTAAAACAGGTCGCGACAAGAACCAAACAGGAATGCGACCCAATCGTAAAACAAACTGCGAAAGTATAAAAGGAACCGGTTCCCAGGAATTCGTCACTAAAGAAACATTAGTGTATTGTGTGTATTGATGTGGTTATTGCAAGCGCCGGCGTTAACACTCAACGCAAGGTTGTAGTACTAGGAAACTGCGTGGGGTACGAACCCCCGGACACCCGCCCCGCGCTTACCACAGCACATTCCCGGGGTTTCTACTTACCATTCATAATTTTTTTAGGCAGCGACATACTTCACCTTTTGTTTTTAAATATATTACCTGTCCATTGGTATATTGAAGTAGGGCGAAGACGAGCTGTAATAAATTTTAAACAATAAATTTATATTTACCGATAATTTATTGCTTACGCAGTCGTTGGTTTTGAATAATCCATTAGTATTTATTTATTTACGGCTGTGTGGTGAAATTTGTTTGTCATGATTTCTGTAATTAGTTTTAGTGATTTAATATGGTCTTTATAATATACTTATTAACTAAAATGATATTCGAATGATTTGAACGGACTCAGTGACCTTCCTGTCATCACTTTTAGTATTAATTGTCTCAGTTGATTCAGTCACCGGAAATGCATTGTCTTCCTGTTAACTGCCGTCGAAGATATGGTGAGTTCTTGCTTAACTGTCGAGGAATAGAGTTGGTTACAAATAAGTGGTTGTATTAGCTTCGAAGTGTAATAAGTTGATCGAAGGTGCTGCAGGAAAAAGGTGTTTTTATAATATGTTATATTACATTTTGAACGAGCGAATTCGTGTAATTTTGTAGAACAAGACAAAATTGTTTTTAAGTGCGTTATTTATTTTCAGACGACGCCGTTTTGGTTAATGACTTAGGTATTGTATTTGCCTTTGAATAATAATATATTAAATATGTATCGTAACTTAGTATTGACTTGTTTCGCTCATTATTATTTTTTATTAACAATATAATTTACTAACATAAAAACAAATTAAAATAGTTTAATTATAATTTTACAAAATTATTATAATATATTACGTATATACGCGACAGCCCTGATAGCGTACGAATGGCACGTGTAACGTCATCGAAATTCAGGGCTCTACCCTATGACTAAGCGAGGGTGGAATGTAGCAGGATTTCGAACACTTAACAGCTTACATTACAATATTCGGAGAAAATCATTAATCTCACAAAGTACAAAACCTTTACCAGAAATGGAGAAAAAAGTGGCCCTTTTGCGGTGTTCTACAAAGAATTTAAAGTCCACGTTAATGACACTGGTATAAAACGATTATAAACAAACAAAAAAAGACCTAGCAAACAAAAACAATTCTCTCATTCAAAGAAAGCAAAAAAAAACAGTGCCAGGTGGATTTCATTGAACGTCGCATTGAGTCATTCCTCCATTCATATTTACTGTTTGGATATTTTGCTATTGAAATAGTTAGTACAAAGGGCGGCCTTATTGCTAATAACAATCTCTTCCAGGCAACTTTTGGATGGATATGTTCCATGGAGTGGAATCAGGGGTATTTCGGGTGTATAACTACAACTTAATAACTTAATAACAACTTAATAACCTACATATTAAAGACATGTGAATTATAACATAGATATAAAGTATACTATAATATAAATATATATTTAAAATACGGACTGCATATAATAATAAGACACAAATGTTAAATTGACATAGAGTACTTGCGTTAAAAAGTCATATAGTATTTTTTGACAGAATTTTTCAATATGCCTATCGTTTGTGCTTTCCTCAGAGAGACAGGTGATGCATTCCATACTGCGCAGCATGGACTGCGAATGAAGATCTTAAATTGCGTGTATGCGTATCGCGAAGGAAATTAAAACGTTTCCTTAGGTGAGAAGGAACGGGAGGGTTCTATTATGTTAATATTATGCAAATATGTTAAGATTACGCAATTGTTAGGTACCTTGTAAGTACGCGAACTTATTGCGAAATTTTACAATTAATATAATTTAATACTATTACATACTACTCACAATAGATTTACCTATAACTTCGGTCACGTAGTACTAAATATTATACTCCTATCCCAGAGGGCTAGTTTGTTTTTTATAGTTTTTGATAAGTGAAGATTTTTCGCCAGAATCACATCTTAGACTAAGTGACGAAGTGGACTAGAATGGTGGACGAGCTAAGTTACTAGAGTAAATGGCTCTCAAATGCAACTGCCAGTACACATTTATAGATATTTGGCGGTAGATTTTACAAATTGATGGTGATAGCTAAATAGACATTAGCAAAAGCCCTACCACCAAGCAATAGTATCATAACAATGTTTTCCTTCACCAAAAGCTTATGCTCACTGCAGGGGTTCGAACTCACGTTCATTGACGCGAGGTCAGTACAGACAACCAACTGAGCCATCATAGCTTCAAATAATGTAATAAATCTGAACCTAACTATTCAGATGTACAGATGTATCTAAGTTACGATTTTAATACGTAGTTAGGACTCTTATGGATATCACTATCGTGATTCACATAGTGTTTGCAATTTCAGTAATCGCAATGACTGAATTTGTAAACACAGCTCTTGCGATATTCTGGGGGTTTTCATATGCGCAACATCTGATCAAATATTTGATTACCACTAATTTCCCATGAAGTGGGCACGCGTCAGTGGATTTTTCTTCTTATTGAGTAATGCTCGTTGACGCTATATATCTATAGTCTATCTAGATATATTTCAAAATAATAGCTAGTACCGCGTTCGATTTTCACCTACGCGATTCGGCAACAGCCCAAGCCGAGGTTTGGTCACTAGTGGCATCCTTGCGCGAGTTGCCCCTCGGGCTCGAGCGCCCTCCGTGCTCGCAACCCTAGTTCAGGTGAAGCTGTAAAAGCCCCTCAGGCTAACAGTGTAGGTCACATAAAAAAAAAAAACTGTTTAATGATAATATATAGTCAACTTAAATGAAAAGTCCTAAAAAAGCTATACTCAAACTAAAATTACATAGTCCAGGTAAACAAAAATGTTCATTAAAAAAAACTACAGGGTCAAAGTAAGTTTTTTGTTTATGGGACCAAATGGCAACTATTCCGCATCAAACCAAAGAAGAACCAAGTAAATCGGATCATAAATCTTAGCGTAATCGGTTCACATGCAAAAAAATACCAATCGAATTGAGAACCTCCTACTTTTTGAAGTCGGTCGAAAATGTTTTTATTGGAAACTCCTATACGTTATTTTTGTAAATTAGATGCAATATATTCACTAATTTAATAGGCACTGATATGTTATGAATAACAAGTCATAGTCCTTACTAATATTATAAATGCGAAAGTGAGTTTGTTTGTAACCCTCTCACGCCTAAACCATTGAATCGGTTATGATAAATTTTGGTATAGAGGTATATGAAAACCTGGAGACGGCGATAGGTTCCTTTTTCTCGCAAAAAACTTATTGGATGTGAGGTAAAGAGAGAGATAAACCTTGTATGAAACTTTTTACCACGTCATCTGATTTATTTGACAAAATCAATATTACCATAGGCGAAGCTGCAGGTAAAAGCTAGTTTTTTCATAAAGATAAATGCTTTATTTAATTAGCCAGGAAAACTTTCTCCTGTAAAGAGTGCAAAATGTTAGTCAAAAATTGCATGACGTGACTGTGGTTTAATCCCTGATACTCTATGGCACTTGACAAAACAATACATGAGTGTGCGAGTAGACGCTGACATGGCATTTTTTTTTACAATAAACTGATATTCTGTGTGTGCTTAGTGTTTTGTGAGGACAATTACAACAATATTAACAACACGCCAGCTCACATTATCAGCTATGGATACCAATCGATACCGCCGCATTGCAAGTAGGTTGTCTTTTCTTATAGTAAATTCCGTTAACAATTCGTGGTTTTAAATGCACTAATATACCTAGAGTTATAGTTTGTTGTCGACATCCACATAGGAAATTTATATAATTTTTATGCATGACACTGAGAAAGTAATTACTGCTTATATTTTGATGAAATATGACACGCTGATATATACTATAATGGCCAATATATAGGATACACGTATAAAATATCACACAAGTACTTACCTGAATAAATTAAGTGGAGATTCTTGTGTTATTTTCTATGTTTGATAACTGGCAAATAACGAAATAAATTAGTGGTACTTTGACTTAAATTTGTATATTTAATTTCTGCCTATTTAATTTTTCTATAGAATGAATTGCATCCGCCACAAAAAAAGTCTTTATGTATCAGCCCATAATATAAAAAAAATAAAACAAACATCTTATTCAATACCTAAAGGTTTCACTTTTTACATACAGCTAAGCATATATTGGCTTGATTTTTGTATTATATATTGTGTATTACAGTGACCATAAGAATTACCAGTAGTTTTTATTAATAATTCATAGCTTCAGTAGCGGTATGGCTACTCTCACGGGATATTAAGTAACGATGTGTCCCGACATGGTGGACGCGATAAACCTATCGGAGGGTAGTTCCAACTACTGGAACACACCTATAGCCATGTGACGGAAGAGTTTCAGCTTAATGATGGTAGCTAGCCAGTTGAGCATTAATAAAAGCCCCACCACTATGTTATGGTTTGCTCACCTCACCGAAAGCCCAGGCTCATTGCTGTCGGATTCGAAAACACGTCTATCGACGCGGCGTCCGTGCACGCTACCAACTGAACCATCATCGCTTTTATTTTTCTAAGCAGCCTTTTATACTGGATATGTGTGTGATAAAGTTATTTAATATTTATTAAAAAATATTAAAAGTGTATCAACGAACGAACGTAGTTGGAAACTGTTAAACACATGTGGAATATCTTAGCGACTAATAGAATCATCCTTGGACCTTTGAGAATTTGATTTTGAAGATGCTGACGTCAGAACGCGATTGACTCATATTTTATTGTATGTTTCCGCACTTCACGCGCGTAATACGAACGCAATATAAACTTAGTGTTTCCTAGTAACGCTTTTTGGTAACCCACAATGAATGTTGGGTTTTCTGATGTTCTATTATACTAATAAATCATCTGTAACGTGTTCACTGTCGAATTTCAGTTCCAGTCATTTGGCTGAAAGTTCTAATTTCAAAAATAATTTTATTTTACAAACGTGAAATTATTTTTCCGAAAGTACTCATCTGTTTCTTGATTAGTGTTATGTTTTCATCGTGTGAATTGAATATTTTCGGTCATAATGGATACGTTAAAAATTCAATACGTTACACAGCTGACACTACAAATCAACGCATCGTCAGTTATTAGTTTGCTCGCTTCCGTTCTGAAAGTGTCGACCTCAAAATTAACCTCCGGTCGTCCGAAAACTTTGGTTGGCAATGACGAATTGAAGGTGACTGTGGAAGCTGACAATACTCAAACTCCGGCTGAGTTAACAGCAGCTGTCGACCTTAAGGTCAAAACAATATTGGTTCATTTGCGTCAAATTGGTAGAGTAGCGTTGGCAAATTTGAAGCGATGATAGCTCAGTGGTAGTGTGTACGGGCTCCGCGTCAAACGACGTGAGTTCGAATCCACCCATAATGAGCTTGAACTTTCGGTGAAGGAAACTTTCGGGCTTTTTCGAATGCCCGTCTGGCTAGCAACCACCCTCAAGTTGCAAATCTGCCGCTAAATACCAATAGGTGTGTTCCAGCAGTTGCACTTGAGAGCCAGTTCCTGCATACGTTTAACGTGTCTACCAACTCGGGCCGTATCGTCACTCAAGATCAGATGAGATTATAGACACAACACTAAACCTTAACTATAAAAAAAGGTAAAAAATATTGAGAAATGGGTGTGTCACGAACTCGATAATAGCCAGCGCGAGGTACGCGTCGAGACGTGCCTTGCACTGCTCAACAGGCGCTCAAACGAAGGAATTTTTAACCGCATTGTTACCTGCAACCAAAAATGGATTCTGTTTAACAATCGCAAGCGTTCAGCAGAGTTGGATCCTGGTAAAGCAGCTAAACAATGTCCTAAACGAAATCTTACCCCTGGAAAAGTGATGATCACCGTTTGGTGGTCTAGTGCCGATGTGATTCATCACGTCTTCTTACCAAACGGGATAAGCATTATATCAGACATATATTGTGAAGAACTGGACACAATGATGGAGAAGCTGGCACATTTCCAATTTCCGTAAAACCGGAAACCGGTTCCGTATTACTTCCAGCCCGAAAATAGGGAATACATCACCATTTCTCTCGTCATCGTTGCCGAAAGGGCCGGCGCTAATATATTTCATAATATTCCAATTTTAGTATAAGTACTGTTGATGTGTGTATCAACGACTAAAAATTACCTAAAACATGATTCGACAGGATTACATAGAGTATTTATACTCGTTTCTCTTATCCAAAACAAATCAAATAAAAAATTGAGAAATTGATAGGATAATTTTATTTGATATCCGACATAACATACGAGCAATGTTTACTAGTAAAATAACACAAAATACGCAACTAAATTTTATATATATAAAATCCTAAATTTTGAAGAGTATGGTGCATTCCGTGATTTCAACATAGCCTAAGTTCGTTTAATTTCGGGCCTGAGTGGCCTCAGCATTCGCCCCGAAAAGTACGGTGAAGCTGTCAAAGCCTTTACGGCTAATAGCGAATGTCAGGTCGAAAACAAAAAAAAAAAAACGTTTAATACTCAATCATTTTGCCATTAATAAAACATTCTAATGATGGAGGTTGCGAAGTGAGGACGCGATGCGGAGGCCGACGACCTAGTACAGTGCAACGTGTCCTGGTGACTCACCACAGGACTAATCGTCCAAGAATGCCATCAGAAGAACTGGAAAACCGTATCCCGTTAAGGGGTCCGAATAGCCACTTGGTGGCATTCTTAAACGTTTAAACGTTACCATTCATGGGTTCCGTATCCATTATTGCATACGGGAAACACGCTGTTAGGTATCTTAATTAGTCACACTATCCTATTTCTGGGATCACTATGATATGAATCTACTTAAAAACACATATGTTTCCATCGATCTATACTAATATTATACATGCGAAAGTGATCGTTTGTATGTTTGTTGCGGTTTCACACATAAACTGATGGAGCGATTGCGATGAATTTTGGTACAGAGATAGATAGGAAGACGGAGACGGTGATAGGCTGATTTTTCTTGCGATAACCTTACTGGAAATGGGGTAAAGAGAGCGATAGACTTTATATAAGATCTTTTTTGCTACATCCGATTTGTTTGACAAATCTATATGAACGTAAAAATACGTAAATACAGTCAAATGAAGTAAAGAGCTATATAATCTTTTTTATTTACTAATTAACATATCAATGGTATAGGACGTTTTATAATACCTGTCTGGATAGCTACCATCCTCGATTTAAAAAACTGGTGCCAAATACCTGTAGGAGTGTTCCAGCGGTTCCACTTGAGAGGTAGTCCCTCCACTAAGTTTAGCGTGTCCATAACTTAGGTCACATCGTTACTTAACATCAGGGTAGATTGTAGTCATAACGCTATAAATCTAGATAGTAAATATTATTTAAGGGAGCTGTTATAACATTAGACAAATATTAGTAAAATGTTGAATATTGTTTTTGTCAAAGGAAACGAATGATGCAATAAAAACTTTCGTAGAAAGTTTATCTCCCTCTTTACCCCACTTTCAATAGCTTTTTGGCTAGAAAAATCCTAGCCTATCATCGTCTGCAGCGTCCCAACTATCTTTATACCAAATTTTATCATAATCGATTCAGCGGTTTAGACATGAGAGCGTAACAAACAAACAAACTCACTTTCGCATCTATAAAATTAGTATAATACTATTGGTTTTTCAAACGGTTCATTTCTTACACCGTACCCTAATTATTTGGCGCCAGGCAAAGTAAAATTGTTGCGGATACTTAACGACTTCAACAAAAAAGAAAATACGGGAAATACCATAGAATTATATTGTTGTTTTTTGCGCCTCGTAACAAATTAGGCGGTCTTATTGTTAAAGAATATTGTTAAACAGAATAATGCGTTAAAACCCAAGTGTCGGTCCGACAGCGGCCGCCCACATGCGCTGTTTCGAGCGACAGAGTGCTAACTGTATCTATTGCGGGTGCAAACAATGTCTAATTGAGTGTGAAGGTACCGATGATAAAAAAAAAAAAAACTTGCATCTACACTGATGCGTATCTGTGTAGATCGGAACACTATAAATATTAAAAATTAAATTAGACACAGTAACATAAACTTTTCTGGACAACCTACACCTCAGTCCGCCCCGTGACCACGAAGGCTGAAAAGCTTTCGAAACGTCGGGATCAAAATTTAATAAATAACCGCGATAAAATCCGTTTAAATTAGTTTTATTTCAATGAATAATATTCGCGTAAACCTAAGAAATCATTTGCATCTACACTATTTAATTAAACTGGTGTCGAATTAAAATTAAATCAAATCAAAAAATCTTTATTCAATTTAGGCCCTAAGAAGGCGGTAATGAACGTCAAGAATTACTACCGGTTCGGAAAGTAACGCAGTCATCGAGAAGAACCGGCAAGAAACTTGATCTGCATCGTTTTTGTTTAAGTCTTATTCTTATGCTTATAAACAGTAATTTAATGTGTTACAGTAAAATTTGAACATATACGCAATATATATAGACAAATCTAGTGTACGTGAGAAAAAAAGGTTTATAATTACATGAATCGATTTCTAAAAAATAGGCTGCTTTAAAAATACTAGAAAATGAGAAGTTGCTTACAATATTTAGTTGCAATAGAGTATAAGTGAATGCACTTATCTATTTACCCACATAATAGGCTCATTACATAGTACACTAGTTGTGTCTGCGGCTTTGTTTGCGTGAGATTATAATTATTTTACGATTTTTGCCAGGTTTTGTAACTTTCTCCTTACAGCTTTAATGGAAACGTAATATTCAATATACTGAAGCTTTCGTCAATGATTTCTCTATCAAACACAAGAATATTTTTTTTAAATCCAACTTATCAGTCGGAATTATTTTTCCTCAAATTATCGCGTTCTAACAGACAAAAAACAAACATTTCTGCTTTATAATATTAATATAGATATTAGATGTATATTACAGTAGTACGATGAGAAATTATTTTCGAATAGATTAAGAAACATTGATAGATCGCTTCAGTTGTTTCGTGTTATAGCTAATTAGCTCATATAGCTTCTGTCACTTTATCATTAGCGTACTTACTTGCGTCCAAGCAAGAGTTTAAGCTGAGATTCGGCCTCTTAAATAACTTATAGGAATTGCCTCTTCGGTTGATTGCCTTCAGCGCTCGGCCTAAACGTTGTTTGAAGTTATCAAAATCCCTCAGGCCAACATAATTATAGGGTCCAAATTTCTTTTCGGTTGAGGTCATAAATCATATATTGCATTAACCTTCAGATTGTATACTATCAAGAATAAACGTGTGTTACATACCACGTCTACTGTTTTTTAATATGGAAACTTAATAATACCACATACTTTAGATTAATAAGATGGAGGGAAGTTGATAACACAGACTACTATATAAGTGCGACGCGAGCGCGACTAGAGTTTTCACCCCACTTGCTATACGTTTTTCGCGAGAAAAAGTAGCCTATCTCCATCTCCAGATCTCAATCTCCAGGATTCCATCTACCTCTGTGCCAAAACTCATCACGATCGATTCAGCGGTTTACGCGTGAAAGCGTGACAAGCAAACAAACTCACTTTCGCATTTCTAACATTAGTGTTATAGTATTATGGCTCTATTTCTATTTGTAGTAGCGTGAAGAGAAATAGCTTAAAAGCTTCCTTAAAGCTTTCTCTAACAAATTGAAACAAAATATCGTGAAATCTTACTTGTAATTACTAAGTTTACTGCGTTCAAACAAACATTACTGCTCGATAATATTAACATAGAAGATATTGATTCGCATACGTAAAAACTTCATGGTTTTTTTTTTTTTCGAAATGACGTACGCTGTTGGCCCCAAGGGCTTTAACAGCTTCACCGAACTTCAGTAACTTGATAGCTTATTTCCAAGCGGTATTGCATCTGTTGATGTAAATATTAACTAACAAACGATTATTTATAATTTAAGTGAACAAGATCCAATAATTAATTTTACCAAACGCCTGTCCTTAGAAAATCGGTGACAAATATTACATTTTATTTATAATAAGCAAGTAATCTATATTAACATTCGATATAATGTAATATCGATTAATAATCGATATATAATGATGTTAATTATATAGCTGATAAGCTTGTTTGTCTCTTTGTTTGAACGCGTTAGTCTTAGAAACTACAGAGCGATTATCAAGGAAGGCTCTACGTTATTCGGCTTCCGCTTCCGCCAATGTGTAAAAACGTTACAGAAATTATAAAATATTACCGAACCGAGCCTCAAGACCTATAAATGCAAGGAAGCACGCCTTAATTACGTCAGTATAGTCAGTTCGATATAAAATAATTATTAATAACAATCAAAAGTAGTGGTAAGACCGTTGCGGCCAACCGCATCTCTTACCGGAACGAGGATTTTTTTTTTTTTTTTTTTTTTTTTATACTTTAGGTTTACCGTTATGGCCGTAATCTCACCTGATCTTAAGTGACGATACGGCCCAAGTTGGTAGACACGCTAAACCTGTGGAGGAACTGGCTCTCAAGTGCTGCTGCCGGAACACACCAATTGGTATTTGGCGGCAGGTTCACAACTAGAGGGTGGTAGCTAGCCAGGCGGGCATTAGAAAAAGCCCTACCACCATGCAAAAATATAGGATGTTTGAAAAAATAAATACATACAAATATTATTTAATATACTATTGGTGTATGAGATACAATAATTAGTTCTATTTATTCTATGATTAATTAATTTTTATCATTAATAGCAATCGGAATATTACGATTATCGTAAATTGGATACAATGATGGCTCAGTTGGTAGTATGTACGGACGACGCGCTAAGGGACGCGGGTTCGAATCCGCCAGCAATGAGCCCGAGTTTTCAGTGGGGGAAAATACCATGGTATGGTGGTAGGCCTTTTTTAGTGCTCGATTGGCTAGTTACTACGTGTATTACCTATAGATGTGTTCCGGCAGTTGCACTTGAGAGCCGGACCCGACAGTAGGTTTAGTGTACCCACTATCTTGAGTCATATCCTCGCTTAACTTATTGGTGTTCCTGGATATCCGTGACGATGATTGTTAAGACGAATCCGCGTCGTTCTGGGAAGGCGACAGATGCCCTTGGGATTTTAGTGGGTATTCCACGCATATTAGGCCGTTTTAAGTGCGATATCTAAATACAGGAAGCTATGATTCGTACTGGCATTGTAAAGTAACCTATAAAACAAGTTTTTATATATAATATAATTAAGGTTTAGCGTTATAGCCATAATCTCACCTGATATTAAGTGACGATACGGCCCAAGTCGGTAGACACGCTAAACCTGTGGAGGAACTGGCTCTTAAGTGTAGCTGCCGGAACACACCTATTGGTATTTGGCGGCAGGTTTACGACTTAAGGGCGGTAGCTAGCCAGGCGGGCATTAGAAAAAGCCCTACCACAATGCTATGGTTTCATCACGATGTTTTCCTTCACCGAAAGCTCGAGCTCATTGTAGGTGCTTGGATTCGAACTCACGTCCCTTGGCGCGAAATCGTACACACTACCACTGAGCTATCATCGCTTCAAAAATTGCGGTAATCTTTGGCACGTACCTAAATCTTTTACCGCTTGCCGAACGTATGTTCTACCGAATCAGGTTAAAGTCACGTCAAAGTGTTACTTGTCCCGTCTAGTTGCGGATTTTGCGAAAGCCGGAGTTTCAAGATCAAAAATTTATTTAGGTAGTTTCATCTGGTTTCAAACTTTTTATATATTCTTTAGTTTTATATTTTTATCAAATACTTCCGGTATATTTCTTGATACTAGTGTTTGAGATTAGGTCATAGTTATTATGCAAAATGAAGGGAAACTCTTCCAAACGCAAGATGAGAAAACTCTTTGCAATATGTTTTCAGTGATAGCAAAAAGCTTATTAATGACTTCAAAACAAAAAAAAAAACTTTTTAACTTTAATGGACACTAAAATTATTAAAAATATTTAAGTTTTTTTTTTTATAATTTATATGTTCAGCGTTATGGCAACAATCTCACTTGATGTTAACTGACGATGTAGTGCAAGATTGTGAAGACACTAAATTTAGTTGAACGACTGGCTCTCGTAAAGCGCTGATATATAGCAATAAAAATTTGAAAATGAACCCTGGCTTAGTTACACATCAAAAAGTTATTCTTGATCCGCTGAAACTTCTCGCGTTGAAACTGCATTTTTCCGATAGCACGCTTCCTACCAGCGACATGATGTTTCGCTACAGTTACATTAACTTCCGGTCATAATACTTTGGAAAGATTAGCATCGCAATATTGACTTCCGGTCATAATACTTTTTACAGCATACAGATAATGACGCTGTGTATTTTCATCTGTATAAAGATGAGAAGGGGTGTTTAGATCTGGACTGGAATAGTAAGCTGCCGTGACGTCAAGGACAATCCAAAATCACTACCGTGCCATGACGCTAACAATATCAATGACATACAAAGAAAATCAAAATAAATCGTTACCAGTTACGTGTTGGCTTTAGTTACACGTATCGGTACTCGAATGATTCACCGTTACGTGAGTTACTTCTAAGTATTGTTGAAGTGAGTAGTATTTTCGTTAATTAATACTACTGCCAGCGTGATAAGTCATCACTGGGTTTTATGAGGATACTATTTTTTGCCCACAATTAATAATAACAGGAATATGAATTAATTTTAAAGTTTCTGCTTGTTACGATCTCGTAGGGCGACTCGATTACGTTTTCATGTCGTATTTTATTGTTAATTCTGAAAGTAATTTGCAGAATAACAAACAGTCACTTTGGAAACCGCCAACCACCAGGTATTACCTCGACCCAACGTCACGATGAACGCATACCTACGAAACGCAGTTACTGTAACGTATTGACGTCAGAGCGCGATATGGGGGAGTAACCGAGGGTAAGCACCTTGTCACCCAGGTACCTTTTGCCTTTTCTAATGTGTACTAGTCTAATTTTTAGACAACTAAATTCGGTTCGGCAACTTACATGACACACACACATACACACAAACACACACATACTTCACTCTTTTTTTTTTTCATTTCTCAGTTATTATTATCATTATTTTTTATATTGTTTAACTTATTTTTTTTTATTTCAATGTTCCCTAATATTTTGTCAGTATCCGGAGGTGGGTGCTGTTAACTGCGACACAGTTAGATTACTAACTACTGCAGTTAGCAACATAAAATTGTACTATATGTTATATTGTTATTTGTACCAATAAAGATTTTTATTATTATTATTTATTTCACATTTTCCGTCTATGTCATGACACAGGTTGTAAATTACACCTGCGGCCCTTTTACTCAACGTCTTCAGGTGAAAGATCAAACCGCAGCATTTACCGCAACCACCCACAACGATCCTGAGCGTTCGGCGACGGAAAACATCGTAATGAAACCATAGCATGGTGGTAGAGCTTTTTGCTCTTATACCGTCTGGCTAGCTAGCGCCCTCTAGTTGAGAATCTGCCGACAAATATGTGCATACGGGTGTGTTCCAGCAGTTACACTTGAGAGCCAGTCGTTCCACTATGCTTAGCATGTCCACTATCTTGGGCTACATCTTCACTTAACATCAGTTATTATATATATATAGCTAATATTTTTAATTTTTATAGAATAGGGGGAAAACGAGCTAGCGGGTCACCTGATGGTTAGTGATCATCGCCGCATAGACACCCACAACAACAGAAGAATCTCACATGATGTTAATTGACGTAGTGGACAAAGACAGTCGACACGGTATGTCTAGTCGAGGGACGGGCTCTCGAGTATAACTCCTGGAATATACCTATAGGTAGGCCTACCATACGTCCCGGTTTGACCGGGATAGTTCCGGTTTGAGATCCCTGTCCCGGCGTCCCGGTCAAAATTTTGATTGCATTTCAAATATGAAAAACACAAATTAAGCGAAAAGCAAAATGAAAATGAGCCTCTTTCTCTTCTGCGTCCCTTTTGCATTTCAAATATGAAAAACACAAATTAAGCGAAAAGCAAAATAAAAATGAGCCTCTTTCTCTTCTGCGTCCCGGTTTTTGCATTTCATATACGAAAAACACAAATTAAGCGAAAAGCAAAATGAAAATGAGCCTGTTTCTCTTCTGCATCCCGGTTTGGCTCTTCGTAATTATGGTAAGCCTACCTATAGGTATTTGGTGACCGATTTTCAATTTGAGGGTGGTAGCTAGCCAGGCGAGCGTTTGTAAAAGCCGTACCACAATACTATGGTTTCCTCACGATGTTTTCCTCCAGCAAAAACTCAAATTCTAATGCACGTCGCTTGACGCGGCGTCCGTACCCCCTGGGTATCCGTATCGTACCCGCCCCTACCAACTGGGCTATCATTGCATCGAATTGTATTAATTCATCGCTATTGTAATAATTAATTATAACATAACTGTACTAACAATAACCCACCCAACCAACCATCATGAAATTTTCGATACACTTTTTCAGGTATATTGAAAAGGACACGCGAGTTTTCATAAGGAACAAAGTAGTACTGTTACAGCTACACTCATATTAACGTAGCCATTGAGTATGTCGGTACTGGTTTTGCCCGCGACATCGTTTGCGTGGAAATGAATATTATTTTACTAGTCTCAGGAAGAGAATTATTATCAAAATGAAAGGTTATCGGTATAGAGGTAGATAGATATTGAAGTGATGATGGCTCAGTTGGTAGTGTATAGGGTCGCCACGTCAATGGAGGTATGTTTGAGTCCGCTTACAATCGGCAACATCGTGAAGGAACTGGTAATATTTTTGTAATACCCACGTGGCTTGCTACCACCGTAAAGTTGAGAATCTACCACCAAATACTTATTGGTTGGTTTTGAAAGCCAGTGTCACGACTACGCTTAACGTGTCCACTGTCTTATCCCACATTGTCAGTTAATATTAGGCGTGATTTTTTCTAAATTGTATGTGTTTTAGGTGTATCCCTGCGCGCGCCTCTGGTCGCACGTACACCCACTGATACAAGCTGATGTGAGTAAGTTACCAGGAAATGGTTTTCCGTCACGAAATCGTGATCGGCATGCAGATTACAAAGGCGGCCCGTTTTGTGAAACTCTGATGTGCGTGGTTTTTCTCCCAATCACATTATCGAAGCGATGCGATACGAATATTAAATATGGCTTAAGATCTATGACTGTATATGTACATCAACTTATCGACGTAGTTATTATAAGACTCAACCAAGTAACTAACTCAACTAAACTAACTCAACCAAGAACTAAACCAAGTTGGTAACTATTAAAGAGGATATTGTATTAAAACACTAATCATAATCACGTGTCTTGTTTACGATCTTATATTAATACTATCGTTTAACCGCGGCTTTTCTCGCGTTAATATTGATTTTGTAAAATATCATGATGCAGTGAAAAGTTTTACACATAGTTTATTCCTCACTTTACCACATTTCTAATAAGTTTTCACGAGTAAAAGTAACCTACCACTGTGTTCAAGGTCCCGTGATATCTCTATAGCAAATTTCATCACAATTCATTTAGCGGTTAAGGCGTGAAACCGTAGCAATCCATACAAACTTTATAGTGTTAGTTTGATTATAAAACATAAGTGTTTGTTTGTATGTTTGAACGCTCTCATCTTAGGAACAGCCAGTGGAATTGTGGAACAATTATTGAAGAAAGCTGTAAGTTTATTATCATTACGCCACCACCAGAAGGAGCTAAGCTGTATTGAAAACTAACAAAACCGTGCAAACATTCTTGAATAATTTTGAGTTTCTAACTATTCTTTATTTTTATTTTTTTATTTATTTAATTTATTTATTTAAAACTATTCTGATTTATAATATTAATATAGATAGGTTTGAGTAGGTAATGACGTGTTATTTAAACTAAGTGGTTTGAGTCATATGAAGCGGTTCATTTGAATTTCAAATTTTTTGGTTTCATTGCATATCAATTGACAAGTGTGAATAGTGTGTGGCATAAGACAGGTAAGACGTGTGATGTAAACAAGTATAGAAGTAATATATTTTTTTACAGTACCAAGTTACTACAGACTTATCATTGCTTTACATATTCTATCATGTGTCGTGTAGTCTGCATTAATTATAATGTTCCGACAGCTTACAGATTTTTGAATGTAATACCTATATCTCACTTGAAATATGAAAGGTTAGCTCGAGATACCTTGTTGAAGTTACTATTCTTGTGGTGCGTTACGAGAAATGGCATGGTGGTAGGGCCTTTTCTGATGCCCGCCTCGCTAGCAACCACCCTCAAGTTGAAAACCTGCCGCCAAATGCCAATCGGTATGTTACGGTAGCTGCACTTGAGAGCCAGTCCCGCCCACAGGTTTAACGTGTCTACCAACTTGGACCGTATCATCACTTAAGATCAGGTGAGATTATGGCCATAACCCTAAACCTTAACTATAAAAAAAAAACAAACCCGTTAAGTAAAAACTTTTAACTGGATACGGAAGTTGCGCGCGCCGAATAACACACGGTGAAGTTGGTTACAACTTAAACTTGTGTTGGCTTGTTTCTTAACTTAAATCATAAACATTCTACATCCATTAATTTTACTAGTATCATATTTTTTATAATTTATGAATTTTATTGGTCGAAACATTTATTTATTCGTAGTACTTATTTCCGTCGCTGAAGCTTTCGACTCTGTTTAAATACGTAAACAGATTATTTTTCATATACACCCCTGAAAAATACGAAATTTCAGGTGCATATAAACGGCTGGTGCCAAGTACGGTGCAATCCAAACGCATTGACTAACACTGAGAAGTAGGTAAGCTGAGGACGGGAGTAACTCTCGTGTCTCTTTTCAAGTCTCTCTGCAGCGTCACATACTAGGCACTGGTTGGTTGGAAATCGCGACATTACTAAAAATAGTAAGTGTGATTTTAGCCATAATCTGATCTGATGTTAAGTGAAGATGTAGCCCAAGATAGTGGACATGCTAAGCATAGTGGAACGACTGGCTCTCAAGTGTAACTGCCGGAACACACCCGTATGCACATATTTGGCGGCAGATTCTCAACTAGAGGGCGCTAGCTAGCCAGACGGTATAAGAGCAAAAAGCTCTATCACCATGCTATGGTTTCATCACGATGTTTTCCGTCGCCGAAAGCTCAGGATCGTTGTGGGTGGATTCGAACTTACGACATTTGACGCGGCGTTCGTACACACTATCAATTAAGGTATCATCGCTTCATATGCGACCTTGGAAGGTTGACTTTCCTCAGGGTTATCATGATTCAATATGTCTGCAGTAGATTTTATCATTTATATGCATCGGCCTTAATGGAAATCTGATGTCACACGGTGTAGGCGCGCGTGCGTAATATCTGGTAACTCATATTTTTCGAAAAATAATAACGTTGTCTCGCTAAACGGGAATGATATTAACCATAATAGAAAAGCTGGAAAACTCTTAGCTTAATATTTTTATGTATGGACTTGACAAAAATGAATTGAGCCGTGAATATATTGCAATATAGTAAAATGTCCACCTACAGCTTATATAAAACTGGGTATTAAAGACCTCTGACCGAATTAATAATTGCATTACCGGCAAATATAAGAAGCGATGATAGCTCAGTGGTAGTGTGCACGACTTTGCGTCAAGGGACGTGGGTTCGAATCCAAGCACCTACAGTGAGCTTGAGCTTTCGTTGAAGGAAAACAGCGTGAGGAAACCATAGCTTGGTGGTAGGGCTTTTTCTAATGCCCACCTGGGTAGCTACCACCTTCAAGTTGTAAACCTACCGCCAAATACCAATAGGTGTGTTCCGGCAGCAGCACTTGAGAGCCAGTTCCTCCACAGGTTTAGCGTGTCTACCAACTTGGGCCGTATCGTCACTTAAGATCAGGTGAGATTATGGCCATAACGCTAAAACCTTAAGTATAAAAAAAAAACATTTCAGAGCCAGTACCAGTAACAGTCTTAACGTGAAGGTCAAGGGATATGTGGTGACTCTTCAGGTGACCAGCACCTCGTGATACCCACTAACATACTACGGCAACACTTCGATCTCCCGGGTTGTCAGAGACCAAGGTACATCTGACACACTTCTAGTACATGGCACAAGAAGTCTTGTATAGATGTTACCATACTTTTTATTTAAACCACCTACTTCACCTCACAGTATCAATATTATTCAAAACCTTTGTATGCTTATCAAAACATTTGCTAATCGAAATAAAACCAATTTAAACGGATTTTATCGCGGTTATTTATTAATTTTGATCCCGACGTCTCGAAAGCTTTCAGCCTCGCGTTCACGGGGTGGACTGAGGTATAGATTTTCCAGAAAAGCTATTTATACAGTTTCTACCTTCAGTTCAATTTTCAATTTTTGCAACACAAATAAAATTTTTATGAATAATAAAGTCCGTTTTCCGTTTAAATAAGTTTTATTTCGATGAGTAATATTCGCGTAAACATAAAAGATCAAACATTAACTGTAAAATAAGTCAGCATTAAACTAACAGACCAAATAAGTATATTTTTGTTATTTCACGTGTGATTCATTACGGTGACAAAAGTTTTATTAAATTACCTATTCTATTTAATGATATATAATTTCTATAAAATATACAGGGTTATTGGTAATTTGTGGTATTTGTGATAGTTTTAACTCCCATATATAAAACTGAATCATTTTTATTATGTTTTTTAAACTTTTTTTTAAATAAGTAAAAAATGCAACAACTAAGTTAATTTAAAAAAGAAAATGTCAATTTGAAATCTCGTTTTTATCAAAAACGATTTTAACACTGGTTATTTATCAATATTAAAACAACAATTGTCGGTCCAAATTTATAAATGCGAGACGTAAAACGGTATTATTTCAATTTTTTTTTTTTGAGATATGTTTCCACTAAAATGCCATAATAAGAATAATAAAACGTTATGAAACTTGGCTTCATTTTAAAGTGACTGAAAAAAAGGTCACAAAAATAGTGAAGCGGCTTGTCAAGATTATTCGCTTCCGTTTCCTAATCACCGGTTACCCTATCTATCAGTTTTCGATTAAGTGTATAGAGATACGAGATGCAAATTGATATTTTATTTTGTGACTAAATTTTTGACGTTGCATTTTTAACTTATTTTGAAAAAAGCATGATAGCTCAAAAATGATTCACTGATGTATAATATGCATATGGGGGTTGTAATTGTCGTAAATAGTCACCCCTATGACCGCCTAACGGGAATACGTTGAATTACCAATAACCCTGTAAAAAAGGTTATACAATTTATTAAAATTTGGTTATAAAATAAATAATAGGTTAATATATAATAATAATACGTTAGGTTATAAAATTACAGTTCATATAAAACGAAAAATAATCAACCAATGTCATAGCGTAAGTTTTAAAACATATTAGCTAAAAAATTATTATTTTTTCGCAACTATATAGATGAAAAACTACAACAACCTTTCTAAATACATAATTTCATTCATATCGTTAGAGTTGTTTCCGAGATACTCGAAATTTATTACTCACTAATTATAGTAATAATTAGATAATAATAATTAGATTTGATAAATTAGTTTCGATTCCTGTACCTATAACTAAATTAAAGCTAATTATTTCGCGTAATTAAAACTGGAAGTCGTGAAATGAAATTAGAGATATGAAAATTTATATTTTAGAGGTGTAAAAGCAAAACCACTTGACTTACTGTACTTATTTAATTAAAATTTAATATTATCTTGTCTTCTTAACAATAAGACATACCTAATTATATGTACAACATCGCCTAGCCCATAAAACGTAATGATTTACACGTAGTTTTTGTTGTAATTAGCCTATAATATTATTGTCCTTTTCTTTTGTTTTCTGCTATTTTAGTTAATTTTTATATATACTGTTTTTTTTTTAATATATATATATTTATAGTTCGTGTGTACTGACACGATTTACTTACAATTATTGAACTGTGAAACATGTCATTGGAATATACACATTATTTTTGTCTTTAAATTTTGTAAACCTACTCATTGTATAATTCTGTTTTGGTTTCGAAATAAATAAATAAATAAATATAAAATAAATAAATAAATTATGTTACTTACCTAGTATAATTAATTTATTGTAATAGATAAGTAAATGTATTGTGTTGAATATAAATATGAATAGAAATGTCTCTGGTCTTCGTTAGTGGGAATAATAATTAAAAAAAGCAAGCCCGCTTCAGTCCAAAATTTAATTTTTTAAATTAAGTATGTATTTAAAAAAAAAAAACTAGTTTGTAGTGCATTTTCTTTAGACCCCTCGTGCATATTTTTGATAAGAAATGGTGTTCAACACTTTAGGAAAATCTTTCCTCCCGGCTGTCTATTCATATTACGGAAGTTCCAATACAGTAAGTAATACAATTTCCAAATTAACACCTCAAACTAAGAAAGTGATTTAATTATATTGTTGTAATTGCTATACACAAATTTGTATACTATAATAATCATACTGCCTTCGAGAGGTTCGATATAAAAATTACCAATACTTTTATATAAATCTGTTTATTATATTTGGCTTATTTCACTAATTATTTTATTTACTACATTATATATTATTTATTATATATATTATAGTATTTTATCTTTATATATATATATATATATATATATATATACTGTTGGTCGGCTGGAAGAAAATGTTTTTTAATATTTACTACTTTTTTATTTAGTAAAATAGAATTTACGTATCATACCAGGACTTGAAATAAGCCAAGAAAGAATTTATTATGTTTGTTGCTCGCTGGATCACGTAGAAGAAAGCAATAGTGACCTTTTGAGTGGTTTTATATGGTTTTAATTACTTTAAATAACTACAATAATCAGGCGCGAACGTGCTGTGGTGTGGAACCGCTTATGGTTCCAAGCAAACTGAGTAATACAATAAAATATATAAGTTTAAACAGTGCACTGCTAAACAAAATACGCTTAATCAGCTGTCCGACTGTGTAATTCCGAACAATACAATTATAATGATTATGAATTATGTCATACATATTATATTTTGCTGGCAAACGTTTTTCCATCATACGCGTATCTGTTACAAAACGTTATAAATGTCATTGAACGAATGACTTTCGATCCGTGCAGACAGCGTGACGCCGCGCGGCCACCTCACAGTGTCTCGTGCGAATCGACCTGCGCATACGCACTTACAATTAAATACACTGTAAACTGTATAAATCGACAACTATTAGGCATCGTCTATTATTGACGCGAAGCTCGATAGGTGGGGGACGCTTACAACAAGGAGGGGAGTGCTGGGGTAGCGCAGTAAACACCCCGTGTTTGTTTTTCCATTGAACGTGCGTTCTCTAAACCGAGAAGCAGTGCCGGAACTTAACTTGCAAGTGCCAGAGGAACATTTTCTCGCCCACCGCGCCCTCAACTATCCCTCTATATACAAAAAAATAATTAAGTTAATAACTAATTAATTTTATTCAATTTAAAAATTACTTTGTACCAAAAAAAATTTTTTATACTGATCTTAAGTGACGGTACGGCCCAAATTGGTAGACACGCTAAACCTGTGGAGGAACTGGCTCTCAAGTGCAGCTGCCGGAACACACCTATTGGTATTTGACGGCAGGTTTACAACTTGAGGGTGGTAACTAGCGAGGCGGGCATTGGAAAAAGCCGTACCACCATGCTATGGTTTCCTCACGATGTTTTCCTTCACCGAAAGCTCAAGCTCATTGTAGTTGCTTGGATTAGAACTCACGTCCCTTGACGCGAAGTCGTACACACTACCACTGAGCTATCATCGCTTCAAGTATCTTAAGTTGCTGTAGACTAAGTTGAAATGTACACGTAAATTAAGTTCAGAAGGTAACACTTACCGTCAAATCAAATTAAGTCACTCTCGTATTTATGTAACTTTCCTACTGTATGGTAATAAAGTATTTATTATTTTTCACTTTTATTTTATTTTTATCACCGCCTTTATCAAGTCGGATTCGAACTTGTCGTCTGTCGGATATGAAATAGCTAAGCCCGAAACTGTCTAGTATCTATGTATTTTACATCCAAAATTAAATATACACCATCGCTGTTAACACAAAATAATTATTCACGCATTATTTTGTTTACCGGAAATGTTTACAAAATAACAGAAAAATTACGAACGGAAACTAAAAGAAAATTACGATACTGTACAAAATAAGGTACACAGAACATAGATATTAAAATTATTTATTTTAAAGATTACAGTAAAACTGGTGTGAGTACATATGTACCACGTGGGAAGTAATACTTCTTTAGGAAAATATTTCTAAAGTTTTCAATCGGTTTGAATCGAGTAGAACGTTTAGGTCGTATCAAATACGAATAAAAGTTTGAATAAATAACATGCACAAATTTTACAATATAGTTACTGTCATGGGGCATATCTTTAACAGTTTTTAGAATGTTACAAGCAGTTACGTACCGATAGCACTGCCGATGGTTATTATAAAGGATATCGAACCATAAGTGTTAAATGACAGAGACTAAATTAGTATAAACACTTTAAAGTTCGTATCTATTAGACGCCGGTTACCTGTCGCCAGCTTCTCGTCATTAGAAACAGCGCATCTTCCAATATCGTGTTAATATATAGATTTCTTTGAACCTCATGAAGTGTGAGGGCCTTGGATGGCTTCACCGGATTTGAAGGCGCGTACAGAAGGCACTCAGCCATAGGGCAATACCGGCGTAAGGGTGTTAAAATGAGCACACATCAGCTAACAGCACACCGATTTATAACCCCCACGAATATTGAAGCGATGATAGCTCAGTGGTAGTGTGTACGACTTCGCTTCAAGGGACGTGAGTTCGAATCCAAGCACCTAAAATGAGCTTGAGATTTCGGTGAAGAAAGACATCGTGAGGAAACCATAGCATGGTGGTAGGGGTTTTTCTAATGCCAGCCTGGGTAGCTACCACCCTCAAGTTGAAAATATGTCGCCAAATACCAATAGGTGTGTTCCGGCAGCTGCACTTGAAAGCCAGTTCCGCCACAGGTTTAGCGTGTTTACCAACTCGGGCCGTATCGTTACTTAAGATCAGGTGAGATTATGGCCATAATGCTAAACCATTAGTAACAAACAAAAAATAATTTAAGCTAATCTATCTATCTATACTAATACTATAAAATGGTATAGTTTGTTTGTCTGTTATAACGCGCTGATCTTATCAACTACCTGTCAGATTTAAAAAAATATATTTGTATTTGATAGAGCATTCACAGAGGAAAGGTTTAGGATCACGCTATCTTCAACAGGAAAAAGGTGTATTGAAAAAGTAAGAGGAAATGGTCATAAATGAATACATCAAAGAACATTTATAAAAAACTAGCTTAGCTTTTATATTGATTTTGTCCGACAAATCGGATGGCGCAATGTAAAGTTTCATACAAAGTTTACCCTTCTTTTTGCCCCACTACCGATAACGATTTCGCGAGAAAAATTAGCCTATCTCCGTCTCCTGGGTCCCATCTATCTCTGTACCAAAATTCATCATAATCGATTGAGAGATTTAGACATGACAGCGTAACAAACGAACAACTCATTTTCGCATTTATCATTTTGGTAATGATAGAATGCGGTCTCTTACATAACCTATGTACTTAGTGTGCGAATGCGATATGCAATGTCTTGCGGTGGTGTCAGTGAATGAGTAACGTTCCCATCCAACCATTACGGTATCTATAACATTAATGGAGCGTGCATAGTGTATGAGTAAGCGGTTAGTTGCGTGAGGAACGTACGGGCTACGGGAAGCGGCCATTTTATGAGTATGCACGAGCGGTCGGAGCGCGACGCCACGCTGGCTCGGCACCTGAGAAATATTTGCACGTCGCATGTTCCTTTATACCACTATGTTGTTAAACTTCTTGTAGAAGGGCTTTTAAATTCTGACATGCAAACTTATTGTATGACGAAAAGTGATACAAAAATATAATTTTTTTAAATGTTTACGGGCCTCATGTTTTGGCTACATTCTACCCGATGTTAAGTGACGATGTGACCCGAGATGTTGAGCTCGCTAAGCCTAGTGGAGGGACTGGCTCTTAAGTACAATTCTGCCGGAACACAGCTATAGGTATTTGGGAGGTGTTTTTTTTTTTTTTGTACTTAAGGTATAGCGTTATGGCCATGATCTCACCTGATCTTAAGTGACGATACGGCCCAAGTTGATAGACACGCTAAACCTGTGGAGGAACTGTTTTACAACTTGAGGATGGTAGCTAGCCAGGCGGGCATTAGACAAAGCCCTACCACCATGCTATGGTTTCCTCACGATGTTTTCCTTCACCGAAAGCTCAAGCTCATTGTAGGTGCTTGGATTAGAACTCACGTCCCTTGACGCGAAGTCGTACACACTACCTCTGAGCTATCATGGCTTCGATGTTTATTATTTGACTTGAGGGTGATAGCTAACCAGTTGGGAATAAAAAGACCTACTACCATGATATGCTTTCATCATGATGTTTTCCTTTACCGAAAGTCGAAGCTCATTTCAAGTTGGATTCGAACTCACGATCCTTGACGCTCCGTCCGTATACACTATCTACTAACTGAGTTATCATCGAAAAAATGTAAAATGTTTCTCTGTAATAGAAAAACTTCACTGCTGTTGTGTTTTTACGACACAACCTGCTTTTGTAATCCTATTTGGGCATAATGACTATACTTCATCTGGTGATAAGTTGAGGACGGTCCAAGAACGTTGCCCACTGACGTAATGTCTCCACAGGTTTAGCGTGTCTATCCACTTGGGCCGTATCGTCACTTAAGATCAGGTGAGATTATAGCCATAACACTAAACGTTAGATATAAAAAATAGTACGTAATATAGCGTCTGTCAGTTGCGACTGTTATGCCGACCTGTTTTTGATGTTGATAAAACATATTGACCTATCCCCCGTCTTGCTTGTCCTAGGTTCGATCCTCCGGCTAGGAGTTGGTAGGCGCCTCTGCTCGCACGATACATTGCACCCCAAGTCACCACATGTCCCTCACACCTTTGGCCTGGGCCAGGGTAATGCGTTTGCGCGTTGCGTTGAGAAAGTCCGTAAAGACTGGGATTTTAAACACCACGTTAACAAAACAAGTGTGGTAGGGGATCACGGTTTGGTTCCGTCACGATGTTTCCTTTAGCTTAGGCTCTATGCTGGGCTATTCACGCCATTTGTCACTGCTTCCATAGACACTATCAACTGACTTTATACGTATCATAACATATTGTCATTTGCCCGTGCATTGCTTGCAAAAATGTAGATTATATCAATTTTAGCTAAGGCTTGTTATAATAATAGATGAAAAATTAATACTGCAGTAATTATTTGGTAGGACTAAAAAGGTAAATAATTACTATTCTCGATTTTTTAACTAGGTATTCGTACTTTACACCCAGTACTCTATTCGTTAAATGTTTCTTGGAACACATAATTTACGTTCTAATTGGTCATACACTGGGTTTTTACATAATTCATTGTAAAATATGTTAAAATATTGACATGCAGCGGAACTTATATGAATTTGGCACAATCACTCTACAGTTTGTTGAGCTCTTTGGACTTCCTAGAATAAATTATTAAGTGATTACTCAGCAATCTCATGGTTCATTGTATGTTCAAACCTAATGAACACTCAACCGGTGTTTAAATAATATAATCCAAAGTTCAGAAATGCTTTTACCTGCCACAACGTTTTAAGTGAGTGCGGTTTCTTTAATTAGATATCCGATAGAATATTAAAGAACATCGCTATTACATACGTATATATATTAACTGTCACTCGCCCGATAAGCTGACCATACAGAAGTAAATAAAAAATTATTGTGAAAGAGACAATGGAATCTAAGTAGTAAGAACATTTCTGGTTCGAATGGTCAAAGTCCCATCCTCATAAGTTCAGCAATTTTGACGGGATTAAGCATTAAAGGAACCGTATTAACTTTCGTGTATTTCAGTAAAGGGCAGTGTATTTAAGTTCACTATAAGACCTGTCATATTGTACGGATTGGAGTGCTGGGCTAGTGAGAAGAGAGATGAGTGTCGATTGTATGCAACATAAATGAGAATTTTAAGTTGCATGTGTGGTGTTACAAGAATGTACAAAGGAATGCGTATGTTACAGGGAGTTTGAAAGTGGCGCCACTGGTAGAAAATTTGAAAGGAAATCGTTTCTCTTGGTTTGGAAATGTTATGAGAAGAGAAGAAACGTATGTGTTGAGAACAGTAATAGCTATGTCTGTTGAAGGATGGAAAGGTGACGGAAGTGTTACGAAAATATGGATAGAATGCGACAGGAATGAGATGAAAGAAGTGGGAGTGAGTGAAAAAATGTCGGTTGATACAGATTTGTGGATGAAGAAAACGTATTCCATCGACCTCAAATGACCTGGGAACAGGACAAGAAGATAAGGAATATGTTAAACCGCACTTTAGTTTGGACAACCATTAACATGTAAGAGGCGCCATCTATAAACAGTCTGTTTAATTAAAATAACAGCTATTTGATTGTTTATTTTTATTATATTTTATTAACGTAGTTTTGAATATCCTGTTCTTTATAAACTTCCTTATGGCAAAGCACAAACGCTTTAACGGGGCTTAGGACAAAGGCGAGAGGCAGGTGGTAACACTGGTCGGATGATAAGCACCGGACAATACTCACTAAAATGCATCGCGGTGACGCTGCAAACTCCCGTGTTGCCACAGACCAGAGAGCGTCCACATTACTTCTTGAGTTATATTTGCAAATGTAATTTATTACTTAATCACATAAATTAAATTCAGTACTATGTGGTGTTCGATCATGGTAATACGTAAAATATTCACTCAGGTCGGTTAGTTTTTTTATAACACTTCTCGAGCAATGAACCGGCATAAAGGTTCTGCCAGTACGTTGGTTGGACTTTTTCTAATGCCTATTTAGTTTCGCTATTTTCCTCAAGTTAAAAATCTGCAGTGAAATACTGTGGTTTTCGACAATTGCACTTGAGAGTCAGCCCGTTTCAATTTGGATTGTCACAAAAAGTTTTGTGGTCAGCGCTAATTAGGAAGTCGCCATTTTGTCAGAGGGTTGTTTGAACTTTACAAGATGAGTACAATATTTGATCACCGTGACGTTGGCAAAATTATGTCTCGACAAACACAACTGAAAAAAAAACTAAACTAATGATTAATCAATGTCAACGTATATGAACCATGCGTTAATGGACACGAGTTCAAATCTCTGTAGTTCAATTAAATAAAATATCGTGATCAACCGTAGGATGATGATGGATATTATCTACCACCCTCAAGTTGAAATTCTGTTGCCAAATACCTGTGGGTATTATTAGGTTTTTTTGTCACTTCTTTTTTGGGGGTAGACTAATTCTCGGAACTTGTAAGTTCAAATTTTTTTGTACCCTTTGATGTCTTGAGAAGAAAAGCGAAGTAAATGTTTGTTTTATTGTTTAAAAATGTTATATCTTTTTGTAAAACGATAATAGCTCAGTGGTAGTGTGTATGACTTCGCGTCAAGGGACGAGGGTTCAAATCCAAGCACCTACAATGAGCTTGAGCTTTCGGTGAAGGAAAACATCGTGAGGAAACCATAGCATGGTGGTAGGGCTTTTTCTAATGCCCACCTGGCTAGCTACCACCCTCGAGTTATAAACTTGCCGCCAAATACCAATAGGTGTGTTCCGGTAGTTGCACTTGAGAGCCAGTTCTTCCACTGGATTAGCGTGTCTACCAACTTGGGCCGTATCGTCAGTTAAGATCAGGTGAGATTATGTCCATAACGCAAAATATTAAGTATAAAAAAAAGCGCGCTCCAAAAAGTTCGATGAAGCTGTGAAAGCTCATGGGGACTAACAGCGTTCATCAGTTCGAAAAAAAGCACGTTATGATGGTGATATTCATCATAATGAAATAATAGAATGGTGATATGGTATTTTCTAATACTTGCTTAGCTATCTAACAGCTAGAGTAGTGAACGATCTACAAAAAACACCTAGATTCATTTTTGGTGATTTCACTTGATTAAATAATTTAAAAAAGTAACGAATATTAAATCTTAATATTGATATTTATGTTATTCCAAATTTTTAAGAGCTCAATAACAGTGTTACGATTCGTTTGTAGCCCTTGGAACTCAAAAACATAGGTTTTTGGTGAAAACGCTATCGACGGTTAATTTCACTTTAACCTTGAATACATTTTTACTAAGTTAACTAACCAAAAAATTACTTTAGACCTTTTTGTTAGGACGTTAAATTATTTTGATATATTAAAAAAAAAAAATGGTCGGGTAGACATTAAAAAAATTAACATCCCTAAAATTTTGTTTATAATGAACCTTGAACTCAAATTAGTTTTGAAGGATTCAATTTGTAAAAAATCATTTTTGTTGAGTGTTAAACTCCCAACAAAACTTATTCAGAACTTTACAATACGACCTATTTTTCGTATGTTATGTTTTGATTCATGATGATTGATTCATCATGTTACTGGAAAATCGAAAAGTGCGTTGCGGAGCGAATTAATATGAAAATCAGAGCGCTTCTCTTCACAGACTCATATTAATATCTAAACGCAACCTTAAAAAAACATTAGTAGTATGATAGAAACAATTTATTTATAACCGGTATCGATAACAAAGTACAATTCAGTTATAATTTAAATAATATAAATACAATGTATAGATTTGGTTGTATTGTGTATATACATAAAAGAAGATTGTATGTTTATTGAAAACTTCGAAAGATTCCCGTTTGGATCCCATACAGCACGATCGTAAGCAATGAATCAACGCGGATCTCCCACGATGTTATTTACCGATTCTCGTAACGTATATAGACTGGTCATAATTCAATAGGCTCGTGGGGTTATAACTTAATAAAAGATGTAAACTTAGAAAATTCCCAAAAAAATATATTTTTATATAGAAATTTATGAGGCGGATCAACCTAACCGGAAAAGCTAACTAAATGTTAGACTATACAATATTGATAATTGTTTTAATTTATCAAGGACCTAGTAGAACTCGAGACTAACTCCCACTACTGAATGGTTTTAAAATTCATTCATATATTCACGTCTGAAGCCAACAGTTTAGTGACGATACTTCGAGAGAAAGATAATTCGTTTAATATTTACGTTCTCCAAGTGATTTTTTGGCAAATGTCATTGGCTCTTCACACGAATAAATATGTTCAAATCAATCAGAAAACCAAGCTGGTATATATAAATTATATAATGTTCATACTTCAAGTAATACTTACAGCTAACGTATGCAACTCCAGTATAACCTAAACCAATGACAACGACTTCTAATTAATTAGTGTAATGATTTCTTATGTTTACGCTAATATTATTCATTGAAGTAAAATTAATTTAAACGGATTTTATCGCGGTTATTTATTGATTTTGATCCTGACGTTTCGAAAGCTTTTCAGCCTTCGCGGTCTCGGGGCGGACTGAGGTGTAGGTTGTCCAGATAGGTTCATGTTACTGTGTGTACCTTCAATTTCATAAATTATATACAATCATTACAATAGTAATTATAGTATGTTTTTGAATAATATATTTTGTTTATTGAAATAAAGCTAAGTGAAAAAAAAAATTGAAGGTAGACACAGTAACATGAACTTTTCTGGACAACCTACACCTCAGTCCGCCCCGTGACCACGAAGGCTGAAAAGCCTTCGAAACGTCGGGATCAAAATCAATAAATAACCGCGATAAAATCCGTTTAAACTAGTTTTATTTCAATAATTAGTGTAACTTGAAATCTGCCGCGTTCACAGTAACCCTGAATCCGCACATTTATACTGGCAACACTGAACTTAACACAATTATGTCAGCATCGCGGTACGCTTTGCTTGTATCGCGCGTGTGTTACCGCACACGGCGTGCTTGACGCATTACATTTAACTCGAAATCTGCTTGGACAATCTAAGTAAAGATGCCGACGGCTGTGTCACTGCATAGCGGCGTCGCGCCACGCCTCACCATATGGTGATGCGATACTCCAAGAATTTGAATAACCCTCTCCCACGATTTCGCATATTTGCGTATAACATACGATTCAATCGACGACGAACATCGGTTGTCTATTGCCCTGGCTAATACATTTTTTATTTAGCTAAGGCTTAGCGTTATGGTCATAATCTCACCTGATCTCAAGTGTACGGCCCAAGGTGGTAGACACACCAAACCTGTAAACTGGCTCTCAAGTGCAACTGCCGGAACACACCTATTCGTGTTTATCAGTAAAAGCCCTGCCACCATGCTATGGTTTCCTCACGATGTTTTCCTTCACCGAAAGCTCAAGCTCATTGTAGGTGCTTGGATTCGAACTCACGTCCCTCGACGCAACGTCGTACACAGTACCACTGTGCTATCATCGTTTCAAAATTATGTCGGTCTTGGAGCCTATCAACAACGGAATACCCACCGGTTGATCCCGGGAATGTGATAATTGAAAAATGGTTTCATTGCCGGGATTACCACTCTGTGTATGGGGTTGCGACCGTCTCAGGTACACATTCCAAGTAACCGCCTGGTCTCTGAGTATATACTGGTCATGAAGCAAGTACGTAACCACAGACTGACAGTCGGTTAACAATCCGTTGGAAATTGTCACTCTGTTGTCAGATGGACAGCAAACAGGTACACGGCCCATCTTATAGTATATGGTTACCGTCGCCTATAGATAGGCGTAATACCTGATATTATAGCCAATATGTGGACCTTGTCGTATGGAGCTGATTCTCATTCACTATTCCGGAAGACAAATGCTCATAATGAACCTTTATTTTGCGGCACTTTACCCCCTACATTGGTCGCTAACCAGTCGGGCAATAACACTACCATCAAGCGTGATGTTTCAAGGTTTACATGGTTAACCATTGTGAGAAAAAAAAACCAAAAGTGTGACCAACAATCGACAGAACCTTGCCGGTTACTCGGCAGGATGCACCGCGGCAGAAGAGGTTGCCTTGGGTAACTCATGGTATTTGATACCTCTTACACCCCAATATAAGGTAAATTTACTTTGTAGGTATAGCGTTATGTCCACAACCTTATATGATGTTAAGTGAGGACGTGGCAGAAGACGGTGCACATGGTAAGCCTAGTAAGCAATGATAGCTCAGTGGTAGCGCGTATGAACGCCGCGTCATGGGATGTGAGTTTGAATCCAACCAACTACAGTGAGCTTGAGCTTCTGGTGAAGGAAAACATCGTGAGGAAATCATAGCATGGTGGCAGGGCTTTTCTTAATGCCCGTCTGGCTAGCTGCCACCCACAAGTTCAAAATTTACCGCCAAATACCAATACGTGTGTTCCGGCAATTGCACTTGAGAGCCAGTCTCTCCACAGGTTTAGCGTGTCTACAAACTTGGGCCGTATCGTCACGTAAGATCAGGTGAGATTATGGCCATAACGCTAAACCTTAACTATAAAAAAGGACCTGCCTCTGAAGTGCAACTGTTAGAATATACCTTTGGGTAATTCGTGACGGAATTTTAACTTGAGGGTGGTAGATAGCTAGACAAGTATAAGTATTAGCCATAATAAGGTTTCATCAACACGTTTTACTTTACCGAAATGTCAGGCTCATTACATTCGTATTCTTAGAAGCTAATGTGATAGGAGTGTCTCCAGCTCCTACAGAAATGATAGATGAAACGAACCGCGCTACTATACCGTCGTGCTGGGGGGGGATATCTGACCCATGAGCGATATGGACTGTACAGCATATATGCTGTTTCCCCGGTCTTCCATCAGTGGCGTGCACAAAGCACGGTTCCTAGACTTCCTGTCTTGTACAGGTATCGCCCGGGTGTGGACGTTTCGGATATATCATGAACAAGATTGCACGGAGGGAATCAATGTCATGCGTACAGCGCAGCGGAAGATACTGCACAATATACTTTCTTTCTCTTCCCGTCTTACTATAAGCTTGGCTGAGAGGGTCGTTTTGAGGGCCTATCTCGTTCGTCACTACATCCTTCCGGCCGTCTGGAGGGTAGCTTGCTATGCTGCCCGTGATTGCTAAGTCGAACCCGCGACGCCGTAGGAAGGCGTAGGAAGGAAAAAAAATGTTATAAGAAAAAAATTTCAAGTTAAGTTAACCTTAAGTTATTATTTAAAGGATAACTTAATAAAATACTTCGCATGCCATTCTAAGTATTTTCTTTACCGACAGGGAGTTGCAAGTGTCCCCGTTGCACCATTTTGTCAAAACATAGGTAATATGTAAATGTTATAGGCAACAGTCTGTCGTCGTGTTGTCGAGGCTAACATTACTCCCAGCTAAATAACTAGGTTGTTACTCCTCCACCTCTATTTAAGCGACGACACTGGAAGCCCTTTCTCTTCTATCATACATTACTTTATTAACATTACTATTGTATTGTGGACGGACGGTAAATCATCAATGGATGCTGTTATAACCAATATTTAACATATGTTTTTAGGCATAAAAGAAAACGTGTTACCGTGGCTTTATGCTCGAAAAGTACAGGTCAGGAAATTCCATGCATTTGTGCATTTCCGGTCTACGAGGCCGGTTTATGTTGTAAATCAGATAAAACTTGACCTGAAAGTCGAAACAGGTTCCTTAGCACAAAGTTATATGTTAATCTCTAAATAGTATAAGACGTAGTCATTGACTAACGTTGTCTCTTCCTTTTTCTGATACAAAAGGTTTTGACATGATTTTCTCTAATATAAAAAGCGAGAAACGAGGAAGATTTATTTAAATATCATTAAATAGTATAGTGTTCAAAATATTTAATTTATGACAGGGTATAAAAAAATATATATATTCTTAGATGACCAATTCCATACACGCAAAGAGTCGGTGCGAAATTCCACCTTCTGTACACGCAGTCATCTGCAGCATCGAAGCTTACGAGACACTGTGCTGGACGGACGCTCTCAACGACCACAACAAGCGTGTGTTGCGTGCGAATGGTAATATGCTATGTGTGTATGGTAGTCGATCATGACAACGGCTCAGAAAAACACGCGTAGTGATCTCAGTATAACCTGTAACGAGACTATCTCTCCGCTTAAGTAAAGATATAAATTCAAATTCAGTTCAAGTTTAAGTTAAAGTTCAAGTTAAAGTAAAGTAAAATCAAAATTCAGTTAAAGTAAATTCAGAATGGATCTCGGACAATTAATCAACACAAATTGTAGAGAAGAAAAACTAAGGAAAATGAAAAGCAACAAGGAAAAAGAATCAACTGACGGTTGCCATGGAGACGCTTCAAAACGTTTTTTTTTTTTTGCAAATGGACGACGGCACTACGGAGTTCGGCCACAGGCAGTAAGGCCTTTTTACCCCCGCCATTGTTGATACACGATCCAGCGGTAGAATTGGCCCATACACATATTAAGCCCGTTTTATTTTCCAAGAGGTGGAAAAATTTCGTCAATGTTCCAGAAATAACTAAGAGTCGAAATGAGTGAGTTCTTTGCCTCCCCTTTTCGGCGAGTGAGATTTATGTGAAATATTGGATGCCTCGGGCGTCCATCAACTACGTGAGATTTAAAAAATGCATACGTTAAATTTATTTTCTCAGTGTAACCCAGTTTTCTTGCAATTTTTTTGCACTGTTTCTTGCGGCCAAAAAACCACGTGATATTTGCCGAGCTCCCGCCTCTCTTTGTGAGTGATTATCGGGTCAGTCTTTCCCCCCATGCCCCCCAAACTCCTCACATAATAAACGGAGGCGCCTTAAGAGCGTTCTCAAGCCTAAAATCTAATAAAATAGTCTTGATCTCAAAGTTAAGAAGGAGCTGAATACACAAGGAAAGCTACTTCCGTTGCTATCATTTACTACATTACGGCTAATTAAGTTACTACATAGGTAACAATATAGACCAAAAACTATATGATGGGCCCTGTCTTACAAAATAAATAATCAGAAAGATGGAGGTATGCATACACATTATATAAATTCAGACGGGTCGTTGGCATACACGTCCATATGTAAATTAGTTCGAACTGGAAGGCGGTTGAAGATTGCCGGGGTCGTGGGATAGTGACGCCCCGGAAGGCAACCGCATACTGAGGAGCGTCCTGAACAACCAAATGTCCTTTACATAATTTTAAGCATTACCACTCGATTATTGCGGTTCGGGCTATGAATTATCATCTCTACACAAGTATGACAAGGCAAAAAAATCTTAAAAAGTTTCCTATTATATTCAGAAAGCTGACATTTATGAAGTTAATAGAATAAAGTAAGGAATAATAGATAACTTAAGATTGAGAGTTATTTCTGTCTATAAGGTTTAGCGTTATGGCCATAATCTCACCTGATCTTAAGTGATGATATGGTCCAAGTTGGTATACACGCTAAATCTGCGGAGGGACTGGTTGTCAAGTGCAACAGCCAGAACACACTTATTGGTAATTGTCGGCAGATTTTCAACTTGAGCGTGGTAGCTAGCCTGGCAGGCATTAGAAAAGCCCTACCACCATGCTATGGTTTTCTCACGATGTTTTTCTTCACCGAAAGTTCAAGTTCATTGTAGGTGGATTCGAACTCACGTACCTGGACTATCATTAGAGGTTGTATAGTTGGATAACGTGTTACAGGTTTATATATTTATAAGAAAAATGTGAACTAAAAAATATTCAAAGGTAAGGAGTATTTAAGATAATAAATACTGGTACATAATCCAGTTGTATTTTGTGTTATTTGTGTTGATAACAGATTGATGTTATACTGTAAAAACTTAATAAAATACACCGACAGAAGTGAAACCTTAAAACAATAACCAGACAATTGTTATATTTGGATATTCAAATTAATTGTTTGAACTTTAATTATAACTCGTAAATCAAAACTGTTTACAGCGCAATAATTTATACTGGCAGGAAAAGATATAGCGTATACGTTAACACGTCACGTGACCATGTCGATGACGAATTACATGAATTCGCTCCCCATCCAAACGGCGCTATAGAAGCTTTCACTTGGAAAATTCGTTTTTTCCTAACTGCAAAGTATGTTTGTGTAAAACTCTCATGAACTGACGTGTTGCCAGCAAACCACTGAAAAACACTACGATACAGGCTCACCTGTCGATGAATCTTCTTCAGGAAAACCAATAGGAGATTCCCGAGTTTGAAAACTGCTATTTGGTTAGGCCCGTCTCGGTTAACTTTGAGAACCACTAGAATAGGTCATATTTATCATGAAACGTCTAGGTGCGACCGCAAGCGGAGTCATCGACCTTATTGCGGTTTTAGAAGTTGTATTATAAATTTCAAATATAAGATACTATAGTATTTATTTGTTACAATCTTTCAATATACTTATATATACTTTGACTATATCTATCGAAAAATAATTATAAAGTTTCTTTAATATCTCGTTATTCATCTAAAACCTGTAAATATCTAAAATATGTCGCATATTTGATTTTGAAACTCGAGGGCGGTCGCTAACCATTTGGGTAATAAACCTACCAACTTGTGACGGTTCAAGCACTATATTGTTAACCATATAACCATAAACCAAAGGTGGGACCAACAATCGCCAGGTTTGGATAACTCAGACGGTAATCTTTTTTTTTATACTTAAGGTTTAGCGTTATTGCGACAATCTTACCTGTTGTTAAGTGAAGGCGTGGACCAAGATGGTGGACACGTCAAGCCTAGTGGAGGAACTGGCTCTCAAGTGCAACTGCAGGCACCACCTATAGGTACTTGGCGGTAGATATGGCAATAGTACATATTTGACTGACATTTGTATGAAATAGATTGTAATTAGAACGTAAATAATTTAATTGCTGTCATATTAATTGAACAGGTTGTTAATAGGTACCCTCTGTATCTTGAAAACGATAAAAAAACGTTAACTTTAAACTATTCACCTATGTCTATCTACACCGGAAAAATTATGTTTTTTTTTTATATACACAATCTTTTCTTAGGTAGGTGATTTAGTTTCCGGTATAGTAGCTAGGTATTACATTAAAAAATAAAAAGGTAGTTTTTTTATTTTATTTTTTTATTGTACTATTATGTACTGTACTGTTATGTATTGTACTATTACACACCTTTTTCACTAATTTCCATATCTGCCACCTTTTCGTCACCGTGTTTTATGGCCATCACACAAATATGTTCAAACCATGCACATTTACCATGTTATGTTATAAACTAAATTTGTAACTGTATTTTATAAGTATTATTCAATTCTTAATGAAAATATTACTTAAAACGTTATCCTCCAATTAGTAATAACAACTGAAACTAAAGCAAGAATTACGCACACAAAAGTACGCCAATGTATAATTTATAATTTTGAAATTACAACATTGTGTTAAATACAGACCGCGTTCAACAAATTCCCTAGAAAAATCTCAGTTATGAATTAACATACACTCCGTGTGAATTTACTATGACAGTGCGTGTCATCTATGACAGGTACCTCGTAAACGTTACACAACTGAAAGAAGACACACTAGACGCATGGTTACTCGTTGTTTGCATACATACATTATGTGAAACGCGCTATAGAGCACGTGCGCCATTGAAATTGGGAAATCGCATTCGTTATCTCGAAAAAAGGTATACCTTCTCAATGTAATTATATTTTAATAGTTTATAGGTTTTAATATCGACGTGGCCCTAATTAATGGACATGGTAAGCCTGTGGAGCGGCTGGCTCTCAAGTGCAACTGCCGAAACACAGTTATACGTATTTGGCGGCAGATTTACACCTTGAGGGTGGTAGCTAGCTGGACTAGAAGATTGCGGCAGCCGTCACTGGTCTCTGGCAACACGGGAGTTTGAAGTGTCGCTGTGGTGCTTTTCAGTGGGTAGTGTTGGGTTCGCAGCCAATGAATCCCCACGTGCCCCTTAAACCTTTGACCTGTAGCCGGCTAATGCGTTTGCGCGTTGACATGAAAAAGTCCGTAAACACTAGGACTTAAAGACCACGCTAATAAAACGGCTGGCTAAGAAAAAACCTTCATCTTCCTCACGATGTTTTCCCTCACTAAAAGTTCAAGTCAATGCACGTGGATTCTATCGAATAAAATAAAATACACTGTGATTTTTGAAATGCAACCAGCTATGCGGTTTTTCGATTCCCGCTGCACTTGAAAGACTGTGAAAGCAGTCCTTGGTGTCTTCTACCAAGGAATGCGGTCCGATGACTTAAGGGTGTATCTCACCCGATGAGTTGCACACGTCTTATAACCCACCCCGTGCATTACACGAGGAAGTATAAATAAAAGGCGCCAATAGGAAGTAAAGTTTCAAAGCCACGTAATTTTTAAGTTCTGTACAATAAAGAAAAAAAATATATAATTATAAAGGTGTAGAAAGAGAGCTACATATTATATGTCTAACTGTACCCGTTACTTCAGTCGCATAGAGCAATAATATATTGACTAATTTTCACCTGTTGTTGTAAGTTATCCGAGTACATCTTTGCGCCTGTTGGTGGTAGCGTGATGTTAAGTAAGTCTTTCTCAATTATTGATGTACGAAATACAAAAAACACCGATTGGTAGTTCTTAATATAAGTGGGCTCAAAGAAACCAATTTTTCTACATTATAAAATTAATATAGGTATAGATATGGATGGAAAATCCAAAAATGCACGTTTCATATTTTTTTTTTAATTTATTAACAATCAAGCCACATCGAATCAGACCGTGAAAAGTAACCGGGTTCTATTTTTAATTATACTGATGCGTAAGAAAAAAAAAACTATATTAGTAAAGTATTTCGGTCGTTATCGTGATAACACACAGGATCCGCACATACAGACACACGGACGTACAAGATAGAACTTTTTTAACTAGTTTAAATAACAAAAATGGCATAAAAAATATCACGAGTGTTAAAAATTGGGATTTTTCTTGATATGTGTGTGTGTGTATATTACTTTACAAGTGCAAAATATATGATACGGACATTTTAAGTTGGAAAAATCATTTGTTTTGCGTGAAGTGACAGTAGTACCCACCTCAACGGTTCGCTTATGAGGCGTGCAATAAACAGTTTTTTTGTTTTATTTTACACCTTCTCTCACACTAAATCTCTCTTATTCTCATTTTTTTAAAAGCTGCACTTTTATTGGTATAAAATTATTATTACGGATATAGCAAACGATAGCAAGTTACTGTTGACGTTAGCATTAGGGAATGTCGGAACACGCATAGATAAGCATTCACAAGCGGATTTCCAATTTCTAAGTTGCAACCAACTACCTACTTTAGTAACACCGCACCTCCGATATATATATATATATATATATATATATATATATATATATATATAGTTAAGGTTTAGCATTATGGCCTTAATCTCACTTGATCTTAAGTGACGATACGGCCCAAGTTGGTAGACACGCTAAACGTTTGGAGGAACTGGCTCTCAAGTGCAACTGCCGGAACACACCTATTAGTATTTGTCGGCAGATTTTCAACTTGTGGGTGGTAGCTAGCCAGGCGGGCATCAGAAAAAGCCCTGCCACCATGCTATGGTTTCCTTCACCAAAAGCTGAAGCTCATTGTAGGCGGTTGGATTCGAACTCACGTCCCTTGACGCAAAGTCGTGCATACTACCACTGAGCTATCATCGCTTCAAGTGCGTCGTCTGACTTCTACTTATATATATTAATATTTTAAAGCGGAAAAAGTTGTTTGTTTGTACGCGCTGATCTGAAGAACTTCCAGTCGGTTTTCAAAAAATATTATTGTATATGATGAAGCATTCATTCATTCAGCAAGCAGAATTTAGGTCATTAAACATCGCACTACCACCAGCAGAAGCGAAACTGTATTAAAAAACCTTACAACCGTATTTAAATAATCTATAGTTACATGTAGACGAAGTCGCGGGCGCAGTTAGTCTACACATGTGATAAAGTTATAACGGAGCCAAATATGTTTTTAAAATAAAAATTAAACATAAAAATTAGTTGTTAAAATGTTAACTAAAGTGTACCTTAGTAGAGATCAAAAATATTTTGTTTTAATTTTTTTTTCTGTCTATTTCTATATTTACTTGCGTTACTTTGAAATTACACAATAAATTTTCATATAATTTCGTGCATTTATTTGTAACTAGTTTTTACGAGCGGCTACGCTAACGTTAATATTGAGTTTGTCAAACAAATAGAATGAATTTTCGCGAGAAAAAGTAACCTATCACTGTCTCCAAGTTCCCATCTATCTCTATACCAAAATTCATCATAATCAGTTCAGCGTTTTAGGCGTGAAAGCGAAACAAACAAACAAACTCACTTTCGCATTTATAATATTAGTATGATGAAGGATTTTGCTTGTAACTTAAAAATAAAATTTAGGTCTTCACAGCGTATTGTTAATAACTAACACTATGGTACTAACTAATTTACTATGGTATTGTAATTAACTTCTGAACTGATAACAGCTAAGTGATAGCAGATACGGACATAGAGTCGATGAAAGTGAGTTCGAATCCCAGCACTGAGCCTGAGATCTTTTGGTGAAGGAAAAACATCGTGACGAAACCACGCCCAGATGGTAGAGCTTTTTAATTTCCACCATCAAGTTGATAATCGGTCACTATTACTTATAAGTGTGTTCCGGCGGTTGCATTTGAGAACCAGTCAGACCACTAGACTCAACGTATGCATCGTCTTTAGCCACATCGTTACTTAACATCAGGCGATATTGTGATTATTGTTAGTGATTTGTAAATATTAGAAACTATGTAAGTATAAACTATTTTTGACTGTAAACGACAATACTGTTTTCTATGTTTATCATTTGAATATAAACATTTCACTCACACAAAACTACTCAAACAGATACACACATCTTTATCTATACACACACACACACACACACCCATAAACACAAACACTCAAAAACATACCTTTGATTGTGCACAAATAGAATACAAACACAATTATTTATTTTTAATAATGATTTCTTTATAATTGGCACCTCTTTACTGTAAAATCTAACTAATTTGAAATTGTTAAATGTGCTGTGAAGAAATACACAATAAATAAATAAATAAATTTCTGAATTCATACATGATTCTTGATAACATTTTCCAACATACCTAAACTTCTGCATTTATAATCTATTTATTAAATACTAGTTGACCCGGCAGACTTCGTACTGCCTCAATCGATAAATAAAATACCTAAGCTTTTGTATAAAATAATCTTAAAACAAAGAAAACGCGGATTCGTTTCGTTAAAAAAGCATTTTTTGAATGAAGCATGAAGTTTTATTATTATTTTCGACACATCATGTTGCTTAATTACGTAATAGAGTTTTCCTGAAATACTGGCTATTTATAAGGTTTAAATTTGATATTGACAGACACACGCTGTTATAATACAGTCTGTTAATTACTTTAAAGCTTTCTAATAAATTATATTTTTTATTTTGTTTATTGGTGCGTAAATAAACAAAGAAGACGGTTAGAAGAACTCTAAGTTGATTCCGCAAAGTTCTAACGACTATCCTTGAGATTTATTTATGATCATCGCAAAGGCCAGACGTACTGAAAATTGTAAGCATTTAAAATCGAATGGTAAATCCGTTGAAATCATCGGTATCCGCGGGATCAAGACATCATCTCCTTTTTATTTTCCTTTTATGATTGTCGCCTCAATGACGTCATTCATCAGCTTTTTCACAGCCAGTCTTGCTCCATTGCACAGTCGAGGTTGATTAATGTTACGCAGTATGATGACAACTGTCCCTATTTTTAACTGCAAATTTTGAGGTGGTAATCCTGACAATTCTAGTGAATTTAAAAACTCCGTGGGATAGTTGACTACGTCATCCTGGTTCATAACGATGTCGACTGATTTGAAACGAACTGTCCTGGAAGAAAATTCTGAACGGTCTCATTAAGATCCTCGAGATCCTTATTTTTCGCCGCCAATATTACTCGTTCACCCAGCCAATTATGGTTATTGAATTTTTGCACTATATCTGGGAAAACACGCTGAATAAGCTCCTCTTTTGAGTCCGTGATGTGACAGAAATCTGTGGGTAATGTGATGAATCCGGTCGAGGTAGTCCACTGCAACTTTATTATTTCCAATGTCTAACAACTGCTTCGCAAACACGTTTGCAGTTTCTTCTTGTTTCAAAAATACTCGCATGTTAGTTGTTAATTGGAGTGTCTTTACATACTGCCACAAATTCGATGATTTTAGGCATGCATTTAGTTCATCAGCAACAGTTAATCGGGGAATAACTGGAAGAGTCTGACGAGAATCACCTGACAAAAGAATCATGGTACCACCAAAAATATTTTGGTTGTCACGAAGATCTTTAACGTTCTGTCCAGTGCCTCCAGTGACATCTTATGGGCTATTGTGCATTCATCCCAAACAATCAATTTGCATACCTGTAGGATCTTGGTAATTGCGCTACTTTTGTCGATGTTGCAAATTGGGGTTTCGGTGATTTGCCTGTTTAATGATAATTTCAAGGCAGAATGTGCAGTTCGCCCGCCTTCTAGCGGAGTCGTAGCTATTCCAGATGAAGCCAACGCTAGAGCAACATCATTTCGCGATCTGATCCTCGCCAAAAGCAATGAAATTAAGAACGTTTTTCCAGTTCCTCCGGGAGCATCAATGAAATAAATTCCACCAGATCTACTGTTCACAGCTTCTATCAAAGTTTTGTACGCAATTCTTTGTTGTTGATTTAATTGTGGAACACTTGTACGAACTGTTGCCAATGCTTTAAAAAAATATTCTGGTATAATACCTTGAAAGTGGGCAATGTGACAATTGTCCTGTATAATTTGTGTGCCACATGATGTTATCTGGAAACAGCTGTTATATTTCTGAATGTTGGCCAAGAAGTGCTTAGAATCATTTCCAATCCCAGAAACTAAATATCGCAAAGGACCTGGTGGTGGGACCAGTTGTGGCAATTTTACTTTGCCTCCAGCACAACACAATCCAGTAGATTCACCAGTGTATTTTAACGCCTTACAATTTTTACAAATTATTTTCATTTCCTCAATTGTTACCGATTTGTCGGCACAATAATCAATTGCCGGATCATAGTGGAATGCAGCTCGTTCAAGAATCACAGGAGCAATGAATCGCTCAATTTTATTATGTCGTGCTTGCTGTTGCTGTGTTTGATGTGCACGAACTCGTTGCATTCTAAGCCTATCTACTTCATTGTCACTCACTAAATAACGCAATTCTGACATAGCAATACGACTATTTTCTTGATCTGTCTCTCTCTGGTTATCAGTGCGGTTAGCACATGAGGTAGCTCTTCGCACATTTGATTGACTGCGCCGACCTAAGTCAGGTCGTCATCTCCTCGGCATCGTAAATTGTAAATAATCAAAGTGAGAAAATTTCCAGCTCACTTATCAGTAAAGTGTTACTATCACAAAAAGTCAAAGAAAAGAGAACATTACTTGGAATGTCTCTGTCACAAAGGATCACCAAATTAAAGAAAGTTCTCGCGCACTCGTAGATATCGTAACACAATATCGTAATACTTTCTTCCGTGTTCTGAAGAGCGTCAAGATGGATTGTCATATTAGTTGGTTGTCAAGTCTAATGTCAAATATTATGGTTGCGTTCAGAAATTTAATTTGTGACAAATCTTAATATTTATTATTCGAATTTTTCTCACATTTTGAACCTTCCCTAGATCTCCACGAACATTTCAAGATCAAGATAAGATAAATCTGTTCAACCGTTCTCGAGTTTTAACTTGACTTTAACGAACAGCAATTGATTTTTATATATATAGATGTAATACGAATTAGTTAAATGGTTTTCTTGGAGAATTGAATTCTGTTTTCATATAAAATGTATAATTTCAGGTTACATTGAGACTTTGCAATTAACAATACTTAAATAATATGGGAATACAATAGGCTTGGAATATAAGAATCCTTACTAATATCATAAATCGGAAAGTGAATTTGTTTGTTTGTTGATTATGCTTTCACGCTTAAACCGCTTAATCGATTATGACGAATTTTGGTATAGACATAGATGGGAATATAGAGACAGTGTTAGACCACTTTTCCTCGTGAAAAGGGTATTGGAAATGCGGTAAAGAGATGGAAAAACTTTGTATAAAACTTTTTATTGCGACACATCCGATTTATTTGACAATATAAATGAAGCGATGATAGCTCAGTGGTATTATGTACGACTTCGCGTCAAGGGACGTGAGTTCGAATCCAATCACCTACAATGAGCTTGAGCTTTCGGTGAAGGAAAACATTGTGAGGAAACCATAGCATGGTGGTAGGGCTTTTTCTAATGTCCGCCTGGGTAGCTACCACTCTCAAGTTGTAAACCTGCCGCCAATTACCAATAGGTGTGTTCCGGCAGCTGCACTTGAGAGCCAGTTCCTCCACAAGTTTAGCGTGTCTATCTACTTGGGCCGTATCGTCACTTATGATCAGGTGAGATTATGGCCATAGCGCTAAACCTTAAGTTTAAAAATATGACGGTTGCTAAGTTGCAGATAAAAGCCAGTTCACAATATAAATCAAACGACGTCTGCCTTCAACCTTAGTTAATACTTATTTCTTCGTTTTCTAAGTCGCCAAAGTCATTATTAGCCCTACGCATTCAACGAGTCACAACGTGATCACAACCGCTCAATGGCCATAACACTATCTATAAGCAGTTCATATTATCAGTAATTATCTGAACCAAATTACTTCCAGTGAATGACCGACACAAGAATAGAACACACATAGTCGTACAATCGGCGACAGATGTCGTCACTATTTATTTCTGAACCGTCGCGTCCTTCCGGCTAACGTTATTTATCATTTCCAGGAGTTAATAACTTGACCACAGCGGGACCTGTCGTTTCGTTCGTATCGTTAGATACCATGAAAATCTTTCTCCATGAGTAACTACGTGTATACGAGACTATGTTGCGACCGAATTCGTTCGGGGTTGAGGGCTAACGGTGTAAAAAAAAAAGAAAAACCAAAGTTTGTTGGGGTGACGCGGGGATTGCATGCACGGACCCGCGTCGCCCCAGGAAGGGGACAGACGGCCGTGGGGTTTTAGTGGGTATTCCCGGTTTTAGCGCTGGGTGAGTCCCACATACCCCTCTCAGTCCCCCCGGGCTGGGGGGGAATGCATAAATACATTTCCACAAGTAAAAAAAAATAGTTCTAACAGTTTTACATTACAAAGTTGAAATATTTTTTTTTGTTTTTTACCTCAGATGCTTTAAATATTTTTTTTTTGTTTTAGGAACTAAGTTCCTTATGGGAAGTCACGGAGTGGCCTAGCCTAGCCGGAGAGTACCGTAGCCGGTAAAAAAACGTCCGTAACGTTAGCGTAAGATTTTCATGTATAGTCTATGTATGATGGCTATACAGTGTCTAATATATAGTCTACGTGGTCACTGTTATTATTATATATTTCTATAAATCATCGTAAACGAAATAAAGGTGTTAAAATTAATTTGTAAAGTAGTTTTTCTTTTTATTTTCATCGTTATAAAATCATTTTAAAAAGCGTATACCCGAATAATTATTTTCTTTATACCTCGAATAGAACTTGAAATTAATATTTTTATAATGAGGAAGTTCGTTCTTGTGTGGTGTTCCACGACACCACTCGCTTATTTTTGGTGTAATATGTAATTGATTACCTACCACTGTATATGTCTCTGTATATTAAAATGTAAGCTGTGTCCGCGTGTAGGAAGGTTCGATTTCACGTTGACTATAGTCATACATTATTACGAACCTTTATAAAATTGAACCCGGTTTCGCAGACCATAAAAAACAAGTGGTAACCTGCAATCTCTAAACAGGGAAAACGAAATGGACATTTATATTAACGATGATTTATTTGCCGGTGTCGTTTCCCATAAGGTTTGGTAGTGAATAAGTCATTGAGTTAGTGGGATATTTAACCGGTAGGCACTTATTATTAATAGCTAAACCGCAATAAGTGAGCCAGTTATGAGGTTAAATACCAGTAAAACGACATGTCTTCCTTGTGACGATTAGTTTGACGTAATAATTTTTCCCACAATTCGAATTTAATATTTTTATATAAACAAATGACTCAGTTCCAGTACGAAAAATGTGCGGAGATAAACAGTTTTAATATATTTTTCTCCTGTGTATTTTCTAACATATTTCTAGTTTTCTTTTTTTTTTTTTTCTTTTTTCTATTAAGTAACTATTTAGGAGTTTTGATATTACGAATAAAACTATTTTAAAAGCCATAATTTTTTCCGCCCTTTAAAAGTATTTCATTGCCCTTTCAATAATTATGATTCGAAGCGATGACAGCTCTGTTGGTAGTGTGTGCAGACGCTGCGTCTTGGGACATGAGATCGAATCCAGCCACAATGAATTAGGAAAACGTCATGATGAAACCATAGCATGGTGATAGGGCTTTCTCTAATGCTCGCCTGGGTAGCTACCACCCTCAAGTTGTAAACCTACCGCCAAATACCAATAGAGTGTGTCCCGCAGCAGCACTTGAGAGCCAGTTCCTCCACAAGTTTAGCGTGTCTACCAACTTGGGCCGTATCGTCACTTGAGATCAGGTGAGATTATGGCCATAACGCTAAAAACCTTAAGTATAAAATATATAAGAATATAACCAGTAGTAAAAAAAAACAGAATTTTCCACTATTTGTCTAGGCGAGGTCGAGGGTAAGACGTGGGATTCAAATCCATAGCACACTTTAGCGACATACTGATCGTCTATACATCGACTAATCGTCATTACGAAGGTGACTCTTGCAGTAGTGACTTTTTATTCGGTTATGACGGTGCTTGTCTCCTGTTGAGTCGAGAGGTCGTAATACTTGCGCCTCTCTGTTCGTCTGCCCGGGCATAGCGATCACGCACCCTTAAATGGCCTATGGGGAGGTTCGACTACCCGCCAGAGTCTAGGAATACTGTGAAAACTGTCCCTGGGTAGTGTCCGATGTTTGTCTTGCAATATTCCTCTCTCGTCTTTAACCTAAGCTTCAGAATAGGATCTGAAGCTCATTGTAGCGATGATAGCTCAATGGTAGTGTACTTTGCGTCAAGGTACGTGAGTTCGAACCCAACCACCTATAATGAGCTTGAGCTTTCGGTCAAGGAAAACATCGCGAGGAAACCATAGCATGAACGTAGGGCTTTTTCTGATACCCGACTGGCTAGCTACCACCCTCAAGTTCAAAATCTGCCACCAAATACCAATATAGGTGCGTTCCGGCAGTTACACTTGAGAGCCAGTTCCTTCACAGGTTTACCGTGTCTAAAATAAAAAATAAAAAAAACCTTATCTTCATCTTTTGCTATCTACGCTCATGTCATGCTAACATTAATTAATTAAAAAATACTATTTTAATGGATTTGTGACAATGCATTTTGACTACGACTGTACCGAGAAGAGATTCCCGTAATCTCGCTACAATGGAGCCGACCGGGATGACGTGCCCGGGCCCTTGTACTCCCTAGGACCTACGTGATGTTCCGCATGCGCACCCCGCGTCAATTAACTTGCTTTATAATATATATGTATATTTCTTTTTCACTTTATCGCGTTAAGGTGGACGACTTGCTTACCTCTGGAATGTTGACTTTTTAAAGAACTTATATAACTTATTATAAAGAACAGTTTTTGTTTGTCACACGGTAAAACGCATTGTACAGGTGTGAAGGTTTCAAGTTCGATTGTCGGTAAGTGAATATACTATTTGAATAGCCAGTCAAGAGGTGATAGCGACGTAAGTATAAGTTAGAAACCGCTGACATTCTGTCTGGGTTCTTGGGTGGTCATCCGGGCGTCGGAACACGCGACATATTTTGGTTCATTCAATAGTTCATTTATTATTTCTTCATGAGTTAGTCTTGTGTGTGCAGCTAATTGTATCCTACAATTAATTAGCTTTTTTAAAAGCTTTATAAATAACCGTGTTTTGACTTTGTTGACAGTCTGTTGTTATACATTGTTGTATACTTTTGAAGTGGAAATTTTTACTCGGCGATTTGTTAATTAAACGAAAATTGAGAGTCACGTGTTGGCGCATGAAGTCGCGTGAAAAAGAATGTTGTAATATATCGCTTCTAGGTGCTCTCCTTTTTTCTCTCTTTGACTTTTATAATAAATCTCTCTCATTCTCCTCTTTTGAAATTATGTTTTAGACGACGAAATGGCCTCTAATCGCAATGTTATAGTTCGCAATGTTTTAATTAGAGTCATTACTGAAGAAAATTAACCTTCGATTCAAATCCATTATTGTAAAATATTATTATATAGCGTTGTGATCACATTTAGTCTAGTAACATTCCGCTAGCGGTTAGGCTACTGACAGTTGTCCATGTGCAAGTTGCAGGTGTCAATATGCCGAGTTGACCACTCACAACCAGGCGACAGGCTCGCTTGCTTAAGCCATCGTGGTATAGAATAAAAATAACGTGGTATACGTCCCTTCTCGGTCACGCATTCCAGCAACAAAAAAATGCAAATATAATTCAAGGTGATTTCTTTCTAAGTATTAAGCAAATTCATAGAAAGGAATGACGTATAAATACTTAAAATTGTTTAAATACGTAAGTTACAGTATGAATAATATGCTTTAGTATGTAACAGATTACACAATCCGTTTAAATTAGTTTTATTTCAATTTGTAATACATTCTAACGACGTAAATTTGGTATTGGTCAGCCTGGTGAATCATGTTGACGATGTGCCCGTTAAATCACACTTTACTGTCTAATTGGGTGTCGACAGGACGAACTAATTTATTCATGAATAATATTTAATGGAAGATGTCTCTGACTATGTCCGGCTTCCACTGGAACTGCATAATGTCATGAAAATCAGCTCTGATTTCGCTAATTCACGACAAGAACGAGAACTGATAGAGAAATCTTAGTGGACGTACTTACCTTAATCTCATACAGAGTTCATTGATGATATGACTAAAGAAAGTTACAGAACTGGATGAATATATTAAATCACTACAGTTCCATGCGGACGAAGTCGCGAGCGCCGCAGGAAGGAAGGAAGTCGCATGGTGGTAGGGCTTTTTCAAATGCCTGCCTGGTTAGCTACCACCCTCAAGTTGTAAACCTGCCGCCAAATACCAATAGGTGTGTTCCGGCAGATGCACTTGAGAGCCAGACCCTCCACAGGTTTAGTGTGTCTACCAACTTGGGCCGTATTGTCACTTTAGATCAGGTGAGATATGGCCATGACGCTAAACCTTAAGTATAAAAAAAATCTTTTGCCGTGTCGTGAAGCTTCCCGACAGCGTATTCCCATGCTCTGTAACGTCAGATCTTACAAGCGAAACGTAAGGAAGCAGGTCGACATGACAGTAGGTACTGGTGACGGACTGTGCTGTGTTTAGCATCCGGTACCAACAGTGTTGTCACTCTACCATTCTATCATAAAAAATAGATTTGTTTGAAAAAGTTTCTCAGGGCTAAGTGTAGTGCTTGACATAGTTTGATGGAATTTTCTCTATTCGTTAGCTAAAACTTAGTTAAGAAACATTTTTTTAATTCATCTCCCTACAATAACTGTAGGTCTCTAAATAAAGGGTGACGAAGAAATACAACACATTTTTAAACATTGGTAACACCGTTATATATATATATATATATATTTTTATAGTTAAGATTTAGCGTTATGGCCATAATCTCACCTGATCTTAAATGACGCTACGGCCCAAGATGGCAGACACGCTAAACATGTGTAGGAATTGGGTCTCAAGTGCAACTGCCTAAACACACCTATTGGTAATTGGCAGCAGATTTTCAACTTGAGGATGGTAGCTAGCCAATCGGGCATCAAAAAAAGCCCTACCACCATGCTATGGTTTCGTCGCGATGTTTTCCTTCACCGAAAGTTCAAGCTCATTGTAGGTGGTCGGATTCGAACTCACGTCCCTTGACGCAAAGTCGTGCACACTACCACTGAGCTATCATCGCTGTATTAATAATATAAAAAATACTTTGTGCCTGAATGTTTTCTAATAACTTTACACTTGATGAAATTTCAACGTAATCTTCAGTTGGTCTTCAGTTAAGTTTTTTAAGCGATGATAACTCAGTTGGAAGTTTGTACGGAGTTTGAACTTCCGATGAACGAAAATATCGTGGTGAAACCGTAGTTTGGTGGAAAGGCTTTTTTCTGATTCCCGACTGGCTAGCTACCACCGTCAAGTTGAAAATCAGCTACCAAATACCTATAGCAGCTCTCCGTACAGTTCAGCGTGTCTACCATCGTGGGCAACAGTGTCAGTAAAACATGTGAGATTGTAGCAGAAGCTATAAATTATTAATTTAAAAAAAGTCCGGTGCTTGATACTGTGAAGATTGGTAAAGGGCGGATCAAAACTTATTCTATTGTCGCAAAGCTGTTGCGGTAGCGCTCGTCTATACTTCTATACTAATATTATAAAGAGGAAAGATTTGTATTTTTGTTTGTAACGAATAAACTCAAGAATTACAGGGCCGATTTAAAAAATTCTTTCACCATTATAATGCTACATTAACCCTGAGTAACATAGGTTATATATACAAAAAAAAAAAAAATATGAAAATGATTAAATATAATTTTAGCTCCACTCGAACGAAGTCGCAGACACTGCTAGATACATATAAATGAAAGGTGAGAAATACGTAAGAGATAGATAAACTCTAAAACCGACTGACTGACCATGTAAGTGTAGATCTAAGTATTTTTTCGTGTCGGTCGATTTACTTACAACTGGATAGACCTAAACAAAGTAAGAACAAAATGTAAATTAATTATCCTTTAATTTCCGCAACGATTAAACGGGCAACATAAAAAAGTTAACCATAGAACATCGGCCCGAATTTAAATGTATCTGGATTCCGAGAACCGTGCAACCTGAAACCCAGCCTGAAAAAGCGGCTTCGGAAAAATCGAAAGCGGCTGAATCACCGGCACAATGGTAACGTAGCGTGTCGCGGCTGTGGTCGGCGAGCCGACAGAAAAACCGCGTAGTCATGGAAACCCCCAATTGTTCAAAAAATAAACCTACCGGCTGGGAGAAGTGGTTTAGCGGTGCTTGAAACAATGCTGCCGCCGGCCGGCGCTAGACCGTGAAATGACAGGAAATCACGCGAGAGAGTTGCCAGGGACGGACTCTAAACTATATCAGGCTACTATGACCCCCTGTTACATTATCATTTAAGCTGATATTACTATTTAATTACGTTATTGAAAATATCATCAGTAAAACATTTCTAGTATTACATTTGTATAAATGTGCTATTTATATAGTTTTAGTTCTCAGCCGTGAGGCAGCTCGCGTAAGGAGGCCAGAATTACCGAACCTAGATTTGGACTGCTGCTGGAAAACCAAAAACTTCACTTATCTGACCTAATCTACCTAACTTATTGAAATTACTTATCCTAATAATGAATTACATTACCCGAGTGCGGTACTCTATTTTTGTTGCCGAGTTGACATATTTTTATCGCTGGGCAAATGTTCATTTCATGCTATTAATACAAGCATCTGGGAAAATTGTGGGTAACTTTAGATACATTAAATGCAACATTCACCGGCTAACCGCAGCTTAGTTAAGATAGTAGAAAGTAACTTTTTAATATTTTAGGTTTAGCATTCGGCCGCAATCTCACATCTGTAACGTTGGACGAGCTTAGCCTATTGGATGCGTCGGCTCTCAAGTGCAACTCTCGAGACATACCTATAGGCATTTAGGAACAGATTCGGAATTGATGGGTGGTAGCTAGCTGAGCGGGAATTCCTAAATGCCATACCATCATCCTCTGTGTTAGCGACGCATAAAGGCTATAACGAGTAATATACGAAAATAGAAATGGCGTCCGGAATAATAGTTCCGCACAGGTGGCGCTGTTAGCGACGCATAACAAGTTAATACGAAAATAGAAATGGCGTCCGGAATAATAGTTCCGCACAGGTGGCGCTGATGGTAAATAGGACGCACGCGTTACCGTAGGGAGAGCCCCTGAGACGCTAGACGAGTTCTCGTTCGAGTATTAACTTGTACCGGACGAATAAACAGTGTTTTTGTGTTAGCATAAGTATCGAGACTGACTACGCGTTATATAAATATAAATATTGAAAATATAAGTATTAAGAATATGAGTATGGAGATCGAGTATTGAGAATATTGAGATTATTGAGATTATTGAGATTATTGAGAATTATTAATATTAAGCTTGTGGATATATTGAGATATAAGTATTGAGGATTATTAACATTGAGTTTATGGATATATTGAGAATTAATAATATTGAGATTGCTAGTATTGAGAATTAATAATATTGAGATTGCTAGTATTGAGAATTAATAATATTGAGATTGCTAGTATTGAGAATTAATAATATTGAGATTGCTAGTATTGAGAATTAATAATATTGAGATTGCTAGTATTGAGAATTAATAATATTGAGATTAATAATATTGAGAATTATTAACATTGAGATATATTAATAAATGAGAACATAAAGAATGTTATGTTAAAGTCATAAGGCGTACGTTATAATCGACGTCTACCGTTGGGGACGCACACATTCATTTGCCAAGGATTCGTGGGAGTTCGGGTAATGATTGTGCCGAGTAGGTTTTTTGCGTCTCCTTCGCGTATTTTATGTATATTTGTATCGAAATTGATGTTTGCATGTTTAGTTTATAGATATGTTTAAGATTAATGTGCATGTTAGTTTTAAAATAGATAATTTACCGAGCAATACTTACCTAAATATTAGACCGGAAAATATGTATAGAGAATTGAGGGATTTCACACGACAAGTGTGAAATCCAACAATAGAGACATCGCGTTGCTTGTATTTTGATATAGAAACCCGAAATATGGGAATATGTAAATTTATAGAGTAAGAACGTGATAGAGAAAAATTGAAATAGAGAAAGTTTAGCGTAAGTATTGCTCGATCTCGAGTATTATGAGTGTATCCTAGGATAAGTGATATTTATAAGATAGAGTGTAACCTAGGGTATAAGACTGTATATAGATATTAAGGATATTATATGAAATAAAATAATTATAGCGCAGAAACCGAGCCAACGGTAGTGAAAAATAGAAACGAATAGACATTAGAAAGCGTCGCGATCGAGTGGCTCTCTGTAAAGTCACGCATCGGCATGGGTAACCTCCGAAGGGGCGTTACCTAATCATGTTCCACGATTGAGTCACCGATCGCCCATTGGCTACAAGTAAGAAGAGCAACTACCTGAAGATATCGACCGTTGGCTCGGGTTCACGTGTATTGAGAAGAACTCCGAGTATTATTTCGTCACACGTCTCGACCGGTGCACGCATTATTGCATCCGTACGGCCCCTTACGGCAAACTGACATCTTCCTGCTGCCACCGAGGCGGGTATCCGGCATCCTCGTTTATAACGAACGAGGACTCTACGCCCGTCCAAACGGGGATACACGACGTCGCACTTCGACCAAGGGGCGGTGGTCCACCACCGCTAGACGTACCGTGCCCCAACAGTTGGTCCTTCGAGCCGGATTTTCGCAGCAGTCAAGATGCCAGTCACGAGAAGCCATAAGGAATCGCCGAAGGAGCAACCGACCGAGACAGACGCTGCACAACAGAGCAGCGCGACGGAAACAACGTCGTATGAAACATACGAAACTTCAGTCACGGGCATCACTGGAACATCAAAGGCCACCGAAGCATCCACAATGAAGAGGCACAGGCCAGCCTCCACAAAGTCACAAAGAAGACGTAAGGAGCTGGAAGCCCGTGCGGAACTAGCCGAAAAGGAGCTTCGGGAGGCACAAGCGGCTACAGTGGCGGCCAGGCTGCGCTTAGAGGTCATCCAAGCAGATGATGAAGACGAAGACTCTGTTATCGAGGAGCCTGCGGATAGAGAGGATCAGGTCAGAGACTGGGTCCATAAGGCTGCGGGGCATAAGGAAGTTATGGAGCGGATAGAGAGTGCTCCCGCCCCCGACTCTAAGCACGACGGCCAACATATGGAGAAGAGTCAAGAGCACCGTAGCCTAGCCAACGCCATAGCCGAAGCGATGAGGATTTCGCATCACGGGTTGATACCACAACCCGACTACATGCACCATCTACCACCGTTCGAGGGTGACTGCATAGAATGGGTGGCCTTCAAAGCCGTCTATGAAGACACCGCTCCGCTCTTCTCTGACGTGCAAAATATGGCACGTTTAAGAAGAGCATTGAAGGGCGAAGCGAGAGAAGGGGTTCGTAGCTTGCTGTACTCAGAGAGTACACCCCAGGAAATAATGGAAGCGCTGAGGCGGTCGTACGGAAGAGCGGACGCGCTGGTCCTGGCAGAGCTGCAGAAAATAAGGAAGCTGCCAGTGATAAGCGACTCCGCATACGATATATGCATGCTAGCAAGCTGCATTAACAACACCGTCGCCGCGATAAGGGGGCTACAGAAACCGCAGTATCTGCAGTCACCGGAGATACTGAAGAGCATCACCGACAAGATGCCAACCATATTGAAGTTCCGGTGGTATGACTACACCGCGGACTCGGTGGATAAAGGAGACCCAGACTTGAACACAATGGCGAAATTCCTCAACAAGATCGCGGACAGATGTGGACCTCACGCCGTACCTGGAGAAGCGGCTTCGAGGAAACCGCAGCAACGGAGACAGGCCTCGCATACTACTGTCGATATACAACCAGAAAAGCAGGCAGCGAATAGTTCAGCAAGACAGAAGCCAGCATGCCCACACTGCCGCGAGGGGCACCAGTTATACGAGTGTCCGAAGTTCCGGCAGGCTCCGGTGCCAAAGAGGTGGGACATAGCCAAGCAATCTCGCTTGTGCTATAATTGCCTGCACGGGTGGCACCGTAAGGAAACCTGCCAGCGACCACCGTGTCGGACCTGCAAGCGGCGGCATCATCACTTGCTGCATAGCGACAAAACGGAAGCTGCGGTTGTAGAAGAGGTCAAAGTTAAGGAGGTAGCCAACAACGTACGGCTACCCGTAAACTTCACGCGGATGTCGAGAGCCTACCTAAAAATGGTTCCAGTGGAAGTGTACGGACCAGCAGGTTCAACCCGAGTCCTGGCCTTGTTAGATGAGGGCTCCACCGTTTCCTTATTGGACTCGGCGGTAGCGGAACAAGTAGGCCTTAAAGGACCCAAGGAGACCCTGCAGCTGGAAACCGTGGGTGGTAGAACGGTCACCAAGACCGACTCGATGAAGCTCGACATCAAGATTAGGGGGCTCCACCGAAGAAGCAAGTTGTCCGTCAATGGAGTTCGCACGATGGATGGTCTGCACCTGACGCCGCAGCGATTAGAAAGGGAAGTGATCGAGCGCTGCGTGCACCTAAAGAAGCTGGTAGATCACCTGTGCTACGAAGAAGAGTCTCCTAGGTTGTTGATCGGTCAAGACAATTGGGGACTGATCATCACCAGGAAGACGCGCAAGGGAAAGAAAAACCAACCAGTAGCATCCTTCACTCACTTAGGATGGGTGCTACACGGCGTCGACGGAGGTAACTCCAAGGAAGTCAACTTTCTATGCGCGCATGTAACCGCGCGTGAAGACGCGCTGGATGCGCTCATGAAAGAACACTTCGCGATAGAGTCATTGGGAGTTGCGCCGAAGCGGCCGAGCACGGACATGGAAGCGAGAGCCCTTAGCGTTCTGGAGAGGACGACCAAGAGACGAGAGGGCGGCAGATTCGAAGTCGGCCTCTTATGGAAAAACGAAGACGACGTACTGCCCGACAATTACAAGTCGGCCGAGATGAGACTAAGGGGCGTCGAAAGGAAGTTGAACAGGAACCTCGATCTGCAAATAGAATATAATGAGCAGATTAATAATCTAATTGAAAATGGATACGCAGAAGAGGTCCCGCGCGAGTCGTCTTCGAAGCGGAAGTGGTACTTGCCCCACTTTGCCGTCATGCACCCTACTAAGAAGAAAAAGAGGTTGGTTTTCGACGCTTCCGCGAAATTCGGGGAAAGATGTCTCAACGACTTGCTTCTGACGGGACCAGATCTATTACAGTCTCTTTTCGGGGTATTGCTGCGTTTCCGACAGAAGCCCGTAGCCGTAGTCGCAGACATTAAGGAGATGTTACTGCAGATCAGGATTAGAGACGAAGATCGCGACAGCCTACGATTTTTATGGGGGGAGAGCAACGCGACAGGGTCCCCAAGGAATACAGGATGACATCCGTCACATTCGGGGCCGCTTGCTCTCCCAGTACGGCGATCTTCGTCAAAAACAGGAACGCGGCGGACTACGCGAAACAGTTCCCGGAAGCAGCGCGAGCGATAGAGTCGAACCACTACATGGACGACTATCTGCAGAGCTTCGCCACGGAAGACGAAGCTGCGAAGACAGCAAACGAGGTGGACGCCATCCATAGAAAAGCGAAATTCCAATTGAGAGGATGGGCGTCCAACAGTGAAGGCGTGTTGAGACAGTTCACAAGTAAAAGTGAACAGCTCGAAGTGGAACTCGGCTCGAAGGAGGAAAAAACATTAGGACTACGCTGGTTTCCGGGAAACGACGAACTAGGGTTCCGCGCGCGTCTCAGCCACGCAGCGATGGAGAAATCGGAAGACTATCGAGCTCCTACGAAAAGAGAAGTGACGAGCATGGTGATGTCCACCTTCGACCCTATGGGGGTGGCGTTGCCTGTTCTAGTGCAGGGCAAGGTGCTCATCCAGAGCATATGGAGGAGTGGCGTCGGCTGGGACGAGGCTATCGCTGAAAGGGACATAGAGGCATGGTGTGACTACAATAGGAACGTTCGAGTGCTGGAGGATCTACGAATACCGAGATGCTTCACGCGCTCGAACGACGAGGGGGAGCTGCACGTATTCACGGATGCCAGTGAGAGCGCATACGCTTGCGCGGTTTACTGGAGGCAGCGGATTGACGACCAAAGCACGCCACAGAAACTGCCTACGGGGGATTTGCCGGAAGAGCGACTGCGTTTCGGCGAACCTCCGTTCACTTGCACCGCCGTGGATTACTTCGGGCCTATGACAGTCACCGTAGGCCGACGCCAAGAGAAAAGATGGGGTGCCTTATTCACCTGCCTCACTACACGGGCGGTGCACATAGAGTTAGCGGCATCACTATCCACGGACTCGATGATACTCGCTCTTCGACGTATGGCAGCCAGGCGGGGTATGCCGAAAGTCGTATTCAGCGACAACGGCACCAACTTCGTCAAGGCGAACAAAAAGTTGAAAGAAGCCGTGGGACAGGTAGATATGGAGGCGGTCGCTACCAGATCGAACCTCAAGTGGAAGTTCATTCCACCTGGGGCACCGAACATGGGAGGAGCGTGGGAGCGCTTGGTCCGTTCCATCAAGACGGCTCTAGCCGTTACATTGAGAGAGAGGAATCCACACGAGGAGACATTGCATACACTTCTCCTGGAAGCGGAGCACGTGGTCAGTTCCAGACCACTTGTCGCGGTGGAACCGGACAGCGACGACGTAGCTCTCACTCCCAACCATTTCCTAATCGGGAGGTCTTGTGGGCTACCCGGCATTGGAGGTTCCAGCGATGCGGACCTCATCGGGCGGCGAACATGGAGGACGGCACAACGAATGGCCGATCATTTTTGGAGCAGGTGGCTTAAAGAATATCTGCCCACCCTGCTCCCCAGACGGATCGACGGAGAGGTCGTCACGAGAGATTTGCAGTGTGGAGACACCGTCCTCATAGTGGACTCCACACTGCCACGAAACACCTGGCCGAGGGGCGAAGTGGTCAAAACATATCCTGGACCCGACGGCCGCACGCGAGTCCTAGAAGTACGCACAGCGGGTGGATTGCTGCGTCGACCGAGCTCCAAAGCGGTGCTACTAGTGCCAGCATCGACAAGCGACGAACGGCGAGCCACCAACGAGCCACGGGTCACCGACGAGCCTGGGACATCGTCTGCGGAGCCTAGGACATCGTCTGCCGAGCTTGGAGACACAGCGGCGTCGCTAGGACAAGGAGTTGGTGCTGTGCACGAGGGGGAGGATGTTAGCGACGCATAAAGGCTATAACGAGTAATATACGAAAATAGAAATGGCGTCCGGAATAATAGTTCCGCACAGGTGGCGCTGTTAGCGACGCATAACAAGTTAATACGAAAATAGAAATGGCGTCCGGAATAATAGTTCCGCACAGGTGGCGCTGATGGTAAATAGGACGCACGCGTTACCGTAGGGAGAGCCCCTGAGACGCTAGACGAGTTCTCGTTCGAGTATTAACTTGTACCGGACGAATAAACAGTGTTTTTGTGTTAGCATAAGTATCGAGACTGACTACGCGTTATATAAATATAAATATTGAAAATATAAGTATTAAGAATATGAGTATGGAGATCGAGTATTGAGAATATTGAGATTATTGAGATTATTGAGATTATTGAGAATTATTAATATTAAGCTTGTGGATATATTGAGATATAAGTATTGAGGATTATTAACATTGAGTTTATGGATATATTGAGAATTAATAATATTGAGATTGCTAGTATTGAGAATTAATAATATTGAGATTGCTAGTATTGAGAATTAATAATATTGAGATTGCTAGTATTGAGAATTAATAATATTGAGATTGCTAGTATTGAGAATTAATAATATTGAGATTGCTAGTATTGAGAATTAATAATATTGAGATTAATAATATTGAGAATTATTAACATTGAGATATATTAATAAATGAGAACATAAAGAATGTTATGTTAAAGTCATAAGGCGTACGTTATAATCGACGTCTACCGTTGGGGACGCACACATTCATTTGCCAAGGATTCGTGGGAGTTCGGGTAATGATTGTGCCGAGTAGGTTTTTTGCGTCTCCTTCGCGTATTTTATGTATATTTGTATCGAAATTGATGTTTGCATGTTTAGTTTATAGATATGTTTAAGATTAATGTGCATGTTAGTTTTAAAATAGATAATTTACCGAGCAATACTTACCTAAATATTAGACCGGAAAATATGTATAGAGAATTGAGGGATTTCACACGACAAGTGTGAAATCCAACAATAGAGACATCGCGTTGCTTGTATTTTGATATAGAAACCCGAAATATGGGAATATGTAAATTTATAGAGTAAGAACGTGATAGAGAAAAATTGAAATAGAGAAAGTTTAGCGTAAGTATTGCTCGATCTCGAGTATTATGAGTGTATCCTAGGATAAGTGATATTTATAAGATAGAGTGTAACCTAGGGTATAAGACTGTATATAGATATTAAGGATATTATATGAAATAAAATAATTATAGCGCAGAAACCGAGCCAACGGTAGTGAAAAATAGAAACGAATAGACATTAGAAAGCGTCGCGATCGAGTGGCTCTCTGTAAAGTCACGCATCGGCATGGGTAACCTCCGAAGGGGCGTTACCTAATCATGTTCCACGATTGAGTCACCGATCGCCCATTGGCTACAAGTAAGAAGAGCAACTACCTGAAGATATCGACCGTTGGCTCGGGTTCACGTGTATTGAGAAGAACTCCGAGTATTATTTCGTCACACGTCTCGACCGGTGCACGCATTATTGCATCCGTACGGCCCCTTACGGCAAACTGACATCTTCCTGCTGCCACCGAGGCGGGTATCCGGCATCCTCGTTTATAACGAACGAGGACTCTACGCCCGTCCAAACGGGGATATACGACGTCGCACTTCGACCAAGGGGCGGTGGTCCACCACCGCTAGACGTACCGTGCCCCAACACTCTGGTTTGACCAAGATATTTTCCTTCACCGAAAACTCAGACTCATTGGTCGCAACACTAATTTTAGACGCGATAAAAATATTCCGGTTAAACTCAAAGGTCTTATTTACAAGACCATTATAACTGACCCTCATGTACCGGGGTCAAACGTGGGCCGTGACCTAAAGGAACGTTCCAAGCATTCAAATTGTTGACATAAAGATGCTGACGTGGCTTTATGGTGCAACCAGTCTAAATTAAATACGCAATCAGTACGTGCGTGCCAGCCTTTTTTACTAACGTGGTACTCAAAGTCCTATTCTTTACTGACTTTCCAATCACAACATAAGACTCATCGGGTGACAAGCAATCGACACGAGCCACTAAAAAGCACCAGATGACACTTCGATCTACCACGTTTCCACCACACCATCCACACTTCTTCTAATGAACGTGCGAGAAAGCCTGAGGTACGCGACATCATGCAGGAGGCATAACAGAAGAGGCACGAAATTTGTCATTCGAACTCTCACTTCTTAAAAGGATAAATTGAAAAAGTCTCGTGCTTTTTTGGACATAAGAGAGTGCAAAGTTTCAAAAGGCGATGGACAGTGAGAGAGAAGTGGTGTGGAAAAATAGGGAAAGTTGACACCGCCATTTTGCGTGATACAGATCTTCTGCTGATGTATTATCAGTATTTTTTTTTTTTAATGCATTATAAGTTTGCGCTTAATCTCAATCATGCCTGGTGGTAAGCATACTTAAAATATGCCTGTTCACTGCTCTCTTAAAACTACCCAGGTTATAAGTTGATGGGAAGACAGACATCGGGAGAGAGTTCCACTCCTTTGCTGTCCGCATGATAAACAAAGACGCAAATCGTTTCGTACGAATCATGGGTACTTCGACCACATAAGGGTGGAAACCAGCGCGGCGTCTGGTCGTCCTGTGGTGAAACGGGTTGGGTGGAATTGAATTATGTAATTCCTGCGCGCACTCTCCAAAGTGGAATTGTAAATGTAATGTTATCTGGTATTAATTAAGCAATAATTTAGGAACTCGCTCGGTATTTTGTAATATTATCAATAGATTTGTTCATTTTTACTTTATTTAATGTTATAAACTGGCAAAGTTTGTTTCCTTGTACGCGCAAGTCATGGAAACTTCCAGTAGGTTTTCAAAAATTCTTGTATATGAAAGACCACTAATTAAGGCTACCTAATAGCACGCTGCCATCAATGAAAGCAAAGCTGTATCGAACGCAGTTACAAAAACGGGCAAAGATTATAAAATAATTTTTAGTTACACGCGAACGAAGTCGCGGTAACTGGTAGTAGTACCCACTAAATCACACCATGACTACACGCATTCCCCTTATAAAATGTTGGTGACTGATTTCTCTCTACTTCCTGTCTATAACGGGAAAGCCTCCAATAGCTTTTTAGTAATAAAAGCCCGCTTCATTCGGTCTTTAAAATTATGATCTGTTAAATCGCTAACCTTCGCAACCAATAATGAGTAAACAAAAATATTAATCCCTTTTTCTGAGTCTTCCTGAGACATAAGATGACTAAGTTATGTAAGAAACCCAGCTTATCTAAATTCATCTGAAAATCGATTCCATTTCCGAGTTTATATTGTGAGGTAAATGTTAAACAGAATTACTAAAACTTGTTTATATTATTATAATAACGTCATCACGTTATGACTTAACGAGGCCTCGTGGAAGACTCTTTGAAATCAAAGTACTAAGATGAGAATTGAAATTGAACTTGCTAGGATGCGTGACGATAATAGACATTGGTAGCTGTAGTTGGTAGTGGTAGTGTGCATGACTTCGCGTCAACGGACGTGGGTTCGAATCCAAGCACCTACAATGAGCTTGAGCTTTCGGAGCAGCACTTAAGAGCCAGTTCCTCCACAGGTTTAGCGTGTCAACCAACTTGGGCCGTATCGTCACTTAAGATCAGGTGAGATTATGGCCATAACGCTAAACCTTAAGTATAAAAAAAAAAAATATTACATGAAAGAGATGCCAGATATACCAAAGAGAGAAGTAGAAAGAGAGCTATATATTGCAAATCGAATACAAAGTTCTGGGTACATTTTTTGATACTTAGCTGTATGGCTACAATCTCATCTGATGTTAAGTGATGATGTGGAGAAAGATGGCAGACATGATTAGGCTAGTGGAGGGACTCGCTCTCAAGTGCAACTGCCGGAAAACACCTATTAGTATTTGGCGATAGGTTTTCAACTTCATGGTGGTAGCTAGCCAGGCGGGCATCAGAAAAAGCCCTACCACCATTCTATGGTTTCGTCACGATATTTATCCTCACCGAAAGCTCCAGCTCATTGTAGGAGTTTGGATTCGAACTCACGTTCCATGACACGGCGTAAACACTACCATTGTGTTATCATCGCTTCAAAATTTAACACAGTTCAAATACACAGGGTCTATAGCATTACCAATTACAATATATAGGATTGGCAATGATCAAAAAAGGACCCAAAAGCTCAACATACTTTATCGATCCACGTGGAATTGAGTGGACGTGTGTCAGCAATTCTCTGATTTAAAGTTTCTTGATTTATAAATTCGGTTTTAAAAATTCGTGATCGGTTAAATGTTTCAAAGTCTGATTCCTGCTCTTACTTCCGACACATTTACGCAAGACTCCTCCTTATGGGCGGTACATGAGTGATATGTCCATATGTTTGCTGATAATTATTGAAAAAGGGTAGCGGGGTTGGAACCTGCGACCGGAGCGGTGCGGAAGGTCGCTGTCTTGACCCCTGAGCGGTTTCAACTGCATTGGTAACCGTGAACTTGGGCACTACCACCGTAAAATATCGTCTTTGCTGTAATATTTCCTTCAGGCGCACCCCTATAACATATCAATAATATCCACACTCATTCTCGGAAACCGAGTGAACCAGCCATAGTAGAACGTGTACCTGTTGTGTTACCTTTTGTAAGAGGGGTCACAGACAAGATTGGCTATGTACTGAAGCGTGCTTCAATTAAAACTTACTTCAAGCCGCCCAAGAAGATTAGTCAATTTTTACCACCTGTCAAGTGTCCTATACCTCTACAAGAACAGGGCGTATACAAAATCGAATGTGACTGTGGTCTCTCCTATATTGGACAAACTAAAAGAAATATAGGGACCCGCGTAAAAGAACATATAGCTGATGTTAAACACCGACGCTCTACGAAGTCTGCAGTTGCTGAACATTGTGAAGAAAGCTCCAAACATTATCTTAGATTCGACAAGCCACAAATCCTTGCCAAAGAACACCGTCTCCTACCTAGGATCATTCGTGAGGCTATTGAAATTAAAAAACATCCAAATTTCAATAGAGAAGATGGTTGGAAGCTAGCACAAGCCTGGGATCCAATTATACATTTAATTAAATCGGAACCCAAAAGACCAATTACCAGACCTCAAGACACTGTGAGCTCTTTCTATGTAGATCGGAACACTATCAATAATAAAAATTAAATTGAAGGTAGACACAGTAACATAAACTTTTCTGGACAACCTACACCTCAGTCCGCCCCGTGACCACGAAGGCTGAAAAGCTTTCGAAACGTCGGGATCAAAATTTAATAAATAACCGCGATAAAATCCGTTTAAATTAGTTTTATTTCAAAGAATCAAATAATACACAACTACCACATTGATAATATTTCTATAGACAGGGTCAATAATGTCCGCGATCTAGGTGTATTCTTTGATTCGAGTCTGACATTTAGAGTTCACTATGACTACATCACCAGTAAGGCTAATCGGATCCTCACTTTTGTACTACGTACTAGTACACCGTTTAAAAAAGCAAAATCTTGCATAATACTATACACAAACTTAGTGCGCAGTATATTGGAGTACTGTTCGTCAATATGGACACCGATATATCGGGTACATATTGACAGAATTGAATCCATACAGCGAAGTTTTCTAAGATCGTTGTGCAGCAAGCTTGGAGTCCGACGTAAGCTACCAGATTACGAAGCAAGACTCAAGGAACTCAACCTTAAAAGCCTCGAACACAGAAGAACTATCACTGACCTGTGTACACTTCATAAAATATCCAATGGAACACTCGGTGGCGAGTTACTGAGTAAGGTCAATATAAAGGTGCCTACACGCTCCGTAAGACATCAACAATTGTTTAGTGTACCAGCTTGTAATAATAACGTGTCAAAGAATAATCCGATCTATAGAATATGTAGGCGCTACAATGAAAGTCATGTTCAACACGACATATTCTTCAATAGCTTAGTAAAATTCAAAAGTTTAATTACATAACTGGTTGATGCTACATCTCCAATTTTTACTAGGGTTTTTGTTTTGTTTTGTTTTGTGTACATTTACGTTCAAAATGCTTCAAAATATTATAATTTCTGTAAAAAATGTTACAATTTATGTCATCTGTATTCTGTTCATGTTCACTCATAATAAAAGTTCCTAAATTTGTAAGTTGTGCACTAATGTAATAGGGTATGGGATTTAAAATGATATCTAGAATTAAGTTGCTTTTGTATTTGATCTCATATCTGTATCAGTGCCTTGTAAAATAAAATAAAATAAAAATAAAATATGCTATGGCAAAATGTTATAACACTGGTTTTCAGCTGGACCCAAATTTGTAGCTGATTCCTACTGTTAATCTGTAATGTTGTTATTCAAACTCGAGTCCCTTGACGCCGTGTCAATAACTTAGCTATCACAACGCTTCTGTATTCTGTGTATGCATTTATTGTTATGAGAGCCAGTTCCTCCACAGGTTTAGCGTGTCTATCAACTTGGGCCGTAGCGTCACTTAAGATCAGGTGAGATCATGGCCATAACGCTAAACTTTAAGTATAAAAAAAAGACTTAGAGTTTATTAAATTGTTTCGCTGTTTAGAACAAAAATTGTTTCGCTGTTTAGAACAAAAATTAAACTTATAAATGATAACAAATATAATATTTCAAGGCGTAACGGTGTGTTCTCCTAGTGAGTTTTATTGTAATATAAAAATAATAGGTTTGTCGTAAATTACCATAGAAAAACAATAGCCTTTAATGTATAGTTAACGGTTTACTTATCTTTAAGATAAAAGGTGATCAATTTAATCCATATATTAATAACTGTGTCAGCGGGTTCATGAGCGTGAAACTAAAACTTATTTAATATTTTTATGTATTTTTTCAATACAGATTTGCTACTATCGGTGATGTTAAATAGCCGAAAGCCTTCCTTAATTATTTATCTATCACATACAAAAAAAAAAAATAACATCCGATTTGTAGTTCCTAAGATAAGCCCGTTGGAACGAACAAACATTAAAGTGATTTGATCACTTCGAATTAATTCAGATAAATTGCTATATATCATGTACTGGGGGTGGGTCTCAAATTTGTGACGAAATATTGATAGGGGTGACATATTGTGACAAACAACAAGTATGTTCCAACGGGCTTATCTTAGGAACTACAAATCGGATGTTATTTTTTTTTTTTGTATGTGATAGATAAATATATATATATATACTTAAGGTATAGCGTTATGGCTATAATCTCACCTGATTTTAATTGACGATATGGCCCAAGTTGGTAGACACGCTAAACCAGTGGAGGAACTGGCTCTCAAATGCAGCTACCGGAACACACCTATTGGTATTTGGCGACAGTTTTACAACTTGAGGGTGATAGCAAGCCAGGCGGGCATTTGAAAAAGCTCTACCACCATGCTATGGTTGCCTCACGATGTTTTCCATCACCGAAAGCTCAAGCTCATTGTAGGTGCTCGGATTCGAACTCACGTCCCTTGACACACACTACCATTGAGCTATCATCGCTAGTTAATTTTTTGTTTGTTATTTTGTATTATATAATTCATGGTAACTCTCACATATAGTGAATGTTAGTTTCACATAAGTAGATTACAATTTTAAATGCATGCAATCAAATATGTTTTGTTTTATATTTATTTTCGATTGTGACTAGATTTGTGAAATAAATAAATAAAAAAATGCAGGGGGGATTTAAGTAGGTGAGATTTTGCGTGACGTCTTTTCTGTAATACCGTAACAAACTCAACTTGGTTTTATATATGTATATATAGATCTAGAATGAGAAGAAAGTACAGTGACTATATAATATACAGAGACTATATAATATACAATAATTAAGGGAATATACAGAGGTGCAGCCCTTAACAGACACCACTACGATTTGCATAATGATGTACTCATCAATAACCCTTTGTTAACATAACTCGTTTGACACTACCCTTGAAGTTACCGTCCGGCATAACAATAATATACTCAGGAATTTTATAACTGAATGTAATATTGTTATTCAAACTTTATTTTACTTATTTCATTTACGCCCAAGGGCAGGTCGCCGGGGTGACGCAGTGATTGCATGCACGGACCTGCGTCGCCCCAGGAAGGGGACAGACGGCTGTGGGGCTTTAGTGGGTATTCCCGGTTTTAGCGCTGGGTGAGTCCCACATACCCCTCTCAGTACCCCCGGGCTGGGAGGGGATGCATAAATACATTTCCTCGTGTAAAAAAAGACGTTTGTGTACATTCAAAGTAACATACTTATACATACTTATACCGCTAATAACTACTGTAACATTAATATGTTTATAAGCATATAAATAAGACTTAGAAAGATGCAGATCGAGTTTCTTGCCGGTTCCTCTCGATGACTGCGTTACTTTCCGAACCGGTAGTAATTCTTGACGTTAGGGCCTAAATTGAATAAAGATTTTTTGATTTGATTTGATTTGTTTATTGTTGTGTTATGATTATTTCCATAATTATTGTACACATACATATTACCGATTTCTAACAGTTGTTGTAACAAATAAAAAAGGCTCTCGAATCAAGTCGGAGGCGTTTCAGGGGATTATGAAAACAAAAAACAACATCAGATGAGAATGTAGCCGTAATTCAAAGTATTCATAAAAAAAAATCTAACACTAAAATCGATCAGTTATTTATAAAATCCCAGTATTTAACTAAACAAATGACGTAAAATCGAGGTTACAATGAATACGTTCAACTAATCGTCACACGGGATATTTGAATACCATATATGCCGACGTAACAGACTTCGCGCTAAAGGCACATGATGTAATGGCGTATTTAACTGACCTCGCCTAATGTGTTATGATTACTCGGTATAAATGAACCGTTACTTATGAATGACCACGAACCTTAGGGAAAATGAAACTAACTGACATGTAATTGGTAATAGAAACGCTTATTTTATTATCGCTGTTTCGTTGCAATAGATTTTTCTATACAGTTAAGGTTTAGCGTTATGACCGTAATCTCACCTGATCTTAAGTGACGATACGGCCCGAACCTGTGAAGGAACTGGCTCTCAAGTGCAGCTGCCGGAACACACCTATTGGTGACTGGTTTTTAACTCGAAGGTTGTTGCTAGCCAGGCGGGCATTAGAAAAAGCCCTGCCATCATGCTATGGTTTCCTCACGATGTTTTCCTTCACCGAAAGCTCAAACTCGTTGTAGGTGCTTGGATTCGAACTCACGTCCCTTGCCGCGAAGTCGTACACACTACCACTGAGCTATCATCGCTTTAAAGTGGTGTGATATATCTACATAGGAATTGTTTGAATCGACGTCTCACAATAATTAAAATAATCATGATAACGATAAAATAATTATTCTATTATATTATTGTAACGCTATTGTCGTTATTTATTTTTATTATCTCACCTACCTACTTAAAATTAAAAAAGTCATGCGCTCACATGCGCTGTTTTTCATGCGCGCATTTTGAAGCGATGATAGCTCAGTGGTAGTGTGTACGTCTTCGCGTCAAGGGACGTGAGTTCGAATCCAAGCACCTACAATGAGCTTGAGCTTTCGGTGAAGGAAACATCGTGAGGAAACCATAGCTTGGTGGTAGGGCTTTTTCTAATGCCCGCCTGGGTAGCTACCACCCTCAAGTTGTAAACCTGCCGCCAAATACCAATAGGTGTGTTCCGGCAGCTGCACTTGAGAGCCAGTTCCTCCACAGGTTTAGCGTGTCTACCAACTTGGGCCGTATCGTCACTTAAGATCAGGTGAGATTATGGCCATAACGCTAAAGCCTTAAATATATAATTTACATTGCGCCTTGAAAAAAATAACCATCACACTAGCGTGGTGATATAATAAAAAAAGAGGCAAAGGAAACTGGCCCGGTGTTGTCGTAATATACTTGTAACAACTCGTACGTACGTGAATAATTCCACTGTCTCACCGAGACAAGTCTCATTTTGACGTTGTTTACATAATTAGGGACCGATAATAAAATACCTATGCTCACGTGGATTTATCCGTTAATAAATACACTACTTACCAAAGTATAGATAATATGTTGTCAGTGTTATTGCACAATGTACGTAATGCGATGTAAACCATGCAAAAGGTGAGTAATGAACCAGTATGCCATGTTGAATATAGTGACGACACAACACTGAAAGCTGTCGCGCAGCTTCGTATAGCGATAACTTGCTAAGCGATGGATTAGTTGGTAGTGTATCCGACGCCGCGTCAATGCCTCCATACAAAGTAGACTTCGCGATAGTCCTTATGCGATTATGCAAACACTAATCGGCTCGTATGACAGTTCTTCTTTGAAACATTGGCTATCGGTCCTCATATAAATGTGTATCATCGGTGGTATGTATATGTGTCATCGGTGGTGTGGATCGGTCATGGTACCATCGGAAGCATCCATGCCCGGATAGCACCTGCACAAGACGAAACAACAAGGAGCCAAACTCCCTGTTGCACCACTCTTGGAGGACCGGGCGAACGGCATTAATGGTGTATTGGCCATAACGCTCGTCCACCAGGCCCTCCGCCTAGCACCGAACCAGTTCAGTGCGAACCCTCTTTTTGATTGTATTCACCTCCGCGGAAGCTGGAGGTTCCCCCCTCTCTTTTCTTGCTGCCTTGTACCCATACATGGCAACAAGAAGCAGAGCCTCCAGCCCCCACGGTGGAGAGCTAGCCAATACCATGGCCGCTGCCGAAGACACCGTGCGGTATCCTTGGATCACTCTCAGCGTCACCGTACGCTTGGCACGTAGCACACGTCTGTTATGGGCACTGAGAGCATCCACCCAGCACGGTGCTCCGTAGGCGGCCCTACTACGGGTGATCCCTGCATAAAGCTGGCGACACTTTGAACTAGGTCCTCGCGTATTCGGGACGAATCGGCCAAGAGCCGCCGATGTTCCCACAATACGCTGTCCGAGCCCCTTAAAATGCGGCTCGAACTGCCGCCGTCCATCCAAGATGAGGCCGAGATACTTTACTGGGCCTCAACCCGGACAGTGTGCTCTCCCACAGAGATGCTTGCCCCAGGGAGCTGGCCGCGTCGTGGACCATGAAACATCATGGCCCTGGTCTTATTAATCGCTACCCTGAGGCCAAGCATCTCTATACGCCTGATAACGTGGGCTGCGCCCTCAGTTGCCAGGCGCGTCACCTCCGTCCAATCTCTTTTCTGGGATACGACGAGGGTGTCTTCCTCGTAGCACAGCAGGCCCACCCCACTAGGAAGCGCACCCGCTGAGTAGCGAAGCACCTAGACGTAACCCAAGTTCCATAAGAGCGGTCCTATGACCGACCCTTGTGGAACCCCGCACCTGATTAATACGCGTTCTTGTGTTATTGTTTTTTAAAGTATAATGTATTTTTGAATTATTGTGAAAACGAAGTCGAAATACTCCGTTACATTGGTAGATACTTACGATTGACTGCAAATGGTTTTTTAAAGCAACGCTGCGACGAATGACGCATACAATGCTATAGCTCTGTATATTATTACATAGTATCGCATTTGAAGTGTACACGGGGTTAAGTGCGGAAACTCTGCGCGCGCGCGCCGTGGTACAGGTGTGTTCCTAAGGAAACTGGTCCACACGTACGTAGGTGAGGGGATTCCGCTGTTATCGTGATTCGCGCGGAAAACCCGCAGCGGGATGGTTTTACCGTAGCCGATAAGCCATGGTTACCTGTCTGTGATAACATACTTTTTTTTTGTTTTACTTAAGGTTTAGCATTATGGCCATAATCTCACCTAATCTTAAGTGACGATACGGCCCAAGTTGGTGGACACGCTAAACCTGTGGAGGAACTGGCGCTCAAGTGCAGCTGCCGGAACACACCTATTGGTATTTAGCGATAGGTTTACAACTTGAGGGTGGTAGCTACCCAGGCGGGCATTAGAAAAATTCCTACCACCATGCATATTTTTATACAGTATACCATTAGGTGTGCTCCGACAGTGTCATCTGTGAACCAGTCCCTCCTATAAAGGCCGGCAATGGATCTGCGATTCTTCTGGTGTTGTGGGCGACCATTGGTGGCGGTGATCACTTACCATCAGACAGGCATGCTGGTTAGCACCATAATCCATAAAAAAATCACGAAATTAGACCTGGTGATAACTACAGCGCGATCCAAATACAAGTAATACCTTGCCAAGGATCAGCAATCTATTGTGATCTAGTTCGCAAGGCAGCTGGATATTTAAAGAGAGTCACTGACGAGTTTGTGGCATCTTCATCGCCAAATATAAGAAAATTAAAAAAAAAACTGTTAGACAAACTACAGACACCTCCATAGACACAGTTGGCCACCAAAATTATGAATACAGAAATACACGAAAATGTGTTCTAGATCTATTACTTTTTAAATTTATTCAGTAAGTTCTGTATAATCCTTCTCATATCTGTCAATTAAATATTCATAACTATTGACACCATGCACCCCACGCTTTTTTTACAATAAAACATTTTTTTTCTTATTCAAACTATTAATAACTTATATTTATTAATTTTTTTACATTATTCTTAATTAATATTTATTAACATTTATTTTCTGTTTTTTAGTTTAGTTTTCTATATAAAGCGCGTTTTCTAGTTTTTTTTAACTATTATTTATTTTTTAGTTACTGGGACTGCACGCATGCGTAGTTCGCGCACTAGCTCTATCTCTCTTACTCGCATGCAAAGGATGCGGAAAGGAAATAATTAATCCTGGCGAATCTAATTAGGATAATCGGATGCTTTGATCGGATTATTGCATTGTCATCGATCTTTGACAGGTGCGCAAAGTTTGAATTAAATCTGATCGTTCAAAGTAGGACAAAATCGAGCTCAAAGGGTCGGTTACATACATACATACATACAGGTGAAGCTACTATAAAGCGTGTAATAATAAAATGTTACTTTGAATACATTTTTAATATTGTTAATAAGTATAAGAATTATCAATGTGTTATCACGTATTTCGGCTTCAGTCTAGTATCATTCTTTATATTATTCCTATTTTATTCTTTATCAGATTGTCGACTGTCGTAATTTCCACAATTGTAAATAATTAAATACAACAAAATAATCAGACACTGAATACATTAAATCAGATATACGGTGTAGCGCTCGCTTTCAGTATGATGCCTCTAAAGCAAATTGCTTTAATGTTTTCCTAATTTAATAAGGAATTAATAGTGTACGAATTTACGTCAAGGGACGTGAGTTCGAATAAATTAATGAACGAAACAACTATTCATGTAGGATGGCTCGTACAAGGCGATAGAGCTTTTTCTAATGCCCATCTGGCCGGCTACCAGCCTGCAGTTAAAAATCTGCCTCTAAATACATATAGAGTGCGTTCCGGCAGTTGAATTTGAGAGCCAAAGCCATAGGCTTTGCGTATCAACTATCTTGGGTCACATCATCACTTGACAAAAAAAAAATGGTGCCTAACGATGGATTCTTAATGTCATGGTGCTTAGATTGTACTGTTTGTTGGATAAGTGTGTTGGATACAGTAATATTAAAAGAAAAAGTATGGTTTTGATAAATGTAGGTGGCTCCCGATAACGACCCGTGGCTGACGATACAGTTTCTGTGGCTGGATGAGATGTCGATTTTAATCGCCGAGTTCATCGACCCCCGGGAAAACCTTGTCTGGGTGTCGCGTCGCTTTCAAATCGATTTTACACGTCAAATTTGGAAATGCACCCGGGCCTTGTACAGTTCACTGATGTTTTGGGGTCTCTCACTACTTTCAGCATTTCAGCAAACCTACCTTTTGTTGAATTCACAGTTACAATATATAATATGATTTTGTATTCAAATCAATCCAAACAGACAAACGTGTTATGAAATGAAGCGTCTTACACGAGGTCTTTGAAATTCTCAGGCGCAACATTTTTGTGTGACACAAGCGTTCTGGTAAAGTCGGCGTAAAGTTTTTTTATAAATTAACTCCGGTAAATACAAGAGAGGTGAAAATAAATTTTCAAAGACACGTCACGTTTGTATAGATTTCTTTACACGAGCAAGATGAAAAATATATATAAATATGTACATATATATATTTAAATGAACTCTTATGTATATATCATATATGTATTATCTAAACATCTATTAATGACATACGCAAGTATTAACATTGTATCTATATGCACTATATTATTATTCTTATTTAATATTACAGTATAATACTCATAAGAAATCACAACTTACCAACATTAACTACCTAATATAAACATTTTAACTACTAACTATGCGCCCAACTTCGTGCCCGTTTCACTAAAAAGTAATACGCTATCGCACATTAAAGAAAACACCTGTAAATTTCTTGCATCACTTTGGATACGGAACCCAGCATAAGTTATTCTTGTATAAATACATTCGCGCCAATTAAAAACCGTTCTTACTAAATACCAATAGGTATTATCCAATATAGTTACGGGTTAAACCGCACCAAGGCGTCAAGAATATTGACCGGGCCGATTATCTATGCGGTTACCGAAATACAAAGTTAACTTTACGACTGCGGCGACGCCAAAGCCTTTCAGAAGGAACAGATCTACTAAAACATCATTCAGTACCATATTCCGCCGGCGGCATTGAGGGTACGAGCGGAAACAACGCAGGCGAAACGGTGACATTTAGAGATTTACAGACGTAAAAAAACAACATCGCGGGCGATTTTTTACGGGATACACCGGATTCGAAATTGGACACGTCCTGCGAAGACCTGGGAATCGTTCGAACAGAATCTCTCAAGGTAATATACATAGTTACTACACACACGTAAATAAATAAATGCCGTGTGGTTAGAGAATTAGCTGAGGTGAGTCTCTTGAACGGTAAGCTTTTTATTTTAAGTGGGAAAACTGAGAGGGGTCACTAGCGCCGGGAACACCCACTAAAACCCACGGCCGTCTGTCCCCTTCCTGGGGCGACGCGGGTCCGTGCATGCAATCACCGCGTCACCCCGGCTTGGTGGTAAGCTGGGCCCCATCCGGGTAGCCTGGCTAGCTGTCCTTGCAGTCAGCCGGACAGGTGCAATGGGAGGAACCCACACCCCTCTTAAAAGGTAAGCTGCTACAACAGTTTGCGGCTGGAATGAGCTGGAAAACGCATTATAACACTGAAAACACTGATTATTTATGAGAGGTGCATAACCCTGCACCTCCCCCCGCACACTATTGTAAAAATCCTTATATCTTAACCGTCTTGTTTAATAGGCTGCACGTACTATTCGGTTCTTCATATCACTAATACTTCAGTCCACTGATTCGTTCTGGAGCTCCGCCGTCCTGCCTCAGTATTATAAGACGTATTTATATTGCCACAACAGGAAACTAAAAGCGCTAAAAGCGAACTAGTGTGAATATGATTATTAAAACAATTTTTATAAAATCTCGTCATTACAATTTGAATTTATAAAGTTATTTTTGACCAAACATGTAAATATCAATTTCCGATTCATAAATTTACATTAAATCAAACGTGTAAATACTTAAACCCCAGTAATATCACATCTATTATAAAGAGGCGATTAATGATAAAGCTAACGCTTGTTATAGGTTATTAAAACAACTCATAGAAAATCTCGTAATTACTATTTTGAATTAATAAAGTTCTTTTTAACCAAACATAAATATCAATTTGAATCTATAAAGTTATTTTGAACTAACTTGTGAATATTGAATTGAAACCCTTGTAATATGATATTTAAAGTAAAGAGACGATCAATGATAAAGCTGAAATAAAGAGGCGACCAATGAAAAAGCCTAACACTTGAAATAAATTATTAAAACAATTTATATAAAACCTCTTCATTACAATTTGAATTTATAAAGTTATATATAACCAAATGTAAATATAAATTTAAATCCATGAAGTTATTTTTAACTAACGTGTGAATATTGAAACTCCTGCAATATGACATTAAATGTATAGAGAAGATCAACGATAAGGCTAAAAATAAAGAGGCGACCAATGATAAAGCTAACACTATTGATACTTGTTTCTGATAAACTTGCTACGTACTAAGCCACTTGTATCTTTTCGTAATATATATCAAAACCTCCTAAAAGTCCTGAAGAACTTAAGAGCAACATAATCAGTATAGTTCATTAAGGATAGCTATGATTAATTATAAATCAAGTTCACTAGTTTTGAATATAAATTTTAATAGGTTTTTTTTGCATATTTTTTATTTTTTATAACTATACTATTTAAAAAATAACGTCACGTATTAAATAGTATTCAATGATACTTAAAATGCAATTTAATTATTCATTATTTTGGATTTAACAGTCTTAGATTTTTCGTTTAATATTTTTACATGTTAGTCGCTAATATCTAGTGTTACAAACAGTTATTATTAAAGTAATTATATTTTTGAGTCTGCCATTAGTTGTAAAGAAATTCTTTTAGTTTTTAATACTATGATACAAATGAGTGATATAAATAAAGCATTTTTTTAAGTAAGACTAATTTCATAATGGAATTTTTTTAGATTATAACAATATATTTTTGTTAATAATTCTTTCCATTGATAGATAAAGTAAGGAATAGTGTGATAAGGGAACGTTGTGGTGTGGTAGAGGATTTAGTGACAAAGATAGAGAAAGAGATGCTTAATTGGTATGGACAAGTAGAGAGGATGGATGAAAGAAGATTAATAAAACAAATTTACAAGGCGAGTGTAAAATGGGCAAGCTGGTAAGGATAGACCGAGACGAACATAACTCAATCAGATCGACGACGTTCTGGAGAAAGGCCAGATCAAAAGTACCCGTAACCGAAGAGCATGTATGAAGGTGCTTATGAAAGTAGAAGAAGCGAAAGATGTAAGTCAGGATCGTAGCAAGTGGAAGGATGTGGTCTCTGCCTACCCTTATGGGAGAGAGGAGTGATAGTATGTATGTTAAAACAATATACTGTAATATACGTCTTGCGTCATCTAGGGGTACACAAGTACACTAACCCTAAATAATATTTTTTTGTATTCATCTTGGTTTAGTTATAAAATAATAGATGGCGCTTTGTTATAATTCCCCCATTGTAGTTTAAAGATTAAGTTATAAATCTATGGTTTAAATACCTATAGGTGATATTAGTGGATTTTTTTTATAGTTAATGTTTTAGCGTAATGGCCATAATGTCACCTGATCTTATGTGACGATACGGCCCAAGTTGGTAGCGACGATAAACCTGTGGGGGAACTGGTTCTCAAGTTCTGCTGCCGGAACACACCTATTGGTATTTGGCGGCAGATTTTCAACTTGCGGATGGTAGCGACCCAGGCGGGCATTACAAAAAGCTCTACCACCAAGCCATGGTTTCCTCACGATGTTTTCCTTCACCGAAAGCTCAAGCTAATTGTAGATGGTTGGATTAGGATTCACGTCACTTGACATCGAAATTTTATTTACATATTATTTATAGTAATCTTGTTCATCGTTGAAAAAAAATATTTAAAGCTTTCGCTTCGTCGTAAACATGTTGTTGAAATAATCAGAATCAAAATGACTTAAAATAACCGGAAATGGTTTTCAAGCTATTATTATCGCGTACAACTTTATTTATACATTAATGAGGTTGCTAACACTATGAATATTTTTTTTTCAACACTGAGCTTAGTGAACTCTTCTGGTGCTTTTGAAAACTAATTCACGGTCCATTTATACATCAGCACAGTCCGGCATTAGGCGTCACAGAGTCGCATTATGCTCTGTAATTGGAAAACTACCATTGTAGTGTGCAAATTGTATGTTGCAACTTTTTTGGTGTGACAATTAAATAAACTATATCTATACTAATTTAATTATTCGAAGTCAAAACTCAAATGACTAATATATATGCAGTAAGTTAGATTAAGTCAAAAATTAAGCTAATTATGTACAGGAGTAGCAGTTATCTAGAAATTTCTATATTAATCTCGATATATATTAAAACAAGATAAGCGTGAGACTAAAACTTATTTCATTATTTATGCCCCTTTTTGTAACTTTAATCAATACACCTTTGATGATAGCGTGATGTTAAATCCTTACTAATGTTATAAATGTTTTTTTGTTTGTTTGTTTGTTACACTTTCAAGCCTAAACTGCTGATTCGATTACAATGAATTTTGGTAATAGAGATAGATGGGACCTTGGAGACGGTGATAGGCAATTTTTTCTCGGGAAACTTCACTGGAAGTGGGGTAAAAAGAGGGATAAACTTTGTATGAGGTTATTATTAGGTGTATTCTGGAAGTTGCACTTCAGAGCCAGTCCCTCCACAGGTTTAGCGTGTCTACCAACTTGGGCCGTATCGCCACTTAAGATCAGGCGAGATTATGGCCATAACGCTAACCCTATACACCATAAAGAGTTTCACATTTCAACTATATTCGACTAACCATGGCAAGACCAACTCCGTGCCACGACGTCGATTTATATGTCGGTGTCCGAGCGCTAAATAACGAACTGATTCCTCAAAAAAAAAGGAATAACTTGAAAAAAAGACATCCAATTATTTATTATCGAATGATTTATTCAATTGTGCTTAATAGTGAATATCTCGTAGTCTCGAACGGTGAAGTTGTACTCGGAGGCGAGTGAGGCGGGCGCCAATTGGTCCCCGTACGAGTGAAGGTTGCTGTAACTCTCGCTGTTTGTGTTACAGTTGCTAGATATCAACAGATCCGCGCCTGCGCCGAAAATTGGACCGCAACTGTGAAACGGCCATCAGTTTATAATTCACTAGTTTTTGCACGCCTCATAAGCCAACCTTTGAGGTGGGTACGACTATCACTTCACGCGAAACAACTGATCTTTCAAACGAAGAATAAACGGAAATGTGATTTTATAAGCTCACAAAAAAGCAAACGATAAATTCTCAATGGGTGAAAAATTATGGGAGTAGTTTATAACTTATACCTTCTGAACAGTTACGCAAGATTGGCCCTAAAACTAGAAAGGGAGTCTTTAAGAATGTCAATATCGCACGCCTTCGCTTCTCAGGCGAGTACGACTGTCACTTCACGCGAAACAACTGATCTTTCAAACAAAGAATAAACAGAAATGTGAGAAAACATCGTGATAAAATCGTAGCATGATGGTAGACCATTTTCTAATATCCGCCTGACTAGCTGCCAGCCTCAGATTGAAAGTTTACAAACAAAAACCAATAGTTATGTTCCGACAGTTGCACTTGAGAGCCGGTCTCTCCGCAGGCGTCATTTAACACCAGCTAAAATTGTGGCCACAACGCTAAACCTATAAGGTGTACCCATAAAGTATACATAGATACAGGAAACCGACCAATTTTTTTTTTTTTATAGTTACGGTTTAGCGTGAAGGCCATAATCTCACCTGATCTTAAGTGATGATACGGCCCAAGTTAGTAGATACGCTAAACCTTTGGAGAAACTGGCTCTCAAGTGTAACTACCGGAACATTTCTACTGGTATTTGGTGGCAGACTGTCAACTTGAGGGTGGTAGCTAGCCAGGCGGGCATCAGAAAAAGCTCTACCACCAAGCCATGGTTTCCTCACGATGTTTTCCTTCACCGAAAGCTCAAGCTAATTGTAGATGGTTGGATTAGGATTCACGTCACTTGACATCGAAATTTTATTTACATATTATTTATAGTAATCTTGTTCATCGTTGAAAAAAAATATTTAAAGCTTTCGCTTCGTCGTAAACATGTTGTTGAAATAATCAGAATCAAAATGACTTAAAATAACCGGAAATGGTTTTCAAGCTATTATTATCGCGTACAACTTTATTTATACATTAATGAGGTTGCTAACACTATGAATATTTTTTTTTCAACACTGAGCTTAGTGAACTCTTCTGGTGCTTTTGAAAACTAATTCACGGTCCATTTATACATCAGCACAGTCCGGCATTAGGCGTCACAGAGTCGCATTATGCTCTGTAATTGGAAAACTACCATTGTAGTGTGCAAATTGTATGTTGCAACTTTTTTGGTGTGACAATTAAATAAACTATATCTATACTAATTTAATTATTCGAAGTCAAAACTCAAATGACTAATATATATGCAGTAAGTTAGATTAAGTCAAAAATTAAGCTAATTATGTACAGGAGTAGCAGTTATCTAGAAATTTCTATATTAATCTCGATATATATTAAAACAAGATAAGCGTGAGACTAAAACTTATTTCATTATTTATGCCCCTTTTTGTAACTTTAATCAATACACCTTTGATGATAGCGTGATGTTAAATCCTTACTAATGTTATAAATGTTTTTTTGTTTGTTTGTTTGTTACACTTTCAAGCCTAAACTGCTGATTCGATTACAATGAATTTTGGTAATAGAGATAGATGGGACCTTGGAGACGGTGATAGGCAATTTTTTCTCGGGAAACTTCACTGGAAGTGGGGTAAAAAGAGGGATAAACTTTGTATGAGGTTATTATTAGGTGTATTCTGGAAGTTGCACTTCAGAGCCAGTCCCTCCACAGGTTTAGCGTGTCTACCAACTTGGGCCGTATCGCCACTTAAGATCAGGCGAGATTATGGCCATAACGCTAACCCTATACACCATAAAGAGTTTCACATTTCAACTATATTCGACTAACCATGGCAAGACCAACTCCGTGCCACGACGTCGATTTATATGTCGGTGTCCGAGCGCTAAATAACGAACTGATTCCTCAAAAAAAAAGGAATAACTTGAAAAAAAGACATCCAATTATTTATTATCGAATGATTTATTCAATTGTGCTTAATAGTGAATATCTCGTAGTCTCGAACGGTGAAGTTGTACTCGGAGGCGAGTGAGGCGGGCGCCAATTGGTCCCCGTACGAGTGAAGGTTGCTGTAACTCTCGCTGTTTGTGTTACAGTTGCTAGATATCAACAGATCCGCGCCTGCGCCGAAAATTGGACCGCAACTGTGAAACAGCCTTCAGTTTATAATTCACTAGTTTTTTTCTTTTTGCACGCCTCATAAGCCAACCTTTGAGGTGGGTACGACTATCACTTCATGCAAAACAACTGATCTTTCAAACGAAGAATAAACAGAAATGTGATTTTAAAAGCTAACAAAAAAGCAAACGATAAATTGTCAATGGGTGAAAAATTATGGGAGTAATTTATAACTTATACCTTGTAAACAGTTACGCAACATTAGCCCTAAAACTAGAAAGGGAGTCTTTAAGAATGTTAATATCGCACGCCTCATAAGCGAACCGCTGAGGTGGGTACGAGTGTCACTTCACGCGAAACAACTGATCTTTTAAACGAAGAATAAACAGAAATGTGATTTTAAAAGCTAACAAAAAAAACAAACGATAAATTGTCAATGGGTGAAAAATTATGGGAGTAATTTATAACTTATACCTTGTAAACAGTTACGCAACATTAGCCCTAAAACTAGAAAGGGAGTCTTTAAGAATGTCAATATCGGACGCCTCAGAAGAGAACCGCTGAGATGGGTACGAGTGTCACTTCACGCGAAACAACTGATCTTTTAAACGAAGAATAAACAGAAATGTGATTTTAAAAGCTAACAAAAAAAACAAACGATAAATTGTCAATGGGTGAAAAATTATGGGAGTAATTTATAACTTATACCTTGTAAACAGTTACGCAACATTAGCCCTAAAACTAGAAAAGGAGTCTTTAAGAATGTCAATATCGCACGCCTTCGCTTCTCAGGCGAGTACGACTGTCACTTCACGCGAAACAACTGATCTTTCAAACAAAGAATAAACAGAAATGTGAGAAAACATCGTGATAAAATCGTAGTAAGATGGTAGACCATTTTCTAATATCCGCCTGACTAGCTACCAGCCTCAGATTGAAAGTTTACAAACAAAAACCAATAGTTATGTTCCGACAGTTGCACTTGAGAGCCGGTTTCTCCGCTGGCGTCATTTAACACCAGCTAAAATTGTGGCCACAACGCTAAACCTATAAGGTATACCCATAACGTATACATAAGATACAGGAAACCGACCGATTTTTTTGTTTTATAGTTACGGTTTAGCGAGATGGCCATAATCTCGCATGAACTTAAGTGATCATACGGCCCAAGTTGGTAGACACGCTAAACCTGTGGAGGAACTGGCTCTCAAGTGTAACTGCCGGAACGTACCTACTGGTATTTGGCGGCAGACTTTCAACTTGAGGGTGGTAGCTACCCAGGCGGGCATCAGAAAAAGCCCAACCACCGTGCTATGGTTTCTTTAGGATGTTTTCCTTCACCGAAAGCTCAAGCTCATCGTAGGTGCTTGGATTCGAACTCACGTCCCTTGACGCGAAGTCGTACACACTACCACTGAGCTATCATCGCTTCATCAGCGTTTCCAGGAATCTCGACGTTTCAGACAGTTTCCGCTAAGCCCAATGGAGTCAAATAAAGTTTTCGCTGTAAATCGATTATGAAAGGTAAAATGAGCACATTTGAATGGAATCGTTTAACTTACTCGGAATGGTAGCAAAGTGCGAAGGGTTTTTTGACTAGTGTATATCTCGCGGGCGGGTCCGTGAGGGCGAACAGGAATGACCTCTCGGCGGGGGTGTAGCCCCCCGCGGGGCCCGTGCCCCCCGCGCACCACGCCACTTCCGAGTACCCGCCTATCACTTCACCACGTGATAACTATACAGAAAAACACATTTATATCATCTTTACTAATATTATAAACGCGAAAGTATGTATGTATGGATGTAAAAATGTATGGACGTTTGTTACTCTTTTACGGAAAAACTACTCACGCAAAAACGTCTGTAACGTTAGCGTAAGATTTTCATGTATAGTCTATGTATGATGGCTATACAGTGTCTAATGTATAGTCTACGTGATCACTGTTATTATTATATATCTTTTTAAAACATCGTAAACAAAATAAAGGTGTTAAGATAATTTTGTAAAGTAGTTTTTTTTTAATATTTTTATCGATATAAAAAAAAACCGTACACCCGAATAATTATTTTCTTTATACCTCGAAAGGAACTTGAAATTAATATTTTTAATCGATTTTTTTTTATTATCGATGAGGATTGAAGCCTATATTGCAATCTTCTTAATTGAGGGTATATGAATATTGATTCCGGACCTGTACGAGAAGCAGGACGGGCGCGACGCCGTCGCAGTGCGAGTGGAACGCCTGCGCGGAGTAGCCGTGCGTCGAGGCGCGGAATATCAAACGCCACGATTGTTTCGGAGTCCCGCACCTGTTCGTGATATCTATATTAATATTTTAAACAGTTATGGATTCACATAAGGGTCTAGTGCTAAGGGCGGCAAAATTTGTTTCTTGATATCAATATTAATATATTAAACAGTTATGAATTCACATAAGGGTCTAGTGCTAAGGATGGCAAGATTTGTTTCTTGATATCTATATTAATATATTAAACAGTTATGGATTCACATTACAGTCTAGTGCCAAGGGCGGCAAGATTTGTTTCTTGATATCTATATTAATATTTTAAACAGTTATGAATTCACATAAGGGTCTAGTGCTAAGAGTGGCAAGATTTGTTTCTTGATATCTATATTAATATTTTAAACAGTTATGGATTCACATTAGAGTCTAGTGCCAAGGGTGGCAAGATTTGTATCTTGATATCTATATTAATATATTAAACAGTTATGGATTCACATTAGGGTCTAGTGCCAAGGGCGGCAAGATTTGTTTCTTGATATCTATATTACTATTTTAAATAATTATGGATTCACATTAGGGTCTAGTGCTAAGGGCGGCAAGATTTGTTTCTTGATATCTATATTAACATTTTAAACAGTTATGGATTCACATTAGGGTCTTATGGCAATGGCGGCAAAATTTGTTTCTTGATATCTATATTAATATATTAAACAGTTATAGATTCACATTAGGGTCTAGTGCCAAGGGCGGCAAGATTTGGTTCTTGATATCTAAATTAATATCTTAAACAGTTATGGATTCACATTAGGGTCTAGTGCCAAGGGCGACAAGATTTGTTTCTTGATATCTATATTAATATTATAAACAGTTATGGATTCACATTAGGGTCTAGTGCCAAGGGCGGCAAGATTTGTTTCTTGATATCTATATTAATATTTTAAACAGTTATGGATTCACATTAGGGTCTAGCGCCAAGGGCGGCAAGATTAGGAGTGTCAGTAAAAAAAAATTCAACTACCTGCAATAAAGATCCAAAAATTTTGAATTTATTGGTTTCATACAAATAAAAAAAATCAGGTCCGGTCCTTTACTCAAATAGTGCAAGATGTACATAATAGGGCGGTATTTCACACGGTGCCACAGGGCGGTGCTTAAGGTAAATCCGCTTCTGATTGTAAAGCGGAACATTTCCTTTGTTTGAACGTGCTAGTCTTAACAATTCGATAGAGAAATAATTAATTCAGGAACATTTAGACTATTTCCCATCACGCTACCACCGAAAGTTGAAAAACTATTGAAAGAATTTATTAAATAAACTGTTAGTTCCTCGCGAACAAAGTCGCAGGCACAACTAAAATTATATACGTCAATTAACCTTGAAATAGCCTAAAATTATAGGACGTGATTGCAAATATCATACTCTGTTTATAAACCTTACTCTAGTAGGTGTTACTTTCCCACTGTAACACCTTTTGAAATGAAAATATATATAGGCTCGTTGAACACACATGATTTTTGAAAATACTTTATAGATTTTGCGTTCCAGCTACAATATCACGTGACGTTAATTGACGATTTGGTTTAAGAAGGGGTTCACGCTAAGCCTAATAGAGAGACTGGATCTTATGCGCAACCGCCGGAACAGACCTACAGATGTTTAGCGACAGATTTTCACCTTGAAGATGGTAGCTAGCCAGGCGAGCATTATAAAAAGTTTTTTTTTTTATATAGTTAAGGTTTAGCGTTATGCTATAATCTCACCTGATCTTAAGTGATGATACGACCCAAGTTGGTAGACACGCTAAACCTGTGGAGGAACTGGTTCTCAAGTACAGCTGCCGGAACATACCTATTGGTATTTGGCGGCAGATTTTCAACTTGAGGGTGGTATCTAGCCAGGTGGGCATTAGAAAAAGCCTTACCAATAGGCTATGGTTTCCTCACGAAGTTTTCCATCACCGATAGCTCAAGCTCATTGTAGGTGGTTGGATTCATCGTGACGTATGTCTTGACGCGAAGTCGTACACACTACCACTGAGGTATCATCGCTTCTTGCCGGGTCTTCTCGATAATTGCGTCACGTTCCGAACCGGTAGTAATTTTCGACGTTCACAAGCGTATTATTAGGGCCTAAACTAAATAAAAACGTTTTGATTTTGAAGAAACACACGTGCTACATCGGTGTACAGAGCATAGGTGTTTGCAGACCTTGCAGCAGTGTGGAAAATATTCCAAAGCACGTCTTATGGGAATGTAAGCTAAAAACATATGAACTCAACCAGATTCTGGGCAAATATCTACGGCACCCAGACCACACCCACCCAGCCTTGAAACGATGATAGCTCAGTGGTAGTGTGTACGACTTCGCTTCAAGGGACGTGAGTTCCAATCCAAGCACCTACAATGAGCTTGAGCTTTCGGTGAAGGAAAACGTCATGAGGAAACCATAGCATGGTGGTAGGGCTTTTTCTAATGCCCGCCTGGGTAGCTACCACCCTCAAGTTGTAAACCTGCCGCGAAATACGAATAAGTGTGTTCCGGCAGCTGCACTTGAGAGCCAGTTCCTCCACAGGTTTAGCGTGTCCACAAACTTGGGCCGTATCGTCACTTAAGATCAGATGAGATTATGGCCATAATGCTAAACCTTAAGTATAAAAAAAAAAAGTTTAACTTTTCCCGGTCAAAAAAGTCGTACAATACATTTGAAACGATGATAGCTTGGTAGACGGCTAGTTAGAAGGGACGCGAATTCGAATCCACTCCACCTACAATGAGCTTGAGCTTTCGGCGAGGGAACCATCGTGATGAAACCATGACATAGTGGTAGGGCACTTTCCAATGCCCTGAAAATCTGTCGTCAAATACCATTAGGTGTGTTCCGGCGGTTACATTTGAGAGCCAGTCCTTCCACAGATTTAGCGTGTTCACTTAATGCCAGGTGACATTGTGACCAGAACGCTAAATCTTAACATTAATTAAAAAAAAAGGCTATAGATTTAGGAAGTGAAACTTAGTAATGTGGGACAATTACTATTACAACAATAATACATACAAAATGATATAAAATAATAATAATAAAGCCATTTAATCCGAATCTCACTTTTGATATATGGACCGTTCATTTTGAAAGTCGTGTAAGTCCATTTTCTTTTGTTTCGAGAAAATTAAAGGTTTCTATATTTGTTGATAATACAATTTCATTTACCGACCGATTTTCAGTTGTACAAAACATGGGATTTTTTTGAGAAATTAAACACGGACTAGTTATATATAAAAAAATACATTAAATTAAGAATGAATTACACCACTTTCAAAATAAACGGTCCATATATTACAAAGTTTGTTAGTCAATTGTTGCTTAAGTTAAGAAAGGTTGCTTGTAATTAATGTTAGCATTCTATTACTTATGAGATTTGGACCCCTATTTGGGTAAAAGCCTCCTCCCTCCTTGAATTAATGATGTAATATGAACAAAATGATATAATTTGTGTTTAATATTTTATTTAAAGTAATTACTACCATTCATCTAATTTATCAGCTCAAATACCAAGTTATTGTAAAAATATGTATACATTATTACCAGTTGTTAATGACAGCCTGGAAGGCACTCTTGTCTTGCTGCAGTATGAAGGACCCGGTGAACATATTCACCGCCAGCCTGCAATGAAATAATTATTTTTTAATTATAGATAAACTAGCTTATACCCGCGGCTCCACTCGCGATATTATCTGATCACATAATAACAAGTCTCATACAATTTTTTTGCTCTGTCATTCTTTCTTTTACCCCGTTTCTTATACGTTTTTCCGCAAGAAATAGTAGCCTATCACCATCTCCAGGTTCCAATCTATGTCTATACCAAAATTCATCATAATCGATTCAACGGTTTAGATGTGAAAACGTAGCAAACTCTCTTTCGCATTTGTAATATTAAGTGAGAATCAGGATTTGTAAATATGTCATGTAGTTATTCTGTATATGAAAGACACCGGCCGCTCGTGCACTATAATCGAACTACATTGGTTTAAATGCCATTCATAAAACAAATCACACACACACATATTATTCCTGAAGCGATGATGACTTAGTTGGTAGTGTGACATGATGTCGAGTCAATAATTTTTATAGCTAGATTTAGCGTTATGGCCACAATCTCACCTGATGTTAAGTGACGATGTCGCCTAAGATAGTGGACATGCTAAGCCTACTGGAGGGACTGGCTCTGAAGTCCAACTGCCTGAACACGCCTATAAGTGTTTGCCGGCATATTTGGAAAACTCTACCACCGTGTTATGGTTGTATCACGATGTTTTCCTCGTTGTAGGTGGACTCGAACTCACGTCCATTGACATGGTATCCGTACACTGTACCAACTGAGACATCATCGCTTTAAACTCTTCGTCTGTAACTGTCTCGGTGTTAATGGGCGGTGGTGATCACTTACCATTAGGTGACCCGCTTACTCGTTTGCTCCCTATTCCATAAAAAATACAACTACAACCTTAACACAGGTTGATTCTAAAACGTGAGAAACCAAAAGAGATTCACTGTGACGGGTTTATAGTATAAGAAATATGTCCTGCGAGTATATGTGGGTGTGTGTATGAATAGGCATATGTTTATGGTTGTGTATGTGATATGTATATATGCATGTGGGTGCGAGAGTGGACGTATTAAACGCGTGTGTGCATACAGGCGTGTGTTCGGATGAGTGGGTGCGTTTGGGACAGTGAAAGTTTTGAGTGCACGGTTGTATACATTTGCGTGTATGTGTGTGTATGACTGTGTGTGTAGGCAAGAGCGTAAGGGGAATGAGGACACGCGTGTATGTGTGCGTGTGGGCGGGGGGATGTAACTATGGAGTGCACGCGTGTATCTAGGTGTGTGCGTATGGATGTGCGTGTGTATGGATGGGTATGTGTATGGATGGGTATGTGTATGGATGGGTATGTGTATGGATGGGTATGTGTATGGATGGGTATGTGTATGGATGGGTATGTGTATGGATGGGTATGTGTATAGATGGGTATATGTATAGATGGGTATGTGTATGGATGGGTATGGATAAATTACCGTGGCTGAGTGCGTTTGTCCGGCTCGGAGGTGAGCGGTGCGGCGTGCAACGCGGCGCGGCGGTACCGCTCCAACGAGAGTTCCATCGGTACTGCACCAGTTGGTTCCACCTCCTCCGCGAACACAGCGCTATCTATAACGTTATGAAAACGAGATTGAATATTTTTTAAACGTTTGAATTATTACTAATATCATAAATGCGAAAGTGAGTTGGTTTGTTACGCTTCTACGCCTAAAGCGCTGAATCGATTATGATGAATTTTGGTATAGAATTAGATGGGATCCTGAAGACGGTGATGGGCGAAAAACTTATAAAAAGTGAGGTAAAGAGGGTGGAATAAACTTTGTGCATAACTTTTACATCAGATTTGATTACTACATCAGAGAATAATTATGATTTCGAATTTTGAGTAAATTCATACCTACCAGTAGTGTCCAACATCCTGAAATCATTGGTTGACAGAAATCAATATTACCGCGAACGGAACCGCACGTAAAGGCTAGTAATCTATACACTTTACAGTCGTATGTGTACTTGTGTTAGCAGCTGAGCTGGCTGGTGATAATCAGTTATACAGGAGATATAGTGGTCAGTCATCATAGGTGATAGCATACCTATGAGGAGCAAGCGGACGTGCTGCATCAACGGCGAGAGGTGATGGCAGACCCTGGCTCGTTCTTCCTCGGTCCAGTGCGCCGTCGGCTGCGTAACCCCGGCGCGTTGTTTGGCCCACGCCAGTGCACCGCGCCACACCTCTTCCTCTTCTAAACACAGCTAAAATTCATAAAGAGTATATACATTTTTCTTAATTATCATTTTCTCCATCTTTTTTTGTACAGTTAAAGCTTATCGTAACGGCCATAATCTCACCGGATCTTAAGTGACGATACGGCCCAAGTTGGTAGACACGCTAAACCTGTGAAGCAACTGGCTGTAAAGTGCATCTGCCGGAACACACCTAATGGTATTTGGCGACAGATTTTAAACTTGATGGTGGTAGCTAGCATTAGAAAAAGCCCTACCACCGTGCAAATATGTGCTTATTATAACCCAAAAAAAAAATTCTTGCCAAAAACACTAAATATACTTAGAGAACCGCAAGTGAGAATTTATTAGATTCTTACGAAATCTGACGAGATGAGTTTTATGAGGGCTTCTTTGGGCAGGTTCAAGAACGCGTTGGTCTTGACACAATCGGCCGCGTTATCGCCTATGAACGCGATGCAGCGTTCCATGAACGATGAAGCGCTCTTACCGCCTGCAAAACATAAACAAAGCGGATGTTTGGCACCGAAGGTCAAAGATAAATTTATACTGAAATAAAACTAATTTAAACGGATTTTATCGCGGTTATTTATTGATTTTGATCCCGACGTTTCGAAAGCTTTTCAGCCTTCGCGGTCACGGGGCGGACTGAGGTGTAGGTTGTCCAGAAAAGTTCATGTTACTGTGTCTACCTTCAATTTAATTTTTATTATTTGTAGTGTTCCGATCTACGCAGTGTCAATAATAATAAAAATTAAATTGAAGGTATACACAGTAACATGAACTTTTCTGGACAACCTACACCTCAGTCCGCCCCGTGACCGCGAAGGCTGAAAAGCTTTCGAAACGTCGGGATCAAAATCAATAAATAACCGCGATAAAATCCGTTTAAATTAGTTTTATTTCAATGAATAATATTCGCGTAAACTTAAGAAATCATTATAAATTTATATTCTAAAATATTTACTACTTATCATTATATATTAAAGCTTTTTCTTAACAAGAAAACCACAGAAGATATATCTGTATATTTTTTACTGTATCGGTTTAGCATTACGACCACAATCTCACCTGATGTGATGTTACGATTTAGTCCAAGGTGGTGGACACGCTACGCCTTGTGGTAGGACTGGCTCTCAAGTGTAACAACTGTCGTAACACATCCATAGGTATTCGGTGGCCGATTTTCAACTGTAGCTAGCCAGGTGGGCATTAGAAAATGCCCAATACGCCATGCTATGGTTTCATCACATTTTCTTTCACCGAAATCTCGGGCTCATTGCAGGGATTCGAACTCAGGTCCATTAACGCGGCGTACGTACACATTAGTAACTGAGCCATCATCGGTTACAATTTTAATCAAGATTGCACTATATACTGCTGTAGATGTCAAAAATATTTTGAACTAATGAGTGACGCGCGCGTCATTTTAAAACAAATACTAGTTTTTTTTATTTCATATGTCGATAATCTATTGAATTTGGACAAATGGCATAGCTACTCTTTATCACATAAAACGGAAAGGTTCCTATGGCGTTTAAAGATATGACACCATTTAAATCTACAGAGAGATACAAAAAATAAACTAACACATTGGTAGTCTATTTTGACCTCACTAATTTCTCTGACTACATGTCAAAAGTAGGCAAGACTAAATACAAACAAAGCACCTAGGAGTAAAGTTATGATGGTTCAGTGGTAGTGTGTACTCACAGCATATCAATCAATGCGAGTTCGAATCTCCACGAGTCTGAGAGTTCAATAAAGGAAACAGTGATGAAACTATAACATGGTGGAAAAGTATTTTCAAATGATACCATAGACTTGACATCAGGTAACACTGTAATGCCAATGCTGAACCTTTTTTTCATACAAAGAAAGAACATAATGCTATGAAATATTGTATTCAGTTTAGCTTATCTGATTATTTACATTTGTGAATTAACTAATGAAATTTTCCAAATGTATCTGTTTGTAGTAAATGTATTTAAGATGAAGTGTATTTCAAAACTTCCAGTTCATTGCTTATATGATTAAAGTGTTATATAAAATAAAATAATTTTGAAGAGTAGTTATTAGGACTAACTGAAATATATTGAAAGGGGCAATAATTATTTTCAGACAACTGTGAAATAATTACAGATGAGTTATTTATGTATTTTGGATTCAGATATACATGTAACTTATATTTTATTTTAATAAATCTGACTAAATATAGCCACCGATAATCAGTCTAAATTGGCCATTATAAAAAGAGTAATGTATCCGACAAGCCAGAAGCCATAGACCAGAAAAAAATATATCAGCTACCAACAGAACCAAAAAATATTTTTCTGATTTCTATAATATCATAGTAAAATAACTTTAATATACCTGGTAAGCATATTATGAATAAAAACAATCCACTAAAGGGATCAGTAGTAGATGCTAGGTTTATAATGAGGCAGAAAGAAAAACTTCGAGCAGCTCCAGTGACTTGTAATATGGATCCCTTTCTGACATGTGGCAACACTCACCTTCACTGCACATGCTTCTCTCTGTGCTCAGACAAATTTGTAGGAGCCGGCTAGTGCAGCTTCAGAGGAATATACTAGTATGAAACTTACTGCATTCCTAGACAGGCCAAGATCTGACATTGCAAGGAATTATATAGGTGTAATTTTTTATGATGAAAAGCAAAATAGGAAAGGCGTAAATTACTGTATCATTGGCTTTCAAATATCTCTACAGTTATTATAATTATGTACCATCTGTTCTTAGAAAACAACAATGTAAGCACCAAAACTATAGCAAATGTTTTGTATTGTAACCACCTCAATAATTATCTTTGTAAATTAGAAGTAGTATGTTAATTGCAGGTATTTTAATAGATCTGTAGTTAATTATGAATAACAAGCCATATATTTTTGTAAAGGCATCATAAATACTTTTTAATTATAAATGAAAAAACTCTCTCCTGTATAGTGCAATTATCATTTATGTTTTTCCTGAAAAGGTTTTATGTCTTTGCCCGTACCACAGGTGGATGTTTCACTTGATTGTTATAGAGTAGGCTAGGATTATTACATTTTACTATATTGAAATTTTGCTTGACAAGTTTCTACAGGCACAAATTATGTATTATTTCAAGTTTGAATTTAGTTCAATAAATCATTATTAAGTGTTCATTAAATTGGAAAACATTAATATGATAAATCAAACTTTATTGCATTCTACAACTGTGTCACAGCCTTTGCATTTCACATGAATATTAAGAAAATTCCTATTTTTATTATTTGGTGGATTTATTTATATAATATTAAATAATAAAAGTTTATTTCATACTTTATACTGCAAATAAGGCAAAAACTATTTAATAGGACAATATTTTTTCATTAGCAAACACATTCATAGCTGGTAGTCATGACACCAGTTGTTTTACAATAGTATCAACGCAAAAAATTGTTATACTGTTAACTTAATTGTTGACTTAAATGTACTTTTATATTACACAATGGGATTATGAGGCACAGGAATTATACAGCCAGTCTGTTAGGCCACAGATAATTAGAATTCACTATGTAACAAAATGAGAAATAAAACGCAAAATTTATATAATATAAATCTTAAATTTAATGGGACAGTGATCAGTTTTCGAGTTATTATTACATAGATAATGTTACGAATACCCTTGACGATATATTTAAATCACTAGGAATGATTCCTCAATTATCCTGTACTTTATAACCTATTACACCGACGCGTTCGGATTCACATTTTGTATAAGCGTTATATTGTCCCCCTTCATCATTATTCTGCCGATCTGCTTCCTGTTCTTAGTTTTCATGTGAACCTCTTCAGCTTCATCCAAAACAATGTTCATATATTCATCGAATCCCACGATGTGTCCCTCGATCCTCAGATTCACGTTCTCGTAAAGCCAGATTTGTACACGGCTTCTATTTTGTAAATACCTGAATATAAGGTTGATGGGTTGCACCATCACCTTTTGAACTTTAGGTGGACCTTTGTACGCCATTTTTGAGGTTTAGCAACAATAAATTATCGAGGTAACACAAAACAAAAGACCGCGAATCCCGGTTCGCGTCCGTCACGAAAACGATGCTATTCAATAATGTTGCCAGCAAAAAACGATAAAATTTTCTAAATGAGAAAAACAGTGTATACATCACAGATAGAATATTGTAAATATAACAGACTATTCTGAGGAATAAAATTTACTGTGCTTCTTTTTTGATACAGATATTTCTTACAATTTAACATAATTTCGTAAAGTCTGTGATTATTCTAATCAATTTGACGCTAAGCTGCATGGTAAGTTGATAATAATCTTTTGTAGTAAACGAACATCGCCCATTTCCTAATGACATTAATACTAGCAACAAAAAAAGTATTTATTGATTAGTGTATAACAAAATGAACAAAAATAAATGAGAGCGCTATCACTTTATGAAAACTTAAATGAAACAGATAATTGTTATTTAAAAAAAAATACAATGTATTATAACTCATCAGTTGTTGTTGTTTTCATTTGCCTAATGTTTTAACGTTTTTTCAGCTTCTAGAAGTGTAATTAAGTTATTTTGTTTAAAACACAATCGTCGAAATGCGAACAATTTGTAGTACTAGCAAAGAGTATACACTGTGCAATAGTTTTCTATCGTATTTTACTGCTATTATTAAATGTAGCTTTAAAAAGTTGTAAAGCTCAATGTTAAAAAAAAATTTACTTCGATATAATCAGTAAAATTAGGCTCATTATGCAGAAGCAATCAAGTAATGTTACCCTTAAAATCTTTGAAGAGAAGATCAAAGTACACGTTGAAGCATGTTTGAATAAGTAGTAATATTACCGATACCTAACACTTGAAAATGTTATACAAGTTAACACAAAATATCAAATATTGTTGCCAGAGTTGCACATTATTGTAGTTTCAGATATATTAATTTCTACTTCGTTTAGTCGTACTTAATAATGGAATCACATTATATTACAGAAGCTACGTTCCACCTAACGTTCATAACACTCACAACATGCCTTCAACGGTTCTATATGACGATAATGCTCGTTGTGGTTGCGGCGCAAACATCACAGATGACGTCATTATTTTCACTCTCGTCAAACTCACGGCTCATCTGCAAGGGTGTCCACCCTTCGTACTCCATTCCATTTGATTTAATTACTGTAACACTCGCAAGCAAGTGGAACGGGAAATACCGCGTTAGTGGACGTGTGTGTTGTAAATGTTATAAAACGGATTGTGTATTACACGGCTAGACAGAACTGTGATCACCGTTTCAAATTTCACCTCGACATGATTGGAACTATTGCTTTCCACTTTTGAATTTCTTATAAATTTGTATGAATAGTTTATCGTCAATTTATAATGGAGTTAAAGGCGGATAAAAAAACAAGGACACGATTTTTCAAATTTGATCATAAAATATTTAGAGATGCAACATAAAAAATGCGTAAGAAAAACATTTTTTTTAAATGGTTTAATAGTACAGATCAAACTATTCTTTGATTGTTCATATATTTTTTAATGAAATCTGATTTTTATCATAAAATGTTTTCATAGTTTTAGTACTAATTTTTAAAATAGAATTAAGTATTTATATTTTTGGATTCACTGGAGATAAATATAAGAATTATAAGCTAATATTATTTTAATTCATTTTATTATTTAATTTTAATATATATCGAATTTGTTCATAATAATGAAAAACATATTTGATAATACGTTTAATTATGTGCGATTTGTATTTGCAAAAAGTGTGCGATGGCCGGGAATCGAACCCGGATCAACTGCTTGGAAGGCAACTATGCTGACCATTACACCACCATCGCATATCAACAATTTGTAGAAATATTTATTATTTACGCAGTTTACCTGGTCGATCTTGTATTTCCATCGCTGCTGCTAATAAAGTACAAGCACTTTCTACACTTAGAGTAGAAGTAACGTGATCTTCACAAGCGGCTCGAAGATCTTCTAAACCAAGATCGGCAGCTAGAGTCATCATTTCGAATACGCCTGAGTCTTGAAGCAGAAGCTAAAAGAAAACGTGTTAAATATTTTAAATAGCTCGAGTTATTTGTATTATTGTTAAAATTGCAATTGAAAATAATGTGCAATTATCATACACGAAATATAGATGGCGCTAAACTATAATTTCTTCGATCTTACTCATAATTAAATTTGAAACTATAGGCTATTATGTGCGTCAAAGTGGTACCTAATGTTTTCGTTGTAAATATGTATTGAACTAATAAATGATTTATTACCTTGCCTGTGTAAACGTATTGTATGAATAGGCGGAATGTCTCCGGTTGCACATGCGGCATCCGTATTGGTATGGGCTGTCCACCAACAGATGGCGTCACTGTACACCCTGGAATCCGACATACTTCTCCGCGTTTCGTGTTTTGGAAACTTTTGCACCTGCGAACATAATAATATATTAATATTAGGTAATTTCTTGTTTATGCCGTAATTTTTTATTACCAACATATAGCTATTGGTACTGAGGATGTTTGTTTCTTTCAGTTGACATGCTGTAAGATAAATAACAATAAAATTTTAATAAATTGTAATAAATAAAATACACAACCTTTTTTTTAGTTTTAGTAGTGTTAGTTGACCTTTAATATATCGTTTACTCTTTATAAGGTCAGCTGATTATATCAAAATCTATGAAGAAGTTCATAATCTCAGGATTTTATCTTTTAATCACTGAAAACCACTATATATATTAGTTAATATATATATAGTGAAACCACTATATATATTAGTTTTAACCGTTTAAAATTAGCTCAAAACATTTTGAGTAGTTTCAAAACAGAGAAAGATTCAAGATATACGATTTTTGACCTCTATATCGATAATGATGTATTTTCTAAATACAATTAACAAAAGGTATTTAATCTAAGTATTTGCCTAAGTCATAATTTTATTATTATTAGTAGATAAACATTTAACAAAACGTTTTTATAAAAACACAACAGTGATATTCTATAAATAAAGTTCTTATAACATAAAAAAAACGTAGCAGAACAAAATATTAGTTATAGAAGCAACTGATAAGGTTGCAGTTTGGAAAGATTCTGAAGTTATTAATAACTCTTTGAAAGTTCTTAACAAACTAAAGCAATATTTCAAGCGGAATGCATCGTGTTGGTACTTTATAGCATAATTAAAAATCGATAATCCTGCGAGATGGTTTGTAAGTAAGCGCAGTACTGCTCTCGAGTTGGACGGTTAAAATCTTGTCGCTTAACTTTAAAGTCCTTTAACGACTTTAGACAACTTCTACTGGCGTTTATGTTGAGGTAAAATATTGTATTTTTTATAGTTATGGCCATAATCTTACCTGATCATAAGTGACGATGCGGCCCAAGTTGGTAGGCACGCTAAGCCTTTGGAGGAACTGGCTCTCAAGTGCAACTGCCGGAACACACCTGTTGGTATTGTGGTGGCAGTTTTACAACTTGCGGGTGGTAGCTAGCCAGGCAGGTATCAGAAAAAGCCCTACCACCATACAAACTGAAAATAACACATAAATTGAAAATGGCAACCTGTTTGAGGATTTGTTCTATACTTTTACTAGCACTTATGCGTGGCTCCGTTCGTGTTAAGTTTTATTTGTCAATCAATACATTCGCATTCGCAATTCGCATGGTGGTAGGGCTTTTTCTAATGCCCGCCTGGCTAGCTACCACCCTCAAGTTGTAAACCTGCCGCCAAATACCAATAGATGTGTTCCGGCAGTAGCACTTGAGAGCCAGACCCTCCACAGGTTTAGCGTGTCTACCAACTTGGGCCGTATCGTCACTTAAGGTCAGGTGAGATTATGACCATAACGCTAAACCTTAAGTATAAAAAAAAATACTGGTTGTTGTGTAATACAGAAATATTTTTATATCAAATGCTATTAAATTATTTATTTCAGAAAGTCGGTTAGTAAACAGATATTAAATTTCCAAAATCGATGAAACGATGATAGCTCAGTTGTAGTGTGTACGACTTTGCGTCAAGGGACGTGAGTTCGAATCCAACCACCTACAATGAGCTTGAGCTTTCGGTGAAGGAAAACATCGTGAGGAAACCATAGTATGGTGGTAAGGCTTTGTTTGATGCCCACCTGGCTAACATCCACTCGCAAGTTGAAAATCTGCCGCCAAATACCGATAGGTGTGTTCCGCCCGTTGCACTTAAGAGCCAGTTCCTCCAAAGGTTTAGTGTGTCTACCAACTTGGGCCGTATCGTCGCGTAAGATCAGGTGAGATTATGGCCATAACGCTAAGCCTTAACTATAAAAAAGCCATTTTTTGGCTAATGTCTACAATATATTAACTGGCTAACTGTCAAATTTTAGCTTCATGAATACGATTCTTCTGTATTATTACCTTTACAATCACATTCCGATCACTTTAAGAGTAGTTTGAAAAGAAGAAAGCTATTTTTACACTGTATCATTAATACTACTTATTGCTAGAGCTTTGCGTGGAATTAAAATTTTATTGAATCATTTTCAACCTCTTTTTTTGTAACTTTTCCAATACACTTTTGTACTTATTGACAGTAGAGTGATGTTAAAAGCCTAAAGCCTTCCTCAATTATTGCTCTATGAAATACAAAAGTAATTTTTGAGATCCCACCGGTAGTTTTTAAGTGTCACGCTTTCAAAAACAAATGAGAAAGGGAAGACAAATTATGGCGAATATATAATAAAGTAATTTTACCAGGCTAATAGATTATTCGAATAGTCGAAGACTGTCGCGTGGGATTTGGGGACCCGGCTTATGTTTAATCCTTTATAATTAATTCAGTGGCCGGAGCCAAGATCTTTGGATGCGATTGGTTCGACTCCGGGCTATCATTAATCTTGCTCGAGTGGAGACGGCGCGGTTTAGGCATAGATAAAAACAACAAATAACAACAGATGGTACATTCCTTTTTTAATTTATAGGTTTAGCGATGGTTGACACGCTAAGCTTAGTTCAGGAACTGGTTTCAAGTGCAACTACCGGAACGCACCCATACGTGTTTGGCGGTAGATTTCCAACCTGAGAGTGGTAGCTAACTAGACGGATATCAGAAAAAGCCCTACCAGCGTGCTATTTCACCATGATGTTTTCCTTCACCGATAGCTTAACCTTATTGCAGGCGGATTAGAACTCATGTCCGTTGACGCGCCGTTAAAACATTATATACTTTCTTCCATGGTGGTAGGGCTTTTTCTAATGCCCGCCTGACTAGCAACCACCCTCAAGTTGAAAATCCGCCGCCAAATACCAATGGCTGTGTCCCGGCAGTTGCGCTTGAGAGCCAGTTCCCTACAGGTTTAGCGTGTCTACCAACTTGGGCTGCATCGTTACTTAAGATCAGATGAGGTTATGGTCATAACGCTAAAACCTTATGAATAGACAAAAAAAGACTTCCATACAAATATTGATTCTAATTGAAAACATTGTGACGAAACATATCTATAACATTTAAGCTTAATTTTGATTTATATTATAAATTCTTATACCGGTAACTGATATATTGAATTGATAAACATATGGACTACCTTTTTCCCAGGGTACGCTAAAAAACGATATGTGGTTTTAAGACCACACGACAAACGAAACGAAACACCACTGTATCTCCTTCGCACCTTTAGTCGCCTAGAGCCGACTTTACCCGAAGGAGCGTCATACAAAAAGGTTGCGGAGCAGAATATAAAAGCCCTCCCAAAATAAGTTTCACTTCAACAACCCCTAGAACAAAAAATATAACTTAGGGATTGCAATAAATGAACTTCTTTGTATATTACGCCTTTTTTATAGTTAAGTTAAGTTAAGTTAAGTTTTTTATAGTTTAGCGTTATGGCCCTAATCTCACCTGATCTTAAGTGACGTACGGCTCATGTTGCTAGACACGCAAAACCAGAACTGGCTTTCAAGTGCAACTGCCGGAACACACCTATTGGTATTTGGCGGCAGATTTTCAACTTGAGGGTGGTTGCTAGCCAGGCGGGTATTAGTAAAAGCCCTACCACCATGCTATGGTTTCCTTCACCGAAAACTCAAGCTCATTGTAGATGGACTCGAACTTCATCCATTGACGCGAAGTCGTACAAACTACCACTGAGCTATCATCGCTTAAAATATTATAGTAGCTCACTATATAGTCAATTTCGCCAGTGTCAATGTAATTCAATAGATAAAAAAGTCTATGTGAGATAGTAAGTAATATTTAGAATAATATTACCATTTTAACAAAGCTGAAATTAGGTCCTAATATTATAAAAAAAAAAGTAATTTAAATACTATTGCGTATGAATCCGCGCGCACAATTTTCAATACATAGGTAAGATTCCTCTAGCAATGTATAGTGGGTACATCTAACAATGTATATGACGAAAACTAAAGAGAGAATTACATAGAAGGCATTATACAATGTTGCTTACAGGGTTCGACCGTTGAATGTGTGTTTTATGCGTGTGTGCGCGCCTGCGTATTACGAAGCGATTTTTTCCATGATTTCACTTCCATCGCGTGTGAACTGCACACACTTTTTTTCACACAAGTAAAATCATTTACGTGCTAAGATTTAGTTAGTAAAACTAGCATACGCTAGTCAGCGGTAGAGATTAGTGATCGAATAAACGTTCTGCGAATATTATTACTCTTTGGCCTGGGAGTTTAGAACAAACTCCCTCAGATGTTGAGTAATGATGCGTGGGCTTTGGCTATACTTTTTGTTGATTTACATTATATAAATGACTAGCGGACCCATAGCCAGATGTTCTAGCACAAATTACGCTAGCGAGTAGAAATTGCATAGCAAAAAGATTCGCATGTAAGAGCATAGCTGTGTTATCTATATAAATATTTATAAAGCCGAAAGTTTGTTTATTTGTTTCAACGCGCTAATCTTAGCAATCAACAGTATGGTAGCAATTTTTTTTTAGATATAGTGTTATCATTGAGGAGGGCTTTAGGGCTATTTAAATTCACCGTATAATATAGGAGCTTCGACGGCAGTCCAAGCCGAAGTTCGCCCACTCTGGCACCCTTGTGCCAGCTTCCTTAGGACTGACCGCCCTCAGCGTTCACCCCAAAAAGTTCGTTGAAGCTGTCAAAGCCCATACGGAAAACAGCGTGTGCCGGGTCGAAAAAAAAAAAACAAATATGAGTAAAACTTATTAAATAATTTTTGGTTTCACGCGAACGAAGTATGTTTTATTTCGCTAGTCTCTATGGTTGCGTGATTGATCTATCTCCGGCCGCGACAGGACTAGGCGACGCCCGCCGCTCTCGCCTCACTGTGTTGTGTTGACATACAATTTACATTATCGCGATTAATTGTCCCAGCACGGCCTCGATCGGGACACAGTTAAAAGCGAACAGTAAGTCAATTGACATCGATAGTTGTCATAATATCATAAGAATTTTCTGTAACCATTAGCTAATTCAGAATAGTTTTTTTGTATAGTTAAGGTTTACTGTTATGGCCATAATTTAACCTGATCCTAAGTTACGGGACGACCCAAGTTGGTAGATACGTTAAACCTTTAGAGGAACTGGCTTTCAAACAAGAATTACATTGACGGAAGTGTGTATGGCGGACCCGACCCAGTAGCGTCACATAGCATCGGCTAGTTCAAAGCTAATAATTAAAAATATATGAAAATAGATATGAAAGTTACAATTGGGTACAAAGACGCGTCTGAACAAACATGATGAATATATAAAAAAAAAACGAAATTCCTGTATTTTGTAATCTATCGCATTTGCCAAAAATGGACCAATTTCGCCAATGTCAAGTGAGAATAACTATACAAGCAACGAACACAAAAATTAGTGACTTATGTTGTATTGCATACCACAATTGCCACAGGACACTTCAGCCAGGTAACTGACTAAAATGCTAGCTAGACCGCCTGTATATTTGCTCACGCGCGCTAATCTTCGGATCTCTCAGTTAGATTTCAAAACTCTATTCGTATTTCATAGGCCAATCATTGAGGTAAACTTCAGGCTATTTATCATCACGCTACCACCAACAGGAGTAAGGCTGTATTGTAAGAAGTAATAAAAACGGGCAAATATTATACGAAGTCGGGAGCACAACTGTTTTACCAATATGACGGTGTTTTTCGACGTTATTTTATCCATCGTCAAGGGTTAGCGTTATGTTCTCAATGGTGGACACGCTAAGCCTAGTGGGGAGTCTGGCAATTCAATGCAACTACCGGAACACCCATATTTTGGTATTTGGCAACAGATTTTCAACTCGAGGGTGGTAGCTCCAAGCAGGCTTTAGAAATAGCCCTGCTGCCACCACGCTATGGTGTCATTACGATGTTTTCCTTCGCCGAACATTCAAGATCATTGTAGGTACATTAGAACTCACATCTCTTGACGTAAAGTCGTACACACTACCAACTGTGCTATCATCGCTTCTAAAACTAATTTCTATAATTTTATAGTAAACCTTCTTGCGTCTCTATGTTACCTGCGTATTATATCTATTCGACCATAATTTAATATTTTTCACCATGTTTTGTTTTTATGTTTTTTTCAGTTACAAATATAATTCCTATCATTAACGTAAACGTTTCGCATCTCCCGGGCGGCCCGTGTCGGCCGACTTTTGTTTTCGTACACATTTATACTGCTATCAACTGTGTAGATAACACGGGTAGTACGAACCGCAGTGACACGCAATAAATCAACGTCATCCTTCTGCCTTCGGTTTTGGTACAATCGAGGAGAGTGATCGTCGACCTATATTAGCGGGTCACTTCGTAAAAAAATGACAATATCGTAATGATATAATAAATTGTGCCAATCAATAAATTGTTGGAGTGCGTTGTCATAGAAATTGCTTGCGTCGTATTGAATCAATAAAGCGATGAACACTTATTGAAATTGACGATTAGAACATTCGAGAGCTAAATGCTTCAAGGCGTTTTCTTACAGCCAACCTGCGGTATTGTTGTCAAAACGTAAATGATAAACATAATGCAACTATAAAATATGTATGAATAAACTTAGGAAATATAATAACAAAATAACTTTGTTTTTTTTTTTGTAGTCGGCAACAAACATACAGACGGCACTCTAAGCACAACACCAGGGTCATTACAGTCTAGATGCCGATAATGGTGAACGAATTTCAATCCCTTTTTGAAGAGTCCCATATCATAACCTTGGGGGAAACCTTGCCGGGCATTCCGTTCCATAGATCTAATGTCCGCGGCAGGAATGTTCTAGAATTGAAATTTTCTAGCCGTCAGGAATAGTACTCTTTGTCTAGACTAAAGATTACCAGTGTACTTTTCTGCAACTCTAACAACGAGTATGTGTAATTTCATCATTATCGGTTGAGCAGTTCAGTAGGCATCGAATGGTAACAAACGTACATTTTTATTTATAATATTAGTTTTACTCTTCTGGTAAAAATTAAAATCGCTTTGGTTTCATCACGATGTGTTCCTTCAGCGATAGAGATTCGAACTTACGACCATTGACGCGGCGGCCGTACACAATACCAACCGAGCCATTATCTATCCATCAAAACACAGGCAGGCTGTGTAAGCCCAAAACAAAAAACTGATACCAACTTAATTGATACAACAAATAATAAATATTTATTTATATGAACTATGTTTAGTTTTATTTATAATATTAACATACCTCCATAAGATTTATATCATTTATTTATGACAGAATAACTTTAAATCTGCTAATTTCAATGAACCCTCAAGGAAAAGCTTATTTTCGTACCTTAGGCAGTTTTAAAGTTTTCCCCTTTAGTAAGGACGTAGTCAGGTATGTGCAAAGCGGGTCAGCGACCCCCCACTCACAGTGAATAGGTAAACTGAATCCTGGCTGCACTTGACTCATGTCCAAAATAAATACTTCGTTGTGTAACCCTGGGTGGATAATTTGTTAATATTTTTATCAAAAAAACACTGAAAACATAGTCAATCAACTATGATCTCAATTGAGATCCAAATATTTCTAGATAAGAACATGTCGCTACTAAATCAAATAATATTAATTTAAAGCGATCATGGTCCAGTTACTAGTGTTTACGGACGTCGCATCAAAGAACATAAGTTCGAATCCACCTTCAATGAGCTTGAGCTTTCGGCGAGGGAAAACTTTGTGAGGAAAACTTAGCACGCTGGTTGGGATTTTTCTAATGCCATTTCTCTCTCACTTTTTATTATTTTGTTATCGTGTGTTTAAAATCGTATTCTGTAGGGATTGCTTCATCGCAATGCGTTGACTGAAACGCATTACCGGACTCGGCAATGCCTAATAACCCAATACAACCTATGAAATCGCACCACGATGATACTGCACACTCACGTGCTGCCATAGACCAGGGAAAGTTTTCCCACATCACCTCGTAACTAGTTACCACCCTGAAGTCGATAATGTACCGCCGCCAATTAGCGTGGCCACCATCACGGGCCACATTTGAAGCGATGATAGCTCAGTGGTAGTGTGTACGACTTCGCGTCAAGGGACGTGAGTTCGAATCCAAGCACCTACAATAAGCTTGAGCTTTCGGTGAAGGAAAACATCGTGAGGAAACCATAGCATGGTGGTAGGGCTTTTTCTAATGCCCGCCTGGGTGGCTACCACCCTCAAGTTGTGAACCTGCCGCCAAATACCAATAGGTGTGTCCCGGCAGCTGCACTTGAGAGCCAGTTCCTTCACAGATTTAGCGTGCTACCAACTTGGGTCGTATCGACACTTAGATCAGGTGAGATTATGGCAATAACGCTGAAACCTTAAGTATAAAAAAAATATGTAGGTTTATCCCAGCTGCAGTTTCATTATACATATCAAAGAATTAAGTGCCTTTCGGTGATTACTGAATCCATCCCTACGGAACAGACTTAGAAGCAAGACGAGTTCAAAGCATAATTACGCGGAACCTTAACGAAGCTATTCTAGAAAATGTTTGAAAACGACGACAAATTGACTCGTTAGGCATTACAACTCTCTGTAATCTTGTAAATTATACACTGAAATGATTTACAGGAACACAGTTACGTGTCATGTGTACCAAAATCTTGTATGAAATGATCTTTTTAACAGACTGTGCATAGTAACTAAGAAAGGAGTTTCCTGTAGGCTTAGCAGTGGTGGGGTCAACGAGAAGGCTCAGTAGTTTTAGTATATAACGGAATCTTTGAACATGAATTTGACTCCCTTCAAAACGTCGGATTAACTCGAAATTTGGCATACTTATTAAGGACCAATGATAATTAATCCTTAACAGTTTGATCCGTTATCCTTACTAGGATAATCAGGATTAGCGATTTTAGCGTATGACAATTGCAGAGACCGTCAAGGTGAAACACCGCTCTTCTATGCAATAGCTAATAGAGATATAAATATCATAAAGCTATTGCTGATAAATATTCACTAAAAAATGAAAAATAAATAATAGTTTAAAAAAATACGCTTTTATAAAAAAATTACTAAAAATAAAAAATAAATAATAGTTTAAAAAAACTAAAAAAATACGCTCTTATAGAAAATTCAACTGAAACTTAGAAATTAAATTTTAATAAGTTTGAATTGAATGAAGTGTAAGAAAAAATGATTTTATTGTAAAAAAAAGTGGTGGTGCTTTTTAGTATATTATCAAAATAACCCTTTTACTCATATCTGTTCATAAAATATTTATAACTATTGATACCATGTAACCCACCCTTCTTTATAATAAAATCATTTTTTCTAACACACATTTTTTTTTAATGTTGTGCAGCATAGTGACTGTACTGCACCTGGTGTTAAGTACAGTACAGTACAGCGGTGACTGAGAATGATACAAAATTCACAATCAGTCACCGCTGTCATTCTTTAAAATATATTAAAATTCATTTGCTATTTTTTAGTTGGATTTTCTATAAAAGCGTATTTTTTTAGTTATTTTTTAACTGTTATTTATTTTCTGTATTTCTATTCGACATATCAGAAAACGTCAAAAAAAGTTGACCCCCACAATCGGGAGAAAGTCCACACATACAACTAATAAACAGATATTAAAACATATTAGTTAGGTATTTTCCTTTGTATGACGTAGTTTTTGTTTAAATAAAGTTCCATTTTGATTCTATTTAGCACTTAATATTCATAATAATTCATATTTAAACTTTCAATGCGAACTATTATGAGATAAATTTATATGAATCGAATTTTGTTTAATGTTTTTATTTTTATTTTTATAGTTAAGGTTTAGTGTTATGCCCATAATGTCACCTGATTCTAAGTGACGATACGGGCCAAGTTGGTAGACACGCTAAACCTGTGGAGGAACTGGCTCTCAAGTGCAGCTGCCGGAACACACCTATCGGTATTTGGCGGCAGATTTTCAACTTCAGGGTGGTTGCTAGCCAGACGGGCACTAGAAAAAGTCTTATCACCATCCTATATTTTCCTTCACCGAAAGCTCAAGCTCATTGTAGGTGGTAGCATTCGAACTCACGTCCCATGACGCAGCGTTCTTACACACTACCACTGAGCGTGTATTGAATATGTATAGGTTAGTACCAATAACAATATATTTCGTTAAATATATTAACATAAATCACAGTAATGACGTATTTTATTATTTTATATGTAATTTAAAAATAAGAGTTGAAAGGGCCTCATAAGTGAAACGGTCTAGAGTTTCTTTTCATCTGAACCCAGTTCTGATAATACAATTTCCTAGCCAAAAACAAAACATTAGAAGGTACCATTTTCATAGAGAAATCTGCGATGTTTTTGAGTGCCAGATTAACTTAGTTACAGCGTTAAAACCACTTCATTGTCACTCCAGCGCGTGACGTCGCATGCCGGCTTTGTCGTAACCTTTTCACAAATAATGACCCTTGAATATTAACTTTTGACAGTTCGTACTGCACCGTAGTTTGTGCACAGTATAGCTGAGCCAGCGACTTCGTTTGCGAGGAGTTGACATCAGCGTAGCCTAAATGAATTCATGTAGCATCAGCTCTCATTGAAATTCCTAACAGAATCTGTCTAATCTAATCGGAAATTACCCGGAACAAACAAACATACAAAACGTTTTTTTTTATATGCAAATATCGTATAAGCTTTCGCTTGCATTTAGTAAAAGCTTTTGACGTCATAAACAGACAAGTTAATTTTATTTATATGTGTATATTTAGTAACTCCTGATACTGTATTATGGTGCAAGGCATAGCTGTTATTATCATAGATTTTCTATAATTGTTACCTATTAAAGTTCAACCATATTATGATAATCACAAAGTTTGTTTTTGTTTCATTAAGTATGTAACAGTATCACAAAAACGTATTGAAAAATAATAATTGAACATATTTACGAATGATTAAAAGCGAGAATGGCAAACACTCAGACGGTATTTGAATAATAATATACAATATGACAGTAAAAAGTTCCGCTATTTAGAAGTATATATTTTTGTACCATACACACACACACATTTACTGGCGACTCACGTTAACAACTTAGGTATTTACTTCCTTATTTTATATTTAACATGGTTTCTCAAGGCACAGGCTCTGTCTAATATGAGAAACCGTGAAAATGTATTTGTATTATTTATGTATTCTAAATAAAGATTTTTCATTGTCTTTTTTCAAAATGTTTTATACAGTACGCTATTTATAGTACTGTAATATTAACTATAAGGAAATTAGACATTCTCTTTTATTAAGTATTTTGACTACTTATCATAGAATATAACATCAAAGTTTGATCAGCACAATATAAATTGTGAGCGTTTATCAATAAAATGTTTCATTATAGTAAAAAAGCTTGATTTGTTACATTGAAGCGATGATAGCTCTGTGGTAGAGTGTACGAGTTCGCGTCAAGGGACGTGAGTTCGAATCTAACCACCTACAATGAGCTTGAGCTTTGGTGAAACCATAGCACGATGGTAGAGCATTTTCTAATGTCCGTCTGGCTAGCAACTACCCTTAAGTTGAAAATCTGCCGCCAAATACCAATAAGTGTGTTCCGGCAGCTGCACTTGAGAGCCAGTTCCTCCACAGGTTTAGCGCGTCAACCAACTTGGGCTGTATCGTCATTTAAGATCAGGTGAGATTATGGTCACAACGCTAAAACCTTAATTATAAAAAAATATCAGTCGTGTCATTTATAACGAGCTCAAGACTCCTCTTGCAATCTTTTTTAAGGGTGTAACGGATATGTAGGTACTCGTGGCAAATCATATACCTACACGTAAATGAGGTACCCGTTATGTCAAATACAGACTATAAAAAAGTGTTGCCAGTGAAAAATATATTTTTTATAAATTGTACCTTTTTTACTTGTCATTGAATGTTAGTAATGTCAAATAATTTTATCAATAAACGTGTAGATGATATTATAAATAGAGTATTTGATGGGATCTTTATGTGTCATGCTGTCGTATGTTGTACGCCCTGCTGACACATACTAAAGAATAATTTCATTAAAAAGCTCGTACCGTTTCAAATCAACATCATGCAAAATGTAAAAAATAACGAGCTAACATAACTTACGTCTCATTAGAGACAGTAAATATGTTTCAAACGAACGCGTTGAAGTTATTAAAAGACGTTTATGCAAATTAAAATGTTTATACAATGTACATTCGTGTTTCACGAATAGAATTTTTGTTACATTGTTTCGAGTTATAAAGAATGAGACTAGTGTTGGGACCGTGTTGCTATATTCCATATTTATGTCAACTCTTTTGGATCGTTTATGATCATTAGTGCTCGACCAGTGCCGCGGTGGTCCAAATTTTATCAAAGTCATTTTTGAATATTTAATGAAAATGTAATAATAGGTGAGAAAATATATACAGTTTTTCATTTCTTTTATCGATAACTCTGAAGCTTCGCTGTAGATACTTAACAAAGAAAATAAATCGGTCGAGAAACAAAAGAGAAAAAGTCAATGAACTCTGTGAAAGTAAAACTCCTCATAGAAGAGCTTTGAAATTCCGATGTGCAACCTTTATGTGTGACATTCATTTGGGGATAATCGGCTCGATGCGACTAAGGGAGCGCGTGAGATATATTGATGTTTCACTTTTGTTGTGTGGGCTTAAGCTCACACAGTTTTTTTGTGTGTCTATTTGTGTAAATATACTTGCTGATTCTTCGTTTAGAAGTCCACGTGGTTCAAATTAAAAAATGACTGACATGATAGTTGGATATATGATGACTGCACAATAGTGATGAAATATTTGTCGATACATATATTCAATATTTATGAAGTTGTATAATTTTAATCAATTATTAATAGTGACACTTGATAATGAAAGAAAGAGTTAGAAACGATTGAAAAATGTTATAGTTGTAACAAATTTGATTCGGAAAAAACACATTAAAACTCCTAAAGAGTTATGTGGTTGGTGTATTGAAATTGATTTCAAATAAATAATGGTGTTTTCATTTAAAAAATGGAATAGCGGAATATTTGAATGATTCATTCGTCTGTAGGATTGAACGAATGGATCTCGGTGAGTGGAAAGTAAATAATTGAGGTTGATTCGGTGCGTTTTGTCGCAACACGAGCGTATTGTTCTCTTCGCAATTGTTTTTACTATTCGTATCGCTGGTGGTTCTGTGTGTAGGGCGACCGTAGTTCGTTTTACACTAATTTGTAATTTATTAAAATAATAATGAGTCAGTATATATTTTTTATAGAAGAAAGGCAAACTCCACGGCGTTACACTTGAAAGCAGGTATAATTCGAAAGCAAAAGATAAGACATTTATCGAGCAGTATTATCATGCCGACCTGTCATGATAGCTAGATGCACCCTAACTGATACCGAAATGTTACATCTCAAAGGAAGTCCGTGATGGTTGCGAACTTGCGACCCAGTTAATAGGTGGATTTTCCTTGTCTCCTATATAAGTTTTGTCACCTTCATTTATCCCCTTAGTGATTAAATAAGTCTACGTCACAAAAATTAAAATGCTATCTAAATTTTATGTTTCCAGCTTCAATAACTTTGGATGTGCATCGATACATCCGTCAATCAGCTTCTTCATGTATAAATACTAGATGTTGCACACAAAAGGATGGCAACACCGGGCACGGTGGAGGAAATTCAGTCGGAAAGCGGACCTTGAAGCTGGTTCGGGAAAGCGTTAGGCAAGAGACAAAGAGATCAAGTAAGGATATGCGTGGGTTTTGAAAGTTGTTTTGTTTTTTATGTTGCGCAGCATAGTGACTGCACTGCACTTGGTGTTAAGTACAGCACAATCCAAAACAGCGGTGACTGACAATGATCCAAAATTCACAATCAGTCACCGCTGTCACGCTGGCCTGCTTAGATACTTTTTCACGCCTCTTTTGAAGGACCCTATGTCAAAGGAGAGTGGGAACACGCTGACCGGAAGACGGTTCCACAGTTCCGCGGTACGAAAAAAAAATGAATCAGCAAACTTTTTAGTTCACGATTCAAAAGGGGTCACCGTGAAGCTGTGACACTGAAGTCGCACCCGCGTGGTTCTGTAGAAGGGGATTATATCGATTCTTCGAGCGTTTCTTCGGTGCTGGTTGTGTCTGATCATTAACGATGCGGACAGTCCGCCTCTGCAACCTGTCTAAGGCATCGAGTATATATTGATCCATCCCAGAGCTGCGAGCAGTATTCCATGCACGGACAAACTTGGGCCTTATAGAGAAGGAACAACTGGTCGGGCATGAAATACCGACGCACTCTGTTCAGGATTCCGAGTGGCCGAGATGTCGTTGAGATGACATTCTCGATGCGGTCGCTGACGTAGCACCCGTGTTTATGTTTTATAGTAAATTGTGGTCACACAGCAAACGAGTGGTTCGCGTGAATATAGGTGGCGCTGTTTCCAGCACGCATTGTTCCCCACTTCAGTCCCGCGACGCTTCGTAGTCTGCACGTCAAATAACTTTTCCCATTTATTCCGACGAATGTATGTAGCGCCGGGCGCTCTGAACTTTTGCTTTGACGATCACGTGTTATTATTGTATGCGTGAAGAATAGGGTTTTATTTGTTTTCGCTAAAGCCTTTGGTTGTGTTGTTTTTTTTTTTTATTCTTAAGGTTTAGCGTTATGGCCATGATCTCACCTGATCTTAAGTGACGATACGGCCCAAGTTGGCAGACACGCTAAACCTGTGGAGGAACTGGCTCTCAAGTGCTGCTGCCGGAACACACCTATTGGTATTTGGCGGCAGGTTCACAACTAGAGGGTGGTAGCTACCCAGGCGGGCATTAGAAAAAGCCCTACCACCATGCTATGGTTTCCTCACGATGTTTTCCTTCACCGAAAGCTCAAGCTCATTGTGTCATAGTGTTGTTTTGATATTAACATACTAGGTTTTGTATTAGGGTTTGAGTATTAGGTTTAGGGACTAGGAGGGGTATGTATAGGGGTACTAATACCCCACGGCCATTTTAAAGCGATGATAGCTCAGTGGTACTGTGCACGACTTCGCGTCAAGGGACGTGGGTTCGAATCCAAGCACCTAGAATGAGATTGAGCTTTCGATGAAGGATAACATCGTGAGGAAACCATAGCATGGTGGTAGGGCTTTTTCTAATGCCCGCCTGGGTGGCTACCACCCTCAAGTTGTAAACCTGCCGCCAAATATCAATAGGTGTGTTCCGGCAGCAGCACTTGAGAGCCAGTTCCTCCACAGGTTTAGCGTGTCTACCAACTTGGGCCGTATCGTCACTTAAGATCAGGTGAGATTATGGCCATAACGCTAAACCTTGAGTATAAAAAAACATAAAATCTGTCGCCTTTCTGGGGTGACACGCTTATCTCATCCTGACGTTATTATTGATCTGATTATATCTATAAATAATTACTATGGCAATCTAAGAAAGTTATTCTACATCGGAAACTTACGATTTCATGCTAGTGTTAGCTTGGTCGTTGATCGTCTCTTTATATTAAATATAAAATAAAATGGTTTAAATATTTACAAGTTTGATTAAAAATAACTTTACGGATTGAAATTGATTTTTACATGTTTGGTTAAAAATTACTTTATAAATTCAAATTGTAATAACGAGATTTTATAAAACTTGTTTTAATAGTCCATTTCAAGTAGTTCGCTTTTAGCGCTTTTAGTTTCCGGTTGTGGCAATATAAACACGTCCTATAATACTGAGGCAGTCATAGCGGAGCTCCAGAACGAATCAGTGGACTGAAGTATTAGTGATATGAAGAACCAAGTAGTAAGAGCAGAACATTAAACAAGACAGCTTATAAGGGTTTTTACATTACCTTACGATTTTATATTCCTATACATACATAAATGTAGAATGATAATTTGTATCCATGTACTCAGAAAACAAATTTGTAGAGTATGCAATAAATTTCGAGGCCGCGCATAACGTCGTTCATCAATCACTCCCCCTCCCCCACCATCCCCCAAGAAGCGGTAATTATGTTCCAAATCATCCCCGCCTCTGTACCGCGTAATCATAACGGCACACTTTGACATAGTTCATGTAATCTCTCCATCTCTTTCCAATCATATTTCTGCGCATGAGAGCGACAAGGAAAGCGCGAAAATGTTTTTACTAATATGCGGTGCTTCGAAATTACACAGGGTTGCATCGAGTAAGACAAATTACACACGTTTACCTTGGGAATGTACCGTATACGGAAACATTTGAGGGCTGTTTGTTACTTCCTCCGAAAATATGAGTTCAGTTAGAAACGGTTCGAACTTATTTATACTTTAGTCTTACAATTAGTTATTTTTTATTTTCTTCTCTTACATTTAAGATCATTGTAACATCGTCGTTGACAGATCAATAACTGCCACCCAATAATTTTTCTTTACAATAGGCACTGTATAGAAAAAAACGAGAAAAAAAAAACATGGGGTTTTATTCTATATAGTGATGCGAGCGTGCTAACGGAAATTACCATAGATATACCACAATACCATAGAGAAATAAAATATAGATTATATTTCTACTCAAGTTGTCAACCATCGAGCACAGGTAATTAACTGCATCAAACCGATCAAAATGTTGCCACAATACAAAATTTCAACTTTGTACCTCCTTTTTTTTAAACATGAAGTATCATAGTCATATTATTTACATACTTCCTCATCGCATTACCCGAGCTCTGGCAAAGGGTGAGAGAGCCATGTGGAAAGGCTCTTCGGGTGATAAGCACCGGACTCTTCATCAAAACACATCACGGAGTCACTTCACTCCCTCTAGTAACTTAATAAACTCCCAACCACAGGGATCTCTTCGTTTATCTGATTTAAGTATTACGAGAATCAAAAAACTTTAGTCCAATTCAGGCGCTTATGAAAGTCAGAACTACTTCCGGTTTTGGAAATAACTCAGTCATCGATAAGAACCGGCAAAAAACTCGATCTGTTTTAGGTACAGATACAGTAGAATAGTTACTTCCAGACATCTCCATTGCTCGCATATTGATCCACCATACAATTGCTCATTGACAGCGAAACCAGCTTGACACATGTGCTGAACTTATTGTCTGGCAAATCAAATTTTCGACTTAGGATGGTAGCTAAGCAGGCGGGCAATAGAAAGAGCCCTGTCACAATGCTATGATTTCATACTGACGTTTCCCTTCAACAAAAGTTCAACCTGATGTTAAGTGATGATGTGTACCAAGATGGTAGACTTGCTTAGGCTCGTGGAGGGACTGGCTCTCAAGTGGAACTGCCGGAACACACCTATTGGTATTTGGCGGCAGATTCTCAACTTCAGTGTGGTAGCTAGCCAGGCGGTCATCAGAAAACGCCCTACCACCATGCTATGGTTTCCTCACGACGTTCATCTTCACCGAAAGCTCAATCCCATTGTAGATGGATTCGAACTCACGTCTATTGACGCGGCATCCGTAAACGCTACCAACTAAACCATCATCACTTCGAAACTCTTCTAAGCAAATCTACAATCTGTCTTACAAGCTATTTCATAATTTTGTAGATTATGTAAACGAGGCCTCAGTGCGCTTATCGCGAGGGATGATTGATTGCTGTCAAGTGTAGAACTTTTTGAATTAATCATGTTAGGGGTAAATGTAACACCGTAGTCAGCGACCGTACATTACGTAGTTCCGATAGTTCAGTGGTAGTGTGTACGATTTCGCGTCAAGGGACGTGAGTTCGATTCCCACCATCTACAATGAGCATTCGGTGAAGGAAAACACCGTGAGTCAACCATATCATGGTGGTAGGGCTTTTTCTGATGCCCGCCTGGCTAGCTACCACCCTCAAGTTGAAAATCTGCCGCCAAATACAAATTAGGTGTGTTCCGGCAGTTGCAACTGAGAGCGAGTCCTCTGATAGGTACCCGTAACTTTAGGAGATTCAGTCCACGGCACCGCCTAGCCCCTTAGTATCTACACCACTACTATATGTATAGATTTGTTTCTCTAACTGGTATCGATGAGGTTACCATAAATAATGCCTTTCTTCACTAGTCGATTCTAATATATTGGCGCAGAGGGTAAGGTATACTGACTACGCCAATTTATAAATAAGTAATATATTATACCATAATAACTCAATATTTATCATAAAGGAAAGGGGAAAACAACATTGTGCCTCTAAGTAAAAGCGAAAGCGAAGTAGAGTGGAGCCTCGGATGCGTTCCGCTTCGCTTGGCAGCGACTTTTCTTCCCAATAATTCTATTGAAGGAAAATGGGAAATGGCCACAATCTTTTCTCGTTTTTATGTTTATAAATTTAAACGTCTGTCTGTCTGTTCAATCGTATCTATCAGTGGGTATTTAAACCTATGTAGTTTAGGTAGAAATGTTATGGAGAAATATCTTATTGGAATATTACAATTAACATTATATTAAATAATTATTACTGACACAAAAAGTTTTTATATTACACACATTTTTTTTATACTTAAGGTAACCCTTATGGCTTTAATCTCACCTGATCTTAAGAGAAGATAAGGCCCAACAGCCACGCTAAACCTGTGAAACTACTCTTGGAACACACGTATTGGTATTTGGCGGCAGATTTTCAACTTGAAGGTGGTAGCTAGCCAGGCGGGCATTAGAAAAAGCCCTGCCACGATGCTATGGTTTCCACACGATGTTTTCTTTCACCGAAAGCTAACGAACACTACCACTGACACTATCATCGCTTCACATCGCAAACACGCACTCAAAAGTATCCCTTTGAATGCATACAAATGTTGATATCTTTATTTAGGGACTCGGTGAACATGTGTGTATAAGAAAGGGAATGTAGTAATAGAAACCGCGTGTCAAAGTTTACTAGACATAAATAAGTATGAAAGGAACATCGTAGATCACATATCGAGATAAGTAAGTTATTTTTTCAATATACCCTTAACAAACACGTTCACGAAGTCCCGGATAAGTTTTCGCATAACTTTCGCGGTCTTGGCTGGGATATTGTACGAACTTGCCGGCCTCCCTCCGACTGGACCACATGTCGGGTCCGGAGGCCTATTTGCATGCAAATTGTTCGACGACAGATTTCTCTCTCTAAGTAACTCTACGGTTGGAATAACTTTCGGGGGTTCATGATTTATTCGTTACGGATGCGGGAGATCTCGTTTTATGCCTTTTTTCTTATGAGAGCTTATTTTGGAACAGGTATTTGGAGTGAGAACTTCTTGAGGCGCGCTGGGCACTTTGAGTGCGAATGAGCTGTCACGCTCGACTATGTGACGCTCGTTCGGTTAAATTCAGTTTGGATCGCCTCACGAAGCGTTAGACGCATAGTCAAAGCGTCACTGCATTCAATATAGACATAAACACTGTATGTGCCGAGTCAATACGTGTTAGTTTCCAGATCCCGAAGGGGATCAGTTAGTACTTTAGCTTTTTCTATTTTTTTTATTAATAGCTAGAGTACTGCGTTCGATTTTCACCTACGCGATTCGGCAACAGCCAAAGCCGAAGTTCGGTCACTAGTCACTAGTGACACCCTTGCGCGAGTTGCCTCTCGGGCTCGAGCGCCCTCCGCGCTCGCCCCTCTAGTTCAGGTGAGGCTGTAAAAGCCCCTCAGGCTAACAGTGTAGGTCCCATAAAAAAAAAGTGTCAATACGTTGTAATTATCTTTCGTATTATTAATGTAGAGTTGATGAAGTTACTACACCGTTTTTTTACGTTTTTCCAGTAAAAAGGCTATCATACTATCATATCATAATAATACTTTATTTTACTAATATTATCAATGTGATCGTGAGTTTGTTTGTTTGTCACGCTTTCACGTCTAAACCGGTGTATTGATTATGATGAATTTTGGTATAGAGATAGATGGAAATCTGAAGGTGATATAGGCTGATTTTTCTCGCGAAAACCTTAGTGGAGAAAGTGGAGAAGTGGAGAAAGAGAGTGATGAACTTTGTATGAAACTTTATTGCGTCATCCGATTTGTCTGTCAAAACCAATATTCACGCGAGCGAAGCCGCACACGAAATCTAGTATATAAATAGATTAAGGCATCAATATACAATTGAGCTTGAGCTTTCGGTGACGGAAAATATCGTGATGAAACCATAGCATGGTAATAGGTATTTTTGTAATACCCGCCTGATTGGAAAATAGCTACCACCCTCAAGTTGAAAATCTGCTGCCAAATTCAGGCAGTTGCACTAGAGAGACTGTTTCTCCACCAGGCTTGGCGTGTCCACCATAGTGGGCCACATCGTCACTTAACATCAGGTAAAATTGCAGCTATTACTCTAAACCTTAACTATACAGTTGGGTTTGAAAAATTATTGTCGTATTTCATAGAGCAATAACTGAAGAAGGCCTTAGAATGTTTAATTAACATCGTGTTATCACCAAAATCAGCGAAACTGTATCAAGAACCAATACGAAAGTGGACAAAAGATATTTAATAATAATTTTAGTTCCACGCGAACGAAGTCTCATGAATAGCTAGTATTATAAATATACTAATATAAATGTATGTTTGTATAATTCACAGATGAAATCACTAGACTTCACTAAAACCAAATTTTTCATAAAGAAATACTGTTGTCACTCCTTTATGCAATAGATGGCGCTGCAGGTCTGTTATTGACAAGTGTAATGACCAAATTTTTAGTTTATGGGAAAAAGTATGGTAAAACGACATCTATAGGAAAGTTTTTGAAACATGTTTGTAACAAATGCCAATAGATGGCGCTAATTAACAATTTTAAGATTATCTTGAAACAAAGCGATCCCGCGATGAATATTAATCCTCTGGAAGTCTTTATATCATCCATTTAACGTTTTATGTAAATGTCCTCGTCTCATCGGGCAAATTACGTCTTTACTCCACCCCGAGCTCGTGTACCCACATTTGCATTTGAAACGTTGAATTTGCGTGCACGCTCGACGCTAAGCCCTGCAATTCGTTTAAGTTCAATTACAACATTGAACAATTTAAAACGAATTTATCGCTCACGAAAGTAATTATAACGGTTTAATTTCAAATTGCAACCCTAGTTTGTATTTATAACATCATATTATATTAAAAACTCCACCGTAAAAGTAATATTTTGTTTATTCTAATACTTTTAACGTTTTAGAGAGACTCCAACTAGATTAAACTGCGAGTCGTGCTAGGTTAAGAACTGATTAGACGTTTTATCGACTGCCCAGGTATTGAACTTGTTATCAATCAACATCGTCGACTGGAAAACTATTAAAGCGAAACTTCTCTATAGTTTTGTATTTTCCGGAGTAGACAGGGTCTTCCTGTGTTCTGACAATAATGGGGAGTATTCAGGATCATTATGGAGGTTATTGTCAGTATTACTAACTACACAGTCTAGTTTAAGAATGGTGCCTGCTTGAGCAAATTCACAAAGGACATCCGTGAATGGATGTTATACTACGTTAAAATTAGGTAGATTTCTATATATAAAAGATCCCCATATGCAGTTTACTGAAAATAGCCTGTGCGGTAGTATCGTATATGGTGCTCTTCATATTTTCAGTTTCTATTAAAAGCGTTCTAAGTTCCGTACATTTTGTATTTAACAAGTTAAAGTATGATTTTTTTTTGTTATGTCTACAATACGGTTTCGTTATTTCAACAACTTCTGTAACTCCCGTATGGTCTAGTGGCTAGGATACCTGGCTTTCACCCAGGAGGCTCGGGTTCGATTCCCGGTACGGGAAGACACTTTTTTACGTTTTATATTTTTCTCACCTCGCTACAAGGATTATGCGATGCGCGTAAACCTTTTCCTCGGCCGGACCGAGGATGAAGACCACGTCTGCGGAATCTTGATCTTCTGAGAGACGCTGTAAGTCGCGTAGTAACCCAGGCAAGCCGGCCCTTTCGACCGACGTAGCACAACATGTACCGGGTACTCTGCTGGCCATTTCTAACGATTTCTTCTTACTTATCGTGTCGATTTTGATTTTAACGACTCACTAATATACCACAGTTAAAAAATATAACAAAAAGGTCCGTTTATTACTTCGATCCACTATTAAAAGTGTTATGTTCCGTGCACTTTGTTCGTAAATAAATAGAACAACACTAAACGTCAGTAAAATTGGGTTAGCAACACTATTAAAGCACTACAGCGGGAAAAATCACGAAGTCAAGTATTCACTGTTGTATTAAAATCAAAGCTCGGCTTAGTTCGCTTGTCAACATAACCTCAATCACGCAGCTAAGATTCGACTTCAAATAACTTTAACTGGACGCCGTTTTCCAGCATCTCTGTGTCCTTTTTTGATAACGAACAATACGAGACACCGTGTTCACAGATTTACCTGCCTCATAAAGAGGTGAGGTATTGAAAACAGGTTTCTTCAGGTAAACGTTTCTATTCATAGTGCTATCTTTGTCTTTTAGTACTTTATGTTTATGATAAATATTGTTTATTTCAAACAATGTTGCAATAGCCTCCGTGGCGCAATTGGTTAGCGCGTTCGGCTGTTAACCGAAAGGTTGGTGGTTCGAGCCCACCCGGGGGCGGACTCTTTTTTATATATTATAACTATTATTTTAATTTTTCAATAGAAAAAAAAAACGAACAGACAACTGAACTTACATTACTTGTGTTTCTTGTTATCAGTGACAAATCTAACTCTTCAACATTTTTTTGGTGTGAGCAAAAAAAATGTGTACTGCTTGACGCTAAGGAGAAACTGAATATTAATATATATATGTTATGGTATGGGTATAATATGGTAGGGGTGTGTATGTTATTTAAATGTGTAGATTTTTTTTTTAAATTAAAATATGTAGATAAATTGGGAGATAGAAAGGAATAGTAGATTAAGAGTAGTCTACAGTCGACACAGAATTACCAAAAATATTCTTGTTTGAATTTTTATCTGTTGGTCACATAAACTAATTTTTTTTATAATTAAGTATTAACATTATGGCCATTACCTCATCTGATCTTAAGTGATGATACGGCCCAAGTCGGTAGACACGCTTTGGAGGAATTGGCTCTCAAGTGCAACTGCCGGAACACACCTATTGGTATCTGGCTGCAGATTTTAAACCTTTTACCTTATTATTATTATTACCTTATTATTTACCTTAGTATATTAATTTTCAAAGTAAATATTATTGATATTAGTTTTATATATTTTATGCTTTAAGTGTATTGCAAAATAATAAAAAAAACACAATAACATATGTTTATTCGATTGCCGATATGGTGTGATACGTACAAAGGACTTGTTTGAATCGTCTGTTTACAGTACATAGAATAATTCTTTTATCATATTATTGTAACACGAATATGTTTATTTGGATTCTCTCTTCTACCACCCAGAAAAAAGCACCCACCGGAATGTAAACATTTTTTCATTGTGCACTTGCTTTGAAAAAGGTTTGCTACCGCTGGTATATAGCGTCCTACGTCCTACCGTTCCTTCAGTGTTGTTATATCAGTTTTATCTGTATGTATAATATGTAACCGATTTCTATGACGTACAGGATCTGCGACAGGAAGTAGAGATCCGGCAGCGGTTGTGTTGAGTCAGCAGTTGACAATTCGGAAATTGCATTTTGAACCGTCGAGCGGCCTCTGGCGTTAAACGCACGGAACGAACGCGTCGGCAGCTGTCACAGCCCGTTCGCTTTGCGGTGCTTGTAATTTCGAGGTTACGTTCAATTTGCAAATTGCATTTAAAATAACGTTACTGTGTATCTCTTCTGCGCATTTGTCTAACTTGGTGATTAATCATCACTGTTGTATATCGTTAATGGAATATATTTACGACCGCACTTGGTTAGTGCGTTACAAGAGGTAGAAATTATAATTGACGCAATTCTGGAAAAAGAAATGCAGATGCATGTAGATTGGTAGACGAGAAAAAATAAAAACTAAATACGAATAATTCGTCAAGCTAAACAATGAATAAACAGAAATGTGATTTTAAAAGGTAACATAAAAAAAAGAATAACGCTAAATTGTCAATGGGTGAAAAATTATGGGAGTAATTTATAACGTATACCTTCTTAACAGTTACACAACATTAGCCCTATAACTGAAAAGGGAGAGTCTTTAAGAATGTCAATATTGCATGCCTCATAAGCCAACCGTTGAGGTGGGTACGACTGTCACTTCACGCAAAACAACTGATTTTTCAAACTTAAAATGTCTCTATTTATCATATATTATTATTCTTGTAAAATAATATATACACACACGTATCAAGAAAAAACACTATTTTTAACACTCATGATATTTTTGACGCCATTTTTGTTATTTAAACTTGTTAAAAATAATGTTTACAAAAGTTCTGCCTTGGACGTCCGTGTGTCTGTATGCGCGCATCCTATATGTTATCACGATAACGACCGAAATACTTTACTAATCGAGTCTTTTATTTTCTTACGCTGAAGTATAATTATCTTCTACTGAAGAATAATTAGGAATAGAACCCTATTAATTTTCACGGTCTGATTCGACGTGGTTTAATTGTTATTAAATAAACAAAAAAAAAAAAACTCTATGAGGAAATTGTATATTCTCATATTTATAAGAACTTCTTCAAACTTTTAGTAATGATTATGATCGATCATTAGTTTAAAGAAAGCACCAAAACGAATTGAAATAAGATAGAGAAATATACAAGGGCCAACCAATATCGGCTTGGTAAAATATATATTTATTTTAGCTTGTTAAATATTTATTTGTCATAGAAAAATACGAAGTCTTATGGGATTTTATATATAAGTTGTAAATATAAAGTAAAACTAATTTAATTGAATTTTATCGCGGTTATTTATTAATTTTGATCCCGATGTTTCGAAAGCTTTTCAGCCTTCGTGGTCACGGGGCGGACTGAGGTGTAGGGTGTCCAGAAAAGTTCATGTTACAGTGTCTACCTTCAACATGACTTTTCGTAACATGAACTTTTCTCGACATTCGTTTGTAAACTTTAATAATAAAACTAAATTATCATAAAAACTTATTTAACATGAACTAACAAGCTCTGTCCGCGATTTCGTTCGGGTGGAACTAAAAATTATTTAATCATTTTGGACCGTTTTTGTTACCTACTCTCAGTACATCTTTACTCCTATCGATGGTAATGACGTTCGAAAGAATAAAGTCTCAATGATTTCTGAGCAAATATACAAACTTTTCCGATTTATAATATTATTAAAGATTTGCATATTAAATCATGGCTAGGAAAGTTATTTTAGAGATACTACATTTCCGCCGAGCCGCGCGTCGGCACTATGCCGTCCGCTTCATGTCAAGCTGGCTTGACAGTTAGGAAATTACGATACGTTTGTGTCTGGTGAGCGACTATTCACTTCGTGTACGAGAATTATTTAGTTATAAAACTTACAATACCTAACTTTAATACACACAGGATATCAGGTTTCAAGTTTTCCAAGCATGCAAATAAACTGCTTATACAAGGTGCAAAAGCATTAGGTACTTGTTAATGTCTGTTTATATATAAACTTTAAATGAAAATTAAAAATAAAGCTGTCATTTGGAAACGTCCAAAATTTTTATTTATTTTTGTCGTAATATTGTATTTTATTATTGGGATTGCTAAAAGCTAGACAGTTGATTATGTAAAGAAAAATATGTTTAAATATGGGAAAAACAGCAAACAGGACGTAGTAAATATAAGTAAAGATATAAACTTCCAGATACGTGAATATGGACAAAAGACAAGAGTCAATACTATACACTACTAAATAGAAAAAACCGGTGGAGTCAAGAAAGCATGGAATGAACTAAGAGAGAACGTAAATTGAATAGAAAACATGAAAAACCCTAGCGCTCAGAAGAATAAAAGGAATAGAATTGATTGTTTGACTGTTCAAAATGATCAAGTTAACGAAGTTGATCCGAATATACCGAGAGAAGAAGTTAACAAGGCTATTAAATTATTAAAGAGAGGAAAAGCGCCAGGAGAAAACCGTTTATTTAACGAATTACTATTAGAAACGAGTGAAGTAACAGGTAACTTTATTACTGATTTATTTAACGAAATTTTACGTACAGAATACACACCAGAGCAGTGGGCTTCATCAATTATAATATTGCTACATAGGAAAGATAAAAAAGATGATATTACAAATTATAGCCCTGTCAGTCTTATGTTCAACATGTACAAATTATTCTCAAAAGTAATGCTAGAACGTTTAACAATGATTTTGGGTGAAAACGAACCCCGCGATCAAGCTGGATTTCGAAGTGATGCCACAAGAATAGATCACGTATACACAATAAAACAAGTTACTCAGAAATGCAGTGAATATGGTATTACTTTTTATGTAGAATTCGTAGACTATAATATGGAATTTGATTCGGTAAAACGCATACAAATCTGGGAAGCTTTAGAAATATACAAGGAGTACCCAATAAATAAATACGCCTGTTTATCAATATTTACAAGAACATGCGAGCAAAAATACGAACAGAGAAAGAAAGAGAACATTTCCCAATATTAAGAGGAGTGCCACAAGGGGATCATATCTCACGCAAGATTTTCTTAGCAGTCCTTAAATATGTATTTAGACAACTTGACTGAGATAAATGCGGATTTATATTAACTATGTAAAGTTAAACCATGTAAGATTTGCAGATCATCTAATATTGCTTGTTGCAGACCCAAGAAGCTTACAAGAGATGTTAGAACAGCTTGTGTATGAAAGCAATAAAGTTGGACTATCATTGATTGGCGTAAAGACTAAAGTAGTGACAAACTTAGATAAGATCCCAATAGTCGTCAACGGTAATGCAATAGATTATGTAGACGAATACGTGTATCTAGGACAGATAATATCTCGCAAAAGACCTTACAAATAAATAGTGAAACCACAGAAAAAAATTGGTATGGAAAAGATACTGGTCTATTAAGGAAATCACGAGGAATCCGCGCGTACCGCTTAAAGCTAAGAGTAAAATATTTAATTCTTGTATTTTACCTGTTATGATATATGTAAATTATAAATTAGATTCCTTATTCTCGCGCGATACAGTGACACTCTACATCACTGAGATTACATCATCACACCGCATACCATTCGTGCACACTCACACGTTAAGTACACGGTTCTGTAAGGGACTACCCTCGCGGCCCTTGAGCTGCTTACCTGATAAGGTCGTAGTTGGTATCACTAATTTAGTAATAAAGAACCTGTTGGTTAGTCAGGATCATGAATCTTTTTCATTTACCGGCAGCAGCCCTAGCCGAGGTTCGGCCGTCCTGGCACCCTTGTGCCTGCTGCCTCGGGGCTGAGTGCCCTCAGCACTCGCCCCCAAAAGTCCGGTGAAGCTGTCAAAGCCCTTGGGGCTAACAGCGTAAGTCAGGTCGACAAAATTTTGTACCCACAAACGCTTATGTTGAGGTGGTAGCTTGAGGAGGTGAAGGGCGTATTCTAATAAAACACGGACTTCCTTGAGGCTACAGCAAGATTTGTTAACGTTAAAATAACTTTTACACGTTAGTCGGGTGAGTGTTCGTACTGGGAACATTAACGACTAATGTGTTTGTTACAGACAACAAATAAACAGCACGTATATTCAGTCTTGTATATTTTACGATTTGTATGTTTTCTAAGAGCAGCCGTAACGATCTCATTTATAAACCCTAGTTTCAAACTATTCGGTGTATTGTTTTATAATCACGTTTATAGTTCAATGAGGTTATGTAATGTATTGCATTTGTATTAGTAGATACAATATTTAAAGGCCAATTCTCTTCTTCTTTTGTATGGTGGTAGAGCTTTTTCTAATGCCCGCGATGATTATGAAGCGATGATAGCTCAGTGGTAGTGTGTACGACTTCGCGTCAAGGGACGTGAGTTCGAATCCAAGCACCTACAATGAGCTTGAGCTTTCGGTGAAGGAAAACATCGTGAGTAAACCATAGCATGGTGGTAGGGCTTTTTTTAATGCCCGCCTGGGTAGTTACCACCCTCAAGTTGAAAACCTGCCGCCAAATACCAGCAAGTGTGTTCCGGCAGCTGCGCTTGTGAACCAGTTCCTCCACAGGTTTAGCGTATCTACCAACTTGGGCCGTATCATTACTTAAGATCAGGTGGGATTATGGCCATAACGCTAAACCTTAACTATAAAAAAAAACTCACAGTGTGATAGGTATATTTTTTATTATTAAGGTTTATCGTCATGGTCACAATATCACCTGATGTTAAGTGATTATGTGACCTATGAAGGTCGACACGCTAAGCCTAGTGGAGGGTTTAGGAAGTCGAAACACGTGTATAGGTATTTAGCGGTAGGTATTGCAGCTTGAGGGTGGTAGCTAGCCAGGTTGGCATTAGCAAAAGCCATACTACTATACTGTGGCTTCATCACGATGTTTTCCTGCACTGAAAGCTCAAGCTCATTACAGGTGACTTCGAACGCACGTCCCTTGGCATGGCATTTGTGCGCACATCCAACTGAGCTGAGCTTTTCAGGTTACCATCTAGGGCCACATCATCGCTTATTATCAGGTGAGATTGTAGCCATAACGTCTTACATAATTTTTTACAGAATAGGACCCAAACGAGCAAGAGTGTCATCTGATTGTAAGTGATCACCGACGCCCTTGAACACCTACAATACTCGGGGACTCGCAAGTGCGTTGTCAGCCTTTCAGGTAAGAGTAACCTCTGAAGCGATGGTAGCTCAGTGGTAGTGTGTACGACTCCGCGTCAAGGGACGTGAGTTCGAATTCAAGCACCTACAATATGTACTACAAAGCAATACAACACTTTTTTTGTAAATAAATATCAGTTTTATCTTGGTCCTATATTATACAACAAACTAAAAAAAATTATTGACATATATTCACTGAATTTTCATAAATGTAAAGAAGTAATTACATCCTGGTTGAAGACACAGAAGTATGAAGACATAGAAAACTTATTTGTAATCGTACGATAATTATCTAGTACAATTATAACATCTTCAGATATGGATTACTCTGCTCATGTTTATCCATATACACTTATTATATAAGAATAAGTTTGAGGCACATCCAAATTTTAAACTCATATTGTTTCTAGTATTTGATAAATATTTTGTTTGTTTTTTTCATAAATATTGAAGTCACGCAAAAAAAAAAAAAAAAATTAAGTTCACAATATTGTAGTGTAATTCGTTACACTATTGTTAAAAGTAAGGTAGGATAAGGTAAAAATAAATCGCAGTATACCTTATGTCATATTTATAAATCTTGTAGTTATATTAAAATATATCTAGGACATACTATTATACGGGAAGAAAACAGCGTCTGAGATACAGGCTCGGCCTAGTTCAGGCGCTAGGATTCAAAAATGTATAGCGATACTATGTCTTAGAATTTTTTATGTATTGTAGTGTAAAAATTCTTGTAAATAAAGTTATTATTATTATTATTATTAATGAGCTTGAGCCTTCGGTGAAGGAAAACATCGTGAGGAAACCATAGCATGGTGGTAGGGCTTTTTCTAATGCCCGCCTGGGTAGCTACCACCCTCAAGTTGTAAACCTGCCGCGAAATATCAATAGATGTGTTCCGGCAGCTGCACTTGAGAGCCAGTTTCTCCACAGGTTTAGCGTGTCTACCAACTTAGGTCGTATCGTCACTTAAACCTGCCGCGAAATATCAATAGATGTGTTCCGGCAGCTGCACTTGAGAGCCAGTTTCTCCACAGGTTTAGCGTGTCTACCAACTTAGGTCGTATCGTCACTTAAACCTGCCGCGAAATATCAATAGATGTGTTCCGGCAGCTGCACTTGAGAGCCAGTTTCTCCACAGGTTTAGCGTGTCTACCAACTTAGGTCGTATCGTCACTTAAACCTGCCGCGAAATATCAATAGATGTGTTCCGGCAGCTGCACTTGAGAGCCAGTTTCTCCACAGGTTTAGCGTGTCTACCAACTTGGGTCGTATCGTCACTTTAGATCAGATGAGATTATGGCCATAATGCTAAAAATTAAGTATAAAAAAAAAACCTCACTTCTTGAAGATTCTCTAGTTGTATCGGTCCGGAAAACACCGTCTACGCATGTTGGTTCCACAAGGTACTGATGCGAGGAAAGAAATTTCCCCTTCAATATACATATAAACTGTATTTAAAAAAACATGAAAACATATTCGATACATTCAAGAATTGCCTCTGAAAATACAATTCATGTAATTCATTTCTTGTTTTGTAATGGTTTTATTCAGGCCCTCATTGGGTGTAGTCCGTAGAAATATGATTCCCTGAAAAACAACTCTGCTATTCACACGATAGTCGAAACCGTAGGGGATGCACTTAACACGTCATCGAGTCGACGTACAACGAATACGTGGCTGACAGAAATATTGCCTTCTTTCATGATTCGAACCGTATTTACACGGGCAGTAATGTATGTCGACTTACATAGAAACCAGACGGGACGCCGTAGATCTGTCGGCGGGCGCATTCCACCGTATATATACATCTGTTCAAATAAATACATTGAGAATTATGACGCGTTCCGTTGGTGCTTGTTGCGTGTTAATGGCCGATTCGATTGGCTGTATTATCCCACTAACACCTACGTATTTACATGGTTAGTATCGATCGGTTTTCTTTATTAATTGTTTTGAATAAACTGAATAACATTATAGTAATAACCGAAAGGAGAAACAGATTTCATTACAGATTTGATAGTTTTCCTCGACACTGTATATAATTGTACGCCTAATAAGCAAAGCGTTTAGGTAGGTACTACTGTTAAATCACGCAAAACGACTCATTTTTCAAACTTAAAATGTCTCTATTCATCATATATTGCACTTGTAAAATAATATATACACACACGTATCAAGAAATAACACTATTTTTAACACTCATGATATTTTTGATGCCATATTTGTTATTTAAACTAGTTGAAAAAAGTTCGATCTTGTACGTCCGCGTGTCTGTATGTGCGGATCCTGTATGTTATTACGATAACCACCGAAATACTTTACTAATCGACTCTTTTTTTATGCTTCATTATAGTTATGAATAGAACCCTATTACTTTTCACGGTCTGATTCGATGTAGTTTAATTGTTATTAAATAAACAAACAAAAGAGATTATGAGGCGTGTACTTTTGGATTTTCCAAACTTTTTTCAGATCTATTTTACAGTTTAGCAAACACAGTATTGTTATGTCAATTGTAACGGTTATTACCACAGACTATAAACCAATTCAACGTCAGTAACATTGCCATAATAACGATATTTTCTCATATCAGGACAATATGCCCGCTTGTATAATAAAACCCCTTAAAAATACCTGAACTACAATTAAATCGGTTTGAAATAATTATAAAACAGGAACTTGTTAATCATGCGTACCTATTGCAGATTATATAGCAGATAAAATTGCATGGGATTAAAACATTGTTAATAGATTTAAGTTCGGACAATTGTAATCGAAAATTAGTAAGAGAGCGTGGAGATTTTCTTTAGCCATCTCTTCTCTATCAGAACGCTATCTTGTCTCAAACATGATAGTTGGTTTTGTGACATCAAAAAAATGATATTATTTTCCTGTTTTTGAGAAATAAACGATTTCAATTTGATGACAAACAATTTGCTAGGCGCGCGCGTTATATCACCTATCGGCAGATGAATGCTGAAGTTTTTACCAACAGCATAACAGTACAGATCACGTATCAGAACAATAGATACTGAAATATATAACGAATAATCGATAAGGAAGGCAACTATTAAAATGGGATTTAAACCATTTTCGCATTCGGATTAGGAGTTTTCGACACTGCTAAAAACATCTTATCTTTCACAATTTATCATTTTAGATCCCAATACCGAAGAGATAAAACCTAATTTAGATTCTAAGTTAAATTGCCATCTACTGAACGTTGTATTTTTTATAATTTTTAGGTTTAGCTGTAAAAATCTAATTTGATGTATCTTACATAATGTGAAAATTATTACTCTGAGCTCTCTGCTTCGCAAAATTATCAAAAACGTCAAAGTTAAAAGATCGAGCACCAGAGTTTTCCATAGACAGAATAACCACATGGATTCGTTCTAAAATTGATCCTCTGTTGAATTCGTTTAAAACTTAATGATTTATTTGAATTTCTCTGTGGTCTTTAGTTCATCATCATCTTCTTGTCTTGTTCCCAAGTTATTTGGGATCGGCGCAGTTCGTTTTCCTTATCCATAAATTTATTTCAGTGGTCATCTCTTCATTCAGTCCCTTTTTTCATCTTATTCCTCACGCACTGCATCCATCTTTTCTCTGGTCTTTCTCTTTTCATCGTTTAACATTCATATCCATTTCTTCTCTCACCACATGTGTCTCCTCTCTTCTCATGACATGTCCAAACCAAGACAAGCGATTCCCTTTGCAACTTCTCTACCTCTGGTGCAACTCTCCAACTCCCTCTCACATACTTATTCCTGACTATGCCCATTCTTGTTGTTACCTCTTTGTATGTCGTCTGTAGTTGTGTTTAATTTTAATTGATTCAAAGTAATCGGAATATTTATAATACTTGTTTTATTTATTTATTATGTTATTTCAGAGTTCACGGCCTCTCGGCAATTCTGCCACCGTATATTTACGCCACTAATAACATCTATTTTGGCCTTATCAAAGACATTCAATACTTTACAGTGTTCGAATCGTCCATACACGGTAAACAGCACACGGTAGATTTATAAGATTATGTTAATAAATCAATACAAGTACAACGTTGACTGCTCGAATGAGTGTGTTAGCAACGAATCCGTGATAAAGGAAACGTAAGAAAATAAATATTTAGATAACATAGTATATCGGTGTAGGTACACGTGTATGCAAACAGGGCCCGTGTCCTCCAGAAAGGAAATAATCCTGCTATTGAAGTGTATATCTACGGTTGGAATATCGAAAATTATCAGCAGACGTTTCACGACAGTGATTGATGAGGAGTTGATAACAAATGTGTTTATATATATATATATATATATTTATTATAAATATAATCTTTTTAACGTTCTTTTGCAGCTTGTTTCGATTGATACCGGCTGCGTGTAATGTATTTTTTTTATACTTAAGGTTTAGCGTTACGTCCATAATCTCACCTGATCTTAAGTGACGGTACGGCCCAAGTTGGTAGACACGCTAAACCTGTGGAGGGACTGGCTCTCAAGTGCAGCTGCCGGAACACACCTATTGGTATTTGGCGGCAGGTTTACAACTTGAGGGTGGTAGCTAGCCAGGCGGACAATAGAAAAAGCCCTACCACCATGCTATGGTTTCCTCACAATGTTTTCCTTCACCGAAAGCTCAAGCTCATTGTAGGTGCTTGGATTCGAACTCACGTCCTTTGACGCCAAGTCGTATACACTACCACTGAGCTATCATCGCTTTAGTTACCTAATTTTTTTTTTGTGTGACAATCTAAATTTTATGTGTATATTTATTGTAAAATATCTTGAATTTTAATGTAGACAAAAGGTATAATTATCATTTTCATTCCTTGTGTTTTAGATTATTTACGCAAACTATATAGTTTGATAATAACTAAATAAAATATATTACAGAAAAATACATCTATGTGCTAGTCAAATTGAGTATATACTCTTAGGATATGATCATAAGTGTTTAGTTAATATGAAATCGAGTAATAATTTTTCTAAAACCTAAGTTCATATGTAATCAAATACGTTGAAGCGATGATAGCAGACGATAATGTATATGACTTCGCGTCAAGGGACGCGAGTTCGAATCCAACCACCAGGTTATGTAACCACAGGTCATGTTCCGGCAGCTGCACTTGAGAGCCAGTTCCTTATAGGTTTAGCGTGTCTACCAACTTGGGCCGTATCGTCACTTAAGCTATGAGATTATGGCCCAAACTATAATGAAGTATAAAATAAAAATATAAAAATTAACTATAAAAAAATCAAAGTATCTATCGAAAATCTCGCCCTCTATTTTACACACTTAAAACTTTCGTATAGAGATAGACGGGAACTTGCTTACGGCGATAGGCTATTATTTCAAGCGAAAAACCTATTACAAGTGGCGTAAAGAGATGGATAAACTTTGTATGAAACTTTTTATTGCGTCTTCCGATTCGTTTGACAGTATCGATATTAACCCGGCCGAAGCCCCAGATAAAAGCTGGTATGTTATAAAATAATTTATTTCAGACATATCATGTTTCTAGATCGTGTGTGAAAGTAAAATCCATTTTTACTCGCCCTCTACGTCGTGAAAGGAATATTTATGTCACATTTAAGGTTTATAGCTTGGTTTATAAATAGTTGTCCCTTAAAATTATCAGTAAACAATGTATTAATTAATAGAAACGTCGGCCGCAGTCAGCCGCGTGCATTTGCCGGGAGCCCAATCGACTTATGATAATTCCGCTACCACAAAGAAATACACCAGCGCTGTCCCCTCCTCGATCCGGGTATAAGGGAACCAATTAAAACGGAAGTACTAAACGTCAACCGTTGAATGTGAATTGCGGGTCCGCGAGACGAGACCCGCCCGATGCTATCTGCCCGCAATTATACCACAAAAGAATCAATTACGCGCCGCGCGTTCTGACGTCGGCAATCCAGAAAGAAAACAATATTGTGCTCGTAACGCTTACTCTCTTCACCGCTTCCGTGCTTTACCTCGCATTGTCACAGTGTTAACACGCGAAAGAGTGGACTCCCGTCTTATTTTTTATCTACAACTTCACTCTCACTTCTTCACTTAACTTCACTCGTTCAACGAGTTTTTGTAACATGCCAAAGGGAGTATAAACTTCAAGAGAGATTAAATATAACGATTTACTTTTACAATCTGCCTGTCTCGTTTTCTAATTCCGCAAGACGTGGAACGTGATAATATAGCTGAGTAAAGTTAAGTGCAGTGTACTAATTTGGGTATATTAAAACTGCCAGTTGCACGTAAATATGGGATACTTTGCATATAATAATTGTGAATACCTGTTTAATTACGTTACTTTGCGTTTCTAATGCTTATTATTTAGCTTATTGCTATAAACACTTTGGAGGCCTTCTGAAATGTATACTGGATCTTTGTTTATTGAACTGAAACTTTTTAAAGTGTTGATTCCGTAATCGGTGGTAGAGGTCTCATCAAACTACTGGCTTCTTTCAGTTTGCCATGTTTCGGGTTCAGCGGGTGGATGGATCTCTGGTGGATAGCTCTTCTCTCTTACTGGGTACAATGTAGTCTTTTGCAGGAGACTGGAAGGAGTGTGGAAGCTGACTCTGCTCTCTGTCAATGCGGGAGCTTGAGTGTCGACATAGTGTCTTTCTACTGTTTATTTGACGGTGCATTGTTATCCAATACGTCTTCTACACACCTCTCTCGCCTTGGCTTTAGCATCAGTAGTGTATTTACGTAATATCTGTAGAGGGATTCTGCACTACCTAAAAACGATCACGTAAATGCAAGACGCGGAATACAATCGGTATATTAGACATCATAACAGGTGTATTGGTCTATTTCTTCTCAGTTTTATAGATTTTAGCGTTATGGTTACAATCTCACTTAATGTTAAGTAGCGATGCGACTCGAAATCTAGGGTAGCTAGCCAGATAAAAAGACCTATGACCAGGCTATGGTTATACGAAGATATTAGCCTTCACGGAAAGCTCAAGCTCATTGCTGGTCAATTTGCACTCGCGAGATCTAACGTAAAGTTTTATTTTCTCGCATGTAACAAAACTGAAATCCTCGTCCATTTATCGAACCGTGGCCGGAAATGTTTTATTTGAAAGAGGAATTGACGCGTTTGGCCAATTCTGTAGGTTTCCAAGGGTGCGCTTTCGTCTCGCGAGTTCGGCCCTCGTCTCTTTGAGGTGGAGATCAAAGCGTACGCGCTTCTATTAGCCCTGATTAGAGAGGTGCACTCGACGCCCCCGCACACCGCTACTGCATTGTCTGCTGCGTCGTAGCCTAAGGGTTAACATCACTTTTAGTACCATCCTGACATAAATTAGCTTTGATACTTCTAACGGAGGCTTTTCAAGAGCTACCTACCATACTAAGACTTATGGCATGTTAACATAAATGTTTAAAACCAGGCTAGCTTATTCGAAATGCGTTACATTGTAATTTAGATGTCATTTTTTTTTTACATCTCGTGTGTAAAGTACTTTTTTTATGTAGTATGTCAACGTACAAAGTATGTATAAAGTTATGTGGTGATCGGTGCGTTAGTTTGGACGTCACAGCGGATCAAACAAACCCACATTCGTATTTATATCTCGGTATTTCTGTTGTGGTCTCTAAAACCTTTTCTGTCGTTTGGTTCCTATGAAAAGTGTATTCCAGAAATCGACTCTCGGTCAACGTATACGTTAACATTCGAAATGTTTTCGTTTTTATTGGTAAGGTTTTTGGCGTCTCTAAAATGTCAAGTCTATCCGGTAAACGTGAGTACGACGTAAGGTAGATAAGTGTGTTTTATCTATGTAAGTTAGAAATTACAAAACTATGTTAAAATTAATAATTAGATTGAAAGATGGGTGTATCAAAAATGTACTTACTGAGGAAGTTACTTTTAGTAATTTTGGGTTATAACGTGGCTGATATACCTGAAGTTTTTTTTTTTTTTTTATACTGAAGGTTTTTAGCGTTATGGCCATAATCCCACCTAATCTTAAGTGACGATACGGCCCAAGTTGGTAGACACGCTAAACCTGTGGAGGAACTGGCTCTCAAGTGCAGCTGCCGGAACACACCTATTGGTATTTGGCGGCACGTTCACAACTTGAGGGTGGTAGCTACCCAGACGGGCATTAGAAAAAGCCCTACCACCATGCTATGGTTTTCTCACGATGTTTTCCTTCATCGAAAGCTCAAGCTCAGTGTAGTTGGTTGGATTAGAACTCACGTCCCTTGACGCGAAGTCGTACACACTACCACTGTGCTATCATAGCTTTAAAGATGCGTGTAAAGATTTTAACAAAAAAAAACTTTTCCTGTTCGTAGGTATGCGTCGGAATACAAATCAAATCAAAAAATCTTTATTCAATTTAGGCTCTAAGAAGGCGCTTATGAACGTCAAAAACTACTACCGGTTTGGAAAGTAACGCAGTCATCGAGAAGAACCGGCAAGAAACTCGATCTGCTTTTTTTTTTTTAAGTCTTATTCTTATGCTTATAAACAATACTTTAATGTGTTACAGTAGTTATAGCGGATGTACAGAGAGGGGCGTCAATTCCAGACATCACGATCGCTCACATATTAATCCACCCTATAATAGCCTTTTGACATCAAAACCCGTTAGACATGGTTCTTGAACCTACTGTCCGGCAATTCATTAATGCGCTTTGGGACTTTATTACAAAACCTGACACTATTACCTAAAAAACTGTTACTTGTCTTACTCAGTCTAACAGTGTATAGATTGGAAATAACTTTGTGCAATATTTATAAATATCACAGTGATAAACATCACATTTCATTATTATATTACAAAAAATAATTTACAGTGTGTTCGATGTGTCATTTTAATGTTGTCTATATTTATTTATCCATCACAATGAGATATAAATAAATGAGAACATGACCGATAGTAGCTACTGTGATGTCGCCAAACAATACTACAAAACGGTAAATTTTGTTTGTTTGTTTGTTCGTTTGAACTCGCTAATTTTAGGAACTCCGTCTCGGTTTTCCAAAAATCTCTTTGTGTTTCATAAAGCTATCATCGGGAAAGGTTTTAGACCATTTAATAACATGCCACTACTGTATTATTGAATAATTTTTAGTTTCACGCGAACGAAGTCACGAGCACAGCATAAGCTATATATATTGTTATTGTAATATATGTATTACTATAATCTTATACTAAAATTTCAGCAAATATTTCGGCTGCGTTGGTGGTGTAATGGTCAGCATAGTTGCCTTCCAAGCAGTTGATCCGGGTTCGATTCCCGGCCAACGCACACTTTTTGTTAATTAATTTTTTTATTACTAGCACCAATATCCTTTAGTGTTGAAAGCATTAATATACATATTTTTTATAATTACATAAATTTGAACCATTATATAAAAAATGTATAAATATTAAAAATATGTACCAGAACGTTTCCAACATCCAGCGCTAGATGTCAGCACACGTATTAATTATTAGTGTTTTCTACTTGATGTAACATTATTATTATAAAGTTAAATTTTTATTAACCCTATTGTAAATAATGATTTCTTAGGCTTACGCGAATGTTATTCATTGGAAAAAAACTAATTTAAACGGGTTTTATCGCGGTTATTTATTAAATTTTGATCCCGACGTTTCGAAAGCTTTTCAGCCTTCGTTGAAATAAAACTAATTTAAACGGATTTTATCGCGGTTCTTTACTAAAATTTGATCCCGACGTTTCGAAAGCTTTTCAGCCTTCGTGACCACCTTCGAAACGTCGGGATCAAAATTTAATAAATAACCGCGATAAAATCCGTTTAAATTAGTTTTATCCTATTGTAAATGTTAAGTTCTTGTATGTTGTAAACAGTAAATACCTAAAAAAATAATGTACCATATCGAGTTTCCTGCTGGTTCGTCTCGATAACTGGGTAATTTTCCGAACCGGTGGTAGTTTTGACGTTTATGTGCCCCCCGACTTCGTTCGCATGTTACTAATAATAACGTATTAATTCTTGTCCGTTTGTGTATTTTTTTTCTAATACAGCTAAGCTCCTATTCGTGGTAGCGTGTTTTTAAATAAACTTTCCTCAATAACTGCTGTATCAAATATAAAAAATTAATATAGATTTGGTGCCTCTGTAAGAGACAGGCCTTTCCAGTAGTCCCCCCTTTAGGAACGCATACATCTATGTACCCATATTGGATTTATACTTTTTTACACTTTATTGGTTTAGCGGTATGGCCAAAATCTCATTTGATATTAAGTGACGATGTGGATCAAAATGGTGGACACGCTGAGGCTGGCTCTCAAGTGCAACTACCGGTACACACCTAAAGTATTTCGCGGCGTATTTACTACTTGAGTTAGCTATGTGTTTCGTGTTTGCGTCATGGTTCCGTCAATAAATTTATTATAATACACGCTGTGCCCGCGAATTTGTTCGCGGGAAACTGAAATTATTTGATATTTTTTCCCCGTTATTGTAAGTTTTTTCAATACAGCTTTGCCCCTTTTGAAGTTAAAGAAACTAAAGCATTTATTCCCTGAATTTTGAAGCAATAAAAAGTTTTATACAAAGTAATTCGATCTCTTTACCCAACTTTCTGTAAGTTTCGTGATAAAATGTAGCCTATCAACGTTTCTACGTTCCCGCCTATCTCTATACGAAAATCCATCCTAATCGAATCAGTGGTGTAGGCGTGTAATAGCAAAAAATACACAGACTCACTTTCGCATTTATAATATTATTACATCAAGAATTTTCACCCTATTATATAACATTTTACAAGCGTTCTGGCGTCATCAAGTTATTTTTTTTTCGACCTGACATGCACTGCTACGCGTAAACGCTTTGACAGCTTCACCGAACTTTTTGGGGCGAATGCTGAAGGTGCTCAGCCCCTAGGCGGCGGGCGCAAGGTTGCCAGAACGGCCGAACCCCGGCTTGGGCTGCTGCCGGAAAACGAACAAAGATTCGCTAACCCAACTAACTAACGGGGCGTAACTTACTAAGTTTAGTGGTCCTAATAATGACATTGGGCAAGAAGCGTGTGCTATATGTGTGTGTGCTGCACGAATGGTATGCGTTTGATTCAAATTCGTAAATGTAAATCACACATGTAATGTTCAAAGTTGAGATGCAGAGAGATAATGTACCTCAGCAGACAGACGGTGCAAGCGACCCCGCGTCGCATGAAAGTTAAACAGTCGCTTTGAGACCGTTGAGTCTTGTTTACGTCTAAGACTAATTCTCAAGTCGCTTTGCGGCTGAGACTTTCACTGAACTATTCTTGACCTTTAGACATTATTTCGAAACTTTACATTCACTTTTAGTGTCCTGAAGTGAAATTCATTTTCATTAGCTGCATGATCTAAGAAAATTTTGACCATCTAATGCTTTTTTTTTAATTTATACTTAAGGTTTTACCGTCATGGCCATAATTTCACCTGATCTTAAGTGACGATACGGTACAAGTTAGTACACGCTAAACTTGTGTATGGAGTGGCTCTCAAGTGCAACTGCCGGAACACACCTATTGGTATTTGGCGGCAGATTTTCATCTTGAGCGTGCTAGCTAGTGGGGCGAGCGTTATAAAAAGGCCTACCACTATGCTATAGTTACCTCACGATGTTTTCCTTCACCGAAAGTTCAAGCTCATTGTTTGAGGTTGGATTCAAACTCACGCCCCTTGACGCGAAGTCGTACACATTACCACTGAGCTATCATCGCTTCGTTAAGTTGCTCGCTGTTTCTTCCTCAACGAAATAACCCTATTCTGTCACTACCTACGTACTAAACGGAACTTATCGTGTTCAATGATAGCTTACAAACCCTCTCCAAGACAAAGCACATATGTATAAGTGCCAGTTTTCTTAGTAAACGATCAAACGGTGCGGGAGTTTATCCCATGCCATTTAGCTATACAAACTTATATTCTTATGTATGCTTTAAAAATACATGCTCAGTTTATATCTTATGATGTCATCTAGCAAACAGTAAAAGTTGCATCAAAATTATTAAAGATGTCATCTTGTAGGATAAGTACTATAATTAACATTAAGCCATAATATGAGTCATTATCCTATCAAATGTCATCATTTATGTAGATATTTCAAGCTATAAGTCATCAAAGGTACAGGAAGGGACAAAATTAAACAAACAAAGTATACAACAAATATAATTATTAAAAATGATATATAAATTTGACTCGGTTACAGTTTTATTATATTTATAGATAGTTTAATGTTAATTTTTAATATTACTATTAATAACACAGTATTATAGTTGGGTATTTGGCGTCGTTTCTGAGGCTGTGAATCCTACACGCTCTTCCAGTGGACCATAGTCACTTAAGTTTGCTCGCTTACCGTGTTATTATTGTCTTCAGGCATATTTTCAGGCAGCTGAATTTAGTGTTGACAAAGTGACATGATGTGCACGATACAATCCAAGTGCTTGCAAAACCCTAACTTGAAAATCGTTTTTACAAATTATACAATTCGAATTATTAAATTAAAAGCCGGCAACGCACTTACGATTCCTCTGGCGTGTGGGTGTCTATGGGAACGGTGATCACTTACCAACAGGTGACCAGCTGGCTCGTTTGCCACCTAATCCATAAAAAAATAATTCAATGTCACCGTTCACGGAATAGTCCCCCGCAGGAGTCGCCGCTGGCGTGACCTACATCCCATTCAAGCTATTTCCCTATCCTTGTTTGACATCGCAATCGTCTGGGATACGATGAAGGGCCTCCACTGAATCCAGGCTCTTTGTACTGCTTATCGCGACGCATTTATTTTTTTATAAGGTTATAATGATTCTTTTTTATTACTTTCGTATTTAATTAGTTGTGTTTTGATAGAATGTTAATTAGGACGATTAAACTGTGTCATGTAAGACCATTGTATAACGTCGAATTCGCTCGTTTGGTATATATAGGTGACTACTCAGAAAATAGGGTTGGAAGATAAAAGTAAACTAATCATTACTAACATTACAAATGCGAAGGTCAGTTTGTTTGTTTGTTTCTTAAGCTTTCACGCCAAAACCGCTGCATCGATTATGATCAATTTTGGTATACAGATAGGTGAGGCATTTGAACCAGTGATAGGTTACTTTTTCTGGCGAAATATTATTAGAAGTGGGGTAAAGAGAGGAATAAATTTTGTGTGAAACTTTTTATTGAGTCAACCGATTTGAATGGATCAAAATCACGTAAGCGAAGCGCGGGTTTTTTTTTATAGTTAATGTCTACCGTTATGGCCATAATGTCACCTGATCTTAAATGACGATACGGCTCATGATGGTAGAAACGCTAAACCTGTGAAGGAACTGGCTTTCAAGTGCAACTGTTGGAACACGCCTATTGGTATTTGGCGGCAAATATTCAACTTGAGGGTGGTAGCTAGCCAGTCGGGCATCAGAAAAGCCCTACCGCCATGCTATAGTTTCCTCACGATGTTTTCCTTCACCGAAAGCTCAAGCTCATTGTAGGTGGTTGGATTCGAACTCACGTCCCTTGACGCAAAGTCGTACACGCTACCACTGAGCTATCATCGCTTCAAGGGTAAAAGCTAGTAACTAATAGTTTATAACTCTCTGCAGTCGTCGTTATTTTTGGATTGTATTGTATTCACCATCAGCCACAAACCGTCACAACACCTTGCAACCATTAAAAGAAAGCAACCATTAAAGATATCAATTAACGTACTTAGAAATCAGAAATCCTACACGGTTGGCCTAGCACTTAGAGCAGGCGCTCGAGTGCTGAGGGTTCGAGTCCCGCGCAAAACAATTATTTGTGTGATCAATTTTGTGAAGCGATGATATCTCAGTTGGTAGTATGTATGGACGTCGCGTAATGAACTTGAGCTTTCGCTGAAGGAAATCATCGTGATGAATCCATAGCATGGTGATAGGACGTCTTCTAATGTCTTCTAACCTCGAGTTCAAAATCTGCCGCCAAATACTGGCTGTTCCTCTGGAGAGCCAGCCCTTCCGCTAGACTAAGCCTGGCCATTTTGGGCCACATAATTATTTAACATCAGGTGAGGTTGTGGACATAACGCTAAACTTATTAACATATAAAGGAAAGCCGTAAAATATTCGTTAATTATTTCTGCCCGTTAATTATTTTTATTTCCCTCATTTATACAATTGGCTGTAATATACATTTAATTTAAATTTTCATTATATAATGAAATAAAATCATGTTATTTTTGTATTATTTCAGACTCGCTTGTTCTTTAGAAATTTCTCATGTATGTCTCCCTCAAATCAAATAGATTTTATTTGTTTTTATGATTGTCTATATCTTATGTTTTTTATTATTAATCTTGAAGCTAAATATTGACTCATATCGTTTGAACGTTTTTTTTTTAAGTGAGGAAATGCGTTTATGCATCTTCTCCCAGCCCGGGGGGACTACGAGGGGTATGTGGGACTCCCCGGCGCTAGCCGCCGGGAATACCCACTAAAACCCCTCGGCCATCTGTCGCCTTTCTGGGGAGACACGGGTCCGTGCTTGGCAATCACCGCGTCACCCCAGCGACCGGCCCGGCCTGATCTTAAGCCGGGCCTCATATCGTTTGAACCTGACTATTTATATTGAAATTATTTAGTTCATATTTGTGGATGCATGTGAGTGCATGGCTGTATTTATTGTAACGGCATTGTAAGCGTTATTTGTTTATGTGCAATTCCGACGGATCTCGGGAGTGTTTTTAAAAACTCATAGTTGATTTTAGAACTTTAATGTTTCTCTAGTGGTGGATAAATACAGAATGACTTAAAATCTATGTTAGTTTCTTAGTCTGAATAAAATATTATCTGCACCGAACAAGCGTGGGCGATTCGGTTACTAAGAATTATCCAATGCAGGTACATACATTACTGCTGCGTAGCGTTTTGAAATATAGACGCAGGGCTGGACTGAGGGAATATAACTATGTTTGTGTGATGTTGTAATAAATGAATAAATCAAGTCCTTCACTCTGGACATTGTCGAAATTGTCTACCTAGAGAGATGCCAGGATAATGAGTTACCTTGCAATTTGGTGATCGACGCTGAGAATTGATGATTGATATTTAAAAGCTGGATTATGATGTACCGTTATATATTTTAGTTTTCACGTCACTACACCATCCACACAAACGTTTAATCACTACCGGTTTATTATATTTCTTGTATTCACAACGCCCATGTCACCTAGAGCTTGCACTGGCTTTCTGTCATGGGCTATATACAGAACCATAGATTTTGTTTCCACTACGCGGGCGCGTTCACGTCGTGATATTTCGGGCGTGATCATGCTCTTATCTTCTTCTTCCTTCTTTGTCTTGACAGATTGGTCGTGGCCATCACTTCAGGTGTTGGTGGCAGGGTTCACAACACGCCGCCACTCCTCTCTGATGGCCAGCTTCCTCGTGCATTCATGCAGTGATGATGGGCCATTTACTGCCGCTTTTACCTGGTCAGTCCACCTGATAGGCGATCTTTCTTGAGGCCTGGCACCTTCAACCTTTCACCACCACCACAAGTCGCTCAGTAGCCACCTCTGGGCTGCGGCGGGTGATCATGCTGTAACAATTAAAAAAACAGAGTTAATTAATTATTCGTTAATTTTGTAATTTTACTAAAACCATGACAAATTTTAATTAGCTTTCCAAGTGGTTTGTGAGATTTTCTTAAAACAGTAAAGCGGTTATAATCTATATCAGCAGGGTGTGGTGTAGTTAAGCGCTGCGCCGACCCACAGAAGCCTCCCCGGACGAGACGGTGCTGAGACCCGCGTACGTTTACAAAGAGGCTCCAACTATGTGCAAGTGACATTCATTAAACAACAGCACTTGTGACACAGACCGGAGCGAGACGTAAAATAAACGTTACATCGTTTTCAACTTTTACTGCGGTACGTACTTTGAGTGTCATAATATTAATGAATAAATTAGATATTCAGCGGCTGTTGACGGACTTTAAATTAAATTATTGCTAAATTAAAAAACGTAGTCGGACGACAACAAAACGTTATATGTCCTATAGGGTTAGCTTCCAACGACTCCCTTAATTTAATAGTACAGAAGGTAAGGTACAACGGAATTGGTACGTTCAAGTGAATAAAAATCCTTCAATAAATACAAAACAAAGTAAAAACAGGTTGTGTCGTACAGACACGATAGAAGTGCAACTTTTCTATTAGAGAAAAACATTATTCATCTAACACATTTCGTCACACAAAATGGTTTTGGAACAGAATTTCAAAACTCTTCAATGAGAAGCTTCACTTCAAATAAACAACAAAATGGGATGTTCTCAAATTGGTGAACACACCTTACAGCTACATGAAGTCAGTTACATTATACCTTATAATAAAACTTCAAATAATAGTTACAGCCAGATAAAAGAACGTACGGGCACACATTTATCGCTTTAATTTACATGAACCAAATATACAAAATAAATATACAACATATAGAGGCACTCTCGCGTCTCGTGGTGCTTATAATCACACTTCCAACCTAACCTAACCTAGCACCTAACTACCTGTGACCACCTCACTGACATATCATATACTTCTGGAACACTTCTGTCCACCTACGGGTTTAGTTTAAAGCATTTTTTTTTATCGTAGGAATGATTATTTTGTAATTCATTAAATTAATTTTAAAGCTTCAAGTGTGAACGATTATTTTACGACGTAACTTCTAGATGGTGTCGTGCTCGAGTGAAATCCGGTCGCGCCCGCGCCCTAGCTACTCGAAGTTGCATCTCCGGCGACCCGGACGCAGGAGGCGCCCCACTAAAAAGCCATTACCGCGTTTTGATCCACCGGCTTTGATTGTACCGCCGGAGTCTGCTATGGCTTATAGCTGCTATTGAGCGGAAAATAAGCAAATATAGTGTAAACTTTATTTAACGTGATTCGATTTAACAATATCCTTAAACGAATTGGTGCTTGCTTTGTATATATACAATGCCATCCTCCCATTTAACGACAATACTCAATATTTTTCGTTTACTTCCTTTAAATGGACAGCCTCTACGTAACATAGGATTTTCATTCGGTTTTAGTTGAAGCATTTTGCAAAACTTATTTCTACGCTATCCTGGTTTTACGTTAAATGTTAAAAATATAATAATATCTATATTGTAATGGAATTATATGAAAGAATATATTAATACTAACTTTACGCACGGTTTCATTCTTGTGGCAATATAATTTATTTTTCTACACCTCTGGAATCACACTTTTCCTTTGTAGGCAAGGTACCTACTTACCTTTAAGTCCCTATGCTCGCCTGGGTTCGATCCTCCGGAAAGGAGCCCTCGAGTGACTCTGCTTGAGCGTTACAGTGACACTCTACATCACTGAGATTACATCGTCACACCGCATATCAAATCGTGCACACCTACACGTTTCTGTAAGGGACTACCCGCGCTTCCATTATATGGCTCACCCGATAAGGTCGTAGTTAGGGCCACTAAATTTAGTTAGGACGTATTAGTTCGGTTCGCGAATGTTTATTCGTTTTTTGGCAGCAGCCCAAGCCGAGGTTCAGCCACTCTGGGCTCCCTTGCGCCCAAAAAGTTCGGTAAAGCTGTCAAAGCCCTTAAGGCTAACAGCGTATGTCAGGTCGAATAAAATAAAAAAAAATATTAAGTCCCTTTCTGTATCCCTGATAAGGTGTATGCAATATTTCATATTTTAGATGAGTAGTGTACTACTTAATGATTTCTTAGGTTTACGCGAATATTATTCATTGAAATAAAACTAATTTAAACGGATTTTATCGCGGTTATTTATTAAATTTTGATCCCGACGTTTCGAAAGCTTTTCAGCCTTCGTGGTCACGGGGCGGACTGAGGTGTAGGTTGTCCAGAAAAGTTTATGTTACTGTGTCTACCTTCAATTTAATTTTTATTATTGATAGTGTTCCGATCTACGCAGAAAGAGCTCACAGTATCTTGAGGTCTGGCAATTGGTCTTTTGGGTTCCGATTTAATTAAATGTATAATTGGATCCCAGGCTTGTGCTAGCTTCCAACCATCTTCTCTATTGAAATTTGGATGTTTTTTAATTTCAATAGCCTCACGAATCATCCTAGGTAGGAATCGGTGTTCTTTTGCAAGGATTTGTGGCTTGTCAAATCGAAGATAATGTTTGGAGCCTTCTTCTGAATGTTCAGCAACTGCAGACTTCGTAGAGCGTCGGTGTTTAACATCAGCTATATGCAGCTATATGACCCGCGTAAAAGAACATATAGCTGATGTTAAACACCGACGCTCTACGAAGTCTGCAGTTGCTGAACATTCAGAAGAAGGCTCCAAACATTATCTTCGATTTGACAAGCCACAAATCCTTGCAAAAGAACACCGATTCCTACCTAGGATGATTCGTGAGGCTATTGAAATTAAAAAACATCCAAATTTCAATAGAGAAGATGGTTGGAAGCTAGCACAAGCCTGGGATCCAATTATACATTTAATTAAATCGGAACCCAAAAGACCAATTGCCAGACCTCAAGATACTGTGAGCTCTTTCTGCGTAGATCGGAACACTATCAATAATAAAAATTAAATTGAAGGTAGACACAGTAACATAAACTTTTCTGGACAACCTACACCTCAGTCCGCCCCGTGACCACGAAGGCTGAAAAGCTTTCGAAACGTCGGGATCAAAATTTAATAAATAACCGCGATAAAATCCGTTTAAATTAGTTTTATTTCAATAGTGTACTACTGTTTGGATAAAATCTTCGTATAAAGTATGTATAAAGTATTTCATTTCCTATTATTTTCTTGTTGAAAATGTCAGTCGAAAGAGTTTTCGTGTTCCATCATTTCCGCACCAATAGTCACAGTTTTGTGTTCGCCTGGATCTACCGGAAGGATGTGACGTCAACGTGTCTTTGAGATTGTCTGAAAGAGCATGTTGCTGTTTGTTGTTTTCAGATGTAAATATAAATATAACGAAAGTACGGGTGTATTCAATGTTAAAATATTAGTGACTAAAATGTTCCCGCGAATTAGCATCGAATTTTTAACCCTGTGGATATGATATTATTATGATAAATGTAAGTGTTTTATCAAATACTTTTTACCTAATAAGAGATAATCTAATTGCAATATTAACTAATCGATACTATATTATTCAGCAATAATATAAAAGTATACTCTCTTTTACATATAAGACATTAATGATAGCTCAGTGCTAACGTGTACATGAGACGCGTCAATGGACGTGAGTTTGACTCTTTGCGATTAGCTTGGGCTTTCGGCTAGGAAAAACATCTTGTTGAAACCATAGCATGGTGACAGGGCTTTTCTTAATGCCCAGCTGGTTAGTTATTACCCTCAAGTTGAAAATCTACCGCCAAATATCTATAGGTGTGTTCCGGTAGTTGCATTTGAGAGATAATCTTGCCATTAAGTCTGTGTGTCTAGTTTCTTAAATATATTTGAAGCGATGATAGCTCAGTAATAGAGTGTACGACTTCGCGTCAAGGGGCGTGAGTTAGAATCCACTCCAGCTACAATGAGCTTGAGCTTTCGGTGAAGTTAAGTTAAGTGAAGAAAAAGTATTTAGATAATGTTTTTTTTTTTAATAATTTAAGGACATAACTTCAACTTGTTAAAATGGCAATGTTATACTAAATATCACTGCTACTATCACACATAGACTTTTTTTTATATCTATTAAATTACATTGACACTGGTGAGATTGACTATATAGTGAGATATTATAGCTAGTGTGTACGACCTCGCGTCAATGGACGTGAGTTCGAATCCACTTACAATGAGTTTAAGTTTTCAGTGAAGGAAACCATAGCTTAGGGCTTAGGGCTTTTTCTAGTGTCCGCCTGGCTAGCTACCACCCTCAAGGTGAAAATCTACAGCCACATATATATAGGTGTGTTCCGGCAGTTGCATGAGAGTCATATGGCTATAACGCTAAATCTCAACTATAAAATATATATATATATATATATATATATATATATATATATATATATATATATATATATATATATTAATCTGGAATATGAGTTACCATCGTGTCAAATTTTATCAGTTTTCAGTAGATTCAGTATGATGCACTCGCAAGGGATATAGCAGAGGCAGGCTGACAAAATTTCAAAACATTTATTGTTTGCCTCGCTATCGATTATAAACTACACATTGTTATATATCTGAATCATTTACAGTTTTATAAAATAGATATACAAGCTGTGTCCACGACTTCGTTTGGGTGGAACTAAAAATTTTTTGCTATGTTTTTGTAACATTTTTAATATATTTTTTAATATAGTTTATGTTTATCGTTATGGCCATGATCTCACCTGATCTTAAGTGACGATACGGCCCCAGTTGGTAGACACGCTAAACCTGTGGAGGAACTGGCTCTCAAGTGCAACTGCCGGCACACACCTCACGGTATTTAGCGGCAGATTTTCATCTTGAGGGTGGTAGCTAATCCGGCGGGCATTATAAAAAGCTCTACCACCATTCGACGCTTTGCTTTTATTGATGGTAGCGTTATGTTTAATAGCCTAAAACTTCTCTCAGTGAACGCTCTACCAAATACAAAAAGAATTTCCGATATCCGACAGATATTTCCAAAGATTAGTGCGTTCAAAGAAAGAAACAACCGAAAAAATCCTACCGCATTATAATATTAAATATGGGTTCTACATATATAATGCTTAGATGCACTAGGCATAATCTTAGGAATGCATCTTTGTGTGTTTACCAAACGTTGCGCGAGGAGGGCACATCGCGTATTCCCTTTGCTACGACACTCCCTCTCGCACCCCGTTCCATTGCCCATCAGTACGCTCGTTGCACCCCCGAGCAACTTTTTCACCTGTTTTCGAATACTTCAACTTAAAGTTCATTCCATTTCCTACGAATCGCAGTGAAAGTGACTTTTAACATTGCAAATTTGTAATATGTCTTTCTACTTGTGTGTCAGAACGTCTAATAACCACAAACGCTTCCTAACCTTCTAATTTAGAGGCAGTTTATGACATACTAACTTTTTCTTATTTTATATTACGTTATATCAAGGTCACACAGGATATATATATATATATATAGTATATATAGTAGTCTTGCGTGTTCATAATCTTGGGCGACATCCTTACTTAGCACTCGGTAACAATTCGCTAAACTTATAAAGAAAAAAAGTTAATAAACGTCTATATAATTTGCTTTAATTAGGTGACGATCCTTACGTTAAACTCTCTTAGTATTTTTTCGAAAAACTAAGGAAGTATGATCTTAGAGCCGATTAATAGCTCATTTTATTTATGCATTATTATAACAAAACTGTATATTTTTTGAAGTTAGACTTCGTTTGGCGCGTTAAGGGAAAATGATGAAAGTAAATAAGTTAGCCTATAGTCAACATTTTCAAAAAATGTAACCAACAAAGTAAAAGTAAGGACATCTAAGTATATTTTCGTGAAAACTGACAACTGTATTCACGATATTTATTAATTCAAGTGTTTCTGAACCTACCACCCTTTTGTGTATCAGTCCGAATAAAATATATACATAAATATATATTTTCTCAAATAATATTATAGTATATTATAAATTAATATTATAATAATTTACTGTGATTATAAGTGATAATAAATGTTTTCGCATATTACATTGAGTACGTTTGTAGATTTTGGGTTTAGTTGACGGTATGTATTATTTATTTACATCATAAACTAAATTACATTTTCACATGCTAATTTAATGTGTAATAAGTTTATAAATAAATTAATAATAGATACAAATAATAATTATTATTAAAGTGCGAAAAAATTAAATTATTCCAAATGTTAAGTTTAATTGAATGTTTCTTTCTTAAAGTAATAACTTCTGACGCGTGTACATAAGTAACGCACACACTTTTTGCTATGTTGCGCAGTAATGTGAATGCACTGGACCTGATGGTAAGTACAGTACAATCCGTATCAGCGGCGACTGACACCGAACAGAATTCACTGTCAGTCACCGCTGTCATGCTAGCTTGATTAGGTACCCCTGCACGCCTCTTTTAAAGGACCCAATATCATAGGAAGGAGGGAACATGCTGACAGGAAGACGGTTCCAAAACTCGGCAAACTTTTTGGTTCTGGATGTTCTAGGTGTCACCGTGAAATTGTGAAACCGAAGCCCCACCCGTGTGGTTCTGTAGGACGTATTATATGATAAATATTACATAATGTAACGGCAAACAGCATTAGTATGTGATTTAATATAAATATTTCAACATGGCAGTCAATCTAGTTCCGCTAAAAATGACCACAAATGTCTTTAACTACACCATTGAAGAGTCAAAAATGTCTTGTTTAATACTAGAAAACGGGCCTTATTCTGTCGTTTTACCATACTTATATATAGAAAAATATATATTATGAATAAAAAAGTAGTAAAATGTTATTCAAGTTTTCTTACATGACATTATAAAAGGCAATGTTTGTCTGTACGATTGTCTCTTAGTGTGCTTATATTTATAGTTATGCTAACTTTTGCCTGCAGATTTGCTCGCGTAATGTACGTTTTTCAATCTTACAGTTATCTCTCATCCATAGTAATTTTTTTATGACGAAAGGTGTCCTACGCTCTTGTCTGTACCACTGAGAACGTGTATGCAACATTTTATAATAACCAGTGCAGTACTTAAACTTCATTCACATAAGTTAGGATTCTCGGTGCAGGTTTTATTTATGTTTTATTACAGTGTGTAATACATAGCACAAGTTATAATAATATTTGTAAATAAAACGGCAAACAATACTTGCTTATAGTTTTCATAAAATACTGTATCTGAATATTTTATTGTTCATGTAGAAGGAGCCGCGGGCTCAACTAGTATTGTAACATATTTACAAAATATTAGAAATCAATAATTCGATTATAAAATACTTTAACTTTCATCTACGGAAAAGGACTCGACAGTGACGTCATAAAAACACATTTCGTCCGAAAACATCTTAAAGAAGCCTCAGATCGATTCTTCACAGATCGCCTAACTTTTCCCACATGCATCCCTTGCTGCTTCATATACTGTGTTCTCTTTCACACCTTCACAATAGTATATCTTTGTCTCGCTCACTGCAAACGTCATTGCGTGGCGCATTGTCTACTTTAGAAGGACGAAGAATTTTATAACTTGACACGATGGCGTAAGGTCTAATTCAAAACAGACTTTACACATAAAAAGGAAATTGGAATTTACATCGACAGTGGAAAAGCCAGTTTTCCGCGGCAAATTTCGAAAATGGCCGCAAGTGCGATACGCTGCAAAATTACCTTTGCCGGTGCAACGTAGGGCTTTTGTTCGAGCTGCAGTAGAGCATTCTGTTGTGGGATTGTAAATTAAAATTGGTCGCATTGTACGTTCGAGCCATGCCGTCCGGCGGCATTCGTTCAAACGTGCCGGCGCGCGAATACCTTTGTCCGACATTTTTTTTTTATTAATAAAAAACATACGAAAAGTGACATGCGTTCTTTCATACAATGTTCATCTCGCAACTAACTTGTGATCGAACCAGTTTAAAGCAAATTGAATGACAACAGTGTCTTGTGTCGTGTATACGAAAATTCTTAGATATATTTAAACACACAAATTTTTTGTAATTTATACAAAGAAGTTTTTGAAATTGATAGTGGGTGCGTGAAAAGTTGACAATTCATTGCTTTTCAACCCCCAACATATATGAGGTAAGATTACTTTTGATTCGTTGATTATTTATTTATTTAATTATTGTGCTCACGTTAACGCGTTTTAAGGCATTCTAGTGTTTAAAACGAATGTTTTTGTATGAAGGTTTTTCAGTATGGCGTGGTCGTTGACCTCCGGTTGCCATGGTTACGACGGTGGATATCACGTGCGCTGGTTCCGTAGGGGTTGATTTTTTATGTTTAACTTCAGACAACTTTTTCAATAAATATTCAACCCTATCAATGTTTTATTAACATATATTTTCTTACAGAAAGGTGTTTGTATCAACGCCATGTGATCCTCGGTTCTTTGTCAAATTTAAAAATCATTTTAACCTAATGTTCCCTGTTATTGACGAAAAATAGAGAAGACAGTTGAAAGTTACTGTATTTTTATTAGCTTGCTTTCATTAGGATGATTATATACGTACATTTAATTAAAACTGTATTGTTTTACGAATATCAAGCAAATATAATAACTGGTGTTACATTATGTCAATGTGCGGATTATTCTCCAAGCTGTAAACAATTCATATGATAAATAAATTATTGGAAAATTGAATTTTTGGAAAATTAGAAAATGGAAAATTGGAACCTGAGGATGAGTGACGATGTGGTTGAATATGGTGGATATGCAAAGTTAAGTGGTGGAACCTACCCTCAGCGCAACTTCCGCAACGTACCTGTAGGCGGCAGATTTTCAATAAGCTAAACAGGCTGGCATTATAAAAAGCTCTACCACCATCCAGCATGGTGGTAGGGCTTTTTCAAATGCCCGCCTGGCTAGCTACCACCCTCAAGTTGTAAACCTGCCGCCAAATACCAATAGGTGTGTTCCGGCAGCTGCACTTGAGAGCCAGTTCCTTCACAGGTTTAGCGTGTCTACCAACTTGGGCCGTATCGTCACTTAAGATCAGGTGAAATTATGACCATAACGCTAAACCTTAAGTATAAAAAAAGGTTTTACTTATGTATACCTATTATATACCATAGATACCTATAGGTGTGATACGGCAGTTTCAATTAAGTGCCAGTCCCTCCACTAGGCTTAGAGTGTCTTCCATCTTGGGACACATCGTCATTTAACGTCATGTGAGATTGTGATCATAACGTTAAGCCTTAACTATAAAAAAAGTTTCGATTTGTTATTAAATGTTAGTATCCCGAATAGGTCAATATTTTTTCAAAAGTTCAAGAGCCAAGTAATTTTTATCGTGGCCTATAATTCTGCCACGTTGAGGTTTTCATTTACGTTTATGAACTAACTAGCTTTTACCTGCGGCTACACTCGCGTTAATATTGATCTTGGTAAACAAATCGGATAACGCAATAAAAAAATTCCCCGTTCCAAAAAAATTTGCAAGATTAAGTTTTCTATCACCATCTCTAGGTTTCCATTTATCTCTATACAAAATTTTATCATTTTCTTTTTAGCGTTTTAGGCGTGAAAGCGTAACAAACAAACTCACTTTCGCATTGATAATATTAGTGAGGACGTTATTCAACCTACGTTATGAAGAATCAACGGTAGACACCACAGAAACAAGGCTGTACTGATCTGTGGTATAAATACTAGGTATCGTGGAAAACTGGTCATCCTATATTTTACACTCAGTAAGATCAATAAGATCAGCGACATTGCCCGAAGAATTGGTAAACTTAAGTGACAGTGGGCTGGGCACATTGCTCGCAGAACCGATGCCCGATGGGGCCGACGGGTTCTCGAATGGCTACCACGTACCGGAAGACGTAGCGTGGGCAGGCCCCCCACAAGGTGGACCGACGACCTGGTGAAGGTCGCGGGAATCCGCTGGATGTGGGTGGCACAAACCGGTAGTCGTGGAGACCTTTGGGGAGACCTATGTCCAGCAGTGGACGTCTTTCGGTTGTATTGGTTGGTCGATGGATGGATGTAAGATCAATAACAGTATTTTGGGTAACAGTGTTAGGATTTAGGACAAAGCCGCAAAACATTATACCGAAATTTTGGCGAGTGACTTCAAGCAACAGCTCAAGCGGGATTTGATAATATAGGCTATTGCAGGCTGCTGATTAGAATTAGCTGGCTGCATTTTTGTGTTATCATTTTTGAAAGACATTACTCGATCGAGTTTCTTGTCGGTTTATCTCGTATACCCTAATATTGTATATGCAAACGCTTTTCACACCTTTATTATTTAATCGATCATCATGAGATTTTGCGCGCACGGCATTAGGAGCCTGGAAAAGGATATAGAGTACTTTTGTCTTGAAAAAAAAAAACGAGGAAATCTCGGAAGGATTAAAATTAACTTTCAGTTTCAAGCGTAAGAAAATTACGTCCTCGTCTAGTTATAATTCGCGTCATGGTATGCTATTTGTTATAGCCATGCAAAACACAACAGTAAACAGTCTGAAAAAGAATCAAATAAAAATAAATAAAAAGATAGACAATAGACTCAAGTCCAAATACGTATTAACACATTGATAATACATTACAAATAAAAATTTAAAAAAATATTTACAGCGACATTCTATATTGAAGATTTGAATTAAAAATATAAAATATGAAAAATTAATAAATAAATCAGTAATAAAAATAAAAATTAAACCCTGTGAAAAAAAGTAGATATGTAATCAAGAATATTTAAGTAAAATGTCATAACGCAAGTTACTTAATAATATAACATACTGAATAACTTAAAAAAGTCATGGGTATAAAATGTATTTAAGTGTATTTATAAATGTGTAACCTCGTAATGAGGTAATTTTAATGTAATTTTAATAACAGATTTATTTTTTTGTTGCAACCTTGTATACAACTTATGCGTGTAACCACAATTGTATATACAAATATTGCCATTTACAAGCAGAAGAATTCAGAACGTTGCATGTGCGAATTACACATTTGGACACCTCGCACTCCCGACACCTGTGTAAGGATTCCGCGGGATCGATCCCCCAACCCCTACCCTGCTATCTGAGACCCCACATCGTGCGCCCTCACTTTATTATAATTTTTAATCGACGCCCTAAGTACATTATGCTGTGAACTTAAATCGGTAGGCAGGAAACGGTATCGTCATTGCCAAAGTGTTAAAAAATATATTGTTTAATAATTTCTTATTTATTCATCGAAATAAAATTAATTTAAACGGATTTTATCGCGGTTATTTATAATTTTTTTTTAATCAAAAATTCAAATCAAAATCAAAATTAATAAATTGCTTTTATTTCGGTAGATATATTGTTTTTTTTATATATAATATACCCGTGCTCGTTTGTAAGTAAAACATATTTAACAATTTTCACCCGCTTATGTAATTTTTATCGATACAGCTTTGTTCCTACTGGTGCTAGCGTGATGTTAAATAGCCTAAAGCCTTCCACGACGACCGCTGTTTCAAATAGAAAAATTGTTTTTTTATTTCCGATTGATACTTTTCCTAAGATTAGTATTTTCAGACAAACAAACAATATTTTCCGCTTAATAACATTAATATAGATATAGGTAATTCAAGCTACAGGATGAGAGAAGTTATCAAATTTAAGTTGCATAATAGAAATTTTTTACCGATGATAGCTGGGATAGATAGGACATTACAGCATATGCTGAGATGGCATCTATTTGGCAATGCTGGGATGTAGTTTTTACCAAGTTTTGTATATATTTTGTGTTGTATAGTGCGTTACGAATAAATGATTTCTCTCTTACACGCATAGGTACTGTACTATAGAAGAATTGAAAGACTCATTGACACCATCAGTTATAATACATAGTTACAAATTAATTATCGCAAATAGTGTATTAGCTGATATATTAACGTTAAAAATATATTAATAAGTACATTGTTTTAACCCGTTCATCAAAAAGGGGTGACACGTAACCCGAAGCCGCGCGATCGCGAGGTGTGAAGTAATTAACGTGACATTCGACCCCAAAGGATTATATCTGCGATATAGAATGTGGTTTAAAACTATAGGGAACTTTGATAAGAAGCGTTTTCTTGTAGTACACGGAAATTGATTGACCAACCGCCCTACGATATCCGGCCTTGTATGACAGTTTATATTTTCAACACAGCGCCATTAGGGCGTTCAACCATTTTATGTTCTTTTGTTCACAATTTTCTACAGGGCTTTTATACGTATGCCAGCCCCGTCGGGACTTATACGTATATATATGTAAGAGTACCGGAGGTACTATCAGAAAATAGGCCTTATTGTAAATATAAAGTCATAGTAAAATGATAACTACTTCCGAATGATCAGTCTCTCACGTAATATCCTAGCCAGCGTTACGTAGCGCCTTTTTATAGTATAATGGACCGCTGCCGTTTCGTAATACGCAGACATTCGTTGAAGTACTTTTTTCGTATTTTCTGCTTATACAATAGTTGCGCCGATATATATAGTGTTTTTTTTTATATGGAATAGGCGGCAAATGAGTAAGCCTGTCACCTGATGGTAAGTGATCACCGCCGCCCATGGACACCCACAATAGCAGAGGAATCGCAGGTGCGTTGTCGGCCTTTATGGAAGGGACTGGCTCTCAAGTGTCACTACCGGAACACACCTATTGGTATTTGGCAGCAGATTTTCAACTTGACAGTATAAGTAGCCAGGCAGGCATTAGAAAATGTCCTACCACCTTACTACGGTTTCCTTACGATGTTTTCCTTCACCAAAGCTTAAGCTCATTGTAGGTGGCTGGGTTCCAATTCACGTTCCATTATACGGCGATCCTACACGCTACCGCTGAGCTATCATCGCTTCGCACTAATGTTATATCTTAGAAATATTTAAAAAATCTCAAATCAGATCAGAAAATAATATTTATAGCTGATATTTTTAGTTGCGTCGTTATATATAATATCGTTCTAAGAAAATTGCACTAAAATTCCCGTAAACAAGTTGATTTACTTTAAAAATTTAACTTGTATCTTCTATCACGAAGGAACTCTTTAATTTTGCGGAATAAAGCGTCTCCTATATGTCTATATATAAGATTATTTATCTAAGTATACATTTTATCCATAATCTATCCATTCATTTCGTAGTGATCTGCGAGACAGTCACACAGACAAAAATGCTTAATAAAGTAACTTATAAATACACGTTTGAACAATTCTTCCTAAAGCATACGAACACGGATCGATGTATTTGGATGAAATCGTCCTCCTGTCGTGGTCCCAAGTTATTCGGGGTCGGCGTAATACGTTTTCTTCTTCTACAAATCTCTATCAGCCGCCATCTCTTCGTTCACTCCCTTTTTTTTCATTTCATTCTGCACACACTCTATCCGGGTTTTCTTTGTGCTTCCTCTTCCTTTTCATCTGTCAACATTCATATCCGTTGATTTTCTCACCACATGCTTTTCCTCTCATAACATGCTTTGAAGCGACAATAGCTCAGTAGGTACGACTTCGCGTCAAGGCACGTGGGTTCGAATCCACCTACAATGAGCTTGAACTTTCGGTGAAGGAAAACATCGTAAGGAAACCATAGCATAAAATGCCCTACCGCATTTTCTAATGTCCGCTGGTTAGCTACCATCCTCATGTAAAAATCTTCCATCAAATACCAATAGGTTGCACTTGAAAGCCAGTTCTTTCACAGGTTTAGCGTGCTACCAACTTGGGGCATATAGTCACTTGAGATCAGATGAGATTATGGCCATAACGCTAAAACTAAAAAAAAAACATACCTAACCCGAGACAAACGATTCCCTTCCAACTTCTCTACTACTAGCGCCAGTTTCAAACTCCTCCTAACATGCTCATTCCTTACTTTGTCAATTCTCGTAGCACCTCACATCCATCTCATCATTAGTATTTCTCCTGCACGCAGTCGACACATCGAAGCGATGATAGCTCAGTGGTAGTATGTATGACTTCGCGTCAAGGGACGTGAGTTCGAATCCAAGCACCTACAATGAGCTTGAGCTTTCGGTGAAGGAAAACATCGTGAGGAAACCATAGCATGGTGGTAGGGCTTTTTCTAATGCCCGCCTGGGTAGCTACCACCCTCAAGTTGAAAACCTGCCGCCAAATACCAATAGGTGTGTTCCGGCAGCTGCACTTGAGAGCCAGTTCCTCCACAGGTTTAGCGTGTCCACCAACTTGGGCCGTATCGTCACTTAAGATCAGGTGAGATTATGGCCATAATGCTAAACCTTAAGTATAAAAAAAAAATTATAATTGTCAAGGTATTATTTCGTACACTTACGATACGTATTTCAATTTGGCGTAGTACAGAATATATTGGTGTACTAACTGTTTCAATATATTTAATATAATAATAAATGCGGAACAAGGTGTTCTAGTTTATTTATTGTGCGTTTGTTTTTCGTGAGGTTTTGTTCCACCTACTCGAAAGTAATGTTTCTAAACGATAAGCCTTTCAGTTCCAGGCGAAGGAATCTCCGAACATAGGTATATATCATATTTGGTAGTGTAGTAGTATTTTTGGTAGGAAAATACGAAATGTAAGTAAGTTCGTTGACAAAATTGTTACGGATATCATTAATTACCCGAACCGGACCGAGTACGGGTAATCGATAATGGGCCAAGTAACCAAATTGTACGGTCGCGACCCGGTTATCCGGTCAGCTGGGGAACGCGGGCGCTCCTACGTTTCACAGATCGGAACGTTTACGTAACTAATTGGTTTTGATTACGCTGATCGCTTGCGTTCGGCACAAATTCGCATTGAGATTTGTTAGTAATGTTACCACAACTATTTGAACACCCATTCATTAATCTTCGGGATAGGGGTAAAGGTTAAAGTTTCGTAGGAAATTAACTTGTTGGCGGAGTTTGAATAGTAAATCTGCGAAAGTGTAATTGAGAGGTCAGTGATGAATAAATCGTTATTGTTACACACTCTTTCGAGTCCAGTGATTTAAGGTTTAACGTTATGACCACAATCTTACCTGATGGTAAGAGACGATGGGGCCCAAGCTGGTGCACACGCTAAACCTGTAGAGGCACTGGCTGTCAAGTGCAACTGCCGGAACACATCTATATATATTTGGCGGTAGATTCTCAACTTGAGGTTGGTAGCTAGTAAGACGTGCGTTAGAAAAGGCGCTATCACTATCTGAATGTAAACGTTTCGACGGATCCCAAAACGAAACAGACCAAAAGAAAGTCAATGTGATATTATTGTATTACTTATGCAGACTTATAGTCTGCAATTTACTTTTACTGCTTACGGAGAAATGTGCTCAAGACATAAGTACATGAAATAAAACTAATTTAAACGGATTTTATCGCGGTTTTTTATTAATTTTGATGCCGACGTTTCGAAAGCTTTTCATACCTAAACGGTGAATCTTACCACCATCCGAAAGAGTTAGCTACCGTGGGTAAATCTTTGTTTCAGAGAACACAAGGAATCTCTGACGAGGAACATATGGGTGCTGAGCTGCGACATGTCAAGCAAGTAGTGCGAGATAACAAGCTCCAAATTCCACGCCGCCGTCACGGAAACCGAGTGAAACCAGCCACAGTAGACCGTGTACCTGTCGTGTTACCTTTTGTAGGAGGAGTCACAGACAAGATTGGCTATGTACTGAAGCGTGCTTCAATTAAAACTTACTTGACACGCCCAAGAAGACTAGTCAATTTTTACCACCTGTCAACTGTCATATACCTCACAAGAATAGGGCGTATACAAAATCGAATGTGACTGTGGTTTCTCCTATACTGATCAAACCAAAAGAAACATAGGGACCCACGTAAAATAACATATAGCTGACATTAAACACCGACGCTCTACGAAGTCTGCAGTTTCTGAACATTTAGAAGAAAACTTCAAACATTATCTTAGATTCGATAAACCACAAACCCTTGCCAAAGAACACCGATTCATACCTAGGGTGATTCGCAAGGCTATTGAAATTAAAATACACCCAAATTCCAATAGAGAAGATGGTTGGAAGCTATCACAAGCCTGGGATCCGATTATACATTTCATTGAATCAGAACCCAAAAGACCAATTGCCAGACCTCAAGACACTGTGAGCTCTTTCTGCGTAGATCGGAACACTTACAAAATTGAAAATTAAACAGAAGATAGACACTGAAACATTAACTTTCCTGGATAACCTACACCTCAGTCCACCCCGTGACCACGAAGGCTGAAAAGCTTTTGAAACGTCGGGATCAAAATTAATAAATAACCGCGATAAAATCCGTTTAAATTAGTTTTATTTCAACGGTGGAGTTATATTAAACACCCTAAAAGCTTCCCCAATTATTGCTATATTGAATTCAGAAAGCATTGTTGAAATCCGCCAGGTAATTTCTAAGATAAGCTCATACAAATAAACAGACAAAATTTTCCGCTTCATAATATTAATTTAGATTATTTGCGGCACCGCCTTTGCGAAATACGTAATAAGGATTATTATTTTTTTTTAACTTAAGGTTTAGCGCTATGGCCATAATCTCACCTGATCTGAAGTGACAATACTGCCCAAGTTGGTAGACACGCTAAACCTGTGGAGGAACTGGCTCTCAAGTGCAGCTGCCGGAACACACCTATTGGTATTCGGCGTCAGGTATACAACTTGAGGGTGGTAGCTACCCAGTCGGGCATTAGAAAAAGCCCTACCACCATGCTATGGTTTCCTCGCGATGTTTTCCTTCACCGATAGCTCAAGCTCATTGTAGGCGCTTGGATTCGAACTCACGTCCCTTGACGCGAAGTCGTACACACTACCACTGTGTGTAAGACTTTTACAATTCAGCAGTATGACAGAGTTATCGCGTCTCACCGTCTGGCAGACACGTTTTAGGTGGAACCATAGTTGAAAAGCTGAACGTTGACGACAAAGGTATTACAGTGCGTTAATAAATCAAGTGGCCCGAAGCGGGAGATTATAAATTTAATATTCATAACGGTCTGTTTGCGTTGTGAAATGGCGCGACACTCGAGTGTGGACATTTGTATTCGAAACGGGTTTCGTCCAGTTCATCCCCTCTTGCAGTTAAAGATAAAATGTAGGTACTACCACTTTAAATCTAACATATCCCGTGTTGGTAATAAATTACATTTATATATTTTTTTTTCGGTTAAGTTAGCCGACCTGTGTAATTTTGTTTAAAGTGACTACAATCTCACCTGATGTTACCTGACGATGTGTTCCTAGGAGGTGAATACGCTATACATGGGGAAAGACTCGCTCTCAAGTGCAACTGTTTGAACACACCTACAGATATTTCGCGGTAGATTTTAGCCCAGCTAGATAGGCAAAATAAAAACCCTACCACTATACTATCGTTTCCTAACGATGTTCTCTTTTACTGTAGGCTCAAGCTCATTATAGGTGTTCCTACTTCCAAGGTACGTAAGCAGGCGACCATGAAAGCGGTGACTGCCAATGAATTTTGGCTTATTGTCAGTCGCCGCTGGTTTAGATTGTATGGTACTTAGTAGCGGTCATTTTGTTACGTGACAATTTTTATTATTTGCCGTTTTTATTTTTATTATTTTTTACAGTTAAGGGTTAGCGTTATGGCCATAATCTCACCTGATCTTAAGTGCCGATACGGCCCAAGTTGGTAGACACGCTAAACCTGTGGAGGAACTGGCTCTCAAGTGCAAGTGCCGGAACACACTTATTGGTATTTGACGGCAGATTTTCTACTTGAGGGTGGTAGACAGCCAGCCGCTAGCCAAGCGGGCATCAGACAAAGCTCTACCACCATGTTATGGTTTCCTCACGATGTTTTCCTTCGCCTAAAGCTCAAGATAAATGCTTTTGCAAATTTTTAATGATGCTAAAAATAAAAGGAACTTTGTGCAGTGGGCGGATAATACTCTAGCTTATAAAATAAAATCTGGTTAACATTCTAATCAACCAGTTTCCTATTAAAATACTTAATATTATCAAATCGTAAGCCTTTAATATTAAAATGTAATTTTATCATATCTTACAATAATATTATAAATGTAAAAGTTGTTTGTTACGCTTTCACGCCTAAACCACAGAATCGATTCTGATGAATTTTGATATAGAGATAGATGAGAACCTGGAGACGGTAATAAGCTACTTTTTCTCGCACAAAACTTATTGGCATTGGAGTAAAGAGAAGAATATACTTTTTATAAATATTTTTATTGCGTCATCCGAATTGTTTGACAATATCAATTTTAATGCGATCGAAGCCGTACGTAAAATCTGGTCACATATAACTTAAAGTGTACTCTATATTATGTATTTAAAATATATAATGGATTAACATGGTACATGCAATTTTCAAGTAAAACAACCATCTTTTCACCTAACGTTGTGAAATGCGTGCAAAATTAATTACCTCATTAACACGCAAAAGAAAACGAGCGAAAAATTATACTGACGTCATGCACGCTTTACCTCAGCACGGGAGGTTTTCATTAAAAAAAAAAAAACTCAGACTGTTCCCAGCGCGAAAGCCTTGCGTTAATTTCTTGTAAGCCTAATTACATACGAGCTTATTTGGGTAGGGATAACCCGGTTCGACTCGCTCAGATGTATCGATGTGGTTTTGATTTCTAGTAGCAGCGCCCGCGACTTCGTTGACGTTCGTTTTGATTATATTTGAATGTGTTTGGGAAGTTACTTATAAACTAAAAGTATTCGAAGTAATCTATTTTAATATTATTCAGCGAAAAACTATGTTTGTTTCTTTTGTATGTAATAGTGCAATAGTCTAGAAAAGCTTTTAGGCTGTTTAACATTACCTACCTGGTGGAAAAGCTGTATTTGGGCGGAATATATTCAATAATTTTTTGTTCCACGCGCGCGATTCACATGAATAATAATGATAAAATAAAATACACGAATGAAGCGATGACAGCTCAGTGGTAGCGTGTACGACTTCGCGTTGAGGGAAGTGAGTTCAATTTCATTCCACCTACTATGATTTTGAGCTTTCGGTGAAGGAAAACATCGTGAGGAAACCATAGCATGGTGGTAGCGCTTTTTCTAGTGCCCGTCTGGCTACTAACCAACCTCAAGTTGAAAATCTGCCGTGAAATACCAATAGATGTGTTCCGGCAGTTGCACTTGACAGCCAGACCCTTCACAGGTTTAGTGTGTCCACAATCTTGGGCCGTTTCGCCGATTAAGATCAGTTGAGGTTATGGTCATCAAGGCTTAACTATAAAAGACAGATAAAAGAACAGATTCTTACAAAAAATGGAATACTGAATGACTCTGGTATGTACTATAGCAAATTGTACGTATACCTATATGTATGTATATATAAGATACTTCATTCATGATCAGGTCTCCAAAGCTACCGGACGTACTGATTTGAGATTTCTCATATTTGTCAGAATGTAGACTTAGGATGGATATTATTATCACAGTCGCTTCATAGGTAAGCAAGAGCGAAATGGTTTTTTTTTAATTTTATAGGTAATGTTTAGCGTTATGTCCATAATCTCACCTGATCTTAAGTGACGATACGGCCCAAGATGGTAGACACGCTAAACCTGTGTAGGAACTGGGTCTCAAGTGCAACTGCCGGAACACACCTATTGGTATTTAGCGGCAGATTTTCAACTTGAGAGTGGTAGCTAGCCGGTTGGGCATCAGAAAAAGCCCTAGCACCATGCTATGGTTTCCTCACGAATTTTTCCTTCACCAAAAGCTCAAGCTCATTGTAGGTGCTTGGATTCGGACTTACGGTTCTTGACGCAATGTCAACTCACACAGATTATGAACGCTGCCACCGGAACTAGGTGAATCTCAGGTGGCAGTACAGATAATGTATCAATTAATTAACACGTTACACACCACAGTGGATACATGAAGTATGGAATAAAATGTTGAGAGAAAGGTAACTTACATTTAAATATATAATACACATAAATAAAAATATTAAAATAATAATAACTGAATACAACAATGAACAATGAAGATAGTGAACTACGATGAATTGATTATGTAGGCCAAGTATTGACACCTAATATTGCTTTTTATTATGAATTTCACCTCCTTCTTCACTTCTATCGTGTTGTCTTAATATACATTTTTATTTACCGTCACTAGCGTGTCCTTTCAGGTTTCAAAAGGAAGCAAACATTAAATAAAAATAATAAATAAATTTCGATGTTTCGATGATTATATCACATCCCTAGTATGTGTTTTAGAGCGCGCTGGTGCGACATCGACGTGAGGCGGCAAAGCGCGTCGAAGTGTGCAAAGTTTGCGACAAAATACCTTTTTAAGAGCGAAGTTTACAGAACGTTACACTTCACACTATTATTATACTAGCCGGTACCCCTGATTTCCTTCACATTTTTATAAAATGCGATTTAAGTGGAAGGCTTACCCAGGACGAATAAATTAGAGGTCTCTAATATAAGAAAGGAATCTTTCTCATTGAACTAGATCTCTACAATCTCATCTGACGTTAAGTGACGATGTGGCCCAAGATGGTGGACATGCTAAGCCTAGTGGAGGGACTGGAACTCAAGTGTAACTGCCAGAACATATATTTAGCAACAGATTTTTCTAATTCAGGCTGGTAGGTAGCCAGACAGGCATTAGTAAAAGCCCTACCACCATGCTATGGATATGAAAGCTGAAGCTCATTGTAGGTGGAATCGAACTCACGTCCCTTGACGTGGCGTCCTTACACAATACCCACTGAGGTATCATCGCTTCAATTTCCATAAAGAATTTGTTGTGCTAACTTTCGAGAATGTTATAATTTTTGTCAGACGCGTTAGTCACCTTAGGCGTTAAATTTTGAGAACTCACAATTTGGTATGTCTAGTAGATCATGAAATAAAACTGACGTCAAAGTTTTACATTTCAATTTCGATCAACATAACATAAATTATAGAATAGAAATATTTTCTGAACCAAAGATGTACGTATAAGAGATATTATGGCATGTTTGTATTTGTAAAATACCTCCAACGTACAGAAAATTACAGCCCACCTTGAGTTTCCAAAGGTTTTGCAAAGGGCATGATTAATGTCCAGTACGTACTGTACGGATACATTGTTCCAGCTAGATGTAGCCCGTTCTGTACTCGCGCCAACACCAAGCAATTTCGAAACCGTATAATAATTATTCACATAATGTCTATCTAAAGAAATCGTGAGTAAAGCTGAGGTAAAAGCGAATAGTTACCAGCGTAACAAGCGCAGCGGCTGTCAAGGCCTGCAACATACCGGGCCGCTGTGAAAGCTACTTCGGATCGCAATTAACGATCTCACAACGACATTAATTAAAGGCTTCTGTCGCATTTCGCCCGCCGACGCGCGTCTAAACTCGGCTATGGTAGAGAAAAAAAAAAAAAGTTTTTAATTAAGAAATTTGCGGGCGACGCACGCACTTGTTAAATTTATGAAATGCCTTTTAGAAATTACTTGAAAGACTTAAATGTTTAATAAACTTCTGTCAGTGGAAGTAATTTTTCGGAAGTTTTTCCTTGTCTTTATTCAGATAATAACTGTGCCCGTGAGGGTTTTCTTTTAGTACGTAATAGCAAACTTAAGTTTATATCGCATTTTCTCTGTGCTATTGCAGATGTCGTGTTAGTAAGTTCGCATGGTGGTAGGGGCTTTTTATAACTCCCGTCTTCTCGCTACCATCTTCAAGTTGAAAATCTGCCACCAAATACCTTTAGGTGTGTTCCGACAGTTTAACTTGAAAGTAATCAGGCTAGATTGTGGTCATAACATTAAACCTTAACTATAAAAAAAAGAATGTACTCGAAGAAACGATTTGTATTTTAGTTTGTAACCAATAAACTTGAGAACTACTGGACCGATTTCAAAAATTCTTTCGCCATTAGAATTCCACATTAGCCCTGAGTAACATAAGTACATTTTTTTAATAAAATAATTAAAAAAAAATTAAGTGCACGCGAACGAAGTCGCGAACGCATGTAGTTGTCAGTAAACTAATTTGCCTCCACTCCAATACTATATACCAGGGGCTCCCAACCTTTTTCAGTTCGCGGTGCACATACATGTTAACTATTAGCTCTATCTAGCTGGTCGACATACATAACATAGCAAATATTCTTTAATGGGGATCGATCAAGGAATGTTGAAATTTAGCAATTTCGTATACACAGAAATGTATTTTTATTTAGGTTCCATCCAACCATTCAACCGAAAGACGTCCACTGTTGGACATAGGTTTCCCCCAAAGATCTCTACGACGACCGGTCTTGCCCCACCCGAATCCAGCAGATTCCCGCGACCTTCACCAGGTCGTCGGTCCACCGTGTGGGGGGCCTGCCCACGCTACGTCTACCGGTACGTGGTAGCCATTCGAGAACCCGTCGGCCCCATCGGGCACCGGTTCTGCGAGCAATGTGCCCAGCCCAGTTATTTAGGTTAAATTAAATAAATCAATGTTTACATCTTTATCGCGTTTCCAGCTACCAAATCAAAGAAAATTACTTCAAAATCAGTCAAGAATAATTTACTACAAACTTTTTTGTATCCCCTATCCCGGAGTATATGGGATAAGAGGTAACGTATATGTTACCTCATAATATTACTTATCACTATGTCGAATGTTAACAAAATCCGTTTTGTTATTTTGTACTGACGAAATGATAACTCATTGGTAGCGTGTAAGGAAATGCATCAATCGATGTATGTTTGATTTTTTTTTCGAAGGGACCTACCCTTGTTAGCCTCAGAGGCTTTTACAGTTTCACCGGACTAGAAGGGCGAATGCGAAAGGGCAAGGGTGTCCGATACCTGCGATGAGCTTTTTATAACGCGGTTAAAATATATTTACGTATCTTCCTCCTGCGTTTGTCAGAAGTGGTTATTGAAATCCAAGGGATTGCTTTTACGTTGCTTCTAGCTCTTATTGGTAATTCCTTGCGTGCGCCTGCACTGGAAAAGAAAATATCGTGTCTAAACTATAACATGCGGATAGGGTATTTCCTAATAAATGCCATATTAGTTACCGGCCTCAGGTTCAAAATCTGTCACTACGTAAGTTTAAGAGCCATTTCGCCACAGGACTTAGCGTCTTATCATTTTGGGCAACTTTGTCATTTGATATTAGATGAGTTTGGGTTAAAACGGTGACAGAATAAAGAAAGGCTTGAAAATATGCATTTTCTATTTCTCACAAATTATAAACCAATTCAGTAGCTGACATCGGAACTTTTAATACAGGCTTGTAGGCAGGCAATGTAGGCTTCAGATACATTTTTTTTTATTTATAATTTAAGGTTGACATTTTCATTTTTAAACAAAAGGGAAATCATTATCTTAATTTGCGGAAAAACAAGCCGCGAAAAAAGTGTCCGAGCGAAAAATGAACATAATTGTCCCTGAGGCTGTGTTAATTAAACCTATAATAAGTACAATGGAAGACAGGGCGGGCGGGACATTACACCAAGGCGGGCGCGGCTGAGCCCAAGGCGAAAAACTGTTTTTTTTTCTTTGGCAAATTTCCCTCCCAGCGAGCTTATTTTTTATTCTGTATACAATGGAATACGCTTCTTTTAATTCCCCAAAAAAGAAAACAGCCTAACTAATATAATAAACATAAAACGTAAGTTTTATTTTTTATTTTCATTTTATAAGGTTAGCATAATGGGCACAATCTCACCTGATATGCCCCAAGACGATGGATATGTTAAGCCTAGTGAAGGGACAGGCTCTTTAGTGCAACTACCGGAATACACATAAGTATGTGACACCAAAATTTTAGAAAAAGCCCTGATACAATGCTACCTTATTTATCACGACGTTTTCCTTCACAGAAAATTCAAGCTTATTGCAAGTGAATTCACTCATGTCTATTGTACATTCCGTACACACTACCAACTGAGGTGTTATCGATTCGAAATACACGTTTATTACTCTTTTACGTCTTAATTACCTATCCGATAATCAGATGAAGCTTTGTATACCTCAACGAGCCATGCTTTATACTTGGTTTATGTGGAACTCAAAGTTTCATACCTCGCAAACAGTATTTTACCGGACGAAAATTATCCTATGTCCTTTTCTGTACCCCGGACAACGTGTATGCAAAATTACGTTTGTTTTTTTATACATATGGTTTAAGCGTTATGGTCATACTATCTCCTGATCTTAAGTGACGATACAGCCCATGTTAGTAGACACGCTAAATCTATGGAGGAACTGGCTCTCAGGTGCAACTGCTGGAGTACACCTATTGGTATTTGGCGGCAGATTTTCAACTTGAGGGTGGTTGCTAGCCAGGCGGGCATTAGAAAAAGCCCTACTACCATGCTATGGTTTCGTCACGCTGTGTCCCCTTCACCGAAAACTTTAGCTCATTGTAGGTGGATTTGAACGCACGTCCTTTGACGCGAAGTCGTACTTACTACCACTGAGTAATTATAATTTAGTTTGTTGAGTTTCGGGATGAGTCAGTGATCTTGCAGCCGGGTGACTTCCAGGGCGAATTGACAATTACTATCCCTGGGGAATCTCTAATGGATACGTGCGTCGCCATTTTGTTAGGATGGTATCTATTGTTTTATTTTAGTATCTCTACCGTGCTTCTGCAAAAACACTTTCTGCTTGGCTTTTAAATTGGATGACGTAATTAATAGTTACACAGTTCGCGGAATGAAACCATCAAATTGGCTTGTTTGTGATAAGTTCACGCTTCGTTTTAACGAATTATGAAACTCTGCCTCGGTAAATAGAATTGCTTCTACGTTGTGACAGTAAACAAGTCGGGATGTACATTCGAAGAGACAAATTAATAATATTTGTACTTTTTTTTATTTCTGTATAATAAAAATTATGTTCTACGTTTGTAAAATATATTTTCCGAGGGCGAGCACGGCATATATTAAGTTTTCATGGTGGTAAGGTTTTTGTACTGCCCGCCTGGCTAGCAACCACCCTCAAGTTGAAAACCTGTCAATACCAATAGGTGTCTTCCGGTATGTGTACCAACTTAGGCAGTATTTACTCAAGATCAGGTAAGATTAAGGCCGTAACACTAATTAACTATAAAAAAATATATACATTACCACATAAAATTATAAAATACCTATCGATAAATAGAAACACTGGGAAAAGTGAATTCTTTATTTTATTCGACTATGACGAATCGAATAGGAGGGTTACTGACTTCTAAACTAGGTATTATAATTTAATGGATTCAGTATCTTTGGAAACGTTTTGGTTTTCCATTGGTGATAGTATATTTGTCGTGATGAAATAAAATATTGAAAATAGGATTTGTTTTAAGAAAACAGTAATAACTAAGGGTTGCCCGTGTGATATGAATGCGGCCTCAATTAAATTAATTAAAAGTTAAAGTTCTTTGGTACAATTCACACTTTGTGTGATTGTTTTATCGCACACTATTATTCATCGTTTGACATTTTGTGTATAAACGTAAACAAATTTTTAATTATTTTTTTTATTTATAGTTAATGTTTAGCGTAGTGGCCATAATCTCACCTGATCTAAAGTGACGATACAGCCCAAGTCGGTAGACACGCTAAACCTGTGGAGGAACTGGCTCTCAAGTGCAATTGCCGGAACACACCTATTGGTATCTGACGGCAGATTTTCAACATGGGTTGTTAGCTAGCCAGGCGGGCATCAGAAAATCCCTACCACCATGCTACGGTTTCCTTCGCCGAAAGCTCAAGCTCATTGTAGGCGGTTGGATTCGATCTAACGTCCCTTGACGCAAAGTCGTACGCACTACCGCTGAGTTACCATCGTATAAGATAATATACTTGTAAAACATTACATTTTAGTTGTGCACACTCTCTATTATTCAATTCAGCGTATAAACTTTTAACTGTACCGAATTTCAGATTCTTACGTGGGTCCAAAATGCTTAAAAAGAGTACTAAAATTATCTCTTTACTTAGTAATGTACAAATAACAGTATATATACTTATATACACGAATTTAATTATTTTTTTACATTTCACAGTCTCACCGGTTGATGTTTTGTAACATAGTTGAATCCAATAATTTCTACAAGACTAGCTGAATACTAAAAATATATAGTTGAAGTAAATGATAAAAGGTTTTCAAAATACTTTTGTTCGCAAGTACGCAGTTAGTTTTACAACCCCTTAGTTCATTTATTTGTTTGTTATCGCGGTCGTAAACGACCCGCTCTGAAACGGTGATCATCAAACTATGAAAGTTTAGACAATTCGAATCTTTAATAACAGTTTTACGTCTATACTGGGTAAACAAGCGATCTGAAGCGATGATAGCTGAGTGGTAGTGTGTACGACTTTGCGCCAAGGGACGCGAGTCCGAATCCAACCACCTGCAATGAGTTTGAGCTTTCGGTGACGGAAAATGTCGTGAGGAAACCATAGCATGGTGGTAGGGCTTTTTCTGATGCCCGCCTGGCTAGCTACCACCCTCAAGTCGAAAATCTGGCTCCAAACACCAATAGGTGTGTTCCGGCAGTTGCACTTGAGAGCCAGTTCCTCCAAAGGTTTACCGTGTCTACCGACTTGGGCCGTATCGTCACTTAAGATGAGGTGAGATTATGACCATAACTATAAAACAAACATGACGGTGTTTGTTGAAAATGTATCTATAAGCGAAATGTTTGTTGGTTTGTTTGAACGCGCTAACCTTAGCAACCAGTAGTGGGATCTCAAAAAATCTTTTTTTATTTGATAGAGCAATTGTCGAAGAAAGTTTTACACTTCTATAGTTATTTAGCGTTAGATTTTAACTTCCGGGTTGTAGCTAGCCGTGCAGGCATTAGAAAAAGCCCTAGCACAAAGCTATAGTTTATCCTGATGTTTCCTTCACCGGAATCTCAGGCTCTTTGCTGGCATTCGAACTCACGTTCATTAACCCAGCGTCCGTACAAGCTACCACTAAGCCATTATTGCTTGAAAGAACAATATATCGAAAATACAGTCATGTAATTCTAAATCAACCATATCTTGTATCATATTAACTAAACAGTATACAGCATGTAGGTTCATAGAGGTTAAGCTATGTATACACGATCAGACTTACAATTATTTAATATACTTATCACTTAAAAGTCAGTCGTCGGCGAGAATCGAACTTGACACCTTTCTTATTGTCCATATGACACAATCCTGCGTACATTATAATTAAGCCATGAAAGCAAACTACACAGCTGCGAATGTATTATTAAAAATCCGGTTTCTAGAACATTCCGTACTATATGAAGTGATAACAATGGGGGTAGATGACGAATCAATTTGTTGTACGGTCACGGACTAAATATTATTTCGTCGTGAATCCGAAAAATAAATTGTACATTTGTTCCAAATTGAGTTTAGTTGTGTTCCACTAATAGCCATCGGCGATAAAGCTATATATTATGCGTGAATGAAATGTTACTGTCGCATTATACAATGTGTAATTATATCCGCATGTCAGTCTTGGTACGGTTTCCATTACTGGACCAGTCTATGTGAAAAAACAATTGCGCAACAAATGTTTTGAATGACTGAAGGATTATTATCATGGTTTGATAATAATATTTAAGTAGTGGGTAGTTAAAATATTGTATTTGTCTCTTCTTTATGTTTTGTATTTTAAATGTTTGATTTATATATTGATCTCATTCTGCTTCTGCTTTTGAAATTCTAATCCGCAACCTCTTTGTGTGACGCTCGTTCGGGTGAAGTCGATTCGAGGCGACGAAGGGAGGTTCGTGTGTTACTGAGAACAGATCTGTTTTTCCTCAATATCGTACCTAATCAGGGTTGGTGCTACATCTTTTGTTCTTTCCTTTATCAGATAACATCTCATTATTCATTTTTTTATACATTTATCATCCTTACTATCTATTATCTATCAATTCCTTCTTCGGTCTTCCTCTACTCCTATATCCATCCATCTTTATATTTGACATTATTTTATTGTTTTCTCATAACACATCTATACTAGGCTAATCGAAAATTCTTTAAATTCTGTCACTGGTCCTATTTAAAATTAGACAAATTAAAAATAAAGGTTTATGAAATGAAACTTCTTATGGGAGGGCTTTGAAATTCTGGTCCGCAATCTTTTTGTGTGACGCTCATTTGGTTAAAGTCCACTCGAGGATAGACTAAGGGAGAGAGAAATATAGTGTTAGTTTGTCTCTGCCCTGTGGTCTTAAGAAAACCTGTTTTATTTCTTCTATTGCGTGTAATGAATTTATGAATTTGGCTCTGTTAGAATTCAAATCAGGATTGCAGGAAAGCGTAGCTTGCAGTGCAGCAAATCGTTACGCCATTCGGGGGTGTCGCACCCCACTTCATTACACGTCCCCCTCCGGATTGCAACGCGTGTTGCATGTACAACACGGTCGGACACCCCGTGCCGGATGCCGCCGATACACAAATCCATTTTAGCTTGACCTCCCCCGGTTAACTATTAGACGTTGCAGTGATTTACTTTACGGACTCATCACGGGAACACTTCAAAAACGGTTTCGATGTAATTTATAAAGATATTTCCAATTTTTAGTACATTTATCTTAAATACTGCTTTGTATTGTGTTTTTACATTTGTCCGTATTCAGAAGGGTTCAAATTGCATGTCAGATAGTATTATTAATATTGAACTGTTATATTGAATACAGTTTTGCAGACCAAAGTTAAATAAAAATATAAACACTCAAATACAGAGAATTTCTATTCACGACATACAAAACAGTTGTCAACCCACGACCTCTCGGTTCAATAATTGTGCCTGTTTCTCACAATGACCCAATATTTAATAAAATATCATTATGAATTATTATGAAAAATACTGAAAAACTGTATTTTGTAAAGGGCACTTTTACCTATAATAATAATAAAATACCTAATGGTATAAATACGCCAAACTGGTATGCCATATATCATCAAATATTAATTGATAATTATCTTTTTAAATGTATAGTTACAAATAGTCATAATTTTTATGATCTACATTCAGATAGCCTTCGACATCGACAATGACAAATCATTTGAACCGAAAAGAAACATTATGTACTTTCCTGCGAAACGTTTCGAAAACTGCATCTAAGCCAAATCAATATATTCAATCAATTCTTTGAATTATGAATCGATGACAGTTCAGTGGTAGCGTGTACGACTTCGCGTCAAGGGACGTGAGTTCGAATCCAAGCACCTACAATGAGCTTGAACTTTCGGTGAAGGAAAACATCGTTAGGAAACCATAGGATGGTGGTAGGCTTTTTCAAATGCACGCTGGCTAGCTACCACCCTCAAGTTGTAAACCTGCCGCCAAATACCAATAGGTGTGTTCCGGCAGCTGCACTTGAGAGCCAGTTCCTCCACAGCTTTAGCGTGTCTATCAACTTGGGCTGTATCGTCACTTAAGATCAGGTGAGATTATGGCAATTATTAAAATTTGCAATCAAGGTGTATTTCATTATCGACATATCTAAATTCCATCAATATTTTAGTTTTTACTTATTATCTAACTATTCATCCCTTTAAATTCACAACACTCTGCAGCTACTGGGCATTTTAAATTAAATTCTTCACAATAGGTATCTATTCCCGATTATACTGAAGCGTAAGTAAAAAAAGACTCGATTAGTAAAGTATTTCGGTCGTTATCGTGATAACATACAGGATCCGCACGTACAGACACAAGGACGTCCAAGACAGAACTTTTTTAACTAGTCTAAATAATAAAATTGTCGTCAAAAATATCATGAGTGGTAAAAACTAGTTTTTTTCTTGATATGTTTCTGTATATATTATTTTAAAAGTGCAATATATCATAAATAGAGACATTTTAAGTTTGAAAAATCAGTTGTTTTGCATAAAGTGACAGTAGTACCCGCCTCAACGCTTCGCTTATGAGGCGTGCAATAGGCTTACATGCACTTTTCACCAATAGACCGAATGATTCACGAGGAACGTTCGGGTGTATAATTTGTTAGGGTTATGTTTAAATTGTTTAGAATATGGCGATAATCGCTGAAAATTCATGGTTGCAAAAACAAAAAAAAACGCCTGACGTAGCGGGCGGGTCACAGTTAGAATTTATTATGAGAATAATATTGCTACGTTGAAAATAGGTGCTAAAATTGTAAGAATGGTAATGGTATAATATACTAACTGTGCCCGCGGCTGCGTTTGTGTTTTTGTAACTTTTTGCGATACAGCTTTGCTCTTATTAATGGTAGCGTGATGATGAATAGCCTAAGCCAAACGCTTTCCTCAATGATCTCTCTATCAAATACAAAAATAAGATTTGAAATTCAACAGTTAGTTCCTATGACAAACAAAACTTTTCGGCTTTTAATATTAATAGGGTAATTGTATAAAACTGTTCATTTAATACTAAAATACGTCTTCCGAAGCATGTAAACGAATTATTTTGAACGCATAATAGAATTGAGTTTGTAAAATCTGTATGTTTATGGTAATTGGCGAAAATCCCCCACTTTCTGAGGCAACAGGGGGGTCTACATTAACTGGTCGGGGTTTACACCTATAACGGTGGCATTTATTAGGAAAATACACAGCACAAGAAACATTATTATTGGCAACGAGTCTTCGGAGGCGATTTTATTTCAGGAAGTTAACTAATTTAGAATTTTATAAACAAATTTTATTCTATCATATTGCTGAATATGTGTATGATCGGATTCTCGATTACTGTAAAGGACAGAACATCGGTCGAGTGACCTGGTAAATATAGAGAAAATCGTATGCTTATGTAGAAAAAAAAAAACGTTCTAAGAGCTGTGTAAGTAATTTTTTAAAGAGATAATCATCGGATAGATAATAATGTCGGGATGATATATGAACTTCTTAGCAAACTACGGATACACCGTCCGGTTGCAGAACATCGTGAAACCTACCCGTTGTGGCAGAGAGACGATAGCACTAGACGGTGTCCGATACTTGAGTCTTCATATTGTTACATCCCTACATTGATAAATTTTTTGGTGATTTTTTTTGGGCTTTTACAGCTTCACCGAAATAGAGGGGGCGAGCGCGGAAGGCGCTCGAGCCCGCGGTGCAACTCGCATAAGGGTGTCACTAGTGACCGAACCTCGGCTTGGGTTGATGCCGAAGCGCGAAAGAGAGAATCGAGCGCGGTACTAGCTATTAATAAAAAATTAAAATGTTATTAATTGTAAAAAGGAAAAATCGAAACTAACTGATCCCCTTCGGGATCTGAAAAAAAAAAACTCACTTTGGTTTGTACTGTGCCATGGCAGGCGAGGCAACTTGTACTGTGCGTTCTCCCTACCTAAATAGATGATGACGAAAGTACCGTACCTAGCAAATTTATTTGCTGAGAACTGCGCAATAACGTATTCTTAATGTCTCCTAAATTAGTTAGTTCTCATACCCCGCGAAGTGCAGACGATTTCTCCTGCAATCAAGCCTGGAAATCGCACGAATCCCAGAATTCATCATTTTAATTATATATTAAAATAAAGTGTAAAGTTTGTGTTGAACGTTTTTTTTAAACCAAACTCTGTAGTCGCGTTACAGTATGTAGGTGGTTAAGGGGGGTGCCCTTTCGATGATCATCACACTCACCGTCACCGCTGGTGCCTGTCTCCGCCCAGTATGAACCATTCCTGGTAATGGCTCACAGCATAAATACCAAAACAGTGTCAATAATAGAGATTTATAAATCTTACGTCCCTTCGGTAACGTTCCAGCTACGTGCGACGATACCGCCTCAAGCGCCAAGCCGCGACTGAACCCAAAGCCGCGCTCGCATCACGCTTTATACTATTCGGCTTTATAAACTACCCTCCCATAACAATATTCTACCGTAAAACACCCACCCTATATCCCATTTATTTCCAACCTAAAATTTTGTAATAATGTATATGTAAAATTATTTTACATATATATGTTAATAAAAATATCGAAAGTCATATTATAATAGTTCTTAATTGCTGTCGTGGATGTCTTGATTACAATCGATCAGAACCCTTTCCCGGGTAAAGGCCTCCTTCAGATTTTTCCAGGCCTCTTAGCTTTTCTTATCTAATACTTCTACTCTTTGTATTCTTCTTATTTTTAGTACGCACCTCTCCATTGCTTTCTGGTATGTTATTAGTTTCAATTTCAGTTTTATTTCAATGTTATACGTCCATATTTAGCACCCGTATGCGAGAATAGGTAGGATACAGGTTGAACGGTTTTCTTTAGGTATCGGGAAAAAAACCCTTTCAGGATTTCCTTCAGGGACAAGAACTTTCCCAATATTCCGCTAAACCTCTTGTTCTTAATTTTTATCATTTAATGATATTAATGCATACATATAATCACCATGAAATTAATGGAAATGCTGGACGTCAATACACTTTTCCTATTATAACTGTAAAAAGACCTTCGAGATTTAATAACAATGCCCTAAACTCCATCGTCCCTATATAACTTTGCTAAGGATAAACATTTCTTAAATTTTATGTTAAACGAGTTCCATTCAAATGTATCCTGAACGGGGACGTACTAATTCGTACGAAGCTGTGACCCAAAACCACAAACTAATCAACAAAACTGAGACATCTTTTGTTTATCAGTCATTAGTTCCAAGAAGGAATTCTACGAAGATATGATATTTTTTTATCGAGTGTCGATGGCAACGAAGGTCCAAGCCTTTGAAGTACAAAGACGTGCCATTGATACCAAACGTGATGAATTGAAAGCCCCACCACCAGAGGCCGTCAATTATACCTATAGGAACGGTGTTCTCCCATTTCAGCAATGCGGACGCACTTTTCAGAAAAAGATTGGCAACTTGGCACTTCAAAGCCCACGAAAGCCGGAGTTGAAACAGTCTCTGTGGCTGAAAGCGGTCAGGAATTCATCACATATTATTACTTTTCAACCAAGTGGTGACATTGTTTGTAATATTAAGCATACTACATAATTAGAACTACGTTGGTCACCGAGAAATCGGTAATCTTTGAGCGTTTATTGTTGTCACTTGGATTTTATAAATATCTCTTCGTGTTACCTTTAGAGCAACTAAAAACATGGAAAGAAAAGTCAGAGAAAACAGAGAAAATGCAACAATAACGTATTAAGAAATTTTTAGTATGTACCAATGTTGAGGTGGTGGTTTTCAAAGGGTGAGAAAAATTATTTGGATATTTGCACTTTGAACACTCACCGTGATACAGATAGTAGAATATACTCGGCAAGTTCTTTCGCAGTTGTAATCCCCTACTCTTCTTTCCACAGCAGATCCACCCGTGCTGGACCACGGAACCGTAGCTTTACTATAACATCTAACCTGGCACGAACCAAAAAGTTTGAAAGTCTTATCTTTGTCGCTCTGTGGAACTTTTGAACTTTCTTCCGATCTGGGTGTTCCCTTCATCCTATAAAATATTTAGCAGGTCGGTATGACAGTTGCGACTGAGAAAGGTTATTTGCTTTCGTCAGTGGCTAATGTTATTGGAACGTATTGAAACATGTGATGATGTGGTGATTATGAAGCGATGATAGCTCAGTGGTAGTGTGTACGACTTCGCGTCAAGGGACGTGAGTTCGAATCCAAGCACCTACAATGAGCTTGAGCTTTCGGTGAAGGAAAACATCGTGAGGAAACCATAGCATGGTGGTAGGGCTTTTTCTGGTGCCCACCTGGGTAGCTACAACCCTCAAGTTGTAAACCTGCCGCCAAATACCTATAGGTGTGTTCCGGCAGCTGCACTTGAGAGCCAGTTCCTCCACAGGTTTAGCGTGTCTACCAACTTGGGCCGTATCCCCACTTAAGATCAGGTGAGATTATGGCCAAAACACTAAACCTTAAGTATAAAAAAAAAAAAAAACCGGTGTGGCATCGTGCTGATCAAAGATAAAAAAGAAAATTCATCCATTTAACCGAGAGACGTCCACTGATGGACATAGGTCTCCCCCAAAGATCTCCACAACGACCGGTTTTTCTCCATCCGCTTCCAGCGGATTCCCGCGATTTTCACCAGGTCGCCGTCCACTTTGGGGGGGGGGGGCTACCTACGGGAAGCTACACGAAATCTTCTCGTCCGTAATACCGTAGTGTCTCAATACGAAAGTCTTCGACCAGTGTGTATTGCCAGTGATGACATACGGCACTGAGACGTGGTCGCTCACAACGGGCCTAATAAAAAAGCTCAAAGTTGTTCAAGGGGCAATGGAGAGATCCGTAGGAGAACTAATGTGACCGACACTGCCCGAAGAATTGTTAATCTTAAGTGGCCCAATGGTTTCTCGAATGGCTACCACGTACCGGAAGAGGAAGCGTGGGTAGGCTCCCCACAAAAAGAAAAAACACAGAAAAAAGTATTGGTTCATGCCAAGGTTAAGATAGGTGGACAATAACATCTCAACCATCATTCTTTATACTAATATTATAAATGTGAAAGTGAGTTTGTTTATTTGTTATGCTGTAACGCCTAAACCGCTTAATTGATTGTGATGAATTTTGGCACAGTGACAGTTGGGATCTTGGAGCCGGAGATAGGCTACTTTTCTCGGGAAAAACATATAGAAAGTTAGGTAAACAGAGGGATAAACTTTGTATAAAACTGTTTACAGCCTCATTCAATTTGTTTGACAAAATCAATATCAACCCGAGCTAAGTCGCACATCCACAAAATCTAGTGCTGAATATATAAGCTATAATAAGAAGCAATCATCGTCTTTAATAATCGGATCGATTTTATTATCAACGGGGGGTCGTGGGTACCCACCCTTTCAGTGTAAAATACACCTCTGGAGTCCAAGTAAACGGTACATTATTCAGTAATGTGCAATTTATTCAGTCTAAGAACCATACCGTGCCGAGGACGCTACGAAGATCAGAATCGCGTCTGGAAGCTCAGTTTTGAACTCCAATTTACATAATTCCACGGTTCGTGTTACTGTTGCGTGGCCAGTTGCCAAATTATAGTTGATATTTTATTTTATTAATGGACATTTTGTAACAATGAATTATTTTATAACCTGTTATAGTCCTGGAAATAACTCGTTATCATCTCTTAGGTTATTAAAGAGTAGCTAGTATGCTTGTCTCTTGAGAACCATTGGAACCGTTTATATTATTATATTTTTAAACCATAAATATCTTCTTTGGTTTGAGTTTTATATATATTACGTAACAAGAAGTAATACATTGTACAAGTTATAAGTTTAATTGTAGATTATGGCTTTAAATAATGTTCTTCATATATTGTTTTGGCATGATTTACTTAATTCTATATATACAAGTAATTTTTGAAAAATTGTACATCGTAAAAGTAACTGACAACCAAAATTAGACAGATGGCACTGCAAGGTAACGTACGCTGGAACGGTTAATATAAAAATAAAATACTCTTATTAACAATTAACAGTATAACTAATTAAAAGTCTGATTTATATTAAAATGTTGAAGCGATGATAGCTCTGTGGTAGTGTGTACGACTTCGCGTCAAGGGACGTGAGTTCGAATCCAAGCACCTACAATGAGCTTGAGCATTCGGTGAAGGAAAACATCGCGAGGAAACCATAGCATGGTGGTAGGGCTTTTTCTAATGCCCGCCTGGCTAGATACCACCCTCAAGCTGTAAACTTGCCGCCAAATACCGATAGGTGTGTTCCGGCAGTTGCACTTGAGAGCCAGTTCCTCCACAGGTTTAGCATGTCTGCTAACTTGGGCCGTATCTTCACTTCAGATCAGATGAGATTATGGCCATAACGCTAAATCTTAAATATATAAAAAAAATACAAAGTTCTTAGCATTTCTTACATTAATGTGTGACAGAGAGGGAAACACCTAGCAGATCCTAGGACTAGTGACAAGGCTGTATATAGGTTTAAGGGAGTCACATTTTTATAGTTAAGATTTAGTGTTATGGCCATAACCTCACCTGACGGCCCAAGTTGGTAGTCACTGGATGTGTGGAACTGGCTCTAAAGTGCAGCTGCCGGAACACACCTATGGGTATTTAGCGGCAGATTTTGAACTTAGGGTTGGTTGCTAGCCAGGTGGGCATTAGAAAAAGCCCTACCACCATGCTATGGTTTGTCGGTTGTCCTTCACCGAAAGCTCAAGCTCATTCTGGGAGGTTGGATTCGAACTCACGTCCCTTGACGCGAAGTCGTACACACACCACTGAGCTATCATCGCTTCGATCTTCAATCTTTTACACGGTAGATAAACACTTACCTTCACTGTTTGTACATTTCTATCTACCCAGCCAAATTCGATAGGATTATTATAGCGCGGCTTTAAAAGCATGTTCTAGACAAGATATCACCGCATTTCTGGACAATAACGAGAGAAAATATTTTCAAAAGCGAAATAACAACAATATATTTAGGTGGTTCCGACTTCCCGCCACCAAAACTCTATAGCCTAGTGTTTTATGGCAGAATACAGTTATAGGAGGGTAGTTTATAATGCCGATTTGTATAAAGCGCGATGCAAGAGTACCTTTGGGTGCAGTCTAAGCTTGGCGCTTGAGGCGTATTCATCGTACGTAGCTGGAACATTACCGAAGGGCCGTAAGATTTATAATTCTTTATTATTGACACTGTTTTGGTATTTATGCTGTGAATCATTATTGGGAATGGTTAACACTTGGTGGAGTGAGGCACGAGCGGTGAATGTGAGACCGTTGACGATCATCGACAAAGGGGCTCCTTAAACCTACATCGGGGTCGCAATTCTCAGACACTCTCGTGTTATCCTCTCTCTGCCACAATGCTTAGGTTTTACGATGTACCCGGCGCCCTTACGGTGAATCCGTGGCTTGCTAAGAAGTTAATATCTCATCCTGATATTATTATTGATTGTATTATTATTGTTATCTCAAAAATTACTAATTTTATATCCGTCCGAAGAATACAATTCAAATAGTATGCGGTGTGTAAATTTAAATCGATTTGCGAAAACTCGATACATTACAATCGTCTATATTTGTTACAACACTCGACAGAAGTTTAATTTATAAGACATCACCGCAGTGATCAGTGATCCGATGCGACGGAACTGCCGCCGGTTGATTTCCTCGGAGGCCGCGCCCCCCGGGCCGCGAGTTAGAGGGTCCGACTTCGCCAATCCATATTCCCGACTAATATACACAATGGGAATGTGTGTTTGTTTGTTTCTTACGATTTCACACGGTCACTCGAGCGATCATCGTGAAACTTTCCGAACACGTTGTTAGGGCTACCTACTGATACTGATTCTGAGAAATACTGATTCGGAATGTTGAAAAACGTTAGTACTCGTGCGAACGATGTCGCGGGCACGGCTAGTAAATTTTTTTTTAATATGTTTAGAAGCTGCTAAGATTACTTTTAAGGACTAATTTAAACTGATTTCATCGCGGTTATTTATTAAATTTGATCCCGACGTTCCGAAAGCTTTTCAATCACCCCGTGACCGCGAAGGTTGAAAAGCTTTCGGAACGTCGGGATCAAAATTAACAAATAACCGCGATGAAATCCGTTTAAATTAGTTTTATTTCGATGAGTAATATTCGCGTAAACATAAGAAATCATTAAATACTCTTTTTAGGCTTGTAAAAATTTTAAAATCAAACTCTTTCGTACATCCTCGTTTGTAAAATCATCTTTTACTAATCTCATATAACATTTTAGTGACCATTAGCGATTTATTTTTCTTTTTCTTTTATTTATTTCAGTTATCATAAAGTGTGTGGTGGGTAAATAAAATTGTCTTTCTTTCTTACATTTATTCTTTCTTTCGTTCTTTCGTTCTTTCTTTCTATCTTTATTTATTTATTTCTCTCTTTCTCTTTTTCTCTCTTTCTCTCTTTCTCTCTTTCTCTATATCTTTCTTTCTTTCTTACTAAAATGATACAAATCAATATTTAATTTATTCAGATCAAACTCCTTAATTATCTTAACTCTAATAATATTATTCATAACACATCCCATCTTTCTATCAGACAGTAGAGAAGATCATCAGTAACTCCGTAGATTGTACAAAGCGCGAACGATTTTTCTGCAATAAATATCCAAACTCTTCCGATGAAATATGTCTAAAACGGAATCTATTTAAAGCTGTTATACACGTTCAGCTTAATATATGGCTACAAAACTCTTCCGTCTATATGTTTCTTTAAAATTTTATCGTCTAAACTGCCGAATAGATTTCTATGATATTTGCTTTATAAATTGGACCTTGGACAAGCACATGCCATACATATAGTCGCGAAAACAAAACATGAAAGCGTGGAATAAGTGATAAAGACTTTGGATCATGAAGCTGACATTTTTTAACATTGAAGTGACATACTTCCGCTTTTGATTTTCATTTAGTTTTACTTTACGATTAGGCTGTAGAATTTATTTTAATTTTTCCATCTTATTAATCTACTACAGTTCGAGTTTACTGGCACGATATACTTATTATGACACTGTGAAACATATCATCGGTAGATACGCATTATTCTTGTAATTAATTTTGTAAATTCATTCATTGTCCACTTCCGTTTTGTTTTCGTCTGTCTAAATAAATTAATAACTCGCGTTCCACGTTTTTGAAGAATTTTTAATAATAACGCATATGATTTTTTATAACACAGCCTTTTTTAAAAGTACCGCACGTCGTCGCGGCGCCAATCCTTGTAAGGCCTAACACATCGAAGGGAAAATTGTAAAGAAAACCCCGGGCCATTATTATTTATTAGACTAGTAAATGAGTATAAATAGCACGTAATGCTCAGACGGATAAACGTGAGGGGACTCGAACATATTTCACACGATTCGACGACAATTTGTCGTTATTATGTCGCACCCTGCAATTCATGAGGAAGATTAGAACATATATACTGCATTTATAAAATATACTTTATCTGTTTGACTTCGGGTGAAAATAAAAGTCATTTTTCTATTCCTCAGAGGAAGCTCTTTTTTTGAATGAAAACTATTCTACCTATCTCCTTTTCCGTACCCCTGATAACGTGTATGCAAAATTACATGAATATCGGTAGAATAATTAAGACGTGTGTGTGTGTGTGTGCGCGCGCGCGCGCGCGCGTGTGTGTGTGTGTGTGTGTGTGTGTGTGTGCGCGCGCGCGCGCGTGTGTGTGTGTGTGTGTGTGTGTGCGCGCGCGTGTGTGTGTGTGTGTGTGTGTGTGTGTGTGTGTGTGTGTGTGTGTGAACGAGTATAAACAAACTCACATTCACGCATTTACATTATATTATTAAAGGGATTATCAGTTCAGTAGTTTTATTATCGCACTAATTTCTTCATGACAGTTTGATAAAAAATCTAGTAGTTTTTTTATCGATATAATCTATAATTTTGTGACCCTATTGAAAGTTTTTTTAAAGGGATGATAGAAATGGACGTAAGTTCGAATCGCTACACTGAGCTTGAGCTTTCGGTGAAGGAACGGAATTTTATCATTTGGTGGCAGATTTTATTATTTTCCACAATGAAATCTGCCACCAAATACATATGTGGGTTCCAGCAGTTGCATTTGAGTGTCATTCCCTTCACTTAGCGTGTTAACGTGTCTACCATTTTGAGCCACATCGTCACTTAACATCAGGCGAGATTGTGACCGTAACGCTTAACCTACGTAGTTTAAAAAATACACCTACAAAACAGTTAAAATTACTATTTATTATGCGGGTTTTATTCGATAATCCATTTTCGAACTTTTCAAGTGTGTTGTAGAGTTTCCCGCCGGAATCGATGATGTAGGATAATTAAAAATAACTCGAGAACTCTTTTGAATCGGTTTTTTTTTTAATTGTATACTTGTATTTAGCATTTTTTTATTATAATTATTCTGTTGACTGAATATATCTAGACATTTAAAAAAAAAAACGGGGAAATGTTTAAGTAGGTACCTCGATGCAACCAATATACCGAAGGGCTGTGGGTTCGAATCTACCATAGAACAATTATTTATTTGATCCGCAAGTGATTGTTTGGTGTTTGGTTGATAATTTGTAAAATACCCTTACTAATATATAAGGTGTCTTTTAAAGGTTGCTAATGTAAAGGAAAAAACATTATCACATGACACATCTTGTATAGAAGTAGCTGGTTGTGAATCACAACTACAACACACACACTAAAACCCCACGGCTCTCCCCTCGTTCCTCCCTTATTGATCAGAGGTTGGGAACCAGTTTCGTATCGCTATTGTATACATTACCCAGGGAAATGATGTCATAATTCCCATATTAGGTATTCTATAGAAAACCGGATTTTCAATTTTGTCAGTAACATAATATACATCCACAGTTAATATTATTAAGAGAAAAGTTTGTTTGTTTAGTCGCGCTAATCTAAGGAACTACCTGTCGGATTTCAAAAATTATATTTGTATTTGGTAGAGAAATCATTGAGGAAGGATTTAGGAAATTAATCATCACGCTGCCACCAATAAGAGCAAAGCTATATATATATATGTAAAGGATATGATATCTACGCTATTGTTATTATAGAATCTGTGGAACTATTAGCTGTCAGTGTCACACGTCACAAAAAGAGAGGTTAAGTGCTTTTCACAAAAACGTGGAAAATATTCTCCTGATTTATTTTAAATAGAATTATACTATCATTTAAACTAGAAGTAAAGGCTTTAAATGTTGTTTTTGTTATTCCAGGTAAGTTATCCTGTTAAAAATGTGTTAATTGTAGTAAAACTTGTGTATAAGTGTGATGTGAATAAAAGAAAATTGTTATTCCAGAAAACGCAATTACGTCTTTATTTCACCTGAGCATTTACTATTATATATATATATATTTGGGTTTTAACGTTATGATCATAATCTCACCTGTTTTTAAATGACGATACAACCAAGTTGCTAGAGACGCTTAATCTGTGGAGGAATTGGCTCTCAAGTGCAACTACCGGAACACATGTATTGGTATTTTGGCGGCAGACTTTCAACTTGAGGGTGGTAGCTAGCCAGGCGGGCATTAGAAATAGTCCTACCACCATGCTATGGTTTCCTCACGATGGTTTCCTTCACCGAAAACTCAATTGCATTGTAGGTGGATTCGAACTCACGTCCCGTGACGCAAAGTCGTACACACTACCACTGAGCTGTCATAGCTTTTGAAAAAAGTTACTAAAACAGGCTAAAAATATTAAATAATGATTAGTTCCACACGAACCAAGTCGCGGGTACAGCTAGTTGGGGATATAAAAATTATGACTGTAAAAAAGTAGGTGGGTTTTACAGTAGAACCTCAATAAGTCGAACATCAAAGGAGACTCCAAAAAAAATCATGTCATTGAGTTTTCGACTTATAGAGAATGGAGGTTTTTGTGTTAGGAGCGAAGGGTAAAACACTTTTTCGAGTTTTGGAGGTTTTCAACTTATCGAGGTTCGACTTAACGAGGTTCTACTGTATATTGAAAAATATAAAAAACTCAAGAGAGCGATTTGCATATCGCCTCTTGGAATTTTACCCCCATTTACGTCGTAAATATGTAAAAACGCCTCCATACATCTTTTTACACTAAGAGCTGGTTCTTTCCTTTGGTTTCAGCTTACATTTGAAGCCTACATGTATAGCTCAGTGGTAGTTTGTAAGCACACTGCGTTGATTGACATAAGTTCGAAACTTTGTAACGACCCTGAGCTTTTCGGTGAAGGAAAACCATAGTGTTAGAAATTTTTCTAAAGCCTACCAGGCTACTTACCTATATATATATACCAAATACCTATAGGTATGTTCCGGCAGTTGCACTTGAGAGCCAGCCCCTTCACTAGCCGCAACGTGTCCATCTAAAACCACATCCTTACTTAACATAATGTGAGACTGTCGCCATAACACTAAACCTATAAAAATCATATTCATTAACATAATGTGATTTTTAATCACAATTTTTCCGGAACCGGTAAAGTTCAGCTTACTGCAGAGGTGACGGTGCCCCAACGCGTTTTTATCGAGTAATCATTTATTCATAATTATTAGTAAGTTACTTCTATATCATTCAATCGGTTTCAGCCTGAGCGTTTGTAATTATTTTTAACCGGCACTCCCGAACAGCGTGTGTGTGAGTAGTCCATCAGAGATATTGGTGCATACGTCCCGCGTACCACGGAGCACTTACCTGATAGATACAACACTAGGTGTATTAAAATGTCACACCTTCTCAGGTATTGCAAACGAGAGACTCGTCTGCAGATTCATACTGTAGTTTCAAATGAAGCAAGCGGTTTTTTTTTGTGTTAATTTTTGAAATGAAACTTAGGATTATTACGCGTCACGCGTCACGTGTACGTAAGTTTCATTATGTGAGTAAAAATCAAAATGTACTGATTCATGGGTCGGCATGACAGTAGCGATTGATTGTCGTTCTCTCGATGGTCGCTGCTGTTTTTGGACTGTACTGTACTTAACATCAGGCACAGTGGAGTCACTATGCCGTGCTAACATAAAAAAAAAACTTTTTAGATGTTCTTTATCTTTGTATCTCATGGAATCTCTTTTATATCTTTAAAGACATAAACGTATAATATGTTAGTTCAATAGAGTTTAAATCGTGTACCTTTAAGCTCAAATTTTGCTGTATTGAGCGAAATCTATGGAATCGCATGCGAAGTTAAGGAAAATTTATTTCCTTTCTTTCAATTAATTATAGCGATATGCTAAGTGTATACTTTAAACTCTGACTAAGCCAAATATGTAGCAAATCTGAAAATTAGTCGATAGAGATTGACTTGAAATTATCATGCAACGTTGCATTTTATTGCATTTTATATAATGTTTTTATATATGCAGTTTTTATTACGTAATTTCCACGGAAATAGGGAATTTGAAGTCTCAAGACGCTTAAATAAAGAAAGTAAAACTAGGAAATGTTTATTTATATGTATAGTATACTGTATCCGTAAATTTGAAGCGATGATAGCTCAGTGGTAGTGTATACGACTTCGCGTCAAGGGACGTGAGTTCGAATCCAAGCACCTACAATGGGCTTGAGCTTTCGGTGAAGGAAAACATCGTGAGGAAACCATAGCATGGCGGTAGGGCTTTTTCCAACGCTCGCCTGGCGAGCTACCACCCTCAAGTTGAAAAATTGCCGCCTAATACCAACAGGTGTGTTCCGGCAGATCCACTTGAGAGCCAGTCCCTCCACAGGTTTAGCGCGTCTACCAACTTGGGCCGTATCATCACTGAAGATCAGGTGAGATGTTAAACCTCGACTATAAAAAAATAATACTCAGTCTATAATGTTTAGGTCTGAATGATCAAGATATAGGTTTTCACGTCACTGTTCTGACAATGTTTATTTCGTAGCGCGACTACGTAAGTCTGCGGTTGGCAGAACGCATCGCGTCGAGGCTACAGCGCCCGAGGGAGTTACACCTCCACGATTTTTAAAGTTGGCAAATAAAATGAGTTCTTGCTTCCAGCCTGCGAATAAATCTTACCTACGGACGTAAAATATTATGCATCTATTCTCAATTTAGGGGCGCTATACTTGCGGTCTCGATCCATAACTTAGATAAACTTAGAGAAGATGTAGGTATTTTTAAGTGTTCGATATAATTATTATATTAAAATTTAATTCGTGTATCTCAGTATATTTTGTTTTAAAGGTGTTATTTTTGACAACGCCATAGCCCCATTAGTTATCTGTCGATGTTAATTATATAAACATTTCTCTTCCGGTTTGCAAGTTGACCGCATTACGGAAATATAATCTGAGGTTGAATTTTAAATAGAAAAGAACATCGTGGGGTTTCAGTGGGTATTACCGGCGAGTATTTCGCCAGTTGAGTCCCACATACCCCTCCCAGCCCATCTGGGAGGTGACGCCTAAAAGTATTTCTACACGTTAAAAAAAAAATATGAAGAAGGTTTTTGCTTGCCGTTAAACGGAATCGTTAAGTTACGAAATACTGTAAAGGGCGAGACAATATTTACCAGGACCGCTAGTAAGAAAAATTACTAATTATTAAAAAACTTACTAAATATTAAAAAATTAAGAAAGTCACTGTACACAGGAATAATGGACAATAAAGTACAATGGTATTTAAAAAAAAATCTGTAGATACCGCATATACTCTTCTGAAGTTACACTCTGATTTTGTGTCAATTGGCCTACTCAAACCTTAGTATCGCGTCAGTGCATGTTCTGTACCTACTGATATATGAAATGCTCTAAAACATCATCAAATGCTTTCGCGTGTAATGCGATATGATACAAGCTATAAAATAAAACGTCTGAAGGTCACGGAATCACATTTAATACGTAAATATTACTATTTTTATACTTAAAATGTATCTATAAAATTTTCCGTTACAGAAAAACTTAACAAGGCTAAGTATATGTGCCTATGTTTTCCGGCCAAATATATAAAAAAACATACTGCTCTACTTTCCCGTTCATTATAATATTATAATTATCTTATATAATTTTTCCGTCAAATATATGAAAGTAATCTTTTTTTATGGTATAGGGGGCAAACGAGCAAGCGTGTCACCTGATGGTAAGTGATCATAGATCATATAGATCAGACCTTTATAGAAGGGCCTGGCTCTCAAGTGCAACTGCCGGAACACGCCTAATGGTATTTGGCGGCAGATTTACAACTTAAGGGTGGTATCTAGCCAGGTGGGCATTAGAAAAATCCCTACCGCTATGGTATGGTTTCCTCACTATGTTTTCCTTCACCGAAAGCTCAAGCTCATTGTAGGCGGTTGGATTCGAACTTACATCTCATAACCCGGTGTTCCCACTCGCTACCACTGATGATGTGTTAAAATTTCTATGCTAGAAAACATTACGAGTGTATGTATTTATTTAATAGGGGGTTATATTTACTACCTAAGTTTAAAGGCTTTCTGGTGAGGATTTTATAAACAACAGTCATTTCATTCGAGAGCTTCCCTAAAGGCCTAAGGAGTGCTTTTAAGTCGATACAACTTCCAAATTACCCTTCGCCCAACTCGACCTGGACTACTTACATATTTTACCATGATCTGGTCATCAATAATTCTGTATCACGACCGCATAAAACTGAAAATCGTCCGAAACAAAACGTAAAATAAAGTTGCCTTCTAAAGTAGTAGGATAAATTTAAAAAACAAAGTTTATAACGCAAACTACGAAGTTCTTATTACCCGGGTGATAAAAGCTAATTCCGCATGGCCGAATGTACGAAAGTTATTGTAAATTGTTAATCGGCAGGCTTTGTCCCGCGGTCAGCAATAAGAGGAAACAGTGCCATCTGCCGGCTGCTTTCGTTTCCGGAGGCCGACTTCCGGTCAGACTGAAATTTTGATCAGGAAGGATATGCGAGGCTTTTAATGCGGAAGTTTGCTCTTTTTATTTTAAGTGGAAAATATGGCGTAATTTTTTTTTGGTCCAATTCGTTCACCGCATTTAGAATTTTCCGGTGTTTATTTAAGTATATGTGGAACTTTACTGTAGTACTTGTTGGCCGTGTAGATCTTTTTATCCTATATAGTTTTAGTATTTGTCCACTCTCCCCTGAAGTTAAGTAAAGATGTGACCCATGCTAAATCTAATTAAAGGATTTACTGATTCTCAAGTGTAACTGCCGGAAAACACCTATAGAGGTATTGGAAAATGATGGCGATATTATACTTAAAGGTTGTATTAAAAATAATTCATATATTTTACTGAAACTTATCAGTCAGCACTAAATTCCTACAATACAAAATATTAGAAATATTCCATGCTTATATTAAATATGACGGTTTTCTAATTGTTAATAAATCTTTCTGAAATTATTTTATTTATTTAAAGTCGTTACAAGTTAATATTGACTTCTGGTTGTGAAAAGCAAAACACCGTATAGGAAATACTTTAAATTACAGTTAAATTTTAGCTACGAAGGAAGTCGGTCGACTTGGTTTATTGGCGTAAAAATGTTGGACAACCTGAATTCGAACACAACGGTTTGAACTAAATTAATAAAAAAAATATTGATAAAAAGTTTACATTTATTTTCAAAAATAATATTTAATGTCAAGGTTTCACTGTATTACAGTTTTATAGATGGATAAAAAAGATATGTCAGAATTTGTGTAAAATTTCACTTTAGGTAACTTTAGAACACATTTGGCTTAGGAAGTGTACTTGCTTTCTGGAGTTCCAGCGAGAACATTCGAGAACATACGAGAACAATGTATCTCGACGGTGGTAGATAGCCCGGACGAGCTCTAGAGTATACCCTGCAGTCATATTGGCGCATAGTATCAGATCGTGAAGTTTTGCAAATTCAATATATCAACGTCAAACTGCTTGGGAACGAGAAGTTAACATGTCACACTTCGCATAACAGGGAAATAACACGAGAGAACCTGTTTGTTCGCAAACTGTAACTCGGTGTTCAGCCACATCGTTAACTCGCCGGGAACTTTTGATAATTTCATGGAAGTTATCGCGGAGAACCGTTTAATATGATGTCTGCCTTGATCGAGTAATAACCAAAATATAATATTTCAGATTATTGGCTTTGGTTCACATATTTTCGAACCTATTATTTCTAAAACCACAGTTCGACGTCGCGGCGCCTGAATAAACTATGTAACGCTAAAATGGACCTGCGTAATGGTGTTGCCCCATACACTTTAGAATATCAACAACATATCTCACAGTTAAATGTCATGGTGCGTTATGAAAACCTTGTCTATGCTGTTGTGGGTGATATCAATAAATATGTTGTGTTTTAAAATTTACATCATTTTAAAGTTTACAACACGTCCAAATCACGGGATCTAGCTTGAGATATGTCGTCGGTATTTCAGTCAAGAATGTCATCTCGTATGTATTTTGATTATTTTTTTAACAGGCGAATGCAGAGAACGACAATGGAAGTATGAATTTAGACAGTGTATGGTTTGAAAATTTGCCTTAATCATAAATCACTCTTTAGCATCAATAAAATAATTAATATTAAAAAAAAAACAATAAGTTTTCATATTTTCATGACGGACTATAAAGTATATATAAAAGATTGAAAGCGAAAAACATGGGGTGTATATTAACATGCTTCTTAGGATTCATTTTCTCATTTTTATTGTTATACGAAAATAATCTGCATATATACTGTTCATCTGTCAGTACTAAAATAGATTTATCTGTCATATCTTTATCTCCTCCTTTTAGTTTTTCTTTTTTTTTCACATTTTCATCCACTTCAGCGCTATGGTTTTGTTTTATAGTTAAGGTTTAGCGTTATCACCATAATGCCACCTGGTCTTAAGTGATCTAATCTTGTGGTCCAAATTTTAAATGTAAACACTCATCGGGAAGTTATTTTTAGTGTAGACATACGAACATACAAAGCGAGATAATAAAAACATGGTAACTAATAATAATTACCAATTTACTATATATATGTGATAAGGCCTAAGTTGGTAGATAAGCTAAACCTTTGGAAGAGTTGGCTCTCAAGTGGTACTGCCGGAACACACATATTGATATTTGACGGGAGGTTTTCAAGAAAATGCACATTCTGCTAATATTTACTGAAATTCGTTATTTATAAATATAATCTTACGTAAAGGCGGTAGCTTACAAAAGCAAGTTTCCCCATTTGCCATAAAAAAAATCTATTATAATCACTTTTGTGAAATAAACATAAGTAATAGTAATAAGTAACTCAATGCATGTGTTATTATTTGCCACAAAATTCACTGACAATTTTTCTACATAGTTTCTAGAATTCTGTACGTATATAAGCCTAAAAGCTTACCACTACATGAAAATATACAGAATACAGCCTGATGGTTGGCTAAAATAGAATCTTGTTGGTTCTACTCGTAAATCGAATCATGTTCCAGTTTTTTCCGCACAACCCCAGAACTTGATGAGTTTGCTTGTACACGCATGCGATATCAGCTGAGTCGACAGGCCGCGGGCGAAAGGCTTTGTTAAACGCTGAATCCGCTTTTCCCGTATTAACATATTCTAGTATATCGTTTCTAAGCCTAAAGTTCATTTTCTTGAAATTTTCTTTATAAAATCAGTGAATCGATAAGAGAGTTTTCGTCGTGAAACGTATACGTGTATTGAATATATAAGGTAAGTATATTTTTTCCATATCTAGCTTTTATACGACAAGATCTGATAGAGGACGCCTGCGGCGCGTGTCCTCTTCAAACAGATGTCTCATATGACGGCATATGCCCGTGGGTTAAATTTGTCTCATTGTTAACCCTTGTATGTCCGTGCGGACGGGTAAAGACTTCAAATAGTTCCATGAACTTCATAAGAAATATTGCATTGAAATATATTTTATATTTGCTTACCTAAATTGCTAACAAAGAATCCGTTTTTTTTTTATATTGTGTAGGTATAGCGCTGTGGACACAACCTTGCCTAATATTAAGTGACGATATAGCCAAAGACGTTGGGCATGGTAAGACTATAGAAGGAACTGCCTCTCAAATGTAACTGTCGAAACCTACCTATAGCTATTTAGCGGTTGATTGTTACATACTACGTCAAATGCTTATTAATATGGAAACTTAATAATACTACATAATTTAAATTAATGAGATGGAGGGTAGTTGATAACACAGAATATTATATAAGTGCGATGAGAGCTCAGCTAGAAGTTCAGTTCAGGTGAAGCGACACTCGAGGCGAGATCAGTTAGTTCAGCTCAGTTAAGAACATTCGACAGTACGGACGACTGTCCAAATATACGTTGTACTAAGCGGAAACTCTGCTGTAAAATGATAACGATTGCGAAACGAGGCTCTGAGTATAATTCGACGCTACCTCCACGGTCTGTAACAAGACATAAAAATACTCGGTCAGTGGGACTGTATACTAAATTGCATTTGTAACCAACTATATTTTACTTGCGGCTTCGCTCAGGTTAATATTGATTTTGTCAAATAAATCGGATGACAAAAACTATAAAACGTTTCATACAGAGTTAATCCCTGTCTTTGCCGCACTTCCGGTAAGGTTTTCTTGAGAAAAAGTAGTCTATCACTGTCTCCAAGATTCCATTTATCTTTATACCAAAATTCATCATACTCGTTTCAGCGCTTTAGGAGTGAAAGTGTAACAAACAAACAAACTCACTTTCGCATTTATAATATTTAGTATGACAGTATGATTACCTTGGTAAATATTATTGCAAGCTCTCAAGTGGCAAAAACTCGACCATGACATTGCCTACGATGATTAAGAATATCATCTGTCGGTACAAAAACTTATATTTTCATATATACATAGCTATTTTCACAGCTATTTTTATTTATATAAAAGACAAGAATGCAATTGTTCAGTGGTCGAAATAATTTAGTCGTATAAATTACAGTTAAAAACTACAAAAAGGGGCGCTTAAATAACAAGCCATACTAAAAATTAGGTAAGTCTCAAATTTACAAGTGACGACATGATATCAGGAGATCCGCAGAAGAACCAAAGTAACCGACATTGCCCGAAGAATTGCTAAACTAAAGTGGCAGTGGGCTGGGCTCTTTGCTCGCAGAACCGATGCCCGATGGAGCTGACGGGTTCTCGAATGGCTACCACGTACCGGAAGACGTAGCGTGGGTAGGCCCCCCACACGGTGGACCGACGACCTGGTGAAGGTCGCGAGAATCCGCTGGATGTGGTTGGCGCAAGTCCGGTCGTCGTGGAGATCTTTGGGGGAGACCTATATCCAACAGTGGACGTCTTTCGGTTGAATTAAGATCAATGTTATTCGTTTATCCCAATGATCCAGTTCAGGATATTAAGATAGTGTCATATCATTATTGTGCTGTCCTTTGCTCTTATCACGTGTGTAAGTTAATCATATGAATTTAAGTTATAAGCATTCTGTTACACTGCTACAAGCTGCTTAAATTAAATTGTATTAGAAAACAAAGGAGTACATAGGTTGTGTTATACGTTGAAAGATTATACGTTAAGAGGTTTACCAAGAAAATATTTCAGTTAATTATACTTCAAACAAATCTGGCTATATTATATTACATAGCCCGTTTTGTGGGATAAGTAATTATAATAGAAACAAAGAGTCGTTATAACTTCAGTTCGCAATAACTTAGCGAAACAAAACAACCGAGCCGGGGACGAGAGGAAGTTTTATTTTCCACGGATTAAACTTTTCGCCCCGTTCAAGCTATGCTAAGCGATCTGTTGAATAACTAATCAATTAATTTGTTAATTAATTAAAACGCTTATTGCGAAACCGATTCTTATGTACTACCGTATTTTTGAAGTGTAACTTCTTACCGGAAGGCATTTGAAATTCTGATCCGCAACTTTTTTGTGTGACGCTCATTCGGGTAATGTCAGCTCGAGGCGACTAAGGAAGCGAGTGATTTATAGGGACGTGTCACTTCCGTTTGTGGTCTTAAGCACACACTGTTTATTTTGATACAGCAACAATATTTGTGGAATGATAAGGCACGACGTTTCCTTTCGATTCGCTCTATCCCCCATACGTTTGATATACATACCTATTGTATGTGCACACCTAGCTATGTAGTAAGTACATCCAGTAATCGATCGAATGACTCAGGGTTTCATTATACTATAAATATATACACTGGTGAGCTTAATAATGTAAGGCATTTACAACCACCTAAGCAATAGTAATGTAGTAAGAGAAAAGTGTACGTTGTGCAAATAAAAATAAAATTGACACATAGTAGAATTGTAGAGATTTATCGCCGACCGGCTCGCGACCACCATACACATATGTGATAAACTCGACACTATGGTCTCCCTGATCGCCTTATCATTTATATATTCGCCCTTTAATGTTTTTTTTATTTTTTTTGTATTTTTGTTTTGCACAATCATTTCTTCATTCCCATGTATCACAAATACTGGTATGTACAATAAGCTGTGCCTGTTATACATATTTTTAAGAATTTCTACTGATGTCCGTGACGTCACCTTCACAGGGTTCAGTCAGAATATCAGCGCTGCATTATATCAGTGCAGTTGTTATGCTGAGACTGGTACCAATGTATCCACACGTTCGGTTTTTTTTTTTTTTTTATCGTGCTGTAATAATCTGTTGTTTTTTTTTCTTGTATATTTTTTAGTTTATTTTCTTTTATTCATTTTAAATATCATTTGCTGTGTGTATATCCTGTTGAGAGTTGCAGGGCCTTATGACAGCGCTTACGTCTGATGGATTACATACTCTTGGTGCACGTTATTGGGTTTAGAATGCATTGTGCTTACTAAGGTACAGAGCAGTCACTTTGCCATGCTAAAAAATACACAGTACACAACATGTGCATAAACTTGTCGACGCTGCTAACTGTTGAATCTACTCGAATTAGGGCAAAGTAGTTCAAGCTGATTCCTCTTGTTCAGCATTACCCTCGCTATCATATTCAGATGATTCCCTAGCATATAAGCCGTAGATGAAGGGGACACTACTTGCTTATCTATTGGCAAGTAATTCCATCTCTTAAAATCCAATTACATTTTAAGTAACTGGATCTTAAGTGACGATACGTCCCAAGTTGGTAGACACGCTAAACCTTTGGATCTCAAGTGCAACTTCTGGAACACACCTATTGGTATTTGTCGGCAGACTTTCAACTTGAGGGGTGATAGTAAGCCAGGCGGGCATCAAAAAAGCCCTGCCACCATGCTATGGTTACCAGTTGAAGTTCAAGACAAATTCAACCATTGTAACGGACTAAGAGTTTTACGGTCTCTCGAAGTCGGAAAACTTAGTTTAGCGCACTATATTCCAGTGATATACTAATTAATTACTTTCACGTTCTTTGCTATATTAAGCAGCGTAGCTTCGTGCAATAGTTTGCTATATTTTTATTTTGTCACAACAAATTCGCAAAGTCTCGAATAGTATTCACTTGGAGTTAATAGGAAATAGTTGCGGACTCGCCTAAGGTGTGGGGGGGTGGGAACTGGGTGGCTACTAGCAAAGGGGAGAAGAGTTTTCCATACCAATACGCGTCTCCTAAGAGTTGATTTCTTGGACTTTAGATAAGGTGCTAGACACACAAAGAATAATAACTTCTAGTGTATTTGTTAGGGTAATATTTTAACATACCATACACTACATATAATCTCCAGTCCTAGACACACTTAAAGGTAATCAACAATAGGATATCGAAAAGATTCTTGTAAACTACATGGGTAATGAATACAATAAACAGACAAAAGTAATTTTCACTGCTTTAACATAAATTCTAGGCAATTCTAAGTGCCTAATTTTTTGTAAGCACAACCATCATTGTACGGTTTCATGCGGTATCGGAAGCGATGATAGCTCAGTGGTAGTGTGTACGACTTTGCGTCAAGGGACGTGATTTCGAACCCAACCACCTACAATGAGCTTGAGCTTTCGGTGAAGGAAAACATCGTGAGGAAACCATAGCTTGGTGGCAGGGCTTTTTCTGATGCCCGCCTGGCTAGCTACCATCCTCAAGTTGAAAATCTTCCGCCAAATACCGATAGGTGTGTTCCAGCAGTTAAACTTGAGAGCCAGTCCCTCCAAAGGTTTTAGCGTGTCTACCAACTTGGGCCGTATCGTCACTTAAGATCAGGTGAGATTATGGCCATAACGCTAAGCCTTATCTATAAAAAAAACCGTACAATATACACTACGCTAAATGCCTGTGGTGTAGAATCAACTTTTTAAAGTTAGTGTATTGTTTTTCACTATTTTGTGAAATATTCTTCACGGCCAACCATGTCAAGGAATTGAAAAGTAGAGTAGTAAGACTTTATAAACTCTGTCCGATTGATTTGTTATTTTGAATATCATTCATTCGTAACGTAGACGTTGACTAAGAAAGTAGTTTACGATCACGTGCAGTCGAAGTTACAGCGAGGTTCTTTATGTTATCTTATATGTAGGCTTACCATACGTCCCGGTTTGACCGGGATAGTCCCGGTTTGAGATCCCTGTCCCGGCATCCCGGTCAAAATTTTGATTGCATTTCAAATATGAAAAACACAAATTAAGCGAAAAGCAAAATGAAAATGAGCCTCTTTCTCTTCTGCGTCCCGGTTTTTGCATTTCAAATATGAAAAACACAAATTAAGCGAAAAGCAAAATGAAAATAAGCCTCTTTCTCTTCTGCGTCCCGGTTTTTGCATTTCAAATATGAAAAACACAAATTAAGCGAAAAGCAAAATGAAAATGAGCCTCTTTCTCTTCTGCGTCCCGGTTTGGCTCTTCGTAATTATGGTAAGCCTACTTATATGTAATCGACTGCAGTGTATGCTCATTGCGTACTGATTGTGTGGACAACCTAACAGTCTCTCCATTTCCGTCTGCAGGTGGAGCAGTGTCGGCGACACTATTCATTCGGTGCAACCTCTTAGAACGAATGCAACACGCTGCTCTGAAATATTTCTATATTTCTTCAATACAATTCCTATACTACCAACTTAAAATATATTTTTAAACTAATAAGCACCTTTCAGATCAATGTTGACTCTTTTCAATTTCACGTTATCGAATACAGTATATTCTGGTCTCTTCTATGTCATTAATAAATAATAGAGATAGATATATACTTGTTCTTTCGTTTGCCAATTTTTTTTTGTTTTTTTATGTTACTATGCGGTTGTGAGTTCCTATCTCCCTTTTTCGAAGTAGTTCTCTGTTCCATCCTTACAAGAATGTTCAAATTGTACAGACTCTTCAGATCTGTAGTTGTTACTGAGAATAGAGTAAGGTCCGGACACGTGCCTCTCAACAAGATTGCATTTCTTATGAGGAAAAGTGACTCACGCGACTGCATAACGTGTGGATCTATAGAAGAAATTCAACACTTGTTGAGGGATTGTGAAAGGAACTGAACTCAACGGACTGCGATCACAAAATGTTTAGGACTGAATCTAATAGACCAGGACATGTTCTATGGAATCTTGGCTGCACCTGCAAGCGATGAAGCCAAGATCTTATGGAATTTTGTGATTAAATCTAAGTAGTTTTAGGACATAATGTCAATCAATGTAATTATTCAATGTAATGCAATGTAACAATAGTCAATGTAATTATTTTTTGCACATGCTATAAGGTCAGAGTATGAGGGGACTGACATGTCTACACTTTTTGAACCGAAGTCCCTAAAATAAATAAAGACAAAAAAAAAAGATTTGATATATTTTAAGTATTATCGCATTTCTGTTTTAAATTTTCCTAAACTACCAAATCTTCACTTTTCTACTATAAAGTAGTTACTTGAGTTCGCGAAAATTTAATACTACTAAAATTTTAACAATGAATTTCTTATTTATTTAGAGCACCTTTAAATTATTTTTTCCGACCAAGAGTTTACGATTTATAAGGTATAATTAATAGTTTATAACAACCTTTTTTATAGTAGCTCGTTTGTCTTAATCTTAACTCTAATCAGAAACGGCAGAACCCATTTTTCTCTTCCGCTTTCCTTTTATATTATTTCTATTGAAGATTAGTTAGGTTGGCGGTTTCTCCTAGCGTCAACTATAAGAGTCCAAGCTAAGATTCGGCCAAGTCATGGCATCCTTGTGGTCGTGGCCTTTCGTACTCGACCCAGCTACGTAAAACGGTGAAAGCCTCTAGGCCTTAACTAAATCTCATACACAAATCACACAGTTCATGTACACCTTCAATCTTCTTCTACTCCTATGTCCATCCATCTTCACTTATAATTTTCTTCTAGTTGATTTAACAGTTTTCACAGTACATATACCATGCATTCTAATATTCTCTGATAATTAACTGACAACATAAATCCATACTGATATTATAAATGTGAATGTAAGTTTGTTTGTTACGCTTTCACGCGAAAACTACTAAACCGATCATCATGAAATTTTGCACACATATTATTGGAGGTATTAGATATAACATAGGTTACTTAGAATTGAAAAAAAAAATACGAACAAAGTCGCGGGTGAAAGCTAGTATAATATAAATTGATTGAATACCAATCTATAAACATACGAAAATGATGATTGTATATAAATACAAGCTGCGCCCGCTACTTCCTTCGCGTGGACCAAAAAACATTAATCATTTTTACCAGTTTTTATCTTTTTTCAAAACATCTTTGCTCTCATTGGTGGTAGCGTGATGATAAACAGCCTGCAGCCTTCCTCGATTATTGTTCTGTTAATTACAAAAATATTTTTTGAAATCTTACTAACAGTTCAGAGAGGATTAGCCCGGCAAAACAAGTTTACAAACTTTGCGGTTTAGGAAAATTTAAATACACGTATGTTTATATATTTTCAAGGAGAACGTTTTTATATTATTTCTGATTGCAATAGATGACGTTGAAGTTGAGTTAATTACGACAGAGGGTAGGACAACGTCTGCCGGGGGTGGGTAGTTTAATATATAATTATTGGACGGTGCGAAGCAGTGCGCTGTCTCGCCCCTAAGCGGAAGTCTGCGGGGATGAGACGCGGTCGCAGTGAGGGAGGGTACAAGGGCCACTAACTCACTTATGCACCGGCAACGGTGAACACGACTGATTCAATTTGTAACGTTTTATTGAACCAAAATCGCTTTAGACTGCACGCCAACTTTAGATAACCCATGCGATACTTATAGATTATATCTAAACATATATCTGCGACTGGGCTAAATCTTTTTGGAAAATTACAATCGGGAACTTTATTATAGCCTAACGATTTGATAATATAAAGTGTCTAAATTGGAAACTGGTTCATTAGAAAGTTAACCAGATTTTATTTTATAAGCTTGTGTATCGTGCGCGCGCTGCTCTTGGTATCTTTTATTTTTAGCAACACTATGTTCAAAGCTATGATAGCTCAGTGATAGTGTGTACGACTTCACGTCGAGGTGAGTTCGAATCCAACCACCTACAACGAGCTTGAGCTTTCACTGTAGGAAAACATCGTGAGGAAACCATAGCATGGTGGTAGGGCTTCTTCTAATGCCCGCCTGGGTAGCTACCACACTCAAGTTGATAACTTGCCGCTAAATACCAATAGGTGTGTGCCGGTAGCTGCTCTTGAGAGCCAGTTCCTCTACAGATTTAAAGTGTCTACTAACTTGGGCCGTATCATCACTTAAGATCAGGTGAGGTTATGGCCATATCAGTATTAAACCTTTAAATTATAAATAAACTCGAATTAAATAAGAGAAGTCACGTACGCTGACTAGTTTTTTTTATAGTTAAGGCTTAGCGTTCAGGCCATTATCTCATCTGATCTTAAGTGACGATACGGCCCAAGTTGGTAGACACGCTAAACCTTTGGAGGAACTGGCTCTCAAGTGCAACTGCCGGAACACACCTAATGGTATTTGGCGGCAGATTTTCAACTTGCGGCTGGTAGCTAGCCAGACAGACGTCACTAAAATATCTAGCACCATGCTAGGGTTTGCTCATTATGTAGGTGGTTGGATTCGAACTCACGTCCCTTGACGAGTTGTTGTACACACCGCCACTGAGCTATACAGTTACAAACAAAAGTTAATGGGCGCCGTGTCTATCGTGGGATGGAGCTAATCAATTCGTGCTGAAGCCAAATTACTTCGCAATGACTAGACACGATCGGCAGTAACGAGTACTGTAGGGGGTAAGACGAATGGGGTTCGAACCCCAAAACAAACGTGTTTTTCCATCGCGCTCCTAATCTCCGGAGATGATTGCACTAATGATTTTACTGCTACTAGAAATTTCTGGTCCATTTTTTAATCGAACGCTGTAAAATATTTTTTTTTTTTTACACGCTTTATATTAGCTTCACCTGTATGTATGTATGTATGTATGTAACCGACCCCTTTGAGCTCGATTTTGTCCTACTTTGAACGATCAGATTTAATTCAAACTTTGCGCACCTGTCAATGATCGATGACAATGCAATAATCCGATCAAAGCATCCGATTATCCTAATTAGATTCGCAAGGATTAATTAATTCCTTTCCGCATCCTTTGCATGCGAGTAAGAGAGATAGAGCTAGTGCGCAAACTACGCATGCGTGCAGTTCCAGTAACTAAAAAATAAAAAATAAATAATAGTTTAAAAAACTAGAACACACGCTTTATATAGAAAAATAAACTAAAAAATTGAAAATAAATTTTAATAAATATTAATTAAGAATAATGTAAATTTTTTAAATAAATATAAGTTATTAATAGTTTGAATAAGAAAAAAAATGTTTTATTGTAAAAAAAGCGTGGGGTGCATGGTGTCAGTAGTTATGAATATTTAATTGACAGATATGAGAAGGATTATCATTTCGATAATATCTTGAAAAGCACCCCCGCTCTTTTTAAAATAAAACATTTTTTTTCTTATTCAAACTATTAATAACTTATATTTATAAAAAAAATTACATTATCCTTAATTAATATTTATTAAGATTTATTTTCTGTTTTTTAGTTTAGGTTTCTATATAAAGCGTGTGTTCTAGTTTTGTAAACTATTATTTATTTATAGTAATGGATAGTAAACATGCAGACGGACTATCTGTCGGTAAATGGTTACCTATCGTCGCCTATACACAGGAACATCAGGTTCATTACAGACATGCTGCTGCCCCTGGCGAAAAGGGCTGGTTTTCATTCACTACGCCGGAACACAAAGGTTAATACTGAACCATTTTTTGCGGCAGTCGAAACCCGAGGGTAGTCGCTCACCAGTCGGGCAATAACTCAACCACCAAGGTCTGATGGCTCCAAGATCTACCTCTTCCCCTTCCAGGATACCTTCTAAGAATGCTGTTTTTCTGTTACGTTTTTTTTACCGTATTGTGCAATCGAAAATGGACTAACACAGAGAGTCAAATAATGCATCACGAATCGTCACTGTATTTTCAACAGGGATTGTAAGGAATGCAAAAGCGATCCTCAGGTTTTGCAAAATAAGGGGAAGGTATGGTTATCGTAGAAGTTGTAGTGAGACGATGATAGCTCAGTGGTAATGTGTACGGGCGCCGCGGCAAAGGATATGTGTTCACATACCTGCAATAAGTTTTAACTTGTGGTGAAACAAAACATCATGATGAAACCCTAGATAAGTTAAAATTCTGTAGTATTGTTACATACCATGTTTACTTATTCATATGGAAACTTAATATAATACTAAAATTACTTTAAATTAATGAAATGGAGGGTAGTTGATAACAAGGAGTTCTATATAAGTGTGGTGTGAGCGCGGCAGAGGTTAGATTCAGTCACAGCGACACTCTTCACAAGATCAGTTGAGTTAAGAACGTTCGATAGTACGGAAGTTTTGTAGTAAGCGGAAGCTCTGCTGTAAAATATAACGAAACAAAACTCTTAATGTGATTCTACGTAAACTCCACTGTCTGTAACAGTATATGAACTTCTATAAATACGTAAAGAAGGTTTTTGTTCTATACCTCAGTTGTAAAGTTCTTAACTAATACAAATGCTACACCAGCGTTCTTCTGTGCCGGTAATAAAATAATTGTGATACGACTCCGTAGAAACTCGACGAGTAGACTCGTGGAACTTAATTCACAATGGTAATAAGAAGTGAAACTACTCCAAGCTTTTAACTTGCTACAATCAAATTAGACCGAGCGTGGTCCGGATATCGCGGACGTTAATATAGACTCCTCCTTTTGCATTCTATTATTATGCTTTGAACGTCTCAAGGGATGAATATAGAGGGTAGGACGGTGCCAGACTTTAATCAGAGTATCCAAAAAGAAATGCTACATGGCTTTACTAGTAATTGTTTTAGAATTATGATTCTTTGCATACGTATGCTATGAAACAAATTTATATTGTAAAATCCTTATATCTTAACCGTCTCGTTTATAATAGTCTGCACGTACTATTTGGTTCTTCGTATCACTAATACTTCAGTCCACTGATTCGTTCTGGGACTTCACTATGACTGCCTCAGTATTATAAGACATATTTATATTGCCACAACCGGAAACTAAAACCGCTAGAATCGAATTACTTGAAATAAATTATTAAAACATTTTTTATAAAATCTTCTCATTACAATTTGAATTTGTAAATTTATTTTTAACCAAACATGTGAATATAAATTCCATACCACAGAGTTATTTTTAATCAAACGTGTAAATATTTAAACTCCCTGTAATATGATATTTAATATAAAGAGACGATCAGCGACAAAGCTAATATTTGAAATTTGATATTTTGATGTAAAATGTCGTCATTAGAATTTTAATTTATCATGTAAATATCAATTCCAATCCATAAAGTTATTTTTAATCAAACGTGAAAATATTTAATCCATTTTATTTTATTTTTAATATAAAGAGACGATCAACGACCTAGCTAACAATATATACTTAAAGATGCGGCTTGGGAACACGGAGGTATAACCTGAGCACTAACTAGTTCCGAATACATCCATCAAATCCTTCCTCTCACTTGGCGGGGACTTAAAGTTAGGGACAGTTAAAATATAGACGGGCTTTCTCTTACAATCCTTTATTGAGCAAAACCAATCAACTACAGTTAACTTAGTACCGAATCATTGATTAAATTGGATTTAAATTATAATTACAATTTCAGCGATCCGTCGATGTCATGGAAACACTGTGACACGTTTAGGCAAAAAAAAAAAAAAAAAACTCAATATGGCCGCCAGAGTGACACCGACTGTACACTCTTGTCTATGTAAATTGACGCTGTCGCCGTCATACGCAAATTTTCATATGGATATATAGCCCATGACTTTGTTCTCGTGAACTTTAAGTTTTGTATAACTGTAGGAATGATTTTGCAACTTCGTAGACGAGAACTCACTGAATCAGTTATAAGTGTTACTATACCAAAGATTGTATATACTCAATGAAACCCAATCAGATTATCATTATTGCAATGTGTTCTAGTAACGGTTTGAGTACAATTGGCTTATATTAACACGTTATTTTAGTTTATTTATTTTGACTACATTTTGCTTGTTTAATATGCTACTCGTCATGAGTTATTTATATTAGGTTAGTATATTTATTATTACACTCTCATTTCACCCATTATTTTATATGCACTACCTACAACGGTAGTAATTATTTCTTACTACATCACTGCTGGTTAGCTGGAAGAAAATGCCTTATGGCATTAAGCTCGCTAGTGAACATACTTACAGTGCAAAAAAAGAATTCAGTCTATTATTCACTCATTCGTTTACCCATTCACCCATTCGTTCGTTCATTTATTCATTCATTCGTGTATTCATTATTTATGACAGATTATTCATTATCTAATCTGATATTATTAAGGTAATGATTCTTGTACATATGTAAATTTCACATATCTCCGAAACAGTTCTAATTTTTATATTCAGACAGATGTTCCCAACCGCAGTTCTATATTTGTAATTTATGTACAACGTATTATTTACTGTATAATTGTATACAATTTAAATATCATACATATTATTTCAATAATTAAATTAATACTCGTGCTTTTTTATATTTAAATAACCAATACATAAGTTTGTACAGTCGTAATATATGGATGTTTGATCAGAACGTGTTTCGTATCTAAATTTATCTTTTGATAGATCATTTAAAAAGGTACCGAGCCAAGATCGGCCATGCAACTCCTTAATTAGACTATTTATTTATAAAAAAGAAAAACGTATTGAAAATAAAAAAACAACTTATAAATATATAGAGGCAAGAAAAGCGACGAGAGGGACAGCATGTTAAACATGCTTGCTTTGTTTTTAATAGAGTTTTCTATATTATCAAATATCTTAACATCCGATACGCTATTTCTAACATTTCGATACCAAAGCAAAAGTATATTGATTTATAATGCCATGCCATTTTATCTCGTATCCCAGAGGAACCCTTTCGCATTATACGATAATAAAGATATTATATTAAAGCCAATTATGTAAGTTACAACCATGTCAAATTTTACCAAAATCAGTAGATTTTAAAAGGGGACAATCAGATGTACAGTGAGAAATAAATTGCTATGTAAAAAATGGCTACTATTTTGATAACAAAGTATGAATTCGACTATAATTTTAATAAAAATATATTTAGTTTATATTTAGACGTATATCTGTACGTATATCGAAAAGCTTTGTCGCTACAATATAAACCATGCTTAGTTAAGTATGACATGGAAATGAATAAATTTATCCTCGAAATATTTTCCTTCCAAATCTATCCCGTACACAGCGACCTAAAGCTTAAAGCTAACTGTATTATTTTCTATGTCAATTCCCATGAACAGGTATCTACTTAAAACTCGACAAGAATATATCGAAAAGAGGTATATACCTCTGAATGTTCAATTCTCTAACATTTCAATCAATAACACAAAAGACCACAGTGTATTTTTATAGCAGTATTACAAAATTGATTTGTAAGTTGTTCTTAAAGAAAATCTTACCTACTAACTGGTGTGCTAAATTTAATTGCAAACTAATTGAAATTAAAAAATTGAAATTAAAAAAAAAAAAAAATTGAACTGTTAGTTTGCTTATTACTTTTTTCCTATAACCTACTAGTCTGTGCTTTGAAATAAAATACCTATTTGTTAAAAATCTTCTATTTCAAAGATAAAGTACACTAAGGTTAGATTTTTGGAAAACAAATATATAAAAGTACATTTTTTGCTTAATGACAGTGTTATTATAATACTAGATTTTACGTGTGGCTACGTTCGCGTTACTATTCATTTTAGCACACAAACCGGATGACGCAATGAAAAGTTTCATACAAAGTTTATCCTTCCCTATAGTCCACTTTCAATAAGTTTTTCGCGAGATAAAATTAGTCTATCATCGTCTTCAGGTTTCCATCTATCTCCGTGCTAAAATTCATTATAATCGATTCAGTGTTTAGACGTGAAAGGGTAACAAACAAACTAACTTCCGCACTCATAATATTAGTATGGATAAAGATAGGAATAGAAAATATAATTGCATCTAATTAAAAGTGATCAACTGTGCGGTGTATGTAACAGTTAATAATGTCACTAAGAAGTAAGACGACAATTATTGAATTTTCACTTTTTTATGGAATAGGGGGCAAAGCAGCAAGTGGGCAATATGATGTTAAGTGATCACCGTCGCCCGTGGACACCCACAACACCAGAGGAATAGCAGGTGCGTTACCTGCCTTTAAGGTATGAATAAGATCTCTTCTTCAAAGAAGAAAATTCCCACAAAAGAGGCGTGAAAAGTTATCTAAGCAGGCCAGCATGACAGCTGTGACTGATTGTGATTTATCAATTATTGTCAGTCACAGCTGTTTTGTACTGTACTTAACACCAGCTTTAGTACAGTCACTATGCTGCGCAACATAAAAAAAAAGTTCCCAAGTCGTATCAGTCCGGAAACATTACTAAAGCAGGTTTCACTTGACACTATGCGATGGCATTTTATGAGACTTGAATCACGATTGTCAACTTGCGCTAGGTCAACAAATTTTATCGGATCAAATCTGTATGCGTCGAGGTGTAAGCGAAAATATCGTCGGACGCATCACTGCGAATCGCTGTTTCCGCTTCAATGGGTCTCAATAAACAGACTATACAGATCGGCTGCATTTTTACATTTCGTTTGATGCCATTTTGCGCTTTCTACGAGATTCGCCCATTGAACTACCCAGTTCAGTGTTAACGCTTGGGGAACTTTTCCCTTCTTATTATTACGAATTTCGCTAGTGTAAAATTGATAACGGATTCAGTTAGTAACGAAAATTTGAGGTTCGTATGTTGAATCCCGCTTGCAGTTTTAGTAAAATATACCAGTTTTTTTTATGATATAGGACATTTTTAGCAGAAAATTTAACATGGAAAACTATATTTTGACGTTTTGCTTATCCGATTTCCATCGCTTTTGTTGTAATTTGGCCCCTTTTTTACCTTTTAAATAAGTATATATTACAGGTGAAATTACTTTGTTATGTATATGAATGTTGTGTTCATATAGTATCAATATACTACCCATAACGGCCTGCTACGCTGTTCATATAAAAATAAATCTAAAAACACAGTAAATTGATTGCAAACCCAAACGTTTCCGATTAGAATAGTCATAGTTAAATCCTGAGTAGTGTTTCTTATATACGTTGAAATATATCTAATATGGTATATCCCAATGAATATTATAAGTACGGATGTGAGTTTGAACGCATTTTTACGTTAATTACTCAATACATCATCATTAAATATTACATACATATATCTTAGGTATAGAACAGCAAAGAGGGCATTTTTAATGTTAACAAAAGCCACATTTCCCGAAGGTTAGAAAGGAAAAACTTTTCCACACGAAATAAGTAGAAAAGCTGTTGTTATTGTTCTGATAATTTATTAGGTATCACATCGCGCACGATATTTGAAAAATATTGATTTTTCTTTGTTGTCAACTGGCTGGTTTGCGACTGAAAACTGACGCTATGGTAACCTGTAACCGTCAAAGCCTGCCTATGGTAATTTATGCACCGTTGTAGCAGCACTATACGATGGTTGGTACACTGTTCAAACTAATATTACATTACGCAAAATTACCTCTGTCCGTTACATTTTTACCATGAATTTTGGCATAGAAGTGCATTTGATGTTGGAGAAAGACATTCGCTACCTAATTATGCTTTACGATAATAAAATAACGCAGCGATGATAGCTCAGTGGTAGAGTATACGCCGCGTCAATGGACCTGAGTTCGTATCTCTGCAACGAGCCTAGGCTTTCAGTGAAGAAAAACATCTCAAGGCAACTATAGCTAACGGGAGGGCCTTTGTACAATGCCTACCCTGTGCCTAATACCTACAGGTGTTTGCCTACAATTGCACTTGACAGCAATCCGTTCATTAGACTTGCCGTGTCCATGATCTTGGGTCACACCGCCATTTATAATTCATTAAATATATTCACTGTTGATTCTGGATTCACCTACGCTTATCTTAGAATACTTTAGAATGATTTTGTCGTTTAGCTATAATAAGAATTTTTTATTTATTGACAATAGTATACTTTGTATATATGTATATGTTGTTAAATGCGATCGAAATTAACAGTAACCATAATAGAATTACGGTCAACGAGAGTTTCGAGCGCCCGAAATCGAACAAGTGCCCCCACCCCGGTAATAAAACAAATCGTGCACCGTTTTACGGGCGTTTGATTGACCCCGTCGAATCTATGGGGTCGTAACTTCGGTTAACGAGTCGGTGGCTACGAGCCGAGTGTCTGTTTATGAGCGATTAGCGTATCGCGTTACCTTCTGATTGTTCCACTTTCAACGCCGATAAAACAATATATACAGTGTTTAGAATTGTTTTATTATACGTATTTGTATAATTTAATCGTTTAGCTACAATCTCATGTAATGTTAAGCGACACTAAATCAGTGATGATGGACGTGTTCAGCTTGGAACAACAGCTACATGTGTAAAAACACCGCAAGACCGTCTTAAATGATGTTCTAAAACTTCTCAGCAATACTCCTTTTAAAAAGGCATTGTAGAAGGTACTAACTACCCAAGCCTAGTTCGAAAAACCATCTACACTCATCTAAACTAGAATAAACATATTATCAGTATTAGATGACATCGCCTATTATTAATCCGACATCTCATCAAAGGGACTCTTTTTTAATGTCGTACGCTGTTAGCCTCATGGGCCTTGACAGCTTCACCGAACTTTTTGGGGCGAGTGCTGAGGGCACTCAGCCCTGAGGCAGCGGGCACAAGGGTGCCAGGACGGCCGAACCTCGGCTTAGGCTGCTGCCGGTAAATGAGAAAAGATTCATGATCCTGACTAACCAACAGATCCTGTCTTACTAATTTCGTGATCCTGACAACGAACTTATCAGGTAAGCAGTTCAAGAACCGCGAGAGTAGCCCCTTACAGAATTGTGTACTTAACGTGTGAGTGTGCATGAATTGTACGCGGTGTGATGGTGTACTCTCAGTGATTTAGAGTGTCACTGTATCGCGCGAACAGAGTCACTCGAGGGCTCCTATATGGAGGATCGAACCTAGGCTCAGGCGTCTGCGGAAGGGGGTCGTGACGGGTACAAAAAAAGAGACTCGTCCGTAGATCAAATCAAAACAATCATTATTCAATTTAGGCCCTAAGAAGGCGCTTAGGAACGTCAAAACTACTACCGGTTCGGAAAGTAACGCAGTCATCGAGAAGAACCGGCAAGAAACATGATCTGCATCTTTTTTTTTAAGTCTTATTCTTATGCTTATAAACAATAATTGAATGTGTTACAGTAGTTATTAGCGGATGTACAGAGAGGGGCGTCAATTCCAGACATCACGATCGCTCACATATTGATCCACCCTATAATTGCCTTTTGACAACAAAACCCGTTTGACATGGTTCTTGAACCTACTGTCCGGAAACTCAGTAATATGCTTTGGGACTTTATTATAAAACCTGAAACTATTACCTAAAAAACTGTTAGTTGTCTTACTCAGTCTAAAATAAAATACAACATTCTAAGATACAAATTAAGAGCAAACATGAAAATAAGAAAATTGCGCCAAAACTGTTCGTCTATAGATTAATGACCAGACGGGTCTGTGTCAGAGTGAAAAGTGACCATTTCGAATTAGATTTCTTTTAATATTTGCTAAGATTTCAATAAATTAAGACTCCGCATTATAATATACCTAAATACGTTTTTATGTGTAACAGAACCTAAGACTAGACGAAATGTACGTAGACACCAGATTCAGTGAACGTCAATAATACGAGACGATCAAATCCAATATGTACTCGTGGACAATGCAAGCAGAACCGAATTATTCGGTGTCTGATTGAGCCTCAGCCGGGAATCGAACGGCGCCTTCGTGTAAACAGACCGCGGGCGGCGCGGCGTACCGCGTCGGTATTACGTATTGCGACCGGTTGGAAATTGGATTTTTATTGGAACTTCGGGGGCGACATATTCCGTACCGTTTGTGGTCTTTTTGGATTTGTTATTTGACGCGAACCCCTTTTAAAGTTAAATCTCGTTTATTTTGATATGGTATTGGTCTATTATATGTATTAATACAGAATATATATATATGTGGATATAAATACGTTTTTACAAATTAAAGAAAGTGGTAAATCATGCTCAACGGTCTGTAATATAATGTAGCAGTGTTTTTTATTATAGCCAAATAATAGCACTTTAAAAAATAAATTTCATTATACACTATCCCTTTACTATATATAAGGAGCCATTCATTAATTACGTAAGGATATTGAGGGGGGGGGTTAAGAAAACCTCTACATGTCCTTATGTGGAGGGAGGAGGGGGAAATTCTTTGTTACGTAAAATTTCGTAAATCAAAATTCTATATTAAAAATATAATTCCATTTTGGATTCGAAAAATTTTTCGTAATTTTTAAAGTGGACAGTTGAATTTTAATTTAATTTAAATATGTTTTTATTGCTTATTATAAAAAACTTATTAATATTACATATGTTTTTTTATTATTATCCACGTTTGGTTCTATAGAAAAAAAATATAGTACAATTTTACGCGTATTACAATATTTTTATTATTTAAAGAAAGAAAACATTTCCTTTCCTAACACAACACTTTATTGTTTAGAAGATCAAGATAGAAATTTATCTAAGATAAATAATAGTTTAAAAAAACTAAAAAACACGCTTTTTATAGAAAACTGAACTAAAAAAATAGAAAATAAGTTTTAATAAATTTAAATTAAGAATAGTGTTAAAATTTTCAATAAATATAAATTAATAATTGTGTGAATAAAAAAATAGTATTTTATTTTTTAAAAAGCGTGGGGTGCTTCTAAGATTATCAAATGATAATCACTTTACTCATATCTGTGTATAAAATATTTATAACTATTGACACCAAGCATCCCACGCTTTTTTTTTTATAAAATACATTTTTTTAATTACACTATTATTTATTTATATTTATTGAATTTTTTAACAATATTCTTAATTTAAATTTATTAAAACTTATTTTCTATTTTTTTTAGTTCAGTTTTCTATAAAAAGCGTGTTGTTTAGTTTTTTTTAACTATTATTTATTTTCTACTTTTTAATTTAAATTTTTTAAAATTTATTTATAATAGCTTGTTTTTAAAAAAAAAAAAATTAAGTTTCTTGCCTTATCGACTAGAGATGAAAATTATATAAACTAACAAAAATCTTATTTTGCAAATTCAAAAATCGAATAATTTTATCAAATTAGTGTATTGTCATCGGCCCTCGATAAATCTACAAAGTTTGAACGAAATCTGGCCGTTTAAAGTGCGTCAAAATCGCGTCCAAAGGAATCGGTTACAAACATACAAACAAACATACAGGTGAAGTTAATAAAAAACATGTAAAAAGGTGGGGGGATCGAGAAATCTTACGTATACTTACTTTGGCGTAAGAGGGACAAAAGTTACCAAAATAATCCTTACTTAATAAATGAATGGTCCCTAATATGCTAAAATAAAACTCAATGGTTATAAAAACTTACAAAGTCCAGCCTACAAATTGTGCAATGTATACTTTGAAATAAGTTCATGTTACTGAACATAACTAACATGAACTTTTCTGGACAACCTACACCTCAGTCCGCCCCGCGACCACGAAGACTGAAAAGCTTTCGAAACGTCGGGATCAAAATCAATAAATAACCGCTATAAAATCCGTTTAAATTAGTTTTATTTCAATGAATAATAGTCGCGTAAACACAAGAAATCACAATGTATACTTTCTTTACCCTGGGTGCGCAAGGCCTTTTACCTATTTCATATATCTCAATAGAGTTTAATTTATAAATGTATAGTATACGTAATACTTCTGCGTCAGTTTGAAACCATTTTCTGATGGGATTAGTGCGTGAGGCGTCCGCGTTGTCCCACGGGAACTCCAACCTGCGGTATCTGGAATGGCATGGGATTTCAACTGGTGACGTTTTAGTAATAAATGAATAAATTCTATTCAAGTCTGCTCCATAATACAGTGTGTTTAAACCGCTATTGGAATGATACAAGAACAGGATGCTTTTGTTATAGAAAATTTTCGAAGATTATTTCTGGGAAATAGTTTAATAAACACTTCTACATCTTATTCAGGAAATGATAGAAAATATTAATTAATACGAACTTAAATAAATTTATAAATTATTAACTCAATTAAGTGCTCTATTGCAACAGCCTTGTCTCTATATATAACCACTAGCTTTGCCCGCAACTTCGTTCGGTAAGAACAAAAAATTTATTTAATCAATTTTGCACGTTTTTGTAATTTTTTCATTGCAACTTTGTTACTATCGGCGGTTGTGTGAAGTTAAATAATGTTATTGTTCTATCAAATACAATAATAATATATCACATCCGACTTGTAGTATTTCCGCTTTGTAATACTAAAAATAGTATACATTTTTCATAGGTGTTTTTGTGGCGAGGCAATGTTCCCTTTAGAGTTTGAAGTACAAGTACTTGGACAAGATTTGAACTAAAGAGTTAGTGTTAGGGTTAGGGGACTTTTTTTTCATAGTCAAGGTTTTGGGTTATGGCCATAATCTCACCTGATCTTAAGTGATGATACGGCCCATATTGGTAAACACGCTAAACCTGTGGATGGACTGGCTCGTAACTGCAACTGCCGGAACCCACCTATTAGTATTTGGTGGCAGATTTTAACTTGAGGGTGGTAGCTAACCAGACAGGCATTAAAAAAAGCTAACAGCATGCCATTTTCTCACGATGTTTCCCTTCACCGAAAGCTCAAGCTCATTGTAGGTTATTTGAACTCGGGACCTTTGACGCAGAATCCGTACACACTACCACTGAGCTATATCACCACCACCATACTGTCTTCGCAATGGTGTTCCTTCACTAAAACCTGCAACACCATAGTCGCACAACCTCTAAGTGTCATATGTACTTCGATACCAATGAAGAAAATATATTGTATCCATTTCCCATCTGCCTACCTATATACCGGTCGTTAAACCCGCAGGTTCTAATCAATCAAGAGCAAATCCCACATCCCTTTGTGCGGATCACGGATCAGGGATTACTACAAGACCCTGAGACATTGAAGACGTTGTTAATCATTGATATAATGGCATCGAAGATCTCCTATCTTAAAAGGGATACAATGTGCTAATTAAAACTGCTGATAATAACCTAAAAAAACTATATATTAATATATATATATTTTAATTATCAATAAAGTATGCTTTATGTTCGTTATACAAGCTGATTTTTTTATATATATGTATATATTTTATAGTTAAAGGCTTAGCGTTGTGGCCATAATCTCACCTGATCTTACGTGACGATACGGCCCAAGTTGGTAGACACGCTAAACATATGGAGGATCTGGCTCTCAAGTGCAGCTGCCGGAACACACTTATCGGTATTTGGCGGCAGACTTTTAACTTGAGGGTGGTAGCTAGCCAGGCGGGCATCAAAAAATGCCCTACTACCATGCTATAGTTTCCATGCTATGGTTTCCTCGCGATGTTTTCCTTCACCGAAAGCTCCAACGGTATGGATTCGAACACACATCCCTTGACGCGAAGTCGTACACACTACCACTGAGCTATCATCGCTTCACTTAGATGACGTGTGCTATTATTATATATGACTGGAATTTTGTTCATAATTTCTTTGCTTTCTTGCTAAATGTTGATACGCAATACTTTAACAGATTCTTTTTTTATAATTCTCGTCGCATTCAGGTCTGTTTATATCGTAGCCGGTCTCCGGTTGTATTCACCGTCGACCCTTTGCTCCTCTGTTAAATATTTAAGTAGATTTAGAATAAAAAGCTGCGATCGTGAAGAGTCGCGACTCACAATGGCGGCCGCTTTTTGTGTTACGCTTTCCACCCCGGCGACGTGTCGGGACCGCTCCGCGGAAAATTGTATTCCTTATTTATTTTTCTATGAACGGCGTCGTCACTTTCACGTCCTTTATACAGTTTCAACGTCTTTTGTTGTTTGACATTTTTTAACAAAGTATAATGCATCATCGCAAAAAGTACTTTTGTGAGTTTTCTCACACTTCCGGTCCGGAATAAGGTTTTAATAGGTACGTGTGGTCGAGTGTTTACGAGGTCCGAGTGTATCAGGAACGAACACGTGTGATGAAGAAATGGTATATGGAACAAGTCGGTGTATGTTCGTCAATCAAGAGGAATGTTGGAGGTCTATATCAGACAAGGTTCCGACCACCACAAACGAGGTTATAGATTCTCATTGACTGTAAACTTGTTTCACTTTGTTTTTGTAAACGCGTCTCTATGGAAGTTAAAAAGAACTACAATTATTTTTACTGAGTACTAACTGTGGCCTCGACTTCGTTCGCGTGGAACTAATTTTTATTTTTGCGCTGAACCCTATTTTTGTGTCTAAAATAAAAGTGATCTCAGTTCTTAAATACAACATCAGCTGTCTTCCAGTGAAAATCCCCTCAAAGTTGGTCCAGCTGTTTCAGAGATTAACTGGAACTAACTAGCAAACACAGATATACAAACGTTTTTTTTTATTTTAATAAAAATCGTATAAACTTATGCTTTTTTTTAAATGACCACAAATGTGCGTACTCGGTTTTGCCAGTGTCACATAAGTATAACGACAAACGACGTAGATGATAGCTAACAATTTTTTTTCTATAAACTATATCCAAACCGAGCTATCCACAAACAAACAGACAACTCAAACAATACATGCAAACTAAATATACAATCTATTTTTAAATTATAAATATACACATCAGAATGACACAAAAATCTGACAGTTTAATTTTATTAGTTCTAATAAAACCTGACAAGCATTCTACAGCTAAGCGATTATCCGTAACAAGAGTTAGTAGATGCAATGTTAATAGAACGGGGAATACCGAATGATAGCTCAGTGGTGATGTGTACGACTACGCGTCAAGAGACGTGAGTTTGAATATAACCACCTACAATGAGCTTGAGCTTTCGGTGAAGGAAAACATCGTGAGGAAACCATAGCATGGTGGTAGGGCTTTTTCTGATGCTCATCTGGCTAGCTAACACCCTCAAGTTGAAAATCTGCCGCCAAATAAACAATAGGTGTGTTCCGGCAGTGGCACTGAGAGCCAGTTCTTTCAGAGGTTTAGCGTGTCTACCAACTTAGGCCGATTCGTCACTTAAGATCATGTGAGATTATGGCCACACCGCTAAGCCTTAACTACAAAAAAAAAATAGAGGTAGGTAATACATCGTAAAGAGATAAACTGTTCCTAGAGCTATTAAAAAATATGTCGTCAGAGGATCCGTCATCTAAGCCACGTTCCGTATATACTTTCATATGCATTTAGTAAAAACTTTTATCTTGACAGTACAAATAGACACTTCAATTTTATTCATTAGTATAGATTGCTTGAAAGTGCGACCAGTGGTAGAAAAGTTAAAAGGGAACCGCTTGTCTTGGTTTGGACAAGATGAATAGAATGCGTTGATGTCAGTAACGGATATGAACGTCGAAGGACGGAAAGGGAGAGGAAGACCGAAAGAAAAGAAGGATAGAGTGTGTGAGAAATGAGATTGAAAAAAGTGACTGGATGTAGAGGTGGCAGCTGACAGAGAAATGTATGGAAAAACAAAACGTATTGCGCCGACCCCAAATAACTTGGGAATAGGAGACGATAATGATTATAGTGATGTATAGATTGTGTAAGCTTTTATCGACGTAGCATTTCCAGTATTTTGTATAAATACGAATAGGGTAACGAAAAAAAAAACAAACAGTAAAAATGTAATTAAAATTCACGAGTAAGGAATAGACCACGCCCGTCGTATATTAATTTGTCGAAGACATAAAACAACCACGTTAGAATTCCCTTCGTAATAAATAATAGGTGTGTTAATATATTATGGTTACCACGGCATAAACTGTATCGCTGTCAGTGTTTTGTAATTTTATCATTAAAGTTTATTACCTCAGGGGTCGGTTTATTGTGTGATTATTGTGTAATCGACAATGGGCAGTGTATTGTTCTGATATGAACTAGGTCATGATAACAAATATTGAACAAAACTATACTGAAAATGAATTTTGAAGCGATGACAGCTCAGAGGTAGTGTGTACGACTTCACGTCAAGGGACGTGAGTTCGAATCCAAGCACCTAAAATGAGCTTGAGCTTTCGGTGAAGGGAAACATCGTGAGGGAACCATAGCATGGTGATAGGGCTTTTTCAAAGCTGCACTTGAGAGCTAGTTCCTCCACAGGTTTAGCGTGTCTACCAACTTGGGTCGTATCGTCTCTTAAGATCAGGTGAGATTATGGCCATAATACTAAACCTTAAGTATAAAAAATAAAAATAAATAATAATAATTATAAATATTTCACAATATTATTTTCATGTGAAGGTGCGACATTAGAAACGATATAACATAGTTTTTTTTTTTTTTCGTGGGGCAATGCATCACTGCATCACTGCATGCATATTGGGAAGGTTATGTGGGTCCCGCCCGACGCTAGTCGCGGGGAATACCCAATACAACCCCACGGCCATTCGTCGGCTAAGTGGGGCGACGGAGCTTTGACTATAACATAGCAGAGGACAGAGTTGAACTCGGATTTTTTTAACTTTATCTATCTAAATATAATCGAACACAAAACACACATCGAACTATTACAACGGTCTGAGCTCGTTACTAGAAAAAAGCTAATGTTTAATTAAAAACAGTCATTTTAGTTGCAATAACTGATAAAAAATTGCGTTATTTTGCAATATACAGCTATATAGGTGAATTCGCAAAGTAAGATCTTATCTACATACAAAAATTCATCTAAATCGTTGGAGTTGTTTTGTATTAAATAATTGAGTAATTTTGTCATTTGGTATATTGTTATACGCAGGTATCGAATTACTAAAATTTTACAATATATTGAACTATACATCGAAGTAAAACTAATTTAAACGGATTTTATCGGACCGCACCGTGACCACGAAGGCTGAAAAGCTTTCGAAACGTCGGGATGAAAATTAATAAATGACCGCGATAAAATCCGTTTAAATTAGTTTTATTTCGATGAATAATATTCACGTAAACATAAGATATCATATTGAACTATATTTACCGAAGTGTCTATTGTTATGATAAATTTGCATAAGTAATCCACAGTACAAGGCGACGGTGGCGACTAATCGCGAATCTCGTCAGAGCAAACAACGGTCGGTGTTACAGTTCCCGAGCTCGATTTCCAAAGTAAACATTCATTCGATACAACTCGGCCACAGTTATGATAGAACAGTATGTAAACAATATATATATTATCACACGAAACGGAAGATAAAATATCTTTAGAAAATTATATACACACTTTGTGCTATAATAGAGCTCAAAAACGTATATCGTTTTAAACGGTAATAACTAATATTATGAGATGACATCTCTAGTAATATTATAAATGCGAAAGTGAGTTTATCTCTCTGTTACAATTTCACGACTAAACCACTGAATGTCATGATACACTTTTCGTATAGAGATACAGAGACCCTGGAATCGATCGTAGGCTACTTTTACTCGCGAATAACTTATAGGAAGCGGGGTAAAGGGAGGAATAAACTGTGTATGAAACTTTTTATTGCGTCATCCAATTGGTTTCACACTTTAAAGAATAATTGTTTATAATTTATTGGAACGAAATTTCTTATGTGTCGTTGCGAACGGGTACTTTAGCCGGCAAAAAATGTCCGTAACATCAGCGTAAGATTTTTATCTATAGTCTATGTATGATGGCTATACAGTGTCTAATGTATAGTCTACGTGATGACTGTTATTATTATATATCTTTATAAATCATCGTAAACAGAATAAAGGTGTCAAGACAATTTTGTAAAGTAGTTTTTATTTTTATCGATAAAAAAAATGTACACCCGAGTAATCATTTTCTTTACATCTCGAATAGAACTTGAAATTAGTATTTCTATAATAAGAAACTTCGTTCCTATCTAGTTCCTATCACCACTCGTTTTTTTTTTAATCTATATTATCGCGATCAGAGCCGCCAGTAAACGCTAGTTATGACATATTTTCATATAGGTGTATCTTTACTGTCGTGTTGGGTCGGGTGAATCCCGTGCAGATGCACCGTCTCGCACGGAGCCCACTGGGATTAACGTTAGACGGGAAGCACGCCGCGCCGCCCTAATCCCGCTCGAGGGCGCACACACTGGGATTACGTGTCTTTGTTACATTGATAGTTCGTGTCGTGACCGAGAATACGAGGTTTTCATTACCCATCATCCTTGGATAATGCTACGTCTCGTATCAACGTTAGCTGATGCCTGCATTTTTCTGTATGCGACAAATTTCAATCAATATGTTGGGTAAATTTTTAGACCCGCTGACGAGTGTGTGGATATCTCGTATGTACCTCGTCTTATATGCCACTACTGGGTTGTATACTGAATATTTGATTCATGAAGGCGTTACTTTGCTGAAAATCATTATTAAATGTTGAAGTGTATACTGAACGTCTAATTTTTTTTTAATAATTTATCGGTAAGCCAACGGTTCTCAATATATTTTGTTCGCAGCGCACGTATATAATGTTTTATTATCGTTTCGCGGCGCCATAATCCATCTAGCTAGTCGAAATAGATAGGTACGATAATACTTGTTATGTAGATAGGCACAACATTTAAAACATCTTCATTAAGAATCTAAACTGTTTATTTATATATACAAAAAAAAAAAAAACATTTTCCGAGCTTGTACGTAAGTATATAAATGATATTGCTTATTTTCTACCCGCCCACTTAAGGTCCACTTAAGTTTTCGGCGAATGGTAAAGCCTGGGAACCTGTGAGTTAAACGTTATAGCCACACTCTCACCTGATGTTAAGTGACGATATGACCCAATATGGTAGACACGTTAAGCCTAGCGGAGGGACTGGCTCTCAAGTGCAACTGCCGAAACCCACCTATAGGTATTTTGTGGCAGATTTCCAACTTTGGGGTGGTAGCTAGCCAGACTAGAAAAAGCCCTACCATCATGATACATAAAATTTTCCGGAATACTGTATAGTTGTCTAAATAAAAAAATATTTATACTTATATTTTTTAATAAAATATTTAATATATAAATATTATATTAAATATTTTATTGAATATAAATATAAATATGATTATAAATAAAATAATTAAACATTCTCAAATTGTAAAATGTAAAAAAAAAAACACGTCAAAAACGTATACATTTGAATATAGTATATAAGTAGTAAAAAAACACATTATGCAAATATTATTTCATTCATAAATACAAGTTTCATTCGCTTAATAATGATTCATTTAGAAATATTTATGTAAGCATCGGTGGTTCAGTGGTAGAATGCTCGCCTGCCACGCGGGCGGCCCGGGTTCGATTCCCGGCCGATGCAATACTTTTTGTTCTAATTTTCTATCGGTAATTCAATTTTTTAATATCTCTTTTACATATATACATTTTTGTGGATACTCTGTCTGTTACGACATATATTAATAAGTGCCTATTTAATAATAATAGCAAGAAGTATTATATTACATACAAGGCATATTCTTGGCTTTATCGAATGCCCGTATGATTAGCTATAAGGCTTTTAACGGAGTATTCGATAACTACCGCATTTTTTATAACGTGATGTTCATAATTAATTTACGGATTCCCTCATTGTAATAAGTAAATGCATTACCTAGGTTCAGGACAAGTTGAAAACCAGCCGCCGAATACCAATCGATAGTTGTGCTCCGGTAGCTTGTTACGAGGACAATTAAATTAAATTTTATTTAAGGTATTGTACTAAAGCGTATGGGAATGAAAGTCGAAAATGAGATAACTACATATATTACCGAAGGCTTCGTTACATAGATCTACAAAAATTACAACGTATGCAAATAAACCTGCTAAATCCGGGAGCAAAGCTCTGGTACAGGGTATGTTGTTCTACTGGGTTTTTTTTATAAATGTATATAGTTCAGGCTTAGCGTTATGGCCATAATCCTACCTGATCTTAAGTGACGATACGGCCCAAGCCGGTAGACACGCTAAGCCTGTGGACGAACTGGCTCTCGAGTGCAACTGCCGGAACCCACCTATTGGTATTTGGCGGCAGATTTTCAACTTGAGGGTGGTAACTATGCAGGCGGGCATCAGAATTAGCCCTACCTCCATGCTATGGTTTCCTCACGAATTTTTCCTTCACCGAAAGCTCTAACTCATTGTAGGCTCGAACTAACGTCCCTTGACACAAAGTCGTACACACTACCACTGAGCTATCATCGCTTCAGTGGGCACAATGAGGAGTCCTCGTTTGTTAATTCTCATAATTTACGACACCATGATGGTCGGTAGCTTCTCGAAATACATGATATATATACTGATAATAATGACGTAGATTGCAATTCTGTATGGCATTCTAAGACTCCAGTTTTGCTATGAACTTCGATACTAGAATTTTACTTTCATACGTCCTTTTATTTCGGAATCCTGATTTTGATTGACAAATCTAATTCTTTTGTCTATATTCTCGACATTCGAATCTTCGTTCCAAATACATAATTTAAAAACGTTCTTTTTAACCTTCTCAATGAATCCAGAAAACTCATGACATATACGCAAAACGCTTGTATCGAAAATATTCTATAAAATAATATGAGATTTGACAACAGAAATAGTAAATTAGCCAAAAACCCTCGGTTTCCTTTATGATATAAATTAGTAAATATAATACTGAAATGTTTTAATATTAAAAATATACAATAAATACTTTACTTGGATATAATAAATTTATTTAAATCCAATAATTAAAGTTGCACTTTAGAGCCAATCCCTCCACGAGGTTTACCTTTTCCACTGTCTTGGGCTACATTGTTAGCAAACATCACGTGAAATAGGGCCATAATGCTAAACCTAATCGATTAAAAACAGTAGACAATATCAAATAAAGTTGACAGTATTAAATGAAGTGCGCCAAAGAAACGGAATAAGATTTAAAGCGCGATGTCGGTCGCCCGTCTTCATTCGCCGCCCAAAGTCTACGGCGACCGCCCGCCCTCGCGCTTCCACGAACTCACTTAACGGGGTTACCTCGTAGTGCTTTATGCGTTTTAGATAATAAAACTGTGTTTCTCAATAAACAATATAAGGAACAGTTAACTGAAGAAATAATAAAAAAAAAATAACCAACACAGACTCTTCAACCCGAAATTAAGTGCTTTTATATAATCAAAACATTTCGTTAATTAAATCAAGATAATAGATTATAAAATTAATAGTCGATTGTAAAAAACACAAAGTGTTTATCGTTAACTCTTATGTTACACGGTGAATAATAATAACCGACACAGTTTATTTTTAACAGTTAAAAATAACCATTACCTAGTCGTTAACTCCACTTTGTTTATACAAGTCTGTCGGTATATAAACCGTTTATGATATTCCCTTTAAAAATATACCTTATTTTGAATGAGGTAAAGTTAAATTTTAGTATGTTTTGAAGACTGTATATTTATTACTTTTAGTACGGTGTTATTCATCAACAATAGATTTCGAAGCGACTGCTACTGTTAGAAACTGTTGACTTCGCCGGAGCTGTCAAAGAAAGGTCTCAGGTATGAAAATGAGTGTACTTTGGAGATGTAAATAAAGGAATTCAGTTTTTTTTTTCATAATAGTATTATTATATGTACATAGTTTATAGTATAGATGCGTCTGATATCGATTAGTACGACGTTATAAATTATTTGTTACAGTTATACATTTTTTTGTTTGTCTGTCTGTCCTACTTTGAAATAATGTTCAAAATATAACACAATGTAACTAGTATTCAAGATTATTAGAAACGATGCTTTTTACCGTTCTTTTGAAGGTAGACGACGAAAATTACAATTTTGTAGTAATTGAATTCTTTAACGGATTTTGATTCAATAACATAACATTTACAATACGTAACATCATATTTAATATTGAAAGCTGTGATTGAACTTTAATTTGTGTATGTAAAAATGTATATTTGTGTATTTGAAATCGCTTAGTTTTATAAATAATAACAATTTAACAAAGCTGCATTATAGTTTCTGCTATTATACGAAACATATTTCAATTCCGTGCGGACGAAGTCGCGTGCACTGCTAGTATCTGATAGAATTTTACTATAGAATATGGCGACTGAATACGTTTGTTTACTTCACTTACAGTCTGCTGTTAGCAGACTAGTGTTTGAACGTTGCATTGAATTATTCTATTACGTGGAATCCACAAATTTCCGTTCGACATTTTTCAATACGTTACGTTACGTAAATGAAACGCATTTTTAGATTTTCAAATAACCGATTTCCAACAAACGGATGTTATGAATGTATAAATGCCTTATTCATACATATTTCAAGGCTTCGATTCTATCTGATGTTTTAGTATCTGGAAATTGGATTTTTGAAGCATTTTCGATAGTTAAGTTTTAGCTTTACAGTGACAGTCTCATCTGGTGTTAAGTGACGATGTGGCCCAACGTAGCGGGCACATTAAGGTTAGTGGAGGTTCTGGCTCTTAAGTGCAACTGTCAGAGCACACGTAAACTTTGCTTTCATTTTGAAGTACGTCATTCTTTTTTTTTAATCTATTTTAGGTCGCATTCTAACAACTTCGGACATTAGCGACCACCGTAAACAATTAATTTTACAATATTCTTTTCGTTAAAGATAAACGTAATATCACAATTGAAATTAAATAAATTTATAAATATATACCATTTAAAAAAAATTAAGGTTTGCGTACATCCAACCTGGTTTAGGCATCCTTTTAAGTTTGTTTGGGTCTTTATACGAACATGTTGCTTTGTGAAAATATGTAAATTCTACAAGTAGATGGAACACAGTTAAATATTGTTCGCACTTGTTTTTGTTTCTATCAGTTTTAGTAATTAGCTGTATATGAGTAATGTTCGTATGTCCTCTTTTTATCTTTTTTTTTTTTGAGAGACAACTTGTCTAGCGCGTTGATGTAATTTGCGAACCAGTGAGACATAATTGTAACGTCTTCCCATTGATATATGCGTTGATGCACCAACAAAAGCTACTTTTATTAAGCTGCACCATCAGATTTTCCATGGAAAACTCTGAACGATACTGAACAACAATTGCTTCGGCACTCAACAACCATTAGAATTTTAATTAAAATTCAAAAAAAGGCAAAGTCTTTTTGTAACTTTAACATTCGTAAAGGGAATATTGAATTAAGGGTCTGATTAGAGCGAATGCAGACTAGACGCAGAGCCGCGCCGTACCCAGCCATGCATTTAAATTAGGCGTCCCAAAGTAACGCAGTTCGATATATTGCTAGCAACAGTTTTACCCAATTCTCATTTAGATTCCGCCGTACCATGGAATACAAATATATCGGAAGACCGCTCGATAGAAACTAATACTAATAAATTATCTACACAGGAACAGCTACGTAGATCATTTATATGTGTCTGAAGTGCGAGCGAGAGGTGTACCGGCAATCTCTCTATAATCTACTGAAAAGTCTTGGCTTGTGTAGGACTACAGTATGTTCTGTAATAGGACGCGCCTCTAAATCTGCGCTAGCAAGCTCCTACCTGATATATCAGGGCAGGAAGACAACCGAGAGTTGTTAAGGTAAGTGCATAGACGTGTCTGAAAGGGACTATATAAACCTACACTTGTATCACAAGCCTCGGAAATTATTAGGAATTTCCTTCTCTGCCATACGATGGACTTGGCACCAGCATGTAAATCCATAAATAGTTAAAAAAATAATTTCTCTCTCACCTGATGATTTCTTAGGTTTACGCGAATATTATTCATTGAAATAAAACTAATCTAAACGGATTTTATCGCGGTTATTTATTATTTATTTATTTATTTATTAATGTACCTTCATCTAATAGAAGATAGAAGATTTTACTGTTTTTTTATTTATTTTTTGTAATGTGGATAAAAATTTTTAATCGTCTTCTCAGATTTGCCTATATAGTATCAGAGGCTCGATTAATACAAACTAATAATACTTCCGCTGTGTCCCTACATACCTCCTTTTACTTGCCAAAGTTTGGGAACCTCTTTCCCATTGTCTGCAATAGTTGCTTTCTTTAGTTCTAGCTTTAATCTACCATTGTATATATATTATTTTATACTCAAGGTTTTAGCATTATTACCACCTGATCTTAAGTGGCGATACGGCCCAAGTTGGTAGACACACTAAGCCTGTGGAGAGTCTAGCTTTCGAGTGCAGCTGCCGGAACACACTTATTGGTATTTAGCGGCAGGTTTCCAACTTGAGGATGGTAACTAGTCATGCGGGCATTAGAAAAGCCCTACCACCATGCTATGGTTTCCTCACGATGTTTCCCTTCACCGAAATATCAAGCTTATTGTAGGTCGTTGGATTCGAACTCACGTCCCTCAACGCGAAGTCGTACACACTACTACTGAGCTATCATCGCTTATATACCGCGCGTTTGTTGAATTTGTGAGTATTCAATTAGGAAAATAACTCCTCGTTCTCTTTTTCAACATTATCTTATAAAATTTATATTGTCAAGTGTCATTGTGAAATGTTCTTTGAATGTCAAGTTGAATATTATTCGGAGATTGTTCCGTAATGGATTATTAACTTTGATGCTTGGGATTTTTTTAGTCTCACCTAATTATTCTGAGTTTAATTAAGTTTTATTTAAAACGCTTAAAGTGAGCTTTATTTGTTTACTTCTCAAAGGTTTCTTTTGTATTTAACGCTTTAGTCCTTTTTAAATATCTGTTAGAATGAATGATTTAAATATCACTCACAGCATCAAAGGTTATGGTTATCGCCCTTGACGAAAAAAAAAAAATATAGGTAAATTTTATTTTAAAAAAGCACACTTTCCTGACAAATATACAACTAGTAAATGGCGGCTATCTATTTAGATATTGATTGCAAATGTAATATATATTATAAATAATAGTCAAATAGGTACTATTCAGTATTTGATTACGATAATGTGTAAAATATTCGCTCGAGTCTTATCATTATAACATTTTATTATTAACACGCTATCTTGTATGTCTGTGCGGGTGGAATTTTGTAACTGACTTTAAACTAACTTCCCGGTGAGCTAGGTACTTGAAATTTGAACCATACCCCGGAAGTGGATGGAAATGTAAAAAATAAATGATTTGGTTGTTTCGTCAGTAAAGAATTTGTAATTGACTTATAACTAACTTCTTGTCCAGCCATATAGTTGAATATAGCCCAAATGTTATTCACAGATGAACAGAACGTATCATAATTTCTTTTAACATAACCCTAAAAAGCAGAAAAGTATGAAGTGATCAGCGTGAGTTCGAATCCAATCACCTACAATGAGCTTGAGCTTTCAGTGAAGGAAAACATCGTGAGGAAACCATAGAATGGTGGTAGGACTTTTTCTGATGCCTGTCTGGGTAACTACCACCCTCAAGTTGAAACAATGCCGCCAAAATACCAATAGGTGTATTCAGGCAATTGCACTTGGGAGCCAGTACCTCCAATTGTTTAGCGTGTCTACATACTTGAGTCGTATCGTCGCTTAATATCAGGTGAGATTATGGCCTTAACACTAAGCCTTAACTAGAAATTAATAATAAAACAAAAGAATAATATACCATATTATTTTAATGGACGAAAAAGTACAAAATAAAAGATTGGCTTCCAATCTTTTTTTCATCTTTAACCGAATCGTTTTCTTCAATTAGTTTCGTTGTTGTAATATTCCTGACTCGATGAATAGATAAATTCCAATTAAATAAGCACCAGAAACATTACTCCGAATATTATGTGGTTTATTTAATGCAGAACTGATTATCACTTTCTATCTTCTTAAATTACTATCCAGGCATATGTCACAGTTGTCATACGACTTTACATGGGGAAAGATCACAGGGAATAAAATCTTACAAAATACGAAATTCACGGAATGAATCATACATCAATGGTTCGATTAAAGGGAGTGCACACGGACGCGTCAAACGCTACGAATTTAAATTGCATCGACAATCCGGCCTGAAGCTATCCGGTGTGAATTATTACTGCGTGTAAAACGGACATGCTAGCTTTGATGCCATATATTATGTACAATCTATGCTATATGTGGAACTTTAACTGACCTAAATCTATATAAACATAAATAGTTTTCGAACCTTTTAATTCGGGTTAAAGGTAGGTACTTCGTTATCGATAAGCCGGCCGAAATATAGTATTTTCTATTTATATCTTTCTATGCCCGTTTTACATCCTTCACTCTGAATCTATTAAATACTATATATTAATATACCTATAGGATACTTTTGTCCCATAAAAATAATTAGTTCTTCCAAATATGGCGTAAAATAAAATATACTAAATGTAAATTTTGAATGATTTTATATCGAGAACAAGTTTTATCGAGCAACGTCAGATAATGGAGAAAAGTAAACATAGTTCAAATTTCATCTCAGTGCATGTGTTTCTTCTTATTGATAATTGATTAATTTGTTATTATTTTTCAATACCTATTGTGTGATACCTAACCTTTATTGTTTCATCGTTTGTGAACTTTCTGACTTTCTAAATATTTTTCTGATATTCTAAACGCGCTCCACAAACTGTCAGTCACTGACTACTATAAAACGAGTGTGACAATGTTATCACAATAATATGCAGTCAACAAAGTTGAAAAATAGGTCCTAAAATTATATTAGACATAGTTTAAATGTCTCTAACAAAGTCGCGAGGACAATTACTTGAAAACGATGTCGTCTTTCTTTATCAGTAGCTGGCAATACTTCAAAATGAAAATGTCGTTCTGTTCTCACACTGGTTGGTAAGTCACACTGAAGTATGGAACATATTAGTCTGACGCTATAATCAATTATTATTTTAATTAGAAGGCAGCGTTACAAGAATACGAATGAATAAATACATCGTAAAATAACGGAGTGTATTTAGACCTCATGAACACAATATTACTGTATTATAAACTGAAAGAATACAATATTTTATCTGATTATGAAACTTCTTATGGGGAGGACTGTGAAATTCAGATCCGGTATATTTTTGTGTGAACCTCGTCAGTGTAAAGTGGGCTTGAGGCGACTATGGGAGTGAGAGCAATACCGTGATGTTTCAAGTCCACCGTGCACTCTCAAGCACACACCATTTTTTATACATATATGTAGCGATATAAGCGATGATAGCTCAGTGGTAGTGTGTACGACTTCGCGTCAAGGGACGTGTTTTCGAATCCACCTACAATGAGCTTGAGCCTTCGGTAAAGGAAAACATCGTGAGGAAACCATAGCATAGCACGCTGAACCTGTGGAGGGGCTGGCTCTCAATTGCACCTAACGGAATATACCTATAGGTAATTGGTGGCAGATTTTCAACTTGAGGGTGGTAACTAGTCAGGCGGACGTTATAAAAAAACTTACCACCATGTTGTGGTTTCATCACAATGCTTTGCTTCACCGAAAGCTCAAGTCATTGTAAGTGGATTCAGAATATTTCCATATGACTCGTTACCTACTGTAAATGCTTTCATCTTGTGCTACTAAGCGATCCATTGTTATTCTCGGTACGTACATATCTAACGAACGGCCGGCGGGAGTCGTTCATGTGTGACCGCACCTTAATCGATTGTGGTTTAACAAGTTATATATTAAATGCTTTCTTTGAATACTATGGCTTATATTTTACGTTAAAGCTTAGTTAATTTCTCATACTAACTGTCCGCGTCAGATGTTATCGGTCCTTTGCAACAATTAATTAGTAGAACAGTATGGCATGTATCGTGTTCAAGAATAGAATAAATGTATTCTCCATGAAAAATTATCATATAAGTGTCTATTGTCATGGATACTGGTACGAAACGGCGTTACAATTGAATGAAGACATTTATACAAACATATTTTTTTATATCCCTACGATGTGAATGTAATATTGTTTGTTACGCTTTCACGCGAAAATTACTTAACCATTCATCATGAAACTTTGTACACACATTTTTCGAGGATTTAGAAGTAACATAAGATACTGTTTTTTGTAATAAAAAATTTTCTTTTACGAAAGATAAAACAATTGTTTGTCAACAATCTCAAAGTGTAGCTAATTTAAAACCATCTAGCAATCCAATGTATAGGTGATACGAAATTCACCGGAATAGCTAGTACTTGTATAAATGTAAAATGTGAAATCCGCAGCCAATGTTTAGCCATATTACCAGAACAGAGAAAATTGCATTAAAATCTATTAAGAAAATTGTTCACTACAAAATATTGAATTTTATTCTTAAATGTATTTTACTAGATGACATGAAAATCAATAACACTTACTATGACTATGTTAATTCCATTAAATTGTATCTAGTAATTTGAAAGCGACGCTCGTACAACTAGGCAATATACGGAAATATGAAATCGTGTTTATTTTAAGCTCTTTACAGCTTTATGATATGTATACCTAATGATTTTATTAAATTCTTTCCGCTTTCACAGCTTTCTATAGTACCTAGCTTTTAAGCTTCAGAAGAGAAATGGGAAAATTGATAACATTAAAACTTATAAAATATTATATTGGATATATGTATCGAAACTTTGGAAAGCGGGAAGAAATAGCCGCAAAACTAATTCGGTCGAATAAAGATTCCTCGCGCGGCGCAATCACTGGCATTGTGCTCGCGGAACCCCGACGCAATTAAATTACGGCGTCGGGTTCCGCACGTACATTGAATGTGCGGCTTGCTGACCGCTGTATCGGGATAAACAGAAGCGAAAGTTTGTTTGAAACATATAACTTAAATTATTATGTTCCTATACTGACAAAATCTTACTATTCTTAGTAATATTATATAACTGCAAATGAGAATTCGTTTGTTACGCTTTCAAGCTTAAACACTGTAACGATTATAGTGAATTTCAGTACAGAGATAGATGGAAAATGTAGACAATGACATGCTTCTTTATCTCGTGAAAAACTTATCGGAAGAGAGTAATAAACTTTTTTTGCGCCAACCGTTTTGTTTGACGAAATAAACATTAACGCGATTGAAGCCGCAAGTAAATGCTAGTCAAATATAATTTTACAATGACTCTATATAAATCTTGGGGGATTATACTTTCTATTTGTGGTAAACATAGTTTAATAAACAACGAATACCATTGAGAGGTAAATAATTCCTCAAAGTATCGCCACTGTCGTATCGGCATTTAAAGTTGTAAATGTTACTTGACAAGTTTATGATCATACGTACGGTGTCTATTTTTCGACCTGACTTACGCTGATAGCCTTAAGGGCTTTGACAGCTTCATCGAACTTTCTGGGGCGAATGCTGAGGGTACTCTGTCCCGAGGCAGCGGACGCAAGATTGCCGGAATAGCTGAACCTCGGCTTAGACTACTGCCGGAAAAAGCGTAGGGTGTCCATAACACTATCAAGTACAGATCCCTACCACATCGCTAGATTGCTGGAAATACGAGTACACCAGCTGATCCCCACATAAGTACACCTATTTTACTGTGACAGATTTTATTACGGCTGTAACCAGTGCCAGAACTCGGAAGTAATAAAATTGTCTTCCTACGCGGTATTCCCAAACCTTCAACCCATTTTTTAGTACACAAAATCTAAGTACAAATGAAAAGACTGTAGAATACTGATACCTCCATCTGTTAATAAGTTAAACTTGTTTATTATGTTATGTTCGCTTGAAGTACTCTAAGTTATAGAGTTTTATTTTAACATGACACAGCCAAATGCAAATCGTATTTCGTTAATGGTAGCGTTGGTCGAACGCGACATTTTGTTCATCGGGATTGGCATCACTATAGATGGGTTAAGATTATCATCATATTGGTACGATAGATATATTGAATTTCTGAACGAGCTAGTGTATATTCAACTATTTCACAAGCCGGTCTGACGTATCAACTTCTCGATAGTCACTGATTAATACCCTAATATTGTACTGTTCCTATGTTTAGACGTGAGTTCGAATCCAACCACCAGCAATGAGCTTGAGCTTGAGAGGAAGAAAAACATCGTGAGAAAACCACAGCAGGGTGGTAGGGCGTTTTCTAATGCCCGCCTAGCTTTCAGCAGTCACACTTGAGAGCCAGTCCCTCCAATAAAGATCGGCAACGCATCTGCGATTTCCCCGTTGTTGTGGGTGTTCATGGGTAGCGGTGGTCAATTACTATTATGTGACACGCTTGCTCGTTTGTCCCTTATTGCATAAAAAACACATTGTTTGGTAAAATGTGTAAAATAGGTTTTGAAATAAAATTCATAATTGTACAAAGAACTATTTTTTTTTAGTTCTCAATGTTCTCGTAATCACAGTTAGCGTACTGTTCCGTCTGACACGGTGGCAGCTCGTGAGTTGATTCGTCGGTATTTATTGGATATCTGTTGGCTCGCAACGCGTGTTTGAGAACATTAACGCGATATGTTTTACAACTTGATTTCATCCGTCAAACAACCGTTTGCACAATAATAAATAAGTTAGAGTACTGTTCATTACTTTAAACGATGTGTACCCAACTATATAGTTACGATACGAGCACCGATGCTCGAAGCGATGATAGCTCAGTGGTAGTGTGTACGACTTCCCGTCAAGGGACGTGAGTTCGAATCCAACGTTCTACAACGAGCTTGAGCTTTCGTTGAAGGAAAACATCGTGAGGAAACCATAGTATGGTGGCAGGGCTTTTTCTAATGCCTGCTTGGCTGGCAACCTCCCTCAAGTTGAAAACCTGCCGCCAAATACCAATACGTGTGTTCCGGCAATTGCACTTGAGACCAAGTTCCTACAAAGGTTTAGCGTGTCTACCAACTAGGGCCGTATCGTCATTTAAGATCTGGTGAGATTATGGCCATAAAACCATTACCTATAAAAAAATGGTAGTATAAATAATTTTTCTATCCCACCCGACGATTCATTTGCTGTCGTAATGAAAAATACATCATAATACACACCAAGAATCCGACTATCAAATACAAAAATATATTTTCAAAACCGTAGTTTCGAAGAACGTCTTTAAACCCACGAACAAAATACTCTCCAGCGTTTTATTCCTAATAGATTAGTTCAGATAAGAATAACTTGAGAGGAAAGTGAAAAATAAGGTTTTCGGCTACCTCGAGTTTGCCTTAGATTTTATCCGGTTATGATTAATGATACTTGTCGAGGGCAGATGCTCGCGACACTCGGCTGACTGAGCTGATGCCGTTGCGGTATCGGGGGCGTTTGATTGATTAACCTTCGGGGATCGATTGTTCGCGCTGTGTTGCTATCACCAAATACTAATTACCACTAGTGGAATGTTACCATAATCATAAGAAAATTTGGTATGAATAAGAGGAGTGCTATTTTTTTTATTAATAATAGGAAAGTTTTTCTACAGCTCTGTAGAAGAAACTAAAAAATCGGTGGATGGGAAGAAAGGACTGAATTGTTTTGAGGAACACACCATTGAAATAAATAAGAAAATAATGTATAACGTTTTTATAACGGACTAAGTGGAAAATAAAAGGTTGGAAACGAAAAACACGGGTCGCATATTGATAACTATGTAATTAATGCATGCGCCACAATTTAGCGATATAAGCGATGACAACTCAGTGGTAGTGTGTACGACTTCACGTCAAGAGACGTGAATTCGAATCCACCTACAATGAGCTTGAGCTTTCGGCAAAGGAAAACATCGTGAAGAAACCATAGCATACCACGCTAAACCTGTGAAGGAACTGGCTCTCAAATGCAACTGCCGGAACATACGTATTGGTATTTGGCGGCAGATTTCTAACTTGAGGGTGGTTGCTAGTCTGGCGGGCATCAGAATAAGCCCTCCCGCCATGCTATGGATTCCTCACAATGTTTTCCTTCATCGAAAGCTCAAGCTCATTGTAGGTGGAGTGGATTCGAACTCACGTTCCTTGACGCAAAGTTGAACTTGGGCCGTATCGTTACTTAAGATCAGGTGAGATTATAGCCTCTATAACGCTAAACCTCAACTATAAAACAAAGAAAGAATACAATAACTCAGCTGACTAGGAAGTGAAACTTCTTATGGCAGGACTCTGAAAATCTGATTGAAAATAGCTACTAAACAAAAAATATAGATATTACTATCAGAGGAGAATCAGATATCGTCTTTACCCATTTTTATAAATATCTTCTTTCAATAAAATCAAATCAAAAATCTTTATTCAATTTAGGCCCTAAGAAGGCGCTTATGAACGTCAAAACTACTACCGGTTCGGAAAGTAACGCAGTCATCGATAAAAACCGGCAAGAAACTTTCTCTTTTCTTTTCTTATCTTTATATAATAGTTTAATTTGTTACAGTAGTTATTAGCGGATGTACAGAGAGGGTTGTCAATTCCAGTCATCACGATCGCTCACATATTGATCCACCCTATAATAGCCTTTTGACATCAAAACCCGTTTGACATGGTTCTTGAACCTACTGTCCGGCAATTCAGTACTCTGCTTTGGAACTTTATTATAAAACTTGACACTATTACCTAAAAAAACTGTTACTTGTCTTACTCAGTCTATATCAGGGAGTGACTAGTTTGTCGCGATTTCTAGTATTCAAATTATTGCGGTCAAATTATAAAAAGATTACCCAGACACTGAAGTTGGAACCGAGGCTGCTGCTCGGGGTGAACCGGAAGTACTAGGGTATCATCACACGCGAAGGCTCTTTTCATGCAACAGGAAAATATATAAATAAAACATAAACAAATAATCAATACATATTAAAAAAGATATTAAAGTTCTTTGACTGTGTTTTTTTAATCTAATCATTACACCTTCGAATTCTTTATACAGAAACTCGAATGTCCTTTCCCTGAATCGAATCCATGTTCCAACAAGCTTAATTTTCACTGAAGTTCAATAGAGGGCTCTTACAATATTGCTTCATTTGCGAACTCCCCCATTACACCCAGCGTCTCGCAATTTCCGCTTCCCTATCTTCAGCAGCGGGGCTATTTCTTTTCCGTTTCCGGCGCCGAAATAATCGGCTTACGAGATTAAAGGCAAATATACAAAAATTGCTTCAAGTGGCCCGTTGTAGTGTACCTTAACATTACGGCCTTTGGGTAGTAGTAAGGGTATAAGTAGAGACTGTTAAACCTGGTGTGGTCCTCTGTACGTTTGTACATATGATTATCACCTTAATTAATGAATCATTAACATGTCAAAAAGGTATTATAGGATGGATGGATAGATGGATCATAATAATCAATGAACTATGATAATGTCTGGAACTAACATACCTCTCTGTGCATCCGCTAAAAACGAATTTCCTGGTTTATTAAAAAAAAAGTATTTTAAAAAGATGCTTTATGCTTCTCAATGACCGTGTTATTTTTCCGAACCCGCGTTAATTATGGCGTTCATAAGCGACTTTTCAGGGCCTAAATTTAAGTAGTTTAATTTAAATAAATCAAACACTATAAAGCGTCTGAGTCCATGTACGAAACTAAAAAGTTCCGATTTCAATAGTCACCAAGTTAAATTTGATTTTCTAATTCCAATTATAATTAGAAATTTATCACTAACTGTAGCAGTGAAGGAAAACATCATGAATAAGTCTGCAATACTGATCCCTTACATACGATACAACTTTGTTTTTTTTTTACTATATTAGCTTTTAAACGCGACTCTGCTCGTGTCGACATTGATAAAATTATAAACAATTATTCTCTAAAGCTAAAATCGGATGATGAATTAAAAAGTTTCATACAAAGTTTATTCCGCTCTTTAACCCACTTTTTATATGATTTTTTGCGAGAAAAAGTAGCCTATCTTCATCTCCAGAGTTCCATCTATGTGTATATCAAAATTCATCGTAATCGATTCAGCGGTTTAGGCGTGAAAGCGTAACAGACGAACTCATTAATATTTGTAATATTAGGAAGAAGTAAGTATAGGTCAAAGATTATGATGACGGTAGACCAAATACCTAAAACGAAATTATTTCTTGAATTACAGTAGGCGATGAACACTGATAGATTTTCATTTTGTTCCCGAAGAGTTTTTCAATTACTTATGTTAAATATACAGACGCTTATGACCACATTTTCAAAGCGTTACTGACAAACAAACATACAATTGCCCGCTAACAGGTATGGAATTCCTTTCAGACTGGTATTTAACTTTCATTGATATGTTATGAATCGTTTGCTGACAAATTTTCTATTGGTCACTCGCGTATTTTTAATTACTCGCTGATATATATTTATTATATAATATAGTATATATTATTATTATATAATATATTCAGTTTCACTTTCAATAACTCGCTAATATAATTAAATCGCTCGTGAATACATTTGTATTTGTTCAATACTATATTTTCAAGTATTCCCTGGTATATATTGAACATGTTAATAGTTTTTTTTCTATTACTTTCTTATGTTATATGTAAGATCACGACTTCGTGCAGTATTTTTTTTTTTTTTTTGCCCGTTTTTATATATTTTTTATCAACACAGCTTCGCTGCTATTGGTGGTAGCGTGATGTTAAATAGCCTTAAGCCTTTTTCTATGATTTATCCCTATCGAATATTTGTAATCTGACGAGTAGATATTAAGACTAGCGCGTTCAAACAAACATTTTCGTCGTACAATATTTATATAAATATTTACAGATAGCTAACAAAGTGAGTAGCGAAATTTGTCGGCCGTTACTTTTCAAGTTTTTCTGTCCCCGATAACTGAAATCAATAACTTGGTATGACGCGTAATAAAAAATATACATATACGACTAATTTTATTGTCAATTTCTATAGTGATTTTATTTGCGCGTTGTATTTTGCTTCGTGATTGATTTCGGGAAGCCGTTAGGTATTAGCTGGCTGGAATTGTGTGTAGTTAAAATAACAAGTGACTCAGGCACCCACACGCATTCGTAATGTACACGAACATATTGGAATCGTGGAACAATGACAGAAATGGCCGAACGGAAACCGGATTAATCCAGTTATCGGCTGTTAATAATAGTGTCCCCTATAATCCCTGGTGACGGATGACAGCCACACCCTCGCTGCCCACCCCTTTTTAATTGGCGGCGTTCGTGTACGCCTGTCAGTCATGGAGAATTTTCGATTTATATTATAATAAGGCGCTTTCGGTGTATAGTTGATGGACCTTCAATAAGATCGATGCGTTCAATGCATTTCTCATCTGTGGTAGATTTATATTGCTTGTCGATATAACTTTCACCCCGCTTGAGGTTTTAAGGGGTGCTGCTCACTGGACCGCTTTCAGCCTGAAATTTATAATCTGTATTTTTACATCTGAGACCTTTTTTAATTTGTTGTTATATTTATTTATTTATTTATTTACTCATTCGAAATCCAACAGCGTACATATACATAGGTAACGTACATATTTAAAAAACACATAAGGCCATAACAGGATTTTACAAATATTAATAGTATATACACTATATAATGCAATGTGGCAAATGAATATAAATGAAATAAAACCCAAAATGAGAACAAAAAGAAAAGTTGTACAGTATTCATTATAAAATAATCGTGGCGCGTGATGTGTGCGTGCGTGTGTATATGTGCGAGCGTGAGCGTGTGTGTGTGGTTGGTGTGTGTGGTGTGTGTGTTAGTGAGTGTGAGTATGTCTTTGCATGTGAAATGTATGTTTATAGTCTAGAGTTCGTTATGGATGTTTATGAGTTCGTTTCTAAATAATTTTCTGCTATACTGGATTTGGACTGCTATATTTAGTATGTTATACGTAATTTTTACCCCTTATTCTGTTATTTTGTAAACATAAAAAGTTGTGTTTAATGTTACAGGTTAAACAGATGTGAAAAAATTTATAAAAGCTAGAACTCATTACAGGCCGCCATAATTTGAATACTAGAAATCGCGACAAACTAGTCACTCCCTAATATAGACTGAGTAAGACAAGTAACAGTTTTTTAGGTGATAGTGTCAAGTTTTATAATAAAGTCCCAAAGCACATTACCGAATTGCCGGACAGTAGGTTCAAGAACCATGTCAAACGTGTTTTGATTTCATAGGGTGGATCAATATGTGAGCGATCGTAATGTCTCGAATTAACACCCCTCTCTGTACACCCGCTAATAACTACTATAACACATTAAATTATTGTATATAAGGATAAGAATAAGACTTTAAAAAAAAGATGCAGATCAAGTTTCTTGCCGGTTCTTCTCGATGACTGCGTTACTTTCCGAACCGGTAGTAGTTTTGACGTTCATAAGCGCCTTCTTAGGTCCTAAATTGAATAAAGATTTTTGATTTGATTTGATTACTGAAATGTGTTGTGTTTCTTTATTTTAGATAGCAATAAATAACAAAACTATTGCTGAGATAATTCTGTACATCATAATTTTATTATAATTTAATTGTGTTTTGCAGCAAATATAAAGGCCAATATATATTTTATTAATTTTGCATATTTTGTCTATCTCCTTGTAGGCGCATCAGCATAAAACTTACAGATATTTTTGATATAATTCGTCGTGGTGATAACTGAAGTTAATACTTATCAACATAAATAATACTTTTTATATCACATAAAGAAAAGGTTCCTCCGAAGTAAAACATTAAATTCTAACATTATATCTGGTGCGTAATATACCACGTTTTTGTAGTAAGGTGACGAGTAAGTAATTAGAGAGGACAACCTAATTACAATGGGTTAATAGGCGGATGGCCGGTGTTAATCGATGCCGAATAATCTTGGGCTGGATTATTACTTTTATAATATACTTTCTCTACAAACACAGAGCCACCATCTATTAGTTACCGATAGGTATGTTCCGGAAGCTGCATGTAAGAGCCAGTTCCCCCACAGGTTTAGCGTGTCTACCAACTTGGGCCGTATCGTCACTTAAGATCAGGTAAGATTATGGCCATAATGCTACAACCTTAACTATAAAAAAATGAATCCTAACCTTCTTTGCTATTTATTTATTGCAACTGCAGCGTCTCTTTAAAATCAGTTGGAATTACTGACGATACATTAATTCTATTATAAAAGAAAGTTTAAAAATGCGAAGATAAATCAAATTTAAACATATGCTCAGGTTATATATTAAGAATAAGTTCGTCATTATGATGCATAATGTGCCATATCCAGTCCACCACAGTTGTGGACTCATCGGTGTAGAGTCATAGAATGTATTCTAAGCGAACGTATGAGATATGGGATCAACGCTTCTGGTTCATTCCATTTTGGTTTTTATAATCATTTGTGATCTGACCATGTCTCCGAAACTACTACGGAATGATACAAAATTATTATAAAACATTGTTAAATATATTTACTAATGTATCTATGTGATTTTTTGTTATATGACGTTGGTGTATGACGATGTAGTCGCGTCTACTACTAAATCTGCAATAAATATATATATATATATATATATATATATATATATTATATTTAAGGCTTAGCATTATGAACATAGTCTCACCTGATCTTAAGTGACGATACGGCCCAAGTTGGTAGACACGCTAAACCTGTGGAGAAACTGGCTCTCAAGTGCAACTGCCGGAACGCACCTATTGGTATTTGGCGGCAGATTTTCAACTTGAGGGTGGTTGCTAGCCAGGCGGGCATCAGAAAAAGCCCTACCACCATGCTATGGTTTCCTCACGGCGTTTTCCTTCACCGAAAGCTCAAGCTGATTGTAGGTGGTAGGTTGGTAGGAACTCGCGTCCCTTGACGCAAATTCGTACACACTACCACTGAGCTATCATCGCTTCAAAAATTAAAACTTTATCCGGAAATTCTCGAGAAGGTTTTATAGGTGAATTTTCCTTTTCTTTCGACAAATACTTACTGTGAGTGTATAATAAGAAAGTATCCGGGTCTCGGCAGTACATTAAGATGGCTTTTACATAGGCGGCGGTTATTAATGTCGGTTCCGAACGAGACTGAGTGAAAACCAATGGCCCGCGAGGGATCCCACCTTCTCTCCTGAAAAGTATCCTTATCCGACTAGTTTTCCTTTCGGTTTCTATACAATGACCGGAAGTTTTATGTGAAACTAACTGAGCCCGTGACTCCATTCACGTGTTTTGTGTATTAATGGAATCTATTTTTTAAGAGGACTGAAGCGATGATACCTCAGTTTGGTATTGTGTACGGACGCCGCGTCAAGGGGCGTTAATTCAAATCCACTGATAATGAGCTTGAGCTTTCGGTGAAGGGAACATCGTGAGGAAACTATAGCATGGTGGTAGGGCTTTTTGTAATGCCCGCCTGGCTGGCTACTGCCCTCAAGTTGAAAATCTGCCGCCAAATACCTATAGAAGTGTTCTAACAGTTGCACTTGGGAGCCAGTTCCTCCATAGGTTTAGCGTTTTTACCAACTTGGGCCGTAGCGTAACTTAAAATCAGGTGAGATTATGGCCAAAACACTAAACATTAACTATAAAAAAAAATGACGACGTGGTATTATTATGTCTTTTAATATATATACTAGATCCTACGTGCGGCTTAACTCGTGTTAATATTAACTTTGTCGGAAAAATCGGAGATAAGTTTCATACAAATTTTATCCCGATTTACTTTTCATAATATTAGTAAGGATAAGGGCTAAAGCTCCATCATATGCAAATGGTGTACAAAAAAAAACACTTGTTACGAACATTTTCTTCTACAATTTCAGCGGTATGTACTCTCCTGATATATTTTTTTAATATTATTATAAACCAGTCTGCGGACTCTGAGTCCGCACCTTTTTAAGGGTAAGCATGATTTAGTAGTCGTTAAAAATAGCTTTACAACAGTAACTAGGCATTATACTAAAAACTAAAAAGTGAGATAATTTTTCACTTATGGAACTATTACAATTTGTTACTTATTTCTATAATTGCTTTGTGATTGAGGTTTGGGCAATTATAGCTTGTGTGACCCTTTGGTCACCGTGTTTTATGGATATCTTGAGGTTGTAGTCTACAATGTCCTTCGCCGGGACGCTCACCGCTCGACGAACCCGCCGCGTCCTCCTTCCGCAGACGCCTGAGCCCAGGTTCGATCCTCCGGACAGGAGCCCTCGAGTGACTCTGCTCGCGCGATACAGTGACACTCTACATTACTGAGAGTACACCATCACACCGCATACCATTCGTGCACACTCACACGTTAAGTACACGGTTCTGAAAGGGACTACCCTCGCGTCCCTTGAGCTGCTTACCTGATAAGGTCGTAGTTAGTATCACTAATTTATTAATACAGAAACTGTTGGTTAGTCAGGATCATGAATCTTTTTTCATTTACCGGCAGCAGCCCTAGCCGAGGTTCGGCCGTCTTGGCAACCTTGTGCCTGCTGCCTCGGGGCTGAGTGCCCTCAGTACTCGCCCCCAAAAGTTCGGTGAAGCTGTCAAAGTCAAAAAAATACCGCTCGACGAATGAAGCGGCCTATTGCGTCATCGGCCACGTCGCTATAGTCTCCTGATGTTAAGTGATGATACGGCCTAAAATTGTGAACACGCTAAGCTCGAGTTGGCTTAGTCCGCTGGTCCACAAGTGCAACTGCCGGAACACACCCATTAGGTAATCGGAGGTACATTTTCAACTTTAGACATTAGAAAAAATTTACTACCATACTATTTAGCTTAATTTTTTTTCAAGGCACTGATACAGATTTGAGATCAAATACAAAAGCAACTTAATTCTAGATATCATTTTAAATCCCATACCCTATTACATTAGTGCACAACTTACACAATTAGGAACATGAACAGAATACAGATTACATAAATTGTAATATTTTTTACACAAATTATAATACTTTAAAGCATTTTGAACGTAAATGGACACAAAACAAAAATCCTAGTCAAAATTGGAGATGTAATGGGTTAGTATGTAGTAACATTATAATCTACTAAGAGCTTGAAATTATCATTATTTTCTTATATACAAAAGCAGGCTTTGATGAAATTAGGTGAGTAAATTGGTAGATATAATAAAACAATAGAATTGCGTCTCGTCGACGCGTCGCGTCGCGTCGTCTGCCGCGCTTATCTTCAAGGTTCTATGGAAACACTAAATGGGAAATCATTTCGAATCTCCCTCCATTCCTTTATCTGCTCGCCTCTTTGGAAACATTATTTTTTATGGAGATATATTGGAATTCAATATTTTAGATGAAGGCAGAGATAATGTCCTTTTAAAATATTTTTTGTCATTATCTCGAATCCATTTTATGATATTGAATATTTCAGTTGAAACTTACTAAATAAATGTTTACCAAGAGCGTCCAATAGGAATCCTGTTTATCATTTTAAGGGTCTAGATATTCATTGCGATTGTGTTTTTAAATACAATTCAGACAACATTAATTATAACAACAAAAAAAATATTCACAATACAACATGTTCTTAAACAATGACGTTGTATCACGCTGAGTCTATAGAAAGGACTGGATTTCAATTAGCACTACCTTAATACACATTCAAGTGTAAGTTTGGTGTCAAGTGTAAATGGAATTATGAACACTATTGTATATTATGAACTATATTGTACTACCAAAAAAAAAAAAAGTTCTCAGATCCTATCCGAGGTGGTTAGGAGGCTTAATAATAATTAAAGAAAAATGTATTTAAGTTAATATTAAATATATTAAATGTATACTTCGGTTGTCATTTAAAATGCTTACATTTTAGATTAAGGTAAACAATAATTTCCAAAAAAATAATGTAAGGAATTTTGAATAAAATCAGTAATAAATACAAGCAAACAAAAGGTTCTGACTTAGAGTCTGCTGAGGGAGGAAAAAATACACAGTCAAGTGCTTGGTGACAAATTAAGACAAGCTATTTAAGTAGATAATGGTGGCTACTCGAATGGGTGTTAGAAAATACCTTTCCACTACGTCATGGTTTCCCTGATAAAAAATACACAAATGTCTTCATTTATTATTTTATCATTTTTGGACACATTAAAACATATAATTATATATAACAAATGATTTGGATAACAGAAAAGACGGCCTTATTGCTGATAGCAATCTTTTCCAGGTAACCTTTGTATCGATAAGTTCCATGGGGTACAATCAAGGGTATTTTGGGTGTATAACTAAAATTCAACATAATAACATAAATTATAGTATTCGAACTTGTATTGTTGATGCAGTGTGCGGACACGCTAGCACTCAGCCATTAATCAATTCAACTTTGGAAAGTCAATTAAAAATTAGTATGACAACGTTCCTAATTTTAAATAAAAAAAAGGAAAGACAATAAAGGAAATCGCAAGTCCGTTGAAAATATCGGAAAATCATTGAGTACTCGATAAAAGTAAAAAGTATCCGGACGAAGGGTAGTTGACCTTTTTTATCTCTCGTAATTATTTTATAGGTTAGAATAATTTACTTCGCAATGGACGAGTGCCAAGTATCAAAATCGTTTTGACGGAGTTCATTAACTTCCTTTTGACACGATTCCAAGCAAAGCCTGCAACGTTATTAAAGTTTAAATAAAAGATCATGAATGTGCCTTCACTTATTGTAAGTTGGTATTTGATATTCTAGTATTTTGTAGTTTAAGTTACCACCACACTCAAGTCTAATATCGCATGATGGCTTAGTGGTAGCATCGTATTCGCGCCACGTCAATGGAGTTGAGTTCAAATGCCTACAGGAAGCATGAGCTTTCGATTCCGAAAAACATTGTAATGAAACCATAGTTTGATGGTAGGGTATTTTCTAAATCCTGGTTACTACCTACCACCGTTAAGTCAAAAATCTGCTTCCAAATACCTATAGGTAACCTAACCTTTTCGTTTTGTTATTGGGGCATCTGCTTATATAGAAATATTCATCAATGACAGGAGAGCAGAATTTTATAACCACAATTACCGGAAGTGAAGTAACTAATTTCAACGACACCTTTCCGTTTGGTAATCCTTTCATACATCGGTATATGGATTCCAAATAATTCCCCATAAATTCAGATCTCGCGGGAAACTCATATATAATTCCCTAGAGGGAACCGGTCGCGGCCTCGCGGAAGTGAAAACACGCGTTACACTCAAATAATGAAAGGTAAATTACACGCGCGGCGCTTTTCACTGAACATTGAGTGATTTATGATTTTCTCGGTGGAAAACAATTTTAGGGAAATTTGCTTTTAAGAGTAATTAAAAAAAACGAGATATATAGATAATAACAAGATAGACACATATGCAAAAGCCTTATTAAGATAACATAGTGATAACATGATAATTACTAATTAAACAAAAAACAAATTTGTACTATAGACTTACGATGTTTATACTTGTAAGTTAAGAAACTGAATATAAACTAATGCCCAAAAAGTATAACTTCTTCCTTCCAACTTCAATAATACATCGTGATCGCTTCCATGTAATTTTAACTCTCAACGATTTATCAAAACTTCAAAAACGTTTAAAAGTATGTACACCTAAGATATGCTAACAAATATTATATATATCGAAATTTTATACAAATGTATCGAATGATAGCTCAGTGGCAGTGTATAGAAACGCCGCTTCAAAGGACGCGAGTTCAAATCCAACCACCTACAATGAGCTTTCGGTGAAGGAAAACATCGTGAGGAAACCATAGCATGGTGGTAGGGCTTTTTCTGATGCCCTCCTAGCTAGCTACCAACCTCAATATAAAAATCTGCCGCCGAATACCAATAGGTGTGTCCCGGCAGTTACTCTTCAGAGCCAGTACCTCGTGTTGTGGTTGTCCATGGGTGACGGTAATCACTTGCTATCAGACTAACCCTCTTGCTCGTATGCCCGCTATTGCATTAAAAAAGTCACGTAGAAAAGAAAATACACGAGATCAAATGTAAAAGAAATGGGTTTTTCGCGAATTTCAGCGAAACGGTAAGTTTTTTATAAAATTGACATAAACAAAAATTGTAGTTCATGTAATTATCTATAAATAAGTTTTAATCTTTTTTTAATGATAATTAATATTCTGAGATATAACGATTTAAAAAGTTTGAAAAGTAGTAATCACACACTATACACACGTTTCCACGTCACCTATGTATATTGTCTCAAAGTTACACTGGCGTGTAAACTGAAAGACTGGGGGTTCATTTTACCTGATATTCTAATAATTATACTTATGTATATTTTATTAAGTTACAAATAAAATAACTTATATGACAGGTTCAGTAATGTATATAACTCGCGTACTTTGCATATTGTGACGATAACTACTTTACTAACTTTTTAAATCGATGTATTTCAGATTACATGATCTATAATTTTTATCTGGATTAATTATATGAAAAAATTCTGCTGAGAATCGCATGGAAAGCCCATTTCTTTTACGTTTGACATCGAGTAATTGTTTTTCCAGATACCAGATCGATGACGAACTTTTAGATTTTATAATTGTGCTTTGAACTAATTTTACAAATTTTCAGCTTTTTCTGAGTTTACGTAACTTCACTCTTGTTTTAGATGCTTTATTGACCGGGATAAAAGTAGGTTGATAACATTTTTATTTTAAAACTTTCAGAAGATTTTTGCAGTCATTTTAATTTAGGATGAAAATCAAAAATACATTAAAGAGGGAGTCGAGAAAATTCAATTAGAGACTTATAGTTATCTCTTCCTGTCTTATAAAGAAAGATAACACACATTCTTAAGTTTTATACAAATTGATTTAATTTTTTTATATAAGTATATGTTTTAGTTTGCATTTGATTATTTATTCTAAAAACTACGTATTATGTTTTAAACGTTTTTGTTTTAATAGTTATTAAAATAAACCAATTTTACATGTGAATATCATATACATTTAATCAAATTTATAATCACGTTTAACTGTATAAATATTTATTTTATTTCAACAACACATAATGTATTTTACGAATGTTTCCTAGTACACATTGCAGAATATTATTGCATTATAAGTTCTTATACTAATGCTCAATCTTTATAATCATCATGACGTTAAAATGAGGTAATATTAATCATATATACACGCTACTCCTTCATCGGCGGGTATAAGACCTCTGGCGATAAATTTTCGCGTCTGCCCCTCGATCGATTCATAGACCTAACGGTTCGGACTTAGTAACTAACGGGGGTCCAAGTCTCCCTATTCCCAAGTCTTGCAGCCTACAACCTAACCTACATATTTACCTATATATTTAATCCGTTTGTAAGTAGTATAACTTTTATCAGTATACTAAATAATAAGTTAAAAATATTTTAAAAAGCATCGAGTGTGTTTGGTAGAAATAAATGTTTATTGTTCGAGTTTCCACATGAAATAATGATGTTGCATATTAGATATTTCATTGAGTGATTTTATAAATATTAGGCTATGAATTAAATTAAGAAAAGAAATGTAACAGGGACGCTTACTTCCGTTGGTCAAAAATATGTTTTTTCTTGTCACCGTGAACATACAACTCTTTGACGTTCATGAGCAAAATGGGTATATTTTGCTAATTAATATAAATATTATTAATGTTGAATTCCTTATCTTTGTCCTGGTTAGCTGGAAGCAAATGCCTTATGTGCAGTGTACATATTTAAAGTGCTAAAAGTATTAATTACTTCATTCATTAACTTTACTATAATATTATAAATGCGACAGTGAGTTTGGCTGTTTGTTTGTAGGATAATTTTAACACAAATTTTATTGCCATGATTTCAATGTTAAAGATAGCTATCACTCAGACTTTTGATATACATATGTACTAAATAGTTTTATACCTTATAATAGCAGAACCCCTTAGAAGTTTTATCTGCTAATAATATAATATACGTTAATTTATAAAACTGATTCTAACCTGGTCAAATTTCATTACGCTTACAATTGGACGGGTAAAAAGAAAAACAAAGAATCAAAATATTTTAATGTAATAAACAACGTACACTCTGATTATAATATTGGAAAAATATTTAGTACAGTTTTAGTTATGTTACAGTTTCATTATATGGTTCAGCCTATGTATCAGATGTTGACTTTCGTTAATAAAATAGTAAATACAATGACCCCCCAGTAATATTCTGAGTACGTAACTGGGCCTGGTTGTCTCGACACCCTAGCTGGCTTTGTACGAAGGCGGCAGGTGGAAGGGATGCGGTTTTACCTTCACCTTTTTATATAAAGTTCCCATACTATATTTATATTCGTAGTCATATTAATCACCATCGCTCTTTGTACTGCACAGTTAGCTTCATACAAAGAACATTCGAGAATAGAACCTAACATTTTCTATAAATATAGTTCAGTCTAAAGTCTTCAATATTTGTGTCGAATTATTATTGTGGTTTTTCGAATGACAAAGCTTTAAGTTAATGTCATGGTATATCTAGGTAGTGTATTGCACAATACGTAATATCAAAAAATATATTCGAATGAGTCAAGAGTACCTTGAACGAAAGCCTCATAATGACCACACTTATACAGATATGAGATATATATGATTTTATGTATAGATAAGTCTATCAAAAGAAATATGTTACTACATTTTCAGAAAATAAAACCTAACTTTACATAACTTTTACTTAAAGGTTGACCTAACAATAAATTTTGTGAATATTTCTCTGAGAATTTTTTATATTTTTGAATGGTAGTAAAATCGAGACAGTAAAGCATTATTCTCACTGGATTTAAAATTAAATATGTCGTTCAGTATTACTCTTAACTAATCTAAAGTAAAATAAGCTGAAACTTTCAGTAATAGCTTGACTTAACCGGATATTGCTTTAGTGAAAATATTTTCCCCTGATTTACCGTAGTAATATAACGTAGCGTGCTACGGCGTAGCACAATAGACGTGTAGAGCTTGCCGTAGCACTACTACGCTTTGACAGGGTTGTCAGAAATTTCTACACATAATAAGAAAATGACAGAATCAAAGTTTTGCATCATTTTTACAAAGTTTTTATTATCTCTCTTCCTTTTATGTGTGTCCAGGTGGAAATTCAGTAATAAATAAAAAAATCCTCGTAAGTTAGATGCTTGAAATTTGAACCATAACTAAGAAGAAGGAAATTCATGAAAATTTGAAAAACTGATTTGCGTGTGTTTTCATTGCACATTTAATATTTGATTTATATTTACCTTCTCTTACCTTAAAGGCCGGTAACGCACCCGCGATTCCTCTGGTATTGTGGTTACACACGGGTGGCGGTGAACACTTAACATCACGTGACAGGTTTGCTCATGTGCCTCCTATTACATAAAAAAAATCATTGATTTATCGCAGTACGGAAAAGTAAATATAGTTCAATATAAAAAAGTAATAACATACAGTTAAATATTCCGTACAATTTTTGTATAATTTATAGGTTGGTTGTTATGACCACAATCTCACCTGATGTTAAGTGACGATATAGCCCAAGATGGTGGACACGCTGGAGAGATTGGTCTTCAAGTGCAACTGCCGGAACACACCTAAAGGTGTTAGGCGGCAAATGTTCAACCTGAGAGATATCGTACTTCGTTATTCAAAAATGCCCTACCACCATGCTATGGTTTCATCACGACCTTGATTGAAAGGATTCGAACTCACATCCGTTGACGCAGTGTACGTACACCACGTACGTAGCATATGAGCTATCATGTCTCTAATTCCATTCGCAAGGTTCTGTTCCAGCTAGAATAACTGTCGTATTTCATCACATCTATCATACCATGTCACAGACGAGAATAACTGTCACGAGCCCTCATGGCGTGCTTAAGTTTTGATGACCGTTGTCACTTTCCATCGTCCGTACCAGCTGGTGCAAATAATAAAAAAAACTTTTTGATAATTAATTATGCGATTACATCACTGCCATCAATACGTTCTATGGAAGATTCGAGTCGTTTGTTTTTTTTTTATACTTAAGGTTTAGCGTTATGGCCATAATCTCACCTGATTAAGTGTCGATACGGCCCAAATTGGTAGACACGCTAAACCTGTGAAGGAACTGGCTCTCAAGTACAGCTGCCGGAACACACCTATTGGTATTTGGCGGCAGATTTACAACGTGAGGGTGGTAGCTTCCCAGGCGGGCATTAAAAAAAGCCCTCCCACCATGCTATGATTTCCTCGCGATGTTTTCCTTCACCGAAAGCTCAAGGTCATTGTAGGTGCTTGGATTCGAACTCACGTCCCTTGACGCGAAGTTGTACACGCTACCACTGAGCTATCATCGCTTCAAATATGTGGGAGGATTTTTCTTCCGGCAACCCTTAAGCTCGGAAACAGTGGGAAGGCTCCATTGGACCGTCGCCAGTGGAACTCGAACATGACCATCGGTCCGTACGATCGATGAAAAAAATAGTGTCCCTATTTTGTCCCGTTGAAATGAAGGAAACAATCCGTTTTCAGTTGTCGCTCGTTCATTTCTTTTATTATATTTCGCTTACGATCCTTTCCAATTTTCTTCATGGCTCTGGTTCTTTATTAAACGGGACGTATCCGATGCATAAACTCCAACGGTTTTTTCCCGTCTAGTGGAAACCACTTACGATATATTTATCTCTACAAACGGATACAAATGCATCAACTCGACTCTGCAAATATGAAAGCCTTAGTCATAAACTGTACGTATGAATTGATATAAAAATCTTTCTCTCTCTCTATTGAACTAAATATCTTTATTAATATAGATTCATTTTCAATTAATAGTAGAACCTTAGATTATCATTATGCTGAAATATTAAAATATATTCAAATTTTGTGTTATTTTAGTTTTAATTATAAAGCATCTACAAGACATAAATTATGTCAGTTTTTGAAATATTCATTAGTGTATTTTCTTTTCTTTATTTTTTATTTTCCTTTTAATATTTTTATTTATAGTTTCCAATCGTTGCTTGTATGTTTTTCTATTTGCATTAATTCCTTTCTTTCTATATACAATTTTGGCTCCAGTTAAATATTACCTTAATTATGGATGAGTATGATACATATTTATGATGTCGGAAACACTAAATACCTAAAATAATTTTAGAACCCGGAATAGTTTGTTTGCTTTAATGCGCTCATCTTGGGAACTACAAGACGGATTTTTTTAAATAATCTCTTTGTATTTAATAAAGCAGTTATTAACGAAGGCTTTGGGCTATTTAACATTACGCTACCTTCAATAGGAGCCAGGCTGTATAGAAAAACAATACGAAAATGGGAAAAAAATGATTGCACAATTTTCAGTACCACGCGAACGAATTTACAGACGGAGCTAATATAGTATATTTAATAAAATATCTAACAAATAAAACTAAATTATGTGAAAGTAAAATTAACGTAACTGAAATAACTGAACATATACATTGCAATTATGTATTTGATAGTCACTGAACAGCACATAACTATATCATCAATAAACATAATTTCTGTTTACTTTCCCAATCACTAACTCAGTTCTTCAAGTACAATTATTTACGTATAACTTGACGGAACAAATTAATTTTATCACAAATAACAGAGGCATGTTCGCTTGATTACAGTGTATCGATGTTCGGGACCACAGTGTGGCGTTCACAAGCCTCGCTTACATTGAAAATAGGACTTTGTTCACTATATCAGAGAGTTAGAAAATGTACAACAGTGAAATTATATTACAAACTGTCTGTTCCTCGGGGAGAGCGGCAAAGCCTTCATTAGACAAGTGTACTGTGAAAGCGTGTCTTATAGTTATGGCATATTACAGGGATGTCGTATGGGTCCAATATGGGATAGATTTTATGAGCAAATCTTATTTGAACGTTATATTGAAAAGAACCATGTAAATAAGTTTAGTGTCTCTGCAGCATAAGTGCTAGTGAACTGATAAACAAACGGACTGAAAAAACGAAGAATTTTTTATAAATTATATAAGTTAGCTATTTTTTTAAGTTTGTCAATATTGCATGTCGCAAAGTTTCGCATGGTGGTAGGGATTTTTTCTGATGCCTGCCTGGCTAGTAACCATCCACACGTTGAAAATCTGCCGCCAAATACCAATAGGTGTGTTTCGGCAGCTGCACTTGAGAGCCAGATCCTGCACAGGTTTAGCGTGTCTACCAACTTGGGGCGTATCGTCACTTAACATCAGGTGAGATTATGGCCAGCTTAAATCTTAAGTTAAAAAAAATAATCATCACCAGTTGCCCCTATCATGTCGGTATTAATTCCTCAGTTATGACGAAGTAGATTTACGTCAAAATATATTACGTACGTTCAGATAAATGCGGTCTAGAAAGGACCAGACAATTTCTGCAAGGTTTATATCTATAACAACTTTCAGGAAAAAAAATTCCCTTTTGTTAGCCTTTGTATATATCTCTGCCTATCTTATAACTATGACTGCGCATTTAATAACAGACTAATAATAGTCTGATATGAAATGCGGACCGGTTTATTAAAACCAAAGCTTTTCATTGTTATTAGAAAATTGAAAACACTCCCCTTTCAATATTTCAATTGGCGAGTAGTTGTACCGCTGCGCGCGGCTTTGTTTCATTTCGAAATGACATACCATCCGGCTTCCATAATTAGGGCTGGCATTTCTATGCGTCGTGTATTTTTTACCTGCACTCTTGTTGTAGACCGTACTCGGAGTCTCGTTACGCGTTCGTTACATTTTACAGCAGAGCTTCCTTGATTTTTTTCATAACCAATGATACGTTTTGAACAGTCGTCTGTACTGTTGAAGGTTTAAACTCAACTGCCTCACCCAGTCGCTCCAAAACGCAGGATGACACTTAACCAGATAATCAAATTCTTTCACGGTTATTACACTAACAGTGTAAGGTCAATACAACAGCTTTTATAAATGCAAACTATAGTTATGGTTCGTAGTTGAAACATTTCCATAATTAAAAGTATGTAGTATTATTATGTATCTAGTATCATTATGTCTCTACGCCAATAAGCAGTTAACGTGGTATTTAACACTTTATTTCAATTGTGGCTCGATGAAGAGCCTTAGACGCTTTCTTGGAAAAGAAAAAACTGCATTACCGTTGGTAAGTACTTTGGATCTTTTATTAACCTATGAGAGCTCAATAGTAGTGTGTACGACTTCGCGTCGAGGGACGTGAGTTCGAATCCAACCACCTATAGTTTGAGCTACCAACCTCAACTTGAAAATCTGCTGCCAAATACCTATAGGTGTGTTCCGGCAGTTGCACTTGAGAGCCAGTTCCTCCACAGGTTTAACGTGTCTACCAACTAGGGCAGGATCGTCACTTAAGATCAGATGACATTATGGCCATAACGCTAAGCCTTGACTATAAAAAAAGGTAAACAAAAAAATGAGATATGAAAATTTAGTTATGTGCAATGTTTCGTTCAGTAATCGTGGAAATCGATCTCTTTCCGAGTATTTTGCTAGTGAAAGATAAATGGAAATGATTGAAGGTGGGAAAAAACTTATTGATTCCTATTTTTATTTTTTTATTGATAACACTGCGGCTCGTCAAAAGCTACTAATTATAAAAACGGTTAACGATCAGGCGGACGAAAATTCAGATTTTTATTAAACGTCATTGATTAGCGTTTATTTTAATAGATTTATTGACACAATCCCACTTGATGATAAGTGACTATGTGACCCAAGACGGCGGACACGCTAAGCCTAGTGGAGGAACTGTCTCATTAAGTTCCACTTCCGGAACATGCCTTTTAAAATATTTAGCGGCAGGTTTTAAACCTGCCGGTGGTAGATAGACAGGAAGACATTAGAAAAAGCCCTGAGTAAGCGCGTTCCATCATAGACCACATCGTCACTTACCATCAGGTGAGATTGTGGTCAAGCGCTTACTTGTTAATCATAAAAAAAAATACCATTATATACAAAATTTGTACATAGATAATATATTTATATATTTGAAGTTGTTACAAAGAAAAACTCTTGTACCAAATTGTGAACCGTCAGATATACTGAAGACATGTGTTTAACAGAAAATAAAGTATTATTTCCATAAGTGATATTGATAATTATTGAAGCTATTTTGAAGCACTGATTACTTAGTTGGTAGTGGAAAACATCGTGTTGAAACCTTAGTATGGTAGTAGGGCTTTTTCTAATGCCCGCGTGGCTTCCTGCCACCATCATGATGAAGATTTTCCGCCAAATACCTGTGCATCATCTAGGGTCACATCGTCACTTAACGTCAGTTGAGATTATAGCCTTAACACGCAACCACTAAATATATATTCGTAAGGTTTTTAACTATGCCAAGCTTGTACATAAGACTTTTTTATTTCAACTTATTTTATTTTACAAGGCACTGATACAGATATGAGATTAAAAACACAAACAACTTAATTCTAGATATCATTTTAAATCCCATACCTTATGACATTAGTGCACAACTTACAAATTTAGGAACTTTTATTATCAGTGAACCAGAACAGAATACAGAATACATTAATTGTAATATTTTTTCCAGAAATTATAATATTTTAAAGTATTTTGAACGTAAATGTACACAAAACAAAACAATACAAAAACCCTAGTAAAAATTGGAGATGTAGCATCAACCAGTTATGTAATTAAACTTTTGAATTTTACTAAGCTATTGAAGAATATGTCGTATTGAACATGGCATTCATTGTAACGTCTACACATTCTATAAATCGGATTATTCCTTGACACGTTAGTATTATCTATATAAATGTTTAATTACAAGTTTTTTATATAGTCTCGAATATTCTTATATGTATAACTAACACATGTATGCTGTTCAAAAAGCGGGAACGTATATATGCAATGTGTACTGGCTAATTTAAAATTCTGTCTGGTAGCCCTGCATTCATTTCCGAAGCTTTCGATTGCTCTTCGTGGAAAACTTGTATCGGAAGTTGTCTTACTTTTCTTATTTGTTTCCAGTTCTTGTTGTTGAAGGTTTTTTCTCTTCACTTGTTAATATCTACGGTACTACTTTATTATCTACATATATATATTGAATACATACTTATACATATATATATTTGGAATACATACATGAATTTATACACGTCTCATAAGCGAAGCGTTAAGGTGGGTACTACTGTCACTTCACGCAAAACAATTGATTTTTCAAACTTAAAATATCTCTATTTATCAAATATTGCACTTGTAAAATAATATATACACACACATATCAAGGAAAAACACTATTTTTAACACTCATGGTATTTTTGATGTAATTTTTGTTATTTAAACTACTTAAAAAGCTCTGTCTTAGATGTCCGCGTGTCTGTATGTGCGGATCCTGTATGTTATCACGATAACAACCGAAACACTTTACTAATCGAGTCTTTTGTTTTCTTACGCTTCAGTTAAGTTAGGAATAGAACCCTATTACTTTTCACAGTCTGTTTCGATATAGTGTAATGATTATTAAATAAGCAAAAGAAATGTAATTACGAGTGGTACTTTTGGATTTTCCAAACTTTTTTTTTATTATGTGTCTTTTACAATTAGAAAATACAAAAGAAAATGGTAATGAAACTCTTTCTTTTTGCTAATTTGTATGTAAACTAGTTGGCATGGTAGACCTTGCTACAACATTGTCAGTTGTCAGAATCTAGACTACTACGTCACCAACTGCGTTCAGAAGCTACAGTCAATTATTTGCGAAAAAACGAAATATCTGATCTCTCAAGTTGGAAAAATGAATATATTAATATGTACAAAGTTTCATTGTTACCTGTTACGTATCTTCTAAAATTAACGTAGACAAACATCGTAACACGCGATTTTCATTTACATAGACACTAGATTTAACGTGCGGTTTCGCTCGCGCTAATATTGATTTTGTGAAGTCGAATCAGACAGTAAAAAGTTACATACAAAGTTTATCCCGCTCTTTACCCCACTTACAATAAGTTCTTCGGGGAAAAAGTAAGCCTGTCATCGTCTCCAGGTTCCTATGTGTCTCTATACCAAAATTCCTCATAATCAGTTCAGCGGTTAAAGCGGGAAAGCGTAACAAACAAACTTACTTTCGCATTTATAATATTAGTATGATACAAGAGGAATCCACTCAATTAATCTACAAAATGACTAGACCCGTTGACTTGAAATTTGGTACACAATTTTCTTAACTTAGTGGGTACAAATATTAAATCTAATGAGTAAAATACGAACAAAGCCGAGGCTATAACCTAGTGCATATTATTTATAGTACAAAGCGGAAAAATTTGTTTGTTTGCACACGCTATTATCAGGAACTATGAGTAGTATATTAAAAATGATTTCTGTATTTGATCGAACAATCATCGAGAAAGGCTTCAGGCTATTTTACACCACGCTACCACAAGTAGAAGCGAAGCTATATCCAAAAAAATTACAAAAACGGGCAAAAATTTGTTTCACGCGATCGAAATTGCGGGCACACGTATGTTTATATTACAAAACAATTACTATTTACATTCAGCTGTTAGTTCATAGTTTAATTAATATTTTATGTTTCTGATCGAACCTCGATATAGAACTTCAAATGGAAAACTCATGAATTTCTAATGAACAATGTCGATACAGTCTGAGGGCTGACGACCTCACATATCGAATTCCGATCGATCTAATTACTGTACGATAAAACATAAATAACGTATACTTTGTCAAAGCAATCTACCAGGCTGCACTCACCGTTTGCTGGGGACACCGCACGAATATCTAATTTTGTTTGCTACCCCCTGCAACCCTCCGACCCTAGCGCCGGGGGCTACTGCGCACGCGTCGAACACCCCAAATCCTGGCCGACGTTTTGATGGATCACCCTTAATGACAAGCGCCGAAGGGGACTCGAGGGTTGGGTTAGTTTACCTTTATATCGATAGTTAATAATATCTCTATTGCTACAAATTTTTTTTTTTTTTTTTAATTAAAACTAATTATTTTTAAATTTATACAATAAATAACGTTGAATTTCAAATAGTAAAGCTATTACAAGAAATAAGATAACAGATGGGTAACATCAGAAAGAAAAATAACATATTATAATATATATTGTGTATTAAAATAAATATACATAAGTTATAAAAAAAGTTAATCTGATTTTTTATAATTATATCACATCTATAACATACAAGTTATGCCCACAACGTCGTTCGCGAGGAAGTAACTTTATTTTTTTATCCTTCGGGTAAAGTACTATTTCTTGGAAGAAAATATAATGTCCTTTTCTTCTTTTCGTAATAACGTTTCAAACTATCACGATGATTAGTTGAGTAGTTAAAGCATGATATAGTAACAAACTAAAATCACATTTACGTTTATAGTATTAGCTGAGAAGTGTGCTATCATAGTGTCGCAATTATTTACCTTGAGATATGCATCAGTATCCACATAGACTACAAGTAACTTGTAACATGTATTTTTTTTATATAGGTTTATTATTAAGGCCATAATCTCACTTAATCTTAAGTGACGGTACGGCCCGAGTTGGTAGACACGCTAAACACCACCGGAACACACCTATTGGTATTTGGAGGCAGATTTCTAACTTGAGTGTGCTTGCTAGCCAGACGGACATTAGAAAAAGTCCTACCACCATGCTATGGTTTTCTCACAGTGTTTTCCTTCACCTCAAGCTAATTGTAGGTGGTTGTATTCGAACTCACATCCCTTAACACGAAGTCGTACACGCTACTACTGAGCTTTATAGATAAACCGCATTTATAAAAAAAATTGAAAGTATATACAAAAAGTATTTTGCTTTTTATCACTAGAGATACCCCTTGTACCCTGTTGCCGACACCAATTCGCACTGTCATAGACGCACGCAATCAAGTTTCTGCTATTTACCTAGGCAATCTACTACCGACCCTCGCTATTCCCATGTTTTTAAATACTATTCACACCTAACCCAATCAAACAAATCTGTTGTACATTACCATCGAATGAATGAACGAATGAATGAATGAACGAACGAATGAACGAATGAATGAATGTCGAATCAGTAATCTATATATTCGCTAGTTAATTTATAGGACAACTTATTTATGCAGTTTAGTTGTGTTATTTAGTATAACTTTAAATATTATATTATATCCCATTACCTATATCGATATTTTCCAACGATGGGACGTTACTAGAAGTGGTTCGCGAGCGAGCACACGCGCGTCGCGCCCCCGCTACATGAACAGCACTCGGCACAATTGTATTAGACATTAGCGATGCGGAGTAATTCATGCTTTTATTGTGAACATACTTTTACCGCGTATCGTCTCATACGTGAAATCCTGTCTTCTTATTTACAGACGATATTTATAATTCAATAAATCCAGATATGTATGCTAAGTAACAAAGCACTTCACGTATTTGCTTTGTCATGATAAGGTTACAGCTTTCGATGAAGGAATACATCGTGAGGAAACCGTAGTAGGTCTTTTTCTAATGCCTGCCTGGCTAACCACCCTCAAGTAGAAAATCTACCGTCAAATATCATTAGGTGTGTTCTGGCAGTGGCGCTTAAAAGCCAACCTGTCATATAAAAGCTGACAACGCACCTGAGATTCCTCTGGTGTTGCTTTGCACTTACCAATAGGTGACACACTTGCTTGTTTGTTCCTATTCCATTAAAAAAAACATTGAATAAACTAAAATTACACTAAATCTAAAATTATATTTTAAACCAATTTATAAAGTAATTCTTTGATAAACAAGGTTTACTGTGGAGTTTGACAATACAATATTCAGTGTAAACTTTTAACGTTACATAAGTAGCAACACTGTACCTTGCTGTCTGTACCAATCGATCAAACAATACATATCAATAGTATATACAAATAGTAATACAATAGATACAAATTAATCCATGTGCCAAATAAATAGTTTCTCTATATAATCCTGTTAACATTCAATACACCCGACACTTATAACGAAGTTTCAGCCACTATTCGGTTTTCGGTTTGTTCATTTACTTTCATCCTATTCAGAACTATTTCACAGAATACCGAGTATTTTGTTACTATTTAACCGAATAGTAAATATTTAGTCGTGTATTCCGCAATGGTATTTATTTGCATAAATAACAAGGTTAATTTATTTGATGATACTGTTTTTAAATTATAAGAATTTGAAAGGAAAGTAATCATTGAAAATTCTGAGTGAAAGATTGTGTTGTAGAGAGACGTCGAAGCACGTTTTTACAGTATTTTCTCCTTATTCGTGATAAATTTTCCCATCTTCCGAGAAAAGATATTGTATCATCCCTTTCCCATATTTAAACCGGCAGATAGAAATGATGTACATAAATAGCCCGGTTTTTATTCTTACCGGATATACGACGACTCCGCCTGGCAGTCTGCAGATTGTTCATTATTTTGTTTGTTTATGGCTAAACAAATATATTGGTCATGTAGTCGACTAAATCTTACTTTGACAACCCTATACTTAACTAAAACTAGATTAACTTTTAATTACAATTTGTAATTTGTAATTTGTAATTTGTAATTTGTAATTTGTAATTTGTAATTTGTAATTTGTAATTTGTAATTTGTAATTTGTAATTTGTAATTTGTAATTTGTAATTTGTAATTTGTAATTTGTAATTTGTAATTTGTAATTTGTAATTTGTAATTTGTAATTTGTAATTTGTAATTTGTAATTTGTAATTTGTAATTTGTAATTTGTAATTTGTAATTTGTAATTTGTAATTTGTAATTTGTAATTTGTAATTTGTAATTTGTAATTTGTAATTTGTAATTTGTAATTTGTAATTTGTAATATGTAATTTGTAATTTGTAATTTGTAATTTGTAATTTGTAATTTTTTAATTTGTAATTTGTACATAACTAAATGTTCGTATGTCATTTGCTTGTATATTTAAGCCATTTTATTATGAATATCAATGATTTGATGCGTTATTCGAATTCAGAACCAATTCATAACTCTTATAATTTTATCATGGCTTCCTCATAAATTATGTTAATATCATATAGTACTAAGTATCGTTATATGTATTATAACTTTAAAAATAATAATAATTATACTACCACAATAAACGTTAATAATGTTGATCCAGATATTTCTACGTGATTAGTACGTATATTAGAATACTAGCCAGGGATTTTGTTCACATATAATTAAAAGATATGTATAGCTATAGCACTCGAGAATAGTACATACCCTATCTTAATTTCCGTATTCCTAACAACGTATATACAAAATATCATTAGATTAATTGAGTAGTTAAGATGTGTTAGCAAAGAAAAAAAAATTGAAGCGATGATAGCTCAGTGGTAGTTTGTAGGATCGCCGCGTCATTAGACCTGAGTTCTAATCTGACCACCTACAATGAGCTTGAGCTTTCGGTGACGGAAAACAACGTGAGGAAACCATAGCACGGTGGTAGATTACTTCAAGTTACCTCAAGTTGAAAATCTGCCGTGAATACCAATAGGACAGTTTCAGCAGTTACACATGAGAGTCAGTCCCACCAATAAAGGTCGACAACGCACCTGCGATTCTAACTGTGTTGTGGGTATCCATAGGCAGCGGTGATCACTTACCATCAGGTGACACGTTAGCTCATTCGCCCCCTATTACATAAAAAAAAAACTATATTTATAGAACATTATCGGGATATATCAAATGGTAAGAATAATCTAAGGTCTTCTAAGGATTTTATTTTTCTCTAATTTGATGGTGTTATATTATTGTAACAAACTTTACGGTACTTTACAATAATACTGTAGGGTACAACAATACTGGGGTAATAACTACTTAATGAATTAGGTCACGGAATGGATGCATTAGTCGGTTTCAATTGTCCCAAAGCGTTTATACGATCGTGAAGGGGGGAATTGATATGTTTTGTTTAATCTGCGATATATTGTTTTTATGTTAACAAAGAAAATTGGTTGTTTACGAACGGGGTAGGGTAAGCTAGACTGGCCAGAAAGAAAAGCCAAAACAGATTTTCAACTTGAGGGTGGTTGCTAGCCGGGCGGGCATTAGAAAAATCCCTACCACCATGCTACGGTTTCCTCACGGTGTTTTCCTTCAGCGAAAACTCAAGCTCCTTGTAGGTGGTTGGATTCGAACTCACGACCATTGACGTGAAGTCGTACACACAACCACTGAGCTGTCATCGCTTGCGTCGTTCCCAGTTCTTGGCGTATAGAGTAGACTTAGGATTACGTGGGTATTTTTAGTTAGTATTTGTAGATATTTCTATGCAACCGGAAGGTTTTGACATACTTCTCTAAGCCGCAAAGAATGTAGACACTGTACAGGCATTGTTTAGGATACGGTAAATCTATAAAGTATTTAAAAAAATATCAAATCTCCCTGATATATTGTGGGGTAGGTAATCACTGTATTTGGGTTACTTCATGGTGTTCATTAAGTGGAATTAATTTTAATGTACTTAGAAGTCGATACCGCAAATTTTAATTGCCAAATGGTATAACTTTAACGGATATGAAGACTTATCTGTATTATTCTTACTGGCATTATCAATAATAGGAAGATTTCGAAAGGCTCCGAAGCAGCTTCCTCCAAACGACAAAATATACTCACAGCATCATGAATTCTAGTATTAACTGTTCATCAAGTCAGCACACGTGATATCCGGTTTTAAATTTATAAAGGTATTGAGCCGCAGTGCCCAAGCACTGGTGTTGGCTTTCGGCACAAGACAATCATTTATATGGCCCGCATATAATTGTTCTGAATTTTGTTGTAACTTTGTGTTCGCTTTGTTTATAAACTGGCAAAGTTATCTGCAAAGTCAGACGTCATAATAAAAGGTAACAATTAAAAAATAATATTTGAATCCTTGTAATTTTGACGCCATAAAAATATAAGCTTTAATTGGATTACAGTTACTTTGGTTAAATAAATTATTCTTTAACAAAAAGGTAAAATTAAATACAAACCGAATTCAACGAAAGAATATATTTTTCTATGTTGATATAAATTTTATTGCCTATGGCAAGTTTTATCGACTTTTCCATGTTAATATAAATTTAAAAAAAATCTCTAAAATATATGTTGTTATAATAGAATTTACGTTTATGTGAAACGAGTACCTCCTCGGCTCGGAGGTCCATTAATCGTCCCGGGCGGTCCCGCTGGTCGACGAACGCATAATTACCCTCCGCGGAGTCGCGTGAATATCCCGGACAAATGTTGCATAGTAATTTACTACGCCGTTTAACACCGCTATGGAATAAGCTGCGGCATCATCTGGCCTTTAAAAATATAATTTCTCACTGATTTTGCAACAATACAAAGATTATTTCGGAACGCACGGCACACTTGTTTCTCTGCAACCGCTGCGTCGAATAACAGGTTGAAAACGATGACACCTTAGTTGCAGTGTATGCGGACCCCGAGTTAATAGACGTGAATGTGAATTTCTTCGTCTTACGGCGATGGAAAACGTCACTGTGACTCCATAGCACGGTGGTAAACTTGTTTCTACTGCCCTAGTGGCTAACTAACTACTCTCAAGTCGAAAATCTACCGCCTATACCCTATACGTGTATTCCGGCAGGTGCCTGGTGGCAGGGTCCGGCTTGCCTGGTTTTCGGCACCCTTTGGGGGAATTTGTTCTCGTTAAAGTACACGTCCAGAACCAGCCAGCGTTTTAGGCCAACTGCGACATCTTGGCCCTTGTACGATGATGTCGTGACATCTATTTTAGATATGTATACATGGATGACATCTTTTTTACTGTTACGGGAGGCAAACGAGCAAGCGTGTCACCTGATAGTAAGTGATAACCGCCGCCCATGGACACCCACAACACCAAAGGAATTGCAGATACGTTGCCAGCCTTTATAGGAGGAACTGGCTCTCAAGTGCAACTGCCGGAACACACCTATTAGTATTTGGTGGCAGATTATCAACTTGATGGCGGTAGCTAGAGCTAGGTCGGCATTGGAAAAAGCCTATTTTCCTTCACCGGAAACTCAAGCTCATTGTAGGTGGTTGGATCCGAACTCACTTCCATTAGACGCGGCGTTCCTACACACTGCCACTGAGCTGTCCTATCCTCCGTCGTTTTATTCCATGTTACTAAGTTCAGTATTATTACTTACCTTTGGAAAATATCTCAGCTTATTTTTGAGTTATCAGAAATGTCAGCTATCTAATTATTATTTTTTGATTACAGGTAAGATTTGTTCAACGTGTTTATTTAATCTGTTCGGTGAGTACATAAACACGTATAATGGATAATTTGTTTTTAATCTATGGCCTATAAAATAGAATCCGATGGCACTCACCATACCAGGGTTTTGTTATAGAAACTGTATAACATACCAGCAATAGAACACTATTTTACTGTGTATTTCGTTTCCATTTCTACTGGGAGATGATATTGAAAATTTAAATTATAACTTTTACTGCATATTATGAAATTATTATAAATTGTTAATATATTTTATAGCATTTTATTTATCGAAATAAAACTAATTGAAACGGATTTTATCGCGGTTATTTATTAATTTTGATCCCGACGTTTCGAAAGATTTTCAGCCTTCGCGGTCACGCGCGGACTGAGGTGTAGGTTGTCCAGAAAAGTTCAGGTTACTGTGTCTACCTTCAATTCAATTTTTGTTATTCATCGGAAGATCAACACAGAAAGAGCTCACAGTGTCTTGAGGTCTGGCAATTGGTCTTTTGGGTTCCGATTTAATTAAATGTATAATCGGATCCCAGGCTTGTGCTAGCTTCCAACCATCTTCTCTACTGAAATTTGGATGTTTTGGATGGTTTATTGAGAAATCATTAAGCGTTTTATTCATTATATATTTATTATAAAAGATGTACTTCGCCACGGCTGCCTGTATGTCTCTCTGTTCGTGATATACATTTAAAAAAACGAGTAGTGTCTTGGGACACCAGATAAGAACGAAGTTCCTTATTATAAAAAAAATAATTTCAAGTTCTATAAAGGTATAAAGAAAATAATTATCCGGGTATATGTTTTTAATTATGATGCTTATTATCTTAACACCTTTATTTTGTTAACGATATATATATATATATATATATATATATATATATATATATATATATATATATATATATAATAAGAACAGTCATCACGTAGACTATACATTGGACACTGTATAGCCATCATACATAGACTATACATAAAAATCTTACGCTAACGTTACGGACGTTTTTTGCCGGCTACGGTACCCCTCCGCGACGCCCCATAAGGAACTTCGCTCCAAAACTACAGAACGGAATTTCGTGCGGTTTTCCCCAGTAAATAGAGTGACTCACGAGGCAGGTTTAGGTGTTGATTTGTTACGGTTCTGTCTAAACTGACTAAAATATGACAATAATTGTTGCGGAAATCTGGAATAATTTGTACCGACCGGAAGCCTTACAGGCGTGCGACGAAATTACATGAATACAATGTATCACGAAATTATTCCTCTTAATAAAACATGTTAAGTATAATAACGCTTTATATCTCTCTTCTATGATAAATTCAATCAACTGTCCGTCCGTAAGTATCATTACTTATTTCTGTACAACACGTAACACTGCATAGAATATATATAAAAAGCGAACAACTTAAAAAGGCAGTTTTATGTCAAAGTCGTATTAATATTGTCCTGTTCTTTAAAGTTATGCACTCATTTTTCCAATTCAGTTAAACTCCATGTAACGGAACATTCCTCAAAGTGACTGCACTGTCTAATGTTAAGTACAATATAGTCCAAAACAGCAGCGACCATCGATAGAACGACAGTCCCTCGCCAGTCGCTACTGTCATGCCGACCTGCGTTTCTATGTCAGCGGAAGCGAGTTCCTGTGTTTGTATGTTACGCTTTCTCGCCGCTGAACAGGTAACGATGAATTTCAGAATATGGATAGACGGAGACATTGATAGGCTACTTTATGCCCGAAACCCTAATTCGAAGTGGGGTAAAGAGGGGAATAAATTGTTTAAGAAACTTTTATTGCATCATCTGATTTGTTTGACAAAAGTAATATTAACGCTTGCGAAGTCGCACCTAAAATGTAGTAATTAAATATAATTAATGTTTGATGACATAAAAGTTGTTAGTATTCCGTTAATAAAATGTAATTATTATATAGTTGCTAGTATGATCGTATCGACATTAAACGGGAAACGGAAGTGGTTTGTGCATCGAGCTCATTGGCGCCGTAAATCGGTCCACGCGCACATTTCGTTGTCAACGCAACGTGCGCACGCGCACCTCATATGCAATGTGTAGGGAGTCCACGAAATATTACTTTTGATTGTATCATAATTAAAACGTCAATTCATTTTATTGGTCATCTGATACTGACAGCTATATCATTATCCTTACTAATATTATAAATGCAAAACTGAGTGCAACAAACAAACAATATTTGTTACGCTTTCACGCATAGACTGCTAAATCGATTATGATGATTTTTAGTATACAAATAGATACGACTTAGTAGACGGTGATAAGTCACTATTTCTTGTGAAAAACTTATTGGAAGTGGAACAAAGAGAGGGAAAAACTTTACTAGGAACTTTTCATTACGTCACCCGATTTGACAAAATCAATATTAACATGAGCAAAGCCGCACGTAAAAGGTAGTAAAATTAAAAAAAAAATCCTTACTATATAAGGCTTGTATTCAAGTGAATAAGTACCTGATATACTATACATAATATATTTTAAACACAGTTACATAATTGACAACGTTGCTCATAAGAATAGTCATTGAGATATTCCAAACATATTTACGTGAAATTAAATTTATTCATATAATTCAGGTCATAAGATTGAATTCACTTTGTTGTGATTAACCAGCAATTCTTCGAAACGATGATAGCTCTATTGGTAACGTGTACAAAGGCTGCTTTAAAGGATTTAAGTACGAATCCGTGGAATTGAGCTTTCGGTGAAGGAAAATATAGTGAGAAAACCATACGTCGGTGGTAGGGCTATTTCTAATACCTGACTGGCTGGCTACTACCCTCAAATTAAAGATCTGCTCCCAAATACAGATAGATGCGTACCAGCAGCTACACTTGAGAGTCAATCTTTCAAATAATCCTAGCGTGTCCACCATCTCGGGCTCCATTGTCACTTAACATCAGATGAGATTGTGGCCACAACGCTAAATCTACATAGTATATATAAAACCTGCTTGATGAATGTTTGACTGAACTGGCTTGATGAATAGCTCCGTGGTAGTGTGTACAACTTAATGTCATGAGACGTGAGTTCGAATCCAACCACCTACAATGAGCTTCACCTTTCGGTGAAGGAAAATATCGTGAGGAAACCATAGCATGCTGGTAGAGCATTTTCTGGTGCCCGCCTGGCTAGCTACCACTCTCAAGCTAAAAATCTGCCGGCAAATACCAATAGGTGTGTTTCGGCAGTTGCACTTGAAAGCCAGCCCTTCCGATAAGCTTAACCAGACCACCATCTCAAGCTCCATTGTCACTTGACATCAGGTGAGATTGTGGCCACAACGCTAAAGACTGTTTGATGAATGTTTCAGTGAAAATAGAACTGTCCGTTTTCTCGTTAACGCAGAGTCATCCTACTCTGTGTACCGTAGGCAACCAATCGCGTCTCAGCTCGTATTGCGCACTAAACAAATTAACGGCCGGCCTGTCGTGGATTATCTACGCAAGAACGTGGGTGGCCCAAACATTCCACTGCGCTTTGTTAATTTTTGCAACATTGTCGTGTCGCTTTTATCTACTGATAAGTGCTCTTTGGGATGTGTTTATGGACACATTTCAGTGGCACTAAATAATATAATTTGGTACTGTGTACGGAAACCGCATGGAAGGATGTGATTTCGAATTTACATGCAATGAGCTTTAGTGAGCTTTAGCCGGAAATGTCAACATCGATCTGAGGGCGATTCGAGACGGAGCGAAATGCGTGTAATCGAGTGTGAGACAAACCCACATTTGATCCAACTGTCCACCAACGTTGGTTCAACCGTCAGCGGCCAATCAGTTCGAAGCCAAACTGCAAAGTAATACACGCTTCAACATTTATCACCCACCTGGCTAGCTACCACCCTCAAGTTTATAATTCTCCCGGCAAATACCTACAGGTGTGTTCAGTTGCACTTAAAATCCAGTCTCTACACTAGGCTCAGCGTGCCCACCATCTTGGGCCGTATCGTCACTTAGCATCAGGTGAGATTGTGGCCAAAACGCTTACCTAATACCAAAAAAAGTGATTTACAATTATCGATAGTAAAGAAATCTTAAAGAAACATAGTTTCTAGAATTTCTTAACTTGAATTCGGGATATAATTCAGTTATTTAATTATTTTAATCAACTATAAATAAATTCTTACTTCAATTGATAAAAAATATGTACGATGGAACAAAAACGCATTTCGATCGGATAATTACGATATATTTTTTATATATATAAAGTAACTGGTCTGCAACACTTTTCTTTTAAGTTGCATAGCGTAGTGACTCTACTGCACCTGATGTTAAGTACAGTGCAATCCAGATCAGCGGTGACTGACACTGATCCGAAATTCACAATCAGTCACGGCTGTCATGCTGGCTTGCTTAGATACCTTAGCACGGCTCGTTTGATCCATAGGAGGGTGGGAACACGCTGACCGGAAGACGGTTCCACAGCTCCACGGCACGATAGAAATATGAATCAGCAAACTTTTCAGTTCGCGATCCAGCAGGAGTCACCTTGAAGCTGTGACGCCGAAGTCGCGCCCGCGTAGTTCCGTCTTTTCAGGTAACCTGTTAGTCACAGAACTCCTGTTCCGATCAGCAATATATTTATTATGGAATTCACCATTTCTAAAAAATATAATAATTATGCGTCTTATCCCGTACGTCGGGAATTACACATGGTCATTGTTTGTACTTGAATATATTTAAAATGATAAGTTTTTGTATATGATGTAAATGAAAGTCATTGTACTTTTACACCAATAGATGGCGCTGCCACGATTTCGTACAAGCTATCGAATGGTATTCATTGTTTATAGTGATTGTTTTTCTTTATTAATAAATTATCTCGGCCTAACCAAGTGTTTTCTTTGGCAATCGCCATAAATACCTTGGAGAACAATAGGATCGTTTCGTTGGAACAAATATTCAGTTTTTGTACAGTCATTGTTGTAAATGTTCTGGAGAAAGGCCGGGTCAAAAGTAACCCGTAACCGAAGAGCATTTATGAAGGTGATTATGAAAGTAGAAGAAGCGAGAGATGTATGTCAGGATCGTAGCAAGGGAAGGAAGTGGTCTCGGCCTACCCTTATGGGAGACAGGCGTGATACTATGTATGTATGTTTGCATAAATTCAATATCAGTTATGCCCCACTTTTCGGATATTTTCACATTTTCACATTTTGATTATTATCATTCATTTAGCACCTAATTAATTTCTAAGGCTACTTCCTAGAGGTCTCAGTAGTCTAAGTGCTTAGTGCATTATAAAGTGAATTGTGTTTGCTAAAATAAATACAACCAGAACATTGTAACATAAAAAAAAAAATGTTAATTTGTGCGATATATCAAACTTATACTTTTCGCACATATTATCTATTAGTTTGACACCGACGATATGTTAAACTCCATCGAAACATTATGAAATTCAAAGAATCATATCAACAGAGACCTGGGGGTTTATAGTAAGTCGTTTAAGTGCAGAGTTAGTCAGTGAGAAAAACCACGTGCTCGATGCTGTATTCATAGTCCTTCTTACAGAATACTTTTTTTTTTTTTTTTTTTTAAAAAGATATCTTCAATCGTATCTTCTTGTTAAACACACGACTGGCAACGAAACTGTGGGATTGAGTAGGAGATGAACAGCTAAATACGCATTAAAAGAACACAACGACGACTGTCAAACCTTCATACTTCAAGAATCCAGGGGTATCTTTCACTCTGTTTCTAGACATATAGTCGTTACACTCATGTACAGCTTTTTTCAATGCACTGCAGGACATAAGCCTGCCTCTTACGACATTATTTTCTGTTTTATGTGAGTCTTCTTCAAGTTTTTCCCAGAAGATATGTGATATCGGCAACCAGTCGTGGCATTTATCGTCTCACACTTTTTCAGCCCTCGTTCGGCCACGAATCGGTCAGGAACCTACCTACATGCGACTACCATATATGGTCAAGTGACTTACTCAATGCCATTTGAATTGAACGTAGGTACACTGATATCATTTAAGTTTTTTTTTTTCAGATATTCATATTTTAACTCATTCACCTATTCCAACCATAATATTACAATAATAATAATGTTAAATATTTTTTTGCATCGTTTTAGTTACTTTGACTCAGCTAAACGAGACAGTTTTTTTTTATATAGATAAGGCTTAGCGTAATGGCTATAATCTCATCTAATCTTAAGAGACGATACGGCCCAAGTTGGTAGACACGTTAAACCTTTGAAGGAACTGGCTCTCAAGTGCCACTGCCGGAACACACCTATTTGTATTTGGCGGCAGATTTTCAAACTAAGGGTGGTAGCTAGCCAAGCGCGCATCATAAAAAGCCCTACCACCATGCTATGGTTTCCTCGTGATGTTTTCCTTCACCCAAAGCTCAAGTTCATTGTAGGTGCTTGGATTCGAACTCGACGTGAGTTCGTACACACTACCACCACTGAGCTATCATCGCAATAGAAATCCTACTGTAAACAACTATTTCGTGTTGCTTTTATTGAATATCCGTGTTAATCTAGAATAAGGTTTATACAAGAATTAAACGTCGTGACTATAAGTACGGCTACGCAGCAATCAGAGTGCGCGGGCGCATAATGTAACCCGAACCTCATGCCTCACACGGAGCTCTTTCAAAGGGTAATCACTACCGGATGTTAAGATGGTCTGTTCATCTTACATCCGTGTTCTACCTAGAATTTATAATTCGTATACTAAGAAAGTATTTCCTTTACACGACGCAATTAGGTATAGCTGCGACTTAATTGCTAGGAAATAAAAATTATTTTTGTATCTCTCGATAACTGTATTATTATTTATAAATACAAAGTAACCTATGTGTTTTCTGTAACCCTGATAATGTCTATGCATATTTCATGACGGTGGTTGAACAGCTAATGCAGGTAACAGTGGCAGACAAACGCATTCGCATTTGTTAGTGTTTCTTCATTGTTGTTAGTTTATATGGAGTTACACGAACATGCAGATATAGCCTATGGGTTTGTTTTCACTGAACACGGAAACAGCAATATTGCACAAAATCGGGTTAAGAAATTCATTCTATACTAAATGCTATCATTTATCCTCTATCGCGATAGAACTCTTTCGATTTATTGGATAAAAACAACTTATACATTACTATTATATATTAGTTATCATAGTGTCAAATTTTATCAAAAAATATTCGTCTAGTTATAAAGCATCTAATGCATGCACGAGTACATAATGCACAAGGAGTGATATACAAAAAAAATCATTCGTTTTATATATTTCATGAGATTGGCGTTATGACCACTCTTTTTTTAAGGGACCTACTCTGTTAGCCTCAAAGGCTCAAGGCGCTCAAGCCCGAGGGGCGACTCGCGCAAGGTGTCACTAGTAACCGAACCTCGGCTTGGGCTGTTGCCCGAAAGCTAAAGAAAGAATCGAACGCGGTACGAACTAAAATAGAGAGAGTGGTCGTACTGTGCAACCCTAGCTGGCGGTGTCAATGACTACTGCTTACTCGAGGGGTAGAGAGGCTCGAATCTAACTGATCTACCTGGATCTAATTGTTAACAAATTGAGAGAAAAAAAGAGTATTGTAAATAATTTGCATTGTAGAGTTATAGCCACAATTTCACCGGATGTTGAAAAAGGGTCTGGGTCAAAATGGTGGACACGCTAAACTTAGTGAAAGGACTGACTCTCATATGCAACTGCCGGAACACACGTACGCACATGTATTTGGCGACACATTTTCAGCTTAAAAGTCATACAATAGTATATATTTTTACCCTTTATATCGTTAACCAAGGGTACTAAAATTACTGTTTTAAAAAAATATTCATTGTACAGACTCGACCCAAGAGATAATAAAACTTTTAGTTTATTTAGTTAGTTCATTCGTGTAGAAGTAAAAATTAGTCAATAAGAGTTTCCCGTTTTTGTAACTATTTTCAATACAATTCTGTTTATATTGGAAGTAGCGTGATCCTTACAAATATTATAAATGCGAAAGTGAAGTTATTTGTTAGTTACGCTTTCACGCTTCAATCGCTGAATCGATTATGATGAATTTTGATGTAAAGATAGATAGAACAATAATAATTTCAAAACGAAATGTTACAGTTATAAATATAAGGAAACTCTGCCCCCTAACTTAGTTACAGAACGTTGAGCGTTTACATACACTGTAATAATACAAAACAATTTGAAAAAGAAAAGTGGTAGAAGTATTGAGGAACATACTGGAATTGGTTGACCAATTCGATATTAACGGGAGTCGTATTAAATATTTTAACACCATCCGCAATAAACATTTGAAATCTGACAGGTAGTTCCTGTTAGGGCATCGGTTCTGCGAGCAATGTGCCCAGCCCACTGTCACTTAAGTTTAGCAATTCTTCGGGCAATGTGAGTTACTTTGGTTCTTCTGCGGATCTCCTCATTTCTGATTCGATGACGCAGTGAAACCTCCCTCTCCATTGCCCTTTAAGCAACTTTGAGCTTTTTTATTAAGCCCGTTGTGAGCGACCACGTCTCAGTGCCGTATGTTATCACTGGCGATACACACTGGTCGAAGACTTTCCCCTTGAGACACTGCGGTATTTCGGACGAGAAGATTTCGCGTAGCTTTCCGAACGCGGCCCAGCCGAGCTGGATTCAACAATTAACCTCTTTCTCGAAGTTAGATCTACCTAAATGGACGGTTCGACCCAGGTATATATAACTGTCAACAACTTCAAGCGTAGAGTCAACGATTTTTATAGGTACAAAATAAAAATAACATTATAAATTCTAATTCTAATGACAAGATTTAAAAAAAATGTTTTAATAATCTATTTCAAGTAGTTCGCTTTTAGCGCTTTTAGTTTCCGGTTTGTGGTAATAAAAATACGTGTGTCTTACAATACTGAGGCAGTGGTAGTGGAGCTCCGGAAGGAATCAATGGACAGAAGTATTAGTGACGTGAAGAACCAAATAATACGTGGAGACTACTAAACAAAACGGGTGTGATAAAAGAGTTATAGACTCTTAAGATTAACACGTTCTAACAAAGTTTTCCGCTTTAAATACAAATGTTTTCCTTCACCTTAACAAATTATATAAACATCATAAAACGTAGACTAGATCGAATAAACTCATATAGGTACAAAATTGTGAGAATCTTTAACTGTCGTCTCAAGCCGTAAGTTTTTTTTTTTTTTATAAGTTATGCGATGCATAAGTTTCCCGAACGTTCGATATGTTTTTTGCCACTCGAACTGGAAGACTCAGCAGATATACGTGTTTTTATGCCAATCGTTTTTAATGTTCCACAAATAAGTGCGGCCCATACCGATAAAAATCTTCAAGTGTTTGATATATTCATGCAACCTCACCTATAGTGATGGGAACATGTCGATTGTATCGAGAAGCAATTAGTTTTATTATCAAGATTACATTACCTTAAGGTGATATTTTTTCATTTGTTATAAATTGTTGGGTCTCTTTTATAATAATAATAGACAGTAGTTTCTATTTCAAAATTAATACACGATAAAAGATCATAGCTGAGAATTTTGTGATTTACATGTTTTTTTTTAAATAACGTAAACAGTGTACTTTTATACTTTTATTTTAAACCAAATGAACCCTTTAAGAGTTGCTAGGCCACGGAAGAATATGTTCTATTTTTCTCCTGGAACCTTCGCAGATATATACACAATAACTCACCAAAATATCACAATCGGATGAATGATTTAAAAATATTGATACTAAGCTCATATTCTCATTTTATTTTTTTTTCTTTACCACAAATTATCATTTTATGTTTAATTGGAATATAATAGTTTATTGTTTATACATTCATATGGATAAAAAACTGTATGTTTCTCAAATAAATAAATAAACTTTTTATATTGTAAAACATATATAAGTTACATCATAATGCTTGATAAAATATTTTAATTCTATAGACTTTTTTACTTTTATCTTTGTATTTACTACAAATTTCTACATTATAAGCTATTGTTGTAATTCATATATTTTTATTGCTATTTCATACATAAAATAGTTGTTATTTAATGGAATATAGGTCAAACGAGCAAGCGTATCATCTGATGGTAAGTGATGATCGCCGCCCAAGGATACCCACAACACCGGGGCAACCGCTGGTACGTTACCGACCTTTATTGGAGGGACTGGCTCTCAAGCGCAACTGCTGGAACATACCTATTGGTATTTGGCGGCAGATTTTCAACTTGAGGGTGGTAGCTAGCCAGGCGGGCATCTGAAAAAGCCCTACCACCATACTATGGTTTCCTCACGATGTTTTCCTTCACCGCAAGCTCAACTTCATTGTAGGTGTTTGAATTCGACTCACGTCCCATCACGCGGCGTTCCTACACACTACCACTGCGCTATCATCGCTTCAAACCTAACTTTTAAGTATCTATTTGTTGTGTCGATAATTATTATCGATATTAATGCCCGTCGTAACACACTATCGTCTTCTACCTGCGCATGCGCACGCCACTTGACGTCGCCAGCGCGTCGCACAAATGTCGTCTGCTCTTTCCCGTTCTTTTTTTCTTTTGCTTAGACCTTTTTACGTATAACATTAGGACCGATATATGTTCCGTTGTTTATTGGTTTACTTAATGAATAACTTTGTTCTTCCGATAACCGCACAAGAAGTTTAACGCGTTTACAATTTACAGCCAGTTCATTATTAATTTTCGCGACCGACATAAATTATAAAGGATATAAAAAAGGGTGTCAACTTATATTTCTTTAGCGAGAATATGAATAAGATTTTAAACGTTTTGAATCGATCATTACAACGGTGACCACTGAGAAATCTGCCATCCATTGATGGTCGTCGCTGTCCAACCAGCATGCAAGCCTATCGATACCTTAATACAAACAGGCCGATTTCATATATTGACAAACCAGAATGATTATATATATATATATATAAGGATCCTCTTAAAGTTAAAACGTCTGTTCCAAGTACTTTGGACTTAGTAGTGATGTATGAGTCAGGGAGTTTTACCTTCCGTCGGGCTAAGTGTTGTAGATTCGAATCCTGCATAGGGCAATTGTCTGTGCGATTCACTGATTATTCTATGCCTTTTAATTGAATATCTGTAAAGATCTCCCCAATAAAGGGCTTGACGCTAGAGTATATATTGCCTGTTAAAATATGTTGTATATCGAAGACAAAATTTTGCTCTACAATTTATACGGTACTAGGTTTCACGTGCGGCTTCGCTCGCGTTAACATAATTTTGTCAAACAAATCGGATGACGCAATAAAACATTTTTATACAAAGTTTGTCCGTCTCTTTACCCACTTCCGATAAGGCTATGAAAAAATAGCCTATCATTCTCTCCAGGTTCTCATCTATCTCTATACTAATCTTCATCATAATCTATTCAGCGGTTTAGGCGTGAAAGCGTAACAAATATCCAAGCAAACTCACTTTCGAATCTATAATGTAAGTAACGATTTTTCTATCCCTCGACAATAGTTACTTATTATCCGCATAATAGGAAACCTATGTTTTTTTTATGGAATAGAAGGCAAACAATAAGGCGTATCACCTGATAGTAAGTGGACAACACCAAAGGAATCACAGTTGCGTTAGCGACCTTTATGGGGGGGACTGGCTCTCAAATGCAACTGCCGGAACACACCTCTAATTATTTGGCGGCAGATTTTCAACTTGAGGGTGGTAGCTAGCCAGGCGGGCATTAGAAAACGTCGTATCGCCATGCAAAAATGCTATCTCCTGTGCTCCGGATAACATGAATGCAAATTTTATGGCGATCGGTAGAGCCGTAGAACCGTGAAAAGCGTAACAAACATACAAACTTAGATCAGCATTTATATAGTTAATTACGATAATAAAAATTATAGGAGTAAATCATTGAAGAATAAATGTATCTCTTTCTGGTATTTTTTTTTATAATTAAGGCTAAGCGTTATGGCCTTAATCTCGCCTGATCTTAAGTGACGATACGGCCCAAGTTGGTAGACACGCTACACTGGCTCTCAAATGCAACTGCCGGAACACACCTATTGGTATTTGGCGGCAGATTTTCAAATTGAGGGCGGTAGCTCAAACTTATCGTAGATGGTTGGATTCGAACTCGCATCCCTTGACACAAAGTCATACTCACTACCACTGAGCTATCATCGCCTTAATCCCGTTTATGGGAAACGAAAGCATTATTTCTGTCAATTGGATATATTGAAGCGATGATAGCTCAGTGGTAGTGTTTACGACTTCGCGTCAAGGGACGTGAGTTCTAATCCAAGCACCTACAATGAGCTTGAGCTTCCGGTGAAGGAAAACATCGTGAGGAAACCATAGCATGGTGGTAGGGCTTTTTCTGATGCCCACCTAGCTAGCTACCACCCTCAAGTTGTAAACCTGCCGCCAAATACCAATAGGTGTGTTTCTGCAGCTGCACTTGAGAGCCAGTCCCTCCACAGGTTTAGCGTGTCTACCAACTTGGGCCGTATCGTCACTTAAGATCATGTGAGATTATGGCCAAAACACTAAACTTTAAGTTTAAAAAGAAATGCTAATAACCTGAGAGGTTTTACAGCTTCGCTGGGCTACTTGGGAAAAAATAGAGGGCAGCAGCCGAACCTCGGCACGGGCTGCTACCGGAAGAGTGTGAGCGAAATTAGCTAATTTAACTGACCTGCATATAAGTCCTAATATATTAAGTCTACTGAACTAAGTCCATCGGGCAAGGGATTCGAGCGTAAATGCTTGCTTATTCGATATACATGAGACGGCGCGTTGATAATGGCTGTACTGTACATTTTATATCGGGGTTGGAAGGAAAGCGCTCATAAGCACGTTGACTAGTTGAAAGTGAGTGGGTAGATGGGGGGGGGAAAGGTTCGCGAGTTGCTCCCCTCCGCCCGATTCCGCCAAATGTCCGCTACGCTTTTGTTTAATTTGTTCTCTACCGAGTTTGGGGGCTGCTCTCGAATAGTTTAATTGGTATGAAAGGGTCGAATATAACGGTAGAGTATTAAAAATATGAAATACAACGTTCAGTTCTGTTATTTTTATAGTTAAAAAATTTAAGTGTCAGTCAATAACTTTATAATTGAATGTATTGAATGTCATTTATTGAATATTTATGTCTCACGTGTCTAGTCTGAATTGTAACGGGTTTCTAGTAATTATTAAATAAAATTTTACTTCGAATTTACGAAATATTACGTAAGAATGAATTTCACTCCCTCCCCCACACAAGAACATGTAGAGATTTTCTTAACCCCCTTCAATACCCTTACGTAATTATTGAATGGCTCCTTAACAGCGAACCTAGAAACAGTAAAATGATTCGTGGATCACAGAAATAATTGGCATGTCTGGGATTTGAACTCACAGCCCTTGAGCGCAGCGGTTAGAGTGATGCACCCTTTGTTAACCGTTTGCCTACCGTGCAGTCCACATGATACTATAATTAACAATCCAATTTGACATTCATATACATATTACGAATTAAATAAATATATGTGTCCGAATGTCATGAACTAAATAACAGAATAGAAACACATCTTATAATGTTTTCTTGCAGACGTTACATCAGACTTTACATTTCAATATAAATTGAAAGTATATAACAAAAATATGTATTCATTCTTTAAATTTATGTTCGTCCTTAAACAACAGATTATAGAGTTCAAAATGAATTTACTTGTAAGTAAATATATATTTGTATCGAGCCAGTGTGAATTAAAATTATTTCTCACTGCGGGATATTGAATTTTAGACTTTATATTAACACATTTTGTTCAATATTTATTGGTTGTAATGCGATATTTCGCTTGTTTCTTTACACGACGGCCGTAAAGCCGGCTCTGCTCTGAAAGGCGTTTGCTAAACGATTTATTTGTGCTTATAATAAAAACGATGCTCAATAAATTTGGACATCAATATATTTTGAAAATTATTATATCTTGTTGTGCTTAGTCAGTGTTATAAAAGTTGAATGGCTTCCCAAAAATCTTATACTTTTGTTTATTTTTATAATAATGTAAAGAAATAAACCAACGCGGGATGTGTTGGCAAAAATGTAATTTTGTTTTCTAATTTAAAATACACTAAATTAAGAGAATATAATTAAGAAAATAAGAGAGCGATTGATTTGATATTGTGGGTGTCCATGGGTGGCGGTGATCACTTACCATCAGGTGACACGCTTGCTCGTTTGCCCCTACACGTACTGCTTCGTTTCTGGGTAACTCAATTTTTTTAAATACTTTTCGCATGTTTCCGTAACATATTACAATACAATTTTTCATATATTGATGGTAGCGTAATTTTGTACAGCCTTCAGCTTTTCTCAATTATTGCTCTATCGAAGACAAAAAAAAACCGAGAAAAGGCGCTAGATTTTAGATTTGCTCAACAAAATTGATACATTCGGGAATAAAAGTTAAAAAATTGTAATAAAGAATCTTCTTATAGTTTGATAGCTGACGATTTTACTAATATATCTTATGCTATTTTTTATGTCTTAAATGTATTGATGTGCTAAATATAGTTTTTTTAAAACAAGATTTTGTTGAACATCGTCGGGTAGCATGTGACTACACATGGAAATGAAAATACAAATTGCACTACATTGTGTTGTGTTTCTTAGGTTTAAAATATTTTTTCGTTTATTTTTCTATTTTCATAACTCTTTTAACGTAAACTTGCTGAGCCGGTGAATATGGTATCACCTAAAATCGATGTTCTCTGTTCTAAAACTCATAAACGGTTTGACTGATTTGTATTTAATTTACATTTTGATTAATTATAATAAATACCAATCAACCTTCCAACTTCATTTCGTTAAGATCAATAGAACTAGTTATATTTAGTATCGTTTCTGTTTTGTATTTATTTTGGTTATTGAATGAAACTTGTTTATAACTGTAATGAATTAATTATCTTTTAATTATATGAAATTTAAATATAAGTGGATTCGAACCTACATCCCTTGACGCGGCGTCCGTACAGACTACCAACTGAGCTATTAAAAAAAAAAGTTGGTTTATTATATACAAACCTTCCTCTGACACTAACAAACACAATAAAAAAGGATTAATAAAATTTGGTACAGTCATTTGAAAGTTATACGCGTACATACATTTCGACGATACACTTTTGTATATATAAGAGTAGCGGAGTACTCTCAGGAAATAAGATATCTTGTTGACTCATGTTTTTATTCGTAAAATGATAACGAACTCCGAATGATCAGTCTCGCTCGGGAGCCTCTCACAATTTATCCTAGCAAGCTTTTTTATTTTTGGATGGGACCTACATTGTTATCCTGAGGGTTTTTTATGGTACCTAACACTGTTAGTCTGAGGGGCTTTTACAGCTTCTCCTAACCTGAACAAGGGGGAAGAGCGCGGAGGGCGCTCGAGTCCGAGGGGCAACTCGCGCAAGGGTGTCACTAGTGACCGAACCTCGGGTTGGGCTGTTGCCGAATCGCGTAGGAGAAAATCGAACGCGGTACCAGCTATTAATAAAAATCAAAAAAACTAAAAGTACTAACTGATCCTAGGAAGCGTTACGTAACTCCTTTTTGTAGTATAGCGGAACACCTTCGTCACGTAATGTGCAAACATCCGTTGAAGTACTTTTAATCATAATTCGTTGATGTACTCGTAATGCTCAGATATCAGTTGAAGAACTTTTAATCACAATTCGTTGATGTACTCGTAATGCACTAACATTCGTTGAAGTACTTTCATTATGTTTCCTGCTTATATAATATTTGCGCCGATATATAAATAATAAAAGGCAGTAAAACGTAGCTTCAAATAATCGGTGGTCCACGAGCTTTATAAGAATTACGATAAGTTTATAAGAGCTTTTATGTATATAACGATGTTTGTTCAGACCGCGTAGGTGTCGCTTTTGAAGGTACACTTAATTTTTGACATATGTATGGGATGGGCTCGCCAAAAAAGTGTCGACGCATTATTATACGAATGAATATATATACATGTTTGTACAGGATGACGTATTGCGTTGAGTTATAAGCAGTAATGTATTCTTTTTGTGCTGCTTCACACAGTGACAGGAATATATTATAATGGCTTACACTTTATTACATAGTGTTATAATTTCTTAGCTTATGCCACGGCATATTTAATTTAAAACAATACGTTTTTGTTTATAGTTAAGTCTTAGCGTTACGGCCATAATCTCGCCTGATCTTAAGTGACAATACGGCTGAAGTTGGTAGACACGCTAAACCTGTGGAGAAACTGGCTCTCAAGTGCTACTTCCGGAACACACCTATTGGTATTTGGCGGCAGGTTTACAATTTGAGGGTGGTAGCTAACCAGGTGGGCATCAGAAAAAGCCCTACCACCATGCCATGGTTTCCTCATGATGTTTTCCTTCATCAAAAGCTCAAGCTCAATGTCGGTGTTTGGATTCGAACTCACGTCCCATGACGCGGCGTTCCTACACGTTAACACTGAGCTATCATCGCTTCAACTTAGATATAATTACAGAGTGTATTCACTACTAACAAAGTGCCGTCACTGAGGTGTACCATAAAGTTAGACTGAGAAAGATTTATATCCCACGGTAGCTCGGGGATATAAAACGTGAATAATTATGAGGACACATCGAAAGACATACGTTTATCATTGCTGAAGTTGTTAAAATGTCGTAAGACTGTATCAAAACAATGTTGTGAGGAACCGAAACGCATCAGTTTACTCGTCCGCATCCCGAAATACATATGATTTATATGCGGGAACGGGATAATTTACGCGACACACTCTGCTACTGTTCGAGCTAATCTAATTAAAACAGTTCTGTTTTGTATTCGTGATTCATGTGTATTCATTACCGAGGTGCATCTTACTTTCTCTCTATCTCATCTCATCATTATAGCCCAATGAGTAGGTTCGAATCCACCTATAATGATCTCGAACTTTCAGTGAAGGCATAGCATCGTGGTAGGGCTTTTTCTAATCTACCGCCAAATTCCAATACGTGTGTTCCGGCAGATGCAATTGAGAGCCAGTTCCTCCACGAGTTTAGCGTTATTACCGATTTCGGCCGTATCGTCACTTGTGATCAGGTGAGATTATGGCCATAACGTTAATAAGCCTTAATATATAAAACAAAAACTATCTCAATCTCTTTCTCTAACTCTTTCTATAAAAAATTACAGGTTATGTTTTTGATCTCTAGTGTAGGGCGAATTTATGTATCGATTTCCGACAGGTATATTCGCTCTTCCTTATAATATACTCTTTTTAGGGTTACCTCAAGAGATAATAATTTAGTTCGGTATGACCCCTTTGATCACAGATGTCTTACCTATTTTTCATAGGTCACTATTGTTTTTATATTTATTATGTTTACCGACAGCGACAGTCGCTTTATCCTGCAACTATTGATTTAATTTGAATAATTCTAAATACTTTTGTTTTTTGTTATCGAAGGCAAACGCAAAAATTAGTTTGGAAAATCTCAAAATGCACGCCGCATAACGAAATTATAAATGATGGGCATAGATTATAAATTATTTATATTAAATACGAAGTAATCCGATGTCATTCTACAGCTATTAAAATAGAAATTGTTCCTATGCATTAAGTTTTTTTGGGTGAAACTCACATCCGTATACACGCATCCGGAAGTCCGCAAAAAATAATAATTTTTTTAGTATATTATGTAGTAAATTAATTAAATAGTCATGTAGTGTGATAGTGAGACTATTTTTGCTTGGTCATAATACATTGTGCATATTACATTTCTGTGAAAACATAAAAGATTTAAATAATGATCATTAAAGTCTCGAAAATAGCTCGACTTTGGAATCTTGAGAATAATGCACAATGAAACGATGATAGCTCAGTGGTGGTGTGTACGACTTTGCGTCAAGGGACGTGAGTTCGAATCCAACCACCTACAATGAACTTTCGGTGAAGGAAAACATCGTGAGAAAATCATAGCATGGTGGTAGGGCTTTTTCTGATACCCACCCAGCTAGCTACCACCTTCAAGTTGAAAATCTGCCGCCAAATACCGATAGGTGTGTTCCGGCAGTTGCACTTGAGAAACAGTTCCTCCGCAGGTTTAGCGTGTCTTCCGACTTGGATCGTATCGTCACATAAGATCAGGTGTGATTATGGCTATAATTACAAAAAAAAAAAAACTGTTAATATGAGGTGCATTCTTTGATGCATTTTCGCTATATCCACGGCATTGACCGTCCAGTTAACAATCAGTTATTGTTGTCACTAAGTAAACATCGTTTATGTGCCCGTTACTTACTGGCTGTGATTATTAATATTTACGATGTGTGTACGCTGTCCGAAGCGTTGGGAAGTCGTCCATCACCGAGCCACTCGGCGAAGCAATCGCTCATTCCATAACAACGTCACTTAACTCCCTACAGCGCCTTCGCAATTGGAGATGACATTTTAATATTACACTCGATCATGAGTAAGTCGTTTTTAGGTAACAAAGCTTAGAGGAGCGTCTATAATATACGTGAACTCAAAATGGCTAAGACCAAATCTGTAAAATATTCATACGTTTTTTTTTTTTTTAATATTTTTTAGGCTCCGTGTTAAGGCTACAATCTTACCTGATGTTAAGTGACGGTATGGCCCAGGATGGTGGATATGCTAACCCTAAGATGGTGGTAGGGCTTTTTCTGATGCCCGCCTGGCTAGCTACCAGCCTCAAGTTGAAAATCTACCGCCAAATATCGATAGGTGTGTTCCGGCAGTTACATTTGAGAGCCAGTTCCTCAAAAGGTTAAGCACGTCTACTAACTTGGGCGGTACCGTCACTTAAGATCAGGTGAGATTATGGACATAACACTAAAGCTTATCTATAAAAAAAAAAAAAAAACAAATTATAAAACTGATCCTTTCCTTATAGACGCGTTTAAATGTTAATCATTTATTTGAACTTGTATAAGGCATTTAGTAAAATTTAACTTCAAAATGATTTTAAGTTCTTTAAAATTGAAGAACGTCAAAACAGTGTATAGGCAACTAGAATGGAGATGGACAGGACATATGAAATAAAAGAGAGATGTGCGAAACTTGTAATGGAATGGTCTCCAAAATTCAAAGAAGTCAAGTTAGGCAAGATGAAAGATGGGAGGATGTTATCAAAGTAGTGGATGGAAACAGAAAGAGATAGGAAAAAATATAAATCGTTAGAGATCTTTGTCAAAGGACAAGTTGTACAGAACGTTATTTAACAAGTTTAGTTTATTATTCTATTCGATTAGTGTTAACTGTGAGTACAATAATGAAGGTTTATATTATTTTTTATAAGTATTTAGGTAACTTTTGCAGTGTATGCCCGAGCAGTGCGAGACGAACCTCTGAGCGCACCTCCGAAGGTTTTGTCTGGGTGCACCGATCCCCAACCCCAGTAGAGGCCTTAATTATGTGTGGACCTTACCCATTAGTTGATGAATGTCAAAGCGCTCCATCAATCCTGGTGGAAGGTGCAGAGTCCTTAGGCTTTTAGTCAGTAAGAATATGACATAACCAATACTTTTCCTGCCCGGCGGAAGTTGGGTGTTTGATGTAAGATCGTCATACTAGATAATGTTATTAAATGTTAGGATTACTCCTCAGTTCCGCTGGGGCGACACGGTGATTGCCAAGCACGGACCCGTGTCACCCCAGAAAGGGTTTTAGTGTGTATTCCCGGCGGCTAGCCCCGGGCGTTCCCACATACCCCTCCTAGTTCACCCAGGCTGGGAGGGGATGCATAAACGCATTTCCCCACGTAAAAAAAAAGGTTACCCCTCAGTTCGTGGCCTCTTGGGCGCGTGGTATTTTACCAGCACAGCCTATAGATACACCATTGATGTTATAATTAAGCTCAATTACTAATCAGCGGTTCTGATAAGCACACGACAACGGACGAGTGTAAAAATGCATCAACATAAGGCAATAATTATATAATAACTAGCTGAGACGACAGGCGTTGTCTTGTCCATACTGTGAATATTGAATTCGATTCGGTATAATAATTAATAATAAAAAATATATAATTAAAAACCATAGTGTTAATTATATGACAACTGACAGTTATGTAAAATTGTTATTCTCGGAAAAAAAAAAATTTTTCTTATTTTTTTTTAATTTTCCGCTCAACTTTCTCAGTTTTTCCATTCATGAGAAACTTCTGCTGACAATAGTTAATACAACAAAAAAAGAAAGAGTGTAATTGTTCCATCCGTTGTCGCGTGATGCGATGACCAAGGGACATAGAGATTCATTTATACATATACATAGATATGGTGTATTTGTGTAAGTGGGAAATGATTTATTACTGTGGACAGCGAAGCGATCGATCACTTAGAGAATGTCAACTTTTAACTGCATCAAATTAGTTTTTTTAACCCTATCACTGACTATTGTATTTGATGCTTAGCACAGTATAATTCTAAAGCAATGATGGCCATTGTAGGCTAATTAGTTCGGCTTGTAATCTTTTCTAAAGCAAATCGTGACACCATTTGACCTTCATACCAAATTCTCTTGATGGAGTTCCACGGTCAGTTTCCGCAGCAATTTAAACGAAACTAGAGTGCTCTAATGAGGATGTATTTTGTAGGTTATTGTCAAATTATACTCATTTCATATCAACACGATGAAGTGTTTTCAAAATGGCTTCCATTTTTTTTATGTATATATATATGGTAAAAAGAAAAAATAACAAAATACAGTTACAACTTTACCTTGAAATTCAGAATAAATTCAAACTGTGAACTCTAATATATATTTTTTTACTATGACAGTGAAATAAATTGCAGACACGAAACCGTTTAACAATTAAAAAAAATATTACTTAAGTAATTCATTTTTAATACTTTGTTTGGATTAATTTCTTACATGCGGTACCCGAGTGATTAAAAACGTCAAAATAGTTAAAAATATAAATTGTAACATGCTCTAAATAAAAATGTATTACGCATTGAATTTTGATGTCTTAAGTATATTTATTTTTATTTTTTCTATTTTTATTAATTTATTCATATAACGGTACTTATACTAATAAAGGGCTAGAATTCGACTTACTAAATTTTTAAATTTTTTATGGCATCTGCCTTAGATGGAATTTTCGCCAATGCCAACAGTGAAAGACTTCATTGACACAGTTAACGATAAAAAAGTAATCACTAAACCCATACGAATTATTTGTGGATAATAAAAATAATTATCCTTTGCGGGACTCAAACCTATAACGCTTAAGCGAAGCAACTGCTTTAACCGCGAGGCCTATCGTCTGAGCTACTTATTCACCTGAATAGTAACCATCAGACATCAACTACAACACCCTCCATCATAACACGTATAAGTGTAAACCATGGAATCGATGACGGCTCAGTTGGTAGCGTGTACTGACCCCGCGTCAGTGAACGTGAATTCGAATCCCTGCAATGGACTAAAGAATTCAGTGAAACAGCACATCGTTATGAAACCATAGCATGGTATAGCTTTCAGTAATACCTACCTGGCTAGCTTCCACCCTCAAGGTGGATCTGCCGGCAAATAACTATAGATGTGTTCCCGTCTGGCACTTGAGAGCCAGTTCCTTCGTTTAGCGCCTCTACCAGCTTGAGCCATATATCGTTATTTAACATGAGGTTTGGCCATAATAGTTTACTTATAATACAACCAAAGTGTTATCAATATTGCACCGTCTACCATCTTGTATACTGCAGATACTTTGACGTGCCACAACAAGATACAGTTTTATAGTAATTTCACCAAAAGACTACAAATATACCTAATAAGTTATAATCGCATTTAATATTGCTTATTATTTTTATTAAACTTATTGACTCTGGAATAACTCTATCCAGCCTAAAGATTCTATTCAACGCTTAATATGTTGTGATATAGAGTTGATTTTTCAACGGTGATTCAAATGTTTTGTTTAATAACTTCGTCTCGTATTCCTGAACGGAAACCGCGGTGAGGGTAACTCGATTATATTTAGAAATAGAATGCGTGCAACGGATGCGTGTGTTAGGTGTAATATTGCAAGATGGCGTTTTTTATTTGAATTACAATACTTGTGTTAGCTTTATCATTGGTCGCCTCTTTATTTTTAGCCTTATCGTTGATCTTTTCTATACATTAAATGTCATATTGCAGGGGTTTCAATATTCACACATTAGTTCAAAATAACTTCATGGATTTAAATTAATATTTACATTTGGTTATATTTAACTTTATACATTTAAATTGTAATGAAGAATTTTTATATAAATGGTTTTAATAATCTATTTCAAGTGTTAGGCTTTCTCATTGGTCGCCTCTTTATTTTAGCTTTATCTTTGATCGTCTCTTTACTTTAAATATCATATTATACGAGTTTTAATATTTACACGTTAGTTCAAAATAACTTTATAAATTAAAATTGTAATTATGAGGTTTTATAAAAATAGTTTTAATATTCATATTCACACTAGTTCGCTTTTAGCGCTTTTAGTTTCCGGTTGTGGCAATATAAATACGTCTCTTATAATAAATACTGAGGCAGACACAGTGGAGCTCCAGAACGAATCAGTGGACTGAAGTATTAGTGATATGAAGAACCGAATAGTACGTGCAGAATATTAAACAAGACGGTTAAGGTATAAGGATTTTTACACTTTCATCGTATTAAATATATTGACAAAAAGAAGATGAATTCTTAGCAAAAGATGATAGATTTTTAATTTTTATAGTACAAATTTTACAATTATCAGCTAAATAAATAAAATAGAATTAACGAAGAATATTATGAAGCGATGGTAGTGTGTATGGACGCCGCGTAACAGTACATAAGTTCGAATCGTTACCAACGAGCCTGAGTTTTTGGTGAAGGAAAACATCGTGAATAAACCATAGCATGGTGGTCGGCCTTTCTCTAATGCCGATGTAGGTAGCGACTATCCGCAATTTGTAAAACTACTTCCGAATAACTATGGATGTGTCCCAGTAGTGGTATTTGACTACTGATTGATATTATGGTCATAACGCTAAACCCTGTGGAGTATACATGAGTTTGGAAAATCCAAAAGCGCACGTCTTTAACGCTCATTCTACCAAAAAAAAAAAATATTTCTTTGTTATATTATTAATTATTTTTTCGCGGAGAAAGTTTATATACCACCCCTATTGTTTTCACTCGCCTCTCTATGGCGCTGCAACATATTAAACTTCTATACCTCATAACCAAGTATAATTCATTTTTCAATTAAACTACATTAAATTAGACGGTAATTTTCAATACCCTATTACTCTGAATGAGATTGAAGCAAAAGGAAAAAATTGAACTCAAAAAGTGAAGTTTTTCGGGCGTTATCTTGACCACATACCTCATCCGCACACACAGATAACCCGACGTCCGCCGAAATATTTTTTCAAAACGGTTTTCATACTATCTAGAAAGGAAATTATTTTTTAAAGTATCTACTGTCATAAAAAGTGTTCTTGTTGATATTTGTCAACTCATTTAAACTCAAAGTGTAATAAAGTTCGAATGAAAACAATTTAAGCCGAGATAATTGCTTGACCTTGAGAGAGCGAGAGTAATGCACTATGCAAACGCTTCGCGTTATGAGTTACGTGCGATATGAATATTTTTTGTAATGTAGATGAATAATTTATTATTTGTTATGTTATCTGCACACACCTGTAATATTTATGTAGCAATGGCAATAATACATGTTCGGTGCGGTCTCGCCGCCTCCATTCCTTCCACAAATAGATTGCTCCTCTATTGGACATCTATTTATGCCACAGATACAGCAATGTGTTAGAATTTCATCTGCTTCATTTTCCGTACATGATGAACGAATGATGAATGAATGATAGAGCTAAAGTAAAGTTGCGTGGTGGTAGGGATTTTGCTAATGACCGCCTGGCTAGCAACCACCCTCAAGTTGAAAATCTGCCGCCAAATAGTTATGTTCCAGCAGTTGCACTCGAGAGCCAGTTCCTCCACAGGTTTAGCGTGTCTACCAACTTGAGCCGTATCATCACTTAAGATCAGGTGAGATTATGGCCATAATGGTAAACTTTAACTATAAAAAAACCTAGGAAAATATAATTCTGGATCGAGACAAATTTGTATATTTTTGGTACCTGTAATTAATACGACAGCTCTGTGTATCATTGAATTACAAGACAATGGAAATGAGGTGAAGTAGGGATTTACCAACCAACATGCGTCGATATATATAAAATATAGTATTAGGATTTGTGGTTTGTCTTTTCTTATTCGTCTAACATATAAACAACCAAACATAAACTTATTTTTTTCAACCGACATTTTCAGTGTAAGGCCACAATCTTACCTAATGTTAAGGGGTGGGACCCAAGATAGTAAGGTCCAAAGCTTAGTAGAGGAACAGGATCTCAAATGCAACTGCCGGGTTCACTTATAGCTACCTGATTATAACAATAATGATTTCTTATGTTTACGCGAATATTATTCATCGAAATAAAACTAATTGAAACAGATTTTATAGTGGTATTTATTCATTTTGATCCCGACGTTTTGAAAGCTTTTCAGCCTTCGTAGTCACGGGGTGACATAAAGTATAGGTTATCCAGAAAAGTTCATGTTACTGTGTCGACCTTCAATAAAACGTTAAAGAGCCAGTTCCTCTACAGGTTTTAGTATGTCTATCAAATTGGCCCGTATCGTCACTTAAGATCAAACCTAAACCTAAAGTAAAAAAAAAGCTAGTCAGACAGGTATTAGAAAGATCACGATGTAATCTTAAACCGTTCCCTTAGGCTCATTGTAGGGATTTCAACTTGCCTTCATCAAGGCGTAAACCTATGTGATTTCTTATAAAAATGGTTTTCTGTTCTCTCTAGTCTTTGCTAACTCTATACCGCACGGGCGCGGGCGTCCGAGAAACGTTTTGATTGAGTCCACAGTTTACATTCAACGTTGGCTCGCTTGTTACTTCCACACCTTCGACTTTGGACCAGCACAATCTCACAAGGTTCTAACCACCGTGAGCGAACAAACTAAATGGAACTATATGCTTAGACATTAGAGCTAAGATTACATTGACCGTTAACTTGTTCAATCGAGTACGGTTATATTTGACAGGTTTATCGACTCCAGGACGTCAGTGTTGGTGCTGTCACTGCTTGGTGTGTTCGCTAACTTTTACAGTTTCAGTTAGTTGTTGATTTATTTTTTATATTTAAGGTTTTATTGTTATAATCGTAATCTCACCTGATCTTAAGTGATGATACGGCCCAAGTTAGTAGACACGCTAAGCCTGTGGAGGAACTGGCTCTCAAGTACAACTGTCGGAACACACCTATTGGTATTTGGCGGCAGGGTTACAACTTTAAGGTGGTAGCTAGCTAGGCGGGCATTAGAAAACGCCCTACCACCATGCTATGGTTTCTTCACGATGACTTCCTTCACCGAAAGCTCAAGCTCATTGTAGGTGCTTGAATTCGAACTCACGTCCCTTGACACGAAGTCGTACATACTATCACTGAGCTATCATCATCATCGCTTCGTTTCAGGGGTTTCATGCGTGTTGTATTAAAATAATGCCAGAACAGAACTTTATACAATGTGAATTATATGCCTCAGTATATTACAACAGTTGAATAGTTTTAATTAATTCTATGTACATATATTTGTATTGACAGGTTCACGTATAGTTTTTTTCTATAGGTTGTAAGTTTAGCGTTATGATCACAATCTCATCTAATGTTAAGTGACGATGTGACCCAAGATATTGGAAATCGTTAAGCCTACTTGCCAAACTCATAGGTTTTTGGCAACAGACTTTCAATTTGAGGGTGGTAGCCAACCAGGCTGGTTTTAGAATAAGCTCTAACATCATATTATAGTTTCATAACGACGTTTTCCTTCAACGGAAGCTCAGGCTGATTGCGGGTGGATTCGAACTCGTACACATTACTAACGGAGCGATAATCGCTTCAAATTTACTCGTTACGCAGTTGCCGTAACTAATATCTAGGTAAGTCAGCTTGGCTTCGTGTTTTATTGCAGAAACACCGAGCTGGTTAATACAAATCATCATCTGGGTCCCATATTCCTTACAAATGTTGTGTGAAGCCGAACAAAGGCATTTTTCTGAAGGATAACTTACGACATTCGTTGAATCACATGTTCTTAATCTAGCAGGTGGCGTTTTCAATAACATACTTATCTATATTTATATTAATATTATATGTGACTAGGTTTCACGTGCGGTTTCGCTCGCGTTAGTATAGGTTTTGTCAAATAATTCGGATGACGCAATAAAAAGTTGAAGCGATGATAGCTCAGTGGTAGTGTGTACGACTTCGCGTCAAGGGATGCGAGTTCGAATCCAAGCACCTATAATGAGCTTGAGCTTTCGGTGAAGGAAAACATCGTGAGGAAACCATAGCATAGTGGTAGGGCTTTTTCTAATGCCCGCCTGGATAGCTACCACCCTCAAGTTGTAAAAAACCTGCCGCCAAATACCAATAGGTGTGTTCCGGCAGCTGCACTTGAGAGCCAGTTCCTCCACAGATTTGTCCTGTCTACCAACTTGGGCCGTATCTTCAATTAAGATCAGGTGAGATCATGGCCATAACGCTACACCTTAAGTATAAAAAAAAAAAAAGTTTCATTCAGAGTGAATGCCTCTCTGTACACCACTTCAAATAGGTCTTTCGCAAGAAAAAGTAACTTATCTCCGTCTCCTGGGTACCATCTATCTCTGTACCGAAAGTTATCACAATCGGTTCAGTGGTTTAGACGTGAAAGTGTAACAAACACACAAGTAAGCAAACTCAATTTTGCATTTAAAATATTAGTATAGATTATATGCAAGAAATAACAATATGTATTTTTTTACATTGTGCTAATAAACAAAATAAAATACAAATAAATAAACCGGAAGAGTTTGTTTTCAGTGGGATTTTAAAAATACTTTTTGTATTTGATAGAGGAATTCCTCGAGGAAGGCTTTAAGTTATTTAACATTACGCTACCGCCAATAGAAGCAAAACTGTATTGAAATAAATTACAAAAATGTGCATAAATTATTAATATTTAGTTTTGCCGGGAGAAAGTCGTGGACACAACTTGATATGAAAGGGGTGGGAGTAAATAATTACCTCAAAAAAAATCCTGATTCTAAAACACGTATAAAAGTGTTTTATAGTATTATTTTTACACTAACTGACACGATGAACTTTGTATCACCTATACTCTGGGATACTAGATGGCGTTAAAGTAGCTAGGCTTAGAGATTTTTTGATAAACTTTATACTTATCTTTCGTAAAAAAAATATATATCTTTTCAATAAAAAGTATCCTATGTTACTTCTAATACCTCCAAGAATAAGTGTACAAAGTTTCATGATGATCGGTTCAGTAGTTTTCGCGTCAAACCGTAACAAACAAACTTACATTCACATTTATAATATTAGTAGGGATTATTATGTATTAATCATATAAGTTATAACATAACATTGCAACAGTTAAATAGACCTTTTCGATAGGAATAATTTCGTACTGTAATGTTACCATATAACTGTATCGATTTACGCGGCTCATGTCACCAAAGTTACCAGCCTCATGTTTTCAGCCACCATTTTACAAGAAAAGCTTAATGTATTATATACTTATACCGTGCCCATGAATCACTCGACCCAATAGTGAATACAATAAGAAAGTCCGATTGGTAACTTTGAGTTTATCGCATTCAAACAGACAGTCATTTTTACACGCTTTTTATTAACTTCACCTGTACGTTTGTTTGTATGTTTGTTTGTAAGGTTGTTTGTATGTTTGTTTGTATGTTTGTTTGTATGTTTGTTTGTATGTTTGTTTGTATGTTTGTTTGTATGTTTGTTTGTATGTTTGTTTGTATGTTTGTTTGTATGTTTGTTTGTATGTTTGTTTGTATGTTTGTTTGTATGTTTGTTTGTATGTTTGTTTGTATGTTTGTTTGTATGTATGTATGTTTGTTTTTATGTTCGTTTTTTGTATGTTCGTTTGTATGTTTGTTTGTATGTTCATAACCGACTCCTTTGGGCCCGATTTTGACCCACTTTAAACGGCCAAATTTCGTTCAAACTTTCATTTATCGAGATATCAAAGCTTTTAAGATTATCAAATAATAATCACTTTACTCATATCTGTCGATAAAATATTTATAACTATTGACACCATGCACCCCACGCTCTTTTTTAAATAAATTACCCTTTTTTTTACTTTACACTATTATTAATTTAAATTTATTAAAACTTATTTTCTATTTTTTTAGTTAAGTTTTCTATAAAAAGCGTGTTATTTGTTTTTTTTTAACTATTATTTATTATGCGTATATTATTAATACGCATTGATATACTTTATGTCCAAAGAGCTGTGTCAGTGGAGTCAGTGATTTGACGCTTCATTCCCATAATTGTCTAATAACGATTGCCATGCAGTAGCAATAATCGAGCATGATGGAAGGGAGTTGTATACATAGCGGTCATGATTTGAACTACGTACCGTTTCTTCAGAGCGGTATATTACTATGAGCCCATGAACCCACACTTTTAAATTCTCTATTTATTAAATATTGATAGAAGTCATTATAGAATGAGAATCAATAATGGGTGATGTTTTGTACGAAAATAATAACTGTTGTTGACTCCGGTGATTCAGTATAATGATTATTCTTCACTGTAGTGACGACACTGTGCCTGACGATAAGCACAGGATATGGTGTTTCTTTGTCGTTATAACCTGATAACACAACCTGCCGTGTTCACACCGTGAATTAAATACAGTGAAAACATAGTGACAGACCTTCAACTTATGGTTTTCTTAGAAGCCATGGATGGTTTAAATTATTGCAAATAATGTGATACTTCATAGGTTTTACGTTTAGCCCCACTGTAACCTGATTTTCAGTGACAATATAGCTGGATATAGTCCACACCATCAGTATAGTGAAGGGCTTGGCTCTTACGTGTTATTGCCAGAACTCATCTATAAAGGTATCAGATGGCATATTTACAACTTGAGGATTATAGCTAACTAGGCGAGGGGTCGAAAATATCATCATCGTGTGGTATAATGTTTTCCTTCATCGAAAGCTAGGCTCATTGCAAGGTTGTGAACTCATCCAACGTCGCAGCACCCGTCCATTCTACCACTGAACCATCCTCCCTTTACAAACGATGTACTAACTTAATTAACGCGAGCGTATCTAAACGTTAAAGGTTTCCCCGGAAAGCCAGTTGTTATCTCGAAACCGGACGCTGCCCGCACGAAGCTGAATGTCATTTGTTTAAAAAACATCAAACTCTGATAAATCAGGAGTCCTAAACAAACGATCTCGCCGGGCGCGATATACTGCCGAGCAGAATAAAGTTAACTCGACTAAGTAAACACACCACTACGTGCTTTGTCTATGTTTGTTCAATGGAATTATGTGGCCGGACGCTTCTGTCACAGTTTACAAGTGAAGCAGAGAGACAGCTTCTCGCAGATACAGCTCGAAATTCTCTGTTCACGTTTTGTAGTGATAATGCCTCAGATGCTCGGACGCAGCGTCAAGGGAGGTGAGTTCCTTGCACCATAGCATGATGGTAGAGCTTTCTTTCTTGTCGCTAAATACCTATGAGGTGTGTTCCACTAGACCCAATGCCTTCACTAGACTTAGCGAGTCCACCATCTTAAGCACATCGTCACTTAATATTAGGCGAGATTTTGATCAAAACTATACTGCTGAAAGTTCTGTGAAAGCTTGGGCTTTCGGTGAAGGAAAATATCGAGAGGAAACCATAACATGGTAGTAAGGCTTTTTCTAATGCCCGCCTGCCTAGCTACCACCCTCAAGTTGAATATCTTAAATACCAATAGGCGTATTCCGGTGTGTTCCGGCAGTTGCACTTGAGAGCCAGTTCCTCCACAGGTTTAACGTGTGCACCAACTTGGGCCGTATTATCACTTAAGATCCCTTTTAGTAAAGATACTTTTAATTCGAAACAAAATAGGAACGAATAAAAACGAATTCGCGAATGAAGCTCCATACAGAATAAGATTCGAGAATTGTCTCGCTGTTCAACACGCACTGTGGTCCACCCGGATCTTTATCAAGAGTGGGACACACGGGCGATGTTATTTAAGAAAAAAAATACAATTTCTCGAAGCATCACTAACCACCGGCGCGTATTTATTTAAGAAGCGATGTAACGAGTGTCTGTGGAATCCACACGTCATCGTGAAAGTGGAACGGACCCCACATACAACTGTGTAGTTGTTGTGTTGTTTTTACCAAAGACCTTGAATTATTCAAAAACTAGGTTACAGTTTAATAAAAAAAATATATTTTAAAATGCCAAATTGAAAGAACACACACACACAAAACAGTACCTCGACGACATCTGTGGACTAAACTTACTTTTTTTTTATAGTTAAGGCTTAGCGTAATGGCCATAATCTCACCTGATCTCAAGTGACAATACGGCCCAACGGCCCAAGTTGGTAGACACGCTAAACCTGTGGAGGAACTGGCTCTCAAGTGCAACTGGCGGAACACACCTATCGGTGTTTGGCGGCAGATTTTTAACTTGAGGGTGGTAGCTAGCCAGTCGGGCATCAGAAAAACCCTGCCACCATGCTATGGTTTCCTCACGATGTTTTCCTTCACCGAGAGCTCAAGCTCATTTTAGGTGGTTAGATTCGAACTCACGTCCCTTGACGCGATGATGCGCTACCTAAGCTCATGTATTTTCATTTATCCTGGGAAAAAAAAAGGTAACGATGATATCTCAGTTGATAGGGTACACGGACGTCGCGTTAATAAATGGCAGCTCGAATCTCTGCAACGAGCTTGAGTTTCCTGCGTGAGAAAAACATCGTGGTGAAACTACAGCACTGTGTTAGCCTTCTCCAATGACCACCTGACTAGCTAATACACTCGAATTGAAAATCTGCCGCCAAATACCTATAGGTGTGTCCCGGCAGATGCACTTGAGACCTAGCCTCCACTATCTCGGGCCACAACGTCACTTAACATCGGAAGACATTGTGACCACAACTGTAAAATAAAGCTGACGATTTATTGTTATCATATTTCCGTTCTTTCGTGACACACGTGTGCAAATTTTTAAATGAAACTTTATGTAGAGAAAATTATATATAACGATTTCAATGATACATGCAAGTAAAACTAATAAATACGTGTTAAAATTGGAATGAGTAGCTATTCATTTCGAATCAAACCGTAGGTGGTTTATTTAATTTTGACCCTAACAAGGTCTTTGTGGGTTGTCGGATGCTAAGAATAAAGGGACGCGAATTGCCTGCGGATCACATAGATAATTTCAGGACGTGCGGGATTCAAATTTGGATTCAGGAGTTGCATATTTATCGTGACGTCTCTATCGGTGTGACGGGGTGATTGCCTGCACGGAGCCGCGTCGCTCCAGGAAGGCGACAGACGGCCGTGGGCATTTAGTGGGTATTCCCGGCGCTTAGCGCTGGGTGAGTCCCATATACCCCTTTTCTCTATTGATAGCGAATAATGTGTAAAGACTTCACGTCAAGAGACGTGAGTTCGAATCCACCTTTAGCTTTCGGTGAAGGAAAACATCGCGAGGAAACCGTAGCATGGTTGTAGGGCTTTTTCTAATTCCCGCCTGGCTAGCAACCACCCTCAAGTTAAAAATCTGCCGCCAGTTCCTCCACAAGTTTAGCGTATCTACCAACTTGGGCTGTATCTTCATTTATATATACATATATAAAAGATATGCTATTTAATTTTATGGACGTTGGAATTTAATGAACAGTCTCTGTTTTAAGTTTAGCATATAATACAATATGCTTACGTATACTGCACATCTGATTCAGTATGACCATACAGTGAGTCCTTCAAATTGCAAGCTTCATTGGCATTCTGCCAAACGATGTTAATTGGGAGCAATTAATCAAATTCTCTAATCACATGCGGATACGGCGCGTCGCACGCCCGTATCGAAGCCAGACTTGTGTTATAGTATAAATCGAATTCATAGTGTTCCAACTTTACACATTATTGTTTTAAATAATATTACAGATACGATGGAATTCATTAGACAGCTGCATGTGGGTTTTGTGCCTTATATCTCAAAATAATGACTTTCAAATAGATGCCAATAATTTAATGTAGAATGATGCTTCGATGGCTTAGTGGCAACCTGCAGGGACACCTTGTTTATATAAGTTTAGCGTTTTGGCCGCTATCTCACCTGGTCTTATGTGACGATACGGCCCAAGTTGGTGGACACGCTATACCTGGGGAAAAATTGCCTTTAAAGTTCAACTGCCAGAACATACCTATTGGTATTTGACGGCAGATTTTCAACTTAACGGTAGTAGCTGACCAGGCGGGCATTAGAAGTAGGCCTACCACCAGGCTATGGTTTTTTACGACGTTTTTCCCCAACCGAAAGCTCAAGCTCATTGTAAGTGCATTTGAACTCACGTCCCTTGATGCCGTGAACGTACACACTACGACTGAATTATCATCGCTTCAATACTGTATTCGAGCCAAAATGTAACCTGATAATAACTGACGTTGTAACCCAAGACGGTGGGCCCGCCAAGTCTAGTGAAAGGATTTTCACATTCAGAGTAGTAACTATACTAGAGGAAGTATAAAAACTGTTTCCGGTTTTCGTATAAGCTACTTAGCAAAGTGACTGCACTGTACTTCATGTTAACTACAGTATACAATACGAATCAGTGGCCGGCGTCATGCTGGTTAGTTTAGATAACAGCAATTGAAGCGATGATAGCTCAGTAGTAGTGTGTACGACTTCGCGTCAAGGGTCGTGAGTTCGAATCCAAGAACCTACAATGAGCTTGAGCTTTCAGTGAAGGAAAACATCGTGAGGAAACCATAGCATGGTGGTAGGGCTTTTTCTAATGCCCGCCTGGCTAGCTACCACCCTCAAGTTGTAAACCTGCCGCCAAATGCCAATAGTTGTGTTCAGGCAGCTGCATTTGAGAGCCAGTTCATCCACAGGTTTAGCGTGTCTTTCAGCTTGGGCCGTATCGTCACTTAAGATCAGATGAGATTATGGCGATAACGCTAAACCTGAAGTGTATATTAAAAAAATAACACTTTACGCCTCTTTTGAAGAACCCAATATCACGGGAAAGAGGAAACACGCTGACAAAGAGGACGATTCCACAACTTCACGGTAACTTCAAAAGTAAGAGTCGGCGTGGTGGTTATTTTCTGCAGTGTGGTTCTCTTGTGGGACGGAGAGCAGGGGATCAGCTTAAAGAGCTCTTATGAACAAAAAAAACTTTAAATAATAATAAATACCTGCATTAACATGTAAAATTTACATTAACATTTTTTATGAGCTGCAAATGTTACGTTTTATTAGAGCCCCCAGACCCCTACATCATATTCAGAATGTGTCACAGTATAAATGACACCCCCTCCCTCCATAAGTGCGAACTGTTATATCTTTCAATTGCACCCTTCCTAGCTTAACCAGCAGCCTATACTGCTGACACACCATTCATGTACCCTTCCTTTCGTCTCTCGATCCATCAACCAGACAGTCGTCCTATTGCTCTTTTCCTACAACTTGGCTCCGTTAATAATTTTTGTATATCTTTTTTTTATTTTTACCAAATATATTCCAGTGTAATAATAACGTTAATAATTTTTGTATATCTTTTTTTTATTTTTACCAAATATATTCCAGTGTAATAATAAAGTATTTTTTTTTTTAAAACCCAATTAAGGGTTCCTTCATAACTTTGGTGGCAGCGCAAAAAGAAAAAAAGGACGACTGACTGGTTGATGGGTCGAGAGACGAAAGGAAGGGAATAAGAATGGTGTGTTAGCAGTATAGGCTGCTGGCTAAGCTAGGAAGGGTACAATTTAAAGATATAACAGAACGTATGAACAGCCTTCCAAGTAACAATAAAAAAGTTTACCCACTATCATTAATATCTACACTGTGGTTGACCAATACAGATATTTCCAGTCCAAAGCTGTGATTAAGAGCTAACCCCATACGGCTGCGATTATACATGTGATTGCACGTGTATTCGTTCATACATATTATCAAGTAGCACGGTTCGGATGGCTGGTGTCGAAGGTTCCAACTTGGATGTAACGTCTACAACCATTTAGTTCTTGATATAGCGGACTTAAAACATATTATCACTTAATTTCCTATCCATCCATCTATCCATTCAACCGAAAGACGTCCACTGCTGGACATAGGTCTCCCCCAAAGATCTCCACGATGACTGCGCCACCCGCATCCAGTGGATTCCCGCGACCTTCACCAGGTCGTCGGTCCACCGTGTGGGGGGCCTGCCCACGCTACGTCTTCCGGTACGTGGTAGCCATTCGAGAACCCGTTGACCTCATCAGGCGTCGGTTCTGCGAGCAATGTGCCCAGCCCACTGACACTTAAGTTTAGCAATTCTACAGGCAATGTCGGTTACTTTGGTTCTTCTGCGGATCTCCTCATTCCTGATTCGATCGTAGTGAAACTCCAAGCAAAGCCATTGCCCTTTGAGCAACGTTGAGCTTTTTATTAGACCCATTGTGAGCGACCACTATACTACCGAATATTTATAGGTTACTAGTTGATGCCCCTGACTTTGTTCGCGTTTTTACGGACACCTTAAAATGCGTTGCTAAAACAAAAGTAAAACACCTTAAAAAACCTATATATTGAATTTACTATAGACAAGGAACTAATTCAAAATAAAGAAATTCAAGAAACTAAATATGTAATAAGGTAATTAATATTTTTTTAAATTGTAGTTTCTATCCTGGAAAAATTAAATTAACAACATTCTTACTCTTACTCTATTACGTAAACGATCCAATATTTTAAGTTTTGTTAAAATATATACTCCAAATAAGGTATAAAATTATACAAATACGCACTCGTACCCAAAATCCTGAGCTTTTATCTTTAGTTTTCACATGGACTGCTTTGTGTTTGCAAATGTATGTACATTAATATGTATTATATGTATTAACATGTATTTAAAGTAGATATTTCCCTAAACGCATATTGTATTTCTAAATACGAGGAGAGTACTCCGTTATTTTCATTAAAATTTCCAAAGAAAGGGATTGTAAGTTATTTTCATTAATATTTCCAAATAATGGCATTGTAATTTTTTTTTTTAATTATATGTGTATAATCAAAATGTGTATATTTTTATAAGATTATTATAATTATTTTTTATGGAATAGGGAGTAATCGAGTCAGATTGTCACCTGATGGTAAGTGATATTGTCACCTGATGGTAAGTGATATTGTCACCTGATAGTAAGTGATCATCTCCGCCCATGTATATACACAACACCAGAGAATCCACCAGAGAATCGTAAGTGCTTTGCAGCCTTTATTGTAGGGACTGGCTCTCAAATGCAACTGCCGGAACACCTATTCGTATTCGGCTGCAGATTTTCCACTTGTGGGTGGTAGCTAGCCAGGCGGGCATTGGATAAAAGCCCTACAACCATGTTACGGTTTCCTCACAATGTTTCCTTCACCGAAAGCTCAAGCTCATTGTAGGTTGGATTCGAACTCACGTCCCATGAACGAACATCGACACATTACATGTTCGATGTAAGAGTTACCTATCGAACACCAATGCGCGAACCGAAAAAGCCACGAGTAAAGGTACACGAAAAAAAAAAATCCCCAGAAACGACGAATCAATAGTAATCGGAACGCAGTAAAAACCCTTCAACGAAAATAACCCACACCCGGGTAAATATGAAATTCGCCGAATAAATTGACACGACGGTGACACCGGCTGCCGGTAATACGTCCGGGCGTTTGGTGAAAATTCAATTTCGTGACAACCCAACGACACGACGCGAGCGAGCCCGGGTAATGACGTTATAGCGGAATTACATTATGCCACCGATAGAAAATACATTTTCTTCTTACAAAATCATCCGTATTAAATACGACATTCTCAGATAAATAACATCGTCCGCGTACGTAACGGATATGTACCTACTGTAAAAAACCCTTATATCTTAACCGTCTTGTTTAATAGGCTGCACGTACTATTCGGTTCTTCATATCACTAATACTTCAGTCCAATGATTCGTTCTGGAGCTCCACCGTCCTGCCTCAGTATTATAAGACGTATTTATATTGCCACAACCGGAAACTAAAAGCGCTAAAAGCGAATTAGTGTGAATATGATTGTTAACACTATTTTTATAAAACCTCATCATTACAATTTGAATTTATAAAGTTATTTATAACCAAACATAAATATCAATTTGAATCTATAAAGTTATTTTGAACTAACGTGTAAATATTGAAACCCTTGTAATATGATATTTAAAATAAAGAGACGATCAATGATAAAGCTAAAATAAAGAGGCGACCAATGAAAAAGCCTAACACTTGAAATAGATTATTAAAACCATTTATATAAAACCTCTTCATTACAATTTAAATTTATAAAGTCAAATATAACCAAATGTAAATATTAATTTAAATCCATGAAGTTATTTTGAACTAACCTGTGAATATTGAAACCCCTGCAATATGACATTTAATGTATAGAGAAGATCAACGATAAGGCTATAAAATAAAGAGGCGACCAATGATACAGCTAACACTACTTTCGTCCAAACATATAAGGCAAGAAACGAATAAAGTATAGAATTATATATATATAATCCAATCAATAATAATGTTAGGATGAGATACGAATTTCTTAGCAAGCCACGGATTCACCATAAGGATGCCGGGTACATCGTAAAACCTAATCATTGTGGCAGAGAGAGGATAACACGAGAGTGCCTGAGAATTGCGACCCCGATGTAGGTTTAAGGAGCCCCGTTGTCGATGATCGTCAACGGTCTCACATTCACCGCTCGTGCCTCACTCCACCGAGTGTTAACCATTCCCGATAATGATTCACAGAATAAATACCAAAACAGTGTCAATGATAAAGAAATATAAATTTTACGGCCCTTCAGTAATGTTCCAGCTACGTACGATGAATACGCCTCAAGCGCCAAGCTTAGACTGCACCCAAAGGTACTCTTGCATCGCGCTTTATACTAATCAGCGTTATAAACTACCTATCCTATAACTGTATTCTGCCATAAAACACACGGCTATAGAGTTTTGGTGGCGGGAAGTCGGAAACACCTAAATATATGTATATAATATATTATGTTAATAGACAGCAAACAAGTAGACGACTCACCTGAAAGTAATTGGTTACCGTCGCCACTACACCAGAGGCTTGACAGCTATACTACTAACCTTACTGAAAAGGGCTGATTTATTCACTACGCCGGAACACGAAAGCTCATAGTGAACCTTATGGAAGTGTAAACCCGAGGGTGGTCACTAACCAGGGGCAATAATCCAAGCAGAAAGCTGTGACGGATGTACGGATATGATATGATGATATGATCTACGATACCAATGAACTTAACCCATTCCACCCCGCTGTCATATTTTTAGGACACTATTTTCAAAATGTCTTTTTACATATTAGGACTTTTATTTTTATTATTTAAACATTTTTTTACAGCGAAAGAAATGTATTTTATTAGAAAAATAGTGTAAATATATGAATTTCATCAGAGATAATAAAAATAAAAGTCCTAATACGTTAAAAGAAATTTTGAAAACAGTGTCCTAAAAATATGACAGTGGGGAGGAATAGGTTAAGAGACAAAACAATTAAATACGATATACACTTTTTCGACACGTTTTGAAAGGTGTCGGAAGTAGGTATTTTTTTATATATATACTTAAGGTTTAGCGTTATGGCCATAATCTCACCTGATCTTAAGTAACGATATGGCCCGAGTTGGTAGACACGCTAAACCTGTGGAGGGACTGGCTCTCAAGTGCAGCTGCCGGAACACACCTATTGGTATTTGGCGGCAGATTTACAACTTGAGGGTGGTAGCTAGCCAGGCGGGCATCAGAAAAAGCCCTACCACCATGCTATGGTTTCCTCACGATGTTTTCCTACACCGAAAGCTCAACCTCATTGTAGCTGGTTGGATTCGAACTCACGTCCCTTGACGCAAACTCGTACACACTAACACTGAGCTATCATCGCTTCGAATTCACTTCACGAATTCATTTTTAAACTAACTTCATTCATGCATATTTAATAATTTTTCCTCGTTTTTGGAATACAGCTTTACCCCTATCGATGTTAGCGTGATGTTAAGTAGCTTAAAGTCTTACTAAGTTACTGCTCTATCAGATTCAAAAATATTTCCTGCACAGGTTTCGCGTGTCTACCAACTCGGGCCGTACCGTCACTTAAGATCAGGTGAGATTATGGCCATAAACTATTAAAAAAAAGTTCCTAAGAAAAGGGCGTTCAAAGAAGCTAACAAATTAATCAACTTTATAATATTAACTAAGCGAACCGTCCACGAATTCGTATGGAAATAAAAATTTTGTCTAATATTTCCCGTTTTCGTACTTTTTATAAATGCAACTGCACTCCTATTGGTGGTAGCGTGATGTTAAATAGCCCAAAGCTTTCCTCGGTTATAGGTTGATAGTTGCTTATATTGGCGCGTTCAAACAAACTTTTCCACTGTGTAATATTAATATGAACATATTCTGATTGAAGAAATCGAGGAAAGACCATCAACGAATGTTATTCGGGGGAAAAACTGTGTCTACATTAGGCGAGTATCTTAACACCTACCGCTCAAAGGTCATAGAGTCAGTAGGCCGATGGTACAATTGCGTTATCACGTTCATAGGTCGACGTTAACACCGATTTGATTATTGTTTATGATTTGGGAACAGCGAACCCTTCGTCCTGCGTGCCATCGGACAATCAACTCTAATTTTAACGTTACAAGGTGTAGATATCGCCGGAAGATCTTCGTTTGTGGGTCACGTATGTACAAAATTCCCACTTTCTCTGTAAGTAAAAGGTAGAATATAAAATTACGTGGTCTTATAACTCCTCTGATTGTGTTATCAATATTTAGTAGAAGTTCGGAGAGTAATCGTATTCAGTGAAGTTCCAACAAGGGAGTTTAAAAGGGTTCTCGTTCTTTGGCAACATATTGTAAGGGCTAACTGTTTAGAGAAACCTTTTACAACCAGTGCTCCAGGCAAAAGGTAATCAGGAAAAAATATGAAAAAAGATTTTTCTTTGTTTATTTAATAACAATCAAAACACATCGAATCAGACATTAAAAATTAATAGGGTGCTGTTCCTAATTATACTGAAGCGTAAGAAAAAAAATCTCTATTAGTAAAGTCGTTATCGTGATAACATACAGGATCCGCACATACAGACACACGTACGTCCAAAACAGAACTATTTAAAACAGTTTTTTTACTGGTTTAAATAACAAAAATGGCATCTAAATATCATAAGTGTTTAAAATAGTGTTTTTACTTGATATGTTTATGTGCCTATATATTATTTTACAAATGCAATGTATGATAAATAGAGACATTCCCAACACACTTCGCTTCGCTTATGAGGCGTGCAAATTACTCAATTGGCTATACTGGCAAATACGAAATAAAACCGACCATCATAAAAATCTTTAAAAGTGATTAAAACGACTGTTGATGATTTAAAACTGAGATTTATTGACACTCGTCATTATTATAATTGGTAATAGTACAGTAATAAATACATATGTAGAGAACTTCCGGTAACTCATTGTAAGATTTTTAAAATTGCAGAACCCAGTGACTTTATATTAGCCATCCATATTCCGTTCGTGCATCCGTTGCTGTGTATTTATGAAATGTAATTGTCTCTACTGTAAAATCCCTGAAGAATTATGCGAACCACAAACGCGAAAACGAAGAGAGTTTTGCATGGTGGTAGGGCTTTTTCTAATGCCCGTCTAGGTAGCTATCACCCTCAAGTTGTAAACCTGCCGCCAAATACCAATTGGTGTGTTTCGGCAGCAGCACTTAAGAGCCAGTTCCTCCACATGTTTAGCGTGTCTACAACTTGGGCCGTATCGTCACTTAAAATCAGGTGAGATTATGGCCATAACGCTAAACCTTAAGTATAAATAAACAAAAAAAAAAATGTAAAACAGGAACTTAAAAAAAGGCCTACGATACAACTCCAGATTATTTAGCAGAAAAAAAAGCGTGGGATTATTAAATCACAGTTAATATTTTAAGTTCAAAGGAACAGATTAACAAACTACTGGAGACTTTCTTCCGCCATTTCTTCTCTTTGGAACGTCATGTTGTCTATGACACAGTGCTAGTTTTTTTTTTTATACTTAAGGTTTAGCGTTATGGCCATGATCTCACCTGATCTTAAATGACGATACGGCCCAAGTTGGTAGACACGCTAAACCTGTGGAGGAACTGGCTCTCAAGTGCAGCTGCCGGAACACACCTATTGGTATTTGGCGGCAGGTTTTACAACTTGAGGGTGGTAGCTACCCAGGCGGGCATTAGAAAAAGTCCTACCACCATGCTATGGTTTCCTCACGATGTTTTCCTTCACCGAAAGCTCAAACTCATTGTAGGTGCTTGGATTCGAACTCACGTCCCTTGACGCGAAGTCGTACACACTACCACTGAGCGATCATCGCTAGTTTTTCGACTCGGACAAACCGATGACATTGTCCTATTCTCGGAGATTGTCCTAGGTTGGATATACCCTCGCGTCGCTCCCAGCCCTTATCGGGAGAAAAACAGAGAGCAAACAGTACACATCAAAGCAACATAACACCCCCGCCTCGATAAACCGCCCGATTCGGGGGTAAACGGGCGTGTTCTATAATTACTTTAGTTTTGGGAAGTTATCTCGGCGGTGTCAAATGACTCGGTAATTGGTCCGCGTCACGTGTCACTCGCAGGAGCCTGTCAATTAATTCACACCGATGTTTATATAAGCGGTCTCGTATTCCGTATACCTTTTATTATTAGAATCGAAACGGATTTGAAGAATTTACACTCCCCACTGACTTAGATTATGCCTGTTAATTTGTTTATATTTCTCTTTTTACCAAATCATACACGTGCCGCGGTTTCATCCGCGTATCATTTGAATTGATAGAGAATACACCGATTTATAATTACTTCATCTGGTATTAATATGTAATGATATTCATCGTTTTTTTTTTTTTTTTTATACTTAAGGTTTAACGTTATGGCCATAATCTCACCTGATCTTAAGTGACGAAATGGCCCAAGTTGGTAGACACGCTAAACCTGTGGAGGAACTGGCTCTCAAGCGCTGCTGCCGGAACACACCTATTGGTATTTGGCGGCAGGTTTACAACTTGAGGGTGGTAGCTACCCAGGCGGACATTACAAAAAGCCCTACCACCATGCTATGGTTTCCTCACGATGTTTTCCTTCACCGAAAGCTCAAGCTCATTGTAGGTGCTTGGATTCGAACCCACGTCCCTTGACGCGAAGTCATGCACACTACCACTGACCTATCATCGCTTCCGTACACTATTCCTTTTTTACATACCAAAGTGAGTTTTGTGATACGAATGAAAGGTGCAAAGGTGCAAAATGCATTTAAAACAAACAGTCGTACAAAAAACCAAGCTGTTAGTATACATTTTACAAAAAAAATACATTATACAGTTATTATAATGACCTGAATAGGAATGGTTAAGTGGTCAATTTATAAGCGGAAGTGGGAGTGAGAGAAATACCAGCTAAATTTATCTATAACCTTTTAAAAGTTCTTGGCCCGCCTAGGACTACAGGAAGTTCTACACTGGAACGTGCTTCTAAAGCTGCGCTAGCAGGCTCATAGAAAATTTAATAAACAAGAACTCATATCCTCATTTATACACCAGCTTTTACCTGCGGCTTCACTCGCGTTAATATTGATTTTGTCAAACAAATCGGATGTCCGTTTCATACAAAGTTTCTCCCTTTCTTTATCACACTAATAAGTTTTTCACGAGTAAAATTAGCCTATCACCGTCTCCAGGTTCCCAACTATCTGTATATTAAAGTTCATCATAATCCATTCAGCGGTTCAGGCGTGAAAGCGTAACGAATAAATAAACTCATTTTCCCATTTATTATATTAGTAAAGACAAGGATTATAAATATAAAAGTATGTATGTTTAAATGTTTGTTACACAACGGATGGTTGGATATGAATGAAATTGGACACACTGATATCTTATTAGTTGGATTTACATATTTCATGTTACAACATTTTTTTCGATTGGACATATGTTGAAATGTATGGAGCGCGAAAAGGTACCTTAGCAGGACAGCATGACAGCGATGACTGTCAGAGAATTTGAGTTCATTGGCAGTCACCCCTAATTAGGACTGTACTGTACTTAACATATATATATTATTCATCAATTAAGATTGGAAAATAGATAGTGAAATATCTCTATATTGTAAATTTATATGTATCATAAATCATTAGGGTAACGTCTGCGTAGTGGAACCGATACGTGTCAGCGACACTGCGTAAATAAAGATATCATTGTGTTTATAGACTTCTTCTGTGGTCTAAGATATGAGCGCTTACCTTTTAACTCGGTTATCTATGCCCCTATCTGACTGTATTGAATTAAATAAAGCCAAAGAGTTTTGTAGTGAGGTATTATATGGGAGCTGTCTTTGAAATTCTGCTTTGTAACCTTCCGTTTTGTAACCTTTGTAACCGACAAAGATAGTTGATTCACTTCTGTCGTACGGTCGTAATTACAGAACGTTTGTTTGTTTAAACGCGTTCATCTCTAAAATTACCTGGCTCATTAAAAAAAGCTTGTCGTATATGATACTCAAAAAGCATTAGGAATAATGTCGGATACTTTTTATACAAAATATTAAAAAAAAACTCTATCTTCAGGTATATCTTAATAAACAAATATCCGCATCCGCGAATTAGTTCGCGTGGATGCATTAAATCTATCTATTTTTCTTTAGATATTCTATTTATATCTTTAGACATATAAATGTACCTATACTATACTTTTATTAAATGCAACAATAATTACCATACCTTAAAATTAGTATAAATGCTTAACAACTGTGAAATTTTCTATACCGAGATGCAGGCTACTACATAAATACTTATTATTATAGTATATGTTATGGAATATTATTAATGTATATCAATTTATAATAAATCATATTAATTATAAGTATAAATTAAAAATTATCTATCATTATTATCAGAACGAGAAGCGTAAATAAACCGAGAAGAAAAATAAGTTTCACCACTTCACTGTTAGCGCCATCTTGTGACATCAACAACAAACTCTAATATCTATCTAAGAAGTACTTTAATAATATTTATTTCTACGCGGACGAAGTAGAGGGCACACTTATTTTTTATTTATTAATTTTTCCTCCTTTGTAACTATTTTCAATACAAGTTTGGTATAATACAATTGCCTAATGCAATAGAATATTTACTATATATACACAATATATATATAATACAATCCCCTATAATAATACTATGTTCTAATATTCCCCTAATAGGTAGTAGCGTGACGTAAAATAGGCTAAAGCCTTCCTGAATATTTACTTTATCGAATACTTTGAAACGATGATAGCTCAGTGGTAGTGTGTACAACTTCGTGTCAAGGGACGGAAGTTTGAATCCAAGCACCTACAATGAGCTTGAGCTTTCGGTGAAGGAAAACATCGTGAGAAAACCATAGCATGGTGGTAGGGCTTTTTGTAGTGCCCGCCTGGGTAGCTACCACCCTCAAGTTGTAAACCTGCCGCCAAATACCAAATAGGTGTGTTCCGGCAGCTGCACTTGAGAGCCAGTTCCTCCACTGGTTTAGTGTGTCTACCAACTTGGGCCGTATCGTCACTTAAGACTATGGCCATAATGGTAATCCTTAAGCATAAAAAATACGAAAATAATTTTCGTTCAAACAAACAAACAAACTTTTTGGCTTTGTCATATTATTATAGAGACGTTATGTACAGATCTCGCTTTGCTATACTTCCGTTATATATATGTATATAGAATACGCATTAAGGTTATGAATTAAATGAAATCCAGTGTTACACCGGAAAGAGCCTTTCCTCGGGTAAGACGGTCGTTTCACCTGAGATCCGGATGAGGCCGGATGGGACGCGCAAATGGTTTTATTATCCGGTACATCCGGGCGTCATTCGATCGTAATTTTCAAAAGCCACCTGTGGGTGATACACACGCCGAATGGATTGAATTTTAAGAATACAGTTCAAAAGTGGCCTCGTTATATCATCATATCTGTTACGTATAACTCAGATTAGGTATCGAATAGAACTATTTAATGGGAAAACAGGAACAATGCGAAAAAAAATCTTGTATATCTTATAATGAATACATGAAGACTAACAAAGAATGTTATAGAAAAATATTTCTAATAATAAAACAAAAGTATGATATAAAAGGAACAAAACTAAATTATTGAAATAAAACTAATTTAAACGGAAAAAGTCCAGAAAAGTTTATGTTACATAAACTTTTCTGGACAACCTACACCTCGGTCCGCCCCGTGACCACCAAGGCTGAAAATCTTTCGAAACGTCGGGATCAAAATTTAATAAATAACCGCGATAAAATCCGTTTAAATTAGTTTTATTTCAAAGAATAATATTCGCATAAACCTAAGAAATCATTATGTAAAAATAAATTATAAAACTATAATAAGAGACGAGAAGTTTGGATTCTCTACACTCTCTTTTCAGTATGTCACTTCTTTCTTACATCACTTTGTTTTTCCTCTACAAAAGTTATATTTTTCCTTCGGGTACAGTAGTGTTGCTAGCTGAAACGTTCAATATATCTTCTCTTGTGTTTTTGATTACGTGTATTGCCAAATATAATAATGGCCGGTTGAGTCCAAAGCGTGACAAACAAACTCACATTCACATATGTTATGTTTATGTATTTGTATGTATATATTTACATGTAGATATAATTTCTTATCTGTGTTATATATAATTGTAGAATAATTATATTGCCTTTTGTATTATTATCATTTTGTGTAGACCCACTTGGCCACAACCGAAAATCAGCGCTGGGTCTACCTATTATGCTGACTCAGCTTATGCTGAGTTGTGCGCCTTTTACAGTGACACTGCGACTCTCGCTGGATTATAACATTTTTATTTTTAGATTACGTTTAATATTTTTTTTTATGATAAATGCTACGTATTAATTAATTTTAATGTCTTTTTTACTATATCCGTCTAGCCTTTTGCCTTGTATATACATTTATTTTCTTTAGTTATTTCTTCTACATATAATGATAGAATTAAAGAAATGCTGAGTACTAGGACATTAGGACTGTCAGGAAGGACTGTCTACGCACGACAACGCCGGGCTTCGATCACTAAAGGAAACCGCATAAGGCGTTACGAACACCCACCCCCGTCCACCTGAACGCACACACACTTTCTATAACTGCGGCCGAGGGATCCTTTCCTTGATCGGTCTCATCACGCATTAGAACATTGTCTGTCAGCACACAATGCTGCCTAAATCATCTGCCAAAGACCTGAAGGCCATTATAAAAAGTAAAGATGACCCACGATCTCTTCGTAATCATTCGTTATTTCTAGATTGGCAACCCTCACTTTGCTACCAAATTGCTCTCTTTTCACGGCTTAAAGACCACGAACACACCAATAGATATTTGGCGGCAGATTTTCAACTCGAGAGTGGTAGCTAACCAGGCGGGCGTTAGAAAATGCCCTACCATCACGCTATGGTTTCCTCATGATGTTTTTCTTCACTGAAAGCTGAAAACTGAAAGCGGATTCCGTACACATTACCACTGAGCTATAACCGCTTCTGATGATGATAATTGATGATGATACCGCCTTTCATTCTCTTTGCTGAAACCTATATTTCTGGTGGTCGACTTTAAACAGAATGGGGATGTCAAAACATGATATCTCTGTCTGGCTGGATCGTAACCATCATACCCAAATGTATCACCTGCTCTATTGACGCGTTAAAACGTACCCCATTCTGGGATCAGCTGGTGTGCATAACAGATGGGTGATGGATCTGGATAGATTGTTAATCTCTCGGTGTTTGGTCTCATTTGTGACCTCATTATGCGTACTATTAGTTTCGATAAAAAAAAAGGAAAAATTGCATTGTAGAAAGTCGAATTGCGTGGGAAACCACGGTGCAAGTAACACTTTTTTTCATATCGTTTGTAATTTAATTGAAAATTTTTGGAAAATTATTCGATTTATGGTATTCCCCGTTTTCATTCTTAACTTAATAATTGAAAAATGAAAACTGATACTGATAACGCGGTCAACTGATACGACATGCGATAGATGGATGTATAGATCGATGGGCGGCGATGTGTAAAAAGTTGCATTTTAATACTAAAAGTGAAATTCTAGAGTCGAAATTGTCTTCAAGTCGCTAAGTTCATCTTACAATGTTACAGTTTTCGAGCTGAGTATCAAAACACTATGAAATGTGCAAACACTCTGTGCGAGAAGCTCTCCGCTCGAGTGTTATGAAAATTTAACCGGGTTCCGAGAGCCGGTTACAGGTGGCCTGTAAATTCTGGCGCGCACCGGATTATTCCGGTGTTACTACGCCCGGTTTCCCGCTCGCAAACCGGGCGTAGGTTTATAAACCTCTCCATTATATGACACTGATGTTCCGCTAGAGTTTTTACCGGGACCTTATATTGTGAGTTTTATTATTGCTCATAAACACAGTTATTTGGCCATATATTATTAATACTTTATGGGATTGTCGTTACCATCACAATATCATCTTGTGTTAAGTGACGATGTGGCCCAGGATGGTGGCCGCGCTAAGTCTAGCGGAAGAACTTGCTATCAAGTGCAAAGTGTAATCAGGGACACACCTACAGGTATTTGGCGACAGATTTTCAACCTGAGGGTGGTAGGTAGCCAGACGGGCAATAGAAAGAGCTTTAACATTATGTAACCTTAAGTGTATCCGGTCAAAGGTGCAAAGCACATTTTTTGTGGGCTATTGTAACTCGATTACAGCGACATCTATTATATCATGATTTCCGTACTGGATAAGTTTTCCAAGTTACACGATGAATCGTTCACAAGGTTTTTATATATAAAGCCATATAAAACTTCCATTTACACGTAGGTACTTACTTAAATGGGTCCCATCCTATGTTAATACTTGGTTTTCCATCCACGTCCCTTGTCAGGTGGACCCGCGTCAACTGCGGGCCCGCTCTAGTATTATGTCTATCGCGCTGTCGTAAGGGATTCACACTGCACTAGCCCTTCGTAAATTGATGTCCAAACACCGAAATTTCATAAAACGAACGTAGCTTTGGAACATTTTTCAAAGTTTTACCACTTTCTAGGCGTTAATTTACATAGTATAAAATGTAGTCGCTTCCGCCGTCTGTTCGCTTGGATCTTTTAAACGATTCATATGGATTTTAATGCAGTTTTATAGAGTGATTAATGAGGAAGATTACACAAGAGTACAGAAAAGATGTATAGAAAGAGTACAAAACAGATAAGAGTATAGATAAGCCGGAAAATGTAAAGATTTGTAATGTAAAACGAAATTAAATGGGTTAGCTAGTGAGAAATAAATGAAAATGAGTTTTTCATTTAAGTTGGATATTACCTCCACAAATACAGGAGTCATCACTGTTAAATACATATATATATATTTGCATTTCGGCAAAATTGCCATATGGAAGCAATATATATAATTTATAATATGCTAATATTATAAATGGAAAATGGGTTTGTTTGCTTGTAACGCTTTCACGCCTAAACCGTGGAATCGATTATGATAAATTCTGGTATAGAGCTAAATGGGACTTTAGAAATGACGATGGGTTACTTTTCTAAGGAACAGCTTATTGGAAGTGACGTAAAAAGAGGACAAAACTTTGTAGGAAACTTTTCATTACGTCCTCCGGTTTGTTTAACGAAATTCAATATTCACACAAGCAAAGCCGCGGGTGAAACCTAGTAGCTATATAACTATTACTACCAATAACTGTGTAATTTACTAATGACCACATTTATATTAATATTATTGAACAAACAAGTCTGTTTGTTTGATTATCTGTGTTAACGCGCTCACCTTAGGAACTATAAGTCGGTTTACAAAAAATCTTGTTGTATTTAATTGAGCAATCACTGAGAAAGACTTGGGTCAATTTAACATCATCTTACTAATAACAGAAGCAAATCTAGTTACTAATTAGAGGTCTGGGAATCACATTGACTTTGCCTCCAGCCCGAGGAGTGCTGCATCTCGCGATTGCAAATTTAATATAAATATATTTCAACCGTTACTAATATTATAAATGCGAAATTTCGAACGCTACGCTTTCACGCCTACATTGTTGTATCGATTGTGATGTATTTCGGTATAGAGATAGACGAGACCCTGGAGACGGTGATAGTCTACTTTTCGTTTTACAGAAGAACTTATTGGAAGTGAGGAGTAAACTTTGTACGAAACGATTTATTGCGTCATCCGACACGTAAGCGAAGCCGCGGGTAACCGCTAGTCTGCTTATAACATTAGCAATATTTATAATTTAATTAACAACGATAAATATATTTTAAAACGTTACTCAGTTATAATGTTAATTAAACTATAGATTTACTCCGTAGCGTTGAAATTAATCTCGTTGAAGCCAGACTGCCGGCTTGGGACGTGACCATTCCAATCTTGATTTACACACCGCATCGCCGGGTCATGCGATAGATTATTTATATATACATTTGCAAGTATATCTCATATAACATAATATAAATTGTACAACTATATTACATTCTAACTAATTCCTTTCTCATATTTTAAGTTTAGATTCGGCTCAAGGAGATGAAAACGCTATGCTGTATTTTCCTCACGATGTTTTCTTTCGCTGAAAATTCAAGTTCACTGTAGGTGGATTCGAACTCGAGTCCCATGATACGGTATCTATACACACTACCGCTGAGCTATCATCGCTTCATTTTATATATTCCTAATTTATTGCGTTTTCACGCCTCAACTGATTATTTGATTATCATGAAATTTTCCGTACACTTGTTCGAGGGTACAGAAAGGGACAGAGTAATTGTTATGTGGAAAAGATTTTCAGAGCAGAAAAAAGGTGTCCCAGTTTCATTCAGCAGTAAAGGTATGTCCCCGATAGAATAATAACTTTGAGTTCCATGCGGAAGAAATCGCCGGAACAGATAGCAAACAAAGTCAAATAGTCACAAATATAAATTTCTTTATGGCATATCTGTTTTAATTTATTAATCTATGTTACAGCTTCACCCGTGACAAGATCATGAGGGTCTGGGCGTTTCTATTAATAACCCCATATCTCTCCTTTACATACCACTATCTTCTCGTTTAGATCTTATTACATACTAATTTGTGTACGCGGTTTTACTCGTATATCCATTATTACATCGGGAACGTTTATTTAACGATCGGATAGTATAAATATTTATTTTAAATATTACTAGTGTGGTAATAAATATTAAAAGTACTACGTTTTACAGTTTATTTGGTTTTAAATGTTCTGGCTTCCTTAGTATTTAATAGATAAACTACAACGCCACCTATTACGTTCGTCGAAAGTGTATTAACCTTCTCTATGAAAAACCGCACATTGGTACCAGTTTTCATGGTGATAGGTCGCTGTTGACCGGTTCTACTATTTCATATTAGAAGCGATGATAGCTCAGTGGTAGTGTGCACGACTTCGCGTCAAGGGACGTGGGTTCGAACCCAAGTACCTACAATGAGCTTGAGCTTTCGGTGAAGGAAAACATCGTGAGGAAACCATAGCATGAAGGTAGGGCTTTTTCTGATGCCCGTCTGGCTAGCTACCACCCTCTAGTTGTGAACCTGCCGCCAAATACCAATAGGTGTGTTCCGGCAGCAGCACTTGAGAGCCAGTTCCTCCACAGGTTTAGCGTGTCTACCAACTTGGGCCGTATCGTCACTTAAGATCAGGTGAGATTGCGGCCATAACGGTAAACCTTAAGTATAAAAAAATATATATATATATATATATAATATACAAACATCGATTCTTATATGTACACATGGAAATTCAATAGCAGCTTATATTTTTTTTTAAACTATATTCTCTATACCGAAATACTGCAGAATTGGTGTCGCGATATATGTGTGTAGTAGATCTGTGGATCATTTTATCGATAATAATTAAAACCATCGATTGTCTCGTGTAGTATATTCTCGTTTAAGAATTTCTATATAATCCGTTCAGATTTGAAATAAAATCCGATTTGAGATCACAATTCAGTGGTACAATCAACACGCATATCGAGAATTGATGTAAGAAAACGGGGCGCCAATTATTTACGTGTTTTTTTTTTTAATGAAAAATAGCAAAGGTTTTTCCGAGGCTACGTTATGGTGCTTCCAAAGAGGGGTTGAAGTATGGACTTCCATGGTCGGCTACATAGTTGTGTTACCCCTGATATTGCACTTCTCCGTGGACGACGGTCACCATATACCATCTGATGAGCGACTTCTTTTTTTTGTATAGTTAAGGCTTTAAAATACGGCCCAAGTTGGTTCCTGTGGAGGAACTGGCTCTCAAGTGCAGCTACCGGAACACACCTATTGGTATTTGCCGGCCGATTTCAACTTGAAGATGGTTCCTAGCTGGGCGGGCATTAGAAAAGCTCTACCACCATGCTATGGTTTCCTCACGATGTTTTCCTGCACCGAAATCTGATTGTAGGTGAATTCAAACTCACGTTCCTGGACGCGAATTCGTACACACTATCACCGAGCTATCATCGCTTGCCTGTTGACTGCACTAGTATTAAAAAAAAACTTATTTTTTTTGTTCTTAATTTCCTAAGGATCCGTAGACTGAACTAAGTTTAAATTAGTTTGAGAATAAAACATTTCCTGACCGGGTATCAATCGGAACCGAGAAACAGATGCGCGGTGTCTGATCTAACAAATCGGTGGGTGCAAGACGTATCGGAGGGTGAGAAAGGATACCGCATATATTTCACCGGACAACCGCATATTTTATTTCAAATGGCTCAGGTTCGAGAGTGGAAATACATTCACAACACTACACCTTAGAAACGTGATATACCGTAAGGTAAGAACGGCACATAACAGAACTCGTAACTCACGTCCAATTGGCAATTATTAAATATGTACGCGATATATTGTTTGTATTTTAGCGGAAATTTGAATCAATTTAATGACACGATTGTAACATATAAATATATAATAAAACTAGCTGACCTCGCAGACCTTGTTTTGCCTTTTCGAGTAGTCACGTCGATTACAGCGTCATCTATCGCGTCACTTATCGAGATAAAAAGTATCCTATATCTCGAGTTGGATCAAACTGCACACAGTGCGTAAAATTTGATTAAAATCGGTTCAGTAATTTCGGAGTTCATCACAGACAAGCTAAATTTTGGTTCATATGTATATATTTATATATATATATATATATATATATATATATATATATATATATATATATATATATATACGTATGTATACATACACACTTATAACTTTGAAACTACAGTAGAGATTTTTATGGTATTTGTTTTTGACTATAAGTTAAAAGTCGCTAATTAACTATACTTATGATTCAGCAGTTGCACTTGAGAGCCAGCCCCTCCACTGGGCTAAGCGCGCCCACCACCTTGGGCCACAACGTCACTTAGTATACGGGAAAATTGGGATCACATAACCTTTCACTGTACTAAATATTACACTCTACTGTATGCGCAGTGTTCTTAAAAAGGTTCTAAAGTTTTCACTTAATATATGTATGTTACAATATATCACGAATCATAGGATAGATAAGCAAAATGCAACTATATCTGTTATTTCTAAACCCAACGAAGATTACAGCCGCGTGGATACAGGAAATGAGGTGAATATCCGGCAGACCGCCACTTCCGGCGGGGTTATATCCGGCACGCTTTCCTGTTAGAAATACTTTTTCACGGTGGTTATAGAAAATACGTTTTCTTTACAAGTTGTTTGATTTAGATTTTTTTTATTAGAACAGCTGATTAATTTATTTTACTCGATGCTTGAATATGCCAATTAAGTTATATAGGTTCGCAACGACCATAAATATCAATTGTATTTAGTGTAATAGACGCTGGTGCGTTCAGATGTCAAGTTAAAAAAAACACTGTAGGTTTATGGCCACACAATCGCACCTGATGTTAAGTGGTAGTGTAGCCCAAAATGGTGGGCACGTTAAGTCTCATGGAAGGACTGGCTCTCAAGTGCCTCTGCCGGAACAAACCTATAGGAATTTGGCTGCATATTTTCAACTTGAGGGTGGTTGCTAGCCAGACAGACATCAGAAAAATCTCTACCGCCATGCTATGGTTTTCGTACAATGTTTTCTTTCGCCGAAAGCTCAAGCTCATTGTAGATGGTTCGATTCGAACTCACGTCCCTTGACGCGAAGTCGTACACACTACCACTGAGCTATCATCGCTTCAAAATATTTTGTTCCCTTCCCTTCAAACATCAAAACCTCCATTCTCTATAAGTCGAATTATTTGGCGTATCCCTTGATGTTCGACTTACAGAGATTCTATTGCATATTAAAATACATATATACCAAGTGTCATCATTACCAGCAGTAAAAAAACAAACATTTTCAATGAAAACATTTATTTATTTATATAGCAAAGCCTTGGTAAAGGCATTATCTTATTGCATTGGACTACACTGTTATAATATTGTCAAGAACACTCTAGCTGGCACTGCTTCATAGCTACCTTACCTCACTATACCCACCAGGATATAGTTACATTTGTTATTAAGCCTTATGACTTAGACTAAGTTAACAACATAAGTTATATTTAAGGCTATAAAAAATTACTTATACTTTTTATCATATTTCATATTAACTCGCTGCATGCAATATGTTACTAGCCGTTGCCGCCGACTTCGTTCGTGTTTTTCGTGCTTAATCGTATGGTCCGTATATAATGGTTAATTTAACATAGAGTAAGAAATATTGATGCCAAACTTCAAACCAGTAGGTCACATAATTTAGCAGATATAGAGGTCGAAGAATAAACCTCCTAATTTGCCTAACTCCAACGTGATCCACGTCTCATTTCCTATTTTCATTATATCCTTAAACGCAGAATTAAAAACACCGTATAATATTATAGAATATGTTTTCTCTATACTGTGAAATAAATTTATTTACTTTTAAATTATTATAGCCGGGCAGCAAATAAAGATATGTCTATACCAACATTATAGAGCAGAAAATTTTGTTTGTTCGAAGTCTTACGAAGCTACCGGTCGGACTTCAAAAGTTCGGTTTGTATTTGGTACTTCGATCATTGAAGAAGGCTTTAGGCTCTTTAACATCACGATATCACTAATACGAGTAAAGTTTTATTGAAAAAAGTTACAAAAACGGGCAGAAAATTGTGAAATAGTTTTGTCGCATGTATCACGGTGAGTGTTCTACAGAGCTATTCAATCTTTTCCCTTCCTCTCCTTTCTACAATAGAACTACACGCGCTGGACTTCGGAATCACAGCTTTACGGTAACCTCCATTACGGCTCGAAGCAAAGAGTTCGACGTGTCATACTTTTGACATACCGTGAAATTGTGGGACAGTCTTCCAGCCCATGTATTCCCTTCCTCATACACCATCGGGTCCTTTGAGTGAAACATAAAAAATTACGCACGTCGGCATGACAGTAGCGACTGGCGATGGATTGTCATTCTTTCGATGGTCGTTGCTGTTTTTAAGCTGTGCTGTACTTAACATCAGGCACAGTGGAGTCACTTTGCCAATGTAACATTAAAAAAAAGTCGCGAATATAGCTAGTTTCTTCTATAATATCAACACAAAGAGAAAACTCCCACCGAGCGAATCGTGAACATAAAACCTCATAACACCGTACTCTCGACCCACACAATAACCTTTTCATTTAAAGAATATTACAATAACAATAGAGCCTCGCCCACAGTTCCCCTTTTATACTTATTACTTACTTGCAATATTAAATTTAATGCCCCGAATCCGCTGTCGAGATTGCGCCGCGACAGACGGACGAGCGGAGCGACAACTCGTGAGCTCCTTTTCTATGGACTTCAATGAGACTTAATGTGACGCAAAAAATGTCGGTTTCGACTTATCGGTTCGTTTCCATTGTCCTATTTCTTTTTTACTATTTTTTTTATATTTGAGGTTTATTGCTATGGCCATAATCTCATATAATCTTAAGCGACGATACAGCCTAAATTGATAGACACGCTATACCTGTGGAGGAACTGGCTCTCAAGTGCAACTGCCAGAACACATCTATTGGTATTCGGCGGAAAATTTTCAATTTGAGGGTGGTAAGTAGACAGGCGGGCATTAGAAAAAGCCCTACCACCATGCTATGGTTTCTTCACGATGATTTCCTTCACCGAAAGCTCAAGCTCATTGTAGGTGTAATGAATTTGAAGTCACGTCCCTTGATGCGAAGTCGTACACGATGCCACTGAGCTATAATCGGTTCACTTCTTCAGAAGATTTGTGTACCCGTGAAATTTGTCAGATCGCTTCACCGATATGATTGTGTCACCTGATACAAAGATAATAATGTTAAAAATTAATATTAATAAAATTCGGGCAAATCTGAAAACTGTGTATAAAGAATATTAATATATATTAAATACTATACGAATTAATTTTTATTTATATTCTATATCGAGCATGCATAGTCCACATTGTGCTTTGTTCAATAAATAAACTACGAAAACCGAGACTAATATGAATTATTTCCATTTACAAGGAGTGAAATTTTGATTTCGATGATACAATTATTTTGAAAATCCATAAAAAATCACTGGTATTTCAAAGATTTCAATTATAATAAAAGTACTTGGACACTTCTCACTCTGTCTTTAGACAAATTATACAAAGTATTTTGTAGACAAATTAAAAAAAAAATGCTTTATAAGAACTAAGGATAAATTATATAATTACAATATTCTATTTTAGTTTTGTATTACTGAATTAATTGTCTCCCTTTAATATTGTAACCACTTTCTTTTTATCTGACTTTTGACTATTGTATTTCCATATATTATAACTAACTGAATAAATACATAACTACTATAAAAAAATATAAATTGGTAGTCACAAGATGCTGAACTATTTTGAATGAAAGAATTCTTTATTCCACTTTAACTAACTATACTAGCGAGCTTAATGCTATAGGCCTTTGCCATCAAACTAATTCGTAGTATTTTAGTAAGGAAAATAAAATATAGGTAGTGCAAAACTTTGCATTTTTATTTGTAGTTTTGATACAATGTTGTAGGTAATTTATTCGCGTCGAGTGAATACTTACTTTTCCGGACATAGTTTCGTGGAACTAGTTTGAAGAAAGCGATATGTAAATAAAAGTTAAAATAGAATATTTTATCTGCTGAAACAAATCAGTTTTCTGTCAAAGAACTAAACAGTTGAAATACTTTATGAATTTTGACGTGCTTACTGTAACTCGACTCACGCGTATATTTTGCAATAAATACATTATTAGGACAAAGATTACACTTATGATACTCAATTTAAGTAAATATAGTACTTAAAGTATTTAATATTATTAGTATGTGGTAGCAAAGTTCAATAGAAACAAGAATAGAGCCAGATCGACTTCCTGATACCTGAAATACATGAAGTGTTATATATATAGTTCGCGATCTGATTTCTATGTGTTTGCTGGACCGTTAATAAAAAAATAACGCAGTCATGAAGACTGCCGACAAAAGTGAAAACTAGATTTGACAAAATAGTGTAAAAAAAGGAAGCAATACTCGTTATTCATATGTTGAGGTTTGGAGTGTACGACCTTGCTTACGTGTGATTATTTAGTCGCACGGCAAACCGATTAACCGAGCGATCATAGTTAACAAGTTCGTAAATAAGCGTTCGGTGACGATGGCGCGAGTTCCATGATTTTTGTTCACCCAAAAAGTGCTCTACGCGCCGAAAGAAGTGTTCACTTCAAAAATCGTTTAATTAAGTTACAAAACCGTAGTACAGTGCGAACGCGCTCTCCCGACAAAGAAAAACGTTCTACAGTAGCTCTTAAGACGTCACAATATGAATGGGAGTTAACGCGCCAATTGTTTGCCAATACAACGCGCCTCAGCCCGCCTTGATCACAATATTGTGACGTATATTGTGTTCTGTTCTGTATTGTTGTACGCACACATTTAAATTAGGGTTGACGTACTGTAATATTTAATTCAATTAAATATATATTTTTTTTAATATTTACTATCATTCCTTATAAAAATATAAAAAGCTATAATATGTGATAGTTTTAAAGCGATGATAGCTCAGTGGGAGTGTGTACGACTTTGCGTCAAGGGGCGTGAGTTCGAATCCAACCACCTATAATGAGCTTGAGCTTTCGGTGAAGGAAAACACCGTGACGAAACCATAGCATGGTAGTATTTTCTAATGCCCGCCTGGCTAGCTACCACCCTCAAGTTGAAAACCTGCCGGCAAATACCAATAGTTGTGTTCCGGCAGCTGCACTTGAGAGCCAGTTCCTCCACAGGTTTAGCGTGTCTACCAACTTGGGCCGTATCTTCACTTAAGATCAAGTGCGATTATGGCCAAAATGCTAAACCTTAACAATAAAAAAAAAAAAATACCATGATGTATTCTACTAAGTAGTAACACGTTTAAAAGCGGTCATATGTTGATAGCAGCTTACGCAGGTCCTTACCAAATTGTTTGGTAGTGTTAGGGACCTATACTAGATTAGACACAACCATCATAAACGAATGTATCGGTAGTCTCCATTGTTTTTCGAGTACACTCTACTTATCATCAGATACGGTGAAGTGACAATGCCTCACTTAATAAAAGAAAAAAAAAACAAATTAAAATAATTAAAATCATGGACGGTAACAGCCCTACGTGAAGCGACACAATCGATGCATTTAATTGAGTGTGAATACGATCAAGGGAATGATTTTGTTCATTGTAACATCAGTAAAGTGAAATTACGTGTCAAATTCATATAGAAGATTTCGGTTTCCCGCTTTTAAGAATACGTTATGTTTTTTTTTTTGGGACTTCACCATCTATACATATAAATAAAATTGGAGTGTCTGTTGTGTAATATTGAAGTAACCGTTTGTTACTACTGTATATGAATATATACGGTACATACAACAAATTAACATTTTTTTTTTTTTAATTTTTGTCTCTCTCTCTGACTGTTTGTTCCAGGTAATGTCTGAAATGGATGGCCGATTTAGACGGGACTTTTATTGGCAGGTAGCTGATGTAATAAGAAGTAACTTAGGCTACGTTTATTTTAGAAAAAATCTTTCATTTTAGATCATAATGTTGCAATGTCCAAGTACTGTCCAGTACCGCGCGCAGCTCACGCGCATGCCACTGGGCCGTCACGTCGGGCGCCTCCCACCAACGAATTAATATTAGTTAAATATATTCATAGTTAATACAGGACAAAGTCTGTCGGGTTAGCTAGTATAAAATAAAGATTGATAATGATATATTGAGGATATCGTATATCTCATTGTAACTAAATATAATAACTGGCCTGTCAAACATACTTGTGCCCGTCCTATTTGTAAATAGCTCGAACATAGCCCTACACATTTCGTTCAGGAATATGGTCTTTTTCAGGACACCCACTGTCCTATATCTCAAACTGGACCAATCGATACACGTTATACAAAATTTTATTGCAATCAGTTGAACAATTTCAGAGATTTACCTGGAAGAACATTTGGACACGGGTTTTTTGTATAGATATACAAATTTATGTGTTAGTTAAGATCAACATCACACGTAGACGAAGTCCCTGTATTGAGTATCGCATAGCTTATTAAATATATAGGGAATCAACTATTTAACGTCTATATATGGAATTTGTTATTCACTGATTAAAGCAATTAAAAAATATTATAAATGCGAAAATTAGTTTGTTTGTTTGTTACGCTTTCACGTCTGAACCGATTACGATGAATTTGGGTATAGAGATAGACGAGACCTTGGAGACGGTGATAGACTACTTTATGTTAGGAAAAACTTTTTACAAGTGGGGTAATGAGGGGAATGAACTTTGTGTGAAACTTTTATTGCGTTATCAGGTTTAACAAAATCATTATTAACGCGAGCGAAGACGCGCGTAAAGGCTTGTAATAAAACATAAGTGTGAATAAAATTACAAGAAGAAAACCATTACTGCCAACGACAATAAATTTACTACAGCGTAATAAACGCGCGTACAACCGCGGGCATAAGAACTTGCTTGTACCTGATGAGTTGAATGGAATCATTGACTCTGCATACATAGCTGTGCCCGCGACTTCATTCGCGTGGTACTGAAAAATATTTAATAATTTTTTCTCGTTTGTCGTTGTAACTTTTTTAATACTTTTTTTTAAACTTAAGGTTTAGTTTAATGGCTATAATCTCACCTGATCTTAAATGATGATACGGCCCAAGTTGGTAGACATGCTAAACCTGTGGAGAAACTGGCTCTCAAGTGCAACTACCGGAACACACCTATTGGTATTTGGCGGCAGGTTTTCAACTTGAGAGTGGTAGCTACCCAGGCGGGCATTAGAAAAAGCCCTACCACCATGCTGTGGTTTCCTCACGATGTTTTCCTTCACCGAAAGCTCAAGCTCATTGTAGGTGATTGGATTCAAACTCACGTCCTTTGACGCGAAGTCGTACTCACTACCACTGAGCTTAGCGTGATGTTACATAGCCTTTTTTATCGTAGTGAAATGCATTTAGGCATATCTTCTCAACCAAGAGGTATTGCGAAGGTTACGTGGTACTCACCCGACTCTACTCGCCCGGGAATATCCACTAAAACCCAACGGCCACCCGGGCCACAGGGGTTCGTAATGTTATATATCCTAAGGTGTTCCTAAATTATTTCTCTATCAAGTTCAAAAAGAAGTCTTAAAATCTGATAGATACTTTCTAAGATCAGCGCGTTATAACAAACTTTTCCCCTTTATAATATTATAAATGTGAAATTTTGCATGTTTGGACAAATTAACATCAATCAGTGAAAAATGAATTTTCAAGTTTCATGAATTCACGGTGCTAGTGAAACTTTTTCTTGACTCGTAGGAATTTATTTGAAAATATTCGGAAAATTACTCGCTTTAGGGTATTAAAATAGCGTTTTTTAATCTTAACTTAATATTTGGGAAATGGGAATGATAACAGAAGAACAATATTACCCGGTCGGCTGTAATGCGACATACGATAGATGGACGTAAAAATGTGAGGCAATAAAACATACTTTAATAAGATATTCTACGTTTAACCAAACAAATAAATCCAATCGAAAGAAAACTAATTTAAACGGATTTTATCAAGTATATTTATTAGTTTTGATCCCGAAGTTTCGAAAGCTTTGCAGCCTTCGTGGTCACTGGGTGTACCGAGATGTAGTTTGTCCAGAAAAGTTAATGTTACAGTGTCTACCTTCAGTGAATAGCTTTCGAAACGTCGGTATCAAAATTCATAAATAACCGCGACAAAATCCGTTTAAATTAGTTTTATTTCGACGAGTAATATTCGCGTAAACATAATAAACCATTAAATAAATCCAAATCCATTCATTGGTTGTTGCATGATTGACTAACAAACATTCAAACATACAAACAGTCACAATCGTAAGTATAGATGACATTTTATTTAAAACTATATATAGTGTAACCTATTTCTTTGACGTCACACCTTTTATTATTTAAACGCGTACTGCTTTAAGAGGGCTCAGAACTGAACTCGATTTGCATATTTTGCCGTATGTACGAAGGGATTTGGTTAACTTTGATGACGCGATTAGCTCGCTAAAGGGCTTCGGGGACCAGCCCGATGAGGCTGTGGGTAAATAGGTCCCTTATATTTAAGTCCTGTATTAACGGAGTGTTAGGTGAAGCTGTATATTTGTAGAGATAAAATATACAGTCGTATTATATGGAAGGATTAATATTATGAAGTATCGAGGGTAAAAATTCGTGTAAAGAGACAATTGGGATATTTAATTAAGTACTCAGCGATTGAATACAGCATAATTGTATTACAATCCGTGAAGGAATTGATTTCTTACAAAACGTATTTTTTGTTCCCTAATTCCTTTTTTTATATTTTACAAACTATAAACTCTCCTATATTTTAATCTATATAATATTTGTCAAATTAAAAAAAAAACTGCGAAGACAATTCAATATCAAATAGTTTTATATTTTAAAATAATAAGATATATTGCGAATATGATGTCCAAAGAAAAAACTTAAGTACAAATTTAAGTTATCTGCAGTTTCAATCTATACATATTTAGGCGATTTACAACACACTGTCTCATTACGATATCTCCAAAACAACTATGGACATTCCTTTCAAGACGCAGACACCCATTGAGAACGTAATACACGGTAATACGCTTTTGACCGCGAGAACGTGAACGAAGCGGGGGGTAATACCTAGTGTAATTAAGAACGAACTAAAAGGATTCTGTGACGGGAAATTTAAGCCACATGTAAATTTTAATCCGTGAAGCAGTATGGAAGGTGTGATATAACATTACAAAAATACAAATGAAGTAAGTAAAAGGGAATAGTTTTTTTTTTTTTTTTATAGTTAAGGGTTAACGTAATGGCCATAATCTCACCTGATCTTAAGTGAAAATACGGCCCAAGTTGGTAGACACGCTAAACCTGTGGAGGAACTGGCTATCAAGTGCAACTGCCGGAACACACCTATCAGTATTTGTCGGCAGATTTTCACCTTGAAGGTGGTAGCTAGCCAGGCGGGCATCAGAAAAAGCCCTGCCACCATGCTATGGTTTCCTCACGATGTCTTCCTACACCGAAAGCTCAAGCTCATTGTAGGTGCTTGGATTTGAACTCAAGTTCCTCGACGCGAAGTCGTACACACTACCACTGCGCTATCATCGCTTCAAAGTTACACCAGTTACAAAATAAACCGCTCAAGTCCGTAACTTCATTACCGTGTCCTCCTTCCCGACCCTCTCACTCCACTACCCCTTATGGGTAACTATCGAGCGGCATCCCCAACATATGACATACGATTGTAACTCAATTAATTCTTGCATCGTTATTAACACTTAATAACTTAAAATTCGCTGCGTTTTAACATATATTTAACTAGTCTTATATCCATCTATTAATGTATCAGAATCTAAAGACATAGTTTGATTTTCGATTGGACACGTGCTTTTAGCTTTAAGGTCGTCACCGAGGCTTTCACAGCTTCACTGAGCTTTGTAGCCGAGTACTAAGGTAGTCAGCCCTAGGCAACAAACATACAGGAGCCATGAAGTGATATAGTTATCAGCAGGTCAGAGTTACCTAAAAGTAACCAAGCTGTGACCGCGACTTCGCTTGCGTGGACTTAAAAATTATCTAACATATTTGTAAACTTTATTCAATACTGGTTTGGTCCTATTGGGGATAACGTGATGTTAAATAGCACAAAGCCTTCCTCAACTATTGTTTTAAGATTAGCATTTTCAAGCAATCGAACTTTTCCACCCTTTATAATGGTAAATATAGATGATAAAATATAGTATATAACATCCCATACTTTTTTACTACAATAAAATATATTTCGTGATAGAACAAATTCTTTACACTAACAGGTTATTTTTTACTTTTTACTTCGGTTTATTAAATACATTTGAAGGACCTGCTTTTGAAGAATAAGTGACTGAAACAGAAATGGCTACGTAGTCACTTAAACTCAGTTGAGTTAGGAGCGAGAGCGTTACCAGCTAAATCAATCTACTTAAAGATCTCGGTCTGTCTAATTCTGCAGTATGTTCAATACTAGAGAATGTACCACTAAAGATCAGGCTAGATCGCTATCAAGTTTCTACCAAATCCCTACCAATTTTAAAGCGATGGTAGCTCAGTTGATACTGTGTACGGACGTCGTGCCAACGGACACGACTTCGAATTCACTTGCAATGAGCTTGAGCTTCCGGTGAAGGAAAACATCGTGAGGAAACCATAGCATGGTGGTAGAGCACTTTCTAATGCCCGCCTGGCTAAGAACCACCCTCAAGTTAAAATCTGCCACCAAATAACAATAGGTGTGTTCCGGCAGTTGCAGTTAAGATCCTTCTAGACTTAGCGAGTCCACCATTTTGAGAAGCAAAGTCATAAGTGACTATAAGCTATAAAAAGTACATTATTGTTGTCGTAATACTAAATATCTGTCACCCGCAAATCATTGGCCAATTCACAACGTTCCGTCGAGAGACAATTCGTACAGCGCGCCATCGCGTCGGAGCGTACCAACCGACGAGGTAATAAATTTTAATGAAAGTTATCCTCCGTTTCTAATTAAAATACCTGAAGTTATTAGAGGACAATAACTTTAGTAAACGATCATTGGCGGTGTTACCGGAACTGCGATGTTTACGGCGTCGTACAGCGTCCACTGTCACTGCACCGGGATGCGGTTAACGCCCGTCGTTAAACATGGTTAACGAGCGGTCGCGACTGACGCTCACACACTGCCTTTACGAACGTCGAACGCTTCCGTATTGTATTCCATAATATTTTGAAGTGATGATAGCTGAGTGGTAGTGTGCACGACTTCGCGTCAAGGGACGTGGGTGCGAATCCAAGCATCTACAATGACCTTGAGCTTTCGGTGAAGGAAAACATCGTGAGGAAACCATAGCATGGTGGTAGGGCTTTTTCTAATGCCCGCCTGGGTAGCTACCACCCTCAAGTTGTAAACCTGCCGCCAAATACCAATAGGTGTGTTCCGGCAGCTGCACTTGAGAGCCAGTTCCTCCATTTATTGCAGAATACAGATATAGGAGGGTAGTTTATAACGCCGATTAGTATAAAGCGCGATGCAAGAGTGGCTTTGGATGCAGTCTAAGCTTGGCGCTTGAGGCGTATTCATCTTACGTAGCTGGAACATTACTGAAGGGCCGTAAGATTTAAATTTCTTTATTATTGACACTGTTTTGGTATTTATGTTGTGAATCATTATCGGGAATGGTTAACACTTGGTAGAGTGAGGTACGAGTGGTGAATCTGAGACCGTTGACGATCTTCGACAAAGGAGCTCCTTAAACCTACATCAGGGTCGCGATTCTCAGACACTCTCGTGTTATCCTCTCTCTGCCACAATGATTAGGTTTTACGATGCACCCGACATCCTTACGGTTAAACCGTGGTTTGCTAAGAAGTTCGTAACTCATCCTGACATTATTATTGATTGGATTATTATTGTTATCTCAAAAAAAAAACTACTCGACGCATTGTATCCTAATATATATATATTTAATTTTTTTATTAGTCATCCGTAACGACGGTGTGTATCAGTGAGATAGACTACCGAACTGTGAAGTTAAACACTCCACCGCACCTAATTATTGTGTTTTATTGTAGACTGTGTTTACCCTTAATGTAAACAAGGTTGCGATTGCTCAGCTATACGGGATGTCATAAATGCCTACATATTGCTGCGTTTTAATGGACCACCGTCAGAATGGATTTCGTTCTAATATCCCCTTTAAGTTATTCGTACTCAGTCTAACACTGAACAGTTGCTTTAAAATAATACTTAACTAAATTTTCCGCGCGGCTTCGCTCGTGTTACTATTAATTTTATTAAGAAAACCGGTTGACGCAATAAAAACTTTCATGCAAAGTTTATCCCGCTCTTAACTTCACTTCCAATGGGGTATTCGCGAGAAAATTAGCCCATCTATCTATACACCAAAATTCATCATAAGGGTGGTAGTTAGCCAGGTGGGCATCAGAAAAAGCCCTACCACCATGCGATCTCAATATCTATCAAGATTGACTCGTCAGAGCACCTCCGGAACCGCTGATACTGAAACATGAAATTCGGACAGCAGTTTCTTTTATAACTGTGTGAAATTTCATCAAAAAAATGTCAATAGTTTCCGAGTGATGCGAGAGAGAGAGAGAGAGAAACATCTTGTATTCTGTACCTACATCAATATTTAAGTATAACCCATTATTGTTTAGTAACCTGGTGTTTAAAATTCGATTACAGACTTTCCCGTCGCAATACGTAAATGCACTGCCCGGGCTCAGGCCAAGGTGGGAGAGGGTTTGTGGCAGGATTTATCAGATCACAAGCGCCATCAAACTACCCTGTGAAAAGCTTCACAGTGACACTTCAACTTCCGTGTTGCTAGAGACCAAGAAGAGCGACCGCGCTGCTTCTAACAGCAGTGTACACCTGGATCTCCCCAGCCCCAATCAGTAGGGGGTGTAAGGGGTATCGAATACCATCTGTCTTACGCAAGACAACCTCACCTGCACGCGGTGCATCCTGCCGAAAAACAAACGATGCTCTGGTGATGAATGGTACCCAATTTGGTGTTGGTAAAAAAAATAAAAATATTGTCAAGGTGTAGCGTTATGGTCATAATCTCACCTGATCTTAAGTGACGATACGACCCAAGTTGGCAGACACGCTAAACCTGTGGATGAACTGGCTCTCAAGTGCAGCTGCCGGAACACACCTATTGCTTGCTAGCCAGGCGGGCATAAGAAAAAGCCTACCAGCATGCAAAATTGACGGTCAACCATGTCATCCAAGAACCGTTACAGCTTATTGGTAGGGTTATTTTCAGACTGGTTAGCTTAGCGAACATCCTCGGGTTTAGGCTGTCGCAAAATAAGAATTCGCCACGAGCCTCTGTGTGCCAACAAAGTGTACGAGAACCAACCATTTCCGTCAAAGCCTGCAACATGGCTGTACCGCCCGTAGTGTCACAGCTGACCATAGACGACGGTAACCAATTACAATCAGATAGCCCGGTCGCCTGTTTGCTGCTCTTAAAAAAAAACTTACTTGTAACAAAAATGTATACATATGGCTGAAATACGTTTTGAAGTGGAACGTTCTTTAGAATCGTTGTGATTTCAAACCGGATGCAACGGAAAAAACGACAAGTAAGAGACAAAAATACAAAAATGTGTAGGATGGAGCCGGCAAAGAATGAGACAGAAATATACATACTATTTTATATTATCGGTCTCTCCTCTTTGTGTCATGCTTCGTAGCATCACCACTCCCGTCTTCTAAGCATAGTCGCCTGTAATTAGTGAGCCAGAGCGAGAGAGCAAATGTCGGTGTGTATGTATACTGCACACTGTTTAATACTTGCTTGTATATGAGCATTTAATGTGTGTTAGTATATGTGAAAAGTACGTGAGCTAATACTACTATACACTGTATGCAAACGTATTACAGCTTTTCAGTAAGAAGACAGCGTGTTGTGTTATTATTTAACAGTGTTTGTGAGTATTTTTATATCTTGTTATGCTGAATAATAAATTTTATAAGATTTTATAAGTGTGTACGACTTCGCGTCAAGGGACGTGAGTTCGAATCCAAGCACCTACAATGAGCTTGAACTTTCGGTGAAGGAAAACATCGTGAGGAAACCATAGCATGGTGGTAGGGCTTTTTCTAAAACCCACCTGGGTAGCTACCACCCTCAAGTTGTAAACCTACCGCCAAATACCAATAGGTGTTCCGGCAGCTGCACTTGAGAGCCAGTTCCTCCACAGGTTTAGCGTGTCTACCAACTTGGGCCGTATCGTCACTTAAGATCAGGTGAGATTATGGCCATAACGCTAAAAACCTTAAGTATACAAAAAAAAACTATTAATCGATTGAACTGTAATACAGGATTACTGATTTAAAACTTCTAGTAAAGTCGTCATCCGTTTAACGTCAGACTGATTGCGGACGCTATCGTGCGATCGGTACGCGACTGGAATGTATCGTGAAATGATTTGCATGCGAAAATCGTACGGAAATTCCGGGAAAAAGGTTTCCGTACTCCCGGCGCTAAGCCCAACCCTTTTTATTCTGATTAACAACAGGAAACGTACTAAGTTGTACTTACTACTTCTTCTTGTTACTGGTAACTTGTTCATACACAACGTGACATACAACAATTGTATATATCTTACAAATCATCAGGGTTTATATGTTTAAATGTTTTTAGGTTTAGCATTATGGCCGGAATTTCAACTGACGTTAAGTGACGATAGTGAAGAAGCTCGTTTGAGGCACAAACATGTTAACACTAGTGATTGTATCGACATAGGCCAATGACTATTAATTTAACAAATTACTTGAAATCGAATGACGCTCAGTGGTAGCCTGTAGGAACGTCGCGTCATGGGACGTGAGTTTGAATCCAACCACGTACAATGATCTTGAGCTGTCGGTGAAGGAAAACATCGTGAGGAAACTATAGTATTCAAAATGTAATGTGCAAACATTCTAGTGTACGGTTTATTTCATATATTAAAAATGTCATATAAGCCGTGTTAAATGAACCCATTCAAACATTAGGGCTGTCAGCTGAACAAGCGCGTTCGTCACCTCAACCTTCTAAGGCGCGCTTGACATTGACAGGAGCTACTACGTGTATAGAGTTACATCGTTCAGGGTTGGCAAAAAACACATCCGAATCCTTAACTAATATTATGATAACATTTCTAATATATGTAATCCCGTAAAATAAAAGGATTACTCCAGGATATACCATAAAGTAAATTTGAGTTTGTAGTGTACTACTTACTTCGCAAACACTCGCAGCTTACCTATGATCCAAATCATGCCTTAACGAAACGTAGATCGGACAAAGTCTGTGAAGTTGAGTACAGAACAACAATATTTGCGAGTCGACACTTCTATTGTATGAGCTCAATGATTTATAATCACGCAAATAAAATGCTTAATATATATGGTAGGACTTACAGATGTTGTAAAAAGACTCTTCTTCAATGGCTAATGACATTCACATAAGATGGTACTGAAAATCTCATATCCAACGTGTACTAGTCTAATTTTAGTCTAATTTTTAGACAACTAAATTCGGTTCGGCCACTTACATGAGACACACAAACACACACACACACACACACACACTTCATTCTCAGTTATTATTATCATTATTTTTTATATATTTTTTTTATTGTATAAAATTCATTTTTTATTTTATTCAATTTTCCCTTATATATTGTCAGTATCCGCAGGTGGGTGCTGTTAACTGCGACACAGTTAGATTACCAACTACTGCAGTTAGCAACATACAATTGTACTATATGTTATATTGTTTTTTGTACCAATAAAGATTTTTATTATTTATTTATTATTTATTTTTTACATTCTAACAATGTGTTTTAACTTCATATGTTTTAACATATAATACCAATAAGACAAAGTCTTGATTCAGAAATTATGGTTCAATTACGAAATGTGATATTATAGTAATAAATGTTAGAAATAGTTTAAATGTCCATACTAGATTAAGTTTAATATAAGACGCTCAAAAATTTAAAGTATGTAGTATTATTAAACACATTAACAAGTAATAGACGTGGTATGTAACAATTGTCTAATGGTAAGAATTCTTTTAGTCTTTTCAAAAGTTAAAGGGACTCAAACGTAGCGTCACTTGTTGTGTACATGAAGGTTCATAAACAAAACCCTGTTCAATAAAAAAAAAAAATATAAGTGTCACTTATGATCGTTAGAATGATGTTACAGTTTAGCGCTTTATAACATATGTATTAAAAAAAAAGTGTACCTTGAGTCCGCAGATTGTGCATATAAAAAAAAACGTATATTTTATATAAACAGATTAAAGTTCAATCACATTTTATATTTTTAAGCTACAAGGGTGCCGTAGTGGCCTGTCCCTTGGCACGGACTGCTGCCGGAATAGAAAAAATTACATAATATAGTATGGACTGACCTACTGGAGCAGGCCTTTAACATCCTAGCCAGCGTTACGTAGCATCTTTTTATAGTATAGTAGAGCGCTGACGTCACGTAAGCCGCAAACATCCGTCGAAGTACTTTTAATCATAATTCGTTGACGTACTCGTAATGCACTAACATTTATCAAAGTACTCTCATCGTATCTTCTACTTATTGCACCGATATATTGTTATATATATTGTATAATTGTATATCATCGATATAATAAACACAATGTCATCGCGTGTGTCATAAAAATATATTATATTCCGGCGTTAAAATTTCGCGCAGCCCTACGCGAGGCGGCGCTGTCGACTATACGGCCCGGCGCGATGCAGAAACACGATAAGCCGCAATTGGCAGCACTTTACCGCACCCCACAGTTCAATATCAACTCGGTCCGACTCCATAGTCTTCAAGTTTCACCGCAGGGGAGTGTTACTTACGTAAACAATGATGACATAACTTTATCGTGTCTAACGTGAACGGGGGCTAGTCAGAGATGTCTTTTACGTAACGCCTTTTTTTTATACTTAAGGTTTAGCGTTGTGGCCATAATCTCACCTGATCTTAAGTGACGATACGGCCCAAGTTGGTAGACACGCTAAGCCTGTGCAGAAAACTGGCTCTCAAGTGCAGCTGCCGGAACACACCTACTGATATTTGGCGTAAGCCTGTGCAGAAAACTGGCTCTCAAGTGCAGCTGCCGGAACACACCTACTGGTATTTGGCGGCAGGTTTACAACTTGAGGGTGGTAGCTAACCAGACGGGCATTAGAAAAAGCCCTACCACCATACTATGGTTTCCTCACGATGTTTCCCTTCACTGAAAGCTCAAGGTCGTTGTAGGTGCTTGGATTCGAACCCACGTCCCTTGACGCGAATTCGTACACACTACCACTGAGCTATCATCGTCGTGGACGCGTTAGGAAAATGGGGCCCCTATGACCTTGACACTACCTATAAGCTATGTTCTAGATTACTTTTTCAATCTATACCGACGCATGAAATGAATAGATGATACAATGTAATCAGCGAATGTGAATCTTTTACCATTCACAGTTCACAATTAAATATTTTACCACGCAACAAAATAATTAAAATCACAGTACAATATATTACTTAATAGATTTTACGTGCGGCTTCGCTCGCGTTAACATTGGCTTTACCAAACAAACCGGATGTAGCAATAAAAAGTTTCATACAGAATTTTACCACCTCTTTACTCCACTTCCACGAAGGTTTTCACGAGAAAAAGTAACCTATCACCGTCGCCAGGTTCCCGTTTATCTCTATACAGAAATTCATCATAATCGATTCAGCGGTTCGGGCGTCAAAGCGTAACAAACGAACAAACTCACTTTCTTATTTATAATATTACTAGCTTTTACACGCGGCTTCGCTCGCATTGTAATTTTTTTCTTTCGTAAAAAAATTTTTTTTTCTTCGATAATAGACATTCTGTGTTACTTCTAATACCTTCAAGAATGACCGGTTAAGTAATGATTTCTTATGTTTGCGCGTAATATTATTCATCGATATAAAACTAATTTAAACAGATTTTATCGCGGCTATTTATTAATTTTCATCGCGGCGTTTCGAAAACTTTTTCAGACTACGAGATCACGTGTCGGACACAGGTGTAGGTTGTCCAGAAAATTTCATGTACCACGCGTGACGGCGTAACAAGCAAACATACATTCACATTTATAATATCAGTAGGGATTAAGGAACTTATAGGCTTTTTACGGAAGCAAATCTAGTCAACGCGAGGTTAATTTTCAAACGCAGAACACAGTTTAAGAACACTATGGAAATATTTACCGCGAACTCGCGTCGGCACCTCAGATGTCCCTAATGCAGTGACATCTTATAACTCCATATCTTCGTCTAAATTACCAATAGACGTCAAGTATTACATAACGGTATACTATGACTCTAACAAAGCCGATGTTTATTTAATATTGCCAGGTGCCTTACGCAACATAATTTATATAAGGAAAAAAATATTTTTTTTTCCTACAAAAATTTATGATATCGAAATCAAATTATAATATACCCTAGAAATAGTAGATCAATAATCACACATATAGCTAATTCTAATTCCATAATCGATTTTGTACAAAAAAAAAAATTTTTTCTAATTTAATCCATTGATCAAAATCTCACTTGATGTTAAGTAACGATGTGGCCCAGGATAGTATACACGTTAAGTTTAACGGAAAAACTAAGTATAAAGAGCATTAACTAGAATGCATCTATAGGTATTTTGTAGTAATTGTTGGATCATAATGAGCTTAGCATCAATTGGTCGTGCCATTAAAATACTTGCAATAAAACATTTAAATACAGCACCTGTAGGACCGAACAAAGCTAGATATAATTTTTCTTTAAAATTATGTTTATTTTAAAACGTAATTAGATTAGATTAATCACATTAACCATCCACATTACGAGATATTACATGCGTATAAATTTCTCCTTTTTATTGTAACTATTACCCACTGAGATAGGGTCGGCACGTGATTTCTTCTTTCACTCTACTCTATCAGCTGTCATCTCAGTATTCATATTTTTTATACACGTATCATTCCTAGCACTTTCCTTCCATATCCTCTTCGGTCTTCCTCTTCTCCTACATCCTGCAACATACGTATGGACGGATTAATTATTTCAATGGAAAAAAAAAAACCAATGGAATTTTTATGAAAAATATAAATAACTGCATAAGTGAATTCACGAAGAAAAAAGCTCTCGAAACACATATATTTTTCCAAAGCATCAAAACCATTTACGACACACGAAAATCTTTATTAGAATGAAGGTACCTGGATTACCGGACTTAGGTTGGTATTGTTTTTAAAATGTTTTTTGTTTGATCACAAAAACTATAGCCAGATACTAATAAGATTGTGATTTAACAGCCACATTCTACGATTTTATAGCCATTCGAAAGGGACATTGAATTAATAATTACGTATATAATTAATCCTTTTGTAAGAATGATTTTGGAACGAAGTTCCTTATGGGACGTCGCGGAGGGGTACCGTAGCCGGCAAAAAACGTCCGTAACGTTAGCGTAACATTTTTATGTATAGTCTATGTATGATGGCTATACAGTGTCTAATGTATAGCCTACGTGATCACTGTTATTTATATATATTACTAATAAATCAGCGTAAACAAAATAAAGGTGTTAAGATGATTCTGTAAAGTTTTTTTAGTATTATAAAAATCATAATGAAAATGTATACCCGAATAATTATTTTTTTTATACCTCGAATAGAACTTGAAATTAATATTTTTCGTTCGTTTCTATCTGGTGTTCCACGACACCACTCGTTTTTTTTTTTTTTTTAATTTCTTTGTTACAAAAAATCTAAGTAGATATTAAGATGAATTCGAAAAGCAAACGCATTAGAGCCGTTTGCGAGATACAAAATAATACAACAATAGTACACTTAATAGCTTGAGAAAGATAGATAAGTATTTTATTACGATGAATTCGAAAAGCAAAAGCATTAGAGCCGTTTGCGAGATACACAATAATACAACAATAGTTCACTTAATAGCTTGAGAAAGATAGATAAGTATTTTATTAAGATGAATTCGAAAAGCAAAAGCATTAAAGCCGTTTGCGAAATACAAAATAATACAACAACAGTTCACTTAATAGCTTGAGAAAGATAGATAAGTATTTTATTAAGATGAATTCTAAAAGCAAAAGCATTAGAGCCGTTTGCGAGATACAAAATAATACAACAATAGTTCACTTAATAGCTTGAGAAAGGTAGATAAGTATTTTAAAAATACTGGAAACAGTCGCATATAACCTGGCAACTACAAGCGCCGCGTGCATCGTTTACGCCCAGTATATTTATTTATTTACACAATCGATTACCGTGTTGTTTTAGCAAATGGCCCACGCGTGCGCAAGTCTTCCGTGTGCTAATAATATAATTATTTTATACTACAAAGTAAGCCGAAACCGGAAGGGGAATAGTATACTGATCTTTGAACTTCTACACGTCGTCGACTCTATGGAATCGCTTCGAGGGATTAATGTTTGAGTTTTCTCAATTGATATTAAGTGCCATTGTGGCCTAACACGCGGAACACACGAAGCCAAGTGAAAAGACTTGATTTCAAGTGCAACTTCAGGAATACACCCATAGGTATTTGGCGACAGATTCGACTTGAGGGTTATAGTTAGTCAAGTTGGCATTAGAAAAAGTCCCACCACCATGCTACGATTTCATCACGAATTTTTCCTTCACCGAAGCCTCAAGCTTATTGTAGGTTATTGTAGAGTTCGAACCCACATACAATAAGCTTGAGCTTTCAGTGAAGAAATATATCGTAAGGAACCTATAGCATGGTGGTAGGGTTTTGTCTAATGCCCACCTGGTTATCCAACATCCTCAAGTTGAAAGTTTGCCGTCAAATGCCAATATTTGTCTTTCGGCAGCTGCAATTGAAATCCAGTTCCTCCACTGGTATAGCGTGTCTACCAACTTGGGCCGTATCGTCATTTAAGATCAGGCGAGATTATAGCCATAACGCTAAACCTTAATTTAAAAAAAAAGTCAGGGAATTTCGAAGTACTGCACCCGAGGCAACGTCCTGCGAAGCTGGCCGGCGCCTCATACCCTGACAAGGGGGAGTCTTCCGTCATTCCTTCTCAGTGGGAGTGCCACGGAAGCACACTGGCGGGCTCGACATGTACTCACATACTGTCGGGCATTCTGTCTTGCCGCCACCATAATCCCATCCCATCGCATGCTGTGGACGCGTTTCGTACCTTCGATGAGACCGAACAGCTTGGCTTAACCACCTGGCCCGCGAAGAAGATAACATCAATAATAATTATACAGGAATGTCCCCCTTCTGATTGACCTGCGCCTGCCGGGAGCAAGTGCAATGTGAACACAGACCCTGGTTCCTGGTCATAACGTCGGTTAAAGAATCATCAGGTTTTCGTGGGTATTACCGGGAATTCATTCGACAGGTTAGTCCCACGTAGCCCTCCCAGCCAATCAGGATGAGGATGCCTGAACGCATTTACCCGCGGAAATAAAAATAGTCAAAACTCTGTACATTTTATTAAGTAAAATTAAAATTGTGCAAACTTTTTTTTTCAAAGCCAATGCCTGTAGTCAAAAAGCAGTTCCTTTTTAATAATTTCTATCAAAAACCTTTTCTTTTTCCGATCTATACGTAAAACACTGTCTTGCAAATTTACTAGCTGGTGATCCCGACTCCATTCGGGTTTTTCCTTCAAATCTGTTATTAGTAGGTGTCTACGTCGTGAAAGGCATATCCATACTGTTAGGTTTATTTATTACATAACACTAATATTTGTTAGGTGTATTTATTACATAACAGTAATATTGTATTATTAAATATTTGTAGTAGTAAATTAGGGTACTTAAGTCAAACTGTCAACTGATTAATGCACTTAAAACATATTGTAAATATTTTAACTAATAAATTAGGATATTTTTTGGTACTATAAGTCAAATTGTCAACTGATAACCAGCACCGCACTTAAAACATATTGTAAATATTTGAAGTTATAAATTAGGGTACTTTAGGGTTCTATAAGTCAAATTGTCATCACTTACTAATCGAAGCACCACACTTAAAATATATTTTAAATATTTGTAGAAATAAATTAGAGTACTTTATGGTACTATAAGTCAAGTTGTCGCATTTAAATACGAGACGGCTGTAGAAGTCGGCACGATTCAATCGGAAGTCGTTGTTTTGTGCTGTATAGAGTAAGACGTGCAAAGTAGCAGATTGTGAAACAATATAGTTTTGTTACCTAGAGGAAGTTCTTTATTATATACGCCTATATCCCCTGACCGAAACCTATAGATCAGAAGTGGGATAGACAAGAAAATTCTATATTTTCTTAACACGTCCACGGCTCGGATACACAAAAAGAACCGTAAGTAACGAAGATAAAATTTTTTTTTTTCTTTTCTTCGTCTTGATTACGTTTGTGTTTGATTTATTTATTAACCATGTGAAATCTAAATTATATAGTACATTACAGCTTAAAAGAATTAATTTCAAATAACAAAGTTAAAAAAAAAAAAAAAAAAAATTACTTATTAACTAGTCATTAAGGGTTTTTATTATTAATTATTGACAATATTTTTAGTTGTATCTGAATTTTGATCGCCTCGTCATAACTGTTCAGTCAAAGGACAACATGACCGTTAACATGTAAATTGACCTCTAAAAGGTCGCAAGCGCCAAAATAGACCATTATAGACCTTATTGACATGAAAAGTCGAAACCAAAAAAGTGGTAAAAATACCACAGATTAAAATGTAATATTTTTTAGGGTAATTTTCTATACTAGTGATATTATTATACACAACACAGTTATCGATAAAATTATTTTGGATATACTATTTTATTTTTTTGATATCTCCCTACAAAAATAGTAGTACTATTGCACTCATACATTTCTCAACGTAATGAAATAAAAATAGAAATTATAAACAAAATATATGAATTATTTTGATCATATCCACGTCGTCCTAAACAGATAAACCATCCTCGCTCTCAGAATCAAAAATACCTTAATACGAAGATTCCTATAACAAAAAAAGTATATAGTAATAAGTTTATTTTATATAACATAATAAAGAGACATATTGTAAATTTAATTCTTATAATATACCCAACATTTCATAGTATAATGAAAATACATTTCAAAAGTCGATATTATTATCGACAGCACCTCAACAAAAAGCAAAAAACAAGCGAGTCCCGTTACATGTAAACAAAATGGGTTATGTGATTATAAACAAATCTTTTGCTTTTATAAAATGGTATTTATGTTTCAAATATAATTCATAGAATATAGCATGAGGTTTTTAACATTTGGAACACAAATGCATAATGATATATTCACATTTCTATTATGAAAACAGATTCAAAGTATTACAAGAAAATCAAATATTTTGAATTGAAAAATATGAATATGTATATGTATTATACTGAGAAATGTATAATTATTATATATTATATAGTTGCCAATAATTATTTTTCACATTTCCACTAATCCCAAAAATATAAAACGGATTATATATTGTTAGATTATTATTTTATTTATTATAATACTGCAACTTTATAGAAGTTCATAGTTAACTTATATATAGCTACCGAATAATGTGTAATTTTATTAACGCCTCTGTAAGAGCTTCGGAATTTCTTAAAATTTTCAGGTAAAATTCTGAATTGGCAATATGGCGATAATATTTTAATTTGTATATAATGGCGTCCCTTTTGTACAAGGTTTTATGACGTCACGTATATAATCTCCGATGTCGTTTTTGCCCTCGTTCATGCTTCACGGGTTAAAAGCATTAAGACAATTATAGTCATTAGAGTAAATGCTTGACCTTTATTTATAGAATCAGAAATTGATTATGCCACACTGTCCGTATTAATTATAAACATATATTAAGCTTACTCCTGTGAGTTACAGATATCTTCTATGATGGACGATAATAGTGGAACCCGAGGTAAAGGGTCTGATGAGATGGAAACCCGAGGTAAAGGGTCTGATGAGATGGAAACCCGAGGTAAAGGGTCTGATGAGATGGAAACCCGAGGTAAAGGGTCTGATTAGATGGAAACCCGAGGTAAAGGGTCTGATGAGATGGAAACCCGAGGTAAAGGGTCTGATTAGATGGAAACCCGAGGTAAAGGGTCTGATGATATGGAAACCCGAGGTAAAGGGTCTGATGATATGGAAACCCGAGGTAAAGGGTCTGATTAGATGGAAACCCGAGGTAAAGGGTCTGATGATATGGAAACCCGAGGTAAAGGGTACAATGGAAAGAAAACTCGAGGTAAAGAGTTTTCTGAAGTGAAAACCCGAGGTAAAGGGTACAATGGAAAGAAAACTCGAGGTAAAGAGTTTTCTGAAGTGAAAACCCGAGGTAAAGGGTACAATGTAAAGAAAACTCGAGGTAAAGAGTTTTCTGAAGTGAAAACCCGAGGTAAAGGGTACAATGTAAAGAAACCTCGAGGTAAAGAGTTTTCTGAAGTGAAAACCCGAGGCAAAGGGTTAAATGGAGAGGATACCCGAGGTAATGGGTCCTCGTGGACTGGCGATCGAAATGAATTTAAGTTAAGGGGGCAAAGTAGAAGCCAAAATTCGGAGTATCTGAATATGATTTAATGGATAAATTTTTAACAATTTTGAATAATGTCAAGAGCTCGGATAAACCTATAATGACTTTTAACACTAATGTGATACCGGAGTTCGACCCTATATCGAAAGAACAAACCGCACTGAACTTGGTTGACAAACGTAGAGGAATGTGCAGAAATTTACGGTTGGGAAGAGAGGGAGATAGTCCACTGCTCTCTACCTAAATTAACTGGCATAGCTAAAACATAGTATCAGAGTCTAACTTCGATATTGCATTCTTGTTCCGAATGGGAAAAGAAGCTCATCAAACGTTTTCCATGCAGAGAGGATTATGCCGAGCTCCTGACAGAAATGTTGGCTAAGAAAGCAAGGTATGGTGAGTCATTGGAACATTATTACTATGATAAGATTAATTTATTAAATAGGTGCAAAAATCCGTGGGAAACAGGCAGTGGACTGTCTTTTGTATGGGATAGATGGCCGCGCGGTAAAGGTCATTCACCGAACCAGGTACTAAAATATTTCAGAACAGTTAAAAGCGGGCAGAGCAGGCATCTTCAGGATTTTAGTAGAAGACCTTACGACAAGCGACTGGGAAGCGCCACGAATCGAACGAGTTCATCTAAATCAGGTACAAGTACATTTAATTCTAACACAAAATGTTATAATTGCAATGATATCGGACACCCAAGCTTTAAATGCGAGTAACCCGCGGTATATATTACAACTTGTGGTCGTATGGGGCACCAGACCTCCAATTGCTTCAGAAATACGAAATAGGCTACGATACCGAATAAAGTTAAAACGCCAGGTAATGAATATAATCAAAAACAGGTATCAGAAGTTACTGCTGAGGACACTGGACTAAGTAAATATATACTGGATATCAAAATCACTAAACCTCCAAATTACAACATGTACAAACTTGACCTTACTTAGGGGTATAGGTGGAAGTCTAATTAGCTCGATAGGGGCAGTCGTAACGTCCGTCGAGGTCCAAGAATTGAAAGAAACAATCATAATTATAATAATTTTATTGACAAGAATTTTTACACTAAAATACATAAAAATTATCGTAAGACATAGTATCGCTATACATTTTTGAATCCTAGCGCCTGAACTAGGCCGAGCCTGTATCTCAGACGCTGTTTTCTTCCCGTATAATAGTATGTCCTAGATATGACCTACATATATTTTAATATAACTACAAGATATATAAATATGACATAAGGTATACTGCGATTTATTTTTATCTTATCCTAACTTACTTTTAATAATAGTGTAACGAGTTACAGTTACGAGTTACGAGTTTTGCGCGACTAAGATTTATATAAAAAAACAAACAAAATATTTACCAAATACTATAAACAATGAGTTTAAAATTTGGGTGTGCCTCAAACTTATTCTTATATAACAAGTGTATATGGATAAATATGAGCAGAGTAATCCATATGTGAAGATGTTATTTATAATTCTACTAGACAATTATCGTACGATTACAAATAAGTTTTCTATGTCTTCATATTTCTGTGTCTTCAACCAGGATGTAATTACTTGTTTAAATTTATGAAATTTCAGTAAATATATGTCAATAATTTTATTTAGTTTGTTGTATCTCTACGTCGTAGAGGACTATGTTTTAATTCTTCTTGTCCTGTTAGGCCATTCATTTACTGATCGACCTGATACCCTTGTTATTAAAAACTCTCGACGAAGTCAAATTTCAGCGAATTCCTCCTAATAAAATAAATGTAACGGTATCCAACGACACCGAGATCCAGGGTAATACATGACAAGCAGTGAAGATCTGTACAAATACTCAGTCTGACTGTTACGTATATGTAAACGGTGCATTACGGGCGCCCGAGGGCATAGAATACTACATACTTCCTGGTCTGTATGAGATCAAAAACGGACGTGGTGCTATTTTGATCTATAATATATTGACAACCCCAATGATGGTTACTAAGGGTCTCTACAGCGAGACCCAATCTCTTCGACCGATACTCTAAACTCGTTCAGCGTAACGATTGGTGATGCCGAAATGGAGTCTACGGTGAATTGCAATCCTCTCTTGGACGAAGCCCAGTATCAAGAACTACAAGGTTTCCTTTCGAAATATACCCATTGCTTTTCCAGTGAGCTCCATGACTTGGGTTTAATTAAATTATTTTTTTTATTATATTAAATTAAATTCCTATACCCGAAGAGTCCCGTCCTAAGACCGCCTTCGTGACACCAGATAGTCAGTATGAATACAATCGCATGCCGTTTGGCCTAGTCAAAGCGCCATCAGTTTTTCAGCGCACTATCAATAAGATCCTTTTTGAAGTCAAAATTAAGTATGCGATTGTATACATGGATGATATACTCATCCCCTCCAAGACATTCGCTGACGGTATGTAACGACTGGAAGAAGTACTGCAACTGCTCGGGAAAGGTGAATTAACTTTAAAATTAAGTAAGTGCCATTTCTTCTTAGACTTTATAGATTTCCTCGGCTTTGATGTAAGTGCCAGCGGCATCAGGCTTGGCTCGTACCACGAGGGGAGCGCTGTCAAATTATCAAAATGAACCATGACGATGTTGGTCATTGTGGATTTGAGAAAACACTCGCATTAAGGAGCATTACTGGTTCCGGAAAAGCGACGGTTCAAAAAAAAAAAATAATAAAAAAAAAAAAAAAAATGTGTCGTCCTGTTTGGAGTGTGCTCATCACAAAGCCCCCGGTGGCAAACTAGAGGAAAATTGCATCCATAGAAAAGGTTTGTACATCCTTCCATACCGTGCACGCAGACCACTTGAGACCGTTCAGTCTGGAAACTGTTACTTGTTAGTGATAGTAGATGATTTTACCAAATACGTAAGTATAAATCCAGTTAATAATTAAAAGTTAAGTATAAACACCAAATCAGCCACTTCAGTCAGAGTTATGATGCAGTACGTAAGTAATCTTGGAGTCCCTACACGATTAATTACAGACAAGGGCACTAGTTTCACCAGCAAAACATTCCAACACTTTATACAAAGCTATGCTGTAAAGCATATCCAAAATGCCGTCGCCACGCCTGGAGCAAACGGACAAGTGGAAAGATTTAACCGGACAATCTTGGATGCAGTATCTACTTCAAACCACGGCAAAGATGACAAATGTTGGAGCGAACACGTTTCCGACATACAGAACACCTGGAGAGTAGCTGGACGAGTTGAGACAAGATGCGAGCGAAAAGATCCAACGCAGTATAGGGAGGGCATTTGGTCCGGGTGAAAACACAAGTACCAAATGACAATTCCTCATTGGTGACACACCTCTGACTCGTAAACACGGTCAAAAATACAAAGATATGAATGTAGAGTAGATTCATCTGAAGACGATTGTATCAGTGAAAACGAGTAAGAGGCGTGACTAACAATCATTATAAATTTAATATAATTATATCATTGCTTAGATTAATTAATTTAATTATTAAGTATAAGTTTATTGGATAAATCTTGCGCTATAATTATGTTTAAGCAGAATTATAATATTTTAATAACCAATTATGTAGAGAAAGCGGATGGAACTCGCTTGAACAGGATGGCCGAACTGTTAGGTTTATTTATTACATAACACTAATATTTGTTAGGTGTATTTATTACATAACAGTAATATTGTATTATTAAATATTTGTAGTAGTAAATTAGGGTACTTAAGTCAAACTGTCAACTGATTAATGCACTTAAAACATATTGTAAATATTTTAACTAATAAATTAGGATATTTTTTGGTACTATAAGTCAAATTGTCAACTGATAACCAGCACCGCACTTAAAACATATTGTAAATATTTGAAGTTATAAATTAGGGTACTTTAGGGTTCTATAAGTCAAATTGTCATCACTTACTAATCGAAGCACCACACTTAAAATATATTTTAAATATTTGTAGAAATAAATTAGAGTACTTTATGGTACTATAAGTCAAGTTGTCGCATTTAAATACGAGACGGCTGTAGAAGTCGGCACGATTCAATCGGAAGTCGTTGTTTTGTGCTGTATAGAGTAAGACGTGCAAAGTAGCAGATTGTGAAACAATATAGTTTTGTTACCTAGAGGAAGTTCTTTATTATATACGCCTATATCCCCTGACCGAAACCTATAATACCATATTTTGAATCTATAGATCTGGCAGTTTTGGAGATAACGTTATGAATCAATTTAAGTTAATTTAATTTACCTAACCAAAGAACTCGCTACAAACATTCATAAATATCTATGAATTAACACCTAAAATTAATATTGCAATTATGTGTAATCCTTATAAAGAATCATTTAAAAATATTATATGTTGAATATAGTTAAAATTTGTATGTGAATCATCGACGCCATATTGGATTTTAAAGTACGTGCGCGATTTGCGAGTAAGCAATATGTGTGTTGAAACACTTCAAACTGTATCAACATTGTAGCCTTAGAACATTTAGACATGGCAGCGTATTTATTTTTTCACTAACAATGCCTTCGACTTTACCACCACAGATTATTATATGATGATAAGTTTTAATACAGTCCAGTAACAGTAGTGACTGCCGTAGGGGCAAATGTCCTTCGTCAGTCGCAACTGTCTTGCCGGCCCAGTAAATGTTTCTTCACGCCTCGTTTAAAAGACCCCATATTATAAGAAGGAGGGAACACCCAGATCGGAAGACGGTTCCACAGCTCCACTGTGCGACAAAGAAAAGACTTTTCGAAATGTTTGGTTCGCGTCGGGATGGAGGTTACGGTAAAACTGTGGTTCCGTAGTCCAGCGCGGGTGGAAAGGAAGGGTTGTGAAAAGGAGAGGAGGGGATTAGGTGAAGTAACTCTTCAGACTATTTATCAGGTATTTAGATACTATTTAGGTATTTTTTTAACTGAAAATTTTCGTTGTGATTTCTTATGTTTACCTGAATATTATTCATCGAAATAAAACTAATTTAAACGGATTTTATCGCAGTTATTTATTAAATTTTGATCCCGACCTTTCGAAAGCTTTTCAGCCTTCGTGTAGGTTGTCCAGAAAAGTTCATGTTATTGTCTACCTTCAATTTAATTTTTGTGTCAAACAAAAATTACTTTGTGTAAAAAAAAAATTGTGTAACATGAACTTTTCTGGGCAACCTACACCTCAGTCCGCCCCGTGACCACGAAGGCTGAAAAGTTTTCGTAACTTCGGGATCAAAATTTAATAAATAACCGCGATAAAGTCCGTTTAAATTAGTTTTAAATCGATGAAAATTTTCGGAATGTCATTCGAATTGGGGGATTCAAATCGCGTTTTTTATCTTAACTTGGAATAATTGGAAAATGGGAATGTTTATGGGAAATCAATGTTACACGTTCACCTGATACAGACCATGTGTGACGCCATATACAAAACAGTTCAGTACATTCTCATCTCCGGGACCACTGTACAGCCGGCCTTTTGAAAAGGCCGGATTTAAAAGGTCACCTCACAGTTGACGCCCCGCCGAAGTGCTCTAGGTTCGAATTCTGTATGGGACAGTTATTTTTGGGATAACGATGGTCAGTAATAAAGAAAATCTAGGTAAGCAATGAAGAAAATTTTAAATAGTATTTTTCTCACCATTACAAAATATCTTGGAAAATTTTTATAATGATTATGATCTTACTTACTATATTACTGCTAGCATTGGCCCACGACTTTCTACGTTTGTAACTCATATTTATTTACCTCAGGAACGAATAGTACATCAAATTTTATAGAACACCGCCCGCTGGGCTAATCTGAGGATTATAACCTGAAAATTTCATCAAATTCAATCCAGCAGGTTTTTGAGTACATAAGTAATAATTTACGCATACATAAATATTTTTTTATAAATAAAACATTATTAGACACCATCCAATTAATGGATTCAAATTTATTTAATTTCCAAACATACCGTCGACTCCTGTACATTCCGAAATCTACAATGTTTAATATTTATAATTAATTTCTCAGAATAACAATCGTGCGAGACGTTACACGTACCTACGGAACCGTCGGCCGCAAAAACTTCGTTAAAATTGTTATTACAAGAACTTGATACCTAATAATATAATGTTTTTCATGTTTGTTTTACATTTGAATCAGTTTTTGCCACGCTGCAAGTATGCAACTGTATTGTTGGATTTTTTATATAACTGTTATTGGAAACGGTCATGCATTCCATATTATATTAACTGGGCATCACATTGGACGTCTATTTGTAAACAGCTCCATACGGAAATAAAATAAAGGTCTTGCCTCTCCTATCTATTTGGACTTTACTCCTTGACAATCAATTTTTCATATAATGACCCTAATATGGAAATATTCTTAGGAGTTAAACTAATAAAAGCACACACTCAAAAGCGTCACGTTTTCTGCGCAACATACCTTGCGCATCTTTCACTTTACCCCATGCCAATCCTACATAAGGTGTAAAATGTAGTAGTGCGTCACACGATTTTCCTGCACTTTAGTGCTTGGAACAAATCTCACCCGATGTTAAGTGACCGTGTACTGTATAGTGACTGGCTTTTATATATAGTTCAACTCGAGGATTGTAACTAGGTACACAAGCTTATTAATGTCGTACTACCATATTATGGTTTCATAACGATGGATTCCTTATCCGAAAACTTCGGTTTATTTCAGGAATTCGAACCCACTACCCATCGTGGTAGTCTCCAGATCTGTTACCACTAAGCCATAATTGCTGACATCAATTATGGTAATATTATGTAGACTGGTGAACATCTTGTAACTCGTCCAGCTTCTTTGGGCAAGTTCTATGCAAATTTCCAAATTGTACCCCGAGCTATATAGTTGACCACTGCTATAAAATATCAATATAACGTAAAATAGGGTCGAATCTATACATATAATAAGAATGTAAGTTTAACGTGGTCGTAGGGCTTTTTCTAATGCCCGCTTGGCTAGCTACCACCCTCAAGTTGAAAATCTGCCGCCAAATACCAATAGGTGTGTTCCGGCAGTTGCACTTGAGAGCCGGCTCCTTCACAGGTTTAGCGTGTCTACGAACTTGGGCCGTATCGTCACTTAAGATCAGGTGATATTAAGGCCATAGCGCTTAACATTAACAATAAAAAAAAAACAAGACCGAACTTTTTAATTTATGTGAAAAAATATTACAAATAACTAAATAAGTAATACAACACATTTTTACATCATTGTGATAAATGTCTGTCTGATTGTTTGTTACGCTTTCACACGTAAACCGCTGAATCGATTTCGGTGAATTTCGGTACGGAGATAGACGGGACCCAGGACTCGGAGATAGGCGGCTTTTTCTCGCGGAATCTTTATTGGATGTGGGGGGTAAATAGTGGGAAAAACTTTGTATGAACCTTTATATTGTGTCATTCGATTTGTTTCACGAATTCTATATTAACGCGAGCGAAGCCGCGCGTAAAACCTAGTCGCTGCTAAATTACAACGTATATGATAAAACATTTTCAACGAAATCATAAAACGTATCCTCGAGTAACATGCAGTTTTTGCTTCATAAACAATCTCAATAAAAAGTTGTTTTTTTTTATACTTAAGGTTTAGCGTTATGGCCACAATCTCAACTGATCTTAAATGACGATACGGCCCAAGTTGGTAGACACGCTAAACCTGTGGAGGAACTGGATCTCAAGTGCAGCTGCAGGAACACACCTATTGGTATTTGACGGCAGGTTTACAACTTGAGGGTGGTAGCTACCCTGGCGGGCATTAGAAAAAGCCCTACCACCATGCTATGGTTTCCTCACGATGTTTCCCTTCACCGGAAAGCTTAAACTCATTGTAGGTGCTTGGATTCGAACTCACGGCCCTTGACGCGGAGTCGTACACATTACCGCTGAGCTATCATCGCTTCAAAAAAGTTATTGTAATTTCAATGACGGCGCCAGATTACATAATTGAATCTATAATAATAAATATTTTTATACGAAAATTAATTATAACCTATCAAGTGATATGGAAACAAGAAGGCATGCGTATATATAATAATAATTAAAAATGAATTTCTTTGATAAAATACCCCTCGACTTAATATTACAATATATATTTATTTTTTATATATTTATATTCAAACAGTAGAACATATATAAACATTATATTTCTGAAGCAACAAAAACTCGTCGTTTTTCTGCGGCGTTATCTGTTTGCCCATATACAGGCGGCTCTACTGAGGTGATTTAAAGTGTTATTAAAAATTAAATGATTTCCAATAAAAAAATTGTGATGAAATCTTATGACACCAACTATCAGTATAGCGATACTGGATAATTAGTATCATCCGACAATCTATCCAAATAAAATTTATTTAATATTATTTGTATTAAAATTTTTGCTTTTCATTTCCTTTTTCGGTATCTGATTACTTAAGAATGATATCATATAAGGTAATCTTCGTCGCCCATATAAATTACAATATTCTGGTAAATTCAATAATTGCTTTTCGGCCAGCCGCGTTAGTTTATTTAATATACATTTAATATATATTTTTGCCTCCCTTAAAGTTTTATGAAATATGAGTATAGATGAATAAATTGAACGTGGCTTCATAAACTATAAAAAAAAAAATCCCGTAACATAACATCCTGTAACTTTGGCTTATAACGTAGCACGATAACGTCGTAAAGAAACGAAATAACCTTTATTAGACACGTCGAGAATAAACATAACTATGTACATATAAATCGATGTATATATGTATGTGTGTTACAGAAAACATAAAGTTTCGATCGATTTTCATGAAATTTTCAAGCAATCTTTAGATTAATGCTTTGTAGATAGATTGATCTTGGTATGTTTTAGAAATACACATTTAAGTTACACACGAATGTAGAGTAGAGTGTACGACTTTACGTCAAGGGACGTGAGTTCGAATCCAACTACCTACAATGAGCTTGAGCTTTCGTTGAAGGAAAACATCGTGAGGAAACCATAACATGGTGGTAGGGCATTTTATGATGCCCGTGTGGCTAGCTACAACCATCAAGTTGAAAATCTGCCGCCAAATACCAATAGGTGTGTTTCGGCAGTTACACTTGAGAGCCGGTTCCTTCCAAGGTTTAGCGTGTCTACCAACTTGGGCCGTATCGTCACTTAAGATCAGGTAAGATTATGGCCATTATGCTAAGCCTAAACTATAAAAAAAAATGGTTTATTCTAACAATATCTATACTAATATTTTAATGTACAAGTTTCTATGTTCGGATGTTTGTCACTCAGGTACGTAAAAGCGCCTGAATGGATTTAGAATGGACTTTAATATTAGGTGAACTTCGTATCACCTTAAATTGATTTTCTTCATTCTCGCCAAAACTCGAAATTGATTCTACCGACTTTTTTTTTTATTTTACATTTTCTTGCATTATTAATATGCACAGGCCGCTGACCCCGCGGCCGGTACCGCCGCAACCGCTATGTCCCCGCATTTTAAATCTGTAATATCTTCGAAAATATTTATTTAAATTAGAGTCTGTAAAGGGCAATATTGATTAATATTAAATGCACAATGTATTTAAGGTACTTAATTGGATAAGAATTAACGCTGTATTGCTTAAAATCACTTCGTTAATAAGCCATTATCTCTCGTAAAAAGTGAAGGTTAAAAAATGGTTATTCTGGGTTATCCCTAATAGATAGACATATACCATTGTAGACTTTTTCGTAGACCTTTTTAAGGTGTACAATACTGTAGTACATTATTTTGATCTATCTCGTAGGGTTCAGTCAGCGTTTGCAATATAAGCGTAAAAAAATTTGTTTATTTACGACATCACATTAGAAATGTCTAAAATGATCAGTGTTTTTCTATTATATTATACATGTATTATACACATAAAACCAACCTCTTTAATTACTCTATCTATTAAATAACCCACATCAAAATCTGTGGCGTAGTTTGAAAGATCTAAGCATATATAGGGACAGACAGACAGCGGGAAGCGATTTTGTGATTAGCTTGACTAACAAACACGGTATGTTTTATTCCAAAAATTATGTTTGATCCTTTATTTTAGCGTCAACACGGATAGAGTCGTGGGTAAAATTTACTATCACATTATAAATAATACAACGTGAGATTGTCCATTTCACACCGTAATTCCTGAACTGATCGTCATGAAATTTTGCATACACGTCATGGGGTATACAGAAAATGACATAGGGTAACTTTAATGCAGACGGCGCAATAGACCGCTTCGTTCGTCGAGCGGTGGGCGCCCCGGCGAAGCACATTGTGGCTACAACCTCAAGATGACCATAGAACACGGTGACCAAACGGTCACACAAGCTGTAGCTGCCCAAACTCCAACCACAAGGCAATTGTAGAAATAAGTCTAAAAGGGTAATAGTATCGTAAAAATAAAAGAAAAAAAAAACACTTTTTAAATTATTTGTGTAATGCCTAGCTACTGTTGTAAAGCTAGTTTTAAACGTCAATTAAATCACTTACCTAATAAAAATATGTATATTATAATATAATAAATAAAAAGTGTGTATTATAATAATTGTAAAAAAAACTTTAATCCAGAAAGAATACTGTTAGCTCAGCTGGTGCTTTACATAGGTTTTTTATAGTTTAGCGTTATGAATACAATCTCAGTAGATGTTAAGTGACGATGAGGCCCAGTATGTGGAACGTGCTAAGCCTAATGTCTCTCCAGTGTAACTCCCGAAACACCTCCGGTATTTGGCGGAAAATTTTCAACTTGAAGCCTGCAGCTGGTCAGGCGAGGATTATAAAAACTTCTACCACCATGCTACGTTTTCATCGATTCGAACTCGTATCCTCTGACGCGGCATCGCACACTCTACCACTGAGCTATCAACGCTTCGCAACCGCTTAATATTACTATTTATAAGCGCTTTTTAACTTTACATTGTTATATTGTGATATTTATATACGCTGAGCCTGAAGACGCTTTTCGAACCGTGCCGAGTATATTTAGTGGTACTTCTAAGGATATAGAATTCCTCAGCGAACGCCATGAAGCATGTAGCTGTCACGGGATCCACAGATGATCGCCACGCGGCCGAACAATCGCTTACCCGTCCCACGCTGGATCTGTCACCGGCTAACAGAATAACGTACGCGTTGCGACAAATTGTTGTCCGCATGCGCCTTCTAGGCGACACTGCGACGCCAAACACCCGATAAACTGCACCCACACCGCATAAAGCTACGTAACACGAGAATTTTTGAAGCGATCATAGAGATATATGTAGGTGTGTAAGCGGTGTGATGTGATAATACACGGTCTATTCGCTACAAATCAATTTACTTTTGCTTTCTTATTTCGGAAGGTGTGGAATAAAAATACGATGTGTTCGTGAAGAATTTATGCAAATGATTTCTTATGTTTACGCGAATATTATTTATTGAAATAAAACTATGAACTATGACTTTTATTTCAATGAATTTATGCAAACAACAAAACATAACATAGCGCAGGACCTTTTATAGTCCGTCTAATTACATTCTATACTCATTGGCTGCTCGAGCGCGGATTACACAATGGGCGTGAGTTAACCTATTGTTAATTTATTAATTATATTATTAATTATATTAATTAAGTGCATTTTTATTTTATATGGCGAAGGAGCGTTCAGACGGCCGAGCCTACTATCTTGTTTAAACGAACAGTACACTCGCTACACGATGATAGCTTGGTGGTAGTGTGTACGACTTCGCGTCAAGGGATGTCAGTTCGAATCCAACCACCAACAATAAGCTTGAGCTTTCGGTGAAGGAAAACTTAGTGAGGAATCATAGCATGGTGGTAGGGCTTTTTCTAATGCCCGCCTAGGTAGCTACCATTCTCAAGTTGAAAATCTACCGCCGAACACCAATAGGTGTGTTCCGGCAGCTGCACTTGAGAGCCAGTTCCTCCACAGGATTAGCGTGTCTACCAACTTGGGCCGTATCGTCACGTAAGATCAGGTGAGATTATGGCCACTACGCTATACATTAACAATAAACGATGCGTTAAGACATAGCCCCACGATAAAAAAATAATTAAGATATCTCACGCACGGACACGGGTGTCGTAGCGTGACATGGGTGTATTGTGTCCGCACATTAAATGTGTCAACACGGCGCCTGCGACGAACGAATTAATGCGATCGGTGACAGGCTTAAGCAAAAAGGATATACATAAATATGTAAACGTAATCTTTAAGTGATTAATATAGTGTACGCAGGGTGCGCTGTAAATAAAAAAAAATAAAATAAAAACTAACAGGAGACGGTTTTGTTTACCCTCTTAAATGCCTTTAATTATTCTGCAATCTGTATTCAGTATTTAATTGTATTTACTACCGTCTCTGCCCGCGACTTCATTCGCGTGTAATTAAAAAATATTTAATCACATCTTTAAGTTATTGTAACTTTTTTTAATACATTTCGAACCTATTTGGTGGTAGCGTGAAGTTAAATAGCCTAAAGCCTTTTTACATAACAGTAATATAAAAAATAAAATGTTTTTTATTTTTAATTCGAACGGTTATTCCTGATAGTATACACTATACAGCTTTGTACACTACACTATACACTAGTTGTGTCTTCAAATCATTAAAAACATATGTTTGTCGGTTTTTCTAACTTTTATCAACACAACTCTACGTAATTATTAAATAGCTTATGCCTTCCACTACGATCGCGCTGATACCAAATACGAAAAGAATTTATGAAATCCAACTCTTAGCTTCTAAGATTCTCGCGTTTAAACATAGAAATATTCCGTTTTATAATATTAATATCGATCTAGATTATATATTAGAATCAAGTATGTTCGCGATTGTCTCTGGTCTAGTTAAATTTAGTTTTGTATAACTGTTTTTGTCGCAGACAGTTTATTTATTTGCTTAAACTTAATCCAATTGTCCTAATATGCAAAGTATTTTAATTAATTATAGATTCCGGATCCCTACGCCTCAAAAAGCTCGATGTATTTCTAAGTCAAGCACAAGGTTTTATGTCAAACAAGATTACATAGACTATCTACCTTAGTATATAAGCCTGCGTCTCGGTTCGTGGGGAACTAAAAGTCATTCTTTAATTGGAAATAGTAATATTTCTCAGATGAAAAGTATCTTTTATTATCTATCATGTTTCCTTATTCGGCGGTAAACGTTTAAACAAACAAATATAGCTGAATATATAAATAAATCTATGATATATTCTTTTTTGTACATCTAAAGCCACGGTTTTAAAGGATTCGTGTCAGTTTGTTTGTGCACGCATCAGGTCAAATGTACATAAGCAATGTAGATAACTTTTGTACGTATAAGTTGTACGCAAATTGGCTTATTACTTAGATTTTGCTTCATCGCAATCGATTCACTTTAGCAAGATATATATATAGGCTTAGAGTGTCCGCCATCTTGGGCTACACCCTCGCTTAACATCGTATTTCGCAAGGCATTTCGATCATCGACATAGTTTTTTTTTATACTTAAGGTTTAGCGTTATGGCCATATTCTCACCTGATCTTAAGTGACGATATGGCCCAAGTTGGTAGACACGCTAAACCTGTGGAGGAACTGGATCTCAAGTGCAGCTGCCGGAACACACCTATTGGTATTTGGCGGCAGGTTTACAACTTGAGGGTGGTAGCTACCCAGCCGGGAATTAGAAAAAGTCCTACCACCATGCTATGGTTTCCTCACGATGTTCTCCTTCACCGAAAGCTCAAGCTCATTGTAGGTCCTTGGATTCGAACTCACGTCCCTTGACGTGAAGTCGTACATACTACCACTGAGCTATCATCGCTTCAAACGTATTATATAACTTCAAACGTATAACGCTTATACGTAGGCATATTTATTAGAAACTGGAAATCAGTTCCTTGACTCCCGCACACTGGCACCGCAGCCTCCCTCTGCAGACGCTTGAGCCTAGGATCGATCCTCCGGATAGGAGCCCTCAAGTGACTCTGCTCGCGTGATACAGTTACACTCTACATCAATGAGAGTACATCATCACACAGCATATCATCCGTGCACACCCACACATTAAGTACACGGTTCTGTAAGGGACCACCCCCGCGGCCCTTGCGTGACTTGCCCAATGTTATTGTTAGGACCACTAAACCTAGTGAGTTAGGACCTGTTGGTTAGATAGGATCGCGAACCTTTGTTCAAGCCGAGGTTCGGCCATTCTGGCACCCTTGCGCCCGCTGTCATGGGGCTGAGTGCCCTTAGCAGTCCCCCCAAATAGTTCGGTGAAGCTGTCAAAGCCTTTACGGCTAACAGAGTATGTCAGGTCAAAAAAAATAAAGGAATGAAAAAAGAAAAGAAAAAAAGGAAGAAAAGAAATTTCCACCGCATACACAGCACATAGCAATATTATTAGCATATATATATATATATATACAATTTCCCAACTACATGCGCTGTGCTACGCCGGAAAAAAGACCCCAGACTCGGCGAAATGCTCCCACAAAAAAAATTACGAAAGCGCTGGTTTTCAGCGGGATCTTATATATACGTACGTCATATATACGATACGTCATATATGTAGATTTTTACACATCACGCAAAGTGTATATATATACATTTAAAAGTAGGTAAAAAAATATTTCAATTACATAAAAAAAAACCTGTTCTTATTCTGGTTTTTATGAAGTGTGTTGTGCGTAATAATACATATGAATGAATAAATAAATAAAAATAACAATAAGCTATTTATATAAGAGAGAGGTCCCTGTGAATATCGGTAACATGTGCATGGGTTAACAGTTACAATTTTTTTTTTTTGTCTATCTGACTTACGCTGTTAGCCCCAAGGGCTTTGACAGCTTCACCGAACTTTTGGGGGCGCGTGCTGAGGGCACTCAGCCCCGAGGCAGCAGGCACAAGGGTGCCAGGACGGCCGAACTTCGGCTAGGGATGCTGCCGGTAAATGAAAAAGATTCATGATCCTGTCTAACCAACAGGTTCTTTATTACTAAATTAGTGATACTAACTACGACCTTATCAGGTAAGCAGCTCAAGGGCCGCGAGGGTAGTCCCTTACAGAACCGTGTACTTAACGTGTGAGTGTGCGCGAATGGTATGCGGTGTGATGGTGTAATCTCAGTGATGTAGAGTGTCACTGTATCGCACGAGCAGAGTCACTCGAGGGCTCCTGTCCGGAGGATCGAACCTAGGCTCAGGCGTCTGCGGGAGGAGGCCGCAGCGGGTGGCCAGTTACTCCTCGTGGCTTGTCTAATCTACTGTGCTAGAAGGTATACGCAAATATGTATATTCGACCCACAATACAAAAAAGGTAGACAGACAAGAAGGACCCCAGTACGCACCTACGTTATCTAAGTTGTTATTTTAGAAATCAGTACGTAACGTACTAGTTTTCTGATATTAATATTTTAATAGTATGTTTTAGTCTTTTGTGTCCTCATTGCCATAATACTTGTAACGAGCGAGTCACGACAATGAAGTAACGACTTCTGTTCACCTAACCAAGATATCGCCTTGAACATATGCGCTATTTTTCGTATTAATGACGTGCTGGTATTTATAATATAATCCTTAATAATATTATAAAAGCGAAAGTGAGTTTGTTTCTCGTTACGCTTTCTCGCCTAAACCACTGAATCGATAATGATGAATTTTGGTGTAGAGATAGACGAGAACCTGGAGACGGGGATAGGATACATTTTCTCGCCAAAAACTTATTGCAAAAAGGTTAGGTATTCGGTAAAGAGAGGAACAAACTATGTATGTTTTTTTTTTAATGCGCCGTTCGAATTGTCGCACGTAAAATCAGGAATCTTACAATAAAATTTAATTCCAGATGCTTCGATCGTTAATTATTTTTTTATTCCAATTAAAATTTACTGCTTTTATATATAAACCACTGAGATAATTCTCTTGAAAACAAACATGTTATTGATAAGGGGTTCGCAGAAATCTGTCGGCTACTCTAAGTGAGGGTTCACGGAGATAACCCAGCGCTTCAGTAATACGAAAACTAGCTCATAGGTTCAAGCCGATATCTTAATGAGGTGACCAGAAGTCGCTCCTTCACTGTCGTGGCTCGGTCGTGAAAGATATTATGGCGGTTAACTAATACAAAAGACCAAAAACATATCTTTCTAACTCTTAGTACAAAAAAATAATATTAAAGCGATATGAGCTCAGTTGGTTCTGTATATGGACGTCGCGTCAAGGGACGTGAGTTCTAATCGACTTTCAATGAGCTTGAGCTTCCGGTGAAAGCCCGCCTGGTCTACCACCCTCAAGTTGATAATCTCCTCCCAAATATATATATAGGTGTGTTCTGGCAGTTGAACTTCACTTGGCTTAACGTGTCCACCATATTGAGCCGTATTGTCACTTAACATCAAGTGAGATTGTGGCCATAGCGCTAAACCTTCACTTTAAAACAGTAACGTTACGTACTGTTTTTTAAAGTAACACAAATAGAAATGAAATCTACACTAATATAATACAACCGGCTGTGACTGCTATTAATTAATTTATAGCGTATCTTTGGATGAAATTATTATTGAAATCGGTCCAGTAACTTTGGATTCGTTACAAACAAAAAAACATTCTCTCCGCTTCATGATATTAGTATAAATAAACCAGTAAGCCAACGCATGCCATGGAATCATTTAGAGAAAATATTTTCCCGTTTTCGTATGGTTTTTCAATACTGCTTAGTTCCTGTTAGTGTTGGCGTGATTATAGACAGCCGATGTTACTTCTAATAAAATTTTCTATCCAATGTAAACAAAAAATTAAAAATCAGACTGGTTATTCCAGAGATTAGCCATAATAAACCAACAAACAGATAAAACATGCCAAAAAACAAAGTTTTATTCTTTATAATACTATATGCTATATGTTATCCTTGAGAAGCATTTTGAAATGGTCTCTGATGTTAGCTTTACTAAGCTAAATCGTAGAAGAGATCGGGTATTTCCCGCTGTATCAAGAAAGACAGAACTAGCTAGACGTCACTATCATTACTTAAGGCCTATGTTATATTATCAAACTAGCTAACGCGACAGACTTTGTCCTGTATTTACTATGAATATATTAACTAATAATTAATTCGTTGGTGGGAGGCGCCCGACGTGACGGCCCAGTGGCATGCGTGTGAGCTGCGCGCGGTACTGGACAGTACTTGGACATTGAAATATAACTTTATTTTTCTAAAATAAAAGATTTTTTCTAAAATAAACGTAGCCTAAGTTACTTCTTATTACATCAGCTACCTGCCAATAAAAGACCCGTCAAAATTGGTCCAGCAATTTCAGAGATTAGCCGGAACAAACAGATAGACAGACAGACAACAATTGTAAAAAAATACTATTATTTTGGTGTACGCACCGTATATATTCATATACATATAGTAAAAACGTTTATTACAATCAGACACTCCAATTTTATTTATATGTATAGATTAATAAAGAAATTAATATTCGGCCCCTACTTAAAAGCACTCAATCTTACTTATGAGGAAACAGAACAAATACTTTCTTTCATTCAATATCTTGTTAGAATTCTACTGGTTATATACTTACTCTGAGAAACTCATTACATAACACACATTCACATACTCACACTCACACAAACATACACCCACATTGCTCATTTGCATTTGCTTTGTTTTGCTTAAGTTTAACCTTCATTTATATCTTTGTTATTTTGGTTTTATTATAACTTCGCTGTAAAATTGTTTAGACTTATAACTATATATATATATATATATATATATATATATATACATATATATATATCGTTACGCGGGCGTGTGCGCGGACACGTTCGATTCTTTTTTCCCTTACCCGCCAGAGTCAAGGAACTACTTTCCAGTTTCTAATAAATATGCCTTCGTATATGTCGATGATTAAATTGCCTTGCGAAATTCGGTATAGCCCAGGAGGGTGTAGCCCAAGATGGCGGGCCCTCTAAGCCTAGTGGAGGGACTGACTCTCAAATGCAACTGCCGGAACACATCCATAGGTATTTCGCGGCAAATTTTCAACTCGAAGTTGATAGTTAGCCGGGTGGGCTATAATAAAAGCCTTACCACTGTGATATGGTTTATCACGATGTTTCCCTTCACCGGATGCCCAAGCTCATTCCAGGGATTCTTACTCTGGTCCATTTGACGCGTCATCCGTACGCGTTACCACTGACCCATAATCGCTTCAGAAAGAAAACACGAGGTTAATTTAAGTTTTTACGGTGGTAGGGCTTTTTCTAATGCCCGCCTGGTTAGCTACCACCCTCAAGTTGTAAACCTGCCGCCAAATACCAATAGGTGTGTTCCGGTAGCTGAACTTGAGAGCCAGTCCCTCCACAGGTTTAGCGTGTCTACCAACTTGGGCCGCATCGTCACTTAAGATCAGGTGAGATTATGGCCATAACGCTAAACCTTAAGTATATAAAAAAAAAGTTTCTTTGAAGATTACTTTTATCTTACTCAACTGTAGAATTCATTGTTTGTAATAATAAACGATAATAAAACCATTTAGTTTTTTTTTAATCACTTCAATCGTAATATTTATAAAATAATTAATACGATAAGGCGGCACTTTTGTAGTATTATTTATCATTATAAACAGTTCGTATCATTGTATTTATAAGAATTAATTAAAGAAAAAAAAAAAACTTGCGTAACTATTACTCGAACAAAAAAGCGATTTCTCCGTAATCCCTAACAAGGTGTCAAGCGAACACATACGAGTTGCGTGACTCTTTATCTTTATATGCGAAAGTCAGTTTTTGCGAAATGATATATTACAGCTACACTAAACAGGGTTGGCACGTAAACTCCATACTTTAAGCTTACACTGCTGTATCTATAGCAGGAACGAAATCTGGCTGCAGTTTTATTTGTAAATTAAATTTTGCAGACTCATCTATCTGCATGCGAAGGCGACAAAACTTCCTCGATAATTCGGAAGTCTGGTGATGCGTAATTTTCATTCATTATTTATTTATTTATATAAGGATGTAGTCATAGGGGGCTGTTTTATAACGCCGATTAGTAGGAAACGCGATGCAAGCGCGGCTTTGGGTTCAGTCAAATGGAATCACTATATGCTATGTATCGTACGTAACTGGACCGTTCGCGAACGGAGGTAAGGTTTATATTTTCTTTTATAGACTTCTCGGGAAACTCGGGAATGATTTATACTGGGCGGAGAGAGACACGAGCGGTGAAGGTGAGTATTGACGATCATCGAAAAGCGGCCTCCTCGAACATACATCAGTGTCCCAAGTCTCGGACACTGTCTCGTGTTATCCTCTCTCTGCCACAACGATTAGGTTTCACGATGCACCCTGCACCCTTACGTTGAATCCGTGGTTTGCTAAGAAGTTCGTGTCTCATCCTGTCATTATTATTGAGACAAATATTATCACTTTAACAACTACTACGAGATTTCATCTTTATATTTATACTTGATTAATTGGAGGCTTTTTGCAATGAATAATTAATCGACGAATAAGCGAAAGAGTCACCAACAACAAAGCGATAATAATAGCTCATAATAGCTCAGTGGTGGTGTGTACGACTTCGCGTCAAGGGACGTGAGTTCGAATCCAAGCACGTACAATGAGTTTGAGCTTCGGTGAAGGAAAACGTCGTAAGGAAACCATAGCATGGTGATAGGGCTTTTTCTAATGTCCGCCCGGCTAGCAACCACCCTCAAGTTAAAAACTTTTTGCTAAACACCAATAGGTGTGTTCCAGCGGCTGCACTTGAGAGCCAGTTCCTCCACAGGTTTAGCGTGTCTACCAACTTGCACTGTATCGTCACTTAAGCTCAGGTGCGATTATGGTCATAACACTAAACCTTAACTATAAAAAAGAAAAAATAATAAACATGTTCGATCTCACATGTTCGATCTCGTGATTTAAAAGACAAGCACACGCAACAAGTAATAAAAAAAAAAGATATGGCGTCAGAATGATAAGAAAAGTGTACGAATGCAACGGTTATTAAGTAATTAATATAGCTACACGTTGCCACACTGCAAACCAAATTTAGTTTCCAGATCCCGGAGGGGATCAGTTAGTACTTTAGCTTTTTCTACTTTTATTAATAGCTAGTACCGCGTTCGTTTTTCTCCCACGCGATTCGGCAACAGCCCAAGCCGAGGTTCGGTCACTAGTGACACCCTTGCGCGAGTTGCCCCTCGGGCTCGAGTGCCCTCCACCCTCTCCCCCTCAGTTCGGTGAAGCTGTAAAAGCCCTTTAGGCTAACAGTATAGGTCCCATAAAAAAAAAACACACGTTGCCACATGGCTTATAAATGTAAGGAAGCGTGTAATTGCTTCATGTGCGACCTGATTTTTTTTTATAAAAAAAAAAAAAACCCGTCCCTAATCACTTAACTGTATCTTGGTACTACTATATGTATTCAAAGCTACGGTTCGCTTTTAAAAAATGTTGGTTGGAAAGAAATTTTCTAACATTCAATCATCTACCAACCACCATTGACTTTCTTTCGCCATCTACACTTCGGTAAAGATTATAATCATCTAAATTTATTATCTATATTAATATTCGAAAGCGGTAAAGTTTGTTTGTTTCAATGCGGTAAATACCGGTCGGACTTCAAAAATTATTTTCGCATTCGGTATTTCAATCATTCAGGAAGGGTTTTCGGCTATTCAATCTCGCTACCATCAACCGCGGCAAGGCTGTATTCAAAAATGTTTCAAAACCGGACTTCTGTTTATCAACCCTAGATTGTAGAGTGTCTACAATATGGTAATGTTAACAGAGTAAGAAATATACCAGTTCCATCGTACAGTCGTTATGCCATTAGATTCTTAGTAATTATATATAGAATCCATAACGCCCTTTTACTTACTACATATCGGTCTACATAGTAAAATACTCGGAACTCTATGAATAGCATAAATTAAATTGAAGGTCGACACAGTATCATGAACTTTCCTGGACAACTTACACCTCAGTCCGCCCCGTGACCACGAAGGCTGAAAAGCTTTCGAAACGTCGGGATCAAAATTAATTAATAACCGCGATAAAATCCGTTAAAATTTGTTTTATTTCGATAGTAAAATACTCTAAGATACATTATATTTGCGATCATTGTCGTTGTAATTTTGTTTTTCCTTCAGGCGTTTCCATCCTGGGGACAAAGGTATACCTGAAAAGGTGACGCTATCCGCAATTTGTCAACAGTAGTATTACTACTCTGGGATTACTACTATCACGGACTTTTTATATATGTAAATATATATTTAATTTTCAATCATACCTGGCTAGCTACCACCCTCAAGTTGTAAAACCTGCCGCCAAATACCAATAGGTGTGGTCCGGGAGCTGCATTTGAGAGCCAGTTCCTCCACAGAGTGTCCGAGACTTGCGACTCAAATGTAGGTTTAAGGAGGCCTCCTTTCGACAATTGTCAACACTCACCTTCACCGCTCGTGCCTCTCTCCGCACAGTATAAACCATTCCCGATAATGATTTACAGCATAAATTCCAAAACAGTGTCAATAGTAAAGAAATATTAAATCTTACGTCCCTTCGGTAGTGTTTCAGCTACGTACGATGAATACGGCTCAAGCGCCTCTCTTACACTGAACGAAGTGCCATTTTTTTTTTTTTTCGAAAGGACCTACACTGTTAGCCTTAGGGGCTTTTACAGCTTCACCTGAACTACAGGGGCAAGCGCGGAAGGCGCTCGAACCCGCGGGGCAACTCGCACAAGGGTGTCACTAGTGACCGAACCTCGGCTTGGGCTTTTGCCGAATCGCGTACGAGAAAAACGAACGCGGTACTAGCTATTACTGAGAGAACGTTATAATAATAATGAAAAAAGTAAAAGTCTAAACTAACTGATCCCCTTAGGGATCTGATAAAAACTTATTTTAGTTTGTACTGTGCAACGCGGCGAGACAAGATTGTACTGTGCGTCCTTCCTACCTAAATAGCGAATGACGCGAGTACCTAACCTAGTAAATAGACCCTAAGAACCGAGAAGAAGGCAAAACGCAGTGCCACGCTTGCATCGCGCTTTATACTAATGGGCGTTATAAACTACCCTCCTATAACTATATTCTACTATAGAATACCCACCCTATCACTACATCCCTATATATATATTTTTTTCAATATGTTACACCATAACACTGGTTATCAACGTACTAAATATCTACATTACTGGCCAGTAGTTTCAAACTGACGTTTGCACAAGGATACAGGTAGAATAAAAACAAAAATGATTTATTTTTGGCCTGCACATATATAAAAGACTACACGTTGTTTATGATTCCCGAAAGATATTTAATGGACGCACTTGCCTCGCTGCCATTTTATTATATCTACGAATTTCCTATGTAATACTTCACCCAGTAAAATGTTTTTATTATTAAATAAATAAATAAATTAAAAAAATACAAATGAATTGTATTCCTATTATATTTGCACTTTTTGATACTTTATATTATTTATTTATTTTATATTTATTTGATACTAATGAGTATTCCTCAAAAAATGTCAGTGAATCTGTCAGAAACTGTGTTTATTCGAAGGCCATATTTTGCGAAATATACAGTCGCTGGAAACTTGAAGGCAAATCGATAATAATTATGTGCGTTTGTGGGTTCAACCCCAATATTGCCGATGCAAGCAATACACAAAATTAACCACAGCCGAGCAGTCGCGTGCTGAGGCCAGTGAAGTTAATATATTTGCGGAAAAGGGTTATTTCAGTTATAATAAATCGTGTCCGAATGACACAGGGCCCGTTGTACCCCTGCGTTGAGGCAGTGTACTGCGCACCAGCGATTCCTATGCAAATGCGACTCTTCGTGAGTCTTTATTGAAACATTCGCTACCAAAGAACCTCGTATATTACTCCATATGATATTTTCTGTCGCTTACTGTATGCTTGGGGGAAAACTGCGGCTTGGTTTTTCCCTCTTTACTTTTACGACTATTAGAATTGATGTACAAAAAAATATACAATATACGCTGAATAAAAAAGGCACTAAGTAATTCAAATATGAACATTTTTTTTTTTAATATGATTACAATTAATATTTAGTTTTTTGCATTTTTGTCAGTCTGTCTGCCTGTCTCCTTGCAAGCGTCTCAGATAGGAACAGCCGGACAGATTTTTATGATATTTCTCAAGGCAATAACTAATATGATGTGTTGACTTGTAGGATTCTTTTATACAAAAAAAAGGGTTTCCGAGGGATAATCGATTAAGGCTGAACTCCAACGCCGTTTGCTTAATTTTCATATAACTTTATATGTGGGATATAAATAAAAACAAACCATTCATTCAATACAAAAGTCTTTATTTTCTTATAATATACAATAGAAACAACTTAAAAACCAGGATAAACTTTAAATATCGTTTTGTGTCCCAAGCGTCTGTCAAAACCAACTCATGTTAATTTTTCCTTTTTTTTTATAATCTTTTCTTATGTTTACGCGAATATTATTCATCGGAATAAAACTAATTTAAAGGGATTTTTTATCTCGGTTATTTATTCATTTTGATCCCGACGATTCGAAAGCTTTTCAGCCTTCGCGGTCACGGGGCGGACTGAGGTGTAGGTTGTCCAGGAAAGTTCATGTTAATTTTTTTTTTGGTATCCTGGTTTTTTACTATCACCCACATATATATACGTATATATATGAAATTTTGTTTTTTTTTTTCTGGGAAAGTGTTCATTTTATCCCGGCACACAATGAATTACTGGACTACTGGAAAGGGCAGAGCAACGTCTAAAGGGTTTTTTTTTTTAATTTATAGGTACAGGTTTGTAGCAGTAAGGACAAAATCTCATCTGATGCTAAGTGACGATGTGGCCCAAGGTAGTAAGCACGGCAAGCCTATTAACGGGATTGCCTCTCAAGTGTAACCGTCAGAACACATCGATAGGTATCAGGTAACACCATGCTATGGGCTTATTACGATATTTTCCTTCACCGAAAACTCAAGCTCAGTCCAGGTGGATTCAAACTCGCGTCCACTGATGCGGCGTCCTTACATCGTGTAACTGAACTAACATGGTTTCAAACTCCGACATCCAGAGACTCAAGGATGCTTTACAGTTTGTTTATATGTGACATTCGGGACCGATGATAATATATAATATAAATATGATAACTTTTTTTTTTCACTATCACTCAGCAAAGTAACTGTAGTCACTCTGATGGTAAGTTTCAGTACAGTCCAGTAACAGTAGTGACTGCCGTAGGGGCAAATGTCTTTCGTCAGTTGCAACTGTCTTGCCCGCACACTAAATGTCTCTTCACGCCACGTTTAAAAGACCCCATATCATCAGAGCTACTGCCTACTTCACTTCGGAAGCTATCACTGGGGTGACATCATAAATTTGTGATTAAGCCCCAATTATAAAAAAAAAAAATTGGTTATAGTTTACAGTAGGGTTTAAGTTAAGTAGGGTTTTAAGTTAACTGCAACTCTGAACTCAGTTTTAAGGAAGGAGCAGCATTTTTTTGCGAACTTTTCATATGAAATTAACAGCATCGTGTACAACACACACGTAAGTATCAAAAAACACAAGAAGACTCATAAATATGAGTAATATAATGATAAAAGAATTATCCGTACTAATTAAATGTCGGTCCATAAGATAATGGTGTCCAATGAAACCACAATTCGAGGTGTGAACGACATCAAAATTCGGATGTCGCGGTCAAAAGTCGAACGGGCGTTCTCGATTTTCGATAACGCTAATAAACTAATTAACCTCCATTAGTATTCACGAGTTTCGGGGTGTTTAGGGCGAAATATCCGCTCGTAATGGCGGATACCGTCGCACGGTTTTAACGTAACCGCTAATTGATCTGATTCGTAATCCGAACTAATATTATAAATTCCAATGTGAGAGTTTGTTCTTGTATATGTTTTTATACATTATAGTGTAGGGACAGGTTTGTACGAGTAAATGTACCGTGTACTATAATAATCACTGCACGTTTTATTCAACTGCTTATTCCACTGTCTCGACATCGATTGACTTTTTCCACTGCGAAGTCGACCGCGTTACATTCAGCGATTGACTTACTTGTATTATTTACATTTATTAATAGTTAATGAAACTTTACACATAATACTAAAAATACATCTTAACAATTTTAGTTAATTCCTTGAGTGTTAATTAATAGTAATTATTAATCATTGCATAAATCAACCCTATTTCCAGATTCCACTTTCCGGTCACAAACAATTCCACTACAGTTCATATACAAATAATTCAATGCTTATAAATGTATAGTATTGAAGCGATGATATCTCCGTGGTACTGTGTTTGATTTCGCATCAAGCGACGTGAGTTCGAATCCACCAACAATGAGCTTGAGCTTTCGGTGAAGGAAAACATCGTGAAGAAACCATAGTATGGTGGTAGGGCTTTTTCTTATGCCCGCCTGGTTAGCGACCACCCTCAAGTTGAAAATCTGCGGCCAAATACCAATAGGTGTGTCGCGGTAGCTGCACTTGAGAGCCAGTTCCTCTACACGTTAAGCGTGTCTACCAACTTGGGCAGTATCGACACTTAAGATCAGGTGAGATTATGGTCATAATGGTTAACTTTAACTTTACTCACAACACGAAATTACTTAGAAGTAGAGCGTCTTTTAATAATACTGTAGAGCAAAAATCTGTCGCCCAATTTCTATAAGTATGTTTTAGTAACTACCCTTAAAAGCCAGGCTAAGGTGTTCACTGTCTTGGGTGACATCGGCGCTTAACACCAGGCGAGATTGTGATCCAATGGTAAACGTAGAAACCAGTATAAAAAAAGGATTTCTTGTAAGGGTGGTATTAACAATTCTAATCCGATCTCTCGGGCGGGAGAATACGTCAAAATTCAATATAATTTCTATAGAACACCTTCGCCTGTTGTTCCGTTTAAGTTCTTTACAATAGTCATTTTTTGTTGTCATTCAGTGACGCGGTTGACATTTCCTTTGTTGATCCCTTGATCTTTTCTGTATTGTTAAGGGCTTAATTGTTAGATGAGAGATATAGATGAGAGTGTTTTTTAATGTTCGATCTGATATATACATATAATACACAACTATACCTCGCATGTATTATAGATCCAGGGGAAAAAACCCTTTTCCGTGTATAGGAAACTTCGCCCGTGTAGCTTGAAAAATTCACCCAAGTTTCATTATTATCGATTGAAGTATTTAGAATTGACGATAAATATACAAATACGCGGGCATTTTTATTTATATATCTTTATAATATTTGAGAAAATCCTTGTAAAATGTGGCACAAAAAAAACCTTTGCAAATTATTTTTCCACAATAAGGTTCGTCACTAGCTAACACTATATATATATATAATAAATAGGTTGACCAACAGAGAATAAAATGTACTGAACAGTTATTTATATCTATCTAACTCCGTTCCGGTTTTCCCATCAACCGCGCGAGGTCGTAAAATCCGTTCCTAGCATGTATTGTATAACATGCATTATAGAGGAAACATACATACTCAATTTCAAGTCTATAGGCAACGTATCCAAATGAAATGTCCTATAAATATAGAAAATTATCCTCCAATTTCCGCATTACCGGAAATTCGGCTTCGAAAGGAAATCAATTCCGTTACCGTTTTCTAAAATCATTTGAGGTTTACGAATTCGAAAGCAAGTAAACATTTTACAAAGCACCATATTTTTCTGTTTTTTTTTTTAAAAAACCTTCGATTCTGTATAGGGGTCTTTCGATCTCATCTAAAAACCATTTATTACAAATTTTCACTACTAGAACGTGAAGTTTTTTTAGAAAAGTAGGTAGGCGTGTTAGCGAAAGGCACTGATAACTCCGCGCTCGTAGATAATGTCGACTGATATAGACTTAGTTTCCTCTCGGATCATAGAGTTCGTAATAACAGACAGGGCAATGTTTATTTATCGCAACACTACAGAGTGACTGTATTATGACAACGGAGCGAAACAAACTTTTTTTATGTAATAGCGAGTAACGAATATGCGTGTCACCTGATGGTAAGTGATCACCGCCGCCCATGGACACTCACAACATCAGAGGAATCGCAGGTGCGTTGTCGGCCTTTATATCTCAAGGACTGGCTCTTAAGTGCAAAGATTTTTAACTTGAGGGTGGTAGCTAGCCAGGTGGACATAAGAAAAAGCCCATAAAAAAAAGCTATGGTTTCCTCACGGTGTTTTCCTTCACCGAAAGCTCAAGCCCATTATAGGTGGTTGGATTCGAATTCACGTCCCTTGACGCAAAGTCGTACACACCGCCACTGAGCTATCATCGCTTCAAAACTCTCGACCACCGCGCATGTTAAATACACGGGTTTTTTTTTTAATTTGAGCACTTCTAAGGAGCACTTTATTTGATGGGTATTGAATGAAACTGACACGAAACGCTCAGCAATGTGACGTTGGGTCGGATAAAGTCTACATGAGTACATTAAAGCGTGAGATATATATTCAATGTGTCACTGTTATATTCGCTACGAGCAATACATGACAGAGCATGACGCCTCAGTCGCATTCAGTGTCCACATTAACAACATACGTGCCGTTCCAATAGGTTTTATTTAATACGTTACAGTTATATTCCGCATTAGTAACCTCGCCTTGATGAATTCTATACTTCTGTTGTGTATCTTAGAATACGTCGTTTTTTTACATGCACTGTATATCAATTGTTATTAATATATAACAAGTTTTACTGGGTTTTGAAATAAAAACACATATTTCATTGTATCCCTGGCTATCTGTATTTAAATTTGAAATTTGTATTGCATATATATATATTGTTTGATAGACGTATAATTGAGGAAGGCATTAGACTATTAAACGTCATGCTTCTAACAATAAAAGCATAGATGTATTGAAAAAAGTTACACAAACAAACAATTTTTTTTTTAATAATCGTATAAATTGAAAATAAAAAGCATTTGTTATTATATTATTAATATATGTCATTAGTCGATACAGAAATAAGATATTATAAAAAATTAAAACTAAAATATATATTTTTTATTAACACAATAATACAATGCATTCAATTATCTGTTGATACCCGCACTGGGAAATAAATCATGTGTCGCGGGTAATCTACCAAAACTGAGTTGCAAAATTTACATGCCGTGAATGTGCCAATTAGAAACAAGAAAATATTAGATAATAATAAATGCATACATTATAATACTTGTGTATTAAAAACCATAAACTTTATACAATGTTATAAGCTAAAAACATAACATTGACAATAGTCCTGTCCTCGTAGAGACAACACGGTGATAGGCATAGATTAAGCGAATCGTGAATAATCTATTCTATCGTATATTCCGGTTATCTAGCGCCCAGCATCATGTCGCAAGTCCTCGAGGCGGTACATTAAGATCCGCGATAAGCCCCTTGCGCCGCGCTGACCGAGTCTACTGTACGAGATACGGGATTTGACGGTATTGCGAGATTACTCGGGTACTGTGGTAATTGTGCGTAACTAATGTACATCTGACCACCACCCAGACCTTTTTGACGAGTTTCACAGCAAAAAAGAAAACGAATTTATATCTATCTTAATATAATAACTTTAAATCTCTCTTCCAGTCCAATCGCTCTAAGATTATGTTGGATTTACATAAATTCTGCGTTCGTTATTTATAAATAACTCGTGTTTTGTATTCTCAATGTAAAAGATGTGTTTATGGATTTTGAATATATTTGTAGTTTATTTGCTCGTTTCGAGTTGTTTGTGTCTGACAATAAAATAGAAGAGTTTGCCGATAAGCATATTTACAATTTAATAACTTGAATAAATGTTTAAAGTCGGGTTTTTTGTTATAATAATTTTATGTTCATAACTGGTATTTGCATTATTACTTTTTATTCTTATTTAGGTGTCGTCGAAGCTTCTGTCTATGTCATTCATATTAATAGAAATTAGTATTTATTTTCTGATCTTCAAATATCATTTTAACCGGATTTCGCTTCGGATCCCTTGTTAAATCTGTCCGGGAGGTTATGTGACAACATAACACGCAATTAGTAATGATTAATTATTAAAATATTATTAACGTAGTAATTTTTGACGTTCATAAGCGCCCTCTTTGGGCCTAAATTGTATAAAGATTTTTTGATTTTATTTGATTTGAATTTTCTTTACACACGTATTGCTAATTGGAGGCCGATATCCAACCTGAGGGTGATAATTAGCCAGGTGTGCATTAGACAGAGACTTACCAAGATGCTATGGTTTCATCACGATGGTTTCCTTCACCAATGATACCTCAATTGGTAGTGGATATGGACGTTGCATCAATGACGTCAGTTCGAATACCTGCAACGAGCTTGAGGTTTCGGTGAAGGAAAACCATCATAATGAAACCACAGCATGGTGGTAGGACTTTTTCTAATGCCCGCCTGGCTTGGTATAGGTGTGTTCTGGCAGTTGCACGTGACAGCCAGTCCCTCCACTAGGCTTGGCGTGTCCACTATCTTGGGACACACCGTCCCACTGTCATTTAACATCAGGTGAGATTGTGTGCATAACACAAAACCCATAATCTATAAAAAAAACCCATACAACCTATAACATATTCAGAGGTCGGTATTGAACACATATTTCAATAGAAATGAAAGTTACACAATTTTAATTCAATACGATCGTTACAATATCAACGAAGTAAAGCCTTCAACATGATCCCATATAAATACCCGGAGCTGTGATCACCTCGTTATCCATATAATAAGGATCCCTATCGATCCAGTTTCTCGGTATAATCGGATTTGTGTACATTGTCGCTAGGGTTGCCGACTGATGAGACTTTTCGGTTCCGTACTTTATATTTTTATTTAATTTTATTTTAAAAGGCACTGATACAGATATGAGATTAAATACAATAGCAACTTAATTCTAGATATCATTTTAAATCCCATGCCCTATTACATTAGAGCACAACTTACACAGTTAGGAACTTTTATAATGAGCGAAGATTAACAGAATACAGATTAGGTAAATTGTAATATTTTTTACAGAAATTATAATATTTTAAGGTATTTTGAACCGTTTGATATACCGAGAAGCGAAATGATTCCGGCATAATTTGCCGGGACGAAGTCATTCCAAAGACCTTATCATGCCCTTTAACCAGCGTCGAGGTTCAGTAGGAATCAGCTGCGTGTTCTGGTGAGAACACTTACTGTACAAAGCTTTTTGAACAAACATATGCTTAACATCGGTGTCCAGAGCATAAGAGATTGCAGATTTCGCAGCAGTGTGGATGAAACGCCGAAACACCTCTTATTTGAATGTGAGTTACTACAACACAAGCGTAACCGGATTCTAGGAAAGCATGTATTGCACCCAGAGGAGGTTCAACATCTCCCTACCAAAAAAGTCGTACAGTACATTCATGGTATAGAACTAGGTAGTAAGATTTAGTAGCGTGGGGCGACCACAATAGATCATCTATGGTCGCAGTGATACAGGTCTAGAAAGCCTGCATAGCTCCCCTTAAGAATAATAATATTGATATACATTGTTGATATTTGGCAATGCCAACAATGCCTCATCTAGTTAGAGTTACAATTAATTCATGCATCCATGTTTCTGCTTGGCGGTGTATATATATATATTTTTATCTTTGTTATTATTTAGCATTCTATAATCTACTTACGTACCTTTGTGTGCTCTAAATATGAATCCTAAAAATTCTCAGTAAGTGATTCATGTAATTCTTTATGGGATATAAAGTTATTCATACAGTTTATATTTTTTTATTTTACTTTTTTGACTGAGGTTTAGCGTTATGGTCATAATCTCACCTGATCTTAAGTGACGATACGGCCCGAGTTGGTAGACACGCTAAACCTGAGAAGGAACTGGCTCTCAGGTGCCACCGCCCGAACACGCCTAATGGTATTTGATGGCAGTTTTAAACTTGAGGCTGGTAGCTAGCCAGACGGGCATTTGAAAAAACCCTACCACCATGCTATCTACGGTTTTCTCACGATGTTTTCCTCCATCGAAAACTCAAGCTCATTGTAAGTAGAGTGGATTCGAATTCACAATGCTTGACGCGAAGTCGCAGACATTACAACTAAGCTATCATCGCTTAGATTATTACTAACTATAGAGACACATTTTCTCCTGCTGTTTTTAATAATATTAACTCGACCACAGCGCTATCTATCATATTCAGATATCATATTCATATTCATATATGTGCCAATTTTCATCAGGAAAAGTTTTGGAGCGTATCGATTTTACCAAACACATTGCGTATTGAAAAAGCTTACGTTTCGTGAGGTGGAAAGTATATCATGTATTGGTCTCTAGTATTAATTATCACCGAGTCAAATTTTATTATATTCAATCCAGTAGTTTCAGAATGATTTGCGTACAAGGTGACCGAGAAAAATATTATAAAATAGTTTCTATTTCTATACCTTAAGAGCCAGTCCCTCATATAAAGTCCGGCAACGCATATGCGATTCCTCTAGTATTGTGGGTGTCCATGGGCGGCGGTGATCACTTACCATCAGGTGACACCCTTACTCATGTGCCCCCTATTCTATAAAAAAGGTATACCTATGTTATAATTTTAAAAATATTTTATTACACAAATTCGATTGTATAATAGTTTTTTATTTCAATGTTTACATACATATATCGTAGTTTCAGTGCTTATTTGTTCAATTTAATAATGAAAGGTATTTTAATTTTAATTGAGAAAAAGCTTTGTTCCAGACATTTTTTAACATGTCCATACGACAAGTCAAAAATGTAACTTATCATATCACGTGTGAAAGAACTCATACATCACTAATTTTATTCTCAAAATAGATCTCCAATTTCTTCTACTTTGAAATGTAATATATGGATCGTGGTCTGAACAAATAGGAACCAAAATTACAATATATTATATTTCAATAATAAAAAAAATAACTGAATTGTTTCGTTTTACGAAACCACGATGCAACTCAAACTTTTTTTCCGATCGCAGGCATTTATGTGAAAATTTTCGGAAAATTATTCGATTTCGGGGATAAAAATCGCGTTTTTAATCTGATCTTAACAATTAGAAAATGGGAACGATAATGGGAAATCAATGGTACACGGTCAGCTGATGCGAACCATGGTCGCTGCTATACTGGCCGGCTGTAATGCGACATGCGATAGATGGACGGATTTTTGATATATGCTAAATGATATCCGGTAAAATAAATTTCGGGAACCCTAAATGCCGTTGACGTTATCTTTGTCCAACATACATTCGTGACTACGGAGTTAACTGTACGGATTCGTTTAGAAATATTCTATTTTGTTCAGAATATTTAATAATAATTTACTGTACTGTGACTTTACTATATTGCGGTCACGTGTATAATCCATAAGGACCTATCTCACGAGCGTCAACGTCGGCCGTAGACTGGAGCGACATATACTGATAGTAACTTTTACCCGCGACTTCGTTTGCGTTGAATAGTTTTTAGAGTACTTCTTTGGTAAACGGTGTTCTTCCATCCTTTACTGTAATATAAAGGTTTTGTTGGTTTGATACTCGTGAGCAGAGACCCAGTAAACGCGCGCAGTAAGAACACGCCACGTAGAGCTGCCTACAGGAAGTATAATTTTTCTTCTAAATATAAACTTTAAGCGTCTCATTTGTTGGCGCCATATTATTTGTATCATTCTTATATTAATTAAAGTTAAGTTTAATATAATAAAATATATATATGTATTAATTAAATAATATTTTTATTTATTTTTATAATTAGCCTTAATATTGGTAGGGAAGTAGGAATCGAGAGCAGTGTATGAAAATAAGCTATTTCTACATAATAACAAACAACCCAGATTTTGTTACTTGGATCTTTTTAAGAGAAATAATTTCGTCTATTTTATTTTCATACACGTACATAGATATCTAACTCGATTTATTCAAGCGACGCAAACCAGTAAAGCTCTCCGTTAACATGATTATTCCGATTTCATCGATAATCATGGTCATATTTCAATCACCGCACTCCAAACCCTAATGAATTATACGCTCGACCCTTCCTCATTAATCACAGCGTTTTTTGGTGATGCACTATTTCTAATCTAGATCATGTCAGGCAAATGTCAACAAAATCATATAATGTACCGACGAAAAAAATAATTCAGTGTACACATTGCATTACAATACAACATCCCGCTGAAAACTCCCATGTACTATTATAGATATTACAAAAGAAATTATATATAACAATGAAGCGTTCGCCGCACTGATGGACGCGAGTTCGAAGCCGTATGAAAATCGGTTCTGCAGTTTTGAGATTATAGTGTTCTGACAGACAGACTGACATGGCGTGGGGTACAATATATAGTGAATGTTTTCGATTTCGTCAACGCACTTTATATGTTACCCCTGTGTAGTATAATTATTACAAATCATACCCGCGAGTATGTTCGCCTGGAAGTGAATAATTGAATACATTCCCTAATGCGTACATTAAGGCATTATTTTTCAGAAATACAGCACACTAGTCTTAACAAAAACATATATATGAATTTATAACCTGACATGAGAAACAATGGGTTCTCCTCTTTTCTCCCTTTAAATTTTATTATTATTAGATTTTTTATTAAATTTTATATCCGATGTACTTTTACATCAAAATTCATAATAAACTGCTTAGATTTGAAACCAAACAAACACAGTAAAATTCGCATTTTTTTTATGTTAATTCGAATAAATGTGTAAACAGAAAATATATATTTACATAAGACAGAAATAATAAGCACAGTACGAGTGGCACGTGGATATTTCGAGCGAAATATACACTGCGGCGTTATTTGTGAAAAATGTATGTTTCAAATTCTGGATCTACGCCAGGCAACGCTCATTGTGCCCGCCATTGCGCGACAATGCTCCGGCCATTTTGTTATCGTTTTGTTTTCCGCGGGAATTTCAATGCGGTCGGCTCGGGCACTTCTCATTGAGACAATAATGTTTTTGAAGTGCTTTTTTCGGTACATTGTTTTAAATTTTGAAAAGAAACATAAAGTATCTTTATATAACTAATCAGTTCATCGCGATGTACTCATATACCACACCGACCGTAGATTTAATATCGACGATCTGTTTCATACGTTTTCTAAAGTTTTACACCAATTTCGATGAATTTCGGTATAGAGATAGATTGTATGTAAGAAATAGAACCTCCTAATTACTGTCGCGAAAATTAAACTTGAAATGGTAAAATAGAGTAGTAAAATCTGTATACAGAACTCATTATTAATGATCTGTACATTCATATAAATGTCTTTTAACAAAGAAAGTGGGTTTAATTCGAATTCAACTATTTCTTCCTATTTGTATGATAATTATTACCCGTTTTGAAAAGTATATTAACTAAAATAAAAATGTCTCAGTATTAACCCAGCTTAGCATATCCTCAAGTCGAAAATCTGCTGCCAAATAGCTGTAGGTGCATTCCGGCGGTTGCACTTGAGAGGAAGTATTTGCACTAGGCTTCATAGATCACCACTTTGTGCCACATCATTATTTACCTTGAGGTGATATTAAGCTGACTGATTTTCAGAGTGTTCACAGCTATTTATTCAAATACAGGACTTTATTACAGTAATTCTAGCCGAGAACCAGTGCTATAGCAGTTTGCCATAGAATATGCTGAGCTTGAGTCCTTTTTGGATGTCGTATAAGACTTTGGTTTGTAATACCTTGTTTGTATAATATACTTTTTAATAGCTGATGTTATACTTCTATATATTTACAGTTTGTGCATTGCGTTCTCATCATCAGCGTAAAAAATGTATCTCCTTTTCTTACCACACATATCTATACATATAAATAAAATTGGAGTGTCTGTTTGTAATATTGAAATAACCGTTTTATACTACATCTATATGAATATATACGGTACAACAACTAAAATTTTTTTTTTACAAATATTGTCTCTCTGTCTGTTTGCTCCGGCTAATCTCTGAAATGGCTGGACCGATTTTGACGGGACTTTTATTGGCGGGTAGCTGATGTAATAAGAAGTAACTGAGGTTACGTTTATTTTAGAAAAATCTTTTATTTTATATAAATAATGTTGCAATGTCCAAGTGGTGGCCAGTACCGCGCGCAGCTCACGCGCATGCCACTGGGCCGTCACCTCGGGCGCCTCCCGCCAACGAATTAATATAATAATCCCCTCCTCTTCGTTCCACTACAGAACCACGCGGGCGCGACTTCCGTGTCACAGCTTCACGGTGACTCCTACTGAATCGCGAACTAAAAAGTTTACTGATTCATATTTTTGTCGCACCGCGGAGCTGTGGAACCTTCTTCCGGTCAGCGTGTTCCCACCCTCCTATGACGTGGGATCCATCAAACGAGGCGTGAAAAGGTATCTAAGGTGACTCTCTATACTGTAATATACTTAACACCATATGCAGTGCAGTCACTATGCTGCGAACATAAAAAAAAACATCAGATAACTGCTGGATATGCATCAACTGATATCGAAGTACCATATACCTTAGAATGCCACTCAGCACGCTGTGAAGCATAGTTCGTGCCGGTCGCGATCCAGTCGTATCTTACCACTACTAATTGTTAATACCCGGTTATAAATTACAAGAATGTAGAATCACTGGCGAGCAGTGATTGAGTTACTTTGTGAAAGTACTTCTTGTCCCGTCTGCGTTATTGTTATTAATTATATATTTATTGGCCGGTACGCCCACGGTGTTCGGAAGTTGTATCGGTAGCTGTTATAACGCATAAGCGACAGCGAGTGTCGTACAATGAAAGCGGACGCAAGCGATTTTAAATGAAAACTGTGGGTATTATAAAACCGAAATTTTTAACTTTATTTTAACCAAACCGAGATAATCCATATATTGGTTTAAAATAGAAGATAATTCTTGAGTTTTGTCCGTTAAAAATTCTGAAATGTTGAATAAACCGACACATAACGCGTACTCTTTCTGTAGTATGTTTGAAACCACCAATTTCGACAATAATAATGCTAATACTTTAATCATCTTGAAATCATTCTTCAGTTTGCTTTCTTTCACAGGGTTTAATTTTAATTTTTATTAATTAATTAATTTTCACTTTTTCATCTACTATATTTTATTTTATTCAAAATGTTAAATATTTGATTTTGTTAAACTTTTAATAACTTTTTAGTATAGTAAGTAGTGTAAGTATTGTAAAAGTATGAACAGGTATTGTTTTTTACACTACATCTTGTTCTTAAGTGTCATTCAAATAATCTTGAGATAGGCACCATTTTTAAACCGAATTCTTTTTAAATCATGCGTAAGTTCAATTAATTCGTACACGATACAGACAAAAAACATTCCCCGCCATTCGGACACTACTCAAACCGCACCCTTATTCAGAATTGATATAAATAACATTTTGACAAGGTGTAGTGACGGCCTCACGAAGCAATAAATAACGTAATAACTTGTAAACTGCAAGTAGTTACTTGGGACCGGAGCGTTAGGAAATTGCAATTTTGTTATTATAAAAACTTTGCTATAACTTTTTTATTTATTTATTGTGCACTTTATGCATAGTGTAATGGCGGATTTAATGCCATAAATACACACAAGCGTTTCATCTGAGTTGTGATATTCATTGCTATACGCAAAATATTTTTGAATAGTATTATAAGCACGGTTGTAACTAACATTGTCTAAACTATCATCATGTAAACTATTTTGTCCTGATTCTCCTTATATTTTGTAGTAATTGTCCCAACAGACATACCTGGATTAGAACCGTTTTTTCTATGTGTCGTCGACAAATTGTTTTAAGGGTTACTGTGTCTAGCATCTTGGGGTACATCTTCATTCAACATCAGGTGCTTCTGAAGCGATGATAACTCAGTGGTAGCGCGTACGATTTCGCGTCAAGGGACGTGACTTTGAATCCAATCACCTACAATGAGCTTGAGCTTTCGGTGAAGGAAATCATCGTGAGGAAACCATAGCATGGTGGCCTTTTTGTAATGCCTGCCCGGCTGGCAACCACATCGACCACCCTCAAGTTGAGAATCTGCTGCCAAATACCAATAGGTGTGTTCCGGCAGTTGCACTTGAGCGCCAGTTCCTCCATAGGTTTAGCATGTCTACCAACTTGAGCCGTATTGTCACTTAAGATGCGGTAGGATTATGGCCATAACGCTAAAGGTAACTATAAAAAAGGTGAGAGAGTACAGAGCCTATAAACTAATAAAAAAAATGGAGCCGTTGGGAGAATTTTAACTTTTATGCATGCCTTCTTAGAGTCCAGATTCCAGTGCGGAAATTTAATAAAGTGGGCGAGATATTGACATGCAATAGCTCTCATGTGTTCTCGAAACATCACACTCACTCTGATGATCCGATCAGAAGCTCTACCGAAATAACACTAGTGAAATATCATAATACGGTCCAAGTAAATGATTAATTCATACCAACAGCCCAGCAAAGTTCTGTAGATCGGTAAATTGTATAGATGTTAACACACGCTGGGCTCTCGTGAATTTCGATGGGTTGCAGAATCAATAGTTGGTGTATTCCCGTGGGGGCGATCCCTGATTTATATTCCGAGTTGTGCCTCACTGAGTTTCCTCGTAAATTTTGTTTCTACTGCTTTACTAAGCGGCCAGAGTGTGCCGATATGGACTGACTAAGTCAAGAATCGATTCCAAACGAAAATTCGAGCTAAGCTTATCCATAATAAAAATAAGTTATTATGGAATATTTAATAACTTTACCAGTGTTCGATGCTTGAAGCGATGCTAGCTCAGTGGTCTTGGGACGTGAGTTCAAATCCAAACAATGAGTTTGAACTTTCGGTGAAGGAAACCATAGCATGGTGATAGAGCTTTTTCTAATGCCTTCCTGACTAGCTACCACCCTCAAGTTGTAAATCTGCCGCCAAATACCATTAGGTGTGTTCCGGCAGCGGCAATTGAGAGCCAGTTCTTCCTATAAAGGCCGGAAACGCATCTACGATTCCTCTGGTGTTGTGGGTATCCATGGGCGGCGGTGATCACTTACCATCAGGTGATACGCTTGCTCGTTTGCTCCCTATAACATAAAACAGACTAATTCATCTTTATTATGGGATATATGTACCGCTGACTTAACCAAAAAACTGCTGAAACCAAAAAAAAATATAATCATTTTTGCCAGTTTTTGTAACGTTTTTCAACGCGGCTTAGCTCTTTGTTGGTGGTAACATGATATTAAATAGCCCAAAGATTTTTCCGACAAAGATTCTCAAAACAAATTTTCTGCTTTTTAATATTAATATATGTAGATGTTGATGAATAAATATTGTCGCTGATAGCTATCTTTGTAGAATTAATTTTTAACGGCATAGTATATATATAGATAACCGGATATGAAAAATAAAAAAACGCAACTTTTTTTTTTATTATTATAGTATGACGAAGTGACTATACTGTGAACCCTGTTGATGTCATATTAAAATAAAAAAAACGGCGACCACTGAGAGATGATACTATTACGGAGGAGTCGACTGTTATGCCTGGAAGACTCTCGGTAACTTAATATTAACTAACAGTGCCTTTTAAGAGCCAGTCCCTCCAAAATAAAGGCCAGTGACGCACGAGCGATTCCCCTGATGTTGTGGACGGTCATGGACGGCGGTGGTCGCTTACCATCAGGTGACACGCTTACACATTTCTCCACTTTTACATATAAAACAAAAAAAAAGTTATCTTTCCGAAACTGTTAACGTAGAAAAAAAATCTGGCCTCGAAGTACGTCACATTAAAACAAAATGGCTGTGAAAGTTTTTTTTTTTTTAATTATTAGATTTTCTAGTCAGACCAGCGACTACATTTTTAACTTTTTTTATAGTAACTACGACCACAATCTCACCTGATGTTAAGTGAGGCTATGGTCCAAGATCGCGAACTCGCTAAGCATGCAATATGGAAGACTGGCTCTCAAGTACAACTATTTGGTGGCAAAACTTGATGTTGTTAGCTACACAGATGGGCATTGGAAAAAGCCCTACTACCATGCTGCATGCTCCATGTTTCCAGGATTCGTACATGTTACCACTGATCTACAATCGCTTCATATTGAAGTCCACACGACCTGAGTCCCGCGCATAGTTGGTGTCATAATAATTCACACTTTCCGTTCGGTTGTAAAGGTGTTTGTAAAAGTTGTAGTATACAGCGAAGGTGTGTTTTAGACATAAAATAACAAGCAGCATTTGTAAACAGCGCAATGATTCAACTGCGTTGCATGCTCGGCGCCCATTACTCGAACTTACTTACTAGGGCGTGCGGACGAGCCGAGGGACGAGCTTCGTTTGCGGATTTTAATTGTTTGAAATTCAAATAATTTATAATTTAATGGCATTGATATTTCTGCGTGCCACTATTTTTAACTCGTAAATCATCAGTTTTAATTTTTTATTAGTAATCTTTAAATAAAGTTTGCATTAAACGAACCAGCCGTCTCCGGGGTCTAGGCTTTGATTTTGAAAATGTCATAATGTCAAGACATATCATTGTTCTGGCTTTGAGAATTCAGTCTGGTCATTTTCCATTGAATGAATTGACTTTTTAAATTAAAACAAGCGTCACACTAAAATGCCAGATGTATAATTTAGAAGATGCGTGAAGCGTTGTGAGCTCAGTGGTAGCGTGTACGGACGCCGCGTCATAGGACGTGAGTTCGAATCCCTGCAATGAGCTTGAGCTTTCGGTGATGGAAAACATCGTGAGGAAACCATAGCATGGTGGTAGGGCTTTATCTAATGCCCGTTTGGATATCAACCACCTTCAAGTTGAAAACCTGCCTGCAAATAGGTGTGTTCCGGCAGCTGCACTTGAGAGCCAGTTCCTCCACAGGTTTAGCGTGTCTACCAACTTCGACCGTATCGTTACTTAAGATCAGGTGTGATTATGAACATAACACCTTAACTATAAAAAAAATCATGAGGAAAGGTTATATGTATAGTACATACATATTACATACAGAAAAGTGGAAAAATTCAAAGATTTGTTGTGATACGACCCTGACCGGATCAGCTAGATTATAATATTATAGTATAAATATACAGTATTCAGTTAGGATTACCTCACCTAATAAACCGGACAGGGTGTGGAATTCGCCTACTACTAATAACATAAATATTCACTAAAACAAACCCACAACGATCCTGTATACTTTTCACATCCAAACACCAAAGACCACTTTCTCAACACCGTCTAATATCAGTCTAACAAAAGTGAACGTCAGTTTCAAACCGCAGCGTCCGTCCGCCCATACGTTTTTATCACCGTCGTAAAATCCGATAATAGTTCCCTGCTTACTACAACACCAGTATAGTTTTAAGATAAGGCCCACAAACTCGTTAGGTATTGGCGTTGCGTATTGCGTCTCTTGTGACATTAACAGCCCAGTTAAAATATTAATAATCAACGATACAAGCGAGTTTAATATTGAATCAGCATAAAGGTTCCGTATAATATTTTTATTACTATTAATACGTGTACTTATATATACTTGTACAATTGACACATTCAGTAATATTACTACCTAAAAAAAATTACATTTATGAATATAAAAAATGGTCGATGGACCGTCGACAACGGAAACAAGATCTAAGATGTCAATGTTCGTAAGCTGGATTTTTAGATCCAAAAATAATATACTTAAAACCAAAAATACTTTCAAAAACATAATGCAATCAAAGGAGATCTATACAGCAACTAAATAGCGAGTAGACGCCATGTTGGCTCTGTAGTAATGTGTACAGATTCCGCGACAGTGGACGTGAGTTCAAACGTCCTGTAATAAGTCCGAGGTTTCAGTGAAGGAGTGCATGGTGTAAAAACCATAGCACGGCAGTATGGCGGCTTTAATTTGTGCTGGCTAACTACCACCCAGATCTACCACAAAACACGTATAGGTGTGTGTTTCGGCAGTTGAATTTGTAAGTTAGCATGCTCACCATTTTCGACCACTTGGTCACTTAAAATCAAGTAAGATAATAAAGTTACAACAATTTACTAATGAAATGTTCGTAGTGAAAGATGTATTGCGACTTATACAATCTCAGTTGATATGTACATGTAACTAGTTGTGCCCGCGACGTGGTTTGCGTGAAACTAAAAATTATATATATTATTTTTTTTTTCTAAGGTTTAGCGTTACGGCCATAATCTCACCTGATCTTAAGTGTCGATACGGCCCAAGATGGTAGCTAAACCTGTGGAGGATCTGGTTCTCAAGTGCAGCTGCCGGAACACACCCCATGGTATTTGGCGGCAGGTTTACAACTTGAGGGTGGTAGCTACCCAGGCGGGCATTAGAAAAAGCCCTACCACCATGCTATGGTTTCCTCACGATGTTTTCCTTCACCGAAAGCTCAAGCTCATTGTAGGTGCTTGGATTCGAACTCACGCCCCTTGACGCGAAGTCGTACACACTACCACTGAGCTATCATCGCTTCAATGATCGCATCTTATATTTTTTGCCCGTTTCGTAAAGTTTTCAATAGAAAATTGCTCTTATTAATGGTAATATGGCGTTAAATAGCTGAAATCTTTCTTTAATAATTATAGCAAATATTGGGGAAGGTTTAAATATGATAAAATAATTTTCTAAATCCGACCTGTCGCGATGATTAGCGCGTTCAAACAAGTAAACAGATAAAGAAACAAATAAACAAACAGTCAAACTTAGATTACTTAGAGCCAAAATAGATTAATAGATAAAAAATATTTCTGAACGTTTTTATAATATAAATACGGAATCCCATAAACAGCATCGTCGAGTATTCAGATGTTATCGGTTGATTTATTACGATACGCCATTGACTCATGTTGGTGTTAGTATAAAAAAAAGCTCGAACCCTGCACCGTTACGCGGTTCGCTTGCCCATTTGCCCACACGTCGGTTATAATTAGGCTTACCATAATTACGAAGAGCCAAACCGGGACGCAGAAGAGAAAGAGGCTCATTTTCATTTTGCTTTTCGCTTAATTTGTGTTTTCCATATTTGAAATGCAATCAAAATTATTATGAATTGAAAACATATTTAAAAAAATAAAAAATTATTCTTTATTAAAAAGAAAAAGAGGCAAAGTACAATTAATACAAACAACACAAAGAATTTGGACAGGGATCTCGAACCGGGACTATCCCGGTCAAACCGGGACGTATGGTAAGCCTAGTTATAATTATGCAGTTGTTAAAATAAACGTCTCGGTTATGCAAAAACAAATGCGTATTTACGTATAATGTATATATATATATGTAATTTATAAATATATATGTAATTTATGTGTAAGTAATGCTACTTAAGATATTCATCATTTTTTATAATTTATAGATTTTAATTTATGGCCGCAATCCCTAATTATGTTAAGTGACGACGTGTTCCAAAATAATGTACACGCTAAGCCTAGTGAAGAGAATGGCTCGTAAGTAAAACTACCCCAAAACGTGACGCGAAAAAGTGTATATTAAGCGATAATAGCTCAGTGGTAGTGTGTACCGATGCAGCGTCAAAGGACGTGAGTTCGAATCCACCTACAACGAACTTGACCTTTCGATGACAGTAAACATCGCGAGAATACCATAGCATGGTGGTAGGGCTTTTTCTAATGCCGTGTCTCCCAACTTTGGCCGTATCTCACTCACGATCAGGTGAGATTATGGCCATAACGCTAAACCTTGACTAAAAAAAAATAGTTGGATCTATGAATTACTGACTGTTTGTACATATACAAAAAGATTTCATTTTAAATGTAAACGTTATAATATTAGAAATTTGAAAGTGAGTTTGTTTATTTGTTTCATGCCTGAAGCGCTGAATTCATTACGATGAATTTTGGCATACAGATAGATGGGAACTTGGAAACGGTGGTAGGCTACTTTTTCTCGCGAAACCTTATTGGTAGTGGAGTAAAGAGAGGCATAAACTTTGTATGAAACTTTTCATTGCGCCATCCGATTTATTTGACAAATCGATATAACGCGTACGAAGCCGCACGTAAAATCTACTAATTAATAACTTCAAATTTATCGATGTATAGAATGTGAAAAAAGGATAATATAAATTAGTGTTTTATACATGTAGTGTGAGGAAGGTGCAAGCGTGAATATGTGTTAATAAATAGCTGTTATCGGTCGAGGCGACGTAGAGAGGCGCCGTCTGACCTGCCCGATAATAGAACTTCACGCCAGTCTAGTGTTAACATTGGATGCCTAACCATTTTATCGGTTATCACGTTTTGTGTATAAAAAAAACACAACCAGTTCACAGTTAAGGTGATTGCTCTCAACTTTCCAACGACATTCAAGTGTTTTTTTTTTTATAATTAAAGTTATGGTTATCTCACCTGATATTAAGTGCCGATATGGCCCAAGCTTTGAACTTGCTAAATTAGAATAAATTAAAACAATGCGAATTAGTATTGCATCGGTGTTTATCTGTATAAGTCCAGGATAGCATTATTTCTATATTATTTATATATTCCATTGTTTCTAGATTATCTAAATTAACGCTCAATTTATGATATACATCTAAAAAAAAAAGTTTTTCTTTGATCTCACAATTAGTATATTTCAATATCTGCCAAGGTCGATACATAAGCAAATATTATGTACAATTTTTTTTTATAGTCAATATTTAGCGTTATTGTCCTAATTTCACATCATCTTGAGTGACGATATGGCCCAAGTTGGTAGACACGCTAAACCTGCGGAGGAAGTTTCAAGCTGTCTTAACCTGTCTCAAGTGTAGCTGCCGGAAAACACCTATTGGTATTTAGCGGCAAATTTTCATCTTGAGGGTGGTTGCTAGCCAGGCGGACATTAGAAAAAGCCTTACCACCATGCAAAAGTTGATCCCTTGTTTTCGTTTGAAGAGAAACATTTTCTGTATAAAAGATGTCCTACGTCCTTTTCTATATGTTTGAGTATTAAAGGGGTTGTTAAATTGTAGCAAAGAAACAAACTCATATCCGATCCTAACGGATATTATAAATACGAATTTATATGTTCGTTAGTGACACTTTGTAATTTAGTAACTACTGACGCTATCATCGTGAAATTCTAAATATACGCTATCAGAGCGACAGTGAAAACACATAGATATACTCTTATACAGAAAGGACCAGTTTGCTGACAGATATTTTTCTACATTTGTTAATTTTCTAACTCTTTATCCCACGTGTATCATTTAATTATAATTATGATTCAGTTATTTGTAAAGCGAATGTGGAATACAAAAACTACGCAATTGTTTCGAATTATTTTATCATCATGCATAAATTCTGCTGAAACCTTACAAATTATCAATACACATAAGTAATAAGAATGTAAATCTAACGTGTCTGTATTTTTTAAACATTTATGTATAGAAAATTATTGAAAGGGACTAAGAATAAGTAGACAAGTACCTATTTTACGTGATTTTCAGAAATGTCTGTCTGTTTGTGCACGCATGACTGCTAAAGTACAACGTTTATTATTAAACGTCACCAAGGAAATCATAAAGCGTATCCTCGAGAAATATGTAGTCTTTGTTTCATTGAAATATGTTAACTCTATCAAAAATCGAAATAAATCTAATTTAAACGGATTTTTCCGCGGTAGGGATCAAAATTAAATAAAAAACCACGATAAAATCCGTTTAAATTAGTTTTATTTCGATGAGTAATATTCGCGTAAACATAAGAAATCGTTATTAAAAGTTATTACTAAAAAAATAATATTATTATATCTATTAAAAGTTATTATAATTTAAATGACGGTGCGAGTTTAAATAATTTTAATACCACGCGAACGAAGTCGCGGGAATTTCTAGTAATCCATATATAAATCCCATTTCCCATACTGATATATTGTAGTTAGGATGGCAACGAAGCTGTTGGTAAAACTTAGTCGTTCTATACGGCCATGTACTAAACCACCTAAGCACTTGCTCTTGATTTAAGCAATTACTTAGCACTTCGCAACTTGAAGTTATCCGTCCAACCATTAAACTTAAGTTATTATGGCCATTTAGACAATAATACGGAGCAGATTTTACCAAAGCGGCCATTTTGTGTTTCCGCGCCATTTTCGTTTGCAAGATGTCCGATAATTTTTAAATATTTTAAGTACAATTTTATGTAACGAAAAGTTCTAACTGTCTAGCGTCTGTCTTACCGTATACTTAAACCAGGCATGGTTAAGATAATATATATATTTGCATTTGCATGGTGGTAGGGCTTTTTCTAATGTCCGCCTGGCTAGCAACCACCCTCAAGATGAAAATCTGCCGCCAAATAACAATAGGTGTGTTCCGGCAGCTGCACTTGAGAGCCATTTCCTCCACAGGTTTAGCGGGTGTACCAACCCGGGCCGTATCGTCACTTAAGATCAGGTGAGATTATGGCCATAACGTTAAACCTTGATTATATAATCTCAGGAACAAGAACTTCCTTCAGGTAGATATAGAAGTAAATTTATTCCCGTTTCCGTAACTTTTTTCAATACAACTTTTGTCCTCTATTTCTCACGACGTTGCCTAAAGACATATTTAGTGATTGCTTTATCAAAAACAAAAAATAATTATTGAAATCCAAACGGTACTTTCTTAGATCAGCGCGTACAAACAAACCAAATGAACTTTTTTACTTAAAAGTATAGATCAAGCTACTAGGTGGAGCCCACGACTAGGTTCGTTTGAGCTGAAATAATAATCATTCCCTATTCTTCTTACGAATGCTTAAAACCCAGGTAATTTCTTAAAAAACAATTGCTGGCTACAAATCATTCAATAAACACTATCTTAATCTATATTCTATCTATAATCTTCATCTTCCTGTTATTTGCCGTTAGAAATATGAATTTATATGTCCTTACTTGAAAAAGGATGCGTTACACATAACCTATTCCATTCCTTTAAGTTTTATTTTATCCTATAGTAGCCTATTTACATCGCCAAATATACATTGATCTATTCTATTAATCGAAAGTGCATGACCGGATTAAGCGTGAAAACATAATAAATAGTCAAAAAACAAAGTTAGTGTTATACAGAGTAAAATGCAAATAAGTAACAATTAAATTTGCCTCAAAACAACATAGCGTGAAGATACAAGTAATCAAATATAAAGAAAAAATTATCATAAGCAGTTACGTAACTTAACCTAGCAATCAATTACGACGTCGTAAAGGTATCAAAAATCATTATCGACTCAGTAGAAGGGCGTTTATTCATTTCGAAGCCTAACATCGGCATTCGATACTCCGGCCATAAGTTTTAAAGGGTCACCATTTTTTTTCCCCGGGTCCCAAGGCAGCTGGCGCGCAGCGGGACTTCGTTTTTTAGATCATAAATATCAATTCTCACAATCAAACAAAAAACATTAATATTTATTTAGGCGTCTCGGGTTGTGGCGTACTGCAGGGCACACTCTCGGGCAACTTCCTTTTACGTTTTGCGAGCTGATTATTAAATTGTACCTCTAAGTGTGAATTAGTCATGAGATTTACAGCAGTTTTGCGAGTTCAAATGCTAGGAAGCTTTGTATATTTTTATATTTACTAGACTACTTTTCATTTATTTTCTCGTCCGATTTTCTATGACACTTTCCTGTTTACTTAATCATATACTTATTTATCATAACTCTCGTTAACTAACGGCTCTAATTCTAAAATAAGTTTTGCAGTAGTACGCCAGCTTATATACTCCTTTTGATCGAAATGAAACTAATTTAAACGGATTTTATCGCGGTTATTTATTAATTTTGATCCCGACGTTTCGAAAGCTTTTCAACCTTCGTGGTCACGGGACGGACTGAGGTGGAGGTTGTTCAGGAAAGTTAATATTACTGTGTCTACCTTCAGTTTAACTTTTAATTTTGTTAGCGTTCAATTCTACGCAGAAAGAGCTTACTGTGTCTTGAGATCTGGCAATTGGTCTTTTGGGTTCCGATTTAATTAAATGTATAATAGGATCCCAGGCTTGTGCTAGCTTCCAACCATCTAGTCTATTGAAATTTAGATGATTTGTAGTTTAAGTAGCCTCACAAATCATCCTAGGTTGTAATTGGTGTTGTTTGGTAAGGATTTGTGGTTTATTGAATGTAAGATAATATTTGCAGTCTTCTTCTGAATATTCAGTAACTGCAGACTTCGTAGAGCGTCGATGTTTAACGTCAGCTTAATGTTCTTTTACGCGAGTCCTTATGTTTGGTTTATCCAATATAGGAGAGGCCACAATCACATTCGATTTTGTATACGCCCTGTTCTTGTAGAGGTATATGACACTTGAGAGGTGGTAATATTGACTAATCTTCTTGGGCGGCTTGAAGTAAGTCATTTTAACCTAGGACCCCTAGCAGTAATGTAATAAAACAAATTTGCGTCCAGCTGACAACCAGCGTTTTAGTTGTTTGCCATATCACATGCTGAGCTTGGGTCGTTTTTCGATCTTGTATGACGATGGATTCCAGAGGGCCCCTTAGCTTAATGGAATAAAAGTATCCTATATGTTCTATAACATGAATAATAACTTTCTTAAATTACATGAAAATCTATACCGTAACTCTAGAGTAATGCCAACAAGGGAACGAATATAAAGGCAAAGAAAAACATCTAAATTTTGTTTATCAATAACGTAGTGCACTTTAATTATATTTTTTTTAAATATATTTAACGTAAATATAGATTAAGTTCCGTATAGTTTTACAATACGTATAGGTTCTAAAATGGATCAGAAATAATTCATTGAACGAGAAGAAACTTTAACGATATCTCTAGATAGGAATTTATCAAATCACAATTTGCCCATTAGTAATAAATGAGTTAAAACAAACACTAAACTATAGATAGCAGTAAGATACAATAAGCTAACTATTGCTTGTACTGTTGACTAGCCAGACTGGACTAACCCGTGAAGCAGCCGGCGGGTAATTTGTTTCGCAAACATTGCGCCGGGAAACGTTGAATTAAATTGGCATCTATGAATGTTCAGCGATAATGTGTATTTGTCAGTTGAAGGAATCTTTTGAAGTGCAGTAAACGGATATACTGTTAATGATTCTGTTCTGAGGAATTCCAAAACAGAATTCACAGAAACCATCGAAGTCGAGATGTTTATTGGTAAGGGAAGAGCAGTTAAAATGGTGATAAATGTATAAGTCGATCAAGCACCTTATGGTATTTACATTAGACGTTTTGCGTGCCTACCAATTTGGGCCGTATCGTCACTTAAGATCAGATGAGATTATGACCATAACTCCTAAAAACTCAAATATAAAAAACTGATTATTAAATTTATAACTAAATAAGGCATTAATTTGCAATCCGACGGCAAGGATTTTATGTGAGAGACTAGAATAAGTGAGAAAGCTGCCCTTTGTCCGGGACAGTATTTATTTATAAGTTATAGGTTTAGCTTAATGGCCATAATCTCACCTAATGTTAAGACACGGTATGGCCTAAAACAGTAGACACGCTAAGCCTAGTGAAGGGACTGGTTCTCAAGTATAGCTACCCAGAGACACCTATAGGTATTTGGCGGTAGATTTTCAACTTGAGGGTGGCTGCTAGCCAGGCAGGCATTAAAAATGCCTGGTGTAAGTACGTGGGAAGTCAGACACTAGACAATTAGACACTGACAGATATACACTTAACACATTCTAAGCAATATCCAGTGCATCAGCCGATATCGTCAACAATATACGATCCCTGCTAGCAAATATTATAACAAATTATACTACAGAGCTGCTTAATTTTGTCAACGATACAATCCTTAGATATTAAAAACATCTCTCCATATATTTATTTTATACCCATTGCACTGTAAATACAAATTGATAGTGGGATGGGAATGAAATAGCAGGTGAAAATTTCTATGTGTATTATTGAGAAAGAAGTATCATTAAACATTAAAAACGCTAGTCAAACTAACTATTCAACGCGGACAAAGTCGCGGCCAAAGATAGTACTTATTAACAAAGTTTAAACTTAATCAAATCGAAGTTAACAATCATACTTAATATTATACATGCGAAAGTGAATTGGTTTGTTTGTTACACTGTCACGCTTGAACCGCTGTATCTATTATGATGAATTTTGGTGTAGTGATAAATGGGAGCCTGGAGTCGTCGATAGGCTAATTTTTCTCGCAAAAAAAACATTGGAAGTGAGGTATAGTTTTTTTTCGACTTGAGGTACGCTGTTAGCCTTAAAGGCTTCGACAGCTTCACCGAACTTTTTCAGCGAGCGCAAGGGTGCCAGGATGGCCGAACCTTGGCTTGGGCTGCTGCCGGAAAGTGAACAAGCATTCGCGAGCCTAACTAACTGACAGGTCCTAACTTACTAATTGAATGATCCTAACACGGCCTATAGTCCCATACAGAACCGTGTACTTAACGTGTGGGTGAACACGACTGATATGCGGTGTGATGATGTACTCTCAGTGATGTAGAGTGTCACTGTATCGCGCGAGCAGAGTCACTCTAGGGCGTGAGGTATACAGGGGGATATACTTTGTATAAAACGTTATGTCGAGTCACCCGATTTGTTGGACAAAATCAATATTACCGCAAGCGAATACGCGGTTAAAAGCTAATACAAATATACTACTACAGACTATAACGTGTTTTACTTTATCACACATTGACTACTAAACCAAATATCATGAAATATTGCATACACGCTGTCAGGAATACAAGAATTGTACCCTACAGTTTATTCGAGAGAAAACTTATAATACCAAACGAATGAAGTCGCGTACAGAGCTCTAGTATCAGACATAATCTATTCAAATTAGTGTTATCTATATGATGTGTACATTTCTAAGCGATTGTTTGTTTTGCAGATAGCAAGTGACGCTACGCCCTGCCATTAACTGCGCAATTATAAACACGTGAGTACTGCGAAAATTATTTTATTAAATTAAATTAATATTAATATTATTATATTAAATTAGATGACGCTTGTTTTGCTGCTGATTTCTATTGTTTAACTTACGAATATGCTTTTGGTTCATTGCATAATGTTCTGCGGTGTCACTGCTCTGGATTCCTTGAAGACAATTTACTGAATAACAACAGGTCCTTCGCGTTTCCTGTGAAACTACTGAATGCACTGTGATGCATTTCGATACGGTGATATCTTATATTATAGATATACATGACAGAGTTCTTTCGGAACAGGTGGATAAGAGCTGAAAATTTATCGCTTTCTATACAATTTTCTCTGATCGATTGTTATCAAGGTTAATACTGTGTAAGACTTCACGTCAAGGGACATGAGTTTGAATCCACCTACAATGAGATTGAGCATGGTGGTAGTGCTTTTTCTAATGCTCGCCTGGCTAGCAACCACCCTCAAGTTGATAATTTGCCGCCAAATACTAATACGTGATTTCCGGCAGTTGCACTTGAGAGCCATTTCCTCCACAGGTTTAGCGTGTCTACCAACTTGAGCCGTATCGTCACTTAAGATCAGGTGAGATTATGGCCATAACGCTAAACCTTAAGTATATAAAAAAAACTTGAGCTTTCGGTAAAGGCAAACATCGTGAGAAAACCAGAACATGGTGGTAGAGCTTATTTTAATGCCTGCCTGGCTAGCACCCTCAAGTTGATAATCTGCCGCCAAATACTAATAGGTGAGATCCGGCAGTTGCACTTGAGAGCCAGTTCCGCCACAGGTTTAGCGTGTAACAACTACCAACTAAAAAAACTACGTAAGTAAATATACGTATGAGCTGGAATTAAAGTGGTAGATATGAACACGTCAGATTAGACGGAAACAGCCACTGTCGAGGTATTTACTTGGAGAGAGGGCAAAACAACGTTTGCCTTGAATGTTACTACAAAACCTAGTCTATATAAGTTGATAATATTAAATTATCTACTCGTAAAGTAAAAAAAAAAACATTTTTACTACAATTATATTCAACTATATATAACCTAATGCCATTAATATCTGTCTGACCGTATATTTGTTTCGTCTAATCTCCGAAACGGTTACACCGATTTCAAGGAAACCTTCAGTGTCATATAGCTGATGTTGTAAGGTTCAATTGAGGCTAATTATATTTGAAATCCAAGCAAAAGACATCGCGGTCACAGCTAGTATTGAAAACAAACTCTAATCTTCAGCCCATCGGCCGTCCATTCTGCGAGCTACTTGCTAAGTCTAGTGCCATTTAAATCTAGAATTACTTATTGATATATTGGAGGAGATAATACATGCAAACGTTATACTGACAATTCAAATTAGTATGACAACGAACACGGCATTATGTGATTTGTCGACGGAGATACAATTAACTACCACCTCCTCATAACCGTAGCATACTTCAATTTGCATACAAATTAATTCCAGCGAAACTATTAGCGGAGCGACGTTACCAAACGTTCTCACGGGAAACTCTCAAATAAGCCGATCCCTTATCGATCGTAGATTTGTCGATCGTAGTCTTACATATTGCTAGAGTTTTCTACTATGTTTTCTCTAATAAGTGTATCATGTTATAACGCAATTTACGTCACCTGAGTCGAATATTCCAAGTTGGTCTATTTTTTTTTTCACTTTTTAATAATGTGTTATTGCTATCATTTTTAATATGAATATTACAAAAAAAAATCACTAGCAATTGTCGTCTAAACGCCGTCTTAAAACTTTTACTGCGATAAAAGGCTTTTAGTCGATTCAAATTCTGCGTCTTTATCCACCTATCTCGTGTAGCAAAAAAGTGCCTAAATGTGACGAAATCTCACTGTAAATTTTCGTCTAATTATTGAATTGTTACCAAAGACATTTTAGTTAAATAACATATAGTTTAAATCGATTTGAATTCTGTGTAAATCATAGTAAAGGCTGTGCAAAGGTATTTCACGACTACGCCTCCGTGCCCTCTAACAGAGGTGCACTTTATAATATGAACATAAGTGTGTCTCGATTGAATTCAATGAACCAGCTCTATCATATCTTGTATACAGTTGCATACAACTTAATCAACGCGTGCACGCACTGACTATCTTAATTGAGACGAAGCCATCTTTAAAGTTGCGTCCATCTTAATTTTTAGATGCAATTCATTTATTTGCAACAACTCCAGTAGCTGGCACTTGTTACAATCGAAATAAAGACATAATATGAGGTTCCTATATTCTAGCCAATTAGGGGCTGTCCAAGTATTACGTAGAGCGATTGTTGGAGATTTTTGACCCTCCTTCCACCCCCTCTTCCCTTCTATGTGACGCGCCTTAAACATTTTTCTGTACCCCCTCCCCGTCCTCAAGCGTCACGTAACACCCATGCGAACATTAGTACCCAGAAATCATAATTATATTTTAGCTTTTTTTTTTACTAATAAATCAATCCATGCAAGGTGGTGGTAGGGTTTTGTCCCAGCCTAACTAGCTACCACCCTCAAATTGAAAATCTGCCGTCAAATACCAATAAATGACGTTTTAGATAAATAAAATATTGTTGAAGTCGATTTAAATTCTGTGTAAATAATAGTAAAGGCTACGTAAAGATATTTCACGGCTGCGTCTCCACGCCCTCTAACAGAGGTGAACAGGCGCGGCGCTGCGGCCCGTGTATGTTAATGATTCTATCAAATTCTGCTTTATTAACAACCGAAACTTATGATCTGCAATTAGTTTTACCGAGAATTCGGCTGACTGTACAAACGAAACACGATGCATTCGAGTTTGTGTTTACTTTTTGAACTCTTTGCGGTTTCTGTAGGAGAGGTTAAGGTCGTTTTGGGAAAGTCTAATCTATCTAATGCCATTGGATTTTGATAATTTACCACTTAAATACATGAAAATTTATGACATTGTTTCCAGAAAATTATTTTCTTCCATAAGGCGGTCATAGTCATCAATAATATGAAGGTAGAATGCCTAAAATATAATAAATTAGGTATTTACTTTTGTCTAACTGTGCCCGTTACTTTGTGGAACTAAACGTAATCTGTACATCATCTAGAGACAGTACTTTTTTTATATATAAAGTACTTTATGACCTTTTCTGTACTTCTGACAACTAGTTCCCGAAACTTCATGATGAGATCAGTTACGACCTACAAGCGAAATAAATTAACACACAAATTAATAATTGCATTAAAGACTTGGATTCATGGTAAATTAAATTTAAAAAGCTATAATTTTTCTACTATTAATCGTACAATTCGGCGGAGGGGGGATCTTGTAAAACGTTACGGTGCGTTACTAGGCCGGGAGGGGGTTAACAAGACGTTACGTAACATTGTTTTTTCTTAAATTTAAATAAAAACTGGGCTATTAAAATTTCGAAGCTTGCAATTCTTATCGTTTACCTTTCACGTGGACTCCCTCTGCTATTTCTAATCGCATTGCCAATGGTGAAGATAAATAACATATTTTAAGATATTATTATAAAAAAGAAGAAAGTAAAAGATAATTATGACTATTCGGTATAAGAGGTCACTCGGATGTTACGTAACGTTTGAGGAGGGGGAGGGTGGTTATAGAAAAATGTTATGGTGCGTTACATGGGGGAAGGGAGATTAAAAATTGAAAATGGTTTAAAAATTGCGATACGTAATACTTGAACGGAGCCTTAGGCGAGTTTTGGTGTTTTTAACCTTTCCTAATTAATATTTATCAGTTTCCAGCATAAAATATTTCTAACATCGTAAAACCAATTTTGACGTTCCGAGGCAGTCAAACAAAATATTTACAAGTCAATTACTTTAGATATTATTTAGAAATAGTGTGGTTTATTTATCGTTAACTCTTTTACAAGTAAACAATGGGTAAACATGTCGCTCAAAGGGTGGCATATTGTCACTGACAAATGTGTTTTTAAAGGCAACAAAAACAAACGGACGCGGCCACGACATTTCAGTTTTAACATTTAAGCCCGTAGGATGCGGGTCGGGCGCTCCGGGCGTGCCGCTGCGGTGGGAAATAATAAAATTTGAAATGTTTTGTAGCTTAAACACTGCGGTTACCATGTGTCGTTATCTCGAACGCATTTCGATCTCGGTTACAACTCGCCGAATTCTGTTTATTTTCGAATTTCCTTATTTACATATTTTTATTAATTGTAATACATTTTTGAAGTGATGCTACCTTACTGGTAGTGTGTACGACTTCGCGTCAAGGAACGTAAATTTGAATCCACCTACAATCAGCTTTCGGTGCAGCAAAACATCGTGAGGAAACCATTCCATGGTGGTAGGGCTTTTCTAATGCCCGCCTGGCTAGCAACCACCTTCAAGTTGAAAATCTGAGAGCCAGTTCCTCCACAGGTATACCGTATCTAGCAACTTGGGCCGTATCGTCACTTAAGAACATTTGAGATTATGGCCATAACGCTAGACATACATTTAAATATACCTTTCAATGTTAGAATAATTATATGACTTACGTTTCAAGATTTAGTATGATATGTATAGAAAAGTTTTAAGAATAAATTAAATAAAAACACAGAGTATTATTCAAAGTCTAAGTCACTTAAAATATTTTGTAACCAACACTTAACGATACATTAATATTCATCTTAGATTCTGCGAAAAGTGCAAAAAACAGATTGATAAGATCTGACCATTATATCCGACTGGAACACGTCTATAATATACCAGGGTTAAGATATGCTGAGTAACACGATTACAAATGTAGCTCTCTGCGATCAGCTCATACGTATGTAGCATTCAAACAAAATAGTAAGGATCCTTATTCAGTTAAATCGCTAACACAATACAGATCACCTTTTATTTCTCTTAGTTTCGCAGCTCACTTCAAACCAGTATTATCTAACTATCGAGATCGGATATTCTCGGACGTTTACCGCTGTCATGCCATTCTGTATAAATACTTCTTTATGTTATACTCGGAGGAGGCGATATTGTAAATAAGAGGAAACACACTGGCTGGAAAATCGTTTCATTGCTTCACGGTATGGAAATTGTATGAGAAATTTTCAGTTATATAGTTTCAAGTGACGATACGGCCCAAGTTGTTAGACGCGCTAAGCCTGTGGAGGATCTGGCTCTCAAGTGCAGCTACCGGAACACACCTACTGGTATTTGATGGTAGGTTTTCAACTCGAGGGCGGTTGCTAACCAGGCGGGTATTAGAAAAGCCCTACCACCATGAAATGGTTTCCTCGCGATGTTTACTTCACCGAAAGCTCAAGCTTATTGTATTTTATTCGAACTCACGTCCCTTGACGCGAATTCGTGCACACTACCACTAGAGAATTACAGGCTAAAATGACTAGGACAGTTGCTAATAGATTCCCTGGGGTTAGTAATCTCACCTATTATTGGATCGTACTAAGAGTTTTCAGCTATTCTAAATAAAACACGGTAAGACGTTTTGAAAGGTAAATATTCGATTTGGTTATTAATCGAAATCTTGCAGTAGGGGTCCCAAAGTCGACAGTGATAATCATTCTCTCAAAAGGGCGGGTGACATCGACGTTTTGACATGTCTTAAGTTTGAAACACACACGAGCTACGCCCACCTGCCCTTTATGTTAATTTATACGAATATAGTCAAGCACCTTTTGAAATATATCCAAATCTGTCACTTCCTTGAACAGAGTATTGAATGGCTTTTTAAACTTTTTATTACTGACCTGAATTAGCGAGATAGAACTTATTCTTAAATGCCATAGTTACTTCTGGTGCTGGAGAAATTTATTCAAAGATAATATTGATGAACATATGTAATAGAACCCGAATATTTGTTTTAAATATTCTCTACGATACGTAGACAATTGGATTTTTTCGGTGAGAATTTAAAATACGCGTCTGGAATTGACTGGCACCCTTTTGGCTGACACAGTCGTCAGGTGTATACTGGAAGTATAAAAATATAAAATTCGAAGCGATGATAGCTCAGTGGTAGTGTGTACGACTTCGCGTCAAGAAACGCGAGTTCGAATCCAGCCACCTACAATGAGCTTGAGCTTCCGGTGAAGGAAAACATCGTGAGGAAACCATATCATGGTGGTAGGGCTTATTCTAATGCTTGCCTGGCTAGCAACCACCCTCAAGTTGAAAATGTACCGCCAAATACCACCAATAGGTGTGTTCCGGCAGTTGCACTTGAGAGCCAGTCCCTTCACAGGCTTAGCGTGTCCACCAACTTGGGCCGTATCGTCACTTAAGATCAGGTGAGATTATGGCCACAACGCTAAAATATATATAAAAAAAAACTGACTCACATAAAACCATTTGAGACAAAAATAAAAACCTTGAACGTCGAACCGGATGATTTATTTAACGCTGTGTTTATGTTCCACGGGACAGGACTCGCTTACATCACGCTCGGAGATAAAGTTGAACTACAAGTATTTTACCACGGCTTTGCTCTGTGCAGACGATCTGACCGTAAACTGTATATTCAATGTTTCTTTTTTCATTACAATCATAGCGTATGGTTTATCGATATAACGGCGTAAAAAACTTTCTGTAGTATTAAAGTGTTAAATATAACGTATCGAAACCATGGTCTTTTGAACAGCGTCAAAAAAGCTGAAATAACATATAGCGCGAATGGTTTAATACAATTTCAATAGTTATATTTCCGACCTTTAAAAATTGCATTCCTTTATTCATTTCATAATATCTGTTTTTTAATCGATATCCTCACTAATATTATAAATGTGAAAGTGAGTTTGTTTGTTTGTTCATCATCATAACACTTGCACGCCTAGACCCCTGACTCGATTATGGTGAATTTCGGTATAGAGATAGTTAGGACCCTGGAGACTGTGATAGACTCTTTTTGCTCCTAAAAAACTTATTCGAAGTGGGACAAAGATAAGAATAAAATTTGTATGAAACCGTTTATTATTTTAAGCGAAAAATTGTTTGAACGTTATAACTACGTGTGGGATTTCATAGATTCTTTTTATATTTTATATCGTACTTATTGGAGAAGGCTTTAGGTGTTTTAACATCACGCTACCACCAGTAGGAGCGAAGCTGTATTGAAAAAAGAGGGAGCCAAAAGTTTTAAATAAAATTTTGGTTCCACTCGAACGAAGCCGCGAACACAGACACGAAATAAATGATTTGAATGATCCTGAACGAAGTCGGAAGTAGAGAGAGAGTTTAATATAAATGAAAGCAAATACAAAATGAAATAATGAAGTTATATCTGATTTTACATTGAGATATTATCGAATTCTGTTCGATATCGTATAGCGTGTATAGAACTAGGTATATGTGTTTATATATTAAAATAACAAAGGAACTAAATAAACATGAGTTATAGAGGCGGCAAAGGTAATGTTGTTTCAGTATTGTGCGTCGTGGGTGGGGACAATGGGCGCGTGGGCACACCGCACCATGCGGGTGTGCGCCTGCCATCGCCGCGTGACTTCGTTTACTACATATACAGATGTCAGGGACATGAGTTCGAATCCAAGCATCTACAATGAGCTTGAGCTTTCGGTGAAGGAAAACATCGTGAGGAAACCATAGCATGGTGGTAGGGCTTTTTCTAATGCCCGCCTGGATAGCTACCAGCCTCAAGTTGTAACCCTGCCGCCAAATACCAATAGGTGTGTTCCGGTAGTTGCACTTGAGAGCCAGTTCCTCCACAGGTTTAGCGTGTCTACCAACATGGGTTGTATCGCCACTTGATGATCAGGTGAGACAATGGCCATAACGGTAAAACCTTCACTATTAAAAAAGCAATGCCGATATATAACGCAATTCAGCCTTTTCAAGTTTTTCCTTTAATGTTGCACCCCTAAAGTTATACTTTTGGTGTGCTATTTGATAATCAATTTCTTAACTAATAAACATAGTAAATGGGGTTTAATTCAATATCAAAACTTCGGCTCAGTTCAAAGCGGTTCATATATGTAAATACATTAGTTTTCATATTCATGCCAAATAACAACTCACATTCTTACAAAGGTCACACATTGTTTCATCAGATATAACAGCATGTGAATCAAAACTCGATGTGTCTACTCACACCGCTCGTTCCTTACCAAAAACTATACTTACCTAATCACCTATGCACAATCTTCAGTTTTTTACACAGCCAAAGAAACTGATACCTGCCACACTAATTAAGGGAACCAAAACAAACGAAACCTCATACTTATTCATATCTCAGGGATCGTACGGATGGTTTGGAAGATGTCATTGTCGCCATCGACTACCCCACATGTAAACAGCTAATGGCGAACGCTAATAAGCTAAAATTATCTCCCGGACAAAAAAAAATACCGACATTTCTCTCCTACGATCTTAAACAAATCGCATATGGCACTGATTTTTTTTCACCATCCCATTTTTTACAGCAACTTTTGCGTCGACATTGTCTCTTGGCACACGAAATGTCTCCTAGATGGAGACAGTTGATAACGGATGCAAAACGGGCCTGATAGCGCTAGGTAGTGCGTTCCCGGTGACATTTATAGCTATCTGGGGCGAGAGTTATGAGCAGCCACGCACGGAAACTTTGCCTTTAAACTATTTTATTGGCAGCACTCCAATGGCGTGAAGGAAATGACGTCTCCGATGTCAATTCATTGCTCAGCTAAAAACGTCGTATTTTAAATATATAATGGGATATGTCACTGCCGGGTCCTTCGTAATAAATAATTCCTATCATATGCAAAACAAGACATTTGGCTTCCGAAAATCTATGCTAAAATGGAGTCGCAATTTGTATATTAAGCATTTGTTTGAAAATTATAATTTAGACGTATTTAGTAATCGATATGGTCAACAGAATATTTTATTTTTGTCTGTATATTGGTTCGCCTCTCAATCTTTTTTCATAGTTTATAGATTGGCAAGAATCTCATCTGATCTTCACATAACATATATATATGAATCTCTATTTCCCTCGGTCATCGCATCACGCGTGAACGGATGGAACAATTTCGCTAATTCTTTTTTTGTTGGTTAATTATTGTCAGGAGAAGGTTCTTATGTAAGAAAAAATTAAGGAAATTGAATGGAAATAAGTTTTTGAATAATATTTTTTTAAATAGCTATATCAATTCTAATTTAACATGCATAGTTAGGACAGGATAACGTCTGTCGGGTCAGCTAGTGATATATACATCCAGATATATAATATGATCCATAATGGTTGACACCCGCAGACTTGAAGCGATGATAGCTCAGTGGTAGTATGTACGACTTCGCGTGAAGGGACGTGAGTTCGAATCCAACCACCTACAATGAACTTGAACTTTCGGTGAAGGAAAACATCGTGAGGAAACCATAGCATGGTGTTAGCGCTTTTTAAGTTCCCTCAAGTTGAAAATCTGCCGCCAAATACGAATAGTTGTGTTCCGGCAGTTGCACTTGAGAGCCAGTTCGTCCACAGGTTTAGCGTGTCGACCAACTTCAACCATATTGTTACTTAAGATCAGGTGAGATTATGGTCATAACGCTAAGCCTTAACTATAAGAAAAAAGACTAGTGAAAGAGCTGCCTCTCGAATGTAACTGCGGGGACATACCTATTGGTATTTTGGCTACAGATTTTCAACTCACGGATGGTAGCTAAACATTAGAAAAAACTTTAACATGACGCTACATTTATATTACGATGTTTTCCTACACCGAGAACTATAGCTCATCGCGAGGACTCGATCTCTCACGTTCACTTACGTGACGTCCGTACACACAGAAACTACTGTACGAAATTCTGTGAACCGTGACATTGTGGTAACCAGTATTATGAATAAATATATAGGACACTTATCTATGTTAATGTTATAAAGTGGTCAAGTCTGTTTGTTAGTTTGTTCGGACACGCTAATCATAGGAACTGCCCGTTAGATTTCGGATTTCTAGGTTATTAAATATCACGCTACAATCAGTATGGGGCAAACTGTATTGAACATTTTTACAGAAACGCGTCAAAATTGAATGAGGTCGCGGAATAAGTTATCTATACATACATGTAAATAAAATTGGAGTGTATGTTTGTAATATTGAAATAACCGTTTTTTTACTACATGTATATGAATATATACGGTACATACACCAAAATAACATTTTATTACAATTTTCGTCTGTCTGTTTGTTCCGGCTAATCTCTGAAATGGCTGGACCGATTTTGAGGGGACTTTTATTGGCAGGTAGCTGATGTAGCTTTATTTTCGAAATATTATTTGTCCAGTACCGCGCGCAGCTCACGCGCATGCCACTGGACCGTCACGTCGGACGCCTCCCACCAACGAATTAATATTAGTTAAATATATTCATAGTTAACACAGGACAAAGTCTGTCGGATCAGCTAGTATCCTATATAAAGGTAAACGTATCATCCGGAATAGAAGTTAGTACCTTAAGCTGCACCACTAGATATATATGTGACCGTCCAAAAATTAACACGTGTACGTATTTTGTTCACGAAGAAAATTAAATAAACAGTGTAATCTATTGCAAAAGTAAAAAATAACGTTTGCCGGCTCTAATGATAGTCAAAAAAAAAAAAAAGGTCACCGATCCTGTGGCCTGGACAATTTTATGCGAGACAATACATAAATTTCGCAGAAAAATTTGACAACTCCATTTTACAATTCGAAGTACGAACGAAAGATGAAAATACCTGTGAGGGTAAAGACGCGCGAACCTGACAATCGAAACGGCGACAGTTCACTACAACATTTAGCATAATGTGGTAGGAAAAAAAAGAAATATGTTATTTGTAAAGGCATCGTCTCAGTGTAAACACCCGATGGGTGGAAGCGAACGCATTTTTTCTACCGCCACGGCGAGAAGATTTATGGCCTGTGACAAAAGTCGATTTCACGGGACTAGACGGAGCGATAGAGCACGGCGGGCGCCCTTTATGAAGGAATTTGGCATGGGCTTTTAACTCAAATTGTCCTTGGGTAAACATTTTACCTGCCAACTGATCGATCGTTTCCGCTGTTTGAGCGCTTAATAGATCACAATATTTATGCATTTTTATGTATTACACAGAGAAATACAATTCTGGGGTATATTTATTTATTATTCATTGATTTTTGACAATTTCGCTACATGTAGTATAATTTTATAATAACGTCTCGTGTTAAATTTACATTTCCAATTCTAATAATAATAGCAGAGCCCGCGACTTCGTTCACGTAAAACTAATTTTAATATTAATTTTGTCTAACAAATCGAATGACGCAATAAAAAGTTTCATTCAAAGTTTGTCCGTCTCTATACTACATTTCGTACTCCGTCTCCAGGGTCTATCTATCTCTGTACAAAAATTTATGACAATCGATTCAGCGCATTCGGGTTGAAAACGTAACAAACAAACCCACTTTCGCATTACTAGTATGATTTACGCCCGTTTTTGTAACTTTTTTCAATTACGTTTTACACCTACCGGTGACAGTTTGATTATAAACAGTCTAAAGTCTTCCTTTTTTATATTTATGGTTTAGGTTTTATGGCCATAATCTCACCTGGTCTTAAGTGACGATCAGAAAACCCTAAAACTATTAAAAAAAATGATTCAACAATAAAATACATAACTGCATCAAATGTGTTTAAAAAGCTATTCTTTACGGACTTCCTAATCGCAAACGCATTACCCGGATTCAGGCCAAGATGAAAGGAACGTGTGGGGAGACTCATCGGATGATAAACACCCGACATTACCCACTGTAATCCACCACAATGATACATCAAACTCCCGTGTAGCCAGATACCAAGAACAGCCAAAGTTCAGCCTCATATGCGACCTCACTTCACGCAAAACAACTGGTTTTTCAAACATCAAATGTCTCTATTTATCGTATATTGCACTTGTAAAATATTATATACACACGCGTATCAAGAAAAAACACTATTTTTAACACTCATATCATTTTTGATACCATTTTTGATGATGAAAAAAGAAATAGCCAGTTTTGTTATTTAAATTAGTTAAAAAACTGTTTAAAAATGTTCTGATTTGTACGTCCGTGTGTCTGTATGTGCGGATCCTGTATGTTAATCACGATAACGACCCAAATACTTTACTAATCGAGTATTTTTTTTTCTCTTACGCTTCAGTATAATTAGGAATAGAACCCTATTACTTTTCACGATCTGTTTCGATGTGGTTTAATTGTTATAAAATAAATTAAAAAAAAAATGAAATTATGAGACGTGCACTTTGGATGTTCCAAACTTTATTATTTAATTATTAACTATTTCCGGGACTTCATTCACACCGAAATATAAAAAAAATGTATTTTTTTTTAAAACAGACTCTCTCTTATTATAGATGATATAAATAGTTTTAATTTAAATTCATACGTAATATTAATTCATAATAGTAATGTTAGTAACAATAGATATATTATTAAATTGTAAATTATCCTAACAGATATACGCGAATGTGAATTTCTTTCGTTACGATACTTTTACGTCTTAGTTACGTAATCGACCATCATCAAAATATTTCACACTCATTATCACAGGGACTTATATAAAAGTACGTATCTCACTTTTCAACCAGAAGATAGTACTGTTATTAAGGATTTTTTTTTCTAACTGACGTACGCTGTTAGCCCCAAAGGCTTTGACAGCTTCACCGTACTTTTGGGGGCGAGTGCTGAGGGCACTCAGCCCTGAGGCGGCAGACACATGGGTGCCAGGACGGCCGAACCTCGGCTAGGGCTGCTGCCGGTAAATGAAAAAAGATTCAAGATCCCGACTAACCAACAGGTTCTGTATTACTAAATTAGTGATACTAACTACGACAGGAGTAAAGACACAAATTTCGGGTTGACTCAACCCACACTGACGCGAGAGAAATCACGTGCAAAACTCAGTGATTTTTTTATTATAGAAATCAAGAATGTTCGATATGTGACCGTCTCGATACCAGCATGAATATTAATATGTACTATAAATACCAAATTACGAAGCTGATAAACGACATTTCGGAATATATGTTAAGTTCGATTCGTGACCCGAATTCGCTAGGTTTTTTTTTTTTTTATAGTTAAGGCTTAGCATTATGGCCGTAATCTCACCTGATCTTAAGTGACGATACGGCCCACGTTGGTGGACACGCTAAACGTTTGGAGGAACTGGTTCTCAAGTGCAACTGCCGGAACACACCTATTGGTATTTGGCGGCAGATTTTCAACTTGAGGGCGGTTGCTAGCCAGGCGGGCATCAGAAAAAGCTCTACCACCATGCTATGGTTTCCTCACGATATTTTCCTTCACCGAAAGCTCAAGCTCATTGTACGTGGATTCGAACTCACGTCCCTTGACGCAAAGTCGTACACACTACCACTGAGCTATCATCGCTTCACTAACAGTATTACTAAATACAAAGAAATATATATGTATTAAAAAGATATACAATATAGGAAAATATCTTCTCACGAGCTGACCAATACACATGGTCGTTTTTGTATGTGCTTTTACCTTTAACCTTTTCATTGTGTGTCTTGCCAGTAGCACCCAATGAATGGTATGGCATATAACTATTTATTAAGATTGCACTAACATAATCACTCACACAAAACTACCCAAACAGATACACACATCTTTACCTATACACACACACCCATAAACACAAACACTCAAAAACATGCCTTTGATTGCGCACAAATAGAATACAAACACAATATAGGCATCAATCTAGGTTCGATCCTCCGGACAGGAGCCCTCGAGTGACTCTGCTTGCGCGATACAGTGACACTCTACATCACTGAGATTACATCATCACACCGCATACCATTCGTGCACACTCACACGTTAAGTACACGGTTCTGTAAGGGACTACCCTCGCTTAGTATCACTAATTTAGTAATAAAGAACCTGTTGGTTAGTCTGGATCATGAATCTTTTTCATTTACCGGCAGCAGCCCTAGCCGAGGTTCGGCCGTCCTGGCACCCTTGTGCCTGCTGCCTCGGGGCTGAGTGCCCTCAGCACTCGCCTCCAAAAGTCCGGTGAAGCTGTCAAAGCCCCTGGGGCTAACAGCGTAAGTCAGGACGAAAAAAAAAAAAAGAATACAAACACAATTACTTATTTTTAATAATGATTTCTTTATAATTGGCACCTCTTTACTGTAAAATCTAACTAATTTGAAATTGTTAAACGTGCTGTGAAGAAATACGCAATAAATATATAAAATAAATATGTCATGATTTCTTAGGTTTACGCGAATATTATTCATTGAAATATAACTAATTTAAACGGATTTTATCGCGGTTATTTATTAAATTTTATTAAATTTTGATCCCGACGTTTCGAAAGCTTTTCAGCCTTCGTGGTCACGGGGCGGACTGAGGTGTAGGTTGTCCAGAAAAGTTTATGTTACTGTGTCTACCTTCAATTTAATTTTTATTATTGATATTGTTCCGATCTACGCAGAAAGAGCTCACAGTGTCTTGAGGTCTGGCAATTGGTCTTTTGGGTTCCGATTTGATTAAATGTATAATTGGATCCCAGGCTTGTGCTAGCTTCCAACCATCTTCTCTATTGAAATTTGGATGTTTTTTAATTTCAATAGCCTCACGAATCATCCTAGGTAGGAATCTGTGTTCTTTTGCAAGGATTTGTGGCTTGTCGAATCGAAGATAATGTTTGGAGCCTTCTTCTGAATGTTCAGCAACTGCAGACTTCGTAGAGCGTCGGTGTTTAACATCAGCTATATGTTCTTTTACGCGGGTCCCTATATTTCTTTTAGTTTGCCCGATATAGGAGAGGCCACAGTCACATTCTATTTTGTATACGCCCTGTTCTTGTAGAGGTATATGACACTTGACAGGTGGTAAAAATTGACTAATCTTTTTGGGCGGCTTGAAGTAAGTTTTAATTGAAGCACGCTTCAGTACATAGCCAATCTTGTCTGTGACCCCTCCTACAAAAGGTAACACAACAGGTACACGTTCTACTGTGGCTGGTTTCACTCGGTTTCCGTGACGGCGGCGTGGAATTTGGAGCTTGTTATCACGCAGTACTTGCTTGACATGTCGCAGCTCAGCAGCCAGATGTTCCTCGTCACAGATTCCTTGTGCTCTCTGAAACAAAGATTTACCCACGGTAGCTAACTGTTTCGGATGGTGGTGAGATTCACCATTCAGGTATTTATCTGTATGGGTCATTTTTCTGTACACAGTATGGCCTAAAGACTGATCAGGATTACGGATAACTAAAACATCTAAGAAAGGAAGAGATTTCTTTTGCTCTAACTCCATAGTGAATTGTATGTTATTGTTAATGGAGTTAAGATGATCTAAAAATGCAGCTACTTTACCATCTGACAAAGTAGCTGCATTTTTAGATCATCTTAACTCCATTAACAATAACATACAATTCAATTCACTATGGAGTTAGAGCTGCGACATGTCAAGCAAGTACTGCGTGATAACAAGCTCCAAATTCCACGCCGCCGTCACGGAAACCGAGTGAAACCAGCCACAGTAGAACGTGTACCTGTTGTGTTACCTTTTGTAGGAGGGGTCACAGACAAGATTGGCTATGTACTGAAGCGTGCTTCAATTAAAACTTACTTCAAGCCGCCCAAAAAGATTAGTCAATTTTTACCACCTGTCAAGTGTCATATACCTCTACAAGAACAGGGCGTATACAAAATAGAATGTGACTGTGGCCTCTCCTATATCGGGCAAACTAAAAGAAATATAGGGACCCGCGTAAAAGAACATATAGCTGATGTTAAACACCGACGCTCTACGAAGTCTGCAGTTGCTGAACATTCAGAAGAAGGCTCCAAACATTATCTTCGATTCGACAAGCCACAAATCCTCAAAAGAACACAGATTCCTACCTAGGATGATTCGTGAGGCTATTGAAATTAAAAAACATCCAAATTTCAATAGAGAAGATGGTTGGAAGCTAGCACAAGCCTGGGATCCAATTATACATTTAATCAAATCGGAACCCAAAAGACCAATTGCCAGACCTCAAGACACTGTGAGCTCTTTCTGCGTAGATCGGAACAATATCAATAATAAAAATTAAATTGAAGGTAGACACAGTAACATAAACTTTTCTGGACAACCTACACCTCAGTCCGCCCCGTGACCACGAAGGCTGAAAAGCTTTCGAAACGTCGGGATCAAAATTTAATAAAATTTAATAAATAACCGCGATAAAATCCGTTTAAATTAGTTATATTTCAATAAATATGTCATTTCTTCCTAACATATGTCATGAAATGCGTGTAGTGTAAATGTCCAAATAAATAATTATGTACCTTGGTATCACAAACGTATTTTTTTATATCGCGAGGAAATGCTTTTAGGCATCCCCCCCTGATGGGCTGGGAGGGGTATGCGGGGCTCGACCGACGAAAGACGACCGCAACACCCGCTAAAACACCACGGTGTTCTCATATCGCCTATCGGGCCAGGCAGGGGAATCTGTCTTCACAATGCATCTGCTACCAGATAGGCTTGTCACAAACGTCTAATCACACGTGACCGCTTACCCTTTTCGTGTGTTTTACACGTATTTGGCAGATGCAATATGTTCTTTATAAACACGCTTTCGAATGAATATAACGTGACGAGTAATTGATATGTTTCCGACGCCCGTACGAGAATGTACGAGCTCTCTCAATGATGACACTTCAAGGAAATCCTTTCGCCTAATATTATCACATCGAATGTCTCGTCTCCCCGCTACTGGTTCGTCGAATCGTGTTTCAACTTTGTTTTACCGGTGGCCAAATGGGCAAGTTGAGATTTACCTAAATTATTCCACCGTTCGAGTGCAAGCTGGCGCACTGTCCGACGGTAAAGTTAAGTTTGTCGTAGGACCAGTCCGTGCCCGGGCAGTGGTTTGTTATCGTAAACGTGTAGGATATCGTGTTACACAATACAGTTTTTTTATAGTTAAGGCTTAGCGTTATGGCCATAATCTGACCTGATCTTAAGTGGCGATACGGCCCAAGTTGGTAGACACGCTAAACCTTTGGAGGAACTGGCTCTCAAGTGCAACTGCCAGATCACACCTGTTGGTATTTGGCGGCAGATTTTCAACTTGAGGGTGGTAGCTAGCCAGGTGGGCGTCAGAAAAAGCCCTACCACCATGCTATGGTTTCCTCACGATGTTTTCCTTCACCACAAGCTGAAGCTCATTGTAGGTAGTTGGATTCGAACTCACGTCCCTTGACGCAAAGTCGTACACACTACCACTGAGCTACCATCGCTTCAAGATGCATTTAGTGTTCTATGTTGAAAGGTTTTGGTAAAGGACAATCCTAAAGACTGTCTGTGGCGTTTGTAATATTTTATAGGCGCGATGCCGACAAAGCCTAGTGTAGGCACTAGGTGATGTTAAATAGTCCAAAGCGGTGTTTCTCAAACTTTTTGGTGTACCGCCCACTTTTAGGGAAAATTGAATGCCCAACTTTGCCCCCTAGAAATACTTTATCGAATTTTTTAATAGAAATTTGTAGGGACATCCAATATCACTTGAGGTTTCTATAACCTGAGATAGCCTCAGCGCCCAATGAGGGGCGGTACCGTCCACTTTGTGAACCTATGGTCTAAAGTCTTCCTCGATTACTGTTCTATCAAATACAAAAATATTTTTCGAAATGCGACCGGTAGTTTTTAAGTTTAGCGCGTTCAAACAAATAAAGAGGAAAATTTTCCACTTTATAACATAAATGAATATACATAAGTTATATTATGGACGTTTTTATAATTTGGCAATAAAAAATTCTTTTATATTATTACGAATTCACTTCAATTCGGCATAAAAACCCGAATATATTAGCCAACTTATCGTCAGTTGTAAAGATTTTATGTATAATATATTCATTTGGAGATCTTTGACATTTGTTTTTCTACAACACATGACACAAACTACACATATGCATATGATAATGAAAACGTAATATAACGAAATCTGTTGATGTACTGAATCTTGTTAGAAAATTATATTCAGAGTGTATTTTTCTAGTTAAATGTGTACAGGAAAACGTATTACATTTCGAACTGTTGTCTGTCTGTCTGTTTGTTTGTAAGCGCATTCGTTTTATATATTATGGTAACTTTTTCCCCCATAAAACTAATGAAGCGATGATAGCTGAGTGGTAGTGTGTACGACTTCGCCGCGTCAAGGGACGTGAGTTCGAATCCAACTTCAATGAGCTTGAGATTTCGGTGAAGGAATACATCGTGAGGAATCTATAGTATGGTGGTAGGGCTTTTTCAATGCCCACCCGGCTAGCTACCACCCTCAAGTAGAAAATCTACCATCCAATACCTATAGGTGTGTTTCGGCAATTGCACTTGAGAGCCAGTTCCTCCACAGGCTTAGCGTGTCTACCAGCTTAGGCCGTAACGTCACTTAAGATCAGATGAGATTACAGCCATAACGCATAAATGGTTGCTCCAGGATAGAGGATAAAGTAAACTTTTAACAGTGGATTTCTTGACAGGTTTCGTTAGTTCACGAACGTATATACCTCATAACACAGTGAATACATGGGTTCTGTAAGAACGTGTTCAGTCAGCTGAAGGGCTATCGAGTATTTACATTTTATAGAGACAGTTGTGACTTCAAATTTAATATTAATCAAAATACGTTGAAGCGAAACCAGCTCAATGGTAGCATATAGGAATGCCGCGTCATTGGACGTGAGTTCGAATCCAACTACAATGAGCTTGAGATTTCGGTGAAGGAATAGATCGTAGGGACTCCATAGTATGGTGGTAGGGCTTTCTCGAGTTCAAAATCTGCCGCCCAATACCAATAGGTGTGTTTCGGCAATTGCACTTGAGAGCCAGTTGAGATTATGGCCATAGCGCTAAACCTTAACTGGAAAAAAAACACAAATACGAGGCAGTTATTATACTGTATATTGTAAAGTATAAATACAATGATTCCCGACATCAAGCAATGATTCCGTCGACCTCAGTGCTAATCAGAAGTCACGCCAACGGACGACGGAACTGCCGTGGCCGGCATGGAAACGCCTAACGACACAAGTCTCCCAGCGCCCTATGCAAATGAATAAACGTTAAAATATTAACACGCGTACTCCAGTCTCCATTTAGATAGTCGTCTCAACCGAGTGCACAGTCAAATTGTCAGTTAGTGGTCAAAGTTCGAAGAATACCGTCAAAGAAAACATAGATTCCGTTTTATGTGTCATTTTAAATAATAATTTCATTATGGTTTACCATAAACAAATTTATTACAACTTTGTAATTTTTTTTTTTGACGTGAAACATCTATAGGCGAGGGTAAAACTGATTGTTGGCGTGGCGACACAGGCCGTGGCATGCGTCGCCACGGTATATGCTTTATTTTTTTCGTTATGCCATATTTATTACCTGTAGCAAACCAAACTTTTATGCAAATTGCCTGTACAAAATAGTTCCTATCATTCACATCTACCAAGCGTCCCATGAAGACGCATTTTTTTACATTTTCGGAAAATTAAACTCCTTTTCAGAAATATTTTCCTCCGAGCGATAATTATTTACATTTTTATAGGATTTATGTATTAATAAAAACACAGGATATATATTAAGTCAAAACAAATCATTTATTTCTCAAAAATAGTATAATAATATTATTTTTTTTAAGTCAAGAATCTACTTCCGTTTTGGAAACAACATGGCGTTCCGGAAGAGTACAAAGGGCGAAAGAAATATTAGAGTATTGCGCAGTCCAATACAAAATATAAATAAAACTCAATTCTTGTATAACATATATTTGTTTACTAGCTTCGCACGCGACTTTCGTCGCGTGGTACTAACATTTATTTAATAATTTACGCCCACTTTTGTAACTTTTTTCAAAACAGCTTGGCTACGTGGTGCCTGGTTTTAATAGCCTAAATCATTTCGCAATGATTACTCTATCAAATATATACCTACTAATGATAGTTCCTGAGATCAGCATATTCAATTAACCAAAGCAACTGTTCCACTTTATAATATATATTGAATATAGATAATGTCTATATATTTATATGAATTTCAGTGAACTCAAATTTTAACTTTAAATTCTTTCTTTGTACGTCATGACGCGTGCTTGAAGATTTCACTTCTACAACATGCTTAAAGTTTTTTTTTTTATTATAAGATTTTATCCGCACACGAATTTAATTATTGAAACCACATAATACATAGTTGAGCTACTAGCATTCATGTACACTGTGACACCGGTTTGCATTATTAGAGAGTGATACACCTCACGAATCCAGTTCAAAGATTCGAATCTGTCACGAACTGAACCGTATGCTCGTGTCCGGGGAACATTCGATTCGAAATCAATTCTGCCTCGTTTGAGGATATAGGTATAAAGGTTTAACTCTATTTTCAATTATTCTTTTGTTCTTATAAACACACAGTCTTAAAATTCGTTTAAATTTATTACTTTCGCCGCTGACTGTCACAAAATGAACCTGTTTTTTTTTTTTTCGACCTGACATACGCTGTTAGCCTTAGGGGCTTTGACAGCTTCATCGAACTGTTTGGGGCGAGTGCTGAGGGCACTCAGCTCCGAGACAGCGGGCGCAAGGGTGCCAGGATGCTGCCGGAAAGTGAAGGAAGGATTCGCGATCGTAACTAACCAACAGGTCCTAACATACTAATTTAGTGATCTTAGCACGACGTTATTGATTGTGTGGGTGTGCATGGATGGTATGCGGTGTGATGATGTAGTTTCAGTGATGTAGAGTGTCCCTGTATCACGCGAGCAGAGTCACTCGAGGGCTCCTATCCGGAGGAAACAATTCTAAGTACCTATAAAATATTTCTTACAATCTTTTATTAAATTCACGGGTAATCTATACATCAATGTAATGGAAAGTTTTAACTTTATGTTCACAAACTAACGTGTACTAAAAGCCAACGACAATATAATAATGTACCTGTGGCCGGAAGTTCGTTCGCGTGTGTTAATTAAATACAAGTTATTTCATAACTTTTGTCCGTTTTTGTAACATTTTTCAATAAATCTTCCGTCCTATTATTAGTAGCGTCATATTAATTACCTTTAATCCTGCCTCAACTATTACTCTATCGAATATAAAAAATATTTTTGATATTCGACTGGTAGTTCTTAACAATAGCGGGTTCAAACAAACAAACTCTGCCGGCTTATAATATTAATATTGGCACTTTCCTAATGTCATAAACAGGATCATCAAGATAAACGGAAATCACTAAGCTTGATTTGTAAAAAAAAACTCTTTTTTACTTATATCTATACATAATAATAAGAATGTAAGTTTATAAAAATGTGTACCTTTTATTTTTATATGAAAATAATTATTGTAAGTGTCTATGAATGGGTAATAAAATACATTTAAATCAGTAGTACAAATGTCTGTATGTCTGTTTGTTTGTGCACGCAGCACAGTTTATCATAAAACGTCATCAAAGTTCCAATCTGTTTCATTAAAATCGATTTACTCTACCAATCAAATTTGAATGACGAAACGAGATTAAATAATTTCACTTTCACGTGAACGAAGCCGCAGGCAATGCTGGTATGGTTTATATGTTAATCAGAATCTTAAACGAATATAGGTAGCCGGGACGAGGATCACGAGTGCGGTGCGGCGCGTCTCGCCGATGCTATCTCATGCTACGAAGCGATACAGCGTCCGCCATTATTTCACCTTTTGACAGTTCCACGCTGTTCCGATGTCGAGCGTAGGTGGTCTATATCTCGGTGGACGCCGTCGTTCGACGCACACAGATCAAACACAACAACAGCATGTCCACTCGGCGACAGTAACTGAACGAGAATGACAACCGCGAAGTGTCCAACTAAAACAAATATGGACGTTCCAATAGAACTCTGTCAGATCTATTACGCTGTTTACAAATGGAAGAAAAAACTTACGTTCTCAAATTAAACACACGACAAATTCGTATATATGTGTTTCGTGAGAAGTTAAGAGTGTTTTTTGTAAAATCATTCTTGAACTCGTAACGATAGGGTTTTATTTTAATAATTCAATTCAAATAATTAATTCTATCGACTGCAAAATCTGAAGCGATGATAGCTCAGTGGTAGTGTGTACGACTTTGCGTCATGGGACGTGAGTTTGAATCCGACCATCTACAATGAGCTTTAGCTTTCGGTGATGGAAACCATAGCATGTTGGTAGGGTTTTTTCTGATGTCAGTCTGGCTAACAACCGCAAAGATGAAAATCTGCCGCCAAATACTAATAGATGTGTTCCGGCAGTAGCACTTGAGAGTCAGTTCCTCCACAGGTTTTGCGTGTCTACTAACTTGGGCTGTATCGTCACTTAAGATCAGGTGAGGTTATGGACATAACGTTAAGTCTTAACTATATAAAAAAAGTTAACAAGCTGATGTCACTTCCCTATGCTTGATAGCTAGCTTCCTTAGACATTGCTTACCGTGTTTTGCTGCTTCACTATTATAATGCGTGAAGGTCGTTTCACATCGACGGAAATATATATGCGATTTTTAATTAGGCACTTAGGTAACACTAATCGGATTACCTTCGATAATGAACACTGCATTCAAAGTATATATAAAAACAAATAAAATACACTATTTTTATTTTACTATTTACGGTAATAGAAGCAATATAGGATACTTTTTTAATTTCTTTATGGTTACAATCTCATGTGATGTTAAGTGACGATGTGGCTTAAAATTGTGGACACGCTAAGCGGAGGGAAAGGACTGGCTGTCAACTGCAACTGACAGAATACACCTTATAGTATTAGGTGGCAGATTTTCAACTTGTAGGTGGCAGCGAGGCAGGTGAGCATTGGAAAAAGCCTTACCACCATGTTATGATTTCCTCACGATATTTTCCTTCAACGACAGATCAAGCTCATTACAATCGGATTCGAAGTAATGCCCGTAGACGCGACATCCGTACACGATAACAACTGAGCTATCATCACTTCAACGCGAACTTATTAATTTACAAATAATTTACAGACGTTGTCAGTAAAATTTATAAAGCAATGCTATATTACAAGTACGCATTTTATTAATTTTCTCTTTCCTCCCAAGTCCTCCTACCTTCTTATCGACTCATGCGACATAACGTTTTAGAATTACACTAATTTATTATCGATAAAAATGTTTTTAACGACGTGAACATGTGAATCGGACATGAGTATGTATAAATTGAATCTGGGGTACGTATAAAAGCGATGACGTTTGAATGAAGTCTGAACGGACCACCGAGCGAGCGCAACGCGTCACAGTAACACAAATCATACCGGATCGTAAAACATAATAATAACCACTGTTTTCGCGAACATATGCCCAAACGAACATTACAACAACACTTATGCATATTAAATCATTACTACACATATTGTGTCCCAGCTATGCCCGCAATTTCGTTCGCGATGATTTTAAAACTACTTTTATTCAATTTTAATAGTACATTTTTCTAAATGAGAAAATTCGTTTGTCCTTTTCTATGTCGAGATGTATGGAAAGTTTCATAATGATCGTTAGAGTATAGTTCGTATGATGGCGTTAAAGTAGCTAGATTTTGAGATTTTTTAACAATTTTTTTTTTCATAGTTTTTTTTTTCAATAATAAACATCCTATGTTATTTCTAATACCTCCAAGAGTATATGTACTAAATTTCATGATGATCGGTAAAGTAGTTTTCGCGTGAAAGCGTAACAAACAAACTTACATTCACATTTATAATAGTACTAGCTGACTCGACAGACTTTGTCCTGTCTTAACTGTGAATATATTTAACTAATATTAATTCGTTGGTGGGAGGCGCCCGACGTGACGGCCCAGTGGCATGCGCGTGAGCTGCGCGCGGTACTGGACAGAACTTGGACATTGCAACATTACTTTATTTTTCTAAAATAAAAGAATTTTTCTTAAATATACGTAGCCTAAGTTACTCATTACATCAGCTACCTGCCAATAAAAGTCCCGTCAAAATCGGTCCAGCCATTTCAGAGATTAGCCGGAACAAACAGATAGACAGACAAAAATTAAATAAAAGGGTATTTCGGTGTATGTACCGTATATATTCATATACATGTAGTAAAAAACGGTTATTTCAATATTACAAACAGACACTCCAATTTTATTTATATGTATAAATAAGGAATTATAAGTGAAAAGATTTTGTGTAAAATGGCACACTCAAATCTCTATCGCATCAAAGTGCAAGGAAGTACATTGTGAATTGTTGTTTTATGCTTGATATATCAAATGCCTTAAAACAACAAAAAAAGTCCACGTATGTAAAGGGGTATTATACAAAGTATAGAAATAAAACTTTAACTAAAACTGTTACTATTGTAATTGATAATTAAATATGTTTATAACATAAATTACCATGCATCCGTGAAATTTTCCGTGACAAAAAGCGATGATAGCTCAGTGGTAGTGTGTAGGAACGCGCATCATAGGACATGAGTCCAACCAACTACAATGAACTTGAGCTTCCGGTAAAGGAAAACATCGTGAGAAAACCATTGCATGCTGGTAGAGCCTTTTCTAATCTAGCTACCACCGTCAAGTTGAAGATCTACGGCCAAATACCATTAGGTGTGTTCCGGTACTTGAGAACCAGTTCCTCCTATTAAGGCCGGCAACGCACCTGTGATTCTTCTGGTGTTGTGGATGTCCATGATCACTTACCATCAGGTGACACACTCACTCGTTTGCCCACTATTCCATAAAAAAACGTTTATACTTTAGACGATATATAGCAATATATACATGTCTCTTTTTCGCTCGCAATATACTCCGTGTCATTTGTTTCGATCAAATATTATGAAGGTATGTATCATTGTCTTATATCATAGCACAATAATTGTGTTTATATCAATAAGTAAATTATCTATAAATATACTTTTTTATAAGAAAAAAAGTCTTAAACAATCAAATGGAAAAATGCTACTTATGTAAATGAATTAACGAGAAAATCTTCTTTTTTCTACACCGCGTGTCGATGCCCAAATAAGCGGCCAACCCATAGAACACGATCCGTAAACGCGCGACACTAAAATCGGTTAGCGTTATTAAAAATATTTCTCGCCATATTTGAATTTATATCGCCCGTTTGGAAACTCGAATCAATAATGCGCCGCCCACGCGTGGAGTTTCTATTTGCTTTTATCTGATGAACATAACGCGCCGTAAACTCGACTCCACTTTCGATGGAACGTTTACAATAACTCGCTCTGTTCTGTCGAGATCAGCGGCTTGTATATTGCACTAGACTAGTTCACCCATGGTTGGCATAAAGAAATATATACACAATCCAAAATGCCTTCGAATTTGTTATCGATAAATACATATAGGAGAAAGAAAGTTTTACTTTCATCACAGCAAATGATAATTAAAATAAATAAAAGAAATATAAACTAAAATTAAAGTTAATTAAAAAATAAAAACAACAGACCATAACAACATGATCACAAAAAACGTAATGTTTGGATAAATAAGTGCCAATCTCAGTACAACAGCTACACTGATAAAGTGCAATGCAGATATTCTGACTGGACCCTCTGAAGGCGACGTCACGTATGTCGCAATTAGCAGTAGCCAGTGCTCAGTAGCTCAGTAGTAGTGTGTGCGACATCGCGTCAAGGGCAGTTACTTCGAATCCAACCACCTACAATGAGCTAGAGCATTCGGTGAAGGAAAACATCGCGTGGAAACCATAGCATGGTGGTCGGGCTTTTCCTACCACCCTCAAGAGGAAAATCTGCCGCCAAATACCAATAGGTGTCTCCGGTTTCGCGTGTCTACCAACTTGGGTTGTATCATCACTTAAGATCAGGTGAGATTATGGGCATAACACTGAAAACTTGCTTGATGCGGCATCTGTACACACTACCAACTGAGCCTGCATCGCTTTGAGTGACTTCGACAATCGTCTAACAATGTTCGAGATTGTGGCACGCTTTGGCGCGTCACGTTCTGATATCAGTCGTTGTAGATCTTATTATCGTATCCAAATTAGTATCCAGTATATACATGAGGATATGTCAGTCACAGTAATCTCCACTCCGGTTGTCCAGTTTTGGGATTAGACAAGATAAATCGAGATACGAGTAGACGTCCAACCCCCGGCCACCTGGGGCACACATACTGTAACTGAGATCCTCTGCCGGATCGACCTACTCAGCCATGAGGGCAAGTGTAGTCACAATGCTGCCTAAATCGTCTGACAAAAATGTAAAGCCCGTTATTATAACGTTTATATTTTTGGATTCTACTGCGCTTAAAAACAGTAGCGTTAAGACAATAATAAGGTAGCTTCTTTAAATGGATTTCAATATTTCCTCATACGTTAAACCACGCGTTTGAAGCGAAGAAAACTATGCATTGTACAAACTTTAAATGAACCGTGGCTAGTTAGTGTATGCGCTAGGGATGTCACTAACTATTATAGGTTAAGCCTAATTACACGATTTATATTAGATATATTTGTAAGATTCAATTTTTTTTTTTGTTACTCCTGTCTACAGGTTTACAGTATTTCTATGATTAAGTTATTAGTCCATTAAATTTGTTACAGGAATTTTCATAGACCGCCCTTTATAATAAACCAGAGAGTCCGGTAAGCCTCTTTTGTAAGAATAATAAAGATTATTTGTAAAAAGTTCTGGAAAACATAAATAAACTTAATTATTTTTTTTAAGTTTGTTTAGCGTTATGTCCATAATCTCACTTGATCTTAAGTAACGATATGGCTTAAGTTAGTAGACACGATAAACCTGTGGAAGCACTGGCTCCTCTCAAGTGCAACTGCCGGAACACACCTATTGGTATTTGGTAAGATTTTTGAAAGAACTCGCTATCACCATGTTATGATTTCCCCACAATGTTTTCCTTCACTGAACGTTCAAGCTCATTGTAGTTGATTAGATTCGAACTCACGTCCCATGACGCGGCGTTCCTACAGACTACCACTAAGCTGTTAACGCTTCAAAAATTATTGCCACTTACCGGGACTAACTATTGCTAAGAGTGGTCCCGGTGACTATAGTTAAAGTTCAAATTGGAGCGTGAATCCTAAAAACGTTTCAATATATCTTCAAACTCAAACTATGTTGTACTCATTATGTAATACACACTTATGTCATTTATGCGAAAGTAACTCGTATCTGTCTACGTCGTCACGAGTAAGCGTTTGAACCAATTTCGACAAATTTTATTAGTATAGAGATAGATTTGGTTTTGGAAATACATACTACCTAGACTGACAGACTAGATAACATATAGACTTACCCCCCTTTTTCGATTTATTGAACCTTGAATGGGTAAAATAAGTTTATATAGGAAATCCACCATTGGAACGGATTTCTTACGTAGTATCAGTTCTTTATTGCATGTTATAGTTTCGATTTATTCGTAGGCTGAGGGGCTAAACCGGAAAGAGTGTATGAATAAAAAACGAAAGCAATTTTTGAGCCATTTCCCGATCACCGAGGAAAATAAAGCTTAATTCATCGATTCAGTTTATCAGCAGAAAAAACATATCTAAACATTACTTAATAAAATAAACCGCCTGCGAATATAGCTTACAACAATGAAAATGGAATCCTAACGTGCGCACATTTTAATCATACTTTTACTGCCAAAGTATAATACATTAATCACATAAGCGCGAAACACCTGATCTCTTAGTCTACTTCTCTCTTTCCCTCTCTCTATCTCAATCTTTGTCTCCCTCTCTCTCTCCCCCCCCTCACTCTCTCTCACTCTCTCTCCCTCACTCTCTCTCAGTCTCTTTCTCTCTCGAAGTAGAATAAGTCGCTGTAGCCGGAATTGGCAAGGATGATGATGATGATGAATACAAACACAAAATACGATATACCGAAAAGAACTCCGTTCCAACCGTATGTCTATGGATACCTCACTTTTTTATTTCTCAATGTAGAAGATACTATATCAAAATTAAATTGTGCCTCGGTATTAAATATTTCTTTATTCGAATTTACACGTACATAGTCACGGGTACAACTAACTTAGTTAGCTAGTAGACACAGTAACATGAACTATTCTGGACAACCTACACCTCAGTCCGCCCCGTGACCGCGAAAGCTGAAAAGCTTTCGAAACGTCGGGATCAAAATTAATAAACAACCGCGATAAAATCCGTTGAAATCAGTTTTATTTCGATTAACAATATTCGCGTAAACATAAGAAATCATTAGCTATCTTAGTTGCAAATAAAATTAAAAAAAAAAATATACATCTGTCAGTGACAACCCTGAAACCTCCGGTCCGTTTGTTTATACGCCACCATAGACACTGTTTGAGCAGTCGTCCGTGGATGCTATCAACTGATTAAACAAATGTTTGCTTATTAAACACACAGACTCGAAGGTGTTTCGGACCTCTGTCGCTTCCAGTTTCCATTATTTACGGAGATCTAACTAACATGCGTCCTTATGTACGACACGACGTGTGCTCAGTTAATAATAATGATTTATCACGATGACTTATTATCGATAAGCCTGATCGAGTTTCCCGCTGGCTCTTCTCGATATCTGGGATATTTTTAGATGAATGTAAATTTAGTCCTCGGTAGCCGAAAACTATAGAACATTTCCGCTTTGAATGTTCGTAGACACAAATTATATTTATTTACCTATGATATTTATACTAACTAGTGGTCGCCCAGTGGTCGAAATTCGAGCATATTTTTTTATGCACGATTTATAGAAAATATGAACATATCTCTTTCTCTCTCTATACTCTTACTCTTTCTCTATATAAACTGTAAGTGTGCGAAATTTCATACTCCTCCGTCCGGGAAATTTTCGTAAAAAGGGGTACAAAGTTGTTCCTTCACCTATTAACATATAGATATTATAAAAGGGAAAAGTTTATTTGTTTATTGGAACGCAATAATTTATAAAAATAGTTTATAAAAACGGGCAAAAAAACTATTAAATAATTTTTAGTTCCACATGACCGAAGTCGCGGATACAACTAGTATATCTTTCTCTACACTAATATTATAAAGCAGTAAAGGGATTTTTATATAGTTAAGGTTTAGTGTTATGGCTCTAACCTCACCTAATATTAAGTGACGATACAGCCTAAGTTGGTAGACACGCTAAAGCTCTGGTGGAAATGGCTCTGAAGTACCACTTCCGGAACACAGCTATTGGTATTTGGCGGTAGATTTTCAACTCGAGGGTGGATGCTAGCCAGGCGGGCATTAGAAAAAGCTCTACCATCCTGCTATGGTTTCCTCACGATATATTCCATCACCGAAAACTCAAGCTCATTTGTCCCTTAACGCTGAGTCTATACAAATCACCACCGAGCTATTATCGCTTCATATAGTGTTATCATTGATGGAGGCTTTAGCCAATATAACATAACGCCACTACAAGTCGATAGATACTTTATATTCTACTTCAAATAAAATTCTAACGGCATAGAATCCCGACGAGTTATAATACAGTAAATTACTTATTCCGGAACGTAATCGCGTCTTATAAATAATGTATGTTAATAATTTAAATCAGCGTTTAGGTGTTAAAACCAAATTCTGTTTCAAAGGCGTAGGAATATATATATACTGGTTTGTTACCTTATTTATTGCCGCTATGTATAATTAAACAATTATAACACGCGTCGATTTCTAATATTCTAATTTGGTTATTTCATTTGAATGATATAGAAATATATGAAAATTGTTTTACTTTCGTAAACGGCTTCTCGAGGCATTCTTTATGGCGCCGCATGTGGGACATTCAATCAATTACGTACGGGTATTAAGGAGGAGGGGGGGGGGGGGGGGTTATGGTTAAGAAAATACCTACATGTCCTTGTGTTGGGAGGCAATAGGGTGAAATTAATTATTACGTAATATTTCGTGAATCAAAATTTCGATATTAAAAATCTAATTTAATTTTGGACAACAAGGTAACCCAATCAAAGTCAAGTAATTTTTTTTTATCATATTTACTGTACAACATGCTATAAATAATTCTTTTTTCCCAATTTGGATTCTTTCGATGTTAGGCGAGCCAGTATCGCCTTGCATAGACATACTTACATTATTGTTAAATCGACTGGCGTCAAAAGATGTTACATTGTATTCGTAATTCATTATAACAGTGTACTGGGTAAAAATCCGTACACATCTAAATTGTCCCTGATTAAGAGTCGGTTTCCTGTTGGTGCGACGCACGCGCAGACGAATTGGCTCAAATTAGTCATATATATTCACAATACGTGCGCACGCGCCGATAAATTGACGAGAGATACCCGCGCACATAAACAGAACGATATGGGACAAGTTGCATTATTCATTCTCTTTTTATTTTTGTTTATTTTTCTTCAAGGCAGGACAGTGTTTCTTTTTTGGCCATACATAAAGATATCGAGTTAAGAGTCAAATGCAACGTCAACATTGAGGAATCATATGAGAATCCTTGTAAGTAGAAGCTTTCGAGGTTTTTTAATCATTTTGTTAGTTTGTGACGATGTGAGCCAAGACTGTGGACACGTAAATCGATCACTGAATAATTCGTATTTCATTTCGTAATTTAATACTGACTTTAAAAAATATATAAAATGGTAGGGAATCGAACAAAACTTTTAACGTATAGGAGCGTTTTAGATTAAATAAAATAAAAAGGATTTAAGAACAAATCAATCACTGAAATTCATCACTTTTTGTATTTTAATATTAACTTTTATAATATATATAAAAAGCTCTGTGTCAAGGGACGTGAGTTCGTATCCACCTGCAATGAGCTTGAGCTTTCGGTGAAAGAAAATATCGTAAGGAAACCATAGCACGCAGGTGCTAGCTACCACCCTTACGTTGAAAATCTGTAAACCAATAGGTATATTTCGGCAGTTGCACTTGAGAGCCAGTTCTTCCACAGGTTAAGCATGTTTACCAACTTGGAGCGTATTGTCACTTAAGATCAGGTGAGATTATGGCAATACCGCTACACCCAAACTATAAAAAAAGAAGTAAGGAATCGTCTGAAAATTATAACACAACAAAGGCATGTTAAATTGGATTTTAGAAGAAAAGTTTTCAAGAATAATAATATATTAATGACCAAACATGTAGACAAATGTAGTGGTAAATCCATGATCTTTCTTATAATATTTTTCCTCGCAAAATGTATACTTATGAAAACAATGTACAGGCCACACATACCAAACACGGAGTGGGGGCTTTTAACAATTCTGTGAACATATTCCATCAATAAATCTGGCTGTGCGTTGCATTTACATCGGAACGGAACATGCAAGAATTCATTATGTGTCACTCGGAATTAAAAATGATCGACATACAGTCGACAAGACGTTTTTTTTTACATGTTTACAGCTCGTTTGACCACGATCACGTGTTCTGTGAACATAATCTACATCTATACTGATACGAGGTGACCCGGCAGACGTTGTCCTGACTTAACTATTAATATTAAATTAGAATTGGTATAAATAATAAATAAAAACTACTATAAATACTATTGCAATGGTCTATGGCAAGTGACAGTTATGTAAAATAATATTGGCGTTATGTTTTCATAAATTTTCTAAAGTTCCACTCAACTTCCTTAATTTTTTCTTCCTAAGAACCTTCTCCTGACAATAATTAACACGACAAAAAGAGAATTAGCGAAATTCTTCCGTCCATGTTGTTCACGCGTGATGCAATGACCAAAAGCAAATAGAGATTCCTTTATATATATATATATATATATATTGTTTGTGTATTTTTTTGAACGCACAAATCTTAAGATAAACCAGTTTGATTAAAAAAAAAATGTATTTAATAGAGCAAACTATGGGACAGGAAGAGGTTACGAAAAGGGCTCAAACGGTTAAATAAACTTTTTATTCGACGCGAACCAAGTCACAGGCACATCCAGTATAACATAAAATGATAGATGCTTATGAACAGATATATGAGGGTAATGACTAACCAGTTGACAGCTTCACCGAACTTTCTGGGTCGAGTGCTGAGTGCACTCAGCCCCGAGGCAGCGGGCACAAGGGTGCCAGGACGACCGACCCTCGGCTTGGGCTGCTGCCGGTAAATGAAAAAAGGTTCACGATCCTGACTAACCAACAGGTCCTGTCTTACTAATTCAGTTATCCTAACTACCACCTTATCAGGTAAGCAGCTCAAGGGCCGCGAGGGTGGTCGCTTACAGAACCCAGTATATATTATAATCTGTACTTAATATAATAAGATTGGAAGAGCTTTTTGTTTTTAAGTTCGCGTGTAACTAAAAATGATTTAAGTAATAAATTATGCCCGTTGATATTTTTATACAGTTAAGGTTTAATGTTATGGCGATAATCTCACCTGATCTTGAGTGACGATGCAGCTCAAGGTGATAGACACGCTAAACGTAGAGCCTTTCTCGATTTTTACTCTATCAAATACTAAAAGATTTTTTGAAATGAGACTTTAACTTTACCGCTTTATAATATAAATAATAATAATAACTTAACTGTATTGAATAAAAAAAAATATCTACAAATACATAAAATTTATCTTACGAAATAGTATTTTTTAATCATTTATATATCCTATATATTAATATAGATTTACAAAAGGGACTTGTAATCTAGCCTTATTCCTACTTACAGAGTAATCTTGATAACAGTCTGATTAGAAGAACTCTTTTTGTATATTATAGCCAGATTCCTGAAGAATAATGTAGGGTAGATTTAGAACTGTTAGAGAGGGGTAGAAAAATAATTCTACAGGAACGAAGTCGCCAGTACAGCTAGCACTGCTTGTATACCGCCCGCAGATGCACATAACGCATGTAGTGCATAATCTGTGTTGCCAACTCTCTGATGAAGTAGTTTTATATTTGTAATTTAATTTGAGTCTTAATTAATTTTATTTTAGTGTAGTTAATTCTAATTTCACATAGTTTAGTATGATTTGTTCGATACTTATTTTTATTTTGAAATTATAATATGTTTTTTTTTGTATGGGATAGGGGGCAAACGAGCAAGTGTATCACCTGGTGATAAGTAATCACCACCGCCCATGGAAATCCACAACATCAGAGGAATCGCATGTGTTTTTTCGGCCTTTATAAGAGGTCTTGCTCTCAAGTGCCACTGGCGGAACACACCTAATGATATTTGGTGGCAGATTTTCAACTTGACGGTGATAGCTAGCCAGGCGGGCATTAGAAAAACCCCTACCACTATGCTATGGTTTCCTCACGATGTTTTCCTTCACCGAAAGCTCAAGCTCATTGTAGGTGGTTGGATTCGAACTCTCGTCCCATGACGTGGCGTTTCTACACGTTACCACTGAGCTATCATCGCTTCAAATAACCACAATAAGTATGTTTCGTACCCATTATTCAACCATAATTAAGGTGACATTTGTGCTATGTTTTTATGTATTTTTTATTTAAAAGAATGTCGTAATGTAAACCTTGTTAGTGTTTATATTAAAATATAAATTTTTTTTTTTTTTAAATATACCATGTTTATAAAACGGACTAAAAAGTAGAAAATAAAATATTGGAAAAGAAAAACATGGGGTACATTTTATAGTTATGTATTGCATGCGACCCATGTTTATAGTTATGTATTGCATGCGACCCATGTTTATAGTTATTTATTGCATGCGACCCATGTTTATGGTTATGTATTGCATGCGACCCATGTTTACAGTTATGTATTGCATGAGATCCAGGTTTATAATTATGTATTGCATGCAACCCATGTTTTTCGTTTCCAATCTGTTATCTTCTACTTTTTAGTCCATTATAAAGACGTGGTACATTACATTTTATTTAGTGCTTTAGTGAATTATTATTTTCTGCTTTTTAGGGTCAATGTGTGAGTTAAATATTGATATATTCTATTCATCTGTCAGTTACATTTGAGCTATATTCAAGTATATATATCGATAAATGAGCTGTAAATCGATAATTAATTTTTTTCACATTTTCATGCATTGTCATCCACTTCTGAGCTAGTTAGCTAGAACTCATCCGGAAGTTAATTTAAAATCAATTACAAAAATTCCACCCGGACTGACATACAAGAAAGCGCGTTAATGGAAACACAAGTAATAAATAAATTAATACGTATGTGACCCTAACTATAATAATATTTCGTCCCTAACCATATTATTACACTTCACTAACAAACTCGTATCGTGAAGACAGAGAAATAGCTTCAATGTACAAGTTACTCGACGAATAACATTATCATATGAACGTGTCCAGCTTATTGTCGGCGTTTAGTTGGAAAAAATCCTACTAATTGGCCAACCGCGAACGGCCCGTAAGTTTAAACGCATCATTTGTATTCGATAGACGACTGTGTTGTATAATTTTTATGATAAAGCTCAGTGTGGTGAGAGTTAATATATATTTCTTAATATTTTAAATGTTATACGTTATGTCACATGATTTATTTATTAAGTACTAACTTATATCGCGTAGTAATATCGATTTTCTCAAACAAATTCGATAATGCGTTAAAAAGTTTCATACAAAGTTTGTCCATCTCCTTACTCTACTTCCAATAAGTTTATCGCGAGAAACAGTAGCCTATCTCCTTCTCCAGGGTCCCAGGGTCAAGGGACGTGAGTTCGAATCCAAGCACCTACAATGAACTTGAGCTTTCGGTGAAGGAAAACATCGTGAGGAAACCATAGCATGGTGGCAGGGCTTTTTCTAATGCCCGCCTGGGTAGCAACCACCCTCAATTTGTAAACCTGCCGCCAAATACCAATAGGTGTGTTCCGGCAGCGGCACTTGAGAGCCAGTTCCTCCACAGGTTTAGCGTGTCTACCAACTTGGGCCATATGGTCACTTAAGACCAGGTGAGATTATGGTCAAAACGCTAAACCGTTAAAAAACATAATACAATTCCCTTAAAATATGATGAAAATTCGACGACCGGACGAACTCTGGTAGTAAATAAATAGCTTTTTATCCCACAGAAAATCAAAACGTAGGGACAAATCACAGTAAAACGAGTTCTTATCAATGTTGAAAAGCGATACCGCCTGTCTCCTTTATCGTAGATATTAAACACGTAAAGGTATCAGATAACCTACCATTTATATTAAATTTATTGAAACTATCGAAGCATACATAACGTGAACTTTTATTTCAAATAAAACATGTCGCCGAGATATACTTTTATTGTATTCGCCATAAACAGAATAAGTCTTAAACATAATTCATAACGATAATTTCATTATATATATCATAAGGTTATTTTGAAGTACGAAATATTTTTTTATACTGATTAATTTTAGCTTTATGACCTCAATCTCACTTGATGTTAAGTGACGATGTGACACAAGTTGTTGGACATGCTAAGCCTAGTGTATGGAACTGGTTCTCAAGTGCAACTGCCGGAACACACACATAGGTATTTGGTGGAAGATTTTCAACTTAGCTACCAACTAACCAGGTGGGCATTGGATAAAAGCCTACCGCTATGCTATGTTTTCTTTCACCGAAAGCTAAGACTCATTGCAAAGATCGAACTCACTCCCATTGACGCGGGATCCGTACATACTTCCTCTATCATCTTTTTCTTTAGAGAAAACTTTTTATTAACAAATGCACTCCATTATAAAATATCATAAGGGTTTAAGCTTTATATATAAAAATTCCGTGTCACGTTGTTTGTCCGCGATGAACTCCTAAACTACTGAACCGATTATAATCAAATGTTGCAAAATGTATGCAGTTCGATCCAACTTAAGAAGTATTATACTTTTTATATAGATTAGTGATCATAACGCGATAGATGTCGCCGCACTCGATGTGATTAACTCGAAAAGGCAGGACAAAGTCACCCAGGTCAGCGCCAGTAAACATATATAAATTAACAGTTTATGGACAAATATATCGACAAACAAGTCCTTTTATCATATTGTATAAGATTTAGCATTTTTTTATAACTGGAAAACTTTTGGAGTCGCGTTGTGAGATTTTTGTATATTTTTTTTTTTATACTTAATGTTTAGCATTACGGCCATAATCTCACCTGATGTTAAGTGACGATACGGCCCAAGTTGGTAGACATGCTAAACCTGTGGAGGAACTGGATCGCAAGTGCAACTGCCTGAACACACCTATTGGTATTTGGCGGCAGGTTTACAACTCGAGGGTGGTGGCTACCCAGGCGGACATTAGAAAAAGCCTTACCACCATGCTATGGTTTCCTCACGATGTTTTCCTTCACCGAAAGCTCAAGATCATTGTAGGTGCTTGGATTCGAACTCGCGTCCCTTGACGCGAAGTCGTACGCACTACCACTAAGCTATAATCGCTTCGTTAAAACGTTAAAGGTACCGTCACACTGGACATACTTAATATGTAACTAAATGATAGGTATCACACAATATCAGCCCTAGTATAGATTTATTTATTAATTATTGCCTATAAATGTCTCGTTCGTCATCAGCCACGAGAACCTTCAATAAACGTACTTTACCCGTAACAGAATAAAGTGAGGTGACATTTCCATCGGGGCACAATCTAAAAGAAGGTGGGCGGGTAACATAAAAGATTAACATATCGAGCCCGATGTCTTCGCTCGTAAATATTCCTAGAAAGTGCATACGTCGCGGCCGCGTCCTCGCTGCGAGTATTGATTACTATCAGCCCTATGCTACGTACTAACATCTCCGTATACCTCCTGCTGCTTCCTGGTACACCAGCCCTTTATACATAACGATACATATATACGGATACTCCGTTTGCCTGGAATTATAACTAAAATAAATATAAAGAATCTTTATTGGTGTACAAAAAACAATGTAACATATAGTACAATTGTATGTCGCTAACTGCGGTAGTTAGTAATCTAACTGTGTCGCAGTTAACATCGCCCACCTCCGGATACTGACAAAATATTAGGGCACGTTGAAATAAAATAAAAAAAGAATTTTTATACAATAAAAAATAAAAAACTTGTTTTCCATGGCTCGAGAAGTAGAAACTTCTTTAGCACTATATTTTGTACGTACTGAATGAGACTGAGTTGAAACGCTCGGCCATGTGACGCTCGTTCGTATAAAGTACGCTCTGGTCGACTAAGGGAGCGAACGGGATTTTTTTTTTTAAGATTTAGCTTTATAGTCATAATCTCACGTGATCTTAAGTGACCATATGGCCCAAGTTGGTAGACACGCTAAGCCTGTGGAGGAACTGGCTCTCAAGTGTAGCTGCCGGAACACACCTATTGGTATTTGGCGGCAGGTTTACAACTAGAGGGTGGTAGCTACCCAGGCGGGCATTAGAAAAAGCCCTACCTACATGCTATGGCTTCCACGCGATGTTTTCCTTCACCGAAAGCTCAAGCTCATTGTAGGTGCTTGGATTCGAACTCACGTCCCGTGACGCGAAGTCGTACACACTACCACTGAGCTATCATCGCTTCAAAATAGTGAATCTTATAGTGAATGAGTGTTTTGCGTGCAGTGACAGTAGTACCCACCTCAACGTTTCGCTTATGAGGCGTGTAAAATTCAAATCCGATCGGTAGTTTTGTAGATTAGCGCGTTCAAACAAACCAGCTGGCGCGCGACTTCGTTCGTGTAAACTTGAATCATGTCGCGTATAAATTTAGAAATAATGGTCAGCGTTGTTGCGTCGCATACTGAAGAGTTTTAAAGCGATTATAGCTCAGTGATAGTGTGTACGACTTCGCGTCAAGGGACGTGAGTTCGAATCCACCTACAATGAGCTTGAGCTTTCGGTGAAGGAAAACATCGTGAGGAAACTATAGCAAGGTAGTAGGGCTTTTTCTAATGACCGCCTGGGTAGCTACGACCCTCAAGTTGTAAACCTGCCTCCAAATACCAAATAGGTGTGTTCCGGCAGCTGCACTTGAGAGCCAGTTCCTCCACAGATTTAGCGTGTCTACCGATTTGGGCCGTATCGTCACTTAAAATCAGGTGAGATAATGCCATAACGCTAAACCTTAAGTATATAAAAAAGGGTTGTTTCAACGTTTATAAGAGTAATTTAAATATTATTATAACGTTAAACTTGCATTAATTCGAAAACTACGCACTTCAAGACGACTCCGATAATCGTCATACCATCCGATAAAAAAAAAATCGTTGATCGTAAAACGATATTATAATTTACATGTAATAAATAACTTAAATAAATAAATCGAATTATCAATATATTCGTTTTCAGATTACGACGGGTAGTAGAGTCGTTAAATAATATAACATTATGGATGTTTTAACATTAAATAAGTATACATAACAATATATTACAAAGCGGTCCAGCGCCATCTTGTCATTGCGAAACATATAACTTTTCGTTAAGTTTATTTCTAAGGTATTTTATAATTACAATTATTAGCTATTTTATTGAAGCAGCGATGATTCGAATTTACATGCAAAGAGCCTGAGCTTTTGGTGAAGGAAAACACTGTTTTGTTTTTTATAGTTAAGGTTTTAGCCATGGCCATAATCTCACCTGATCTTAAGTGACGATACGGCCCAAGATGGTAGACACGTTTAACATGTAAATTCTTTTTTTCTTATGCTGACGCCACAATTTTTTTTATATCACTTGCTTCGTGTGCTTGTATTTTAAATCACAAGGTCGAACTTGTTTAATTTTTTTTCTTTTTTATAGTTTAGGTTTAGTACTATGGCCATAATCTCACCAATCTTAAGTGACGATACGGCCCAAGTTGGTAGACACGCTAAGCCTGTAGAGGGACTGGCTCTCAAATGCAACTGCCTGAACTCACCTATTGGTATTTGGCGGCAAATTTTCACCTAGAGGGTGGTTGTTAGCCAGGCGGGCATTAGAAAAAGTCCTATCACGTATTCACTCACGATGTATTCCTTCATAGAAAGCTCAAGCTCATTGTAGGTGGATTCGAACTCACGTCCCTTGACTTGGGGTCGGTACACACTACTACTGAGCTATCATTGCTTCAGAACTGCAGTTAGTAACGAGGCATCTTCAATAAAACAATAGACGTGGTAAAATAATTTATTTTTTTGCATCAAGTGCCTGAGATCACCACTCAGCAGTTGTAACACGTTACAAGTAGGTAAACAAGTACACACAAAGGTATTATACGTGATAGTCGAAATCGAATAGTATTTACCGGCAGATATTCAACTCGACGGTGGTTCCCTACCTTGACGCGAAGTTGTACACACAACCACTGAGCTATCTTCGCTTCAAATTCCCTTGATTTAGCAAATTAGATGTAAAATATAACAAACCGACATTTTTACTTTTGCATTCATATTATTAGGTATACACATATAGAGCCTTTTCAGGAAAAACCTTGTAAGCGCCAAAAAACGTCTTTGTAAATTAGAAGCAGTATATTAATACCCACTATTTTAATAGATCAGTGTTTTTTTTTTTTAATAATGATATCATAAATATTTTTTTAATTAGGAATGAATAAACTATCTCCTGTGAAAAAATGCAATTGTCTCTTAATTTTATCTTGAAAACCTTAGCAATATTTTATACAAAATTATTTCTTATGTTTACGCGAATATTATTCATTTTCAATAAAACTAATTTAAACGGATTTTATCGCGGTTATTTGTTAATTTAGATCCCGACGTTTCCCACGATGGCTGAAAAGCTTTCGAAACGTCGGGATCAAAATTAATAAATAACCGCGATAAAATCCGTTTAAATTAGTTTTGTTTCAATGAATATTTTATACGTAATATAATTTGGTTTATTTACTCGGATGACTTCTAACGAATATCATTAGGGAATAGGTCATACAGTTGTGTATTTAAAAAGGTAATATGATCCATAATATAACCAAGAATGCAGGAGGGACGTATATATATATATACTTCGACACGGTGGGTGTCACGCTCCGCGGTTGTTTGGGAATCTGGCATGACTTAATACAAAATATTATGACGTCACTTTATTGCATTCCATTATGAGTCCGTTGATGTTAGATATAGAAATATGTGGGTTTTCTACATCAATACCTCGTACAACGGTTATGTGGGCAGAGTAAAAATTAAAGATATATGACACCGTTAACTACCGGACTGTTGTTCCAATAATATATCATGTTTTGTATCAATGATGGCTTAGTTGTTTGTGTGTACGGGCATTGAATCAATGAACGTCAGTTCGAATCTGTGCATCGAGTCAGAGTTTTCCGTGATGAAACCATCACAGTATGGTGATAGGGCTACTTCAATACCCGCCTGGCCTACTACCAGTATCTACTATCGGTGAGTTTCGCTGTTACAGTTCAGAGCAAGTTCTTCCACTGGACTTTGCGTGTCTAAAATCTGGGACGGTATCGAGAAACAACCAGGCTGATTTCAAACATTCATATTGTCTTTCATAGAGCGATCCCTGAGAAAGGCTAGAATATTTAAAACATCACGCAACCACTGATAAAAGCAAATATGTATTGAAGAATATTACAAAAACGGGCAAAAAATATTAAATATTTGTTTTAATTTCACACGAACGAAGTCAGGAACACGGCTATTATTAATACGTAATGGTGTAATGTTATTGCGAAAGTTAATCTACGCGCAACACGTGCATATAGTGCAGCCAAGACCGGTGCGTTGCAGCGTTGGTGTGTCTTGCGCAATTATTTAACCCCTTACTAGGTTCCCTTTCACCATTGTATGATAACATAGTTAATACCTTACCATAATCGTATATACAGGACTCAGATATGAGCAATCGGCCACTTAAAATCCGAACAAAAAGCTGGCTATGTTCTGCAAGCGAGAGTTATGAAAATTCATACATTTAGTGTGAAACATATAAGAAGTAACACCGGAAATCATTACACTCGGAGTTATGGAGCGGTATAAAAAGACAATTTTAGCTAACTCAGATCAACGAACATGTCATGATAATTAAGATATGTAATTCTGTGAAAAGCTTGTATTACCACAGTACCTAACGAGCTATATATGACTCCCACGTTTGCATACCAACAGCTCAGATAGGGTTGTCCTCGTAATGTTTCTGATTCTCTTTTTCTTGTATTCATTCTTGGGAAATCAGTGCTCGTAAGAGACTATTACTGCCATTTTACAAGTGATAAGGTTTGAACATTTTGGACAAATGAAACTATCTTCAACAAGATAGCGACTCTTTCGGTAGTTTTTGTGGCAACTAATATATCATGTTCCGAATGATTATTCATAATTCACTTCACTTGTGCACTTCGGCTACACTATATCACGTAAAATGTCGCCTATGTTACACAATACAGGGTTAAATAACCGGTTAAAGTATCGGAATTAAAATAAAAATCACTACATGACATATCAAGATCCCGCCAAAAACTCCTCAACGCAGAAACTTTGTATTTATGTTTAAATTTAAGTAAAAAAAAGGCTAATGTATCTAAGACCATGCAGCCAAGTTGGAAGTTATTTTATAATCTGAATTCAATTTAAAGGTCAAAGTAATGTCTTCAATCGTAGCTGAGACTTTTTATTTGATTCTAGATATTTCTTGAATAATCAAAGGTGCCTAGATCATGTAGCAAAGTCAGTATTAATTTTGTGAGAGTTCAATGCGCTTTGTAATTAATTCTATTTTTTTTATATCAATTAACGTAAGAGATATATTTACTAGCGTGAAAACATTATTTTATTACAACATTAAGTAGATAAGACGTTGTGATGACTCAAAATGAACCAAACAATATTTTAAATTTATTTCTTATGCACAATAAGCAAACTAGATCACATCCAATCGCGATGATCGTTTCTAGTGTAAAGTAAAAAAAATAACTCGATTTCATTACACACATGTAAAATTAATAACTATCATAATCAAACATTAATAGTTTGTAGCATTAAATGAAAAACTGTTACTATAAAATCTTTACATGAAATATCTGAATTGGAACGTGCTTTGTCATAGATATAGAAGGCAGAATATACTGAAGAAACAAGCTGAGAACCGGTTCTTTTAATTAACGTTGGTAAAAATACTTTTACGGTCTTCCGTTCGTAATGCGTAAACGCACTATTCGGACTCAGGCCGAGGTGAGAGTGGTATTTGGTGAACCCATCAGGTGTCAAGGACTGTCAACACCACATAAAGAGACCCACGACGACGCTCAAAACCCATGTATTGCTAGAAATCAGAGCTGGTTAAAAAAAACTCTTTATTGAGTTTCTCTTAACAGTTGTACAGTATTTCTTATATTTAAATACAATTAAACTTTATTTACGAACAATACATACTAGTTACAGGCTAACACAACATGCATTAACTGTAGATTTTAAACGAAATTGTCCAATTTATGTAATTAAAACTTTTGAAAATGTATGTAAATTATTCTTGTACCAGTAATTCGGTAATAGACGCTCAATATCTTGGCAAACTGTCCACATGAAAATCTACTGAAAAACTTACATTATTCTACATTTTACATAACCTCGGTATAGATGAAATGCTTCTCAGATATGTCCTTCGTTGAGTACCAACTAAAGGGGTTATGTTTCGTCGTGGATAACTAACAGATACACGGTATTTTATTATTTCGGTATGTTGAGTACCCTAGCTCCCGGAGGCATGTACACTCGAGGCAACTAGTTCAAGGTTGCGTAACGCAAGAATGCGGCGCGCACACCCGTCCGCAATTTACTCCCATTTGGACATGATAAAGCATATTTGGCTTTATCCAGTACATAAATATATAATTCGATATTATCGATAGGCATGTAAAATTAATAAAACTTCACGTGTAAGAAGTTTCTAGAAGGCAGGTTTTTTAGGTCCACAGGTTTTAGCCTACCATCTTGGTGATAGCGGACACGCTGAGCCTAATGGAGGAATGGACTCAAGTGCAACTATCAGAACAGACTTAAAGGTATACTGGCGGCAGATTTTAAACTTTAGGGTGGTAACTAGCCCGGCGGGCATTAAAACATACCACGTTATGGTTTCATCACGATGTTTTTATTGGCTAAAGCTCAGGTTCATTAGAGGGATTTTTAGGCTAAGGCATCTTCCATGGTGTATTAGCGGAAACTACTTCCGTTTCTTCTAGAATGCAATAAAACTATTTTATCTCTACTTCTCAGTGGCTGATTTACACTTTTGCCTACCGTGGACTATTCAAATTTTACAGACCCTACCTACCTCTACGATTTCACATACGACTACGTAAATTGTAGAGAAAAGAGCGATATAAGACTTAAATTTTAAGTAGTAAAACATATTATTTAGCAACATTAACGAATATGTATGAATCATTAAAGTTTCTAAAAAAAACATAACAAAACACCTCAAATTAGACGCCAAAGGCCCCCAACTTCTTAGCCTACTGGTATATCCACCACTGCTTAAAGTATATTAGTATACTTTGTATAGCTTAGAGATCCCAAATGTTATCTCCAGTCGGCCAAATTAATATTAAAGCAGAGTTCCTAGTCAAAGTTCAAAAACTCCCTGTTATACTTTTTCACAACGAGTCTAGTGGGAAATTTTCGTGTACGCTCGACTGATATTCCCTTTTATATTTCTAACAACAGTGTCTTTAGTTACACCGTTGGCCGCGTGGTGTAATGGCGTAGGACAACGCCACTGCACATCTTTCCGTGGGTATAGTAGAAGGAAAGAACGAAAGAAAGAAAGAAAGAAATCGTTTAATACTAATAAAAGACATACACGCATTAAAGGACACTATAAATAAAAACATTGAAAGAAAAGACAATACCACATAAATAATAACAGTGTATATCTAATTACTAGCATAGGGCGTTCAGCTCAGCATATGCTAAAGTGTCCGAAACACTCAGCGCTGATTTTCAGCTGGAACCCAAATCCAGTTGCGGTGCGTTAAAACTCGTTCCACCAATCGCAGTAAAAATTGTAAATAACAATATTCACAATAAAGATAAATTATGGTAAAATAAATTAGGCATTTCTTACAAATATACGATAAACATTGTGTGCAGGGGTATAAATAAATAAATAGATAATAATTAGGGTACTTATAAACTTACTTACTTTACAATAACAGAGCAGCATAATTAAACTAATAAAAAAAAATACACATCTAGACACATTGCATTATTAACAGTTTCTTTTTAAAGTTAAACCTAGAAGGCCAGTAAGAGAGTGTGAGAAAGTACCGTCCCCTTGTAACGTGTTCACCGTTATACTATTCCATCTTAGTCTATCTCCGGTCGTAATGATCTCCATTCCACTGGGTCCAGAAAGACAAGGATTAGAGTGTGCACCAGGTCCAGAAAGACAAGGATGAGTATATGCACCTGTGTCCCGCGCATATACTTGTGCACGTTGATATATCCTGAGCAACCGACCGCTTCCGTTTGAGGATTCCGATTTAGAAAACGGAATTGAAGGATTCACCGAAGCTGAAACCGGTTGAGAGGGATTATTAGTTACACTGTGATGAAAATAAAATATGTTATACGGAAAAAGGATTTGTTCTGTATTGGAAACTAGAATCTCACATGTGAACACGTGTAGAGAACGACGGAAGAAGATATTGATTGAAATATGTAAAATGAATCTCTATTTCCCTCGGTCATCGCATCACGCGTGAACGGATGGAACAACTTCGCTAATTCTTTTTTTGTTGTGTTAATTATTGTCAGGCGAAGGTTCTTATGAAAGAAAAAATTAAGAAAGTTGAGCGGAACATTAAGAAATTTTAAAAATCTTAACGACAATATTAATTTTACATAACTGGTAGCTGTCATAGAACATTACAATAATAAACAAAATGTTTTGTTTTATATATTTTTTTCAATTATTTATATCAATTCGAATTCAGTATTCATACTTAAGACAGGACAAGGTCTTTCGGGTCAACTAGTGGAATGATATTAAAGCGATGATAGCTCAGTGGTAATGTGTACGGATGCCGCGTCAAAGGATGTCAGTTCGAATCCCTGCAATGAGCTTGAGCTTACAGTGTAGGAAATAATCATGATGACACCATAGAAAATTGGTAGGGCTTTTTCTAACGCCCATCTGACTTCCCGCACTCAAGTTGAATATTTGCCACCAAACACCTACAAGTATATTCCGTCAATTGCACTACATTGGCAGTCCCTCCACAGGTTTAACGTACCCACCGTCTTAGGTTACATCGACAGTTAACATAACCCTTAACCTAACCTAAGGACATGCATTCCTAATATGTTATTAGGAGGCGGGAACGGATAGCAGTTTATAATAGAGAACCCACAGTAAAAGATGACATAAATAATAGATTACTCGGTAAACGTGTAACGAATACTCGAAATATATCAGTGACACGAACATACTTGAGACTAATACCTCATATTCATAGATATTAAACTGTTATATAAATGAAACTGCGCACAGCTGCCAATTGGCAAATGTTTACAACGGCGGTAAGTAAACCAGCGCCACAGCATATACCTTAAGTAGCTGAGTATGGAGCTGTTTTTGGATATTTACAGCATTTAATTTTGTATTATCTGTTTTTTTTTTTAATTTAAAATGAAACAGTAAAACGTATATAAACATTACATTTCTGATGCAACAAAAACTCGTTTTTCTGTGCATCAGTTGAGGGTAAGTCGCTCGGCGTTATCTGTTTACCCATATTATCCAATAATCAATTTCATTCCTTTTTTCTAAATTGTAAGCTTGTCTCAGTTTACCGGATAAAATCACAAAGAATATTTGTCATTAAAGAAAGATAATAATAAAGTTTTATTTATTCACCACACAGCACATGATTATTACAAAAAAAATATTAATACAGGTTTAAAAAAAAAATGCGAATTTCCTTTCATGGAAATTATTACAAGCGTATAGCCTCGCATTTAAGTTTTGTACAATGAAGCGGACTTGATTGGAAAGTCATGAACAGTTTTGTAACAAAGTGATCACCATTATCCGTCTGTATAAGTTAATGTCATTGATTGATATAAAAAAAGAGTATCAAATGAGTGTAACGTTTAGAACCGTGAACGCCGCCATTGGGAATTGTATACGAGACCGTTAATGTGTGACGAGTGTAAAAATAATACGCGACCGCAGTTGACAAAATAATATTGTGTTACTAAAACGTCTCTATTTTTTTTGTGTGTCATTTCAGCATCACTTTTACCGCATTCACTTGATTGTCGGTATATTTTCTCTTACTACCTTTTTATTTAAGACCAGTTGTGACCGCGACTCCGTTCGTGCGGAACTAAAGTTTTATTTAATAATTTTTATAAGGAAATGTTATATACCCTATGTTACTCAGGGCTAATGTAGCATTCTAATGGTGATAGAATTTTTGAAATCGGTCCAGTACTTCTCGGTCCAGTTTATTCGTTACTAACAAATCTTACCTCTATATAATACTGGCTGACCCGGTGATCTTCGTATCACTTATACTCTAGAATGCTAGATGGCGTTAAAGTAGCTAGATTTTGAGATTTTTTGACATACTATTTTTATCTTTCGTATTCTATAAAAGCTATCCTATGTTACTTCTAATGCCTTCAAGAATATGTGTACAAAGTTTCACGATGATCGGTTAAGTAGTTTTCGCGTGAAAGCGTAACACACAAACTTACATTCACATTTATAATATTAGTAAAGATCAGTACAGATTTAGCTTTATGATACACAATCTCACTAGGTTTTTTTTTATACTTAAGGTTTAGCATTAAGGCCATAATCTCACCTGATCTCAAGTGACGATAGGGCCCAAGTTAGTAGACATGCTAAACCTGTGGAGGAACTGTTATATGTAATGGTATTATGTTAAGTGACGATGTGACCTAAAATGGTGAATACACAAACCTAAACGGAGAGACTGGCTCGCAAGGTGGACATGCCTATCAAGTCCTCTGTAATGATAACATGTATGATATGATGATAATTGCACGGACGCTGCATCAATGGGCTTAAGTTTGAATCCACCAGCAATCACCATCTAGTTCCTTCTTTCGATAAAGGAAAACATCGTTATGAAACCGTAGCTTGGTGGTACGGTTTTTCCTGAAACTCGCCTGGCTAGCTACCACGCTGAAAATCTACCGTCAAATGTCTAAGGATGTATTCCGCCAATAACATTTGAGAACCAGTCCTACTCTAGCATAGCGTGTCCATCATCTTAGGCTACATCGTCACTTAACATCAGGTGACATTGTGGTTATAACAGTGGACAGTATAGCAGAAAAACATTAGAATCGAACTCATATACATACATAACGGACTCTAGACTATAAACATACATTTCACATGCAAAGACATACACACACTCACTAACACACACACCACACACACGCAGGCTCACGCTCGCACATATACACACGCAGGCACATATCACGCGCCATGATTATTTTATAATGAATACTGTACAACTTTTCGTTTTACTCTCATTTTGGGTTTTATTTTTATTTATTTTAATTTGTCACATTCCATTTTATAGTCTATATACTATTATTATTTGTAAAATCCTGTTATGGCCTTATGGGTATTTTAAATATGTACGTTAACTATGTATATGTACGCTGTTGGATTTCCAATGAGTAAATAAATAAATAAATACCGATAAACCTAAAAACTATAAAAAATGATAAGAAAAAAAAAGTCCTAACTACCATAATAACTTACTAATTATACTCAATCATAGGATTTTATGGATAATCCTCACAATAACATATTATCGTAAGGATTAAATAGACAGTTATTTTTAAAGTAAAAAATAACTAAGTAGCTAAATTTTAACAATTATCCTTAAGTAGTTAAAACAATTGGTATGGGTTGAGTAGAAAGAAATGTTCAATGAACCATTTCTATTTATTATTATGGGATTGGATCTACTTGTGGTTCGATCGCTTAGATGCCGCCGTTAAGTATAGGGTTTAGGGCTCATTATCACTAGCCGTTTACTCAGTTGTTACACCGTAAGCAGGGTGTCCCCGAATACGGGCTTTCTAATAACAGCAATGTATCTGTACACGGTATGCGGGCATTCCCCGCATATGGGCTAACATCCAATCAGATTAATCAGTTGATGTAACGAAAGCGTGGTGCGGGAGCTCGGTTCACTCTAGTACTCGTCTATAACGTCTACTCGGTCCCATTCTTTCAAAAGAAATGCGCAGTAAAGAATACCTAGCAAACCGCAAGCGGGCCCTATCGACTAAGGAAAATAGTTATCGCATGACGTCTCTATGGCGTGCGTGAACAGAAATCTCCCGCACCCCGCATGCGAGCTGTAACGACCAATGAGAATGACCCTTATGCTTTAAAAGAGTGGTTCTTAACGTTTTAATGATTTTTATTTTATTTTGGGATACACGGTGATCGTACATAAGTTACAGCTAACAAAAGAAAATCAAAAGTAAACAAGGCCAATTAAGAGTCCGTTATGGTCATAATCTCACCTGATCTTTAGTGACGATACGGCCCAGGATGGTAGACACTCTAAACCTGTGGAGGAACTGGCTCTCAAGCGCAGCTGCCGGAACACACCTATTGGTATTTGGCGGCAGGCTTACAACTTGAGGGTGGTAGATAGCCAGGCGGGTATTAGAAAAAGCTCTACCACCATGCTATGGTTTCCTCACGATGTTTTCCTTCACCGAAAGCTCAAGCTCATTGTAAGTGGGTTGGATTGTGACAAAGTGTGACTTGTGGTAACAAGCTTGCTCGTTTGCGTTTGCAAGCTTGTTGGTTATAGTTTTATAAAATAACAATCCAGAAGCAAACTCCGTGCGACGCGACGCGACGCGACGCGACGCGACTCCGCCCGGCAATAATTCACGGCAACGCATACAAACTTAATGGGTTATCGAAACCATATTGTCCGTGAATAATGAGTGCGGTTTGAACCGGATAAATCCGGTTTTAATTATGGGCGGGATATTAAAACGTTCACGACGTTAATCGTGGCCGATGTTGGCTGTTGTATTCGTAGAGGTAAACTTAACTTTTGCCTTGGAAGTGGTGATATCGTCCTGAATGATTTGAATTGTGAGACACTAAAAGTTGCTTTCTTATCCCTCGGGATCAATACTTATTTCTAGATGAAAGGTACTCGATGTACTTTTCTGTACTCCTGACGTTTGTGCAAAATTTCATTAAGATCGGTCCAGCGGTTAAGGTACGTAACAAACTTAGCTTTTTTCGTGCATTTCAAGGTTTTGGAGTTTTGGCTATAATTTCATCTGGTATTAAGTAACAATGTGGCCCGAGATGATGGACACGCTAAGCCTAATGGAGGGACTGGCTCTCAAGTACAACTGCCGGAACACACCTATAGGTATTTGTCGGCAGACTTTCGCCCTGAAGGTGGTATTTACCCAGGCGGGCAGTAGAAAATACCCTACCACCATGTTTTCCTTCAACGAAAGCTCAGGCCCATTGTAGGTGGATTCGAACTCACGCTCCTTAACGCGGCGTCCGTTCACACTACTAACTGAACCTTCATCGCCTCGAAATAATATAATATGGAAAGGTATAGGCAACAACAAGACAATTTCCTTGTACCCGTAACCAGCTTAAAACACACTCACATTCATATTAAAATACTCTATCATTTGCTCGCGAGTGTATTCATAATGTTTAACGTAGGTGCCATAGGGTTGTCCCGTTCCCTAGAATATACAAATTTAAAATTATCATTTATAAGCAGAAATTAGGTACAACCATAGTATTCCTTTTATCGATGACAAATATATATATATATATATATTCAATTAGATGTCATTTCACACGCACATTCACACACATTTTTTTTTTATAATGAATCCTGCCAAGTATTTACTAAATCTCGACAAGGACTGGTAGCATTGCTCCGGCATTTGCACTTGAGAGTCAATCCAACATCTTGGGACACATCGTCACTTAACATCAAGTGAGACAGTGGCCGTAACGCTAAACTTATAAACTATAAAAAACATAGGTGTTGAAGTTTGAAGTTGAAGATTTTTTTTTTTTATTCTTGAGGTTTTAGCTTTATGGCCATAATCTCACCTGATCTTAAGTGACGATACGGCCCAAGTTGGTATACACGCTAAACCTGTGGAGGAACTGGCTCTCAAGTGCTGCTGCCGGAACACACCTATTGGTATTTGGCGGCAGGTTCACAACTAGAGGGTGGTAGCTACCCAGGCGGGCATTAGAAAAAGCCCTACCACCATTCTATGGTTTCCTCACGGTGTTTTCCTTCACCGAAAGCTCAAGCTCATTGTAGGTGCTTGAATTGCTTGCTTGGGTTCGAACCGACGTCCTTTGACGCTAAGTCGTGCACACTACCACTGAGCTATCATCGCTTCAAAAAATTGAATATAAGACTAAGGTTAACAGACAGCCCTATCGTTGGCTACGTTCGCCCACCTCTCCATTGTGCCGTGGCATGACACATGCACGTTTGTGTACATAATACTGCATCGTCTGTTTGCCGTGTGGCTCGCTGTACCTTCGGTTTGATCTGACCTACTGGTTATTATGCTACCCTGGTACAATTATACTTTCAAACGATGATAGCTCAATGGTAGTGTGCACGACTTCGCGTCAAGGGACGTGGGTTCGAACCCAAGCACCTACAATGAACTTGAGCTTTCGGTGAAGGAAAACACCGTGAGGAAACCATAGCATGGTGGTAGGGTTTTTTCTAATGCCCGCCTGGGTAGTTACTCTAGTTGTGGACCTGCCGCCAAATACCAATAGGTGTGTGCCGGCAGCAGCACTTGAGAGCCAGTTCCTCCACAGGTTTAGCGTGTCTACCAACTTGGGCCGTATAGTCACTTAAGATCAGGTGAGATTATGGCCATAACGCTAAACCTCAAGAATAAAAAAATGAATAAGAAAAAAACTTTCATCTGTTTAACACGTTCAACTAACTTCCTTGCGAAAAAATAAACATGCTTAAGAAATCTAACATTGACAGATTTTTTTTGGTATATTTATACTTTTTTTTTATTTAATGGCCACATGCGTGCGCACACAATTTTGCCAAATGACAGGTAGATGGAACCATAAACGATTTTAAACAACTTTTGTTTTTCTCTTTAAATTATATCCAAACCAGGCTATTGACTTGCAAATAGACATCCCAAAAAATACATGCAAAGTACATATAAAATATATTTTTAGATTACAAACACACAGCACAGAATGACACTAAAATATTCAAGTTTAATTTTATTAGTTCTTATAAAACTTGACAAGCATTCTACATCTAAGCGATTATCCGTAACAAGAGATAGGAGACACAATGTTAATAGGACGGGGAGTAGAGGGAGGTAAAAAATCATAAAGAGAAAAACTCTCCCTGGAGCAATTATAAAATAAGTGGTCAGGCGATCGTCCTCTAAGCCATAATTTTAGGTATAGTTTTTCCTTTGAATTCCGACATTAATATTGTTTTCTTTTTAAGGAAAAGGCAAAGGTATATAGTCCATGCAGCCTATTTGCCATATACAATAGAGTGCTGTAATTTCTTCCGTACTAAAAATCTGTGCGTGTCTCTAAAATATAATCTTTTAAATAATCCACTTACTAACGCTGAGTCATCTAATATTTATTTTTCGTTAATCATAATCTGGCAACTAATCCTCACTGTTTAAAAATCTTTACTACCATTATTCAGAGGATAGTTGGCTTTTGTTGATATCACTATCGTAATAAAACGTTAAAACTTCCCAGGTAGTTTTTGTGACATCAGAATACATTTTATTTACTATTATTTCATTCATTCACTATAGTACACAGTATAGGGTCTAATATAAAAAAAAATCACTACATGACAGACTAAGAGCCTGTCAAAAACTTATCTAATATTTGTTAAGTCAAAGACAGGCACTATAAAAAAAAAACTCGTAAATTGGCGTGTGCATAGACTAACTCATCGTTGGCGGGATCTGAATGTGTCATGTAATGTATCATCTCTTCAATTATCGCGTATTCTTAATTTTTAAGTAACTAATTATTATACTGTTGTTATAAATGCGTATATCAGTTTGTTTGTTTAATCTGATTTCGAGCCATAACTACACAAGCGGTCACCATGAAATTTTGCATTCAAGTATCACAAATACAGAAAAGAATCTGTCGCCAAATACCAATAGGTGTGTTCCGGCAGTTGCACTTGAGAGAGAGTTCCTCCACAGGTTTAGCGTGTCTACTAACTTGGGCCGTACCGTCATTTAAGATCAGGTGAAGTAATGGTCGTAACGCTAAACCTTAACTATTAAAAAAATCTGCAAAAAGCATTACTCTCGTGGAATAGAAAGATAACTCATGTACTAATAAAACTGTATGCAAAGGTTGTTTATACAAAAGATTCAATTAATTTATGCGTCTGTTTACCTTTTAATGAGTACAACTGTCAATCAAGTAATTGCAATGTTAAAGAATACTTCAAGTACTATTAATATAACAAAATTGATATCAAATAAACATTAATTATAGCAATAAACGTATATAACAGTACACTTAATACCATTAAAACATGATAACATAGCTATTGTAGAATGTTTATCTATACATATAATAATAATGTAAATTTAACGTATCTGTACTTTTAGATTTATGTGAAAAAAACATTGCAAGCGACTAAGAATAAATAATAAAACACATTTACATATTTTCAGAATGTCTGTCTGTTTGTTTGTCCGTGCATCACTGCCAATGTACAACGTTTCTGATAAATCGTTACCAAGGAAATTATAAAGCGTATCCTCGGGTACCATTCAGTCTCAGTTTCATTGAAATTGGTTTACTCTCTCAAAAGTTATTGTAATTCGAATGACGACGAGAGATTAAATAATATTAGTTCCATGCAAACGAAGTCGCGTTATAAATATATCCATAAAGTTTGACCGACACGCAATATAACTTCATAAAACTTTTGATTAGTTTATTTTTCTCGTTTCATATTATTCTCAATATATACAATAACACTAAAACTAAACCGAATCTATATTATGTTTTTCCAAGGACGTTACAATATTAGAATATATAATAATATAAAATATATTCTATAGTTCGTATCATAATATGTCGCTATAATTGATTCAACGCACTTCGAACACAATAAATCAGCTTTTATCTATCTCTATCGCAGCCACTCCATTGTTTATGGTCGCGCGTATCATCTGTCATATTCCATAGACAAGGATTGTTTATTTCTTCGAGAGCCATTGATTAATTAAACGTTATGGCAACATTATTAAATATTACGACGTTGTGTGATAATAAAACTCGAATTTATTTGGGTTTCGGCCTTATTATATTAATTAGTGATCTAATTTATTGTTTATCATATTCTTAGATAGATAATATATAATTAATTTTGTTTACTAATCGGGTATATTAGAGAACAACTCCAGCCCAGTACTACTTAGGATTTAACATTATGGCAAACTCCTAGTCCGCACCATTTTAATTTAATTTTTAAGTATTTTTACATTGTACTCTTAATCAAACATGTAACTAATATTAGCAATGTGAAAGTGAATTTGTTTGTTTGTTACGCTTTCACGCCTAAACGACTGAATCTCTTATGATGAATTTTTGCACCTATAGAGATAAATGGGCACCTGGAGATGGTTATAGGCTACTTTTTCTCTCGTAAAACTTATTGGAAGTGGGGTAAAGAGACGGTTAAACTTTCTATGACACTTTATATTGCGTCTTCTAATTTGTTTGACAAAATCAACGTTAACGCGAGCGTAGCCGCAGGTGAAACCTAGTGCACAATATAAATGGCGTTCTTGTCAGTAGTTATATCAGTAAAATTATTATAGTAGATATACATATATATAAAATTATTATTATAATTTTAAAAACGTTTAACCTGCTGAGTCAGCAGCACAGACTCCTGTTGTATGATGTTGATAATATTTTTTTATTGTTTGCATATCTCTGGTTTTTATGACCATTTTGATGGTACAGATGATATTTACAATTAGAGTTCACAACAATCACCCTCACGACCGCAGTCTGTCTCCTTCCACTTGCCTCTGAATGTTGCAATCAACTGAATTTGAATGGATTAAAGAACCACCCTTATAGATGAGTCATTGGGAGCCAGTCGTAGGTGAAAAATAACATTGTCATTAGATGTATTTTCGCAGCATGTATTGTAACTTAACGTACCCCATAATAAGCGTATTTATATTAATAATATAAAAAAGAAAAGTTTGTTTGCTTGTTTGAACGTGCTAATTTTAGGGACTGCCAGTCGGATCTCAAAGATTCTCTTTATATTTCATAGAGTAATCACTGAGAAAGGCTTGAGGCTATTTAACATCACCCCACAACCATTAGGAAGAAAGCTGTATTGAAAAAGGTTACACGAACTCGCAAAATGACTAAATAAAATTTTAGTTCAAATCGAACAAAGTCGCAAGCACATCTAGTTATTTTTATAAGTCTTATCTAGTAGATGAATTTAGACAAACGATGAAAGAAAATATTGTATTATTTATTTATTTATTTTTTAATTAAATCTACTTCCACTATCTAGATATGTAAATTTCTTTATACATGTTTTTAATTTATGTATATAGTCAGTGACATAAAACTTTAAAAATAACCGTTCCGAAAATTACTTAAGAGTCGAAATATCTGTCACCCGAAAGCGTCGGCGGAAAGGCCCCGCATTCCATTATTATGACATGAAATATATATTGTATTATTTTCGTATATTAAGTACAGGAGAACTGTATCGAACGTCACTCTATTTAACGATGACGTGAATAAGCCGTTAAAATGTTTTATGGTGGTAGGCTGGTAGAACTTCTTTCTAATGTACGCCTGGCTAGCTACCACCCTCAAGTTGAATATCGGTTGCCAAATACCTATAGGTGTGTTCCGACAGATGCACTTGAGAGCTAGTCTCTGCACTTGGCTTATCGTGTCCATAATTTTGAGGCATATCAACAATTAGCATCAGGTGAGATTAGGGCCATAACGCCAAACCTATAAATTATAAAAAAAAAATGTTTTTGGTTGATTTACCCTGATGTCCATACATTGGTATCTTGACTTCATTTAACGAAAACGGCCATAATATATGCATACCCTACAGTGTCGCTAAATAGAGTTTAAACTGTCGATTTAATTAAACAAATACAATATTAAGTTTTTCTGGAGATTTCTTTAAATTTATCTATTCAATATGACTTATAAAAATAACAACCAGTGTCTACAACTTCGTTCGTGTGAAAGTAAAATTGTATTTAATCATTTTTGTCCGTTTTTTAACTTTTTTAATACAGCTTTGCTCCAATCGGTGGTAGCGTGATGTTAAATAGCCTGAAGCCTTCCTCAATGATTACTCAATCAAATACTTAAAATAATTTTAGACATTTATACAAAGTATCTCACTTATTAATTACCGATAGAAGCAGTTACTTAACGGCACTTCAACTTTTACCTTCTTTTGTGATAGGTCTCTGTAATTCCTTTTAACTTTTATATCCGATAAGATTATGGACCTTACTTTTTGTTTCCGTTCCTAGTCACGCGATTGAATTTATCGATAAATGGAATCCGAGCGTCTTTGCGAATTTAAAACGTTACCAATTGACGCAAAAATATTGCTTAACTGATCTTTGGAATTATTATATTTATTTACCACCGTTAAATAAAAAGATCAAAATCTATATACACGCAGGTACACTAATTTCCGTCACGTTTATCTGCCACCAGCGAGGTAAGGAAATTTAAAAATGCCGTGAGGTGATTCGCTAAAATTGATTCCGGACATCGAAGGCGCCTCGTTGGGTAAATATTTGACGGGAAATAATTTCAAAACGGTTTCCTAATTTATAAAGAAACGGCTTCTATCCCTCGCTCGGGTACAAGTATACAAGTACAGCCAAGTATAACCCAATCCCCGACGCACGAAATAAGAGTAATTTTACAGAACACGTTTCAAAGACCAGTAACGCCACCTTTTGGTGCTATGTGCAAACTTAAAACATCCCCGCTTCCCTTACTTCGCCCCGCGTTCTTCAGCGCACAGTCCGTTCATTCACTCAGTTTCGCTCGGCGCGTCGTTATGTTCGGTTGTGTGTTTAGTTAATACATTTACGTAAACGCGGATGTTATTGTTTCAAATGTTAACTCAGCTGATCATTGACAATAGGCTTATGTAATCAACACGGTAATACATATAAAAACGTAATCGTGAAGTTGTCTGTGCTGTAACGTAAAAACCGGACGGTGTGGTTCAAGAATATCTTGTCGTTCGAATGTAAAAATACACAGCGTCGGCTGAGAACAGACTCCGCTGCATGTGACTGATCGATATTCTTAATGATAACATGAATTGAATTAAATGTGTTGTTGGGAAAGGTGATCCGTGTCGTCTGTTGGTTCTGTTTCATGGAGTTTGTGGTGCGGACCGCGCGGCACCCGGCGGTACGTATACTTAACCTAATATTGATTCCAATGTCAATATATTCGTGTAGATACAACAGATAAGCGTAACACGATTTGTTTTTAGTCGATAAATTGCTAAATGCACGTACAGTGGATGTCCCAGCTACAACAAATAGTATTATTGAGCGCGATACGTGTACGTTGTCTTTTTATCTGTCTTTACTTTGGCCGTGACATTGAGGTTAGAATAATATTATTTTTTTACATACTAATGTCATTACAAAAGTTTTTTTTTTTAAGTAGCATTAGAATCGTTATAAAATGTAGGTAGTATGTTACATCGGCTAACATAAAAACACCTATCTACTACATATTCATGTGAAAACTGGTATAAAATTTTATGTTTATTTATACTTCAATTCTTTGCTTTTATTGTTTATTGGTTTATTCATAAACGATGTTTTAACTACGAAGCAAAAACCTGCTTTATACCTTGATGCGCTACTTTGTGTCGATAATATTCTACAGAATGTCATCGTTAAACTTAATTTATTTTAATCTCATTCTATTTATAATAGCATTTTGTTCGATAGCATGTTTTAAGATTAAAAACAAAGTTTTGCGTTGATTTTAAAATAAATTAACAATTTATTTTGCAATTCCAGATTTTATTTACTGTTAATTTATTATGATGACTTAGGTTTAAAAAAAATATGTATCGTTTCGTAAAATCTTAAAGAATCTAATATTCTCAAATATTCCACTTACATGTTGTAGATTTTCCATCTCCACATTTTAGTACAGTTTTCTGAGACAGATTATATAAAGAATCCATAACCAAACCTCCGCCTATATACAAAATATTTCTTCCTATTATGGATAACTGAGGTCATTGTAAATACCGACGGAATAAGTAGGCAAGTTTACGGCTGCACTAAAACAAACGTGCAGGCTCAAATGCACTACACTTTCTCATTTGCAAGTCGAAAATAGCTCGAACACCGACTGAGTCACATCTTTATTTACGAGCACCCATCCTCTTTGCATGCCCATCTTCCTGAACGGTGGTGGCAAAAAGACCATTATTCCGTGTGATAATTACGGCCATTTTGAATTCTAAATTAAAACTTCTGTCTGATATTTATTTTTGGTATATATTACTGTTTCTTGTTATATTTTTTAATAAATTGAGATGGAGTAAAGAAATTTATCGATCGTTGTATTTATATTTTTTGTGGAGTATGTATAATTTAAATAATTACGTAGAATTCGAAATGCATGAAAACATACTTATATAATTTGATTACGAATCGAGCTAGTTTCTGAAGGTCTTAGTGCATGCACACAAAAAACATGTCATTATTTCTTGTATGTAAAATAATATTTGTAAATTGCATACGAAATTGTGACTATAAATTATAAAATTTATTGACTCCACTAACTTATTCCGCGGATGTGTCATATACTTCTGATACATCTGATCTATTAATTTAAAATTAACCTTTCGAAATACTGGATTTTTTTATATTCGTCAATTTCTCATATCATAAGTTAACTGTAGAGGACATACTCACCTCCTCATGAGGTCAATATATTCTGTTCTATATAGAATTCTACTTGACAAGCTGTAGTTTAAAATGTTATAACGAAAAATCAAAAACGGAAAATCCAGAGAAACGAGACAATAAATTACCGACCTAATAATATTTATATTAATTAGCTTGTGTAATTATATGTTACTAGTTGTGCCCCCGACTTCATTCGTGTGTTATTAAAAATATTTAATAATTTATGCCCGTTTTTGTAATATTTTCCTCGTTATGGTAGTGTGAGGTGAAATAATACCCTAAAGGTTTTCTCATTGGTTGCTTTAACAAACGCAAATGGAGATTTTTGGTATCTATAGTTCCTAAGGTATTTTAAACAATAGTCATTGTTAGAGGAACACTAAATTAGGAAGGCAGGACCTGTTGGTTAGTCAGGATTGTGTTTTTTTTTCATTTACCGGCAGCAGCCCAAGCCAAGATTCGGCCGTTATGGCACCCTTGTGCCGGCTGCCTCGGGGCTGAGTGCCCTCAGTACTCGCCCGAAAAAAGTTCGATGAAGCTGTCAAAGCCCTTGGGGCTAACGGCGTACTTCAGCTCGAAAAAGAAAAGCGTTTAAACAAACAAACTTTCCGCTCTGTAATACTAATATATAAATAAACAATGTTTTTTCACTGTTCATTAATAACACTACAAACCTTTTTATTGAAAAATGGAAAAAGAATCTCCAATTAATCTGTATAATCTCCGCACCGGTGAATTACAAGCCGATAATCTCATTTTATGGCGGGAATATTAAATATACAGTAGAACCTCGTTTAGTCCAACCTCGATAAGTTGAAAACCTTATAAAAAAATATTTTGTTCTCTTCCCTTTAAACACCAAAACCTCCATTCTTTATAAATCGGAAACTCTACAACTACTCGATTTTTTTTTTGCGTCTCCCTTCACGTTCGACTTATAGAGGTTCTAATGTATACATGTATATATATAGTCTATAATATTGTTCGGCATATGTTTTCGATGATCGTTTATTGTAATAGGAATGTGTTTTACAACGTCAAAGCGGGTTATTATGTGATCCATTTTTAAACGAAACAGACGTTCTTGCACAATAGACGAAAATGTGACGTCGTTTATTTCGTCAGCGCGTTAAGCCGTGAATATACACGAGAATGAATAATTATTTATAAACATAATCTGAAATTGCATATCAGGGCCAATAGGCTTTCTAAGTAGTCGCTTCTTTACCTCTTGAAAATATTTGTTTAGTCCATAATGACTCAGTTTATTTCAATATGCTACTTATCAGCGAGGGGGACTAATAATGGTTTGTGGTTTCTAGTCTAAGTATAAAGTGTTGTTCATTAAAACTTTTATGAGTAATTTTGTGATTAAATTGGTAATTTATTTTATAGTTTTTAGTGTAGTGTTTATTGATTGTATTGTTGTAATAATAGTAATCGGATTTACGTGTCACTTTTCTTGTATTGTACAATTCCTCGCAGGTGTGTTTGTTAATTTCTTATTTTATGTAATGGTATTATTTTTTATTTGTTTTTTTTTTAATGTTGTGACCTGTCTATGACTTTATGCATGCCGTGGCTTACCTTAAAAAACCAGTGCAACTAGTTTTTGCATCCCATTTGTACATAAATAAGACTGTGTATAAGGCGCGATTTGCCACTGCCTTTGAGCTTTTTAAAAAAAAATAACTCTAAGCTTGAAGCGATGATGGTTCAGGTGTTGTGTGTACGGACGCCACGCGTCATAGGACGCGAGTTCGATCCCTGCTATGAGCTTGAGTCTTCGGTGAAGGAAAGCATAATGATGACGCCATGGCATGGTGGTAAAGCTTTATTAAACACCCACAAATTGAATACGTATAGATTGATTACGACAGTTTCACTTGAAAGTGCTGACATTAAGTGAGATTGTGGCCACAAGTAAACCGTTTATAAAAACCAAGGTACAAAGGATAAAGAGATCTTACTAATTACAATCAAATGCCGTGTTAATATTATAAACCAAACAAAACGTGTAACCGATGCGATATAAAAAGGTTTATCTAAACGCGCGTATACGCTCTCGCGCATCAATGTAAACTACGCCTTACAACAACATAATCCCCTTTGATACGATATTAAATTTTATTAGATGAGAGTCTAAATAACTCGGCAGCTAAATAACTGTCGATGTTGTGACGCGATGGAAAATTTCAAGGCGCCATATCGGAGCTATTATTGTACTATATGATCTCTCAGTCCAAGGGTTCCCAAAGTGTGCGCCGTAGAGAGTGAAGAAGGGCGCCGTGAAGCGATTCTCTTTACCACATTCTCCGAAACCTCGACATAAGTGTTCGCGGGGGTACAAAATAAACAATTTAATTTATAGCACCTACGTGTTCGGAAACTGTTGTTTCGTAATGAGGACGTTTTAAATTTTGTGCCTAACTAAGTTACCAGTATCATTCACATATCTATTACAACCGCCGAGATAGGTTAGGGCGCCGCGACAAACTAGAAAACCTTGTATGAGCGCCGCGAACTGAAACAGGTTGGGAACCTCTGTTCTAGTGTATATAGTAGGATTACGAAAACAAGCAGTTGAAAATGAGAAAACGCTATATATATATATATATATATATATATATATATATATATATATATATATATATATATATATATATATATATATATATATATATATATATATATATATAGATCAAGTTTTAAACATATGTATATAGGTACGGTTTAAACTCTGCTTAAGATCATCTAATTTAGAGACAAACTTGCTGAAACATTGAAAATAAGAGGATGAGGTGGAGGCGCGGCGTTTCGTCCGGCCCGGGATTCGAATTCACGTCCGTCCACTAGGTTATCTTTGTTTTTCGGAAAATGCAAATAATTTTACTATATGGGATTCGCACTCACAATACTGGTGTGTAGAACCGTGCATTAGAAATGACTTTAAAATGATTTATTTCTAAAATTTGCTTACTACCCACGCGTTCCCGTATTGAGACTTTTGTTTGAAATGCTGTTTAGTACTTTGTAACATAATAATTTAATTTTATGTCCTTATATAAATAATATATCGACTTAAGTGTTTTTAAATAAAACTAAATAGTATAAAATTAATTAGACTTGATTTCCAAACACAGACATTGTTTACGTCATGTTTATATTCTTTTCGAAGTGAACACGTTTTAGATGCGCTGATTACTTCAGTTTGTCGATATTAAATGAGACTGCGGTGAAACGCTCGACTATGTAACACCCTTTCGGTTAAAATCGGCTCGGGGAACGTTACACGACGGATCGTGACGCATCAGTCACATTCAGTATCGACATTAACACCGTATTTGCCGTGCGAATACGTTACGAGTTCTGACGCGTGGAACTCAAAATGATTTAATCATATACTCCCGTTTCTGCAACTTTTTTCAATATAGCTCTACTCCTATTGGATGTAGCGTGATGATAAATAGCCTAGAAACTTCCTCAGTTATTACTCTATCGAACACAAGTAGATTTTTGGAAATCGGACTGGTAGTTCCTAAAATTGGCGCGTTCAAACAAAAATACAATTTTATAATATTGATTACATGTATACATAGATGAAATGATTATTAATTATCTGGTATTAACTAAGTGGAGATCTGCTGTTCAGGTCATCGTACCTTTTTCAGACTCTAGACCTCACACAAATTGCACTCACACATATTGCACGCCTCATAAGCGAAGCGTTGCGGTGGGTACTACTATCAATTCACGCAAAAAAACTTTTTACAAAAATAAATTGTCTCTATTTATCATATATTACAATTGTAAAATAATATATACACACACATATCAAGGAAAACACTAGTTTTAACACTCACGTAATTGTTAATGTCTTTTTTTTTATTTAAACTAGTTGAAAACTGTATAAAAAAGTTCTGTCTTGGACGTCCTTGGATGTGTGTCTGTACGTGCGGATCTTGTATGTTATCACGATAACGACCGAAATACTATACTAATCAAGTCTTTTTTTGTTTCTTACGCTTCAGTATAATTAGGAATAGAACCCTATTTCTTTTCATTTTTTTTTTGTTTAATTTGTGGTTTAATTCATATTAAATAAACAAAAAAAAAAATGACATAATAAAGCGTGCACTTTTGGATTTTCCATACTTTCTTTATCTCTATTATTTTTGCTACAACTTTTGTCAACTAAATATTGTTTTATTTTTCTTTTAGTGTGAAATAAACATTATTGTTATTCTGTTACTAATTTCACTAAGAAACCCGATGCTCCCGAGCTCTGATGTCATGGTAATGTACAGCTTTCTCCAGAAGCAGGGTTTCGAGGTCCCGAAGTGTTTACGGAATCTATTAGACGGCCCCAAGGCAGTGTTTGCATTCGCGATGCGCCGCCTATAGTGTGTGGGAGTGGTGCCGTACTGTGGCTCCTATATAAATGCATCATAAAGAAATCTAATCGCAGTTGAGCCGTGGTGTGTAAACACATCCAGAAATACGCTGTCGGAATAACCGTTGCCCACTGTTCCACGTTACCTAACACTTCCTAATTAAAGGTACAACGTATTAAATGTAATTAGTCTTCATTTCCATCGTATTAGTATAGCTAAGTTCGTTGCTCGCCGGTCGTGTTTGCTCTCGACTGGGTTACCTCACTTCGGTTTAACTTTATTAATTTTTAACTTTTATCTCATATCGGGGGCAATCATTTTTGTGTTATGGGATTGAAATAACTTGTATCAACATATAGGATATAAATTTTATTAATTTTAACGTTTTTTAAACAGTATGTGAGTCGACATCTTTAATATATCCAATTTTATCAAAACTTATTAATAGTTTTAGAGTGACGGGCGTTCAAGCGGAAACAAATTTATAAAATATGTTCGTAACATCTGTATCGATTCGTATTACAGTAATAATAACTTCTTAATAATCCTGAACTTTGTCCTATCATGAAATAGAGCTTATTATAATTTTCATTTAAAAAAGTTGCCCATAACCGTCTCCAAGGTATCATCTATCTTCATACCAAACTTAATCATAATCGATTCAGCGGTTTAGCCGTGAAAGCGTAACAAACAAGTAAAGGAAAACATTGTGATAATATCAATTCTCACCCCATCAAATATTACGTATAAGTCATATAACATTTAGTAGTGTTACAACGTTAAATGAATTACTATCAATCGACGTCAATACCTAATTAATACTATTTGTAACACTTCAATTGATGTGACGTCAATGGTGCATTAATATTTACATAATAACCATCGTTCAACAATGTAGACAACGTAATAATCACCGAAATAATCTCGGGGCATAACAACACTGCACTACAAATAAATTGCATAATTTGACCGTAGGCGTTTACTTGAAGTCGCGCACTGTTTTTGCCTCGGGGCTTCAAATTGTTTATCGAAATAACACTAATTTAAACGGATTTTATCGCGGTTATTTATCAATTCTCATACCGACGTTTCGAAAGCCTTTCAGCCTTCGCGGTCACGGGGTGGACTGGGGTGTAAGTTGTCCAGAATAGTTCATGTTACATTGTTGAATGACGAAACACCAATACAGAAAGCATAGAAAGGTCTAGTGGTATTATCTGATGTTAAGTGGCAATGTGGCTCAGGATATTGGCAACTACAAGCCTAGTGGAGGCACTGGGTCTCAAGTGCAACTGCGGGAGCATACGGGTATTTGGGGGCAGATTTACAACTGCTGAGTCAGGTGGGCAATAGAAAAAGCCCTACCACCATGCTATGGTTTCATCACAATCTTTTCTTTCATTGGAAGGGATCCGAACTAACGTCCATCATCGCTACAAACCCGCAACTCGAAATCGCGTAACTGGAAATACTCTTTGATGTTCGCTGTGATGAAATCCTTTCTTCGAATCATCGAATCGTCACGACACATTAGTATATAAGCGAACAGCTATATCGTGACCGATGTCAGTATGAATCAAGCGCGTATCCCGACAACAACGACGGTATTGGTTGTCGACAGTGACCGTTATTACGCGGTACCGTATACCCATACTGTACAACGACGCGAAACCCGCGTATAAAACACCGGCTATTACCCGCGGCTTTGGTTCATATATGATTGATATGATATGATATGATATGATATGATATGATATGATATGATATGATAGATATGATATGATAGATATGATATGATAGATATGATATGATAGATAGATAGATAGATTCATATATCATAGATGAAGGTTTCCCTACGTTACTTTCTGTACCTCTTGCAACGTGTATGCAAAATTTCATGATAATCGGTTGAGTAGTTTTTTCTCGAAAGCGTAATAAACAAGTAAATTTTGCACTGACATTTATTCAGAATTACATACTTGTTAGGTCTAATAAAGTGTATTAGTATCTTTACCCCACTTCCAGTAAGTTTTTTTCCTAAGAAGCACTGTCTCATGTATAATATTATAATAAGGAAAGACGAATAATTAACAAAGACAGATAACTTCACCGAATGAAAATCTAATAATATTTCGTTTCATAAGATCAATGGAAACCATCACATTTTACGTATAAGTTTTATAACATTCAGTACTGTTGCAACGTTCAATGAATTACTATCAATCGACGTCAATACCTAATGAATACTATTTGTAACGCTTCAACTTCATAGACAGATGGTTAACAACATAAGGCGCATAATAAAAACGTCCATAAACACATTTTAACCGATATTATGATCCTTAATTATCCCGCTTACAACAAACACAACCTAACTAACTACCAACAAACAAGCTAACTAAAACCAAAACTAATTTTCAATTCCTCGGAGACAGACAGCTGATCTCTACCAAACTTCGCGCCAGTTAAAGATAATCGAAAACTTATATACACATCTTATACATTTAAATGACGCATAAAACTCTATCTGTGTATATATGAAAATTGGTGTATGAGTTTGTTAATTTTTTTTATAGTTAAGGTTTTTTTATGGCAACAATATCACCTGATCTTAAGTAACGAAATGGCCCAAGTTGGTAGAAGGAACTGGCTCTCAAGTGCAACTGCCGGAACACACCTATTGGTATTCGGCGGCAGAATTTCAACTTGAGGGTTGTAGCTAGCCAGGCGGGCTTTAGAAAAATGCATGCATCCAATAACATTTGAGATTTCAGCATGAGAATTAACGCATGCATTGTGTTTTTCATGCAGAAAACTATTATCTTTTTTCGCAACAACGCAACAAACAAATCCCCTCCAACGACTACTGTAAAAGGCCAGAAGAACGTCTGTGAATTCGTTGTTGTCAATAGAAGTCAAGTCCGTTGTAACACGCAATATTTATAAGATAACAAAATGATTCCTAAGAATGTATTTTGGACGTGTCAAATAGAGCCGTTTATCGCGACATATTGATGTATTTGTTAAATGGATTATTAATTTATAATCCCTTTTCGCAATACACGCGTACAGATAACATGTTTAATGTTAAACTTTGAAAAGAACTTGAATGTACCAGAACATAGCTGAATAGATAAGATTTGTGTGACAAAATCAGGAAATAAGTTTCTCTATGTTCTTTATGTGAGGAAGTAAGGTTCTCTATGTTCTGAAACATGGACTACAGTTTACCGAAATTAACAAGTAATTACTAGCAATTTCCCGTGACTTTGTTCATGTTAACCCATTCCTCCCCACTGTCATAATTTTAGATAGAAATAATTTGGCATACAATTGACGTTTCATGTAATTTTATGAGTAAATAAAGATATATGAATTATCATTTTTCTCAAATCTTATATTGATCCTACATTGAAATCTTAACCCATTCCTCCCCGCTGTCATATTTTTAGGACACTATTTACAAAATGTCTTTTTACGTATTAGGACTTTTATTTTTATTATTTAAACATTTTTGACAGCGAAAAAAAATTATTTTATTAGAAGAATAGTGTAAATATATGAATTTCATCAGAAATAATTAAAATAAAAGTCGTAATACGTAAAAAGAAATTTTGAAAATAGTGTCCTAATAATATGACAGTGGGAAGGAATGGGTTAAGATTTCAATGTAAGATCAATATAAGAATTGAGAAAAATAATAATTCATATATCTTTATTTACCCATAAAATTACGTGAAACGATAATTGTATGCCAAATTATTTCTATCTATCTAACTCAATTAAGTGAGCAGTTCTATATATACGTGTATAAACTAATACACTGACCGCCCACGAATTCGTTCGCGTGGAGATAAAATTTTATTTTAAAACGTGTGCCCATTTTTGTATTTATATAGGGGCAAAAATGCAAACGAAATCGAAGGCATCAGCGAGTAGTGTTGTAAAGAAATGACATTTCGGCAGGCTATTGAATAAATAATCCGTTTAAAAACTTATTCCCTTTTGCATTCAAATGAATAAAATCTCTTTTAATGCCGTTACGAGATGATTTTTTCCTAAAAACATACGAAATAAATTCTCACTTTGTTCCGGATACAATCTGAAAGCGTTTGCGTCGATTTAGCTGGTGCTATCAGTAGCAACTTGTGCTACTGTTATTACAAGCTCACGCGAACAAAGTCACGTGCATAGCTAGTCAATAATACGAAGCTGTCTTCTTTAGCTATAGATCAATGATACTTCGCGTGATCGTAAAATTCATGTGGAAATCTAGATTGACAAAAATATATTCAAGTCTATCTTTAAGTCTGTCAAGAGAATGATTTTTCTCTTGATGAGTTATGATTGATGAGAGAGATTAGTAGATCTAAATATATTCTAGAAAAATCTTCGTCAAGGAGCTTTGGTTTTTAATATAGTTTGATCGTCTATAATGTTAATTGCGTAAAACATTTTTCAATGTAGGATCGTGCTAAACTCGTTTATACTGGCTTATGATTAAATTAGAAAGCGGTGTGGTTTTTTCTTGTGTATTTTGCGAGAACTCAACTGTTCATATACTATAAGATGCTTACGTGAATGTCTATAATTTGTATTAGTACGGGATCCGGCTGCAAGTACCGCCTGCATGGTGGTAGGGCTTTTTCAAATTCCCGCCTGGCTAGCTACCACCCTCAAGTTGAAAACCTGCCGCCAAATACCAGTAGGTGTGTTCCGGCAGCTGTACTTGCGAGCCAGTTCCTCCATAGGTTTAGCGTGTCTACAAACTTTGGCCGTATCGTCACATAAGATCAGCTGAGAATACGGCCATAACGCTAGAACCTTAACTATGAAAAAAAGATTGCTACGTCCATGTGAGTTTTATTAAAAATATTTTCAATTATAAATTGTAGGAATTCATTTTTGCTAGGGTTACCATCAAAATGTTGCCGCTAGTATTTTTTATTCAAATAATTATAATTTATAATAATTATTATTAAACTTGCAAAACTATGGTTTTCATAGCGCACTAAACTTCGACCTCTCCGGTACCAAGTGTAGGTAGATACGTCAAGGAACGTGCGTTTGTATCCATCTACAATAAACTTGAGTTTTCGCTGTAGGAAAAAATCGTGATGAAACCATAGCATTGTGTTATGATATTTTCTAATACCTGCCTAGTTAGTTACCACCCGTAATTTGATATCTATTGACCTGTATAGGTGAGACCCAGCAGTTGGACTTTCACTAAACTTAGCGTGTCTACCATCTCGCGCTACATCGTCAGTAATAAGGTGAGAAAATATATTAAAAAAAAAATAATATATATATATATATATATATAGTTAATTTTGTTGTATACACAATCCGTGGGTAGACCACGATTTCTCACCTTATATAAAAGTATTTGTGTCAAATCGTGCATAGGTACGTTATCGGGCCTTACGTGGCCAATATCAATAAATCATCCGGGCGCGATAACACCGTCCGCGTAATTAAACAGTGCTGTGTGTTCGCTCAACGATATCGGACGGTAACTGCGGTGTGACGCGACGGTGCGTACCGTCCGTCGCTGTTCGAGTAGACCGCGGCCGCGTAACACGGCGACCGCCTTTACATATGTATGGAGATACGATAAACTACTGGAAGGTATCTTGTACAGTCGCGCATAAAACTCTTAGAGAAATTGTGTATAAAAAAAAATCAATTTCACGTATCATGTGTCTCTGTAACTGACAAAAATGTATGAAATAAGAGATTGGAATCAAAAAACGAGATGCATGTCTATAGTTATGTATTGCATTTTCAGTCCGCTATAAAAACATGATAAATAGTTTTATTTTTCAATTTAATTATATATATATATATATATATATATATATATATATAATGTTGGTGTATTCTGTTCCTCAGTTAGATTTGAACTATATATCAACTATATATCTGATCGAGAAGTTAGCTATCAATCGATTATAATTTTTTTTTATCAACATAAACCAACAAATCCATTTTTATACATTTTCATGCATTGTATGTAATCCACTCCTGAACTGTGGTCCAAATTTCAAGTATCTAGCTCATCGGGACGTTACTTTAAAATCAATTGCAAAATCCCATCCGGACAGACAGACATACAAGAAAGCGAGTTAATAAGAACATGGTAAAATATACTTTTTTATATCATGGTGATAATAATCCCCTCCTCTAGCAATGCATAGTATAAAACAGACCAACGTTAATACAAAAGCGGAAAAGTTGTTGTTGTAAGTTGCATTAAAAAAATTTACAGAAACTAGTAAAACTGATTCAATATAGTTTTAACTCAACGCGAACTGAGTCCCGGGCACAGTTAGGTATATAGTAAACTGCAAAATCCCCAGTTTTGAACGATTTGAACGGATTAGATAAGTAACCAAGTAAAACAATTGGAAAGCTATTATCATATCTTACATTAAGCTGTTTGTACCTTCTCCTTTCAAATAAGATTAGTTGTCAAAAATCTTTTCATAATTATACATAGTAGCAATAAATATAATTCCATTACCATAACTTGTCATAAACCTTTTCATAATTATACATATTTGCAGTAAATATAATTCCATTTTCATCCATTCAATTCCATTATCATCATATATTCCACCATTGAAGCGATGATAACTCAATGGTACGTTGTATGACTTCGCGTTAGGGGATATGAGTTCGAATCCAGCCACCTACAATGAGCTTGAGCTTTCGGTGAAGGAAAACATCATGAGGAAACCATAGCATGGTGGTAGGGCTTTTTCTGATGCCCGCCTGTCTAGCTACCACCCTCAAGTTGACCGTTGTGACCGACCAACAGTTTTATTCCGGCAGCTGCATTTGTGAGCCAGTTCCTCCTCAAGCTTAGCGTGTCTAACTTGGGCCGTATCATCACTTAAGATCACGTGAGATTACGGCCATAACGCTAAATATTAACTATAAAAAAAAACCTTTCCATAGTTATACATATTTGCAGTAAATACAAATCCATTATCTTAATAAAAAAAATAAAGTTTAAAATCAAATTAATTATACGGATTTTAATATTTTTTTTGTTAATATAATCTAATCTACTTGGGATTGAGATTCAAAGATATACACAAGTTTCATCGTCATAAAATTGTTGTGAATTTTATATAAGCTCATTTTAACTATTGTAAATAATCCAAGAGAAATTATTACTATTTAAGATTATAAAAAACCCTTAGTTCTGTTGGTTGCATAGGATCACGCATACGATTAATAATGTAATCAATTTTAATAAAAAATTAATCGATACATATAATGAAAATGTTACGTGATCAAATTTGTTTATTAAATAATTTTTTTTAGAAAATTATCATCGAGACGCACGTAGAGTCCACATAGAAGCTACAGGTAGAGAAGAATCTATACAAGGTATTTAGAATTCTTGCCTGTAATGTCATATTGCAAAAATTCTTTAATGCGTACACAATCACACGCATGTTCATATCCTAAGTAAACCAATATCCAATCTGAGGGCGTTGGCATCTATGAAACAGTTTTAAATTAGTACAGATATGTCAACGTTACAAGAGTAGTGATATATACTTTGCTATATTTTAATTATTATTATAAATACAACTTCAGTTATTGTTTTTCCTGCGTTTATATGGTTATCAAATTGTTTTTATTGTCTCATCCCTATAAAAAAACTTTTTTTTTATTAACATGGTGTAGAAATCCTTTTACGGAGCTCCTAATTGCAATGTATAAATGCACTACTCGGGCTCTGTCAAAACTACTCTTTAAATACACCACGACGACACTTCAATTTCCCCTGTTTCCAGAGATTAAGGACAGGTTTCATGCTGCTTCTAAGTTCTAGTAACCTGTAAAAAAACCTGTTACATTATCCAAAAAAAAAACTTAATCGACAACCAAGGCACGCGCATCGTAAACCGTTAGTCACACACTTTGAGAAACATTGTAGTTGTAACATTGTGAGTATATTAGCCTCAAATGATATATGAAAAACTAGCTGCTCCTGCGACTTCGTTCGCGGAGATCTAATAATTTTTTGGCCTTTTTTCTATCCTTTTCAATACAGCTTTGCTGTTATTGGTGGAAGCGTGGTGTTAAATAGCTTAATGTCTATCTTGAACATTGCTTAAGATGCAAAAAGAATTTTTGAAATCCCACTAGTAGATCCTAAGATTAGCTCGTTCAAACAAACTTATCCTCTTGATAATATTGATATAGAATTGTAGCGAGTATAACTAGAAAAATTATATCGTTTTCGCAAAGTTAATAAAGAAATTCTAAAACTTTACAAAACCTAATTCAAGTATACGCGAACAAAGTAATACAAAAAAGAAAGCGTTCCAGCGGCAGAAAGCTGAGGAATCGAATAATTCAAAAACACTTTTCACTCTTCAAGTTTTCGCTTTGGAATTGTAAATCGTCGTTGTTTGACCTTGCGACATTATTTCACGGGGGCCACTTGAGAACTCTCTCCTCGACTGTACTCAAACACGGTCCGCTCCACTCGAACCGATAGCGTGTTTACTTTTTGTCGTACGATTTTTTAATATAATGCTTTCTTATCGACCGCGTTATCTCGCAATCTGAGTACACTCTATACCTTGTAACGACGCTGTTACAACCATACTACATCATATTTAACAAAACTAATATTATTATTATTCCTTCACTGCACTAACATTATCGCTTATTCCGTACGTATATCATCGGTTGATAATTTTATCTTTCGCTATTCAATCCAAATACTCGAGTAAAAACCACGGGTTCGATAGCGATACGCCAGATCGGCCATGATTCGTCGAATCGAACGTTCCCGAACGTGTCGTGATTTGAATAATAAAAACCGTGTGACTGGTCGCTTAAATACTTCTTTTTTTTTTATTTAATTCCAAATTCGAAATCTAATGCTTGCGCGTGACATAAGGGTATGGTTAGGAAATCATTGGCGTCAGTCGATATGGGCTTTGTTGTAAATTAATGTATTAGTTCATATAATAAGTATTTAATTACTAAACAAGTTTTTATGTTTGAAATGAGATTGTGTACAAATACCATTTGCATTATCAAGAAAATGAGTAACGATTTTAAGAACTTAGAGAAGAGTAACTCGGGATTAATCCTAGTACTGACTTTTGAGATTACGCAAAATAAGATTATATTTCTTGACATCTTTAACCTTTTTGGTGATATTTTCTTTTTTTTTATTCCGTTTATTCGCTCACTCCGTACACGGCTGAAACTATAAATATAGTATTAACGAGATTGTTGGTTTGTCTGCTACGTTTTAATGCTCAGCTCTTCAGCCGATCAGAATTTTACATAAACCGAAAAGACTGAGTATCTAATACTGGAAAAAGTACCTCTGTATATTGACGAAAATATAAATAAATACATTTAAATGGATCACAAATCGCACGCATTGTTTCTACGTATGATATGAAAACATATTTCCCGTATAAGTACTTCGATCGATTTAAAATATAACAACAAAGTAAATGCTGTAATATACATCTGTTTCTATAGAGTGAATCCATTGTAGATTATCGAGTTTTTAGTTTAACGATAAAATCATTCGGAAATTTAGCGAGCGAGAGAACGCTCAAATATTGCCCTATTATCGCGAAGAGCGAACACAACACTGCACGGGGTATTTTCATTTTAGAGGCATTAAATCGGGATGCGTTCTGCTGCGATCACAGTAAATTAACACTTTACATGTTAAACATAAAGACCGCTTTCGCTTGGCCCGTAATTTTTCGCCAGGGGATCGATTATTTGTACAAACAAGCCGGGTAATAAATCATGCGCTCCCGGTTACCTGCCGGCAGCGATCGATACGTAAAAAAGGTCCCTTTTAAAACAAAAGGAAGTGACATTTTTGAGGACGCCTCGGCTTCACCGTCGTTCGAACTGAACTTTTGTAATTTGTGATTATTTAACAAAAAAAAAAAACAAAAAAAAAGTCGTTAAAACAACTTGTTCTTAAGTATTTCTCTGTCGTGTTCGAGAGTCTTCATTAAATTTGTTTCCTCCGGTGATTATTTTCGTTGTGAACCTCTTTACTATGTTTTCTCGAAAATTACGTACTCGATCCCAATGACTTGAAATTCGCCGTGGTTTTTTTACATATTTGAAGCGATGATAGCTCAGCGGTAGTGTGTACGACTTCGCGTCAAGGGACGTGAGTTCGAATCCAAGCGCCTGCAATGAGCTTGAGCTTTCGGTGGAGGAAAACATCGTGAGGAAACCATAGCATGGTGGTAGGGCGTTTTCAAATGCTCGCCTGGGTAGCTACCACTCTCAAGTTGTAAACCTGCCGCCAAATACCAATAGGTGTGTTCCGGAAGCTGCACGTGAGAGCCAGTCCCTCCACAGGTTTAGCGTGTCTACCAACTTGGGCCGTATCGTCACTTAACATCAAGTGAGATTATGGTCATAACGCTAAACCTTAAGTATATAAAATATAAACATATTAGGGAAAAAAAATTGCAACAAACGTGTCTGAAAAAAAAAGCAATGAAGTTACAGGCAACAACTAGTAAATAAAGATTACGTGATAACAAAAAAAAAACTACCAGGGAAAGTTTTGCAAAGTGTATCTCTAATATTTGAATTCGTTAATTTTGAACAATTCAATGACATTGAATAGTTCAAAACATCGACGTCGAAACAACAATGGCTGCTTTGATCTCACGAACTGTTTTTCAGTATGGCGTTTGTTGCACGTTAGTTAGCTACCTGGCTCTTGAACGTTGTCTTGCCACTTGGAAAACAGTTATCAATTTAAGCACAGCGCTACCTATCACGTTCGGGAATTGCGTATAAACCATCATTATAAAAAAAAATAAAAAATAAATATACCTGATCTTAAGTGACGATACGGCCCAAGTTGGTAGACACGCTAAACCTGTGCAGGAACTGGCTCTCAAGTGCAACCGCCGGAACACACCTATTGGTATTTGACGGCAGATTTACAACTTGAGGATGGTTACTAGCCTAGGTCATTAGAAAACACCCTACCACCATGCTGTGGTTTCCTCACGATGTTTCCTTTCACCGGAAGCTCAAGCTCATTGTAGGTGCTTGGATTCGAACTCACGTCCCTTGACAAGTCGTACATACTAACACTGAGCTATCATCGCTTCAAACCTACCTACTATCTACTAGTGTTCTCGATGATTGCTTATCTTGGAACTTGACCCTTTATCCTCTGTCCCAGAGAAGTTTTCTTCATTTTATGGTATAGAAAGTGTCCTATATACAGATATATGTATAACATTTGGTATCACCCTATCAACTTGTTTCAATATTTACCCCAGTAGTTGAATCTGATGCCCGTACGAAAGGACAGACCGTCAGACAATTTTTAAAAGAATCATCATGTAAATTACACTCCGGCACTGGTTTTATTATGTATATATATTATAAAACTATTCTAAGAAACTGAGTGTCGTCAAACAAGTAAGTTTAATTGCTATACTCAGGTACCTTTGACATATTGAAAACAAATGAATTGTCAGTCGACACAAAAAACTTCTGAATAACGTAATTTGCAAACGCATTGCAAAAATCACAAAAACTATTGTCTTATTTCAGATAACATAAAATATTTTTTTACCTTTTCATCTCTACGTTCATTGTTTATTATGTACCTGTTACATACAATTCCACTTTAGGGTGCAAAGGACTTTTGTAGTGTTGACGACGGACGCTTTTTTTTTTTAATTTGCCCAAAGAAATTGCTGTATATTTCTCACCAACCGGGAATAGTCATTAAGCTACGTACTACTCTAAATACATTTGTATACCCAGCGAGTCCATTGTTATTTTAGTCGCTTTTACGACTCTCCTGTTCGGGAATTGACTTTTTTTTTTATTTATAACAAAAGAATAAGTCAATACAAACCTGCACTGAAGTTTGAGATTGTAAAAGGTAGTTATGAAGCGATGATAGCTCAGTGGTAGTGTGTACGACTTCGCGTCAAGGTTCGAACCCATTTACAATGTTAGCTTGAGGTTTCGGTGAAGGAAAACATCGTGAGGAAACCACAGCATGGTGCTAGGGCTTTTTCTAGCAACCACCCTCCAGTTGAAAATCTTCCGCCAAATACCGATAGGTACATTCCGGCAGTTGCACTTGAGAGCCAGTCCCTCCACAGGTTTAGCGTATCTACCAACTAGAGCCGTATCGCTAACGCTATAACGCTAAACCTTAACTATAAAAAAAATTACTGTAATAACAAATTATGCCTTGAGTATAAAATGTTGAATGAAAATATATGACATTTTGTGTTTACCATGATACGATAGAGGGATCTACAAATCGTTTTATATCTTTTTTATAATATATGGAGCAATGGTAGACTGTTCGGACACTACGTCGATGGACGTAAGTTCGAAGCCATGCAATGAGCCAGAGATTTCGGTGAAGGAAAACACTGCGATGAAACCACAGCCTAGATGTAGGATATTTTCCAATTTCCTCCTGACCAGCTACCACCCTTAATCTGAAATCTGTTGCGAAATACCTATAGGCAGTTGCGCTATCAATAGGGTTAGCGTGTCCACAATCTTGAGCCGCAAAATCATCCACATCCGTTATAACACTAAAACATATAAAGTATTAAAGTAAATTCGGATACAGAAATCGTTATTGTTTCAAAAACTTTAAGCTAACCCTAGAACAAAGTTACGGGTTAAATAGATATACGTGAACATATAAATACATGTGTGTTGTGAAGTCGCTCCTCGTGGCCATTGCCACTATGCACCGCCGGATATGCTCATAAATCTTCAGACCATTCACGTCTGTTCAGTGGCCGACGAGCAACAGCTGTTGTTCTTCCCGCCCGATGACATCGTGGTCATCATGACTTAGGTTAAGTTAAGATTGATTTCTTATGTTTACGCGAATATTATTCATTGAAATAAATGAATAAAAAATAAAATATAATAGAAATAAAATAAATTTACCTTAAATTGAAGGTAGACACAGTGACATGAACTTTTCTGGACAACCTACACCTCAGTCCGCCCCGTGACCACGAAGGCTGAAAAGCTTTCGAAACGTCGTGATCAAAATAAATAAATAACCGCGATAAAATCCGTTTAAATTAGTTTTATTTCAATTAAGTTAAGATTGTTATAAATAAATGCGAAAGTAAGTTTGTTTGTTTGCTTGTTACGCTTTCACGCCTAAACCGCTAAATAGATTACGATGAATTTTGATATTAACATAGATGAGAACTAAGAAACCGTCATAGACTACTGTTTTTCTTGATAAACTTCTAGAGAGTGGGGTAAAGAGTGCCATAAAGTTTGTATGAGACATTTTATTGCGTCATCCGAGATTTGTTTGACGAAATCAATATTACCGGAAGCGAGGCCGCTGTTAAAATCTAGTAAACTGTATTAAGCGATAACGCTAAAGAGCTTCCGGTGATGGAAAACACCGTGATAAAACTCAGCACGGTGGTAGGGCTTTGTATAATGCCCGCCTGGGTAGCTGAAAATATGCCGCTAAATATCTACAGGTGTCTTCCGGCACTTTGCGTTTCCACCATCTTGGACTGCATCGTCACTTAACATTAGATGAGAGTAGTCTTTATGCTGCAAAACTTATATTTTATAAAAAAAATGCTTTAGTATCGGTAGAAGCATTAAACAGACTATAACAGTTATAAGTAAAAACAGTAATTCGTTGTTAACGTATTCACTACCAATCGACAATGTTTGTGAAGAACTCGAAAACATATTTATAATTCTATCCCTTGTAAGATTACAGTGCCGGGACCGATCATTATTGCCTAGGTAAATTGTAAATTCGGCATATTCCTTTATATGCGTGGTCCGAAACAAAGGAATCGGCGTTTGGAAAGAAAAAGTTTGTACATTTTTAAAATGGCCCTAACCACAATATAACAGTGGAATTTGTTTATCAAAGTTTATCAAAAAATATGCAGATCGAGTTTCTTGCCGGTTCTTCTCGATGACTGCGTTACTTTCCGAACCGGTGGTAGTTTTAACGTTCATAAGCGCCTTCTTAGGGCCTACGTTGAATAAATATTTTTGATTTGAACAACCGACTTGCTAGCCAACTTTTGCCGGGTTTCCATTAACGATTTTTTTTTTATTGAAATAATAACTAATATATACGATAATTCTCATTACTTGACCCGCAGTAAGATATAAGTTTGATTTGTCAAGCGGAAAATTGGCAAGCGCGGAGATACATTGACCCCGGCCGTGGCGGCCGGACGCTTTCAACCCGGCTCGCTTCACTAGCGATCACCCGCTGTTTTTCATACCCTATTATCACGCTGAATACTCACTAACCACCGTATAAGTGGACTTTATACGTCATAAGATGTAATTTTGATCCTTCTCGCATAGTACCACCGTACCGTAGTACCGTTTCTATGTACGCAATTTCACCAATGTTAAGTATGAAGACCTTTATAAACACAATAACGTACCTTAATTATAAATAAATACAGGCACGTTGTGTATATGAGTATATTTGTATATTAATCGGTGAACGCATATACGATCACGTAGGCGCGTCTTAGCTAGCATCCAACAGCCAATAACTACACAAGTCACCAATGACTCACTTGCCCGATAATGCGCATAATGAAGCCCTTTTCATCCTGTACTAATAGACAATCAGAGAACCTATTGTTTACTATAAACGAGGTTAAACAGACACGATATTGGTGCTACTATATTTTGTATACGTATATATAAAAACGGATGTCGGTAAGTAAGTGTAATCGCTGGATTCCTAAGATCTAGTTTTTTACGGAGAAAAGTTTTATCACAATCTCTCCTGGTGTTAAATTACGATGTGACCTAAGATCGTGGGCACGCTAAGCCTCTGGAGGAACTGGCACTCAAGTGCAACTGTCGGAACACACCTATTGGTATTTGGCAGCAGGTTTACAACTTGAGGGTGGTAGCTACCTAGGCGGGCATTAGAAAAAGCCTTACCACCATGCTATGGGTTACTCACGATGTTTTTCTTCAACAAAAGCTCAAGCTTATTTGCAGGTGCTTGGATTCGAACTCACGTCCCTTGACGCGAAGTCGTACACAATACCACTGAGCTATCATCGCTTCAAAAGTGTAACAGTAATCGCTGAATTCCTAAGATCGAGTTTTTTACGGAAAAATATTTTATCACAATCTCTCCTGGTGTTAAATTACGATGTGACCCAAGATCGTGGGCACGCTAAGCCTTTGGAGGTATTGTCCTATAGGTATATAGCGTATAGGTATAGCTTATAGCACACCTATAGGTATTTGGCGGCAGATTGTTGGCGGAAGTTGTAAACCTGCCGCCAAATACCAATAGCTGTATTCCGGCAGCTGCACTTGAGAGCCAGTTCCTGCACAGGTTTAGCGTGTCTACCGACTTGGGCCGTATCGTCACTTAAGACCAGGTGAGATTATGACCATAACGCTAAACCTTAAGCATAACAAAAAAAAATCGTCAACTTGAGGGTGGTAGCTAGCCAGGTGCAATGTCGTATCCAAAGGTGCCGCAGAAAGGGTACTGCAGTATCTAAATGAGGGCTCAGTGGTATCGCGTCGATGGACTTTGGCGAAGGTACACATCACGATGGTACCATAACAGGGCGGTGATGCATTTTGTAATGTCCACATGGCTAGTTACCATCCTGAACTTGAAAATGTGTCGTCAGATACTTAAGAATGTGTTCCGGCAGTTGCATTTGAGAACCAGTCCCATAGCTAGGTTTAATGTATCCGACGTTATAGCACCACAGCGTCACTTAATATCAGGGGAGAGTGCGGCGATAAGAATAACATTTTAAAATATTATAAGGATAGATCATGTCGTTTGTAATATACACAAATGTAGGTTTGTCTGTTACAGTTTCATATTTTAATTACTGGACAAATCAAGGTAATAATTACCACACACGTTGTCAGGAGTATAGAAAAGGTTGTAAGGTGTTCTTATGAACTTATATTCAGTGTAATGCATACTGTTGTGAAGCTATTTTTAACGCCTAATATATTACGCTTATCTAAAAACGGTGCGGACCTAGAGTCCACAGACTGTGTATATAAAAATAATAATGAAAAAAAAAAGGTATTCTTTCGTCATCGAACGAAGTCGCAGGCAGAGCTAGTATAGAAATAAATTAAACTGTCAATTGTTAGTTTAAATCACACCCGTTGATATGACGAACAGTAATCAGTTGTAATAGTGTTGATTGTAACAATTGGTGACCGACGCACAACGCGTCTCAATTGACATCATTTTTAACCCATTCCTCCCCTCCCCACTGTCATATTTTTAGGACACTATTCTCTAAATGTCTTTTTACGTATTAGGACTTTTCTTTTTATTATTTAAAAATTTTTTACAGCGAAAGAGATTTATTTTATTAGAAAAATAGTGTAAAAATATAAATTTTATCAGAAATAATAAAATTTAGAGTCCTAATACGTGAAAAGAAATTTTGAAAACAGTGTCCTAAAAATATGACAGTGGGGAGGAATGGGTTAATAGTCATCCCTATTACAACACTTCAGCTAATATCTGATGGAGAAGTAACTTTTACCATTGATTTCGTTCGTGTCTCTTCCTTGAGCCACGCGTAAGTTTAAAATTCATTCGTGGTGGTCTACGTCGTGTAAGAAAACAAATTTGTCACATATTGTTGGCGTTTAGTTTCGAATATCTCGTGGTATCATATATATGTGTGGAAGTCGCCTATATCTTAAACTAATATTATAAATGCGAGTGTGAATTTGTGCGTTACTTTTTCACGCTTTACTATTCGACAGATAATCATGAAATAGTGCATACACGTTGTTAGGGACACAAAGAAGATCATAGGGTACTTTGAATCCAGAATAAAAATGCTTGTTTTGCCCCGGCTTCGCACGTATTAATGTTGATTAAGCCAATCCAAAAGTTACCCTTTTTGGATGAAACGTATCATATATCCTTTTCTGTATCCTTTGTAACATATATACAAAACAAATGGGCCGTCGCGTGACGCCTGGCAGATGTGAAACTGGCTTGCTTTTTTTTTGTACAAATTATAAACTGGATAGCTTTTAATACATTATGTATTTTAATGTACATTTATATTCATTTAATACACAAATTAAACGGAGACAACTCGTTTCCTTACTCACTTCTTCACGTATACGACGTTCAGGCACGTCGCATTAGATGTATCACGTCAAACACAAACTCACATACTCGTTAGGAATGTTCAGAACACCCTGCCCACCAAGTTCGACGTACGAGTTCATTCACCACACACCTCGCGTTTCCACGAGACCGAAGCGATATTAGCGGCAGGAAGCGATTGCTCGTAAAATCCGGCTCGGGCTGCGACATACCCCCTCGCGCCGTGCACCAGCTCGGAGATGCGGCGGTGGGCCATTGTGGCCGGCCTCGTAAATAAAATAACCTATAAAATGGAGGCAATAATAGGTTTATTGCACGGTTCTAACGCAATTATGCAAAGGGCTACACGGCTTTTTCAGGTCCATTGTGTTTCTACTCGCCTTTGTTTTATTATACACCACCTTTTACCCGCGGCTTCGCTCACGCTAATACTGATTTTTGTGAAATCGGATGACGCAATATAAGTATCAATACAACTTTCTTTACTCTCTTCACCCTACTTTCAGTAAGTTTTTCACGAGAAAAAGTTTCCCATCGCCGTCTCTTAAGTCCCATCTATCTCTATACCAAAATTCATCATAATCGATTCATCGGTATAGGCGTGAGAGCGTAACAAAAAAACGAAAGTCACTATCACATTTATAATATTAGTAAGGGTAGCTGTACGGGCGATTTCCTTCTCGAGGAACTGAAAATTATTTACTAATCATTGGCCCATTTTGAATTTTTTTTAAGTACAGCCTTTCTCCTATCGTTGGTAGCGTGATGTTAAATACACTTAAGTCTATCTCAATAATCGCGCTATTATATACATTTTTTTTAATTTCGACTGCTAGTTCCTAAGATTATATCTTGTAAGATATATCTGTTTTTTTTTTTTTTATATTACGACTTAGCGTTATGTCCATAATCTCATCCGATCTTAACTCATTCTCTCCCCACTGTCATATTTTTAGGACACTATTTTCAAAATTTCTTTTTAGGTATTAGGACTTTTATTTTTATAATTTAATGATTTTTTACAGCGAACATAATTTATTTTATTAGAAAAATAGTGTAAAAATATGATTTCCATCAGAAATAATAAAAATAGTGTCCTAAGAATATGACAGTGGGGAGGAATGGGTTAAGTGACGATACGGCCCAAGTTGGTAGACACGCTAAACCTTTAGATGCTCTGGCTCTCAACTCTTATATTAATATTAATAATTAATATTTTTATATTATTTTGTTCACTTATTATTTTGTTAATTGTGCACGCCGTGGCCGTCTTTCAATAACCTCATAATATTGCGTATCTCGAAAATGTATATTAACAAATTAAATATTGTGCGGCTGTTGACTGCCGTTAAATTATTAAATAAATAAAAAAATAAATTAGCGCGTTCAAACAAACAAACTTTTCCGCTGTACAATATTAATATAGATGTGTAAACTAGCCGCGCCCGCGACTTCGTCATAATTCACCTATCAAATACAAAAGGTTTCGACATCAGAGTCAGAAATCTGACAGGTGGTTCTTGAGATGAGCGCGTTGAAACAAACAACACGTAATTTTTTTTATATATATATAATAATTGGGTTGTAGTTTTTTATTGTTGAGGTGAAAAATATGTTATTTTTAATTTTCAACAGCATTTTCACTCGCGACACGCAAAATTCAACGCTGTGGATGGATAATTAATATGCTATGTGTTAAGCATATAGGATACTATTTAACACCATAAAAGAAAGATTTTCTCTGGAATAGTGTATAAAACTGGAAATTTCGGTACCATTTAAGTCAGTCACTCAGTCAACACTATGAAAATTTGTATATATAATACATTCGTACATAGAAAGTTTTTTATTGTTGCTTTCTTGAATGTGATACGCGGCCGAGAATTCAACTATGAAGAAAAAGCAGGTTTGATACGATCTTAGTGACGATACGGCCCAAGTTGATAGACACGCTGAACCTGTGGAGGAACTGGCGCTCAAGTGCAGCTGCCGGAACACACCTATTGGTATTTGGCGGCAGGTTTTACAACTTGAGGGTGGTAGCTAGCCAGGCGGCCATTTGAAAAAGTCCTACCACCATGCTATGGTTTCCTCACGATGTTTTCCTCCACCGAAAGCTCAAGATCTTTGTAGATGCTTGGATTCGAACGAACGTCCCTTGACGCGAAGTCGTGCACACTACCACTGAGCTATCATTATCAACCTATATAATTAAACATGTTTAACCGGCTCTCAAAAACATTTCAAGCCCTTCGTTTTGTTAATTTTACACGTTACAAATTCAGGATTAACTTCACCGCCGTTTCTCTTATAACAATAAGAGATGGAATAGAGAATACTTTTGTATGTTTCCCCATAGTGAAATCGTAATCCGTAATATTGATTGCGAAGTATTGAACACCTTGGTACTTGATCGTCCTCTAGGTATTTTCATTAACATCGAAACTACTGTGACGTGTGGTCCAAGTTAGGGGAGTTAAATGTTAAAATGTGAATTGATTAATTCGTTGAATTTTACTATAGAGATATGTTGGAACCCGGAAACGTTGATAGGTTACCTTTTCCCGCGAAAACCTTATTTCAAGTGGGGTTAAGAGAAGGGTAAACTTTGCATGAAACTTTCTATTGCGTCATCCGGTTTGTTTTTTTTTGTGTTGCACAGCAAAGTGACTACGCTGGACCTGATGGTAAGTACAGTACAATCCATATCAGCGGCGACTGACATCGAACAGAATACACTGCCAGTCGCGGCTGTCATGCTGGCCTGGTTAGGTACCTCGTCAAGCCTCTTTTGAAGGACCCAATATCATAGGAAGGCGGGAACACGTTGACAGGAAGACGGTTCCACAATTTTACGGAGCGACAAAGATATGAGTCGGCAAACTAGTTTCACAAAAGCATTATAAACGCGAGCGAAGCCGCACGTAAAATCTAGTGTGTGCTGTTAAATTTCTTGACATTAATAATTGAAGTATTCTACTATTGATATAAGTGTGAAAAGTATTTATCGGGGCTAAGGTATTGAACTACAAAAAAATATGACAAACTTTTTTTGTACATTATAACAGGGTAATCTCGGATAGTGACAGTTTATATTTAGTAATAGCTGACCCAATAGACGTTTTAGTTTCCTAACTGTGAATATCGAATTCGAATATAATAAATAAAAAATATATTTTTCAAAAACATATCGTTCATTATTGTAATGAACTGACAACTGACAGTTATGTAAAATTAATATTATCAATCAGAATTCTTTAATGTTCCACTCGACTTCTTTGATTTCTTCTTACATAAGAACCTTCTCCTTGCAATAATTAACCAACAAAAAAAGAATTAGCGAAATCGTTCCATCCGTTCACGCGTGATGCGATGACCGAGGGAAATAGAGATTCATTTTTATTTAAATAGATAGATAGATACCAGTATTCTGTTTAACAACTTCAAAAATAGGTCTCGGAATTATTTAAAGTACTAGCTGACGCCTCCGACTTCGGTCGCGTTGTTTCTGTCAACTGCGCATAATCATGATACCCCTTAGCAGGAATAGCCTTGTCAAATTTTAAGTCAATATACGTCTGGGAGTTTTAGAGTTATCGTCGTGAGTCAGTGAGTGATATGACACATATATGTGTATTCGTTCCAATTAAAGTATAGATAAATTAAGTTTTATTTAAATGGAATAGGGGGCTAAGTAAGTAATCACCACCGCCCATGGACTGCCACAAAAACAGAGGAATTGCAGGTGCGTTTCCGGCCTTTATAGGAGGGACTGGCTCTCAAGTGCCACTGCCGGAACACATCTAATGGTATTTGGCGGCAGATTTTCAACTTGAGTGTGGTTACCCAGGCGGGCATTGGAAAAAGCCCTACCACAATGCAATGTCACAACCGATGTTAGAAATTTTAAAAACATAATTAATGTACAGTTTTATTCTCATTATATACTACCCGTGCCTGCGGCTTTGTTCGCGTGGGGTTAAAAATTATTCAATCATTACTACCTGTTTTGTAAACTTTTTCAATAGAGCTTTACTCTTGGTGGAAGCGCGATGTAAAATCGCCATTCTGGATAATTGCTCTATCTAATAGAATAATATTTATTGAAACCCGACGGGCAGTTCCCACGATTAGCGCGTTCAAACAAACATACCAACGTTTCTGTTTAATAATATTAACAATAATTCAAATGACATCACACCCGACGATTATAATTTTGAAAACATTTTCAATATATTTTCGGTGAGTGTTAACACATGCCGGAAAGGAACCTCTTCAAGCTACATCCTTGTCACAAGACCCGGAAACTTCCCCCAGGAACCCTCACTGCCACACGACGAACTTCCACCCGTACAAATCCATGGTTCGGTAAGAAGTTCGTCTGTCTAGATTTACTATGCGTGTGGGTATCCGCTCTCGTTCACGTTATGTGACAATTGACATGTTTATAAACTGTTTGGCTTGACGCCAGCTCGATGGGTAGATCGCGTCGGGTCGGCTCTGCCCTATTAGGGGCGCGGGCGGACCGAACACGCCAAATTTGCTACGTATTCGCGTCTGGTAAACATTGAATAATTAGTTACGTAAGGTTCGATTACTCTATAAAGTACTATTAATTATAAATGTATTATATCCAATTCTTTAGTTATAATCGCTCAATAATAAGTTATTTCTACTTTGAAACATTTAGCGGGCGCCGGTTTGTTATATTAATTGTTAATATTTTCACATCGTCCGTGTTAGCGTTGAACTTGCACTGTCGCTCTGTCATTGACTTTTTGTCATGATCAATAAAAATCTGCCATTAACGCATATATAATATGCTTTTTAAGTTTGACGTGACCTAGCTTAGTTTAGTGCGTGACATCGACTGTCAATACTATGAAAAATTGTAGCCAAACTTTTAAACTTGTAATAAATTAGAATTGTAATAAATTTGTTTATTATATGTTTAATCTATACATGTAATTTACTAAATATTAAACATTTATAAATAAAAAAATATTACTGTTGCCTGGGGAAAGTAGACTGAAATCGCAGGCTCAGCTAATAGGTAAATACATATATTATTACACAAACTATACTTGTCTTAGAACAAATGATCAATTGAGAGTTACTCTTCGAGAGACAAAAAGTCTTTTATTTAAGTCATTTCGCATTCGTCTAATAAATTAAAATATTTCTTCCCATACATAAAGACTATTATTAAAATATGCCAAATTCTTTGGACATTTAGACTACGTTTTTCCTCAGACTTTCTTTATTCAATTCAATTCGCAAATGCGGTGTTACGTAACAAGTACACGGCCATACGTGTTCCGATACATGAGCGAGAGTTTTCCAAACAAAGCACTCTCACTACACAGTTCGTGCCTAATAGGAAATATTCAATGATGATTGTTTTGTAAACTTGGCTCGGCTCCCGGAACATTTAAAATAAACCGGTTAACAATAACTCAATCGCGTTTAACTGAAAACGTTTACCGTCTAAGGGTCTAATAGCCGTGCGTTTGTAGGTATAGCTAGATACTCTGCTGGCGACTCTATTATCGTATCGAAGCTTCTGGATTGTTTTAATAGTTTAAAGTGACGATGTGGCCTATGCTGGTGAATACGCTAAACCTGTGAAGGGACTGGCTCTCAACTGCAACTTCCGGAAAGCACCTATAGGTATTTGGCGGCAGATTTTCAACTTTAGTAACAAAGGCGGACGTTAGAAAAACCCTACTAACATGCTATGGTTTTATCACGATGTTTTCCTTAACCGAAAACTCATGCTGAGCTATCATCACTTCAAATTATGTCCCTTCGAAAAGAAATTATCAGTAGAACAGGTCTATTAGACTGGGAAACGTTTAACAATCTGTCAGACAAGAACATACTTATTTATTTTTTTAAATACTCCATATTGTACCGACATAGGGGATGAAATACTTAAAATTAAATAAAAAAATACTTCATATTGTACCCACATAGGTGATGAAATACTTAAAATTAATTAAAAAAAATACTCCATATTGTACCCACAGAGGTGATGAAATACTTAAAATTAATTTAATAAAATACTCCATATTGTACTCACATAGGTGATGAAAATTGATTATTATTGTCCCTCCTATAACCATCATCATCAATACCAACCTCGATTATGCTCTTATAAGTTAGATTAAAAAAAATCGCATAGTTAGCTTCGGCGTTACAAAAGGAAACTACAGCCCAGATTTCATGTTAATAGCTTCAGTAATTTGGGCTGTACGTGGTAATGAGTCGGGCCAACTTTTAGTTCTTAAGGGTGTGCGATGATTAACACAGAGAGAAATAACCTGGCGGCCATGTAGAATGGAAATGCAGCGCGTCAGAACTCATCTATATAATTTTAAACGTTACCAAATGTCTATTTACATTTCAACGTGCAACAGGTAGGTACCCGCAATATTTGAACTGCGTCGCTGTCGTGTGTGGGTCATGGCTCCCGTTCACCCCCAATGGTGTAAAGTGTAGGAGATTTTTGTAACCTCTCGTTCTCGTAGATAATTTTTGGCCCAGTGGTCGAAATGCGACATAGCATAATTCTTAAAAATTCAATAAAAATCTTATGTACAGGTAAAAAAAAAACCATAATCCTTCTGTTTTATTTATGACACTAAATCTCGTTTACACGATTGGCCTAAACAGCAGTTGCTTCTCTGAAATCACAGCGCCGCAGTGCTGTGACTTTGAGTCCCAAATAGGGCACGTATTGGTCAGGGTTTGGTTGCTGCTTTGTGTTCGTTACTTGTGTTTATGAAGTCCTTCTTACATGACATTAGCTAAATTTCCTACATTGACAGTTGCCACACTAAAAAGTAAAATGAAGCTTGTCAATGGATGTAAAATAAAAAAAATTGAAATTGTTTCACTACTGTCCTTTTTGTCTTTGCCCGTTTATATATGAAGATCAATTTAATAAGAACTTAATTCATCAAAAAATTTATCATTAACCAGCTATGCTTGCGACGTCGCTCGCATGGAACTAAAAATTATATAATATTTTTGCTTGTTTTTGTGACTTTTTCAAACAGCTTTCACTATAATGTATTGTTAATAGCTCAAAGCCTTCCTCAGTGATTTTATTATCAAATACAACAAGATTTATTTTAATCCGTCTGGTAGATTTCCTAAGATTAGTGCGTTCAAAACAAACAAATTTTCCGCTTTATAAGATGATTATAAATATATAATTTAGATATTATTGTGTCAGTTAAAATACACACATGAATCAATTACGAACGACTATAACATTGGTCGGTTATTTTTAAACCGGGACCAGGTTTCTGATTACGGCCCTGCACGCGTTTGTATGTACGCGGGGGCCACGTGTCGATATCGTATGTCGTTAAAAGCGCATTAACTGTGATTCGGACGCGCGTCGACTCTAGCGACGCCACCCAATGTCGGCGACAATGCATAGATCAGTCACTTTTCAGATAGAACACATACCCGTAGGTACTTTTTATCAATCTGCCGCCATACACACAATATCTAAATGCGCTATAGCGAGGATCAATACGTAAATAATTCGTTCTCATATTAGCGAAAAAAATGTGTGTGCAGTTCACACGCGATATCATTGAAACCTTTAAAAACTCATTTCGTAATACGCAGACGCGCACACACACGTACAGCGTTCAGATCTTCTAAGAAACACGGTATAATACCTTCTATCTCATTTTCCTGCACATTAAATCATACAGATACTTCTATCTCATTCTCTCGCACGTTATTAAATATATATGTTTGTCTCTTTTTGCGGTCGCTTTTTCGTTTATCGAATTTCAAATTACAACGATTCTACAGAAATTTTCACTTCAAAAGATACTTTTTACACGAGCGTTAATATTTTTGGATTGTAAAAAACGGTAGGCTATTTTTTCTAACAACTAGAGGCAGTGCGAAGACAGTTTCCAGTTTTCTGGCAAGTATGGAGAAGTGTAGGGCGACCGTGGTAGGTTTAGTAATACTACCAGTCGAGTGTCTTTTTAGAGGGTAATCATAAATGTGATTACCCACGAAAAAATAAGCCAAAACCAACCCAATTATGTAAGTCGGCGAAGGTTCCTGATTCAAAAAACAATCACTTTTACCAGATTTGCAGAATCCACACAGATTTTTTTCGTGGCATTTGCATTACACTTGTGTTACACTTAGTCATCTATAAAAATGATCGCACATCTTTTATTTCTATCAAAATTAAGAAAATTACTTGATTTTACTATATGTTTATAGAATAATGGTTCTGTTAAATAAATCGCACATATTTCATATTTTCAATACTAATAAAATTATATTCAGTAATACGATTCAATGTTGACGGGAATTAATGGATATATTTATATATTCTACCTTACAAATTATAAACATCATAAGAATTTCACAGAATACGTGTCAATGACTTAACTATATATATATTTTTTAATTGTCTTACAGCTGAAAGGCATTAATCATTTAGGCAGAAATTAAAAACGAAACGTGAGTCGGTTCTGTCGCGAGACGACGTGTTAACGCTCCTCGTTGGTTCTATATTTACCGGGCACATGTTACAGAATAAATAAAGCTTTCGTGTTTAACTTAATATAAACTAATTCTAACATTCTGTGAGCGGAGACCCGCCCGGAAACTTTCAGACGTTTCCTCGACTTACGAGAAAAAGTTTTCGTTAAGAAATCAAATGTTGTAATCGGATACACATATATAATGTATTTCGGATTATTTGGAGGATAGCCGGGCATTTTGTAATCTCGTGTAGAGTTTTACAATTGTTTGCAACAGTAAATTTAAGCTCGAAAGAAATTAACTGACAAAACACAGGTCACTCTTGTTATAGACTTTTTTTTATAATTTTTAATATTTTTGGTTAATATTATTTGTTTTATATGCTCAATGTGAAAAAGCAACAAAAATGAAATTTTGTACTTATTTTTTATTTAACCATTTATTTCATAATAATAAAACATCAATTATTTCAATTATATACATAATCGATTCTTATTAAGTAAACTTCAGAAATGTCTGTTCAGAAACTTCCGGGCAACAGTTCGCACTATGTTGTAAGTCATTTCTCATATTTAGTTAGCTCCATAGCCAAATGTCTGCATAAAAAAAGGCTATGCACCACGGGGTAGAAGCAAAAAAAAGATTACGCGGATAGCATAATTCCGCTATACCCAACCTGCGGCCCTCCGGGCTTTTGTGGTTGGCCCTTTTTTATACTTATAGTTCAGCATTATGGCCATAATCTGTCGCCTGATATTAAGTGACGATACGGCTCAAATTGGTAGACACGCTAAACTTGTGGAGTTACTGGCTCTTAAGTGCAACAGCCGGAACACAGTTATTGGTATTTGGCGGCAGATTTTCAACTTGAGAGTGGTAGCTAGCCAGGCGGGCATTATAAAAAGCCCTACCACCATGCAACTACAATGGTATTACTTTATTTTAAATTAACTCAGGACCTACAAAACTTATGGAAAATATTATCTAAATATTTTTGGTTTGCGGCCCGCGAACTAAGACCAAAACATGTTTGTGACCTCTATAGAAAAAAGTTTGAGTAGCGCTGGTCTAATCTGTGTTGTGTTGTGTAGAATATTATATTTTCTTTATCTTTTGTGTAACGAAACGCGACAGAAGCTTGAAATTTCATTCATAATATTTTTTCTAATCAATCTCTAACAAGTTTCATCTAATATAATACTATTAAGTAAGCAATTCTTGTACATATATAATTTTTTACATATCTCTGAAACGGCTATACTGATTTGGATGAAGTTCTGGTGTATTTAGGCAAATTGTAGCGAAGCCCGAAGTTAATCCAAGCACCCTCAACAAAAAGTACAACGTGACGGTTAAAGTGTATGTGAACAGTTGTCGATTGTCAACAGATGCGGTCATAGTGAAGCGAAGATGTGTTGGCGCGCGGCGGTGACCGTCGGCGCGGTGGTGGCGGTGGCCGCGCTCGCCGGCGCGCTGCAGCAGCCGCGCTGTCAGGAGATCACGATCCCGATGTGTCGCGGGATCGCTTACAACTACACGCAGTTCCCGAACGCGCTCGACCATGATACCCAGGAGGAGGCCGGCCTCGAGGTACACAAACACCCTTCCCCCCCTTTTTGATTACCGCGATAATAAAGAACCATAATGTTTCTGCCTGCAATTGGTAAACGCAGTAGCCGGATTCAGGTTAACGTGAGAGAGCCATCAAATACCAATTAAACCAATACCAAGACGCCATTCTAATCCCCGTATAACCAGATACATCAAGTCCGCTATAACACTAGGTTTGATCCTCCGGATAGAAGCCCCCGAGTGACTCTGCTCGCGCGATACAGTGACACTCTACATCACTGAATGTACATCGTCACACCGCATACCATTCGTGCACGCCCACACGTTAAGTACACGGTTCTGTGAGGGACTACCCCCGCGGCCCTTACGCGGCTTGCCCGATGAGGTCGTGTTAGGATCACGAAATTAGTAAGTTAGTTATCGGTTAGTTAGGTTCACTTTCCGACAGCAGCCCAAGACTAGTTTCGGCCATTCTGGTAACCTTGCGCCCGCTGCCTCGGAGTTAAGTGCCCTCAGCACTCGGCCCAAAAAGTTTGATGAAGCTATCCAAGGCTCTTAAAGTTAACAGCGTATGTCAGTTGGAATACAAAAAACCCTATAACATTATTAATATACGTAGTCACTTCAGTGAATATTGAGTTGTGGTTCGGCTTGAGTCAATTTGCTAATTTCGTATTTAAGTGAAAACAAATTTGACTCGAGTTACCTAGTCAACTTGGCGCGTCGAGTAAATTATTATTATTTTTTGATTATCAATATTATCAGAAATACTGTATTTTATTTTATTGTACCAAATCTTTTATACATAGTAATGTAGATTTTTGCCCTTAACTAAATAAGCATGAACAATATTAGAATGAGGTATTTAAAATATACGTTTTAATATTTCCAGGTTCACCAGTACTGGCCCCTCGTTGAGATTAAGTGCTCCGCTGACCTGAAGTTCTTCCTGTGCTCGGTGTACACGCCCATCTGCATGGAGGACTACCCCGAGCCGGTGCCCGCGTGCCGCAGCGTCTGCGAGCGGGCGCGCTCCGGCTGCGCCCCGCTCATGCAGAAGTACGGGTTCCAGTGGCCCGAGCGCATGGCCTGCGAGAAGCTGCCGCGGCACGGCGACCCCGTCCGCCTCTGCATGGAGAAAAACGACAGGGAACAGGAACAGGAGACGCCCAAACCGCCCCCCAGGAAACCACACAAAAACTGTAAGGATCCAAAAAACTGCGAAGGCGGCTCGGCTGCAAGTCCGGGCGAAAGCGAGTGCGCGTGCGCGTGCCGGCCGCCCCTCGTCAGCGTGCGCGCGCCGCACAACGCGACCGCGACCGGGCACGTGCGGGCCGGGGGGGCCGCGGGGGGCGCGGGGGGCGTCGGGCCCGCCTGCGCGCCGCCCTGCCGGGGGGCCTTCTTCACCAGGGAGGAGAAGGACTTCGCGGCGGTGTGGGTCGCGCTCTGGAGCGGCCTCTGCGCGCTCTCCACGCTCATGACGCTCACCACCTTCCTCATCGACTCCCAACGGTTTAAGTACCCCGAGCGGCCCATCGTCTACCTCTCCGCCTGCTACTTCATGGTCGCGCTCGGGTACCTGGCGCGCCTCCCGCTCGGCCACGACCAGGTCGCCTGCGACGGCGCACTGCTCGAGACGTCCGCGAGCGGCCCGAGCGCCTGCACCCTCGTCTTCATACTCGTCTACTTCTTCGGCATGGCCTCCTCGATCTGGTGGGTGGTGCTCTCGTTCGCGTGGTTCCTCGCCGCCGGGCTCAAGTGGGGCAACGAGGCGATAGCGGGACACGCGCAGTACTACCACCTGGCCGCGTGGCTCGTGCCCGCCGCTAAGACCGTGGCGGTGCTGCTCGCGGGCGCCGTGGACGGGGACCCGGTCGCCGGGATCTGCTACGTCGGTAACTCGTCCCCCGAGAACTTGAAGAAGTACGTGCTCGCCCCGCTGGTGGTGTACTTCGCGCTCGGCGCGACGTTCCTGTTGGCCGGGTTCGTGTCGCTGTTCCGCATCCGGTCGGTGATCAAGCGGCAGGGCGGGCTCGGGGCCGGCTCGAAGGCGGACAAGCTGGAGAAGCTGATGATCCGCATCGGCGTGTTCAGCGTGCTGTACGCGGTGCCGGCCGCCGTGCTGATCGGCTGCCTCGCGTACGAGGCGAGCGGGTACGAGGGCTGGGTGCGGCGCGTCGCGTGCGGCCCCTCCTGCGGGGACCGGCCGCTCTACTCCGCGCTCATGCTCAAGTACTTCATGGCGCTCGCGGTCGGCATCACCTCCGGCGTCTGGATCTGGTCCGGCAAGACGCTCGACTCGTGGCGCCGCGTCTGGCGCCCGCCCCGCGCCCTCCCGCCCCGCGACCCGCCGCCCGCACACCGCGCGCTCGTCAAGGGATGCGTGTGACAGGCGACCGCGGCGCCCTCCGCCGCCTCCGCCTCCGCCCCCTCCGCCGCCGCCGCCGCCGCGCCCGCCCCCGCGCCTCCGCACGGCGCCGCCTCCGCCTCCGCCCGCTCGGGGCAGCCGCTCTCCGACTACGGACCAGTTTAAACCAGATAACTCGCGCTCTAAACGGACTATAAACACTATCAGTAGGACTGACGAGACCGTTTAAAATATGAACTGTTCAGTGTCGCGTGAGACCCGCGAGTGTCTATAGTATTGGACGGTCGATACTTGTAGTTTGGTCGTGACAGTGACAGTGAGTGTGAGTGTAGTGATGGCGGTCGCGTCGCGCGTTGTCTAGTCCCCGTATACGAGCGCGCGACGCTCAACAGATATACGTAAATAGTTTGTAAGCGACACTATATAGTACCGATTAGCGTACGTGAGTTTATACTAGATATCGTCTACGGTATGTATTTGTGTATCCAAAATGTTAGTAAAAATAAAGCTAATACAATCCTAAAGGTACTTACAAGCACCATTCGTATAAATATATAAAACAATCTTACAAAATACCATAACGCATTCAATGAAATAATTAAATAACTTACAGAAATTTTATCTGTATTTGGTGCCCTCAGTAATTATGTAATTTAACTATATACATGTGTTGCCAACAATAATATCTAAAATGTTACAAAAACATTCAACCACAGGGAGAATCTTCTAACCATTTAATTAGTCTACAAATATAACAAAATATTTAGTTGTTCTGTACAGATAAAATTAATTCTTTCACATGTCAACTATAACCAGTAGATTTCAGAAGAAAAACTAAATATTTTATTGTATTTTGATACCAAGATAAAAGTCCCAGGCATAACCATATATTTGTTATATATAATAAGACATTAGAATAGAATTTAATAAAATTCAATAGACGAAAAATCAATCAGTACATTTGTATTTTGAACACAATTTTATATTAAAAATAATAGACTCGTCCAAAAATTACTTTTGAAGAGATCATTTTAAATTGATAATGTGCAAAAATGAAACTAAATCAACAAATATTCCTGTAAAATGTTTTATTGTTGTTTAATAATAATTTTACTTTATTATCTTCTATCACTGCCAATGTTTATGAAAAAAAAATATAACAATAAAACAATTTACTGTTATATTTGAACAATTAATTTGATTATTTTCAAACTAGAGATGTGCACCTTACAAAAAAACCGGTTTTTGATGATTTTAAATTGATAAACCGACTATCGTAATTTTTTCAGTTATACATAGATAATAAATTAAAAACTTGACAGATGATCATTTACTAGTTCATCCTTCTAAATCAATAATTATTATAGCACATTAATAAAAATCAGGAACTAAGTGAACTAAGACAAGCTTATTACATTTCTATTGTACTAACCGTATGTTTGTTTGTTTCGTTCAATCGCGAGTGACACTCCCGTTTATAAATATTTTTTTATATTTACCAGTTTATATTAAATAAAGTAAAAACGGTTTTTTTTTTGTAACAAATTTACATCCCTACAAGTGACACTAAAAAAAAACTATTTTGACTCAGTATAATAATTTAATTTAATTGTATGTGGATAAATAAGACGTTTATAACGATTTTCATAGTGTTAAATACAGAGAAATTAATACAATCCTATTATATTGTACATGAAGGAACATTCTCGAACACACAGTCGTCGGATATGATGACAAGTGCATGAGAATATATTAAAATCTTGACTGAAATGTATTTTCTATATATATATTTTTATTTTGATATAAAGCATATTATACCGTGGGATATAATATAACTTATTTCTCATACATATTCTTTGTAATTCGGTTTTCGTTATTCATATAAAAACACTGTGATCTTTTTGTAAATAATGATCTAAGGTTTGAAATTCCTTACTATTCCGTAGGAGGCGATAGGAATGCCAATTATAGACATCGCTTTCTCGAAGTAGTTCTGAATTTCTACTATATAAATATAGACATATATATATGATAAATAAACTCAGTAGTTTGACAAATTCCTTAATTAGAATTATATACTTTAAATCACTGTAAATAGTGCCATAAAATATTATGCTGCCTGCCGTTAGATTGTAATATTAATATTTTCAGGATATACAGGAAGAGGCCCTCTATTAGTCATGAATTCATACAATTTTTAAACTGAAGAAAGTACATCTAAAACTCAGTACAGTCTATCTCATTTATATTTTTATTTATAATCATTTATATTTATTTTTATTTATAGTATTTGTTTAAGAAATTCCACTAACATCAATGGGACGGTGTTGAAAATCCAATTTTGGTATTTAACTTACATACTATGATCTACATTATGTATAATGCCATTACAAATGTTTATAGGAACCGTTTAACTACTAACTGGTGTAACAACTGACTTTTAAAATACAGATTATAAAACATGGGTCAGAAACACAAGGGTCTATGTAGTGTTATACATGTAATTTTTCTATTTAACTTATCATTTGAAAATTGAGACATACAATTGTCATCATCTATACATATTATTTTAAACCCCAATTCATATATCTATATGTATACTCTATGATGTAATGATAGATACTTATAAAATACAGATTATAAAACATGAACCAGAATAATAGGGCTGTGTATTGTGTTCTACATCTCATCTTCCTTTAAATTTGTACACGGAGACATACAATTATTAATATCACATATAATATCACAAAGAAAAATCAATGCAGCGTGTCTTTAGTAGAATACTCTATAACGTAACGACTGACTTATACAATATAGATTATAAAAAAATATGGGTCAGGAAAATAGGGGTTCGTACAGTATCTGTCACTTTGCTATTAAATATATGGTTTTAATGTTCAGACACACAATTACCAATATCACGTATAAATCTCATAAGGTCACAAATGAAAATTGTATGAAGCATAGAGAATACTCTATGGTGCTAATGACTGACAAGAAATAAAACTTGGGTCATGAAATAGAGGGTCTCTTACTACAGCGCCATCTGTTATTGATAGTTACAACTTGTGTGACCCTCGTGTGTGCGCTAGATGGCGTTGTAATGCAGTATACACCAAGATAGTGTAACTAAACATCGCTTACAAAACTGAATGCTCAAGTTTTTGGATACATTTATGTAAAGTTCAGTTATCGCGGTGAATTCGTTCAATGTGTAATTATTTTTTTTTGTATTGTAATATAGAAAGTACTCGCGTATAATTGATAATGAAACTAAGATAGAGGGAGATGTAAATTGTATCGACGTACGCCAGAGCCGTTGTTAACAGGACACCGTGGAAATAATTATTGTAATTTATTTTATATCTAACTGTAGATAAATGAATAAATAAATAAATCGACTTTTTATGAATGTGGTTTTTTTTCTACGCTTGACAATAGAGATATGAACCGCTTAACCGTCACAAATGTGTTAAAAGATCTCCTAAATTTACTTGATTTATTAAGGTTAACCAAAAAGTATTTCTTTAATATTGTAGTTTTTATTTATATATATTTTTTATAGTTAAAGTTATTGTGTTATGGCCATTTTCTCACCTGATCTTAACGATACGACTCAAGTTGGTAGACACGCTAAGCCTGTAAAGGTTCTGGCTCTCAAGTGCAACTGCCGGAACACACCTATTGGTATTTAGCGTCAGATATTCAACTTGAGGGTGGTAGCTAGTCAGGCGGGCATTAGAAAAAGCCCTACCGCCGTACTATGGTTTCCTCACGATGTTTTCCTTCACCGAAAGCTCAAGCTAATAAGTGGTTGGATTCGAACTCGCGTCCCTTGACGCGGCGTCTAACACACTACCGCTGAGCTATTATCGCCTCAAATATAAAGTGGTGGATTGAACAGGTGCATCGTTTAGAAATCTAAAATCGTCTGAATTTGGAGTACCTCTAAAGTTATATACTAAAATTAGTTAAGATCTTACTTAAACTATTATAATATAAGAAGCGGCGTTGAGTTAATTTTTGTCATAAGGAAAAAAGTTCTCTTCTTTTATTACAATAAAAACTATTTCAGTCTCTATGTTTTTATTTATACAATACACAATGTCATCTTACAGTAATTCAATAAGTTTATAAACGTATATAGTGTTCGTAAATACATATATTAAGACCGCAATACTAAATGAAAATAGATTTAAAAAATCCAGACAAAAAATTCACTAGAATAAATTCGCAATCATGACTATAGAGATGTCTCTTTAAAACGGTATAATTCATTTTCAAACGAGTACGCCACTAGAGATGTATACACAAGGATATTAATCATTTCATTTTAACGTTCCGAGTTAAAAGACCCGTGTACTGGAAGCTAATACTTAATCGGGGCGTCTTTAAGACACGAATGAATAGGCGTCTCTTAGGTTAAGGACTCACGAAGCGGTTATCACCAGATTCGAAAATAAGTTTTCCTGGTAAAATATCTGCCTCGCAATAATTTTTCTGACACTTCGGTAGCAAAAGTATCTTATTTTATAAACTTGAATATGCGTGTGAGATGCATGGTACGAGTTGATTGCTAATTATTTGTATTTTATTATTTAATTATAAATTTATTTCTTATGTTTCCTCTTTTTAAAATTCCTGACAATTTCCAATTTTCCCGGTTTCCTTCATAGACAGCTGAAGTTCCGGACATGTCAGAAAAATCTCTGTGTTTCTTACAGAATCCGAGCGTTGCACGAGTGTTAGTATGTGTGTGTGTTGCGCCTGTGTATTACAAAGCGAATGTTTTAAGGTTTAACTTCCATCGCGTGTGAACTGCACACACTTTTTTTTGTCACGCGGTTACCATACAATGCTACGATATAAAAATAATTAACAAAGTGTTATACGAACATACACACAAAAATTAAAATACGGATACGCTAAAGTAATTCTTCTCTCCACCTTCAATCACGTTTATTATTAGCGAATCATTCTAAGTTCTACTTAAATTACTATCACATTAAAAATTACGTATTTCGAATGGACAGAATAATAATTATATAAAATATAACTACATACATATTTCACAAGAATAATCGACTCGAAACATTCAATCCTCTTTACTGACAGTTCTAAAGATACAGATTATACTATTGTTCACTAATGTACTAAATATGGAGTGTAGAGGATACATGGAGATGTATCACCATGTATTCAAACAGAATGCACTATGAAGGCGTTACTGTGTCATAAGTTTTACATGATATTGCATTAATATTGTAAGAACAGAATAACTTTAAATTAAATCACTATTATCAATTACCCACTTATTCAGAATATAACTATCTTAAATAATATTCTACTGACTTCGTTGGATATACTTCGCTTCGTCTACTTACTAACGTTAATTTAAGATTTTTTTCTCTTATTCTGTCCACATGGACAAGTTATTCAATTAGTACAACACATAATGATAGCTCACTGGTAGTGTGTACGAATGCGTCAAGGGACGTGAGTTCGAATCCAACCACCTACAATGAGCTTGAGCTTTCGGTGAAGGAAAACATCGTGAAAAACCATAGCAAGTTGGCAGGGCTTTTTCTGATGCCCGTCTGGCTAGCTTTTACCCTCAAGTTTAAAATCTGCCACCAAACTATTACCCTCAAGTTGAAAATCTGCCGCCAAATAGCAATAGGTGTATTAGCTTTTGAGAGCCAATACCTCCACAGGTTTAGCGTGTCTATAAACATGGGTCGTATCGTCACTTAAAATCAGGTGAGATTATGGCCAGAAGAAGAAGAAGAAAATAAGAGACAGATCTTGTCACTTATCTCCGTACCTCTACAGTAGTACAAAATATTTTCCAAAATTGCTTATTAAATATGGAGTTACTTTATCAGAACAACATTTTAAAAGAAATTGTGAGCTAAGAATGTCTTTATATAAAAATGAATGTAGCTATTCAAATATGAGTTAACATATACAACTCAATCACTTTTCACGGTAAGACTATACTGAGTCAGACTCTGAAACATTAATCAACGGAATTGTTTGTATCCTTTTTGATAAAACATCCATGAGTCTCTACCTTACCTCTACACTCCATAGCCTACATAATAAGCAAAAAAAAAGATTCTACGTCCTTTAAAAATATTAAAACTATGTAGAGAAGAGACAAGGAGAACCATCTCACACGGGTGGAAAGATGAAAAGCTGTCCAGCTGTTTAATGAAAATAGAGATTTCAGTACCTGCCAGAATAATCCCTTACCATCGACAACCACCGTTGCAGTTCATATTCTGCTGAATGGGTTTGCCAATTGTCAGACATATCTTTTTTTTTTTTTTTCATTTTTCAAATATATAAGTTTTTATCTGTGTTATTAGTTTGTGAAATTTGTTTTAATGGTAAGGTGGTTCCAAAAATAAAGTATTTCTTTCTTTCCCATAGCGCCGGCGTCCCATAAACTATAGAGCATAGGTTTTATAGACGAAGTAAAGTTTGCTGAATTTGATAATACATATTCCTCGAATATCTATTTAACCCGCTTGTTGGTTTATTTTACATTTACACCTTATTTATATAATCATATAACACTTGGTATTTTCCATTCGAGAAATAAATTTTTAACAAGTTAAAATAAATACATATTTTATACAAAGCGGAAATTGGTCGGCTTTTGCCATAATCTCACCTGATCTTACGTGACCATACTGCCCAAGATGGTAGACACGCTAAACCTGTCTAGGAACTGGCTCTCAAATGCAACGGCCGTAACACACCTCTAGGTACTTGGCGGTGGTTTTTCAACTTGAAGGTGGTAGCTATGGCGGCGGGCGTCAGAAAAACCCTACTTCCATGCTATGGTTTCGTCACCATGTTTTCCTTCGCAGAAAGCTCAAGTTCCTTGCAGGTGGATTCGAACTCACGTCCCTTGACGCGAAGTCGTACACACAACCACTGAGCTATCATCGCTTTAAAACTTCGGTACTTGTTTATGTCTTTTTATGTTTATGTATCTTATTTTAATTACTTTTGGTGATTTCTATGTAATTTATCTTAGGCTACCGCAGCGGCACCTTTATTCAACGCGTTTTACGGACACTTTTTCATACAAGAGTCAGTGCTTCTTGTCTCTATATTGAAAACTATTTTTTTTGCTTGCATTGTATCGTTCATACAGTTTTTCTACATTATACGAAGACATGAGATAATACAAACAGTTTTGTTAGCAATAATTAACATTAACTAATGACAAATCGTACAATATATGAATACGTATAATTAACTAATTCACTTACAACTGTTAATACTTTTTTTTGCATTCAAGTTGTAATGATTTATTTTTTTTACCAATTACCAAAGTAATATTGGTTCATAATAATAATTCACGCTAACTTATAATATGTTATATATGAAAATCTAGCGTCACTACCTTAGATGCTAATTTTACATAAATATTACTAATTAATGGAAGTTACTAAATGAATATCATTAAAAGTAAACATGGACTAAATATTTACTTAGTAACACTAAAGAATACCTAATATCTAACAGTTGATTGCACATAGATCTTACGTATTTATTGTTTACATCAACAAAGTGAGATATGAACGAAACAGTGCCTGGTTTACCAACAGGCTGTGTGTTCCAGGGCGCTAGATTTTAGAGGCGACAAATTTGTGGTCATTTTTTACTGTCTCACAAAAATAAAAGACACTAATGCTTATAATACCTTATGTTGTTTAAGTTCACATTACTTTTTTTTTCATTGCTCAAAATCTACGTCTCATATGAATGCAGTGGTATGTTGGTGCGGCCAAATCTGAATAGACTACGGGAGGTATTTATATAAACCCGCCATTAAAAAAAAATTTTTTTTTAATTGACGAAAAGTTTAAAAAAAACGTCAGTTTGTCTGTCATACTACGGAAGGAAGTGAGTTGCGTGGTCGCTGCTGCCTTTGCCTAAGTTTCTTGCGTTACTAGCTGTACCCGCGACTTCTTTTGCGTTTTTTTATAGTTAAGGTTTAGCGTAATGGCTACAATTACACCTGATGTTAAGTGACGATACGGCCCGAGGTGGTAGAGACGCAAAACCTGTGACGAAAATTTGGCGGCAGATTTTCAACATGAAGTTGGTCACCACCCAGACCCCACCACCATGCTACGGTCTCCTCACAATGTTTCCCTTCACCGAAAGCTCAAGTTCATTGTAGGTGGATTCGAACTCACGTCCCTTGACACGCACCCGTACACACTACCACTGAGCTGTAATCCCATCAGCTAAATAAAGATTTTATAAGTTTTGCCCGTTTTAGTAATTTATTTAAATACAGCTTCACTCCTCTTGATAGTATCTTGATATTATATAACCTAAAGCCATCTCATTGTTTGCTCTGTCAAATATAAAAACAAAATTTAGAAACCGACTGCTAGTTCCTGAGATTAGCGCGTTCGAACAAACAAACAAACAAACAAACTTTACCGCTTTATAATATTAATTTCCTTAATTTAAAAAAAAGTGAATGTATTGATAGCCGAAACATGTGAATTGTTTATTACAGCCCTGACTGGATAGTACGTTATTTGATGTGTCTAGTTTTATCGATTTATAATATCGATAACCTAAGTTGTTCGATAATTAGTACAGTCTATATATATATATATATATATATAAATCTATTTCCCTCGATTATCGCATCACGCGTGAACGGACGGAACAATTTCGCTAATTCTTTTTTTGTTGGGTCAATGATCGTCAGGACAAGGTTCAAGAAAAAATTAAGGAAGTTGACCGGAATATCAGCAAATTGTAGAAAATTAAAAAAAAAAAACGTAACGATAATATCAATTTTACATAACTAGCTGTCACTATGTTTTTATATATATATATATAAATTTTAATTATAACACTTTGAATTTAATATTCATAGTTACGTCTGTCTGTCGACATAGCTAGTAATAAATATATAAGCGTACATAAACAAACTGTTTTTCTTTTCGACTTGACGTACGCTGTTAGCCTTAGGGGCTTTGAAAGCTTCACCGAACTTTCTGGGGCGAGTGCTGAGGGCACTCAGCTACGAGGCAGCGAGCGCAAGGGTGCCATGATGGCCGAACCTCGGCTTGGGCTGCTGCCGGAAAGTGAAGAAAGGATTCGCGACCCTAACAAACCAATAGGTCCGAACTTACTAATTTAGTGATCCTAGCATGACCTTATCGGTAGTGTGGGTAAACAAACTGTCATTTTCATGATATATATATATATGTGTATATGAAAACCTTTTTATAGTTGACATTTAGCGATTTCATTTACACGAACACACGTTATTAGCAGCGGTGGATTTGTCCGCATATTATATATTGAAAATTCTTATCCCGTTTTCAGTGGCGACGAAAATATACCGCCTTCGAAAATTTGCCGCTGTAAGTTATATCTAGATTACCTGAAAACCCATTATGAGACATATCTACACAAACAAATATAACGACAATAACTGTGCTCGCGACTTTACTAACATTTATTTAACCACATTTTTTTTTACCCGTTTTCGTAACTTTTGTCAATACAGCTTTACTCCTGTTCGTGATAGCGTGATGTTAAACCGCCTAAAGCCTTCCTCAAATGTTACTTTATCAAATACAAAAAGAACTTGTAACATCGGACTGGTAGTTCCTAAGAAACAAACAAAATTAGTACAGATATAAATGAATGAAACTACGTCACCGGTTACCATAACTGGGGCAGTAGAAACGACCTCAACTTGTAAGTATACTGCTGAAGTTCTGGTGGAAGAACACCCCCTGGGTGTAATCGTGTACGCTCGAGGTGTCCTCGTGTATATATTGCTGTGAAATAGTGCAAGGCTGATGCTGCTCGTGGACCAAGGTCTCCGAGTGCGGCTGCGCGTACTGATAGTTAGGTAGATCATGGCCGTGGCGCTCTGGCTCCTGGGAGATAGATAGATCCTGTTGTTGAGCTGCTTGAATTACCTGGAAACATAAGCAGTAACCAGTTTACGCACAATGGATGGTACGTAGATTGGTAAACTGTCTTGTAAAATTTTTGGGTTCATATATAACCTTTGAATAAGATGGTAAAGTATTAGGTAACTTTCATGTTCTTACCTTACGCTTACGAGCAAGCGTGTTACCTGATGGTAAGTGATCACCGCCGCCCATGGACACTCACAACACCAGAGGAATCGCAGGTGCGTCGCTGGCCTTTATAGGAGGAACTGGCTCTCAAGTGCAACTGTCGGAACACACCTATTGGTATTTGGCGTCAGAATTTCAACTTGAGGGTTGTCGCTAGCCACATTGTAATACTTAAAAAAATATGTTACTTGCGACATTTACTTTACTATTGGACGCCTCATGAGCAAAGCGTTGAGGTGGGTACTACTGTCACTTCACGCAAAACAACTGGTTTTTCCAATTTAAAATGTCTCTATTTATCATATATTGCACTTGTAAAATAATATATACACACACGTATCAAGAAAAACCCCTATTTCTAACACTCATGATATTTTTGTTGCCATTTTTGTTATTTAAACTGGTTAAAAAACTGTTTAAAATTTTTCTGTCTTGTTCGTCCGTGTGTCTGTATGTGCGGATCCTGTATGTTATCACGATAACGACCGAAATGCTTTACTAATCGATGTTTTTTCTTATTGTTACGCTTCATTATAATTATGTATAGAACCCTTTTACTTTTCACAGTCTGATTCGATGTGGTTTAATTGTTATTAAATAACCGAAAAAAAAGAGATTATGAAACGTGCAATTTTGGATTTTCCAAACCATTTTTAATTGCTAGCTGCTCGTCTTATTTAGTGGAAGACGATTATGCCAGTGTCACATAAAATATATGCAATATTTACCTTTATTCCTTTAATTTTTGAAACTATTGAATCTGTCTATGGGTACACTGAACCCATAGCTTGGAATTTTCCACTGAATTCAGATTATGAAATTGCCTTTTCCTTGGAAAGGAAATACTGAAGACAAAATAAATCTATGGACGAGGAAAAAGATATACATTCAACAACAGATCTATCGAAAACTAGCTATTATATGATTAACGTATTCACCGATAGATGGCGGTGTACACAAATGCATTTGCTTTACACTAACACTATTATGTGAATACTCATTGAACACGGTATAAAGCGACGATAGCTTTGAGGTAGTGTGTACGAATTCGCGTCAAGGGACGTGAGTTCGAACCCAAGCACCCACAATGAGCTTGAGCTTTCGGTGAAGGAAAACATCGTGAGGAGACCATAGCATGGTGGTAGGGCTTTTTCCAATATAAACCTGCCGCTAAATACCAATAGGTGTGTTCCGGCAGCTGCACTTGAGAGACAGTTCCTCCACAGGTTTAGCGTGTCTACCAACTTGGGCCATATCATCACTTAAGATCAGGTGAGATTATGGCCGTTATGCTAAATCTTAAGTATATAAAAAAGAAGCATCCAGATATTCATATTTTGCACTTTAAGAGGTTTTTTTTATCACGACCTTTCCAAGTCGAAGAATTCAGCGAAATGACAGCGATGTAGCGTCCGCTTGAACGTCTAGACCAACCCTACATTTATGTCACACGTCTTACATAACTACACATTCCTTTTTTATTCTTGGCAACTCAATCCTCTGCAGAGGCTATTCCCGCCATTTTCAAGTGATAAGATTTGGACATTTTCGACAGATGAAACTATATCAACAAGATGGCGACGCTCTTAAAGAAGCTTTTTTGGGAGTTTTTGTGGCAACTAATATATCATGTTCCGAATGATTATGTATAATTCACCACACTTATGCTCTTCAGCTACATTAAATTACGTAAAATGTCGCTTACATTACACAATACAGCGCTAAATAACTTAGTGTATAAATAAAAATCACGACAGAATGTTATGACGTAATAAAACGCGCCCGCGCAGTCGACACATGACCAAAACGGAATGAGTGTGGAAGTTGAACATTAGAATGGATGTTGTAAAAATATAAATATTAATATAATATAACGAGCACCGGCTTCATGTTTGTAGGGGACAGTGTAAGGAAACGAAGTCTACGAAAAATAAATAATTTAGCTTAAAGATCGATTAAAACCGATCAGCACTCAGAAGGTATTTGTCATCTCGTTTCAATATTTATCTATTTACAAATCCTTAGTGTATTATGCACCAGTGGCATATATCCAATGTAAGGATACCTCGAGGTAAATTAGTATTCCTAAGTATTCCTTTGTAACTAGTTATGTCTAGTTATGTTTTGGAGCGATGATAGCTCAGTGGTGGTGTGTACGACTTTGCGTCAAGGGACGTGGGTTCGAATTTAACCATTTACAATGAGCTTGAGCTTTCGGTGAAGGAAAAACCTGATGTTAAGTGTTTGAAAATGATAATTACGCTAATCTTAGTGGCTCCAGTGCAACTGACGGAACATCTATAGGTGCTGGCCGGCAGATTTTCAACTCAGGGCATTAGAAAAGGCCCTAACACCATGTTGTGGTTACATCACCATTTTTCCGTCACCGAAAGATCAAGGTCATTGTAGCAATCGAACTCCAATTCATTAACGCGGAGTCCGTACTCACTACCAACTGATATCGCATCATAAAACATTTCCAACTCTGTACATTTAATTGTTTTAAAATTGTCTTACTTATTGACCACTTTAAGATGTTTTCTTACAGATAAATATACTACAGATCGAGTTAAAACATATATTTATATTTACTTAATAAAAATCAAATGGCGTTAATTAAAATAATTGTATCATATTTTAAAAGTCGTACCTGATTTTGGTATTTGCATCTTTTGAACCTTCCATAGAGTGACGAATACGGCAGATTAAAATGTATCGCGGCTTGGTTAATTGACATTTGCCCAATTCTGTAAAATAAAAATCAACAGTGTACATTTAATAATTATAACGTCTCTTATTCATAATGCCAATACCTATCTAGTTATACTTGGGGGAAAAGTTTGATTATTGTGCACGAATTGACTGTATCCTCACGTAATATTGCGTTGGCAACATTAATTGTGATTCATAACTTGTTCAAAGCACCTAACACTTGTTACTCATGTGAAACATCTAATGCGGCTGGTCACACTTTGTTGGCTGTGTGATACTATATGTAAACAAGTAACTAATGGGAAGAAACAAGTTGTCTTCATAATGATTTCTTATGTTTACGCGAATATAATTCATTGAAATAAAACTAATTTAAAAGGATTTTATCGCGGTTATTTATTTATTTTGATCACCACGTTTCGAAAGCTTTTCAGCCTTCGTGGTTACGGGGCGGACTGAGATGTATATCGGTCAAACCAAAAGAAATATAGGGACCCGCGTAAAAGAACACATAGCTGACATTAAACACCGACGCTCTACGAAGTCCGCAGTTGCTGAACATTCAGAAGTAGGCTCCAAAGATTATCTTCGATTCGACAAGCCACAAATCCTTGCCAAAGAACACCGATTCCTACCTAGGATGACTCGTGAGGCTATTGAAATGAAAAACATCCAAATTTCAATAGAGAAGATGGTTGGAACCTAGCACAAGCCTGGGATCCGATTATACATTTAATTAAATCGGAACCCAAAAGACCAATTGCCAGACCTCAAGACACTGTGAGCTCTTTCTTCGTAGATCGGAACTCTATCAATAATAAAAATTAAATTGAAGGTAGACACAGTAACATGAACTTTTTTGGACAACCTACACCTCAGTCCGCCCCGTGACCTCGAAGGCTGAAAAGCTTTCGAAACATCGGGATCAAAATAAATAAATAACCGCGATAAAATCCGTTTAAGTTGTCTTCATTTAATTTGTGTATTAAATTAATGTAAATGTACATTAAATCAATGCCTAATCATCTTTATCTTAAAAACCTTCGCAGTGCTTTCCAATTTTTTATTTATTTAAATTAATGTCCTTCCATAAGCTATCCCTTTGAGTTCATAAAGTGTATGAAAAAAATTCAATGTCTCACATCTGCCAGTTGTCCCGCGACGGCTTAATTATTTATTTATTTATATTATGGGATCTGCCTAAGTACTTAACGTATATTATGGTTTTTTTGTTCGGACTTTCGCCCATAAATTGTAAAAATATTGTATCAATTAGTATTTTTACTTTCGTTTTTAATCCAATTTATACTTATTTTGGTGTAACACTTCCGAACAGACAGGAATACACCGTATTTACGCAAGAATTACACATATGTACTTTTATATAACGTATGAACTAGGAGTTTAAAATTAATAACAATTAAAACAATGCAACAGAACGGTCCCTGTTTAAAATATGTATAAAACTGGAGAAACGCTAAAATTGTTTATGGTTAACATACAATAACGATAAAATATTTCTAGGAAATACAAAGTTACCTTTAAAGCTAGTAATTTTTGGGGTAATTGTTGACGTATCCAATTAAACCAAATTAGTAGGAGTAAGCTGTACTACCCGTGCGAAGCCAGGTGTTGTCGCTAGTTATAAATATTTTAAAAAATTACCTGACAGCCTCCAGGGCTTCCACCATAGCGTTCTCAGACCAGGGGGTCGGGTTGGCGCGGGACAGTTCGATACCCTCTCGCTTACACCGCCCGTAGAGAGTTCCTACAATCATTACAAAACCCGTCACAGTGCCTGGCCTTTGTAAACCTATCTACGTATCAGTAGCGAAGGTTGGAAATCTGAAATAGGTAAGCTGGAGCAAAAAGACGTTCTTACCTAACAGAATATCAGCTCGTTATTACCATCACATATGTTTCTATGGCGATTTAAAAATCATAAATAAATAAAAAAATCATTTTATATCATTTAATTGAGTACTTATTGTTTTCAAAGCAAGAAAATTGTTAAACAACAATCTACGTGGATTGGTGCCATTTCTTATAATCTTTTATACTAACTTATAGGTAATTTGAAATAAGCACTTGATTCATACACTTAAGTATCTTCGACTTCGAGATGAGTTTTGAACACAGTACGTGGCATGTGAGAATCGTATATACCTTTGGCCTACATATGGTATGTAGTTACGTTATAAGCCAATTCTTAAGGGAAACCGATGGGAATCGGGTTATATGAACTCTTCGCCACTGCTACCTATTAGTTAGTAATACAACGCTATCAACTGTAATCATATTTGACACCTGAAACTTAAAGATTTGTGCCCGACTGGCTCTTTATCACCAAATATTTAGTGGTATACCTGTCATTGTGGCTTTTGGTTTGCTACCTTTGGGACAATATCTATCTCGGACGATGTGTGCTTACAAAAATTTAAGTGTAGACACTTTTTTTATTCTAACAATATGAGTTTTCTGCACTTGATGATAAGCACATTATAGCCCAAAGATGTCACTTTTTATTATAAAAAAGCTAAATTATTTCACCTCATATTAAGTGACGATGTTACCTAAGATGGTAGATGGTGGACACACTAAGCCTGTGGAGGGACTAGCTCTTAAATGCAACTGCCAGTAACAAATCGATAGGTATTTGACGGCATATTTTCAATTTGAGGGTGATAGCTAGCCTGGTGGACATTAGAAAAAGCTCTTACATCATGCTATTGTTTCATCACGATAGTTTCCCTTACCAAAAGCTCAGGGTTATCAACTAAGTCATTACCCTTCAATTCTGCCGTGCTGGGATAAAACAGAAAGGGTTAAGTGGTGTGTTAGTATTTTTCATCGCTAAATATTATAGATCTGCCTCGGTAGTTGCACTTGAAACCGAGTCCCTCCGCGAGTCTTGACGTGTCTACGATTTTGGTCCACATCACCACTTAAAATCAGGTGAGATTGTGACCATCACAATGAACCTACAAAGTATATAAAACTATTGTAACGCGTGTTACACTTGCCACCATTTTGCCTAGCTTTTTTATCAATTAGTGTTTAAAATCCCATTATTTACAGCAGGTTTCCTCATCGCAGCCCGGAAACCAATTACTCGGGCGCAGGGTGCGTGCGACAAGACTGGTCCCGTGTTGTCAGAACCCAGGGGGAGCACCCACACTTCTTCTACTACCATTAGGGGGAAAAAGAGACAAAGAGTGAGGTGAGACCTGTGGGTATTCCGTAGTGCGAGGCGGCGCGCTGCACGGAGCAGGCGCCACAGCGGATGGAGGCGAGCGCGAGGCGCAGGTCGGCGCGGCGCCAGGCGGTGGGCGCCGCGTTGAAGGGCGCCGCCAACCGGATGCCCTCGCGCCGCGCTATCTTGTACAGCGTGCTGCTCGGGATGCCTGCCAGACGCACAATGCCCAACGCCCAACGCCCAATGCCCAATGCCCAACGCCCGATGCCCAACGCCCAACAACCAAACACATGCATTTATCAAAAGCTGGGGCTACATTAGCGGGCTACGGCGAATAATCGTGTTAACGCAAAGAGTGTGGCCGGGTAGACCGTTGCAACGCGTAATATACGACCGTAACGTTATATTGTTTGTTCCTTTTAAATAGTTAAGGTTTAGCGTTATGACCATAATCGCATCTGATCTTAAATGGCAATACGGCCCAAGTTGGTAGACACGCTAAAGCTATGGGGGTATTGTCAGTAAACTAGCGCACATCAAAGAGATATGTCGCGATAATATTCGCTCGGGTGGCTACACTTACGTCACTTCAGTATCGTTCAAACTTTTTTCACGATCTTCACCCACTTAATGTTAACAAGAACATCTTGTATGTCCGTACACGATGTTTTTAGCGCACCAATGCGACACGAATCTTCACCCGTTAATGTAGCCCCAGCAAAACGATCACAAGTTAGCAATGTGCTCGAGGGCCCGGTGGAGGACAACATCGTGGTACAACCATAGCACGGTGGTAGGGCTTTTTTAATGCCCGCCCGGTTAGCTACCACCCTCAAGTTGAAAATCTGACGCCAAACACCTATAGGTGTGTTCCGGGAGTTGCATTTGAGGGCCAGTCCCCTCACTAGGTTTAGCGTGTTCACCGTCTTGAGGCACATTGTCACTTAACATCAAGTCAGATTGTGATAATAACTACACCTTAACTTTAAAAAAACCACAGAAATCGATAATTGGATGAATATTCAAAATGTAATTTCCAAGACACATCTCGTTTACGCATATTTCAGAATACAGAAACATAACTTGCGAAGGGCGAGAGAGTAAACAATTATACATTGTCCAATCGTTAACTAACCAACTACAAAAGTGCACGCCTCATAACGTACTAATTCTAATTATTATAAATAGATTTAAGCATTCAGATTAAATAGGGAGTAGTTCGATGTCATTTTTTACCTATTAAAAAAAGTAAAGGGCACAATACAATAAGTTTTTTGGGCGTTATCGTTACATATCCGTACACACAGATATCCCGAATTCCAAGAAAAAAAAATCAATTTGATTTTGATCAACGCTTTCTTTCTGTAAGCCAGTTCTTAACCTCGTTTTTTTTAATTTTTCAAGATGTAATGTCAGTGGTCGTGTGTACGACATTGCGTCAAGAACGTGAGTTCGAATCCAACCGCCTACATTGAGCTTGAGCTTTCGATGAAAAAAAAAACCGCGTACTATAAGTTCACACGTCTATCATATATCTATATACAAATATTAACATACGTACAACGCTCAGACCCCGTAAGAAACACTGTACAATTCCTTCTATCTCATTCTCTCGCACGTTATATCGTACATACGCATACAGTTGTCCCTTTTACTGTCGCTTTTTCGTTTCATCGCGTATCAAATCACAACGATTTGAAGCGATGATAGCTCAGTGGTAGTGTGCACGACTTCGCGTCAAGGGACGTGGGTTCGAACCCAAGCACCTACAATGAGCTTGAGCTTTCGGTGAAGGAAAACATCGTGAGGAAACCATAGCATGGTGGTAGGGCTTTTTCTAATGCCCGCCTGGCTAGCTACCACCCTCTAGATGTGAACCTGCCGCCAAATACCAATAGGTGTGTTCCGGCAGCAGCACTTGAGAGCCAGTTCCTCCACAGGTTTAGCGTGTCTACCATCTTGGGCCGTATCGTCACTTAAGATCAGGTGAGATTACGGCCATAACGGTAAAACCTTAAACTTACCGTAAGCTTTGCTAGCTTTGTTAGCCGATATAGCGCCGGCTCGTAACGCCTGCAGGGCTCCCTTCAGGTCCGCTTCGCTCCAGGACTTTGCCACGCCCTCCTTCTTCGGCGTGTCGATGCCGAGCCGGTGCGCGCGCTGCCAGAGCGTTGTGGACGGTATACCGTAAGCCGCGGACGCCTTCGTTGTAAATATATCGCGTGTACATTCATTCTTATTTCGTTCATTATTATTCTGGTTACTGCACCAGACTGTACTATTTCAATAGACACGTCTGAGAAGCAGTAAAAATGCCCCAAAGGTTGTTTGTGTTTCGACTTCCATCCAGAACGGATTTCCTTCGGGACCATTAATCACTAAAAATGTCTACATGGCCTTATGTTGGGGGGAAGGGGGCGTGAAATTAATTTTACGTAATATTTCGTGAATCAAAATTCAATATTAAAAATCTAATTCCATTACGGATTCCGAATAGTTTTCTTAATTTTACAGCGTACTGTCGAATTTTAATTTAAATAATTTTTATTGCTTATTGAAAAACTAATAACTCCATTATATATGCAAGAATAATTAAAATTTCATATGTTTTTATTGTTATTCATGTTTGGTTCTATAGAAAAAAATATAGTACATTTTTCAGTGTATTATCGTACTTTTATTATTTAAAAAAAAAACATTTCCTTTCCTAGCATAACAGGTATTATTTCCATGATCTTAGGTAAGAAAGGGGGAGGGAGTTTCGAGAAATCTCACGTATACTTACATGTGTGTAGTGGGGGGGGGGGTCAAAAGCGACCAAAATTATCCTTACGTAACTAATGAATGGCCTCTTACAAGATCATCAAACCACAGTACTGGTTGAGTTCACTGTACCATGGGAAGCAAATATATCAAAAGTACACGCTATACAAATAAATGTATACTACGAGCTATTGGATGACATGATCAGAAATGGCTACGTGGTTTTTATACGCGGTCGAAGTGAGAGCGAGAGCTATACCAGGAAAATCTCTCTAACATACTGAAAGATCGGTTGGTCTGGCAAGGATTAAAGCAAGTTCTATACTAAAACGTGCCTGTAAAGCTGCGCTACGAGGCTCTTACCGAATTTTTCTGGCCAGGAAGAGAAACATGACTAGCGAAGGTGAATATTAACTTGTGTCGGATAGGGGCCTCGTATTTTAATGTATTTTTTTTAATATAGAATAAGGGGACAAACGAGCAAGCGGCTGATCTGATGGTAAGAGATCACCGCCCCCCAGGGACGCCCACATCAATAGTGTAACAGCAAGTGCGTGAGCAACCTTTAGATCTTTGATCTGAGATCTTGAACTAAGTTTATAATAATAGTATAGTTATTAACCTTAGTGAGACTCATGTTATGCTTTCTTAGAGCGTCGAGTGCATTTTCCATGTCTTGCTGAGTCCAACTCTTAGGACTCCCGCGCGTAAGAGATTCAGGTTGAGTACTGCACGAGTCGTTCGTGTCTTCACCGCTTAATTGGTGTTGTTCTGAAAAAGTAAAGAGTGGTGCCCTAGATAAGTATATACCAGAGAGATATTCGAGAGTGTGAAATTAATCTAAAGCATTATGAATACATTTATCACGGCCTAAGTTATAGCTGACTGGTCAATCAACTTTTTTTACTACGAAACTAAGTGGCTGTTTCGTGTTCAAGGTTTACCCTTTGTTTTGTGAGTTCTATGACTGACCGCTTCAATATACCACTGAGTAATAACCGGGTGATAATTCTATAGTATTTCATCTTCTTTTTTCTCCCAACTCAATCATTGCTAGTAGAATTAAGTAAGTTGAGTGTCTAGTGACAATTTAATATTATAACAAAGCGATGGCTAATTTATGTCAAATGTCTTGGAAGTTTTTGTGACGTCTTAGAATCTAGGTCGGCCATACTTTTATTTCCAAATCACATCACTAGTGCAAGATCATCAGGCTATATATGTAAAATGCCTTATGTGTGACGCTATATATAGTATGTTAAAAAATGGTATAGGGTTAAATTAACAAATTAATATAAATAATCTTACCTCCTTCAGATAACGGTTCATCCTTAACTGTTAGCAGTGATGTAAAGCTAACTGCACTTGGAGAGTCATCCAACTGCAAGTTCACACCATGTGTTCTCGTAAATACGGAACCCTAAACAAATTAAAACGTTATGCATCCCCTGTGTTATCTGCTGTAGTAACGTTCGGTACGTTGAAATAAAAACATCTTTAGGTACTTTGAGGGATTTTCTTCGGGTAAAAACCTCTAAATGTCATCACCAACCGTGATGCAAATAATAAAAACAATGTTGAATATTACGTTCATTGAAATTCATGTAATTACGAACACTATGTACAGATAATATACATGTGGATAATGAATTATTATGACAATTAAGTGTTTTTAACATTTCGTACCGCGCTTGCGCATCCTATCATGGTTCTTAATCTTTTTGTAATATATAAACTTTTTAACAGGTCAAGTCGAAATTTGTTTTTTTAAACTAAATATTTACTCTGAACGACTTACTATAACGCGCTGAAAGAAATGCGACTCCAACTCATTATAGAATTAAAAACTATGAAAAATTAAATAGGATAATTACCGCTATATTATGTGACGCAGACTCGAGAGTTTCCAAGGTGACTGCAGGTGGAGTGTCAGCTGGCTCCTGCTTTATACAAACGGGCGTGGCAGCGGGACCGGCCGGCGCTAACGGTGCTAGGTCTTCCAATGCGCTAGAACCCTGTAAGAAAAAAATAGAGTGTGTTTAGAAATGAGAAGGGTAGTAGTTAAAAAAACCAGACCGATAATAATGACACAATGTGAGACGAAGTCCTTAGCAAACCATGGATACAAAGAAAAAACAGATCGATAATAATGACACAGTGCGAGACGAAGTCCTTAGCAAACCATGGATACAAAAAAAAACAGATCGATAATAATGACACAGTGCGAGACGAAATCCTTAGCAAACCATGGGTACCAAAAACACAGATCGATAATAATGACACAATGCGAGACGAAGTTCTTAGCAAGCTGTGGATACAAAGAAAAACAGATTGATAATAATGTCACAGTGCGAGACGAAGTCCTTAGCAAACCATGGAAAAAAAAACAGATCGATAATAATGACACAATGCGAGACTAAGTCCTTATCAAACCATGGATACAAAAAAAAAAACAAATCGATAATAATAATACAATACGAGACGAAGTCCTTAGCAAACCATCGATAGAAAAAAAAGGATCGATAATAATGACACAGTGCGAGACGAAGTCCTTAACAAACCATGGATGCAAAAAAAAACAGATCGATAATAATGACACAGTGCGAGACGAAGTCCTTAGCAAACCATGGATACAAAAAAAATCAGACCGATAATAATGACATAGTGCGAGACAAAGTCCTTAGCAAACCGTGGATACAGAAAAAAAAACAGACCGATAATAATTACATAGTGCGAGACGAAGTCCTTAGCAAACCATGGATACAAAAAATAACAGATCTATAATAATGACACAGTGCGAGACGAACTCCTTAGCAAACCATGGATACAGAAAAAAAAAACAGACCGATAATAATGACACAATACGAGACGAAGTCCTTAGCAAACCATGGGTACCAAAAAACAAATCGATAATAATGACACAATGCGAGACGAAGTCCTTAGCAAACCATGGATAAAAAAAACAGATCGATAATAATCACACAGTGCGAGACGAACTTCTTAGCAAACCATGGGTACAGAAAACGCTGAGCAGTTTCCGACACTTGTGACACAGATGTAGGTTTAAGGGGCCCATTCTGAGGAGCGTTAACATTTACTATCACGACTCGTGTTTCCCTCCCTGCCCAGTATAAACCATTCCCGATGAAAATTTACAGGATAAATACCAAAAATATCAAAACAGTGTCAATAATAGAAAAATATAAATCTTACGTCCCTTCCATGATATTGTCATCTCGAGTGCTTCGCTTCAAATGGATGCAATAGTTTTCCTTTTTCTAATAGACAAATGCTGTTAACCTGTGGGGCTTTCACAGCTTCATCGAACTTAAACGCAGAAGAAGAAGCGATGACAGCTCAGTGAACGACTTCGCGTCAAGGGACGTGAGTTCGAATCCAATCACCTACAATTAGCTTGAGCTTTCGGTGAAGGAATACATCGTGATGAAACCATAGCAGGGTGGTAGGGCTTCTTCTAATACCCGCCCGGCTAGCAACCACCCTCAAGTTGAAAACCTGCCACCAAATACCAATACGTGAGTCCGGCAGTTGTACTTAAGAGCCAGTTCCTCCACAGGCATAGCGTGTCTACCAACTTGGGCCGCATCTTTACTTAAAATCAAGTGAGAATATGGCCATAACATATCACTCTGTATGTATACTACTCTCCTAAAAGTCCCTTCTAACAGTATAATCCAGTCGGAGTTTGTAATGAAGACAAACATTATTAACATAACATAGACGTTGGGTTTCCTCGTATACCCAGTGTAATATATGTAGGTAGTTCTAAGTTATATTTAAGTACAGTTTTCACTGTTTGTCTGTGTATCGAGGCTATGACGAAAAGTTTATGTACGTACGTAAAAAAAAGAAAAACCAGATCGAGTCTCTTGCCGGTTCTTCTCCATGACTGGTTTCTCCATTTTTTAGGAACCGGGAGTAGTTTCAACGTTCCTAAGCGTCTTCCCAGGGCCAAACTCGAATAAAGCCATTTTGAATTGATTGACTTTTTTTAAACCCAATCTTTTTCGAAAATTTTTTCAAACGTTTTATTATGAAAAGGCTAACACTAGTTATATGAAAGACTAACTGTTGCCTCGGACTTCCTTTGCGTTTTGATATGTACCGCAGGTGATTGTAAAATTCGTTATTAGGGAGCGTCTACTTCGTGCAAGAAATATATGTGCCAAGTTTCACGGCCTTAGACCTTTAAAAGTATCAGTGTTATATCACGCGAAGTTGTCGGGATAAACATGAACAAAGTCGTAGGCACCAGTTAGTGTAATATGTAAAAATCTATGTATGTATGTATGTTCCCAATAAACCTTAAAATGGCAGGACAGATTTTAATGGAATTTCATGCGATTTTCAGATTAGCATAGCACATGAATCTATGAAGTGTGGTAGCAATCGGCCGTCCGTTCCCAAACATTAAAAAGAAATCTATAATTCCATAGTTACACGCGAACGAAGTAGCGGGAAAACACTAGTACAATGATTTTTCTTAATATTAGAAAGCGCAAGTTTAATTGTTTAGTTGTTTGAACGCGCTAATCGTAGAAAGTACAAGTCGAATTTCAAAAAATGTTTCTGTATTCGATAGACCAATGATTGTGAAAGGCTTAAGGAATTTAACATCACGCTACCACCATTAGGAGGAAAGCTGTATTGAAAAAATATTACAAAAACAGCAAAAAATCTAAATAATTTTTAGTTCCACGCAAACGAAGTTAATACAATATACATTATAATACCAGATGTATCAGGAAGACTATTCAAGGTCGAGCATAATTTGTTAAAAGACATTATTTAAGCCACGTCGCGTCGTTGGCATTGAAATACAAAATACACCGTAACGTTTTGATACAATTGTCGTTTCACACTGAAATGGAAAACACATTTTGTCAAACACGAATAGGAAGACTTAGATTAACCAAATTCAGTGATTATTACAGAAAATACACATACCTTATAAAAAATTTAATATCTATTTTAATAGTTAATAAGTTCAGTCGTATTGCCAAAGTCTCACTTAACGTTAAGTAACGACAGTGGACACGCTAAACCTAGTGGAGGGATTGGCTCTCAAGTGCAACTACCGGAACACACCTATAGGTATATGACGGGAAGTTTGCAACTTGAGGGTGGTAGCTAGCCAGGCGGTGATTAGGAGAAACCCTACCACCATGCTATGGTTTCACGACGATGTTTTTGTTCGACAAAACCTCAAGCTCATTGCACAGGTTCGAACTCACAGCCACTGACGTGGCGGCATCCGTACACGCTACCGACTGAGCTGGCATCGCTATAATAATTTTATATTTTTGAGATAAATTTCATCTATAACGAGCAAGCCACTTCGGCCACACACGGCGAGTAGACCATATACACAAGCGTATTTATTTAATTACATAGGCAATTTAAATAATTATTTTTATATATAGTTAAGGTTAGCTTTATGGCCATAATCTCACCATCGAGTGAAAGAAAGAAAGAAAGAAAATACATTTATTACGGAACTCACACTGACTAAATGATTAACAAAAATGAGTGAGTGAGGGTATACTGTTAAAAGGGACTTGTAGGAGGGTAGTTATACACACTTGTAGTATAAATACGATGCGAAAACTTTTTTTTTATAATTAAGGTTTAGCGTTATGGCCATATTTTCATCGGATCTTAAGTGACGATACGGCCCAAGTTGGTAGACACGCTAAACCTGTGGAGGGACTGGCTCTCAAGTGCAACTGCCGGAAGATACCTATTGGTATTTGACGGCAGATTTTCAACGTGGTTGCTAGCCAGGCGGGCATTAGAAAAAGCCCTACCATTATGCTATGGTTTCCTCGCGAAGTTTTCCTTTACCGAAATTGTAGGTGGAGTGGATTCGAACTCACGTCCCTTGACGCGAAGTCGTACACACTACCACGGAGCTATCATCGCTTCAAATCTCTTAATTTAAAACTATTTTTCTTAATGTGTGTGTTAAGCATAGAAAATAGGCATGTAGCCTTACCACAGTTTTATATACATTTAAAAAAAAACTATTTTGCGTAAACTCTATTGCGTTTCACGTTACATACCAGTAAAGTTTCCAGTCGCCGTTACTTTTTTCGACATTTTCAACTAGCGTCGTCATATTTTCAACAACTTGCAACAAACCTTAACCCAGTCCTCCCCATTGTCATATTTTTAGGACACTATTTTCTAAATGTCTTTTTACGTATTAGGACTTTTATTTTTACTATTTAAACATTTTTTACAGCGAAAAAATAATAATTTTATTAGAAAAATAGTATAAAGATATATGAATTTCATAAGAAATAATAAAAATAAAAGACCTAACACGTAAAAAAAATTTTGAAAATAGTGTCCTAAAAATATGACAGTGGGGAGGAATGGGTTAATATGTACATCTAAACTATTCTCACAAATTACTCCGTCCATTCGTGAAAACGGTATGAAAATCTGTTTAGTTGTTTTTGAATTTATCGCGTTCACACAGCCAGACGTACCGAGGGATTGTTAATATGTATAGATGCATTGCTAGTGTTTGGACAGAGAACGAAATTAGATCGTAATACACGATCGAAACATTGCAGAATATCTTCTAAAGATCGGAGAAAGCTATTCCTAACTTATTAAATCAATAATTACATACAATCTGTTGACAAAAGGAAGAGATATGGGTACTTTGTCTATTCGGTCTATTTATATAAGTTGTAATGTGTCTGGAACGCGTTTACAATAAGCCGGAAATTTACAAAGGATTTTTGGGCCAAGATAAATCTGATTAGTGGTGTAACACAGTTCAAATGTAACTATTACTTCTTAAATATAAGCGGTCAACCTTCTAGGCTGATGGATATACACTGGCTGGACCCGAATGTGGTAAACCGAAACGGATATAAATCAATCAAATAATAATATAATAGTTACCTGATTGGAAAGACAGTTGTGCGAGTAAAGGAACTCTGTGTCTTCATCTTCTGGTGGTGGCTCACGTTTCACTGTCAAAAGATCGCGTTCACTCATTGCCTTTACAATAAAAAAATAAAAAAATTAAGATCAATACATTTCACTTACTGACAAGTACATTCTGAGAACAGCGATGACTAGTCCCTGAGATGAAGAATTGTTAGTATTTAACATTCTTGAAGCGATGGTAGCTCAGTTGGTAGTGTGTACGACTTCGCGTCAAGGGGCGTGAGTTCGAATCCAAGCACCTACAATGAGCTTGAGATTTCGATGAAGGAAAACATCGTGAGAAAACCATAGTATGGTGATAGGGCATTTTCTAATGGGTAGCTACCATCCTCAGGTTGTAAACCTGCCGCCAAATACCAATAGGTGTGTTCCGGCAGCTGCGCTTGAGAGCCAGTTCCTCCACAGGTTTAGTGAGCCTACCAACTTGGGCCGTATCGTCACTTAAGATCAGGTGAGATTATGGCCATAATGCTAAACCTTAAGTATAAATAAAAATTTGGTAGTTTGTACGGACGTCGCGTCAATAGACGTGAGTTCGTATCCATACACTAAGCCCGAATTTGCGGTGAAGGAAAAACATCCTAATGAAACCATACCACGGTGGTAATGCTTTTTCTAATGCTCGCCTGGCTAGCTACCACCCTCAGGTTGAAAATCCGACACCAAATACCTATAGGCGCGTTCCGGCAGTTGCACTTGAAAGCCAGCTAACATCAGGTGAGATTGTGGCCATATCGCTAACGATAAAATATAGCTGGAAGCCAAAAGAAAACCATTCGCTATATTAGGCAGTCGGAACCACTAATGTTTAGCAGAGTAATACTCCTTACTCGTTACCCGCTGGAAAAGATTATGTTGGCACAAAACATCTATTAAGGTCTTTCTCTCCCAATGTCCTGGCAGGCAATGACAATAGTGTGAGGAACACTCAGTGGGAGACAAGCATCGTTGAATCCGCACTAAACGACACCACGATAATACTCGAAGTCCCTTATTACCAGAGACCAAAACAGTTGTCACACTTCTAGAAGTAAATAATCCTACGAACGAGGGTCATTAGTGCATTTAAATGCCACTCTGACAAGTGAAAAGTTGTATCAAAGCCTATCTTCATCACAATAAAAAAAAACGTCTTATGAGTAAGCATTCCACAGAGATCATCATATATATATAACAACTGTACGCATGGGTTTATTGTAATATGTATGATGGTCACAATCGAGTCAGGTACAGATCCCAACCACCACGCTTGAGTACTGGATATGTAGCGTTATATATCTAATCCCAGAACCCAACACACTAAAGCCTGACGCAGTCTATATTCAGTCGAGTCTGACCTTGTTTAAATCAACTATAAACACATTCGAATAGTTCTAACCCGGCAAAGTTCAAATGAAACTTTGTAAAAAGTATGAAAATCGGTTAAAACCTTTTTCACCGCGAGTGAACGGACTCACGTCGGTTTTTTTTAGGTACAAACGACTCTATATAACGCACTATAGCGTTTATATTCGCACAATATTACGTACCGTGGATAATAGTGAATGTAAAGTTACGCGGTCAACCCTCTCTGCGTCTCGCGCCACCTCACATCGTTCGAAACGCCGTCGAAAGCTAAGCACGTCTGTACCGCGGCCGGCCGCGATCGCTGCACGGTACACCGTGGGAAACTTTCATCGTCTTCCTTACATCGAAGGATCGGATAAAACGTAGAGGAAACTTTCGACGAATTTCATCACAGTCGACGAGAGGTATCCGACGCCGGCACTTGCGGCGTCACACGTGCACACGCGGACCTCGAACGTCGGTCCCGACTGCACGGGTGACCTTCGATAAAAGAAATGTCGCAAATGAAAGTGAATCGGGCAGAGACCCGGCCGAGTTTGCGTCGCTGCGTGGCGCATGTTTAGGTGGTGCAGGGCGGGAGAATGCTGATTCTTTTTTTCCCGCGCCCAAGGAAATAAAAACAAACGCCGGCGAGAGGCCCCGCGCCGCGCCGCGCCGCATTAACCGATTACAAAGCCCGTTACATTATAAAAATCCAGCTGATCTTAACAACGCATGTTAAATGGAACGTAATTATAAAAGTATTAGGTCTAAATACGGCCAAACGCATACGTAATACGTACAGATATGCCGAGTTGAAATTAAGGCATCGGCTCCCAAACCTTTTCATTAACATATTCCACTTAACAGTACGCATATTTTATAAAAACAACTTTACAAATATTAAAAGCCGTCTACCGATAATAGTTTTTCATTAAAAAAATAATGCCAGACTAAACGAAAACATTCCAAATTTAAGGCTCGAATGGACCTCTAAAGATTATTTATTCAAATACAAAGCCCCGACTGATCGCTGAGAGTCTCTGTAGATTACTTTGAGAATCATCGAATTAGGGAGGGTGTCCCTCCCAGCGGCAGCCGAGTCCCCGACCAGTCGGCGCCCCGCTCCCGGCGCCTTCTCTCTCCTCACCGATTGATTTTTATTACAAGAATTTCGCTCGTGGTTTTTTTTTTTTTTTTTTGTTTTCCGCACAGCGAAACCCCGCCGACGCACACAAAGAGATTCGTATAATTCGTTTGTACGAACTTACTAATGCTATTGATTTTTATAACGAAGCAACACAGCTCCGGGAAGAACAATCACTCGAGTTTTAAGACGAATGACGTCTTTTAAAATTGACGCTTTCACTCAGAAGTACTATGTTAATAATTCATACTTTTTTAATGGTTTTTTTTTTTGGAGAAAAATTCGATAATGCTTAAATTAATCACAAAATATATATTTTTAATTACCATGTTTTGTTAAGCTTGTACTTATGAAAATGTAGCAAGTAATTTTTACATTTTAAATCATATTCATAACTTCCTGTGAACGTTGCTAATAATATTATTTAACTGTAAAGGAATTGATGACATGATTTGAGAAAGTAGACAAATAACTCTAATTCGAAATTGACAACTTTCGAGACTGGGTAATATGATATTGAGTATTTTAATCATTTACGAAGTCACTAATAAAAGTTATAAAGAAAATTGAAAAGCTTTTACTGTCAGTTTGGTCTACCTTACGTGGTTTTATTCTTTTTTTTTATTATTAAAGAAGACGCAACATCTAAACTGTTTTAAACCGTTAAACTAATGCACAGAATATACCAATTACGTCACACTGTGGCATAGTACAGTAACCTATTAAATACAGATAAATAATACATACACCTAATTTAATAATTCAGTGCCTGGGTGACTGAGCTTAGTTCGGGGTTTTTTAATTGTGTTGATTTCTAAAAATATGTTAAAATGCGCGTCACACTCGTCAACACTTTATTATGTTACATATGGACGAACTGATTTAAAAACAAATGTAATAAAGATTTTAGGAAATATAAAAAAATATGCGTTTTTACGTAAAACGAAACTACATATGTGAATTGATAAATCCAAAATCCATATAAATATTATATGTCATCGAAATCATTAGAGCCGTTTCCGCGATACCTACACATATATATATATATATATATACAAAATGATTATTCTCCTTATAGTATTAGATGGAAAGTTGGAATAATAGTTTCTATGGATGTCATTAATATTATGTTTGTCCTGAAAGTTTGTGCACATTTTACACACTTTTTTACAGTATTATGTTATTTCTAATTAAAAAGTATTTATGATATATTTATAATAAATATGACTTGTCTATAATTAACCACTGACCTATTAAAATAGTGGGTATAAACATACTGCTTCTAATTTACCGGGATATTTTTAGGAGATTACAATAAAACCTTTTTTTTTATATCACGATGTTTTCCCTAAAAAGGTTCGATAATTAAAAGTTATAACAAAATTTGCATTAGTTGTAAATAATAGTAAGCTACTTAATACACGGTATTTGCAAGTAAGCAAAAAGTTTAATAAAAAAGTATTTATGATATCTTTATAAGAAAATATGACTTGTATATAATTTACCACTGATCTATTAAAATAGTGGGTTTACATACTGCTTTTATTTACCGGGATATTTATAGGAGGTTACAATAAAAACTTTTTTATATTTTAAGACGTTTTTCCTGCAAAGGCTTGATAATTAAAACGTTATAAGAGAAACTTACATTAGTTATAAATAGTAGTAACAAACTTATACATGGGTTTTACGAGTCGGTAAAATATATATTACTAAATAGAAACGATTGTTACCGGCTGGGTCGTTACCAATCGAGTGGTGTGGCAGGGATCAGTACATAAGTGCGTCGCAACATCTATACAACTGTACACATAGTCATAAGCCCGTTATAGTGACTCTCATTTGGTTTGTGACGTTTTGAGATCATCCAACTTATATCTAGCCGGCTGAGATCCTGCAGGTCGACGTGACAGCCACAAAATCTAATGAATCATTTAACTCTCGGTGGTGATTGTTGTAAATTGTACTAAAATTACCATTACGAACTGTTTTTTTTTAATAGTTCATAGGTTTATGACTACAGTCTCACCTGACGTCAACTGTCGATGTGACACAAGATGATAGCGTGAGCAGTGGAAGGACTAGCTCACAAGTCTCGATTTAAGTTCCAGTTGAAAATCAGCGCTGAGTGTTTCGGACACCTCAGCATATGCTGAGCTGGACGCCCTATGCTAGTAATTAGATATATACAATTATTATTTATGTGTGTTTTTTTTATAATGGTTTTATTTATAGTTTCCTTTATTGCTTGTATGTCTTTTATTAGCATTAAACGATTTCTTTCTTTCTTTAAGTGCAACTGCTGAAACACCTAATAAGTATTTGACGGTAGATTTTCAACTTGAGGATGGTAGATATCCAGACGGGCATTAGGGCATATCTTCCTTTACTGAAAGCTCAAGCTCATTACAGGGATTCGAATTCATATCCCCTGACGTCGCATTTGAGCTATTATTGGTTCGTTGTACGTCAATGCGCAGTAACATTGTCGTACGATGATTATTTTTTGAACATATATACTAATAATTATTAGATTAAGACTTTATTTTAGCTCAAGAATTACATAAAAAATCAAGTTCAGACTGGTCGCAGTGCTTTTAAAACACTTTCGATAGATATTAACTAGGTAGAAAGAAAGTTTTACAATTCAAACGATTACTGCTACGAGCTACGGAGATACACATCTTATGCTATGAAAGTGAACCACCAATACAGTAATTTATAGCCTTAACAAATCACAATGACAACTGTAATATCTTCCTTTTCATTATAATGATTATAATAAATAAAAAGCTAAACGCAATTCGTATAAATTAAAGGATGTCAACGATTGTTTATAAATGTGGATCTATTCACTAAAGAGACAAGCGACAAGTCCTCAGTGAAAACGATTCAACATGGCGATATGTTAGTAGTAATTTCATTCCATTGATAATCATCTTTTGGATCATTAAGTAACAAATTTATTACGATCTTCAAACTAATTATTAAATTTGGAGAAAACTAAACAATTGAGTGTTAAAAACAATAATCTCCCGGATCATTAAATAATAGATTTATTACGTTTATTAAAACAATTCATAAATTATAATAGAACGAAACAATATAGTATAACGAGTTAGGCTTCCCCTGTGTATCCCATAACATGGCGTGATGACAGCTGTATGATTATTTTAAAAAGTAACTTTGAATTAGTTGTGAATAAGCTGTTATACTGTTGATAAATAAAACTTTAACAGACGACGGTAAAATTAAAAAATTTACGCATATAAACTAACGCTTATGAAGTGTTCAATTACGAACATCTGGAGACACGCAAATTAGGGACGGTCAGAATACAACTTGCACGCTAACAAACGAAGAGATGGCGCTCAAACTTGACTTTAGCATATGTACATTATCAATGTAGGTATTATTTATATTTAGATGTTTTAACTTTTAAAGTGAGGTTATATTATAAGTTTCTCACAATAACTATTACCAACTCATCATTTTGCTCGCATATAATTATCATCAAATAGAGAGCAGCCATTATGACAAGCAAAAATCATAAGAATAAATAGTAGATAATTTACAATTAGAATTTTAAATAAGTCATAGTAGGTACTTTAATACTTAATCACAAGTACATTTTTCTTTCTCATTTATCATAAATGGTTTTTATCGGTAACCATCCTACTTATATTATTGAATATAAATAAAGTACGTAGTTATTTTACGTTATTATTACAGAAATCTCCAAGTAAATGAAACAATAATAGTTCATCTTTCAAGTACTAATAGATATGTTACAATAGATGGCGCTACACACAACTTTTAAGTTTGCATGTATTCTTAGTATTTTTAAGAAAATACTCATACCAGTTAATTACACAGAATATTAAGAATCTATTGTTGAAATTGTTCTCATATTCATAAAGTCACTATTTTTATTAAATAAACATTAATATTGCAAAATTACAAGTAGGTAATCACGGGACGTAATGTCAAAAAAGTAGGTCAAGGTCAAATTTAATCTAACAACACCCATACTTTGCTGATAGTTTTAAAAAGTACTTATATGGATTTAAATATTTTCCTTTTTTTGTTAAATGTTAAGCATGATTTTTACTTGGTAATAAAAGCTAATACAACTATAAATTTGTTTTTAAGCTTTCTATTTATTTAATAATGGCAACATTCAAAGAGCTTATTTTGGGTCACTCGTGTCGCTTCCAACTTGTACTTCGTTTGGTTTGGATTTTTATAAAGGTGCCTTTCTCTAAACTTGCAACATAGTGTAGCATAGTTTAGTGTTTTCAATTTCATTCAATCAAGAAAGCTGGCGGGTGTGCAAATGTTTGATTTTTGTGAATATTAACTCCAAACCACATTAAACAGTGATATAAATATTGTAAATCAATTAATGCAATAGTCAAGGTAAGGATTTAACGTCGGCCGTTGTTGCATTACGAATGTGTTAGAGCTAAGTTACTAGACTTTTCATCTTGAAAATTTCCACTCAGTGAACTTTCGAAGTGAAGTTTCTTAGAAGTTTCTTTGTTGACTTTAAACTTTACCAAAGTTACATACGACGCGGGCCTATGTTTCGTATTTGTTCACTTATATGTGTCAAGAAAAGTTTGTTCAGAAAATAGTAAAATTTAGAATTTTCGTCGCCATTTTATTTTTTGTCGCGCTGGAAAAGCGGCCATTTTCTTTGTGCCGCGTCGCTTTACGGTTGCTGTTGCAGCGTATGCGGTCCCTAAAGTTAATTTAGTTAACTCGGGGAGTGATCTCATTGTACCAAGTGATTCGGTGAGATAATTTGCGTATCGCGATATGAATCGTGCGCGTATTGTTGCGTGTTGTGCAAACTAAGTTTTTCCTAATGGCCTAATTATTGCGTGGTGTATAAAATATTTGTTTAGACGTGGTGTTTATTGTGTGGTTTGTAGGGCCGGAGGGCGCGGCGAGCGGCATTAATACACCATGGACGACGACCAGCAATTCTGTCTGCGGTGGAACAACCACCAGTCGACTCTGGTGTCAGTGTTCGACACTTTGCTGGAGAAAGGGATGCACGTGGACTGCACCCTAGCTGCGGAGGGACAGACACTGAAGGCTCACAAAGTGGTGTTATCCGCATGCAGTCCCTATTTCGAGGTCGGTACTTAGAAATCTAGGTCAATTCGATGTAAAGTCGCGCGCGAAGCAGCGCAGTTTTGCTCTAATAAACATTGTACTTATACATTCTAGCTTTCGTGTATATGCAATTAGACTGCTCGCACTGACCGATCGTGTAGATGAGTTGGCAACAGAAAGTTGTCTCTACCACTTTTTCTTATTGCCAATTTGCAGTAATAAAATTACTCAATAGTCTGCATTAGATTAACGATGAAAAATATTGCTACATCAACATTTAGACTCATCCATAATAACATATAGAAGAACAAAGAATTATTGCAAATACCTCTGATGTATTTTGAATAACATTCAGCTTACAGCAGTAAAAACAGCCTGATGATAATACAGCCGTGTAATATTTACAAACGAATGCAAATGATTGCATACACCTGCATATGGGTACACTTGCATGAATAAGTTTGAAATTTTCAAAGAATTCAAATGTCCATGTGATGCAAATGAAATGATAATAACTTGAAAGTGTTCTAACATTTGTTTTAATGTATTTCAAACAGTATTCAGTAGGTTCTCATTTATGAAGGGGCTTCCCTATTTCAGCTATAGCTGTTTAATTTGGTTATATATTTATCTTTATTAATATTTTAACACTGATTTTAATCAAATTTTTGTTATCATAATATATCACCATATAAATTATTTGAATTTTATTACATTTTGTATTATTAAACAAAAATATGAAGCTTGTAATTTTTATATTTATGTCAATCATTACTAATTTGAGTTCACATAATTTCACAATGCAAAATTCACCTCAATGGAAGTTTACTATGTACACAGTTCAATTGGGTTCATGTGAGTATACATTCTGAGAGACTTACTGGTATTTATAAACAGTTTACAGACAATCTATATATTTATTATTGCCTTTATTCTTATATCTTCTGTCCCAGTATTACATTAGTTGTAAAAAACATGTGGGTAAACCTTAAAATTTGTTTAATATATTTGAGTTTCAAGAAACTGTATATCACATGACAGTCAGAATGAAACCTCAAACATTAAAACACACTGAAGACACCTTAGTGGTTAAAGTAGGTAAACAGGACTATATTGCAAATAAGTTTTTTATTTATTAGATCTATACAGCATATGATCATAATGTTATACTTTGCATTGTTTTAGTGAAAAAATATTTCACCTACCCTCTGATATATTTTATAGTATATTGTTTTTACCTATATTTTGAAATCATTATAAAAAATCAAATAATTACAATTCAAGACAAGTTACTTATCCTATATTAAGTGTATTTTTTTTTCAAAGTAGTATAAAGACCTAGACTTTGTAACAATATGAATTTGGTTATTTGCTAGGCTTTGATATTTTAGCTATCAAACTAATTACTATGAAATTTTGCATACACTTTGGGCAGTACAGAAAAGGACATAAATAACCATTCATCCAGAGAAAATGTATTGTTTCCTGTGAACAAAAAAAAATTGTAAAGTACAAAATAACTATTGTATTATAAAGTGTTAACAAAAACAGATTTAACACATAAGTACCAAGGCAATGTTATGTTATAGAACACTATGATTTATGAATGTAAATCATTGTGGAGAAATCTATCATGATGTCATTATTACAAGCTATTAAAGTAAAATTATATATATTGTGACAATAATTGATTAAAGTAAGAATAAACAAGAAACATTTACTAGTATATCTAAAATTAATTACACATATTTAATCTAAATAATCAATGTTTTGAATGGTATATAACGAAACCCTTTAATAATTTACACAGTATAATGATTTTAATATATTGGGGAAGGTAATTATCAAAATTTTGTCATTATGTTAGTTAAAAGTAATAAAATGTGTATTTTAGGCAGAGATATTTTTAAGTGAGTATTGATGGTAGTTGACACCAGGTGAAAATGCTGCTCTCCGACCTAAGCAATATGGAAGAGAGTTCCATAAAATAATTTTACCTTCAATACGAAAAAGAGTACTAAATCGTAACTTTGAAGCATAAAACTGAGATTAAAATAAAAGTGTTATTCATGTAGGTGACTTGATGTAATAAGTTTAATGAATTAAAACCTTTATTCAAATACCACAAAGAATTCATATTTTACAAATTTTACAGGAGAAAATAATGTAATTATTTATTTCTTTTGAATTTATATTTCACACTATATTTAATGTTACAGATTATTTTATAACAGATTTAATGGAGGAATTAGTTTTTATTCATCCATATAAAAACATAATGGGTAGATGATCATGACAAGTAGACACCTAAAATGTAATGGAAGTGATAATTTTGTAAACAAGGTGTTTTCTTTTCCGGTTACAGCTAATACAGCAATTTTTACTTAAAATTGAAATACATATATTTATATTTGACTGATTGTTGATACTGCCGATGTGGTTACACTTAGTTAATGTTTATTATTCTAAAAATGAGGGCAAATTTAATGAAAATTGTCAGTCATCAAATCCTACATTGTGTAATTAGTAAACTTGGCAAAACATTCTAGTTTCTAAAATAAGAATCTTTCTTATGAGCTGTAAGGTCTCTTATAAACAAGTTGTACCATAACTTATTTTATGTAAATGAAATATATTTTTATACACTACTTATTTATTATACTATAGTATTAAATTGTAGGCTTTAGACCTATTACAGATTTTGTATGTATTTTCATTGAAAAAATTGAAATTTATGATGACAGGGGGAAGGTTTTTGATATTATCTTATAATTAGCAAATGAATAAAAAATGCATAAAAGTGATTGATGTAAAAGTTCATCAGTATAAATTAAAAGCTTAAATATGATTTACTTTGGGATGTGTTGTGCAAAACTTTAATTAAACTAACAGATAATGCAGTTTAAATTAATTAGCCTAAAGCAGTGATTCTCTAATTGAAATCCAAATTTATTCAGTTGGTAAATTAACTTCACATGCCACTTCCCATAGCAATTTTAAAGCAATGATGGGTCTGTGGTAGCATGTATAGACACAGTGTTGATAGAAGTGAGTTCAATTCACTACAATGCCGCTGAGCTGATGGTGAAGGGAAACATTGTGTTGAAACCATAGCATACTGGTAGGGTATTAGGGTAATCTATTATAATTCAAGTTAAAAGAATTGCTTAATAACTGCATAGATGTGTTTTTCTAGTTGCACTTGAGAACCAGTCCTTCCACTAGGTTTAGGATGCAAAATATTTTGTGCCACATTGTCAATTAAAATCAAGTGAGAGTGTGGCCAATTGATAAATTTATAAATTATTAAAAAATACTTTTCAAATGAAGCTCAAAGTGAAGTATCATAACATATATTTGAGAGATTTATAAAGACCTTCGGGTGAACACTTTGGTGTTCACTTTTATTATAATTATTGGCCTATTAATCATGAACTTTCACTAGAATCTTCTTCACATAATGTGGCTAAGCGTTTAGAAATATTATGCATGTAGCAAGGGAGTTAAATAGGAATTTAAAAAATAAGCTGTATCTTGAGAATGACAAACCACAGTACAAGGCAATCTAGTTAAAATTTATATATAATAAACATTGTAATATTTGTGTTTACAATATTATGTATATCTTTGTTCTTTTAAACTTGAAGTTTTACTAAGTACTTAGCATAGTAATCATTATCACATAATGAAGGTGTTAATTTTTGGTATATTATTTTTTGTTTATGTAAGTTATCAAGTTATACTCATGTCTATCTGATATATTTGTATGTTGGCATGGAAATTTTGTTAGGATAGGATGCACCGTGTATATATTTAATTAATTTTTACATGGTACTTGAGATTAATTATTGTCAGAAGCTGCTATTAGATAAATTACAAGTCTCAATAATTCTTCACCTAAATAGATTAGAATAAGAAGTTATTTCAGAGCAATCAATATTTGGGTCACATACAAATAGCTAAAGTAAACAAAACTCACGATTACAATGTAAACTGTACGTCCTAAATAAAGGATATGTAATTGTTTCAGAGCGTGTTATCGCAACAGTACGACAAGCATCCGATAATAATATTAAAAGACGTGAAGTACGCGGAACTGAGAGCCATGATGGACTACATGTACCGCGGGGAAGTGAACATATCCCAGGACCAGCTCGCCGCGCTGCTCAAAGCCGCAGAGTCGCTGCAGATCAAGGGGCTCTCGGACAACAAGCCCACGCGGCCGCCCTCGCGCCCCGCGCCGCCCGCCCACGTCGCGCCGCCCGCCCACGCCGCCCACACCGCCCACGTCGCACACCCGCCGCGAGCGCCCTCGCCCGTCGCACAGGTACGTGTCACACATACTCGCCGCCAACTCAACTACAAAATCCGAAATCAGATATTTTAACCTTGAACAGTACAGTAAAATCCACTCCACCGATTTCCTTGCCTCTCTAAACAATCAGTATTTTATCTAAAGGCCTACTCCAGTAGGCCAGTCCTTACTTCATATACAATCTATGTTGTACATTAATGACCACTATCGATAAGGTCGTGCTGGGATCACTAAATTAGTAAGCTTGGACCTGTTGGTTTTGTTAGGATCGCGAATCCTTTCTTCACTTTCCGGCAGCAGCGCAAGCCGAGGTTCGGCCATCCTGGCACCCTTGCGCTCGCTACCTCGTAGCTGAGTGCCCTCAGCACTCGCCCCAGAAAATTCGGTGAAGCTGTCAAAGTCCCTAAGGCTAACAGCGTACGTCAGTCAGTCGAAAAAAATGAAAAAATAATAACTATGCTTGAAGAGAGAAACATGGAAACTTTAAAATACACAGTGGCAGAGGAGTTATCACGCCTTGCTAAAAAAAAAAAAAAAAACCAAAACATGGTCAGCTGAGATTCCTCAGTCACTAGGAAGCGATGGTAGTAGTATGTACGGACGTCGCGTCATACATGTGAGCTCGAATCCACCCGCAATGGGCTCAAGCTTAGGCTTTCAGTGAAAGAAAAGATAGCATAGTGGTAGGGCTTTTTGTAACTCCCACATGGCTAGCTACCACCCTCAAGTTAGAAATCTGCTTCCAAAGTGTCTATAGATACTAAAAGAGACTTAAAGGCTTATTATTTAATGCATGTAGCTTGCAACTTACTCGGGCCTAGACTTATGATACCGTTTGACTGCTGTGTACACGCCAGCTGATCAAAGAACGCTTAAGCATATATAACATAAAAATATGCTAATCTGTAGAACTACCATCGGATATCAAACATTATTTTTTAATTCGCTATAGCAATCATCGAGGAATACTTTAGGCTATTTAAAATTGTGCTATCACCAAGAGGAGCAAACCTGTATTGAAGAAAGTTACAAAAATGGGCAAAAAATATTAAATAAAATTTTACTTTCATGCTAACGAAGTCTTGGACATAGCTAGGTATAATATAAAATGTGTAATGTGTTAAATATAAAACACTTCTTTAACTCTAAAATATACCGTGATCATAGTAAAAGTATGAAAATCCACATAGTTGTTATTCAAGTGAAATCTTCTTTAGGCGCGTTGAGCACTTTATTTTGTGGGTATTGAATGCGACCGAGCTGAAATGTTCGGCTGTGTGACACTTGTTTGGATAAAGTCGGCTTGAATTAAACCATACTGAAAGTATAAAAATTCACATACTTGTTTTTGACATAAATACATCTTTAGGCGCGTTGAGCACTTTATTTTGTGGGTACTGAATGCGACTGAGATGAAACGCTCGTCCGTGTGACACTTGTTTGGATAAAGTCGGCTTGAATTAAACCATACTGAAAGTATAAAAATTCACATACTTGTTTTTGACATAAATACATCTTTAGGCGCGTTGAGCACTTTATTTTGTGGGTACTGAATGCGACTGAGATGAAACGCTCGTCCGTGTGACACTTGTTTGGATAAAGTCGGCTTGAATTAAACCATACTGAAAGTATAAAAATTCACATACTTGTTTTTGACATAAATACATCTTTAGGCGCGTTGAGCACTTTATTTTGTGGGTACTGAATGCGACTGAGATGAAACGCTCGTCCGTGTGACACTTGTTTGGATAAAGTCGGCTTGAATTAAACCATACTGAAAGTATAAAAATTCACATACTTGTTTTTGACATAAATACATCTTTAGGCGCGTTGAGCACTTTATTTTGTGGGTACTGAATGCGACTGAGATGAAACGCTCGTCCGTGTGACACTTGTTTGGATAAAGTCGGCTTGAATTAAACCATAGTAAAAGTATGAAAATTCACATACTTGTTTTTGACATGAAAACATCTATAGGCACGTTGAGCACTTTAATTTGTGGGTACTGAATGAGACTGAGCTGAGACGCTCGGCTGTGTGACACTTGTTTGGATAAAGTCGGCTTGAAGTAAACCATAGTAAAAGTATGAAAATCCATATACTTGTTTTTTTGACATGAATACATCTTTAGGCGCGTTGAGCACTTTATTTTGTGGGTACTGAATGCGACTGAGATGAAACGCTCGGCTGTGTGACACTTGTTTGGATAAAGTCGGCTTGAATTAAACCATAGTAAAAGTATGAAAATTCACGTACTTGTTTTTGCCATGAATACATCTTTAGGCGCGTTGAGCACTTTATTTTGTGGGTACTGAATGCGACTGAGATGAAACGCTCGGCTGTGTGACACTTTAGTTTGGGTAAAGTCGGCTCAAATAGAACCACAGTAAAAGCATGAAAATCCACATAGTTATTTTTCAAGTGAAATTTTCTTTAGGTGCGTTGAGCACTTTATGTTGTGGGTATTGAAAGAAACTGAGCTAAAACGCTCGGCTGTGTGACACTTGTTTGAGTAAAGTCGATTGAAAGAGAGATATATAATCAATGCGTCACTGCTACACTCGCTCGGCGACCGTTACATGACGACCATGACGTGTCAGTCGCATTCAGTAAGACATAAACAAGGTACATCCAGTGCCAATACGTTTTATTAAATCCGTTATAGCTTGTTATGTACTTATTAACCTCGCCTTAAAGATTTCATTTCCTTCGTGTGATTATTTCACACACCGGTTTCTCTCACGGCCTTATACATTACTGGACACTATGACGGATTTACCAGTAGGCTGAGTAGGCTGGATCCAAGGGCGGCAGATTTTAAAGGCAGCAAATTTGGGGTAGTTTTGTTTGTTTTTTAGTAACAGAAATGGTTCACATTTATACCTATATTTTGCTAGATAATATGTTTCGTCAGTTAGAAATCTAGGTCTTATAAATATAGTTTTTCTACAATCGACGAAGTTCTATGTCGAACCTATTTGTAGAGGTAGGCAGGGATAGTACAATTTGATTTGCCTACAGGCAGTAATAGTGTAAATCCCCACTCTGACTAGTTTTTTTTTTTTTTTTTTTTTAGTGAGTATTAATCAATCCTGTATTTAAGGGGTTAATAGCGTGCTTTATAACGAAGATTACACTTGGTGTGTGGGCATCGCAATCCAATTGCGTACAGTCTTCATGTTACTTTAACATGAACGTTAATTAGTTTATAATTAACATTATCAGTATGACGATTGAAATCAATCATTTAATTGCTTGTAATGTTACATCATATGCTAATTTGAACAAAGAAAGGTGATAGGTATTTACTTCATTTGCTTCATAGATTATGTATTACATCATTAGCAATAATAATAAATAGTTTTTATACATTAGTATTATTTTTAGTAGTAGAATGTGGAATTCCTAAAAAAAAAACATTGTAAATAAGTTCAGCATGATTTATTAACAATGAAACGAAGTTTCTGGTAGGATCTTGAACTGTCATGTTATGATGTTTATTTTTATTCACACATTTAGTTATTTAACCCTGCATTGTGTTTAAACGACATTTTACGTAATGTAGTGTAGCTAAAGAGCATACCTTTTTTATTTATACTTAAGGTTTAGCGTTATGACCATAATCTCACCTGATCTTAAGTGACGATACGGGCCAAGATGGTAGACACGCTAAACCTGTGGAGGAACTGGCACTCAAGTGTAGCTGCCGGAACACACCTATTGGTATTTGGTGGCAGGTTTACAATTGAGGGTGGTAGGTACCCAGGCGGGCATTAGAAAAAGCCATACCACCATGCTATGGTTTCCTCACGATGTTTTCCTTTACCGAAAGCTCAAGCTCATTGTAGGTGCTTGGATTCGAACTCACGCCTCTTGACGCGAAGTCGTACACACTACCACTGAGCTATCATCGCCTTAAAATAGAAGGGAATTTTAAATAATCACACGATGTATTAGTTGACACAAAAACTCCCGAGTGAGCTTCAACAAGACAGTCGCCGTCTTGTACAAGATAGGTTCATCTGTCCAAAATGTCCAAATCTTATCACGTGAAAATGGCAGTAATAGTCTCTACAGAGGACTGAGTTGCCAAGAATGATAAAAGAAGATGAGAACGTACAATTAAGAGTTTTATAATGAGACTAACTTTAGACGCGCTGAGTACATTTATTTTCTGGTTATTGAGTGGACACTGAACCCCGAAACGTTCGGCTGTGCGACACTCGTTCGGGTAAAGTCGACTAAACAATCGAAAAAGATATACGAATCATTTCTATACCCGTATTATTAACTTTGCCTTGTTATATATTCTTAGTTTATTGTTTTTTTTTTTTTTATAGTTAAGATTTAGCGTTATGGCCATAATCTCACCTGATCTTAAGTGACGATACGTCCATGATGGTAGATACGCTAAACCTGTGAAGGAACTGGCACTCAGGTGCAACTGCCAGAACACACCTATTGGTATTTGGCGGCAGATTTTCAACTCGAGGGTGGTAGCCATCCAGTCGGGCATCAGAAAAAGCCCTACCACCATGCTGTGGTTTCCTCACGATGTTTTCCTGCACCGAAAGCTCAAGCTCTTTGTAGGTGGTTCGATTCGAACTCACGTCCCTTGACGCAAAGTCGTACACACTACCACTTAGCTATCGTCGCTTCAAAAACTTTAAAGTTGTTTTAAAAAAGTTTACAAAAACGGGCTAAAATTTTTAAAATTTTTTGTTCCACTCGAACGAAGTTGCGTACACTGTTAATTATCTATATTAATATTATAAAGCAGAAAAAACTGTTTATTTAAACGCGCTAATATTAAGAACTACCATTAGGTAGCCAAAAAATATTTTCTATTTGATAGAAGAATAATTAAAACCTTTTAGGCTATTTAACGTCACGCTACCATCAACAGGAATTAAGTTATATCGAAAAAAGTTACAAAAACGGGCAAAAATGATTAAATAATTAATTTAACTTCACGCGATCTCCATATCATATGCGATATAGCAGAGTAAGCTGCTTTGTCGGCATTATCTGTATTCTAGACATTAGCTCATTACTAGAAAAGTTAGTTCGGAGAGACGACCACCACGAGAGGACATTTCTCAAGTTAGCATTGTCTTTCGTGTTTATAAGTTATAATCTTTTATTCCCAAGTATTAAATATATTACACTGTGTAAATAAATTTCTTTTCTAAACTCCGAACTCCGTATAACGGAACGAAGTCGCGGTGACAGCTAGTAATTTTATAAAAGAGACGCGAAAACGTCTAAATTCAATAGAAGATGCTTCTAGAACTTATTCGATTTTATTAGCTTAGATTTATTAGTATCGAATCACTCGGTTCGTGAAGTTTCGAAAGCGCGCTGCCAAATGTCGAGATAAATATTAACATTTCGAACTTGGCAGCGGCGTACGAACACACGTATGTCAGATTATAACTTTTATAAGTATGTTAGTTTTGAACTAAAGTTAAACGACTCGCGAAATGTCGGTGCGACTAAGAATAATTATTTTTCTAAGTAGTAAAAAAAAAGTGTTAGTTGTAGATCTGCGGGTCAGAAATGTAAACTTATATATATACATACATACATTCTTTTTTTTATATACTTAAGGTTTAGCATTATGGCCGTAATCTCGCCTGATCTTAAGTGCCGATACGGCCCAATTTGGTATACACGTTAAACCTGTGTAGGAACTGGCTCTCAAGTGCAGTTGCCGGAACACACCTATCGGTATTTGGCGGCAGGTTTCCAACTTGAGGGTGGTAGCTACCCGGGCGGGCATTAGAAAAAGCCCTACCACCATGCTATGGTTTCCTCACGATGTTTTCCTTCACCGGAAGCTCATGCTCATTGTAGGTGCTTGGATTCGAACTCACGTCCCTTGACGCGAAGTCGTACACACTACCACTGAGCTATCATCGCTTATATATATATGTGTGTAGTTGGGTTAATGGTTTCGCAAGTCAAGTACTTTTTCCACGTCTCATAAACGCTCTAATGTGAATAAGAAGTTTTTATTACCAATATTTTTTTAATTTATTTTTTACACAAGAGTGAACATAATTTCAACGTAAAAAAATGTCGTATCTGCAATAAGGTGAATACGAGTTATATATATTATTTGAAACAGAAAAACGAAATGCGTCGAATGAATTTAGAATCGTTGATCTGCGAATAAATGAAAATGTGTTTGATACAACATTTATAAAAATCGGCTTAAATACTATATAATATGTTTTTTACAACAAGCTTTCTGCATCTCTTGTTATTTTCATTATTGCGAGATACGAGAAATATGATTTCCAACGTCGATATATAACAACACAACAACCCGTGTTAACTACCCTATGAGACAGTACTTTTGGTTGGAAAGTATTCTTATCCTATTCTGTAGCTCAATTGTCCGTCCGTATTGTATCACATTGCGCGCCAGCCCCGCATAGCTCAGTCGGTAAACTGTACGAACGCCGCGTCAAGAGACGTGAGTTCAAATCTACCTACAATGAGCTAGACCTTTCGCTGAAGGAAAACATCGTTAAGAAACCATATGGTTTGAGGACTTTTTCTAATGCCCGCCTGGCTAGCTTTCACCCTCAAGTTGAAAATCTGCTACTAAATACCAATAGGTGTGTCCCGGCAGTTACACTTAGCCAGTTCCTACATTAGGCGTAGCTTATTCACCACTCGGGCTATATCGTCACATTACATCAGGTGAGATTGTAGCAATAACATTAAACTTTAGCTATAGAAAAAAAAATATATATTTATACGGTTTGTAAGGAATATACCATGATATTAAATAGTTTTTTTTCTAAAAATGACGTGTAAAAAACTCTGTCCATAGATTTCCTATTCGTAATGCGTTTCGCACTACCCACAAAATACCCATTAATAAAGCAACACGGTGACATTTCAATCTCTCGTGTTATCAGAGACAACGTTCATATTCAAGTCAAATTCATAAGGGGTCTAGCTAATTGTTAAATAAGCCCGTAGTTTTCCCCAATAATTGGTTTTTTAAATGTAAACAGGGTTTTTTTTTAGTTAAGGTTTCTCGCCTGGTGTTAAGTGATGGTGTGACCCAAGATCGTGGACACGCTAAGCCTAGTGAGGGGCTGGCTCTAAAGTGCAGTTACCGGAAAACACCTATAGGAATTTGACGGCGGATTCTCAACTTGAGGGTGGTAGCTAGCCAGATGGGCATTAGAAGAGACCCTACAATCGTGCTACGGTTTCGTCACGATGTTTTCCTTTACTGAAAGTTCAGACTCATTGCAGATGGATTCGAATACGCGTCCCCTGACGCGTCGTCTTAGTACTAGCTTAGTTATCATCGCATCGTTATTGATGTGAATAATGTTGATTTTTAAAACCGAACACTTTTTTATGTTCTTTATTGTGTTCAAATAATAAAGCCTACAGTAATCAAATTTCTCGTATGTTAGAGCCCACAACAAATATTCCAAGGAATTGGATATTTTTGATAATAATCTAATTTTGTATAATAACATAGTTATAAAGGAACTTTAATATGTTTTATTAATAACGTCTGTGCAGATTATCTATGTAAATGTTATGTATCGTTGCAATGGGAGTGTAAATTATATCGCATTCGATTTATATTAAAACATTAACGTCAATAAGTTATTGTAGGTCGATTCGAACCCACTTCCCTTGACGCGACGTTCGTACACAGCACTACCTACTAATCTATCATCGCTTCAAATCGCAATGCACGTCGGGCTATTTACCAAGATGTGCAAAGCAACATTTGAAATACAACGTGTTTTAGCGGATAAATAGTTAGTTAACTGTCTGTAACAGTGGGTAATGATTTTTTTTTTTTTTTTTTATACTTAAGGTTTAGCGTTATGGCCATAATCTCACCTGATCTTAAGTGACGATACGGCCCAAGTTGGTAGACACGCTAAAGCTGTGGAGGAACTGGCTCTCAAGTGCTGCTGCCGGAACACACCTATTGGTATTTGGCGGCAGGTTCACAACTAGAGGGTTGTAGCTACCCAGGCGGGCATTAGAAAAAGCCCTACCACCATGCTATGGTTTCCTCACGATGTTTTCCTTCACCGAAAGCTCAAGCTCATTGTAGGTGCTTGGGTTCGAACCCACGTCCCTTGACGCGAAGTCGTGCACACTACCACTGAGCTATCATCGCTTCAAATGATAAATAAACGGATCGTGTTGTTGCACACAGATGAGGGACGGCAGCGTCGACAGCCGCGAGGGCTCCGCGAGCCCGACCCGCCGGCGCAAGAAGCCGAGGCGCGCGTCCGCGGAGGCGCTGCCCGGCGGCGGTGGTGGTGGCGGTGGTGGTGGTGGTGGCGGCGAGGGTGCTCCGGTCGCGGCCGAGGAGCTGCCGCTGTGCAAGGAGGAGGCCACCCGGGACGGTGTGGAGGACCTCACGCTGGACGAGGAGCCGGACGACCACCACCAGCCGACGCCGCACAACGACGTTGTACGCAGTTAGTAGCTTTTTTTTATTTTATTTTTTTGAAGTGAAACTTCTTTAGGCGCTTGAGGGTAAAATTTTTACAGATGTAACGTCACGCCGGTATGCAACGGAAACGGTGTCGGAAAAGAGAGAGAGAGTGATCGAGACCGATTGAGAGAGAGTAAGACAGGGCGAACGTAGCATGAGCAACTAGCCGTGGAGTGAGAGTAGGGAGCAAGCGAGTGAGAAAGATTGAGAGAAAAAGTGAGACAGAGCGAACAAGATTTATAAATTAGTTCGCCAAAGAAGTTTCACTTCTGACATGTGTACTTTGTACGCACGCGTGTTTTTTTTTTTATACTTTAAGTCACTACACGGCCCATGTTGGTAGACCGACCTGTGGAGGAACTGGCTCTCAAGTGCAGCTGCCGGAACACTTGGCTGGGTGGTAGCTACCCAGGCGGGCGTTAGGAAAAGCCCTACCACCGTGCTATGGTTTCCTCACGATGTTTTCCTTCAGCGAAAGCTCAAGCGAATTGTAGGTGCTTGGGTTCGAACTCGCGTCCCTTGACGCAAAGTCGTACCGACTACCACTGAGCTATCATCGCTTCAATAGTATGGCCTTGACTCCCACCTAGTGGTTTAGTGGTAGAGTGGACAAACGTTTACGATAGCATGAAGTATCGAGGAAAACATCGTGATTGTACTGTAACATTATGGTATTTTTTAATGTCTGCCTAGCTAGTTGGCACATTTTTTATGTTTAGTAATCTTTCGAGGCAGTTCGGGCTGACCACGTAAGCTCGTCTCGCCTCCCTTGCTCGTTAAAAAAGCAGGAAACGCTTTCGTATTGTGTCCCATAGCTCTCTCAAGTTAATTTCGTCAGCTGACGCCACAACAATGTGTTCAGGTAGAGTTACACTTGAAAGCCAATCTCTCCACTAAGCTTAAAGTTTCCACTGTATTACTCTCGTAGACCGATCAACCCGTTTCAGGGCAATTATATAAATAGTCCCACTTCAAAATACGAGTCTATATCACGATAAGTAACCCTGAACACGACGATATAGGGCAATTGGTATCGGATTGCAAATATGTTATCAAGGTTCACTCGTTTCTAATTCATGTATTCCTTTCGGAACACGCTAAGAACAAACTTTTGAAGTGATACTTCTTACGGAAAGGCTTTTAAATTCCGATCTAAAACCATTTCGTGACGCTCGTTCGGGTGAACTCGGCTCGAGGCGACTATAAAGGGAGCGAAATAGATATATTTCACTTTTGTCGTGTGGTCTTAAGCACACACCAGTTTTTTTCTTTCTATTAGGGCATCTACCTGTGTAGGCTATTTGTGGAAAAGCACAGGACTTGAACCCCAGACCATTTGGAGTGGGACGTGCATTGCTTTTTCATTGCAATACAATGTAGGTATGGATAGAACAGGACGACTGTATTTATGATCATGTATACATGGCCAATGTGCTGATACTTTCGGGATAAGCCATATTGGCTTGCAGGCGGGCGTCACAACGGGAATCCCTCCGATGTACTCTTACGATGAAATCTATAAAGTTTGATTAGCCTTATATCATTTTTTTTTTTTAAAGTTATAAGGTTTAGCGTTATGGCCATAATCTCACCTGATCTTAAGTGACGATACGGCCCGAGTTGATAGACACGCTAAACCTGTAGAGGAACTGGCTCTCAAGTGCAGCTGCCGGAACACACCTATTGGTATTTGGCGGCAGGTTTTTAACTTGAGGGTGGTTGCTAGCCAGGCGGGCATTAGAAAAAGCCTTACCACCATGCTATGGTTTCCTCACGATGTTTTCCTTCACCGAAAGCTCAAACTCATTGTAGGTGCTTGGATTCGAACTCACGTCCCTTGACGTGAAGTCGTACACACTACCACTGAGCTATTATCGCTTCAATCGTTAACGTTATCTATAATTTGTCGACTTGAACTTAGCTCAGATTTAGGTAAAACTATACTCAGTTTGCGACAATAAACTTGAATACTGGAGTCAAGGCATAAACAAGTATGGGTATGTAATTGGGATTGTTTTTGAAACTTTGGGATTATCTACCGGTGTTCATTTTGTCGTGCGTCTATAAAGTAACGATTAAGGAATAGTATTCACATTTAGAACATTAACAGGTATCCCACAGGCCAAACTAGTAATTATATTATCAATTTATTTCAAGGGCAATTCATAATTGTAAAAGGTCCCTTTTAGTGAGACAGATAATGGGGACAAACTTCTTAGTAGGAGACACACGTCGTGTGGTAGAAAGGAAAACTCGGAATAGACATCTATACTTGTGACACAGATGTAGGTATAAACAGCCCCGCCCTGACGCGTGTCTAAAGGAACCTTCAGTACTCGTGTCTCTCTCCCTGCCCAAATAAACTTATTAGGAGGCTGCTAATGCAGCTTTACAGACACGTTCTAGTATAGAATATACTGCAGTCGTAGACACGCCAAGGTTTTTTATAGATTATAGAGAGATTTTGCTGGTGTATCACTCGCTCCCACTTCAAAACAGTATAAATTACGTTAGTTTCCAATTTATCCTTGTATAGGTTTAGACTTGGGCATCCAATATGACTGGCAGGAATCTGTACTCGACTAGTCCCAAAACAAATGGCTCTTTATTTCGCACGTTTCGTGATAGGCTAGTAATATATATCCAGCTGTAAAGAGGCTCGTGGGTTCGAATGATACCGACGACAATAGTGTGTATATTACTCGTAGATTGTCGATGTTTTGGATTATATTGTTTTGTTTACCTTCATATCAGTGCAGTTTGCCATGCTAGATTAAGAAATGAATTGATCTAAGTGACGATGTTACTCAAGACGTTAGTGACGGTTATGCTTAGTAATGTGAAAATACACCTGTAGGTGTTTGGCAGTAGATATTCAACTCGAGCGTAGTAACTTAAACTATCTTTCAAGTTGGAGCGGTGGGTGTGTGGAGTGTGTATGACTTTGCGTCAAGGGACGTAAGAGTTCGAAAATTCAACCACCTACATTGAGCTTGTGCTTTCGGTGGAGGAAAACATTTTGAGGAAACCATAGCATGGTGGTAGGGCTTTTTCCGATGCCCGACTGGCTAGCTATCATCCTCAAGTTGAAAGTCTGCCGGCAAATACCAATAGGTGTGTTTCGGCAGTTGCACTTGAGAGCCAGTTCCTTCAAAGGTTATGTCTACCAACTTATGCCGTATCCTCACTTAAGATCAGGTGAGATTACGGCCATAACGCTGAACCTTAACCAAAAATAAACATCTAGGAAACTTCATTGAAATTGGTTTAACGTTTTCCGTGATTAATGTGGACGAACACCATGTTGATTGATGCGATGTCAATAATTTCCAAGTAAATTAATAAAGCCGATTTAGAAATTTCTTGCGTGCATTACGATCGCCTGATGTACAGCTCCAAAACTGTTTTTCTGGGGTGGCAATAGACAATTACTATCGTGACGTATGTAGGAGACTAACTTTATAGCTATTCAGGGATACACCGCACCGTAAGGGTGGGAGGTCTGTCGTCCAGGGAAAAATTCCGAGCAATTCTCGGTACTGGTGACAAGCATATGGTTTTAAAAGGCCCTTTTCTGACAAGCATCAACACGAATCTTGAACATGAGTTTCTCTCACAGCACGGATAAATTTGATAGAAGTCTGCTAGCGCAGCTTTACATGCGTGTTCTGTGGTAGAACTTACTGCAATCCTATATGTGTCAAGATCTTTTAGTAGTATTAATAATTTTAGTAGCGTAATTAGTATAAATTAATTACGCAGTCATTCCTGTTCAGGTCATGTAGTAGTTTGTAATGTGATACTTAGGTATGTTTGTATTATATAATAAATAAATATATCAGGTCTGGAAGTCCAAATTCCGATATCCTCTAAGATTTTATAGGGCTTTTCATATATATGACCATATAATCCAGTCAAGTGCAGCACTCATGATTGAGAAGGACTTAGTTTTGGATCTTAGAATTGAGTCTTCTTTTACAAAGTTGTTTTATCTGTGGTGTCTAGTTATTATTTTTTGGGCTCTAGCTTCTGAAAGGCATGTAGCTTCACGTATAAGTACTCTATTGTGGCGACGTGAGTAATTCGCCTTGAATCGTACTAATAAATACCTTGATGTATCTATTACCTCACCACAACAAGTATAGCAAGATTTTTCAGAGGCTTTTCCCCATCATACTAAATTGCTCTGGTCTGGGAGGGTCATTTCGAAAGCGTTGGGGTTAAAATTTTAAAGAGCAGAAGATCGATTGTGTGTCAAGGTCCGCCATTTTAGGGTTAACGGGATGCAAAACTCAACTTTTAAGTTTATTGCGTGCACTGTATATCTGTTATTTTCGTCTCGTTGTAGAAAAGTTTTAACTAGGTCTTTCCTTTAATTTCTCGGAACCAACCCAGCTCTGTCAGTATGTACACCTGCCATGAATTGTTGAATTCAAGCTTGGATATTCAAGTTCTGAGGCATTTTTGTCTTTGGGAGAGATCTAACTTATCTGTCCTAGAGGTTTCCAAAGACGTGCTTTTTAGCTCTTAATTGTTTATAGAATTCCGATGGTTTTTAATATCAACTCAAATCTATTATGGTCCCTGAATACAGTTGAGGGGACAGCCGATTGTGCCATAACTTCAATGTCTAACTTTGCTAAGGGGGTTTTACCGATATAACATACAAGGGAAGGTCAATTCAGACGTGATATAAGATAGTTCTCGTAGATCCAACCTTTTTTATATTACTTATCGGTCAATGGTCAACCTAATTCAGATCATTAATGAAATTGTTAAAAACTATTTCTAGGGATGGTTTGCGTCCTTTATAGTTTTCTTATCTTTCTACCAAATAACTTGAAAAGCACCGCTTCCGGAATTCGTTACTCTTTACCCACTTATGAAGGGTCTCGGGTCGTAAGTGGTATATTTGGTACTTCGTCTACCCAGACAGAGGCAGCTACACATGGTTTTGCCATCAATCTATCGGCCCGTGTACGAAACTCATCCAATTCGTTTAAATGTTCCTGAGATTGTTTTGCGTTACGTGTCAGTATTGTAAGGTCGTCTGCAAATGCTAAAGTAAAAAGTTAGTCTCAGTGTATGTATTAGGGTGGCGCAAAAAAAGCGACTACTTTTTTTTTCAGTCTTGTGTGAAAAAATGTTAGTTTTTGATGTTTTATGAGCCCTCTCCAAAGAACAACTTAAAAAAAAAATTTTAAGAGGTCGCTCCAAATTATTTTTAATTTCAAAAATCGTCAAATACCAATTTTTTTTTTAATTTTTATCTATTATTGTAATAAATAAAAGAAAAAAAAATGTATGGAGTTTAAATTTAAATATTAAAAGAAACTTTCAGAAACTTATTGTTTTTTGGTATATAAAATTTTACCGTAACGAGAAATTTAAAAAAAAAAAAACAACTTGATAATATTTGAAATTTAAAAATATTTGGAGCGACCTCTTAAATTTTTTTTTGTTGTTCTTTGGAGAGGGCTCTTAAAACATCAAAAACTAACATTTTTTCACACGAGACTGAAAAAAAATAGTCGGTTTTTTGCACCACCCTAGTATGTATTGTTAATTTTAAGTCGATAGCTCCGTTTTTTTTTTTAATGGTTTAATAGTTTACCTATGACAATATTAAAAACTCTTAAATATTATTGGTGATAAGCAGTAACCATGGAATAGCCCCACGTTGTATCTACGATCTCTGACGCATCGCCATCAGATATGTGCTTTTAAAGTGATCGTAGATCTGTTTGATGGCCAAGAGAAGTTTTACCATTGCATTTCCTGAAAATGTTTTTCGAATACAAAATGGATTCTTGTCCATGTCAACTTCATGCTTTAAGTACACTTAAAGTTATCGCACTTGTTAATAGTTTGTAGAGATATGCCTTGGATTAATTTGAGGATTGATCCTAAGACCCTGGACTGTTAGTGACTAAGATGATTATCGCTCATGGCCTTGATTAAATAGGCATGTGCTTGATTAACTCTCTATTTCTTTCTCCGCATTTTCAGTTTAAAGTCATTTTCTTTGTTTTTTTTCACTTGGTGGTGGGATTGGTCAGAGAAATATGTATAAATTTTGTCTTGAAATGTATGTACTTGGCTATTTAGGTCTTGTTTTGATCCAGTATCGCCAAGTTTTATTCATGTACTTTCCAGGTGGAGTTTTTTTTAAATAAAATATTAATGTATGTCTTACAATATATAGTTGTTATTGGCTGATGTTGTCCACAAATAGATTGTACTTTTAGAACTCGAGATTGAAAAGATCATGAATATTACATTAAGATAAGTTATATATGTTAAGATGTCGTGCTAATAACGCGAAGGTCGCGGGTTCGATCCCCTCATGGGCCATGATTGCTTTTTGATTGATATTCTATTTAATTATCTATGCCTATTTTTTTATCTAAGATACATACCTATTGTATGTTTGCCAAAGGATTTTTTCTACCACGTTAATAGCATAAAAGGAGCAAGAGGAGAATTCACCGTTACCAATATTTTTTCATATCTTAAAAATAAAAATTTCACTGCTGTCGTAAGGTCATAAAGTACACATCCACTAGGCTATTTTTTTATCACGTCTACGGCGTGTGAGCGTAATTTAAAGCTTAAACTTAAACATCGCTGTCATTTAAAACTCTATAAAACGAAAGTAACCACATACATACATCCATAGGATATAAAGTACGAGAGAAAGAGAAAATGTTATACAGAGTTTCTTACACGGTCTGAGCGACATACGTATGTTAGTATCTATCTACGCGTGCGCGCTTGCGTATTATGAAACGAATTTTTGAGATTTTAAAATCTATTTTCCAATTCTATTTTATTTGTTATTAATTTTTATTTTTAAATTAGCTATTTCAATTAAAATAACGCATTATAGGAGTTGAATAAAGAACCGAACATTACGCTTTATATTGTTATTTGGGACACTGGTTGGTCTCTAAAGGAAACTGTTGTTACAGATTTTCAATGGCACATGGAAAGATCTCAAGACGAAATCATGAACTCAAGCGACAGTGTACGAGACTCGCAAGGTAAGCAAGCACTGTTCGATTGTAAGCAAGCAGCGACACGTGTCCGCCGCGTGTTGCGCCACGTGTCGCCGTGTCGCAGGGCACGGTGCTGTGGCGCAACACGTTGCGTTCACTATACACACTCTTATTATTACAATTATTATTATTATAATTATTATAACAACAAACAACGCGACATGTTACAGTGGGATTCGAGATTGATATACTGGGACGATTAATTTTTTTTTTTTATCTTTATCTGTTCCATTTTTCTAATGTGTATGAAAAAAACTTTTCACGTATATTCTGTTTTAATTTGGATGTTTATGAAAGTTAATTGTCCCAGGCATACAAGGAACGGATGAAATGCGCAATGTCTTCCCATAATTTGAAGGTTAGAGATAATACAGTCATTGCTTATAATATATTATTATTATATATAAATGTCAATTTTTTCCTTATATTATATTATAAAATTATTATGATATATGACTACAGCGGATTACGAGAGAGTGCAAAGTGTTTTCACATGTGAAACTACCCACATTTATTATTTACTATCTAATATTATTATTAATTACTAATCGTAATATTACATCTTTTTTTTATATTTATAATGTGTATGAAACGGTTGTTTTCTTTCAATGATTATTTCAGTGCGACAGGTAAATAAAAAAAAAAAAAAAGGTATTGTTACAATGGTAATTGAAGGTTATCGTTTTCTATGTAGCCTTTTTAATAAAGGCGAGGTAATTTGTTTCCGAACGAAAAAGGTAAGCACATATTTTTGGAATATTATATTTTACGTAGTTTTTGTTATAGCTTTGTTGTTTGTAATTTATGGGGTCGTAGATATTGACTGCATGCTATATATTTATATACGTATGTATGTATATATAGTTATATATAGGTATATATTTATATATGTTCGGAATACGCGGTAATAGTAACATAACAATAATAACGTAGTGCTAATATATTGTTTGAATCGGTTAAAGTTCTAACCTCGTGTATACACTGTGATGGGCCGGATTTTTTAGGTAAGTAAAATGTTAATCATTTTCTTATGTAGTTTTTTTTTTTTGTCATATAGTATTTTTTTTTAATGTGCACCCACACACCACCTCATTTCACTCGCGACTCTTTTATCCTTGTTATTATTGGGTACTGAAAAAAATAATTAATTAATTAATTAAAAATTGGTGGCTAACGAAACGGCGTGGCTCGATTGTTCCGCGAACACATTATGCACAAGTGTGAGATTGTAGAAGAACCTTGGACCGCTCTACCGCTGCCCCGGCCCGGAAAAGGTAAATTCAGTTTTTTTTTTTTGTAATATTTATATGTGTAGTTGGTTATGTGGCTTATTTATTTATTATTTATTTTTATTTCTTTTTTTTTTGCATTCACATGTGATTTCACTGCCGATTGTCTTTTCTTAGCAATTCATGTTGAGACGTCTCGATGATTATTATTTCTATTTTTTTTTTTTTATGTTTCATGAAATTTGCATGTTCACTAGGTATTATATCGAAATAAATGCGAGTAAAATTATCGGAGGCATGTGAGGTTTTCATTTTTCGAACCGTTCCTAGTGAATGCGCATTTCATTTCCAAAACACAATACACTGTATTTTAGATAGGAAAATATTGGATAATAATGTAGGTCAGGCCGTGAAGGTTTTGCTAGGGAACCGACAATATCGACCGCAAAAGGATTTCTAAGACTTACTAACATTTGCTTCTTGCGTTATAATATGCTTTACAAAACGTTTTCCTTTCCACGTAAATTCGAATTTTCCATTTTTACTTTATTCATTACATCAATATTACACAGAAACCTTGACTAACTTTTATTGAACATTTCCTGTCATATTTAACCTTAAATTTCTTGTCACTAAAACCTACTATTACTGCTTTGTATATATATGTACTTTTTTATTCTCGCTTGCACTGTTTCACCTTGCAGAGTTCATGCAACTAACAAACGAAACATACGCAAAACGTTGCTTCCCGTTAACCCGGGGCTACCTTAGGAGTTTTAATATAAAAACAGAGAGTCTGGTACACGATGATACTTTTCAAACGGAGCCTACGATGAGTAAGGCTAAATCGAGGAGGGTAAAAAAGGGCTTGAAGGCGGAACGATGCGCCAACGAGGAGAGGCACTATTGTTCTATATGCAAGAGAAAGCATTACAAGTACAAGAGGAACAAAGTGAGACACGAGAAGTACGAGTGCGTGAACGGGCCCCAGTTCGGCTGTCCGAAATGCGGGAAAAAGTATTCGCAGAAAAAATCCTTGTCGTTGCATGTTAAAAGGAAACACCCGTGAAGGCTTTTTACCAGCTTTGTTTATTTATTTACTTTATTTTTTTTGGCTTTATATTTTTTGGTTTCTCGCTGTCGATTATTATCGGTACAACTGTCTTCGTGTAACATGAATTGTTAAGTTGACGTAAAAGTTATCGAGATGTCAGTTATATTTGATTGTTTTTTTTTTTTTTTTGTTAGAAGAGTTTATCATGTTGTCAAGTTTTTGAGTTTTATGATCATTTCTAATGTAGATTTTGTATCACGCTAGGCTAACTTAGGCCATTTGCTTAAAGGTCATGTAAATCATATTCACAATATTTTTTGTTTTGTTTATAACTAACTTTTCCTTTATATAGTTTCTATTACCCACATGCATACATATAAATATTTTGTTTAAAATATAATTTATTTCATAATTACATTGCCTTTTCTTTTATGTTCGTTTTATAAATGGGAACGTCGATCCGACGATTGAAACTAAAACACGAATGACCCGACTGTAAGAAATTCTCTATTGCAGGTAAAAAAGCGCCTGTGCGCCACAGTATAACCACGCGGAGTAAAAACGTGACCGAGGACACCGGGAACATAACCACGTTAGCGATATTGAAAAACGTAAAGTCGCCCAAACCCGCCGCCGCCGAGGACTGCAAGGAGAACGAGCGCGACGCCGACAAGCGGGGAGTGGGTGCGGGCGCGGGCGCGGGCGCGAGCGCGGAGCCGCATGAGTGCGGAGGCGGAAGCGCGGGCGCGGGCGCGGGCGGAGGCAGGGGAGCGGGCGCGGAGGGCGGCCGGTACGGGGCGCTGTCGTGCGCGCAGTACAAGACGGACAAGGGGTACAAGTGCCCGAACTGCCAGCGCAGCTACAACGCGCGCAAGAACCTGGTGCGGCACGTGACGCTGGAGTGCGGCCGCGAGCCGCAGTACAAGTGCCCGCACTGCGCGTACAGCAAGCATCGCCGGAACGAGCTCAAGAAGCACATCGAGAAGAAGCACCCGGACCGCCACCAGAGCGCGCTCGCCGTCAAGTGAACTCGAACCCCAAACCGACCACACGCCAGCAGTGCTTTATACTAGTGCCTTAATTACTCTTATGTATACATACATATATATATACTATTGTTATGCGAATCACTCGATCTTCCTTCTAGATGGTATTTTAAATCACACAAATTTTATATGAGCCTCGTATACTTATATTGATGATATTTGATATTTTTTGAAGGATTAAACGTTTTACGGAGACCCTGGTCGTTTGATTGTCCCTCACGACTGTCGCCGACCCCCCCGATACTTTGTTATGGGAAGATGAGTTCACGAGTGCGGTCGCTCGGATTGTGCATGTCTGCATGAACATAGAAGCTTCGCCTTTATTCTAACAGAGATTTTTTTATTATTATTATTATTATTTTTTAATATTATTGTAACGCATTTCTTTGGTTCCTTAATTTTATTTTTAGCCTCCGGTAGTATTAACAAATGAGTCCGTACGTAGTCGCGCTTGATTTATTTATTTGCAATACCGTCAATGTGTCGCATTTCAGAGCCGCACAAGGACAGCGCGCTGCCGTCCGCGCTGCTGTCCCTACTGTCCGTGCAGTCGCTCGTGCCGCTCGGCAAGCAGCCGGCCTCCGCCCCCGACCTGCGTCTCGACATACCCGAGAACATTAAGGCGCACCTGCTCTGTCAGGCCTTCATGCAGAACAACAACACCGTCCACCACAAGCACTCGGACCACGACACGGACGGGGAGTACGACGACACCGACGACATCGTGCTGCCCGACGAGCCGGACGGCTACTACGACGCGTCCGTCGGGTACGACGCGCACGACGCGACTGGCGGCAACAAGGGCACCGCGAGCCCCGGCGGTGGGGGTGGGGGTGCCGGTGGTGGGGGTGTCGCAGGCGGGGAGGACGCGAGCCGTCAGTTCGAGTGCCGGCACTGCGGCAAGCGGTACCGGTGGAAGTCGACGCTGCGGCGGCACGAAAACGTAGAGTGCGGCGGCAAGGCGCCGGCGCACCAGTGCCCGTACTGCTCGTACCGCGCCAAGCAGCGCGGCAACCTCGGCGTGCACATCCGCAAGCACCACAGCAGCGAGTGGTACGTCTACGCGACCAGCAAGGTGCGGCGCAACAAGAAGACCTCCGGATCCGTATGAGTCCGCCCCCCCCCCCCCCCCCCCCGCCCCTCCGCCCCTCACTACACTACCCTCTACCCGGCAAACAAACAAACACAACTACACCAAAGTAGATACCTAACCAAATCGGTACTGCAATATTTTTATTTATATTTATAATTTGTTTTGTTAATCGTACGCGTCCGCGCGCAGCGGACGGCTTAGCTTGTAACGTGCACATTCCCTAACGGCATTAGTGTAATAATTTTTTGTTGTTTTCGTTTTAGAGTTTATTTACTGTAGTTTAAGACTGACCTGAAGTATTTTTTATTCAGAGGAATACGGCCTAAGGTCTACTATTTATAGGACATTTTAACATATTCAATATGATGATAGATTATTGAAATGTAATCGTCTTTAGAGGATAATACAATGTTAAATTGTACGTCGGTTATAATAATTGTAAACAATTCTGAGTCGACGCCGAGACCAATCCTTACTTATTCACTGTAATTTCATATATTCTTATGTCTTACATCAATTTTTTTTATATACTCCATAAACTATAGAAACTATTACTAAATAATTCTATGTCCATAATAATCATTATGACGTACCAGGCAAATACCCTTATTATTTTTAAATTTCCTCAAGGAATACATTATATTGAATGCTCTTCTTAATACTCTGTTCTGTACAAACCTTTCTGATTTTTATTTGATCTATTTTACTTGTATATTGTATATAGACTCAGACTTTAAAATGGAAGGTAGAGTTTTAAATATGAAATGCTATTGTATTGTAATGTTGGGACTGGTCTCGGCCAGCGTTGACATAGTCAAAGTGACTGCGGAGTGCACTTTTCTCTCGAATTTGCTTAGTTTTAATGACCTACCATTCCTCAGGGTATATTCCAAAATTATTTAGTGCAATGATATTAAATATGTAATTAGATAATAAATAAATAATATTTTAATATATTGTTAACACGGGGCCTGATGCAGGCTTCACATTTCACCACTCTGTTAGATTATCATGAAGCATATTATAAAATATATTATTTAGTCTTCCTGTTTCGATCATTATTGTTCGTTGTTTCTAATTTATTATACTAATTTTTTTGTTCTTAATTTTTATCTTTTGCGAGGGACCATTATTTTGTCTTCCTTATTTTCTTTATAGCAATCCCAAAGTTTATAATTTTTATGTTTTATTTTTTATTACTATAGTATCACAGACCATCGTTTCTTTATGGTAGGAGGTATTCTATATGTTCTACGGAAAAAATATTAAGTGTCAATTTTACACGTTGATTGAATATTTTATAATGCACTTTTATTTATAGAAAAAAAAAAATTGCAAGCATTAAGAAATAATTTTTTGATATTAATTACATTTGGATAGACAATAGTGTATTGGAAATGTCGTTTTTTTTCTCTGTAGAATATAATAAATACGGGGTTAAATAAAATTCATGTCGAAACGTCTCTCAATTGAACGCTTTGGGATTTTCATTCGAGGAGGGGGGCAAGTGTTTTCAGGAATTATTTCCAAATTAGAGAAAAACTAAGTTTTAAGTAGACATGACATTTTGCAGGAGCTATCAATGGTATTTTCTAGGGGGATACCATTCACGCTTGCCCCCCACTAACTACAAAAAATCTAAGTAGAATAAACTGGATTTGTAGTTAATACAATTGGGTTGACAGTAATGATTGTTTCGACTAGTTATTAATTTTAAATAGCCCCGTAACCTCAAATCGTTTTGCTCATAATGAATGCGGAACGAATGCTCACGAGTTATGCGCCAATTTGAGGTACAAATAATGAGTTAGTTAATTAAATGAATCATTATGTGCCTACAATGTTACCTGTAGTTAAGTAATTATGATATTCGTCTGTGTTGTTTTTTTTTTATTATTATTATTTCGGCTAAGTTGGGTCAATGAGGCGGCTATCGGTCCTTTGGCACGGTTTGTAAAGTCCCACTTCTGAAAATTTTCAACCTTCGTATAATAAGACGTTGAAATCTATTGAAAGTGAAGGCTTTATAGTCATAATTAGCAGGTTTTGACGTGCCGCAGGGCCTTAGCCTGGGGATGTGTTCAAAAAGATTTAAAAAAATTTTTTTTTTTTTTTTTTTGTATAAATTTAACGATTGATATTTTGATATGCAATAATATAAAGGTTAGCTTATCGACTGTTGATATTGTTTATTTTTTTCTTTATTATATATTTTTTTTGTTTGTTAAACTAGGATAACAAAGCTATTTGACCAAAGTCAGTATTAGTTTTTTATAAAGCGGAAATAGTGAATACATTTCGACTCGCAACGTTGGACCATATCATGTTTGTTCGGATCGGATTTTATTGATATGCCGATTGCGTGAGAGAAATATGTTATAATAATTATTATTATTATATTAAATTGTTTTTTAATGTTATTGGAAACTAGTTAATCAATTAGCATGATTTTTATATGAATATATTGGGGTTTTACTTGGTAGAAAAAGTTTTATTAAATATAGAATATATTATGAAATTTGATTACAATGCGTTTTCCTTGCTTTTGTTTACATTCACCTAATTTGATTTAATTTTTTTTTATTCTAGCTTCTTTAGGTAAGTCCAGTTGTTGAGTTCGTTTTTTTTTTCTTCTTTCTAACAAAAGCATGACCGCGCATGGTTTGGTTCCGCATCAAAGTGACATACAATTTACCCGCTTGTATATCAGCTGACGACTTGCGCATGTTTCGATTTTGTTTTCTTTTCTTTTTTTTTTTCGTTCATACTAATATAATTAATAATTTCAGGTAGACAAGAAAGCCCAAGGGTACGGGAGACTGAGTTTAATTAACCGAAATGTATTATTAAAAATACGTCCACGATGTGATTAATAAAAAAAAAAACCCGGGATCGCTCGTACACGCACGTTTCTTTGTATACTTTGAACGTATCGGACCGTGTTGTAATAGATTATAAATGTGCATCGACTAAACGACTACGCTCGCCTCGAAAAAAATATACAAAAATAAAAAAAAGTTTGACGACACTACGAAAAAAAAAACCCAATAAACGTATTTCGACTGTCTCAAAATAAACGTTATTATTATTTTCCTTTTTGTTTCTTTTTTTTATACTTTCCTCTCGCAACGCTTTCATCACACACAGCACTCGGTGGTACACACTCACAGTAGTAATATTAATATAATCGTATGTATGTAATAGTATGTATATGTAATCGTATTTTTATGTATGTATATATATATATATATGAACGTGTCGCTTGTACGTTGTGTCGAGTGAGTGCGTGAGGAGGAAGGGAGTGGGGGGAGCGTTGCGGGCGCACGCAGTGACGAGTGTGGCGGTTTCAGGGTCGGGCGGAGGCGGAGGCGGCGGCTGCGCGGGGGCCGGGGGCGGAGGCGGAGGCGGAGGAGCGCAGGAGGACGTGTCGTTCAGTAGGATCGGGGGGCTCTCGTGGGAGCAATGGTCGGCGCGGCTGGCGCTGCCGCTGGTGGCGGGGATGCGGGTCGCTGGGGGGGTCGCGGGGGGCGGCGTGGGGGTCGCGGCCGAGCCGAGCTTCTCGTGCCCGGAGTGCGGGCGCGTGTACAAGCTGAAGTCGTCGCTGCGGAACCACCAGAAGTGGGAGTGCGGCAAGGAGCCGCAGTTCCAGTGCCCGTACTGCGTGTACCGCGCCAAGCAGAAGATGCACATCGCCCGGCACATGGAGCGCATGCACCGCGAGGTCCACATGAAGCCGGAGCAGTACATCAAGCAGGACAACGTCGACGCTTGCACGTAGCGCTCGACACACTACAACCAATACTCATACGCGTTTTATTATATCCCTCGACGTGTTTCGATTTACCTAGCGTTTTTTTTTTTTTAATTATTATCATCATCATCATCATCACCACGAATATCGGTCGCGTGTTTGTCGCCTCGAGTGTCGTTTATACGACGTCGTCGAGTTCGTAACAGATTCCCGGGGATTTTATGCCGATTGTGATAATTGTGATGCAAGTCTCTTGTATGTGATAGTGGCGTCAGACAGTCACGTTAGATGTAATCGCCATTGTGGAGGTCACGGACAGTGCCTTAGTTATATCGTTACCTAATCGACTCGTTAATGTCACGTGCCTAGTGATGACGTAGGAACAGGCGATAGGTCGGGATTGCATAGTAGTAATCGGAGGACGACGGATCCCAGAATGAGTACAAAAAAAAAAAAAAAACAAACAAACAAATATGACTATTTTTCTATAATGGAGCTTTTAAAATGACTCTGATTACTATTATATAATCTATGCCTTCCTTTAGACGCTATATTGAATTGGATGCCTTAACGAATTAGTATTCACACTGGTTACATTATGAATTGTGACAGTGGTAACGACTGTTGCATTTATATTCAGTATATTTTGAACGTTGGAAGTAGTTTGTATAGAGTTACGCTTTACATTATTTTTTTAATATTTTATATACTTATATATACATATAAATAGTATATTATTTGTACAGCATTTATTGTAAAACGTATCATTCCTGGATTTAATATTATTTAGGTTTTGAATGTCGAGAATAACACGTCGTCTACATATTGTTACCAATAACAGTTACTATTCCCAAATTAAGGTTTACTCGGATATCTTTAGATGTAATGAAATGCAGGACTGCTTAACGTTTCAGCGATTGAATTAATTTACAAAGGACTCGCCGCCCTTTGTCGGTGTCAGGCCGACATATTTTATAGTGTCGATTAAATGCACTTTGGAGGTGTTAAATATGTGTCTGGGTTTTAGCTATGTTTATACAGTGTATAGTTTTAATTAAAAAACGAAGCTATTTCCGCTTAGTTAGCAAGCTCTAGTTCTCTGCCATAAATGCATGTTCCATTATGATATAATAATACTCATAAGTTAATTTTTTTTTTTTAATTATATATAATTCAATTTATTTTTAGATCTCTTTACATCTAATGCATTTATATTATTTTAAGCGAATCCTCTGCTGTAATTGTTGAGTGGAAACGATTATTTAATAAGTTCCTTTTTACGATGATATTTTTTTTTTTTGTAATAATTGATTGTTACGTAACGTTTTTTGGGGCCAATTTTAGTAAATATTATCGGGTCACACGAGTGCCTTAATGTTTTGTTCAAAACTTATATCGGGAACGGAATTACAGACGCTGCCAAAAGGTATACTGATACAGGTCTAGGCAGTGTTCAAATGGACTGTTATAGGTCGATCTTCCAACTAGTTTTAAGTATTTTACACATTACCATTTAGAAATTATTAATATTAGGTATGGCAGTGCGCGCGGGTACACTCGCTCTACAGCAGCTCTTTAATCAATGTTTTTATATTAAATTAGGTTTACTAAAAAATGAACAAAAATATTACTATTTTTAAATCTACATTTTCTAAAAACTCTCACAAGGGTTTTTACCGTGAATTTTTACTACAAACACAATTCTTAAAATACTTTACAGTGACGTCAGAGTCTGTTATAAAAAAAAAAAACGTTTTAATACAAACCGACTGCAGATTTACACCGTAAAATGCGCGAATTTGACAAATTTTGATATAAGGCACAATGATGTCACACATCCTATTATAGGTTACTTTATACACTTTTATTTCAAATTACCCTCAATTTTTCCGCTAAAGCCGTACTACCCGCTGTTTTAACAATACTCAACAAAGTTTACAATGTCACAAGTTGTTATTGTAATATATATGTATGTATACGTAACAAAAAACTACAAGCTATACCGTATTCGGTAGCAGTGTTATTGAATTAGTTGTAGGATAATCGCAGGGCTACTGTAGGGCAGAGTCCACGAAGCGGCTGTCCGATTAGGCTTATCCGTTCGAGTTACCATCATACAATCAATATGTAGTAGATACACAGTACAACCATGAAAGTCTTGTCAGTATAAAACGTAAGTGCCTTCGATACCTTAGTCATTAGGGGTTAAAATGTTTACATCGAGTTTCGGTTGCTACCATGACACGTTACTTGTTTTTAGCGCGCGAGAAAATTCTAGGTTGTGATGTTTAGAAGAACTAGAGAAATGACAATTTTTAATTACATTAAAATAATATTAAATAGATAAAAAAAACATACGTACACTTTACGCAGCTGTGATATATGTAAAAAAAAAATATTACCTTTTACAATGATAATTCTCAATATAATATAATAAGTATGATAAAGTGATTTTAAATGGAATCCGCATTAATTAGTTAATGTAAAAGTTTCACCGTGATTCAAAATAAGCGTGTCGGTTTAATAGTTAGTCGTGTAGCGAAAAACATATTATGAAAATGCAAAGTATTTTTTTTTTAGCAGTTTCAGTATGATATATCGAAGTGATGTTGCAACCTAGTTTTATTGTAAATGTAAGAATTTAATACCTAGAATGTATCCTATAGCTATTTGAAAAATGTTTCCGCTGCAGTTATTTTTATCAAGTAATAGTTGAAAGTGTGTCTTTTTGAACTGTTGAAAATAAAATTCGTTAACTAAGTGATGTTATTATTATATGGACATTTGTATAAGATTTTATATGACGAAATTTGTTAATAATGTTGATTGGGCTTCACTTGAGTAGAAATAACTGTTCTAGGAAGACGTTCTGTAGATATTATTTGTACTACAATGGATAAACAAAGTTACAGTGATTTTTTTGCATTTGATTGTATTTTTTATAACCTTTTTGTATTTTAATAAAGTTGCTATTCTTGGTAACGCACTCGTTTTAATATCGTTTCTAATGTATATGCTTTTGAATATAACGGGAGCATGGTTGTATTCAACGAATTGGAGAATGCACTAGTATAGTCGATTCTCATGTTCCTTGAATATATAAATGCATGTAAATACAAACGTTTTATTTTAAAAATTGGGAGAGATGTAACGTCAGATAAACATGTGATTAATATTGGGAATTGCATGCAACGTATATTTAAGGCTAGCAAAGTAGTCAAGCAAATTAATGGGAGACATAGTGCATTCGAACAGCTTACGCACATCACGGGGGCTTGGTTTGACAGTAGAGTTGTATGCACCTATTTATTTTTATTTTGCCTTACATTTCAGTTGCACAGTTGTACACGCCTTATATATTGGGTTATGGGACGGCCGGCCTGAGCTCCGGGAAGGCTGGCTGGACACTTTACGAATGCGTCGACTGCGGGAACAAATACAAGCACAAAGGCTCGTTGCAGAGACACATAAAGTACGAATGTAGGAAACAGCCCAGTTTCAAATGCCCCTATTGCGTGTACCGCGCCTACCAGAAACACAATTTGCTGCTACACGAACGACATCTTCATAAAGATATGCCGGAGAAAGTGGATTTCGTGTCCGAATGACCCGCCGATAAAATCAAATGTCAGTACATATGAACGTTGCATAACCCACGACTAACCTACTAAGAGATTTCTCTAAACAATCATACCTTCACGGGTACACCGTATTATGTAGGAAACTGCTCTTGTACTAGCATGAAACGAATTTTAATTTCATTTCTAAATAGATAAAAAATATATTTTTAGAATAACGTTTAATAACAAAATACTCTGATTGATTGCAGAACATTTATAAAAGACACCGTAACACACATATCATCCAATTGTGAAATGTCTTGCTCAGTAGTTCTAACAAGCTATTATTTACACCATTTTCTCTTTTGCATGTTTAGTTCTATTTCTGTACATAAAAATGGTTATATACGCACGCTCAAGTGATGGCAGCTGAGTAGCGCACAACTGAGCAGTTCATTCGCTTGAGTGTGCAAATGTAGTATGATATTTTTTACATCATGTAGATAAAATTTCAGCTAATGCAATAGCTTTTATTAATTTCATGGAGGTTTATTCATAAATAAATCGTTACATTTTTCAGCAGTAACGCTCATACCGAAGATGTGTGGATTCGTCTACTGAGATATCAAGAAATTCATCGGATATATTACTCAAATACGAAAGAAATAGTTTGCAAACAAGCTACGAAGTACGCGTTAAGTCATAATACATCAAAAAAAGTAAAGACTTTTAGTGAATAATAATTATTTTTAACAATGTTTCAACTTGCCAGTGCACCAGATAATATATTATAATGTTTTGAAGAATAGTCCAAGTTACGTTCCCGGTGGAAAGTGAAACACAATTTAATTGGGCTTGCGGGTGGGTACAAAGAAAAATGTGTCGAAACACTAAAATAAATTATTCATTAGTTTTGTTACAAGGCAGCTGAGCCATAGTGAGCAATTATTTATTACCATTATCAATAATTATATGGTCAGTTTTCCCAAAGATAAATAATTTGTAAGAGACAAACGCAGTTATACGTAAAACAAATGTTTCTTGTTTATTTTTAGTTAAGTATCCAATCTCAAACTTTTTGTTCAGATTAACATATCCTATGAAAATTAAAAAAAAAAATTTTTTTCGAAATTTCTATTAGCGGTTACATTATAATATGACTGGATTAATTAATAATATTATAAATATAATAGAAAAATAGACAGGTTATTTCAGAAACCTGCTGTAATGTAATTTGTTATGAATGAAAAGTTTTGGTTTGGTACCGTTACAAAAAAGCATAAATATTATAGATTTGTTATATTTTCTTGTTATTATTAATGTTTGTTTAGTGTGTGTTCCTCGTTACCAAAGAAGTTTATTACTGAGAGAAAAATGTAGAAAAAAATTATTATATAATAACACGCTATTTGTGTTAAGAATATATTTTTTGCATTTGTTACTGTTATTGTAAGTTACCTATAAAAGTTCAAATTTTTTAATTATGCAATAATAATAAACCAAAGAATCTTCCAGTCGATTCTAAGCCATAATAAGAATTTAGTGCCTTAAATAATTATTATTATATAAATAATTTTAAGTAAATTATTATGGTTAAGTTTGATGGCTTGATGTGTAAAGTTACTGGATTTTTATAAATAATATTATAGCAAAAGTTAACTAAGTTCGATGTCACGCATAAACCTCGTACGCATGCTCAAGTGTTTGAGCAGTTCACGTCTGAGCATAACATTTATCGCCATAGCAAAGCTCAAGTTCCCACATTTGAGCGACTCATTTAACTGAGCAGATTATGCGCGCAAGTGTGCCTACTGCCGTGGCGTATATACGAGGCTTTAAGTGTTCATTGTATAGTATTTTGTATGTAAATTAGTTAAGGCTTTATATTTATAAATGTTGATTTTAACCTAGAAACCCACCAACAACGTAGTTTAGTTAAATTAACATATTATATTGGTGGTAGACATTGTATGAAACTTACTGTTATTATTTTTTTGCGTTTCAAACTAATCTATTATACCAAAGATTGAAAGAAACAATAGCTGTTTCAAAGAAATATTTTTTTTTAAGTGTGCGCATAATATGTTGATCGGCTTCAACTAAATACAGGTGAGTAGATTAAAAATTAGTGAAACTATAATTCAGAAAATTAAATGATAAAAAAGTCATTGGGGCTGTCTGTGGTGTCCTATTTTTGAATTCATATACTTATTAAGTATGGATATAATTTTACATTTAATAGCTTAGGTACATTTAGTTACCAGAAAACTCACTTTTCGGTTCTCACAAGAACACCACCGTTTTGCTCGACAGTTGTTTCATTTTTAAAAGTTTAGTATCTACGTGATATTAGAAGAATTTTGTATGGTATTAATTATTGCCATTGATTAAGCGAAATAAATATAACAAAAATAATAATACTCGAATTTGATATCGGATTACAAGGCACTTTACTCGAGTGATTGTAAAGTTTTACAATTAAACGATATTGCCAGTAAACATTTGACGTTGTTTTGACATCATATAGTGTGATATAGGTACATTTTGTACAATTAGTTTCGATGGCATTATTTTCGATATTATATCAATACAGACGAATTTCAGGGCAAAGAACTATACTTATTCTAAATTAATAAATCTACTTTCTATAGGAAGGAGATGAATATAAAATTCGCCTTATTTCTCAAAAACTTATGTCAATGAACTATTTTCACAATGTAACTTGATTACGACTAATTAGCGGAGATTTTGGCGGGATCTTGATATGTCATGTTGTGGTTTTAATTTTAATTCATATACTTAATTGTTTAGCCCTATATTGTGTAAATTTAGGTGACATTTTACGTAATGTAGTGTAGCTGAAGAGCATAGACGAAATGTGAATAATTATTCGGAACATGATATATTAGTTGCCACAAAAACTCCCAAAAGAGCTTCAACGAGAGTCACCATCTTGTTGAAGATAGTATCGTCTGCTTGAAATGCCCAAATCTTATTACTTGAAAATGGCTGTAATAGTCAAACTATGTTGCCAAGGATAAAAAAGAAGACTAATTAGACGCTGCTAGTACGCTAAGCCAAAATTACACAATATACAGCATTTTGCAATGCAACTCGCAGTGCATGACCTATTCAGATCGTACACTGGCCTTAACGATATAAAACCTTTTTTATTTCCTACAATAATTAATTAAACCTTTTATGAAAAAGTTTATCTAGAAGATACATATTCTTTTTGTTGAAATAAAACGCCCTGTCGAAATATGTAATGTATAAGACCTAATTGAATTTATATTAAAATATTGTTCCTTATCGCCTAAACCAAAGTTATATATACTAGATCAATTTAATTTACACTTAACATTTTGTTCAGTTATTTTTTTACATAGTACGCACACGCAAGTTATAGAAAGTTTTACGTTATGCAGACGTAGAAGTTAACTCTGAGATTGTATGAACTTTTTATTCGTTTTCAATTTTTGTAATTAAAAATAACCTGATTTATTTTATTCATAGAATAAATTTCGAAGTTTTTTTTTTTTCGTTTTTAAATGTGTTTTCATCACATACAATGCATAATTTATAAGATCGGCACAAAATGATTGTTATTTTATAAAATGTTTGAAATATTTTTAATTTTTTTTTTTTTTTTCAGTGAAGTTGAGTGTGTTTGGTTTGTTCTTTTTCAATTGAATTATGCATGTGAATAAATGTTCTTGGTTCGTTATAATACACATATTGTTTATTTATCCACATTCATATATATCACACATGGATACCTTCTTTCCCTACGTATACGTTTTTATAAATATGTTAACTATAAAACTGGAATTTTATAATTTACTGTAATATATTTATTTATAGTCAGATGCAAAAAACGTGTTAAAAATATTTAAGTGACAAACAATGATACTATTAATCAATGCAAATAAAACCTAGCCAGTAACCAAGCATCTAATCTACAATAATATCCAGATATAAATACGGTCTAACTTAACATACGAAGGTATGCTTTTAACTAAAACAAGGGTTTTTCCATAAAAAGAGACCGATATTTTCACTTAGGACCGTAGGACAAGATAATTGAATATAATAATAATGACACTCTAAATAGCTATATGTATGTATATTAGTGAGTGAAAGTAACCTAAGTGACGTCTAAACAAATTAGAAGGTAATTTCCACATTACGAAATAAAATCGAATAAGAATAGAGTATATCATGTAGTTAACTTTATAGTTTTTTTTTTTTATTTAAATACATTCACAGTGGAAAGTATGACCTCGGGAGCGACCTCTATATTTTGGTGTTGCTCTATATACATATATTTATATGGATTTGTATTACAGTATGAAATCGTAGTATCTATCCAAAGTAAAATATCCCGATTATCATACTCGGGCGAAATCGTTTTGTTTTTAAACGTCCGAAAATTCACGCGGTTTCGCTCGTGTTATCTTGAAACGAATCGCGCGCCATCTTCTATAAATTTGTTGGACTAATTTTAAAACTTACAAAAATATGCGTAAAACAACTACCGAAGTCAGTGGTGGAGTTTTAGGTATGCTATATACCTGCGGCGACAAATTTTCGGAGACGACATTTTTGGCACTATTAAAAACGGAGTATCAATTTATCATTATGTAAGAAAAGTAGCATAGGCAACGGTTTGATTCAGCCTATAGGAGCTACGTTTATAAATCCACCACTGCGTAATATTCCTACTCAGTGCGATAATGGTATGGTAATGCAGATGGGATAGCAAAAAAAAAAACTATAAATTATACATACACATTTCAAAAAGTAAAAATCTGTATATTACAGACAACTAATCTTAACCCAGTTATTACCGCTAATGAATATTAGAATGTATTCAAATACTACGTTTCATACAAACGTCAATAAAAAGTATATTCATTACTAATAAAAATAATTTGGCTTCTATTGAGGATTATTTGTTTACGTTAGACGATATTTCTTTTTTAGATAAAGTGCATAGAACAGTGTTAATAAATTTTTCATTACAATATTATGTTAATCATTATCCACAAAGGTTGTTTTATTGTTACTACAAACTAAAAACTATAGCTATTAATACAAATCGTTTAATTTATATACGGTTTTAATATCTTTTTAGGAAAGGGAATGTGTTATGCGTAATTTACACACGGTTACCGAAAAACCTTGTTAATCAAATTTAACTAATATTCCTTGTGGAGTTGCTAATTTTCTTGAGAAGTAAATCTCGTTGTTGCAGGTGATGTGGAATTCTTCAAAACAGTTATACAGAACATGATGCCGATACTTCCGATGAAGACAAAAAACTACTGGTCTCAGTTCGATATGTCGTACGAATGTGAAAAGTGTAGGAGAAAATACAGGCACAAAAGCACGTATAGGCGACATGTTACGTATGAGTGCGGCAAGGAACCGATGTTCCGGTGTCCTTTTTTGGATTGCACATATAAAGCATTTCAGAAAACACATACGGACGCTCACATAAGAACGAAGCATAAATTAATGGCTCTTGAATTTAAATGATGTCAGTGAAGTGAACAGTGTTACAATGTGATATTAAAATTAATTATTTGTAAGTATCCAGTTGATGTCTCATTTGAAACAACCTGATATCATAATTTGAATAATACTTTCGCTGATACTTTCACAACAACCCTTTTTCCGTTTAAATTATTGAGAGTACTATATTAATTCCATTAGAAGTAGTAGTACTATAAGAAGACTACAGATGGTGAAAAAATTGGGAAAAAACAATTGTTAACATTGTAAAGTTGTAATTTAATTGTATATTGACATCTCCAGAATAATTTTAAATTGCATAGAACTGAAAGCTTTATTTAAAAAATTCGCCAAAACATAATTGATTTGTATTCTGTGGTTATAGTATCATTAGTTATAATAGAACCCAGTACTAAGACGGTATTCCTTAACTAAAAGGGCGGGAATAGGTGAAACTGTCTAATCAAAAAGAGAAGAGCAATGTAGTAAAAAAGAGGTTTCAAATGTTTTCCTAGCTTTCACAATCAAACCGGATATTTTGGTATTGTCTCTAAGCGTGTTCTACGGTCTATGTCATGGCGAGTGTTCTGAAGAGCTCTTTGAACTTATAACCTCCTCTCCCTTCTACTACAGAACTACGCAGACGGGGCTTCGCTCTCAGTTTCACAGTGTCTCCTTTAGCATTGAGAACCAAAAAGTTTGCGCACTCTTACTTTTGTCGCACTATAAAGTTGTGGAACAGTTTTCCTGTCAACGTGTTCTCATCTGGCTATGATATTGGTCCTTCAACAGAGACGTACAGAGGTACCTAAGCATGCCAGCATGACAGCGTTAAGTGCCAATAAATTCTGTTCATTGTCAGTCGCCCCTTCTGATTTGAATTGTACTGTACTTAACATCAGTTACGGCCCATTCACTTTGCTGCGTAACGTAAAAAAAAACTTGTATAGTAGCGGGATTTAATTTAATATAACTAAAAGCATACTGAAATACTATTAATTTAATAAGAATAAATTTGAGAAATGACAATGTTATAACGTTTTAGTATATATTTTATTACTTTAATACTTATTAGAATTAACTTATTATGTTATATAATATGAAAAGGAGAAATTTTTCTAATGATATTTGTTTCTAAGACAATGTGTTGGGACAGCCTCTTGATGTATATATAATTGAATTAAATAGATATGTAACTGAGGCTTTAATTGTTAGGTATGCACTGAGTAAATTATATTAAATTCCTCTTTATAATATTAGTATAGATAATACATGAAATTTCGAAATTCAGACACATCGACATCCTATAATTTTTTTGTGGTTAATATTGTTTAAAGACTATTATCAATCATACTAGAGTTGAAGCCCTGTGTAACGGATGACTTTACAAGCATAGGTACAATTACCAGATATAAATTATAGACTGGATAATTAATTGTTTATAACAAAAATATTTATTTCGAGTTAATAACTGCATAGCTCTACGGCTTATAATCTAATCAGAAATCGGTAAAAGCCTACAAAGGTATTAACTGAAAATATTCTATTAAAGCATTTTGAATATACTGTCAACATACATAACATTACCTGTGGGTGCTATGACAGTTAACAGCTGTAATCTTTCTATATTTTTTCAACAAATATGATAAAATAATTCCATGAAAGTTTATCAATACACGTTAAAAGATCAGAATGAACCGTTTACTTTTCACAAACAAATGCCATTTCAGTACTTTAAGAAACAATATTGTTATAAGTACTCCAATACTAAAACCTAAACTACCAATAAGAAATGTTATTTACCGAGGGAAGCACGATAAAGGAAATATTCGATCGACTCTCAACTATATGGTGGCGTTGGGAGTTATGACAGTAGGACTAAGTTATGCTGCAGTACCTCTTTACAGAATATTTTGTCAAGTAAGTATATTGAAAAATATAACCTAAAAGAAATATTCCAGCGGCATAGTAAATAGTTATACTTTTAAAATTCTGCGAACATCGCATTTTAAATCCGATTTACACAAATATATTGATGTTTTGTACCTAGAAAAATAACATTAATAATGTTATATTGTAATACTTATATTTACTACTCTATAGTTCTGTGGTACTCTCTATAGTGATCAAACTCTTGATTATAACAAAAAGTTCCTCATAAACTTATGTTCCTATTTTGTAAACTGGCACAGTAGGAACTTATTTCTGTAAGGAACCTTTTTTTGAGTATTTATATATTGAAAATATAATCTAATCATTACATTTGTATTGACATGTAGAGGTACTCCTTGATATGTATGATATATTTAAATGTATAAGATTAGCTACATTCCATTTATAAAATTGTATACTGGCAACAGACAAAACTGAGCTTAGGCCACTTTACTTGTATTTACAGAACATATATTTGTTGCCATTTCGGCTGAGTGCTTTGTTCAATTTTCACAATGGCTGCTGTAGCAACATCCTCCCGAAGAATCATCTTAAATTATTAAAAATAAAACACCATTAAGAGAATAGATTATTTTATACCATTTCATACTTATTCTATTTATGCCATAACATTTTTATGGCAAATAATTATATGCATTGTATTAGCCTTACTATATCTTTGTTCATTGGTAATTTGATAATAAGTTATTAACTTCAATAACAATCAGAAAAATAAATAAAGAACCAGCATTGGTTTCCAGGCATACAGTTATGGAGGTACGACTGGACAAGCAGAGGCTAACAGTGTAGTGAGCAGTATGACAGCAGTCAAAAACAGACCTATAAAGATCAGGTTTAATGCAGACACAGCATCATCGATGCAGTGGAATTTCAAACCTCAACAACATGACATAACGGTAAGTTAGTTTTAAATCACATAATTATTTGACTGTTCACATAGTGTTATTAGGGACCGTTTAAGTAGTACAGAAGAAGAAAGTAAGCAGAGAAAGAGTTCACCCACTCATATACTTATGTGTATATATATGTTGGCGAAAAAATTATATAAGCAGAAAATTCCATGAAAGTACTTCAACAAATGTTTGTGAATTACGAGTTCATCAACAAATTATGATTTGAGTATATCAAGAAATTATGATTAAAAGTACTTCAATGCATATTTGTGCATTACAAGTACATCAACAAATTATTTAAACTACTGCATTATATGATGATGGCAGCGCTCCATTATACTAATAAAATGCGCTATGTAACTCTGGTTAGGATATAGCGTAAGAGACTCTCGAGCGAGATTGATCATTCGGAGTTTGTTATCATATTACGAAAATAACAACAATATGACTTATTTCCTGATAATACCCTCCTTACTCATATATATATGTATATATATTCTATTAATTTCTCATAATTGTTATTGCTATACAAGTAAAATAATTTTGTAATCCTTAAAAGTGTTTCCTTATCATTAACTATTTAATTACGTACACATGTGTATATGTGTGTATGGACACGTCATCAATAGATGTGAAATTGAATTCATCTAGAATGAGCCCGATCTCTCAGTGAAGGAAAACATAGTGAGGAAACCATAGCATAGTGGTAGGCTTATTCTAATGACCAATGGGCTACCTACCACTCTCATGCTGAACATCTACTGCCTTTCTAAAGGTGTGCTCTGGCAGTTGAGTTGAGAGCCAGTTCCTCCATGAGTCTTAATGTGTCCACCATCTTGGGCTGCATCGTCACATAACTTCAAGTGAAACTACAGCCATAATGCTATTCTTAGAAACCCCAATTATGATTTTCTAATAATATTTAATAGTACACATATGGCTCCCTTACAGTTTTTCTATGTATATAGTTTATATAAAAGATTTTTATTCTAATATCTACAAACACATGAACTGAAGAGAATTGATTTTGACTTGTGTCATCCCATACCGCTTTTTTTATCTTTATTTTAGCATTTGGTAAAAAACAATTTGATTAGCAGCTCTATAGGATTCAGTAAACTTTTATATAAATAAGTTGTTAACCTTTAATTAAGTTTTTATTTAATGTTACCCTTCCAGGTTGTAGCAGGTGAGACAGCTCTAGCCTTCTACACTGCACGCAACCCTACAGATAAAGCCGTGACAGGCATCAGCACTTATAATGTGATACCCTTCGAGGCTGGGCAATACTTCAACAAGATCCAGTGCTTCTGCTTCGAGGAGCAACAACTTAATCCACATGAACAGGTAACATTGATTTTATGAAGGTATACAGAATTACTGTATGTGTCGTTATAACTAACATGAAAGTCTAAGTTTAATCTATGTCCTTATTTGATTGTATGTACTATTATATGTTTACGAGCCACTGTTAAGTTGGTGATTAGGAATACTTTGATAGATTTCAACATGTGATTTGTAGAGAACGTACTACCCTTATAGGGGTGTATTACAGGTGTGTAGGTATTCTTCTGTCTTCAGTAGTATTGGTTAAATTGATCATATATTTACCCCTTCTGTATATGTGTCTTAAAAACTTTTCCAGGGCCACAACAAACAATATTGATGCTTTCGAGTTTACAGTACATAATATTGACAAAGCTATTTTAGTTTTTTGAAAGTTTTGTTCCACTGAGAACTTTATTTGAACATTACTAACATTTTGAAATGAAACATTGCCAGATAGAACCGACTGATCTATGGTCCAAGGAACCGTATTAAATTTAATCTTATATAGATATATTAAAATAAATAATATTTTTATAGTGTGTGATATGTATTTTATTTATTTTCAGGTGGACATGCCAGTATTCTTTTATATAGACCCAGAGTTTGTAGATGACCCGAAAATGGAATATGTAGATGAGATTGTATTGTCATATACGTTCTTTGAAGCCAAAGAAGGATTTAAGCTCCCTGTACCGTCTTATGTAAAAAAGTGAAGTTATGTTCATTTTTAGAATTTAGTTGGTTTATGTATTTATTTGCATTAGGAAGATGTGTTCTGCAAATACAAATGTTAGAAAAGTTGTGTTCAACTTTACAAAGATACCTTATTTATACCAGTTTAATACAAAGATATATGCTAAATTTAGAATTGAAACTCACAAACAACAGGTTATATTGAGAATGATATCGGCCACTTTTTTCTACTATGGACTAATAATGTACGGTGATCATTATAAGGTGATATGTTTTATATTTATGAAATCTGTACACAACATCCTTTTTTATATATATTTAGTATGTCATTCGCAGAAATACAAAAATGAAATCTTTTGTTGATAATGCAGTAACAATTTATGGAATTAGTTTTATTGCCAGCTGATGTATTATAATGTATAGTAATCGGTGTGTAATTGTTAAGTTTAATAAAAAACATGATGAAAATACCCTTATCTTTTTTGTATTAAAAAATGGCTTCCATTATCTAATTTCATTCCTTTTTTTTTCGACCTGATATACGCTGTTAGCCTTAAGGGCTTTGACAGCTTCACCAAACGTTTTGGGGCGAGTGCTGAGGGCACTTAGCCCAAGGCAGTGGACAAACCTCGGTTTGGGCTACTGCCGGAAAACTAACAATGACATCGGGCAAGCCGCGCAAGGGCCACGGGTACAGTCCCTTACAGAACCGTGTACTTAACGTGTGGGTGTGCACGAATTGTAAGCGGTGTGATGAAGTACTCATATATATTTTTTTATACTTAAGGTTTAGCGTTATGGCCATAATCTCACCTGATCTTAAGTGACGATACGGCCCAAGTTGGTAGACACGCTAAACCTGTGGAGAAACTGGCTCTCAAGTGCAGCTGCCGGAACACATCTATTGGTATTTGGCGGCAGGTTTACAACATGAGAGTGGCAGCTACCCAGGCGGGCATTTGAAAAACCCCTACCACCATGCTATGGTTTCCTCACGATGTTTTCCTTCACCGGTAGCTCAAGCTCATTGTAGGTGCTTGGATTCGAACTCACGTCCCTTGACGCGAAGTCGTACACACTACCACTGAGCTATCATCGCTTCAAAATCTTGGCCTATCTGGTAGTTAGTAGTTCAACCAGCACGCCATCTATTGCGTTCAGGAGCAGCAGAAATCTCTTTTGTATGAATAAATAAATAACGACCAGAGAGAATTAAATCAAATTTTTATCTCCTGGTCTTTCCATTTAATTCGTTAAAAAGCTGTTAGGCAGATTTGTTACTAGAAGTGTGAGATCTCGCCCTGGTGTATGCGTCTGAGGGAATTGGAGATAGTTATAGTGTTTCTGGTGTGTATTTGACGGTGCTTCTCTCCTGATACTTAAACTCCATAGTAATAAATAAAAAAAGATAAATAGATTGTGCCTGTAAATACATCTGTCACAAAAGTCTGCCTCCTACAAGTTAATAGGATTTCTAAAGCAAGTACATTAAACTAGAAACGAGTATACGAGAACATCACCTTTAAAATAGGGATATATTCATCGTTGGTGATTAAACATCGATATTTAGTTGGAAAACACCGATAACATCGACACATCTATGTTACGGGATGAAATATTAAAAATGGAATATATCCGTTAGGTATAGTATAAGGAATTGATTACGAATGAACAAATTGCATGAATGAAGAAAACCAAGCTATAGATTAAAAAAATTGGTTGTTCAATGTGGTACGATTGTGTCTACGGAATTAAAATCGTATTTAAAAAGCCCGATAACTGATCTAAAACACGACCGATTACCGGTTACGTAAGTGTTAAAATCCACCTACTGAAACTTAAGGAAAATATCTATTAAATATTTTTGTTGCATAGCGACATCCACAGCTTCAGAAAGGCTTTTTTTGCAAAGCTGGTAACTCCTGTATCAGCAACAGAACAGACTAAAGGGAAAACACCTGACAAATTATTTCTTATGTTTACGCGAATATTACTCATCGAAATAAAATTAATTTAAACGGATTTTATCCCGGTTATTTATTAATTTTGATCCTGACGTTTCGAAAGCTTTTCAGCCTTCGTGGCCACCTGCCTGATGTAGGCCTGGTGACCACAAAGCCTGAAAATTTTTCGAAATGTCGGGATCAAAATTAATTAATAACCCCGATAAAATCCGTTTAAATAAGTCTTATTTCGGCACCTAACAGAGCTAATTTTTTTACAGGTGTGCCTAAAAATACTAGGAATGTAAAAAAAATCTTGTATTTTCAATAACAATAAACACATTTAATAATAGAATAGATAGTGTTATTTGCTACTGCAAACATCGATGTTTTGCTACAGATGTTTATTGTACATCGATACTTTTAAAACGTTCGTAATATCGATGTCAGTATCGATATTTTCCTAATATCGATCATACCAACTTTAAAATGAAGTTTAACTTTTTAATTTGTACAGAGAATTAAAGCTCGCTCTTTTATCTTCACCGTCAATATGTGTCAGGAACCTTCCTTTACAAACGTTAACTCCCAAACTGCAGATCCTTTTGCAAGGATTTCAATCCCTTGGCCAACTGTCCTTACAAGATCTTCCTTGTATACTCCAATCGTTTGTCAAAATAAATAGCGTTAACTTTCGAACCAGCCATTATGATGAATTTTGATATTCATAAGAATACTATTGAAGCTAACAGTAAATTTCAAGAAAAACTTGGTAAAGATTGGAAGGGATGGGTATCACTTTTAACTGACGCCTCTAAGTTATCCAACGATGGACATGTTGGCGCCGCGGTTTGGGTGCCAAAGCATAGCATTGTATTAAGTTACAAATGTCCTCCTACTATTACAGTGTTTACTGGAGAAGCTGTCACGCGCATGAATAAGCTGTCTTGAAGCGATTTCCTCTAACCCTTTCTGTGTTAAGGGTGGTCACCCGGTAATATAAAAAATTAGAGAAGCATTGTATGAGACTTACAACTTAGGCTTAAGCACGGTTCTTGCCTGGATCCCGGGACATTGTGGTATCTCGGGCAATGAGTCTGCAGTCTCCTGCCCTAAATGTGCTGTCCAGTCTGGATCCTTGGATTACTACAGGGTTTACGCGAGGGATTTATGTTTATTGTCCAAACCAGGATTGTTTGATGCATGGCAAAAGTGCTGGAATTTGTCCAGTAACTTGAAGAGCAAGCATTACGGCTCTGTACAAATTAATATCCTACAAAAACCTTGGTTTTTTAAAGTTAAAAAGTTATGCAAAAATGTTACCTCTATAATTTGTCGTCTTCGTCTTGGTAACGCCAGTATGCCAGTACATTTGGCTAAACTGAGGATTAGGGATCACTCTCTTTGTGAATGTGACTTAGAAGACGGTCCCCCTGACTACATATTTTTTTATTGCTCCAGGAACAGTTTTTCTCTTTATGATTTTTTACCTCCCTCCATTCCTCGTCCTATTAACATTATGTGCCTCCTAACTCTTGTTACGGATATTCGCTTAGTTACAGAATGCTTTTCAAATTTTATAAGAACTAATAAAATTAAAATTTAAGATTTTTGTGTCACTCTGTTCTGTGCATTTGAAATCTAAAAATATATTTTATATGTAGTTTGTGTCGTCTATTTATTAGTGCCTGGTTTGGATATAATTTAACGATAAAAACAAGAGTTGTTTAATTCAATCTCCATCGTTTATGGTTCTACCTACTTGACATTGACCTACTTGACCTACTTGACAAAACTGTGTTTGCACACATGTGGCCATTAAATAAAAAAGAAGAAGAATTAAAGCTACGTTTCACTTAACGTTTAAAATGCTCACAACAGCGATGGCCCCAGTTGCGCTAGCTTGTGAGTTTCACAATAATTAGCCTAAGTTGAACGTGGCATGGGTCCACCTTTCTCCTATATACAAATGTACTCTGTGGTCGACCCTTGCTAATGCGTCGTCGTGAGCCTGGTGTGAATCCAAATAATGGCACCATTTCTCTTTTCTCTCGTTTTGGCTAGCGATGGAGATTTGAGATTGATAAATTGAAGAATCGATTTGCTTTAATATAAAATTAAATTACTCACTGCTCTGAATCGATCTAGTAAACGATAATTCGCTCTTAAAAATCGAGGCTCGATTATTATCTACTTTCATAAAACATTATTTATAATTATACAAATCTATATAGGAATATTAATTTCCAAATAAATCGACTGATTATTATGGTGGTCTTTTTATTTTAATATAAGCACGAAAAGTTAATCGATTTTTGGTGTCTTGTTCTTACAGATCTCGATTTTTTGTGAATCGATGCATTTGATTTTAATTCGAATCGATCCAAGAATTCAAAGAAAGAATCGCCAACTGCAAACTAGAACGTATCCTAAGGGAGACATAGGGTTGCCAGAAAAAAACACTTTTGAGAAATAATGTTTATTTGTGAAAAAGAGAGCGGTTAAGCTTTAATGGCCGCCGTGACGGGGTAGCCCCGGCGCAGCCCCATGCACTGGTCGCGGTCGATGAACAGCGTCGTGGACTTGTTCCTCAGGTCCGCCTCCAGCGCCGCGCGCGCGCCCAGCAGGGTCTGGTGCGTGCCCTCTGCCGTCGCTATCTTGGACCTTAGCGACTCCATCGTCTCCTGGAGGTCGCACACTTCCTTCACCAGTCTGACAAAAAAAAAAAAACAAAAAATGTGTGTGCAGTTCACACAAATGGAACCCTCAATGAAGAAGGTTAGAAGTTACTTAACCCTTGATTTCGTCTGAGTGCATTTTTTAATGTTATTAGTTGTTTTTTTATTCCGATAGTATCACAGTAGTGTTTAAGTAATGTTCAATTTATATCCGTGATGACGTATAATTATTTCACAGTATCCTTTACTATCTATATACGGTCATTCAAGCCGTTACTCATCCATAACGAAATAAAAAAGCGCTTCGTAATACAGAGGCGCGCACGCACGCATATTAACACACGTATAACGCTCGGTCCCTATAAGAAACACTGTACAATGCGTTATATCTCATTCTCTCGTAAGTTATATCCTATAGGTGTATGTTGTTGTCTCTTTTTACTGTCGCTTTTTCGTTTCATCGAGTTTCAAATAACAATGACGCTTAGGAAGGATTTACTTCAAACATATATACCATCAATTATATACCCCCTCCTTCCGCCTATTATTATATCCTGTCCTCTCCAGGACAACTGTTAGAAACAAAAAGATTATTAATGCTGTTAAAAAACAGGTTTTTGTTTTAAGTTGGCAGTCACAGAACACGCTGTATAAGTGAAACACTTGAATTTGAACATTAATAATAATATCTAAAAAAGGCTTACATATAGTTGGTAAATGTGTCAGATATAATTCAAGTACCTATTGTATAGTATACACAAGTAAGTCGAGAGCGATAGCGTTAAATGAATAAAACGGCATAGCGTCATGCCGTTAAGCGTGACGGCATACCAATCTATTTTACTACAAACACGCGTCAATACATGTCTCACATCGAAAGTTTTAACTGGTTTTCTCTAAGTCACCTGTTTTGCGCCTCGTCCCTGCATTTTTCCAAATGCGGTCTATTAGTCCTGGCCTGCAGGCGCGTGTGCGCCACCTTCATCGGCTGCAGCTTGTCCTCGATCGCCTTGTTCAGCAGCTCTAGAGTCTTCTCGACATCGAAAATCTCTTGCTGGATCTGTTTGCAGAACATCATTTATACCACAACACACGTGAAATATTTTATATCTCATTATTTCCGTTCTCTATTTAAAAGTATCTTTATAGTTAAGTTCTAATCAAAAGAACTATATTGAATAGAAAACAAAACTATCTGTTACCAAATGCAACTATACACAAAAATGTGCAGATACGGCTAACCGCTCCGAAAGTGGCACGGTGATTTTGTGCCAATTGGCATACTCAGGCCTTAGTATCGCTTCAGCGTTCAAGGAAGTATGTCGTGTATCGATTGATACACATAAAACTTCTCACATTTGCACATTTAATTACATATTACTACATTTTGATTGATAATTTTATAAATAATATAAATATCCATCCTGATTTCTTATGTTTACGCGAATATTATTCATTGAAATAAAATTAATTTAAACGGATTATATCGCGGTTATTTATTGATTTTGATCCCGACGTTTCGAAAGCTTTTCAGCCTTCGTGGTCACACACTATGACCTAACATGAACTTTTCTGGTCAACCTACACCTCAATCCGCCCCGTGACCGCGAAGGCTGAAAAGCTTTCGAAACGTCGGGATCAAAATCAATAAATAACCGCGATAAAATCCGTTTAAATTGGTTTTATTTCAATAAATATCCATCCGTTACAAAAAGAAACGTTTATAGTTAGACGATGCATAGAAATGTATACATATCTCCTTTTTCGCGCCCGATATAAAAGAATACTGTCGTACTTACCCGTTCATTGCAATATTACAATGCACTCATTAGCGTGTCATTTGTATGTTCAATGATCAATATGTTATGAATGTAACGTATCTACACTTTTATAGTGTCATTGATTTTACGAGAAATATTTCATCGACGGCTTCGTTCGCGTTAACATTATTATTATCAATCTACAAGTTACCTTTCTGTAACACTTTTTTCTGTGTGCAAGGAATCCTAGGTACTTTAACATAACACGTAGGTATAAAGAAGATCCCTAATGATTTCTTACCTTGTGCAGGTGTAGTTGTAGCTTGTTCTTGATTTCGATGGTCTCTGCGATGCGCCGAGTGAAGGCGCTGTTCGTGTTGCTCCACTGATCCCAGATCTCGGTCGAAGACACGTTTATCAAATTATCCGTGTCTGTACCCGCGTAAAAACAATACCAATAAACTTCTTAATACGAAGTGACGCGCCATAATGTTATGACGTGAACGCGTCCCCGCATTTGATACATAATCTTTGGTTTTTGTTTATAACCTATGACAGAGTGACAGTGCGAGATCAACGCTAACACGGATGGTGTGAAAATATTAATAATAAATATGATAAACCGGCGCTGACATAATGTTTGTAGGGGTAATGTAGTGAAGTGAAAAATAAAGTGTACGTAAAATAAACAATTCAACTCTGAGATCAATCGGTACCGCTCAGCACCGATCAGCATATTGCAAGGTTGTTCACCCTCTCATTTCAATCTTAGTACAAATCCTTAATGTAAGTTTTATGCTTCACGGAGACAGGAATAGCCTTAACAGGAATACCCCATAAAAATCCAAACATTAATCTTTCCTTCCCTCTTATTGCTAGAGATAACCACTTGATGCGTTGAAGCGATGATAGCTTTGTGGTAGTGTGTACGACTTCGCGTCAAGGGACGTGAGTTCGAATCCAAGCACCTACAATGAGCTTGAGCTTTCGGTGAAGGAAAACATCGTGAGGAAAAACATAGCATGGTGGTAGGGTTTTTTCTGATGCCCGCCTGGGTAGCTACCACCCTCATGTTGAAAATCTGCCGCCAAATACCAATAGGTGTGTTCCGGCAGCTGCACTTGAGAGCCAGTTCCTCCACAGGTTTAGCGTGTCTACCAACTTGGGCCGTATCGTCACTTAAGATTAGGTCAGACTATGGCCATAACGCTAAACCTTAAGTTTAAAAAAAAATCTTCGCATTCCTCCTTCTCCATGGGAGAGACATTAATAGTCTAAACTGTCCATGTAGTCTCTATTTTATACCCCTTTTCATTATTATTATCTCTTTACTAAATGGTAATAAAGTTACGAATTAAGTAAAACTGATACATAATTCGATTTCGCCATTCCGAGGCACATATTTAACGATTTATGCTATCTATCTAGCTTTGTTTTAGCGATATACCTATTAAGGGGAAGAGTATTCGTAATACAGTTCCATAACTAGAAAAACTTAGGATTATAACAACACCAGCAATAAAAAACGTTACAGCTGTTCGTAAAATAGTCTGTGATTCATGAATTCTGGCCGAAGATTGGCTCCTGTATCTAAACCAATATAATAAAGCGGAAAAGTTTGTCTGTTTGAACGCGCTTTTTTGTTTTTAACATTGATACATGCTTATGACAAGGCATTGTGGCTGTATAACATCACACTACCGCCCATACGACCAAAGCTGGATTTTATTAACATTGCGCAGCATAGTGACTGCACTGCGCCTGATGTTAAGTACAGTACAGTATTAATAAGCGCTCTCCCAGTCACTGCTGTCACGCCGGCCTGTTCAAATACCTCTTCACGCCTCTTTCCCCACAAACCAAATCGAATATATACTGTAGTCTGTAAAAGAAATGTACCGGATAGCATCTGTACGGCCTTGGCTCTTTCTGATTGCGAGCGCTGCAGCGTCCCCGCGCTCGCGCTCGCCCAGCGCTGCGGGTCGCACACCGTCGGGTCGTAGCGCTCCACGCCCGCGTAGTACTGCAGGCCCTGACACCCGCAACACCCGCAACACCCTCTTTACATCCTCTACACCCTTACCGTGGCCGTCTTCAACCGCCTACGATGAGCCTCAGCGCCCGGTGAAGGAAAACATCGCGAGGAAACTGGGCTTATTCTAATGCCCGTCTGGCTAGCTACCCCCCCCCCCCCTTTAAGTTGAAAATCTACCGACAAATATCAATAGGTGGTGTTCCGGCAGTTGCACTTGAGAGCCAGACCCTCCCTAGCGTGTCTACCAACTTGGGCCGTATCGTTACTTGAGATCAGATGAGAATATGGCCATAACGCTAAACCTTGAGTATAAAAAAAAAGTCTAAATTATATTATAGGGTGGATCAATATGTGAGCGATCGTGATGTCTGGAATTGACACCCCTCTCTGTACATCCGCTAAACCTTAAAAACCTTAAAAAAAAGGATGCAGGTCGAGTTTTTGCCGATTCGTCCCGATGACTGCGTTACTTTCCGAACCGGTGGTAGTTTTGACGTTCATAAGCGCCTTTCCAGGGCTTGAACTGAATACTGATTTGTGATTTGATTTCATCGTGATGAAACTATATCATCTTGGTAGGGCTTTTCTAATGCCCGCATGGCTAGCTACCACCTTCAAGTTGCTGACAAACGCCTGTAGGCGTGTTCTAGCTGCTGCACTTGAGAACCAAACCCTCATCTAGGCTTACCGTATCCACTGTCTTAGTCCAAATGGCCACTTAGCATCAGATGAAATCATGGCTATAACGTTAAACCTAAAACATTTAAAAACCTCTACCATTCCGTTTGATTAGTAAACATTTAAAACTACACTTTCATGTCAAAATATTTTGTAGCAAATTTGTTCTAATACCAATAACGTCTTCAACGTAATGGACAGGTTATGGTACCTTGGAGAAGTTGTTCAGTTGATGGCACATAGAGTCTATGCCGAGTGCATACTCCTTGTTGCGCAGATCCGTCTCCAGTTCGTGCTGGGTCGCGCGACAGTTCTTGGACTGACCACGTACCTTGGTTAATAAGGGAAAATTTAAATGAATGCTGCTGAAAGTAGATATACTGGCACCAGTCGGGACCGTTCGAATATCCTGATGAATGATGTTATATATATTATGTTAAAATGTGATGATGATGATGATGGTGATGAATTCCTAACCACTTTCGGCCACAGAGACATCTTTAATTTGTTAATGTTGATGTTTGTTTACACTAAATTATGCACAACGGTCCAATACCTTGTCCACTCACCCTTCCCCCCTTCCTGTTTTTCCTCCTAACCTAATTAAAACAAAGTGAGTTGCGTTTTGAAAACGAGCGACGCGTGAGCAATCGTGACCTCGGCGCATCATATTTGTAGATTATGTGATTAACCAGAACATAGAGTATACACGTCCTATAAGTGTATGGTGTGTGCTCCAGCCAAAATACAGAGAGGAGGCCTCCTAAGCTAACGAAATCGGCATTCAAGTGAGTCCTTTCTTCCATAATCCTATCTGGCAATGTTGTGCATAAATCGCCATTTTGTTTCTTTAGGTCCCACAATATCCCGGTCAATTTTATTAGTAAGAAATTTGCAAACAATGTTTAAATGTATGTGAAGACAAACAAACATTACATATTGTGACTGGATTATGTGTAAAAATGTAGGTACCAGTTTAATTTTGTATAAACCAGGATTAACTTTACCCACAGATACATAGTCGATTGCTGTTTAGAAATAAACAGATAGTTCCGTGAGTGATTGTTTCCTTAAATATAAACCAAATGATGTCAGCAATATATTTGTTTCAAGGTAATAGGTCAAAAGAGAGTCTTTGATTTGCTTTTAAATTGCAGAGTTTAAATTAAATTGACATACGGCACTGAGACGTGGTCGCTCACAATGGGCCTAATAAAAAAGCTCAAAGGGCAATGGAGAGGGCTATGCTTGGAGTTTCACTGCGTGATCGAATCAGGAATGAGCAGATCCGCAGAAGAACCAAAATAACCGACATTGCCCGAAGAATTGGTAAACTTAAGTGGCAGCGGGCTGAGCATATTGCCCGCAGAACCGATGCCCGATGGAGCTGACGGGTTCTCGAATGGCTACCACGTACCGGAAGACGTAGTGTGGGCCCCCCACAAGGTGGACCGACGACCTGGTGAAGGTCGCGGGAATCCGCTGGACGCGGGTGGCGCAAGACCGGTCACCGTGGAGATCTTTGGGGGAGACTTATGTCCAGCAGTGGACGTCTTTCGGTTGAACGGATGGATGGATGGAAATAAAATTAGATAGTGTATAAGATCTCTGGCACTAAAATTGTGGTCTTGGACGTACCGGCCGCGACCGATATTTTAGCCCACCCAACTCCCACCCAACGCCCACCTTTTAGCAAAAACGTTTATAAAAGAGGTGAAAGTTGTTATACAAGGGAAGTTTTTATTAATGTAGTACTATATTTAAACAATAACTTTATTTTAATTTTAAAATTTACATGGCTCAGGGTTAAAGGTCATGCAAGATTTTAGTTATTAAGATTGACTAATGAAGGCATATATAATATTTATGCTATTTACCTTTTCAAGCATATTCCGGAATTTATCCTGACACTCGCGCAAAATAGCTACCTCCTTCAGTAAGGACTGCTCCACGGTATCGTGAACCTGTTCTAGCCCTAAACAAAATAAGCATATATATTTTTACTATAGTATAAGTTTTTACTATACTATAAGATAGTAAGTGATCACCACCTCCCATGGGCACCCGCAACACCAGAGGAATCGCAGATGCGTTGCTGGACTTTATAGGAGGGATTGGATCTAAAGTGTAACTGCCAGAACGCACCTAGTGGTAACTGGCAGCAAAAATTCAACTTGAGGGTGGTAGCTAGCCAGGTGGGCATCAGAAACACGTCTACCACCATGCTACGTTTCCTCACAATGTTTTCCTTCAGCGAAAGCTCAAGCTCATTGTAGCTGGTTGCTGCTCTATTTAACCTCCCATATCCCATCCATATCCCATCATTTTCCTTGTCAGGATTAGCAATTATTAATGTAGTACAACATAAATAAATTTAGGTATGAATAAATAAATAAATAAAAATCTTTATTGGTACAAAAAAAACAATATAACATATAGTACGATTGTATGTTGCTAACTGCGGTAGTTAGTAATCTAACTGTGTCGCAGTTAACAGTGCCCACCTCCGGATACTGACAAAATATTAGGGAACGTTGAAATAAAATAAAAAAAGAATTTTAAAGAATAAAAGAAAAGAAGTTAAACAATATAAAAAAAATAATAATAACTGAGAAATGAAAAAAAAGAGTGAAGTGTGTGCGGGTGTGTGCGGGTGTGTGCGCGCGCGCTTATGAGTGTGTTTGTGTGTGTTTGTGTGTATGTATGAGTGTGTGTGTCATGTAAGTGGCCGAACCGAATTTAGTTGTCTAAATATTATATATAAATATAAATAGCAAACATAATGAACTATCGACCCATTTTCTAAATGAACAGGTGCAAGATCTCCATAGACTTAGCGGATCAAAAAAAAATCAGGGAACCTTTAAGGCAACAGGATAACCTCTCGGAAGTAAATCTTGATGTATTAAAGATCTTAATCTGATATAAAACTAACTCCTTACACTTCAGAAGTAGTTTCGGTTGTTTCTTCTCCCATGCACGCTTTTTTGGAGACATAAATAGATGTATATTAAAATATGTGATTGTTTCTAAGATCTTGGGCAGACAATGGCTGATATTGCACACGAAGCTTATTCACTAAAGGACAACATTATAAGAACTGATTAGCAATGATGGCTCAGGACGTGAGTTCGAATCCAACCACCTACAAAGAACTTCAGCTTTCGCTGAAGGAAAACATCGTGTGGAAACCAAAGCATGGTAGTAGGCATTTTCTAATGCCCTCAAGTTGAACAACTGCCGCCAAATACCAATAGGTGTGTTCCAACAGCTGCACTTGAGAGCCAGACCCTCCCTAAATTTAGCGTGTCTACCAACTTGGGCCGTATCGTCGCTTAAGATCAGGTGAAATTATGGCCATAACGCTGATAAGACTAGACCTTGTCTTTTCTCCCGATGGTAGAGGCACTCTTGAACTATATGCAAAGGGCCCTCGATTCCAGCGATCGCTCTCTCCAACTGCCTCCGAGTATCGTTGAGTTTCTCGCAGGTCGCCACGAGCCGCTCCATCTCGATGGAAACCTGAACAAGTCGTTCGATATCGGTAGAACATTGCACACTTTTAACGCTAGAATACATATTCAAGCCCATTCTCGTTGACATCCACAACTGTATGCAGGTTCAAAGTTTCTCAAATACCCACAAACCGTTTAGTACATATCTTAGGGGTTAGCAAAATATCTTAATAAAACTAATTCGAGCGAATTTTATCGCGGTTATTTATTAATTTTAATCCCGACGTTTGGAAAGCTTTTGAGCTTTCGCGGTCACGGAACGGCAGACTGAGGTGTAGGTTGTCCAGAAAAGTACATCTTACATTGTCTACCTTCAATTGTAACATGTAACATGAACTTTTCTGGACAACTTACACCCCAGTCCGCCCCGTGACCGCGAAAGCTCAAAAGCTTTCCAAACGTCGGGATCAAAATCACTAAATAACCGCGATAAAATCCGTTCAAATTAGTTTTATTTCGATGAGTAATCTTCGCGTAAACATAATAAATCATTATGGGTATCCAAATGTGGGGATCAAAATTAATAAATCATCGCGATAAAATCCGTTCAAATTAGTTTTATTTCGATGAGTAATCTTCGCGTAAACATAATAAATCATCATGGGTATCGAAATATCGGGATTAAAATTAATAAATAACCGCGATAAAATCCGTTCTAATTAGTTTTATTTCGATGAGTAATATTCGCGTAAACATAATAAATCATTATGGGTATCGAAATCTCGGGATCTAAATTAATAAATAACCGCGATAAAATCCGTTCAAATTAGTTTTATTTCGATGAGTAATACTCGCGTAAACATAATAAATAATTATGGGCAACAACATAGTCAGAGAGTCATGTGAAAGCAGTTCCCAATATATGTACAGCATAACTGTAGTCGAATTGGTTCCCATCACTCAATCCTCGCATAACCAGAAGGTTATATAATAAATTACTTCCTAAACTTTTTAAGAGAACTATCCCAAGTGGGATTTATTCATACAAATGTAATAAGTAACCTATAATTTCAGCCAGTTACAACATAATTTTAATTTGAAGCGATGATAGTCCAGTTAGTAGAATTCATCTGTAACGAGCTTCATCATTCGGTGATGGAAAAAAAAGTGATGAAACCACAGTATGAGTGTAGAGCTTTTTCTAATGCTCGCGAGGCTAGCTACCATCCTGAAGTGAAAAATCTATCGCCAAACACTATCAGTAACTAGCGTGTCCATCACCTTGAACCACAGCATCACTTAACATCAGATGAGATTGCGGCTATAACATTAATCTTATAAACTCTAAAAAAAAACATGCGAACAATTGGATAGACAACATTAGGTACTTAGTTGGCACGACCGTCAAATCCTTACACTATAGCATTTTTTTTATACTTAAGGTTTAGCGTTATGGCCATAATCTCACCTGATCTTATGTGACGATACGGCCCGATATGGTAGACACGCTAAACCTGTAGAGGAACTGGCTCTCAAGTGCAGCTGCCGGAACACACCTATTGGTAATTGGCAGCAGATTTTTAACTTGAGGGTGGTAGCTATTCAAGCGTGCATTAGAAAAAGCCTTGCCACCATGCTATGGTTTCCTCACGATGTTTTCCTTCACCGAAAGCTCGAGCTCAACGTAGGTGGGTGGTTGGATTCGAGCTCACGTCCCTTGACGCGAAGTCATCACACATCACCACTGAGCTACCATCGCATCAATGTTCCCCTAGTTTCGCTGATTACAGAATTTCTAGTACCGAAGCTTACTGTTGAGAGAAAGTATTAAATTTGACTCACTTCATTCCTCCAGAAGGTGGTATCGGTGATGCGTTCTCCGATCCTTCTACCGGAGTCCCTCTGGCCTTGGGTTCCGATCTCATCGGTTTCTCTAAAATTGTAATTTCAAGAGAACCCTAAGTAGCATTTTCAGCAGACTTTCATTCTCTTATCCAGGGATAACTGACTTCTTGATATGAAAATTAAATATTTCTCTACTTCCATAATTATTTGTCTAACGGTTCTAATGTTTGCCGATCTCTTACAAGAAATAGCATCTGTTCAACTAAGTAAATTGTATGAAAATCTATCAAGAACGCTTTCCTGTTATTGAACACTAGTTGTGACCGCAGCTTCGATCGCGTTTATATTAATTTTGTCACACAAATCAGTTGACCCTATGAACAGTTTCATACAAAGTTTGACCCTCTCTATACCCCACTTCCCATGATCTTATCGAAAGGAAAAGTAGCCTGCCACCGTTCCCGGGGTCCCGTCTACCTCTATACCAAAATTCATCATAGTCGATTCAGCGTTTCGGCCGTGACGGCGTAACAAGCGAACAAACTCACTTTTGCATGTATAATATTGGTTTAGATACATTTGAATACAATTTTATTACGTGAAAGTTTCTTTAGGCTTTATAAATGTATCTACATACCCTGTGGTACTATTTATTGTATGTATTAAGTGTATCAATCAGCTCAACATCTTCCATTATAAGATTTGTCATTCTAAGCATCGGAGTACTGGGGTAGTAAGAATATGAATGAGTGTCTATTGCATACAGCAAATACAACAGGAATGTTCGAATGGACAAAGCCAGGAATAAGTATGTTAGAGGGAGTTTTAAGGTGGAGTCGTTGGTAGAGAAGTTAAAAGAAAATTGTTTTTCCTCGTTTGGACATGTCACGAGAAGCGAGGAAACGCATGTGGTGAGAAAAGTAATGTATATGAATGCTGAAGAATGGAAAGGAAGGAAATAATAAATTGAGTGCCTGAGGAATGAAGAATGAGATGAGAGGAAAGGGAGTGAATGAAAGGGTGGCGGCTGATAGGGATCTATGGAAAATGAAAACATATCGCACCGACCCCAACTTTTTTTTAAATACTTTTTGATTTAGCGTTATGGCCACAATCTCACCTGATCTTAGGTGACAATACGGCCCAACTTGGTAGACACGCTAAAACTTTGGAGGGACTGGCTCTCAAGTGCAACTGCCGGAACACATCGATCTTTCAACTTTCAACTTGAGGGTGGTAGCTACCCAGGCTGGCATCAGAAAAAGCCCTACCACCATACTATGGTGTCCTCACGATGTTTTGCAAACTCACGTCCCTTGGCCCTTGAACTTGATAACACGATTAGAAGACCAATGAATCACCTCAGCGTCCTCATGATATCGCTTCTGACCCGTTCAGAGAAGTTCCTCTTCGCGTCCGACTCGTTGTAGTTCTTGACGGTGTTCTGGTTCCACTCGTGCTGGGTGTACCTCGTGTAGAGCGCGGCGCGGGCGGCGTGCCCGGGGCTCCGGTCGAAACCGGTCACCAGGTTCGGGAACCGGAGCGGTTCCGCCGCCATGCCGGTCGGCGTGTGGCACGGGTCGACCATCGTGTTCGTTATCGGCTGCGACGGCCTGATATCGTACTGTTATATCCTGGATATGTATGCGAAAGGGCTGGTATCCAGTCAGCCCGGCATTAGCATACAACCAGGACGGTCAGTTAGAATAAACCCGCGGTACGGGTCGGACTCATTTTCTCAACAAAATCTTATATCAATTGTATTCTAATTCTAATTCAATGTTTAATCTGTTTAAACTGTAATAAATATTATATTTCATATTATAACATAAATATATATATTTTTTTAAAAGAGGTTCAAGCCTTTCCGTATAACAGCACGTATTAACCGACCACCGTACACAGAACAATTAAGGGATCATTCGAGTATCACGTAACGCAATTTTTTACATTCTTACCCGTGTAACGCGCCGTAACGTTTTTCTATACACCTTCCCCCCACCTCCCCCCTTTCCAAAAGTTACGTAACACGCAGGTAGACATATCAAAGTGAAAATCATAATAACGTTTTACCGTTTCTAACGGATAAGCTTTTCAAATAAATCTATCGTTATATATTAAAAATTTCGTGTCACGTTGTTTGTCCGCGATGAATTACTGAAGTACTGAACGGATTTTAATCAAATTCCGCACACAGCGTGCGGTTTGATCCGATTTAAGAGATAGGATACTTTTTATCTCGATAAGTGATCGTAATGGGACAGCTGTTGCTGTAGTCGATAGAACTGACTACAAGAACACGGAGAACAAAGTCTGCCAGATCAGCTAGTAACATATAAGTATCATAATCTATGGTAATGCGTTTAGAAACAATCAAGGGATTCTCTATAAATAATTAACGAGAAGTGTTGCGAGCTTGAGGAATTTTGATAGCCAATTTTTTCTAGTGTATTTAAAATTAAAAAAACAATGTCACGTAACGCATTGTTCCAACCCTCCCGGCCTTGTAACGTATCGTAAAACTTTACAGAACCCTTCCACCCCCTAACTTGTTTACGTGACGCCATGTTCCAACCCTCCCGGCCTTGTAACGTATCGTAAAATTTTACAGGACCCACCCCACCTCCCCTAATTTGTTACGTAATACTTGACGGTCCCGAAATCATGTTACGGTCTCTCAAACGATCCTAAAAGATTTTTGAAATGGAATTTCTTACGGGACGACCTTGAAATTATGATTCGCAACGTTTTGTGTGACGCTCGTTCGGGTAAAGTCGGTTCGAAGCGACTAAGAGAGCGAGAGAGGTACCTACCTACCAACGTATATTCATTATTAATTACTAAAACAATTTCTACAATCTAGACAACTGATAACGCACATGGGAGTGACTTCGATCTCCTCGTAACCCATTATCGGTCTCCAAGGGTGCTTCTTCGGCGTGTGGAAGCAGTATCCGACCTGCGGAGGCACGCTCGGGCCTCCCGCGCTTTCCACTATCGGGCTCCATTGTTGGAGTTGCTAGAAAACAGATCAATTTAAATTTCAAGCATATTATTTCAATAAAGGCAATAATGGCGGATCTTTTTTTTTTTTTACACGTGCAGAAACCCGTTTATGGATACCCACTCGCCCCGGGGGGGACGAGCGGGTTATGTGGGACTCACCCGGTGCAAACCGGGAATACCCACTAAAACTCCACGGTGTACCACTGCCGCATAAATAGGGGCGACCCGGGACCAAACTGGTAATCACCGCGTCGCCCCTGCGGTTGGCCCAACTGGGCCCCGGCGCTATAGAGGGACAGCTTGGTACACCCCAACTGTCCCCCAGACGGCTGAACCAGTGCAATGGGATGACGGGCCCCCCGACCCATCTTCCCTTGGCTCAGCACGGAATAATGGCGGACCTGAAAATCGACATATTAGAATGCTGTAAATTAAAGAGAATAAAAATTCGTTCCTCACGAGATGCCCAGGAGACGTGAAAAACATAAACCATAAAGAGAAAGCGGTGTTAAATAATACTGCATACAATTTGCAGCTCACACAAAGAACTAATGAAGTATATACTATACGGTCATGGAGGCTTCTTTAGAATCGTTGTGATTTCACACGTAAATGTATAGGATTCAGCCGGCGAGAGAATGAGATAGAACACATTACACGTTCTCTGTCTCCTCTTTGTGCGATGCTTCGTAGTGTCCCCACTATCGTTTCAGGATCGATCCTCCGGATAGGAGCCCTCGAGTGACTCTGCCCGCGCGATACAGTGACACTCTACATCACTGAGAGTACGGCATCACACCGCATATCATCCGTGCACACCCACACATTAAGTATACGGTTCTGTAAGGGACTACCCCCACGATCCTTGTTGTTATCCGCAGCATCCCAAGCCGAGGTTCGGCCATTCTGGCACACTTGCGCTCGCTGCCTCGGAGCTGAGTGCCCTCAGCATTCGCCCCAAAAAGTTCGGTGAAGCTGTCAAAGCCCTTACGGCTAACAGCGTATGTCAATTCAAAAAAAAACCCCACTATCGTCTACTAAGCATTGTCCATATATATTCTACTGTTCAATACTTCTAATATTAATAAGTATTTTTAATCAGGGACTTTTCAGAAATTTCACTTTTACCGTGTGTGACTTGCACAAACACACATATTTTAAATTATTTTATAACAATAACTCCATGTAGTTTTTCAACTAAAAAAGTTGTAAATCATAAGAGAAATGGGTAATATCTTGTACAAAAATAAAAATAAATATCTAAGTATGAAACACGTAATAATAATTAAACAAATTAAATTTGTACCGTGAACAGGAATTGTGTCTAGATTGCATTACTTATTTTTTCGTGGAACGAATTTGCAAGTAAAAGAAAATATATACATGGCCGCGAATGTATTGCCTCCATAATTAGAATTTATTTTTAAGAAAATAACAATATACTTAATCAGTTGCTTATTAAATTGTACTTACCGAACACATGGAAACCTCTTTAGCCATTTTGATAAAATACTTATAGAAAACAGAATAAATTTAGGTATAAAAGGATATTGATCATAAAAAAGAAAATTTTGGAATTGAATTTCGTGTCAAGTTTCTTTCCAATTTGCATATAGATTAAAAAGAAAGAATTGATTGCGTTCAAAAATAATTATTTTATTGAAGTTAGTATCTTTGCTTATGTTGAATATGGGGTAAAGAGTTTATAAATAAAAAAATTAAGTTTACACATCTTCTTAGCAATTATCTTGCCACTGGTCAGTTAAGTTTAAGTTGTAATTGGGCTGCCCCCTCTTCTTTTGAACACTAATCTCAATTTCTATAAATTATATTACACTTTATTAAAAACAATCTCAGCATACAATATTTCAATTGTATAAATAATTTTTTAGCATTAAAGGCTAAAATTAATTTTATAATACTACAAACATATATATCTTAATATTTGTAATATATAATATATTGATACAAATAAAGTGAAGCAATAGCTTTAAATGTTGTTTTGTAATGTGTTATGTGGTAGAGATGATTAGGGTTATGAAACAATAAGCTTAATAGTTGATCTGTAATAAAGAGAAACAATATTTAAAGCTATTGCTTAACTTTATTTGCATCTTAATATTTATTATCTAATTATTTCTTAATGTATTCAATGTAATGATATCTCATGAAGTATTTTTGACGTATACATTGTTTCATAGGCAACTATCGATACTATAGATTTTAAAAAGAAAATACATATTCTAAATAAAAAGAGTTAATAAGCGTAGAATTGTAATGAAGGTATAAATAACCTTCATTTACATATTTATAATACAATTTTACATTCATATTAAACATGAACGCAGCGCTACTACAAGAATTATCTATACCCAATCACATCATAGGCGCATGTCATACAGATGTCAAACTTCAATGTTTTTCTCATTCTACATCTTTGGCAAATGACGTAGGAAGTGTTTTTCAAATTATCTACAAAGATATATCTTATTGGCATTATAAAATAAATAGCTTAAAAAGCGTACGGCAGAATCTACTCCGTCAGAATGAGCGGCGTACCAGATAATGCGCCTCATCGTTAGTTTTTATTTTATTTATTTGTTTATTGATCAGGTAAATATTTTTTACACAACTTGGTATGATTATATTCAATATTGTGATTGCAGATTGCCCTGGGACCCAAAGCGCGGATGCCGGCAAGGCTTCCGCGTGCGCCGGATGCCCAAACCAAAACATATGCGCTTCAGGTAAAACCAATTATTATAAAAAACTACCATATTTCGTAACTTATGTTTTTTATTTGTCTATTGTATAAAATTAAATTCGCATGCCCTTTATACGATATTTCATACGTTGTATAATGGTAACTTATTATTATTTTTTATTCGTATAAAGACCTGTTGAAACCCTTACTGCGGTTTAAATGAGGAGAGATATTGACATGTAAAATATAACTTTATCATAATGTTTAACATATTACCATACTCAAGTTGGACGAGTTTGAAGGTGTTTTCTACTTGAAAAATATTACCATTGAACCCGTCCTACTCTTTTAATATCATTCATCAACACATTATTATATTTAGATATCATATTTTTTTAGAACACTTGTCAGTAATTTTAAAAATCTTTGAATTGTGGCTTGGTTTTAAAGTGTTCAGATGAGGCAAAAATGGACATGATTTCGAACTGAGTTTTAAAAGAATGTAGTAAATAATCTTAGGTACTAATCTTAATGCATGCATATTCTAAAATCGATCTTGCTAGCAATCACCCGCAAGTAAAGAAATTTCAGATACTTAATAGTTCCAGTTGGGAGCCAGTTGCTTCATTAATAATAAAGTGCTACCACATTGTCCCATAATGTTACGTAAAATGTCACTGAACACTATTTTTAGTTTTATATTATCATGATGTTAACTTCAGATACTTAATAGTTCCAGTTGGGAGCCAGTCGCTTCATTAGTAATAAAGTGCTACCACATTGTCCCATAATGTTACGTGAAATCTAACTGAACACTATTTTTAGTTTTATATTATCATGATGTCATGTATTATTTCCATGGTCGATACCCATATATACCTTGTAGTAGATTTTCAGAGTAATAGTAAATATTTTCAATAATTTTTTTGGATTTAAAGAAACATATACAGATGTGTATGTAGCAATAATAAATTTTGTATGTGAGATTTTAAACTTGAATTCAATTTTCCATTATACAAGTCTCAAATATGCATTAGTATTTGGTATTTTTAGCGTGCAAATGAATACTAGAGTAGTGTATGTTCTAATACATACAGGCAAGATATTATACTTTAAAAGTATATTCTTTTAAATTTTAACAGTTTCAACCTAAAGTTTGAAGTATAAAAAATAATATGAATAAATAACAAATAAACAATAATAACATTTTTAATTTAAGATATTTCCATGGTGACTTTTTATAATGCCCGCCTGGCTAGCTACCAAGTTGAAAATATGCTGCCAAATACCATTAGGTGTGTTTAGGCAGTGGCACTTGAAAGCCAGTCCCTCCCATAAAGGCCGGCAACACACCTGCAATCCCACTGGTGCTGTTGGTGTCCAAGGGTGGTGGTGATGATAGAGTGACGTTAGTTAACCTAAAGTATTCCCAAAGGATTCGTTTATCAAATATAAAAATATTTTTTGAAATCCCTCTGTTAGTTCCTATGATTTTTGTGTCCAAACAAACAATCTAACAGCTTTATCATACTAATATTATAAATGCGAAAATGAGTATGTTCGTTTGTAACGCTCCCACGCCTAAACCGCTGAATCGATTGTGGTGAATTTTGGCACAGAGACAGATTGGACCCTGGAGACGAAGTAGGCTACATTTTCTCGCGAAAAATTTATTGGAATTTGGGTAAAAAAAAGGGATAAACTTTGTGTGAAACCTTTTTTTCAGTCACTTGATTTGTTTGGCGAAATCAATATTAGCGCGTGCGAAAAGGCACGTAATATCTAGTACAATTCTAAAATAGATAGGAATTCTATGTCACTATGCTCGTCTACGTGAATCTCGGAAACTGCTGAAACGATTACAATGAAATGTTGTGAATATTACTGCTTGCTTCAACTTGAGGTTTAGGATAGTTTTAACTCCGATATGTGACGTCTATCGTGAGACGCAATAAGTGACATTGGTTGATCATTGGAAAGGGCATAGTAAGGTCTGTTAGGACATCGAGTACATTATCGATAATAATGCAACATGAATCCATTAAAATTACAAATACATATTACTTCATATACACTACACGAAGACGTTGTAACAAGATAAAGTTTAATAGTCAACAACATTTCACTTTGTTAGATAAAACCTGTTTACGCACAGTTAATAGAAACAGATAAATAATCTATATTAATATTATAAAGCTGAAACGTTTGTTTGTTTGTTTAAACACGCTAATTTTAGGATTTCAAATACTCTTCCTGTATTTGATAGTGCAATTATTAAGGAAGACTTTAGGCTGTTTAACATCACGCTATCGCCAATAAGAGCGAAGCTGTATTGAGAAACGTTACAGAAACGGGCAAATTTTAATGATAAATTTTAGTTCCAACGCGAACGGAGTCGCGGACGCATCTAGTTATAGGTAAGTTATTTCTTGTCCCAGTTGTATTCGGCGTGTACTGGATTTATGCCAATCGAAGCGTATAACTTCTGACCTTTCCAATGTTATCGGTTTAAGTTGTTTGTCGGTTTAATTGTTTTTTTTTTTATAGTTAAGGCTTAGCGTTATGGCCATAATCTCACCTGATGTTTACCGACTATACGGCCCATGTTGGAAAACACGCTAAACCTGTGGAGGGATTGGCTCTCAAGTGGTTTATTACTTATTATTAAATACCTATTGGTATTTGGCGGCAGATTTTCTACTTGAGGGTGGTAGCTAGCCAGGCGGGCATCAGAAAAAGCCGGACCACCACGCTAAGGTTTCCTTCAGCGAAAGCTCAAGCTCATTGTAGGTCGTTGGATTCGAACTCACGTCCCATGACGCGGCGTTCCTTCACGTTGTTGTATGTAGTTTTTTGTTACGTGGGGAAATGTATTTATGCATCCCCTCCCAGCCCGGATGGACTGAGAGGGGTATGCGGGACTTACCCGGCGCTAAGCTTTTGAAGCGATGATAGCTCAGTGGTAGTGTGTACGACTTCGCGTCAAGTGACGTGAGCTCGAATCCAAACACCTACAATGAGCTTGAGCTTCCGGTGAACGAAAACATCATGAGGAAACCATAGCATGGTGGTAGGGCTTTTTCTAATGCCCGCCTGGGTAGCTACCACCCTCGAGTTGTAAACCTGCCGCCGAATACCAATAGGTGTGTTCCGGCAGCTGCACTTGAAAGCCAGTTCCTCCACAGGTGTAGCGTGTCTACCAACTTGGGCCGTATCGTCACTTAAGATCAGGTGAGATTATGGCCATAACGCTAAACCTCAAGTATAAAAAAGAAAGCGCCTGAAATACCCACGAAAACCCCACGGCCGTCTGTCGCCTTCCTGGGGCGTCGCGGGTTCGTTGCATGCAATCACCGCGTCACCACCACCACAGCTGGTACAATAGGAGGCGGATTCCCCCCCCCCCTCATAGGAAGCTCTTTCAGATAACTTTTTATTTTTAATTTTGTATATTATTTTTGGCGCACTTTTATTATATTTTGTTACTAAACCTTTTGCTAGATTTTTTATTTGTATTTCAGAAAGATATTTTTCTTTCGCTAACCTTCGACCTGAATATAGTTTTATATTATCGTGTCCTTTTGATTTTGTTATTAGAATATAAATTCTGTACTTTTATATTAGGTTTCTTCGAATTTTTAGACGGTTTCTGTCATCAGGTGAAGCCTCACAACCGGACCCGGCTATAGAGAGGATTAAGGAACGCCTGGCAAACGTGAAACACAAGATTCTCGTGATGTCCGGTAAGGGGGGAGTCGGCAAGAGTAGTGTCTGCTCTCTCCTCGGGTACGGGATTTCCGAATTAAGGCCGGGCTCCCAAGTGAGTATTCCCTCATTCCACGTTTATTCCCGATGCGACCGGGAAGGTTACCTACTCGCCAGGAATAACCACTAAAACCCCACGGTCATCTGACGCCTCGGCAAGTCAGTAGATATAATTTCATGTGTATCGTGTTCTTTTTTACTTTTTATTTATTTATTTATTAAACTTTGTACCAGCGGACTTTAGGCGTTTTTCCTAGTCGACCTTAGGGTGGTGGAGATCATAACTGAGACATATACAAAAAGAACATATATAAATAAATAATATATAATATATAGATAAATATATGATATATACACTAATATCTACCGTGGAGAATTTGCTACTTCAGCCAGCAATAGTTGCCGAAGACTCATCTTAAAAGCCAGCAGTGGAAATTTGGCGCCAGATTTTCAAATTAAGGGTGGTAGCTAACCAAGCGAGCGTTATAAAAAGCCCCACTACCATGCAAATTGTATATCTGTGTAATGTGTATATTTGTATTGTTAGCAATTGTCCTCCACGACGACACAACTACCCTCATCACTGCTTATAGTCACTGCCTATAAAAGGGCAGCTAGAACGCCGATGCGCTCACCCCGCGGGTTTGAGCGCCTTCAGCGCTCACCCCACTGGTTCAGGTGAAACTGTAAAAGCCCCTAAGGCTAACAGTGTAGGTCCTTTCGAAAAAAAAAAAAAAAAAAAGCCGATGCGCTCACTTAGTTCCGAGCGTTCGTCGCGTGCACATCAGTTGTGTTGCGTTAGCGTTAGGCCGTAGCAAAGTGGTTTCTTTTTATTAAGAATTTCTGCTTCTGATTGATAAAAGTATTTATAGAAAAAAAAAATAGTTAAACAGTTAAGAGAATTATGAAACTGTTATCAAAGTTACATATTAATAACAGGTTAGCAATGACATAGGTTAATATTCCATATTCATAAAGGCCTCTCGATCTGGGTTTGTATCATATTATATATAAATATTTATACACAGCGCATTATCGATACGGGCAAGACACCATAGAGTTTTATAGGTCTGTAAAAATACTCAACGAAGTACCTTTTTTTTTTTTTTTAATTTTAGCTCGGCAAAGTGAGTGCTCTGTTCCTGATGTTAAGTACAGTACTGTTCAAAAACAGCAGCGACCGTCGTTAGAACGACAATCCATCGACAGTCGCTACTGTCATGATATTATTACGTGCATAATTATAAAATTAGTGAGTATAAAAGTGAAAATTCAACCGGAACAGGTATGGATTAAAGGGCACTGGGCCAGTGGGCAATTAACACTAGATTGCCAAAAACAGTCATTTTGACTGTTTTAACATTTTAGGTACAACATATATGTATATATATATTTTTTTTTATACTTAAGGTTTAGCGTTATGGCCATAATCTCACCTGATCTTAAGTGACGATACGGCCCAAGTTGGTAGACACACTAAACCTGTGGAGGAACTGGCTCTCAAGTGCTGCTGCCGGAACACACCTATTGGTATTTGGCGGCAGGTTCACAACTAGAGGGTGGTAGCTACCCAGGCGGGCATTAGAAAAAGCCCTACCACCATGCTATGGTTTCTACACGATGTTTTCCTTCACCGAAAGCTCAAGCTCATTGTAGGTGCTTGGGTTCGAACCCACGTCCCTTGACGCGAAGTCGTGCACACTACCACTGAGCTATCATCGCTTGTAATCGTTAAATATATATATATTTAAAAGGATACAATTCTTTAAAGTGTTATGACTTTTTATTTATTCTATAAAGGCATTTATTAATTGTTGTATTTATCTCTCCCCCATCTTTATATCCGATATACGTATGTACTATACCTACATTGACTGCTTGGGATTTTTTAAAATAATTAAATTATTTTATTACTAGATTTTGTAAATTTCCCATATGATTACTCCAACTTTTGTTTATTGTTTTCCGTCACATATATTTTGTTATCGATTTGAATCAGATAAGTTTTAGGTGTTCAGTAAGATAAAAGTAGTACTTCTCAGTCTTATATCTATACATTGATACTTTAAATCACAGGTTCAATAGAATTATTTATATTATATTGTTTATACGAAAATCCAGCGAAAATGTCGAATAGAAAAAAATATTAAAAAAGTTAACTAACATTTGTGAAGAATCTTCAAATATAGAATCAGATGGAACTGACTCTGAGCTATCATGTAAAGAGGGAACAGTTCACATGGAAAGTGAATCAGCTGAAAGTGAAGATAGCAATGAACAATTGGGCACTGATGATGAAAACGATAATGTCTTCAATTTCACACTCCCATGGAGAAACAGAAAACAGTTTTCAGGAGATCGTGTCAGTAAATATAACAGTCGACGAGCGATTATTTCCTATAAGAGTTAGGTGCTGGTTTACCTAGTACATGCCCAGCAACCGCAATAAAGCATATATATATATACGATGGGATTAATAGCTGGAGACAAAATTCTTTTGATGTTTTTTTTTTTTTTAATTTGAACTTCTGAAATTGCCGTGTGGGTGCCGGCACCATTTCATGACAGCGAAAGATTCCTTCACTTAGACATACCACAATTTCAAAGCCATAAATTCTGGGTTACATGAAAGCTATATGCCAAAAATTTACTCCACAGCGTAATCTGATATAATACGTTTTGTCACTCACTCTGTTGTAACGCGATCTCCTCTCGTAACTGCTGCCAAAATCCATTCCAATAAGCACAATACAGAATTAAGTGAAAGCGTGTACGTGAAACGTGTTCCCCGAACTAAACTGAACTAAACCGGAAACTGAAGGCTTTCGCGAAGGCTCTAGCGAGTCGGGAATGTTACGGCGTGGCACCGCCTTGTTTATATAGGTCATGTTAATATAGGACGTAATACGAAAGCATGTCATGCCGATGTTAACACGGAAACCCTTGATGAGTCACAAAAAGGACTTAAACGTGGTACTTTTGAGGCGATGATAGCTCAGCGGTAGTGTGTACGACTTTGCGTCAAGGGACGCGAGTTCGAATCCAACCGCCGACATTGAGCTTGAGTTGAGATTTCGGTGAAGGAAAACATCGTGAGCAAACCATAGCATGGTGGTAGGGCTTTTTCTGATGCCCGAGTGGCTAGCTACCACCCTCAAGATGAAAATCTGCCGCCAAATACCAATAGGTGTGTTCCGGCAGTTGCACTTGGGAGCCAGTTCCTTCACAGGTTTAGCGTGTCTACCAACTTGGGCCATATCGTCACTTAAGATCAGATGAGATTAGGACCATAACACTAAACCTTAGCTATAAAAAAAATGCAAACTACAGATTCTTCTGCCAGAATCGTAGAAAGCTACATTATTTTGATATTGATATAGGTTTAGCGTTATGGCTACAATCTCACATGATATTAAGTTTGGCTGTGGTCCAAGATGGTGGACGCGATAAGCCTAGTGAAGAAACTTGTGTAAAAATCCTTGTATCTGCACGTACTATATTTGGTTCTTCACATCACTAATACTTCAGTCCACTGATTCGTTCTGGAGCTCCACTATCACTGCCTCAGTATTGTAAGACATACCGTATTTATATTGCACCAACCGGAAACTAAAAGCACTAAAAGCGAACTACTTGAAGTAGATTATTAAAACAAGTTTTATAAAATCTCGTCATTACAATTTGGATTTATAAAGTTATTTTTAACCAAACATGTAAATATCAATTTCAATATATAAAGTTATTTTTAATCAAACGTGTAAATATTTTAAACCTTTTATTTTATATTTTATACTAGCTGAGCCGACAGACTTTGTCCTGTCTTAACAATGAATATATTTAACTAATATTAATTCGTTGGTGGGAGGCGCCCGACGTGACGGCCCAGTGGCATGCGCGTCAGCTGCGCGCGGCACTGGACAGTACTTGGACATTACAACATTACTTTATTTTTCTAAAATAAAATAAAAAACTAAAATAAACGTAGCCTAAGTTACTCCTTATTACATCAGCTACCAGCCAATAATAGTCCCGTCAAAATCGGTCCAGCCATTTCAGAGATTAGCCGGAACAAACACACAGACAGACAGATAGACAAAAATTGTAAAAAAAATGTAATTTTGGTGTATATGTACCGTATATATTCATATATTTAGTAAAAAACGGTTATTTCAATATTACAAACAGACACTCCAATTTTATTGATATGTATAGATAAAAAGCCGATCAACGACTAAGCTAACATTGTTCTCACTGTGCTATAGTTTCCTATGTATTTATATCATGGTCCATCAAGTCAACTTTGACTATTTCTACTAAGAACTACTGAACTATTTCTAACTAAGAACTAAGAAGATTTGAGGATTTTTCGTAGATGGTTCTAAAGTACTTAATTTTTTAATTCCATTGCCCTTCCGTCATTTTTTTCTTCGTTTTGCTATTGCGTGCAGTGATTTTTATGCGCCATTTTTATTTGGGCTAGGATTTTTGGGTTGCGGCTGGTAGACGAATATAAAGAACTTACTTATGTCACGAATAGGGAATAGAAGAAAACACTTTATAATTAATAAACTTGTAATGCCTTAACTAATAAACATTATGAACCTAGACTTTAAACCTTATGCTGTAACCAATAAGACAACTTAGCTAATAATCCGTTTAACTTCTTTATTATTATTGTGCAGCGTCGCTAACTGTGACCCATTCCAGAGGTTGTATTTCTTTTTCAAAATCGTTTATTAGTCGTTATCATAGACGTGCGTAATAAGGAGCTTAGATTTGGTCGCACCCTAGCCCCAAATTAATTTGACGATCTTATATAGACTCTTATTACAAAAAATCTACCCTTTAAATATCGACATATTGAGGTTGTCAAAAAATAGAATTGTTAAAATTCAACCTTACAGTTGATACAAGATATAATCAGTTTCAAATTTAGGTACAGCTTTGAAAATTTTGACACCCCTTAAAATTTGACCCCCCTTGTGCTCCAAGGCCCAATTCCAAATCCGTCACTGTGCGTGCGCTTCGCAAACCGTTTGTCCCAACAATGAATGAAGCGATGATAGCTCTTTGGTAGTGTGTACGGGACTCCGCGTTAAGGGACGTCAGTTCGAATCCACGTACAATGAGCTTGATCTTTCTATGAAGGAAAACATCGTGAGGACACCATAGCATAGTTTTAGAGCTTTTTCTAATGCCCGCCTGGCTAGCTACCACCCTCAAGTTAGAAATCTATCGCCATATACCAATATGTGTGTGTTCCGGCAGTTGCACTTGAGAGCCAGTACCTCCACAGGTTTAGCGTGTCTACCAACTTGGGCCGTATCGTCACTTATGTACAGGTACTTTAAAAAAAAGACGTGAGAACATTCTGTATATTACAATATGATGGCATTTCAATACGTATATAGATAAATTGTAATAAATAATAACAGACATACTTCGCACATTAATAGCATATCACGAAGTTGTTAAAAATATGTTTGCTCATATATACGTTTATTTTTTTATTTTTTTTATACTTAAGGTTTTAGCGTTATGGCCATAATCTCACCTGATCTTAAGTGACGATACGGCCCAAGTTGGTAGACACGCTAAACCTGTGGAGGAACTGCCTCTCAAGTGCTGCTGCCGGAACACACCTATTGGTATTTGAAGGCAGGTGTACAACTTGAGGGTGGTAGCTAGCCAGGCGGGCATTAGAAAAAGCCCTACCACCATGCTATGGTTTCCTCACGATATTTTCCTTCACCGAAAGCTCAAGTTCATTGTAGGTGCTTCGATTCGAACCCACGTCCCTTGACGCGAAGTCGTGCACACTACCACTGAGCTATCATCGCTTACGTGTATAGAAACTGTTGAATCAATAATTTCCAGGTAGGGATCTTGGACGCTGATATTTGCGGGCCGAGTCAACCGCGCATGCTCGGCGTGCGCGGGGAACAGGTACACAACTCCGGCTCTGGCTGGTCTCCCGTGGTGAGTTCCATTTCTCTTGCTTCCATAGAAACTCGTTTAAAAATCTTATTTATTATATTCATTAGTGATGCACACATTAATACTTCCACACACACAGAGAGAAAGAGAGAGAGAGAGATGGAGAAAGAGATAGAGAGAGGGAGAAAGAGAGAGAGAGGGGGGGATATATAGAGAGAGAGAGAACGGGAGAGAGAGGAAGGGGAAAGAGAGAGAGGGGGAGATATAGAGAGAGAGAGAGAACGGGAGAGAGAGAGAGAGAGAGTTTATTCATGAATGAATGCACTTACTTATACATGTTTGCACTTTTTTTTAATAGTTAAGGTTTAACGTTATAGCCTTAATCTCACCTGATCTTAAGTGACTATACGGCCGAAGTTCGTACACATGCTAAACCTGTGGATGGACTGGCTCTCAAATGCACCTGCCGGAACACACCTATTGGTATTTGGCGGTAGATTTTCAACTTGAGGGTGATTGCTAGCCAGGCGGGTTCTAGAAAAAGCCCTACCACCATGCTACGGTTTCCTCGCGATGTTTTCCTTCACCGAAAGCTCAAGCTCATTGTAGATGGTTGGATTTGAACTCACGTCCCTTGCCGCGAAGTCGTACACACTACAAATGAGCTAACATCGCTTAAAAAAAAATTCTTCACTTCCTCACTCATCCATGCATGTGCTTACTTACGCACTCACCCATTCAAATACACACAAACGCATGCCTCTGAATGATCGAAAAGGCCATAATCTCACCTGATCTTAAGTGACGATACGGCCCAAGTCGGTAGACACGCAAAACCTGTGGAGAAACTGGCTCTCAAGTGCTGCTGCCGGAGCACACCTATTGGTATTTGGCGGCAGGTTCACAACTTGAGGGTGGTAGCTACCCAGGCGGGCATTAGAAAAAGCCCTACCACCATGCTACGGTTTCCTCGCGATGTTTTCCTTCAACGAAAGCTCAAGCGCATTGTAAGTGCTTGGATTCGAACTCACGTCCCTTGACGCGAAGTCGTACACACTACAAACGAGCTATAATCGCTTCAAAATAACGATACAATAATTGTTCCCAGTACGTATCGGATAACCTCTCGCTGATGTCGATCGGGTTCCTTCTGGGCAGTCCAGACGACGCCGTTATATGGAGAGGGCCTAAGAAAAATGGTGAGCGACTCATAGACCCCACAAATTAGTTTCATAATAAAGTCCCAAAGCATTAGGGTGGCGCAAAAAAACCGACTATTTTTTTTTTAGTCTCGTGTGAAAAAATGTTAGTTTTTGATGTTTTAAGAGCACCCTCCAAAGAACAACTAAAAAAAAAATTTTAAGAGGTCGCTCCAAATTTTTTTTAATTATTAGTTCAATACCCTAGATCTTTTCGAGCGACCTTTTAATATTTAATTTTAAATTCCATACATTTTTTTTCTTTTATTTATTACAATAATAGATAAAAATTAAAAAATTAAAAAAAATGATTTTTGACGATTTTTGAAATTTAAAAAAATTTGGAGCGACCCCTTAAATTTTTTTTTTGTTCTTCTTTGGAGAGGGCTCTTAAAACATCAAAAACTAACATTTTTTCACACGAGACTGAAAAAAAAAATAGTCGGTTTTTTTGCGCCACCCTACAAAGCATATTACTGAAGGTCCATGAACCATGCCAAATGGGTTTTGATGTCGAAAGGCTATTATAGGGTGGATCAATATATGAGCGGTCGTTATGTCCGGAATTGACGCCCCTCCCTGTACATCCGCTAATACCTACTGTAACACATTAAACTGTTATACATAAAAGATAAGAATGAGAAAAAAGAAGATGCAGATCGAGTTTCTTGCCGGTGCTTCTCGATGACTGCGTTACTTTTCGAACCGGTGGTAGTTTTGATATTCATAAGTGTCTTCTTAGCCCTAAATTGACTAATGATTTTTGATTTGATTTGATTTGATTTGATTTGATTTGATTGGATTTGATTTAATTTGATTTGATTGGATTTGATTTGATTTGATTTGATTTGATTGGATTTGATTCGATTGGATTTGATTCCTTTCCTTTCGCCTTGTAAATTCTTCTATAAATATATCGACTTCCGAAGACATTGTGTGGTTATAAGAAACAACCGTGTAAGTGATACAACAATACGACAATGAGTGACAATAATGCAAATGCTTCGAATCGATGATAGCTCAGTGGTAGTGGGTACGGATTCCGCGTTCTGGGACGTGAGTTCGAATCCACCTACAATGAGCTTGAGCTTTCGGTGAAGGGATACATCGTCAGGAAACCACAGCATGGTGGTAGAGCGTTTTATAACGCCCGCCTGGCTAAATACCACCCTCGGTTTTGAAAATCAGCCGCCAAATACCAATAGGTGTGTTCCGGCAGCTGCACTTGGGAGCCAGTTCCTCCACCGGTTTAGCGTGTCTACCAACTTGGGCCGTATCGTCACTTAAGATCAGCTGAGATTACGGCCATAACGCTAAAGCTTAACTATGAAAAAAAAATGCCCAGAATGCTGCGAAAAAAAAATGACATAGCTATTTATAAATACTTTTTAATTCGGAATGAAAACACTCACTCTCCTGTAAAAAGTGAAAATTGTCACTTAGGATATTTTCTTGTCTTGAAAAGGTCAAAGGTGAAAGGCGAAAGGTGAAAGGTAGATATTTTTGGATATTTGAATACTGGATAAGAGTTATATTCCGCAGGTATGATAAAGCAGTTCCTGGGGGAGGTCGACTGGGGAAACCTGGACTACCTGCTGATCGATACACCGCCAGGTTATTTCACGTTTATTTATTTATTTATTTATTTATTTATATATATATAGCAAATCAATATTGAATAGACATAAGGCTATAATATACAACATAAAACGAATAACGTTTCCAATGCCGGTACAATAATTAACTTTCGAAGAAAATTATGAGACAAAATGATTAGGAGAACACATAATGTATCATTATAGAATTCCAAAGTAATGTAAAATTAAAAAAAAATGTTTTGGAAAATCCAAAAGTGCACGCCTCGTGATCTAATTTTTTTTATTATTTAATAACATTTAAACTATATCGAATCAGATAACATACAGGATCCGCACATACAGACACACGATTGGCCAAGATAGAACTTTTTCAAACAGTTTTTTTAACTAGTTTAAATAACATCAAATAGGCATCAAAAATATCACGAGTGTTAAAAATAGTGTTTTTTCTTGATACGTGTGTGTATATATTATTTTACAAGTGCGATATATGATAAATAGAGGCATTTAAAGTTTGAAAAAATCTGTTATTTTGCGTGAAGTGACAGTAGTACATTAACAGTTCGCTTAGGTTTGAGGCATGCAATTAATATGTAAATTAAAATATTTATTAAGTTCTTTATAATCTTCCAGTCTTTATAATGGTTATTATGTAGATCTGTTGCCCGATTCTTCTTTCGAACTTCTGCCTAAGTTGCTTTTGTGTTGTGTCTTTAGGTATGTGTTTCTAGTGTGAAATCTGAAATCATAACGTGGAATCACTAAGAATATTTTAGTCAACAATTCAGGGCAGTCAAGTGTTCCGTTCCACGAGTTTATATAAGTAAACTAGATCCGGTATATCCCTTGGAGATTTTAATGAGGTTTATTATAATCATGGGATTAATAAGACAACCTTCATTATTGACATAGAAATTATCCTTTGAAAAATCTATAATAATTAATTAATAGATCTACCTATCACGTTCACGATACGATACGATCACGATATCACGTTATCTTTTTCCTCAATAAACAGTGCAAAATTGCGATTTCGATGAAAATTCGCAAGTTGTTATCTAAGATTGATTTATTTTTTTCATATCAAATAAACATTTTTCAACAAGAGAGTCACTTGCAGACAAACTCTGATGTCTACAGTTAAGAAATATTTTTTTTTATTTTTGTTGATAAATTGATTTCCTGTTACAACTATGTCTATTCTATCGAATGCCTAAGTGTAAATTAAATAAGAAATGTTCCCTCACTAAACGTAGAACCAGTTTGAAATAAAAAGAATGTTTTTCCATAAACACAACATAATTAAATGCGTACACTTTGAAAAATCTCACGACAACTCACGGGACCGAGAGGGCGGGGGGGGGGGGGGGGGGGCGTTGAAAAATCGCCAAAGTCGCTTCGCGTAGCTTATGGTCGCCCCTTAACGCGCGGTAGGGACGTCGGACGAGCATCTGTCGGTGGTGCAGTACCTGTCGGGCGCGGGCGTCACGGGCGCCGTGCTGGTGACCACTCCGCAGGAGGTGGCTCTGCTCGATGTGCGCAAGGAGATCAACTTCTGCCGGAAGCTGTCGGTGCCGATCTTCGGGCTGGTCGAGAACATGTCGCTGTTCGAGTGTCCCAACTGCCAGGTGTGTTGCGCTGTTCGTTCGTCTAATCCCAACTCGCAAGACGATAGTACAGTGATAGCGTGTAGGAACATTGCGTCATGGGATGTGAGTTCGAATGCAATAGCCCACAATGGGCTCGAGTTGGTGGTAGGGCTTCTCTGATACCCGACTGGCTACCTACCACTTTCGAGATGAAAATTTGCCACCAAATACCCAATAGGTGTGTTCCGGCAGTTGCACTTAAGGGCCAGCCCCCCCACAGGTTTAGCGTGTCTACCAACTTGGGCCGTATCGTTTTCATAGGTTTACGCGAATATTATTGATTGAAATAAAACTAATTTAAACGGATTTTATCGCGGTCTCGGGTCGTGGCCTTCGGGGCGGACTGAGGTGAGGTGTAGGTTGTAACATAAACTTTTCTGGACAACCTACACCTCTGTCCGCCCCGTGACCACGAAGGCTGAAAAGCTTTCGAAACGTCGGGATCAAAATGTAATAAATAACCGCGATAAAATCCGTTTAAATTAGTTTTATTTCAATTGGGCCGTATCGTCATTTACGGTGAGGGAAGATTATGGCCGTCTTCTTAAGTCTTCACAATAAAAAAAAATTAGCATGGGGCTTTCCCAATACCCGCCTGGCTGGCTACCACCCTCGAGCTGATAACCAGTGGTATCGGGTAGCAGAGAGGGAGTGTGTGTCGAGTGTGTGTCGAGTGTGTGTGTGTGTGCGTGCGACAGAGCCGCAGCGAGATATTCCCGGCCACGACGGGCGGCGCCGCGGCTCTGTGCGCGGAGCTGCAGGTGCCGCTGCTGGGCGCGCTGCCGGCCTGTGCGCTGCTCGCGCGCTGCGCGGACGAGGGTCGGGACTTCATCACCAGGACGCCCTTCTCGAACACCAAGACCGCCCTCACACGCTTCGTTGACAGTCAGTATCGCACACGCTCTCACACACACTAACACACATACATACATACATACATACATACACACATACATACACACATACATACATACACACACACATACATACATACATACACACAAATTACGTAGTTGACCGTCAATGGGAGGTTTTTAAAAGGCAGTTTTTGTCCTTTATATAATTATTACATAATTAATTACAATATATTACTTAAACCTAAGAATTCAACCGACTAGCTCCGGCGATCGAGCGAGATTGTCCACTTCTCATCGCTTGACCGTCCCACGGTATGTTATTTCCGTTGGTCAGCGTTTTGCAATGATCCACGTGGGAACCTGTACTGTAATACGAGTGTCTTATGTATTAGGTAGTAAGTACACTAGATATTAGGTACTAGGTACAGTGAGTAACACATACACACACATACATACACACACACACATACATACACACACATACACATTTGATTATTTTTTTATTTATTTATTTTCAAATTGGTCGGAAAGTTCTGAGTATATTGAATAAATCACGATGAATGCTTTAATATAATGTTCTCGATTATATAGGGATACAATATACATAGCAGGGGGACCTTACAAGTGAAAACTTCTAGAGCGAGTGCTGGGTGGGGAGGAAATTCATGTTTTTTTTGGTTTTACGTAATAGAGGTACGTATCGGCTGATGGTAAGTGGTCACCGCCGTCCGTGGATACCTAGGACGCTGGGGAATCACGGGTGCGTCGCCGGCCTTTATAAAAGGATCCAAGGCGTATTGCTATTTGGCAGCAGATTTTCAACTTGCAACTTTGTTTTACAACTGACGCTGTTAGATAGTGAAAGCGTTGATAAATATGTAGTTGATTAGGTAAACAATATTTAAATTTGCGGAATGTACACTTTATACGAATAAAAAAATAGTAATTAAAACATTTCAGTTGATAAGTCAGTAAAAATAAAAAATAAAAATATTATTTTATTTTATTATATCGCATGGCGGTAGGGCTTTCTCTGATGCCCTTCTGGCTTCCAACTTCAAGTTGAGAATTACTGCCAAATACCTATAGGCGTGTTCCAGCAGTTGCACTTGAGAGCCATTCCTGCAAAGGTTTAGCGTGTCTATCAACTTCGGCCGTATCGTCACTTAAGATGAGGTGAGATTGTAGCCATAAAAAAAAAGTACAAATATGATCTATGCTGTGGTTTAATTGTAAATTCAGCATGTATTCCCTAATTTCATTTTTGAACGTGCGTACTGATCGGTGCTTCAGAAGGGCTCTCGAGATTTTCTACCTAGTAATAATTATAACGGCAATTTTTGAAGTGAAACTTCTATAGGCGCATGAGGGTAAAATTTTTACAGATGAAACGTCACGCCGGTATGCAACGGAAGTGTCGGAAAAGAGAGAGAGAGTGATCGAGACCGATTGAGAGAGAGTAAGACAGGGCGAACGTAGCATGAGCAACTAGCCGTGGAGTGAGAGTAGGGAGCAAGCGAGTGAGAAAGATTGAGAGAAAAAGTGAGACAGAGCGAACAAGATTTATAAATTAGTTCGCCAAAGAAGTTTCACTTCTGACATGTGTACTTTGTACGCACGCATGTTTTTTTTAAAGAGAAATGTATGGGTGTAAATTATTAATATGGGCTTCTGTTAATAATTCGTACGACAAGTCATTTTTTATTCGTTTTTTTTTTTTAGTTTGTATTATGTATGTATTATTTTGAGATTGTAACTATAAGGCTAAAAGCCTTATAATATTTATATTACAGGAATGATCCAAGCATGTGAAAGTAATGGCGGACCGCTGCCGTATGAATATTATGATGACAGGTCGGTTACGTTGTAAGCGGCCGACTCAGAGCCAGAGTATGGTGATGCTTAAGCGGTTTACACGTAGACAAAAAAAATAATTAAATTTGCATATGATAATACAGTTGATCCGTACATCTTTATTATATTCAATAACAAGAGTTATTTAATTCTGACAATATTGTAGTAGACTGCGTATCTAGTGTTGTGTCTATTGATGTCGATGTTACATGTGTATCGAGAAATAATTGAAATCCTATAAGGGGGGAGAGGATGTCCCATAATTATTTGAGTCGACTTTTTGATCCTCGGTGAGATGTCGTGCGATTTTTCGAAATGCATATTTTTAATTTAAATAAGTTAATCTGCGCAGTTAAATAGTTTAAATTTAACTGGATTTGTTTTAAGTATAAATATGTGCATATTTTGTAAGACTATTATTTACGATTTTTAATAACGTAGCATAGAATCACAGTGAGAAAATAGAACAATAAAACTATTAAAAATCGTAAAATAATAAATTAATAAGATTTATTCAAAATAATTTAAATTTAATTTAAAATAATTTTAATTCAATTCAAAATAATTTTAATATAATTATAAATAAAATGGAGACCTTCTTTACTAAAATTAACCCACTTTTTTAGTAAAAATAAATTTCTTGCTGAAAAAAATTACACGACATTGGCTGATACCGCCCTCTCCCCATGTAAAATTTGACACAACCCCCCTGTCCCCTAAACACGTAATTAATAAACGTTCCCTAAGTATACAAATAAAAAAAAACAATGTTTTAGTGTTAATATGTTGAACTCGTCTGCACTACAGAGGCTTTCGCGTTCGGGGTAATAATTCCAGGCTCTACATTGTGCCATGGTACCTATAGGATGCCCAAACTCAATATTCTCAGTTTTGTTCGTATTTCAAAGCAAGAAATGTAACTTTGACTTAAGATTTTTCTATGCTTCGAATCGATGTTTAAATAATCTAGTATCTATATCTTAGCAATTGGTGTTTTGATGGTATCGATAAACATCGACCATCTCTGATTATGTTAGATAACATACTGTAGCGACCAAAAGAAGCGATTTTTATTACTGTAGTGTATAAAATCTTAATTAATATTATAATAACGAATGAATTATTTTATTGTGTATTTATTACGACTTAAAGTCTTTACTACTTACCGAATTATTATGAAATTTTATATACACATCGTCCCAGAGTGATAGTATATTTATTAAAGTGGAATTTTACCTAAATTAGAATTTAAAATTAAAATATTCACATTTATTTTTGGATTTTGGTATTTCAAAATTTGGTACTTTTTATTGGCTTTATATTACAATATATTATAAAAAAAAAACTATATATGTTGATATTTTTTTCACATCATTTGAAAATAAATACACATTGATTTGTAATCGAACGGATTTTATTTAACATTATATATGCATATATATACCGTGTTTTATGAGAATAAGTGATTTATTTAATCTGTATTCCATTGTTACTAGAGTATAATAAAATGTCATTACGTTTTAAGTTATGTGAATTTTTAGAAATAAAATATATAATATGTGTTTCTTTAGTTTCTTTATTGACATTATTTTTACTTGCAAAGGACCACACACCTTTTAAATAACGAACTCTACAATTTTGCAAGTGTTGGGATAAATAAGATTTCTATTTCATTATTTTCATGAAGATTTCTAGTTACGTATCATCGTGTACAGTATGTTAAAGTCTTATAGTTTATCTATATATATACCTCTTTTAATTGTTGTTTATAATTTCATTTGTTGTAATTCAGCCTGATTTTAGTCTACTAAGCTAACTATACCCTTATTTCATTTGTTTTTAGTACCTTAGACTTCAAGGTTACAAAACCAGAAATTGTCTATATCGAAAAAATGCGATATGGTATTTATTTTAATTCATTTAAATTATTAGGTATTAGGTACGTAACTTTATAGTTTTTGACGTATTCTCAATCTGTCATGCATTGATAGTAATTATCATTCATAAATTTGTTTATTTGAACCTATATTATTTTACAATTATATGTTGGATTTTATATAAAATTGATTACTTAGATTTTACAAATAAAAACTGTCTTGGATGTTCTAATCAAGCACTTTTTTTAAGCACTGAGATTATTACAAGACACTAAAACTAAATTTATAAATTAATATCAACATCATAATAGCAGTAACGATTTTCAACAATAGGAATTAATTACTAAATTAAGAAAAAGAAGACTACATGTTATTGATAACATTTTAGGAAGCATTCGTTGTTTATTATGCACAAATAAAGCTAGTAGTAGCTAAGTAACAATAACTGGAGTATTATAATTACTACCTTTATTGCCAATAGATTTTTAAAAACATAAGTCAACACAATAATATAGTCGTACGATGAAATTATAGAAGGTAGTACTAGGCTTTATGGACGTGTATCCAGAGACCATAACATATAAAAGTAAATTAAAAATGACTTTGACAATTCACTGATTGAGCACGAATAGATTTTATTTTGAAATTAATGATATGAATATAAAAAGGGTCCAACTTATATTTTTATCGATGTAAACCGTTTCCATGTTGAACGTAGCTAATATCTTTTTTGCCAGTGCAATTTTAGTAAGAAATTCAGTTAATATTTGCACAATAGTCAAAGTAAATCCATGCGAACATTTGTGATATATAGTACAGAAAATGCCTTCTCATCGGACGGAAGAAGAAGATAAACCATGCAGAGCATGTTCGGATTTCAAGAGTTGGGCGAAGCAACAAAATAAAACCATTCTCACACCCAGTAAGCCGGTAAGGTTATGTTTCATAATCATATGTTTCTAATGCTTTCAAGATAAATATTGCATCATATGATGATTTATTAAATTTTATATGCTCTATGACAGCATCATATGCAGTTATCTAAATAATTTTCGACGAAATAATATTACACAAAAATGGATTTTTTTTTTAAGTATTTTTCCTTAAGTGATAAATATTATGTAATAAATTGTATTTATGAAGATTAACTTTTTTATATCTCTTCAACACTAAAACATTGAATCAATAATAGTATTGACACAGAATTTATTTATAGGTATAAGGCTGAAAAAATCCAGTAATGTATTTCAAATTTCCCCAAAGATCTGTCAGTGATATTTTTGGTAGTGTATAACAAAAAAATATTATCTTAGGTTCCACAAACTCGAAAGGATTGTCCTTTAGATAAGGACGAACTGGGAAAAGCGACATGGGGTTTCCTCCACTCTATGGCATCGTATTACCCTGAAAAACCTACAAAATCACAAACAGAAGATATGTCCAGGTTCTTCAATATCTTTGCACAGTTCTATCCCTGTGAACCTTGTGCTCTGGATTTCCAAGAGGAGTGAGTATTTCTATATCAATTTCTTATTTAGAAAGTAAGAAGAAAGAAAGAAAGAAAGTTTTATTTATCCAACACACACCAAATTATATTTAAAATAAATAAAAGAAAATAAAATTAAAATTAAAAATAATACAACAAAAAAAACAACAGAATGTGTGGATAAATTGGTATCAGTCTCAGCATAACAGCTACACAGATATAGTGCAGTGCTGGTATTCTGACTGGACCCTCTGAAGGTGACTTCACGGACATCTGTAGTAATTCTTAAAAATATCTATAATAGGCACAGCATATAGTACATACCCGTATTTGTGATGCATGGGAATGATTCAATAATTGTGCACTACAAAAAATTTAAAGGATGAATATATAAATGATAAGGCCGTCAAGGAGACTATTTGCATACCTGATGAAGAGGTTCATTTTAAGTTACCAATCTGCTCTTGTAGTAAAGGCTTTTTAAACTTTATTTTAAAAGTTTCAACTTTATTTTGAGTACAAACTGGTGGAGGCAAATCGCTCCAGCATCGTGAGGTAACAAATTTAAACGAACCTCTGAATGACATTGATTGGTGGCTTGGAGTGAGAAGCACATAACTAGTGGTATGTTTAGCATATCTCGATTGCGTTTCTGCCCAATTTAACTTTGTATACAGTTAGCTAGGTCTCTGGTTATTTAATAAGTGATAAATAGATTTATCCTATTACACTTCAAAGTTTTTTTGCACTTGTACGACAGTCCAAACGCACCTATAGGTATTTGGTGACAGATTTTCAACTTGAGGGTGCTAACTAGCCAGGCAGGCAATAGAAAAGCCCTACTACTATGCTATGGTTTCAGCACAATGTTTTCCTTCACTGAAAGCTCAAGCTCATTGTAAGGTAGATTCAAACTCATGTCTCTTGATGTGTTGTCCATACTCACTACCAGGTGAATTCTGTACTACAGTAAAATAAAAGGTGTCAATGCTTTTACTTGCATGCACCAACCCGCATCGCCCTAGCACGGTGACAGATGGTTGTAGGGTTTTAGTGGGTATTCCCAGTGACTATTGCCAGGTGAGCCCCACATAACCTTCCCAGCCCCCCCTGGCTGGGAGGGTAAGCATTAATGCTTTCTCCACGATAAAAAAAAATGCATATGAAAGTATATCAGGTACCTTAGGTAGTAGGTATTGCTTGATCTGGTTATTCCGGTTATTTGAAGCGATGATAGCTCAGTGGTAGTGTGTACGACTTTGCGTAAAAGGACCGTGAGTTCGAATCCAACCACCTACATGGAGCTTGAGCTTTCGATGAAGGAAAACCTCGTTAGCAAACCATAGCATGGTGGTAGGGCTTTTTCTGATACCCGACTGGCTAGCTACCACCCTCAAGTTGAAAATCTGCCGCCAAATACCAATAGATGTGTTCCGGCAGTTCCTTCACAGGTTTAGCGTGCCTACCAACTTGGGCCGTATCGTCACTTAAGATCAGGTGAGATTATGGCCATAATGCTAAACCTTAACTATATAAAAAAAAAACTCCTTACGGATATAACAAATTTGCAAAATTATATGTAAAATTTAATTACAGCATTAAGAAACACCCACCAAAAACATCGACGAGGGAAGAATTAGCTAAATGGTTGTGTGAAAGACACAATACTGTCAACAAGAAATTAGGTAAACCAGTATTTGACTGCACCAAGGTGCATGAGAGATGGCGGGACGGATGGTTAGATGGTTCCTGTGATTAATCTGACCAACGTTGGTCTTCTAATGATGTATCTTTTAAACCTAAAGATATACTACTTTGAAGCAGTATTTAACATGATGGTTTTCTGTTTCTATAGTTTATTAAGTAGTGTTTATCAATTGACAACCAGACAACTATGAGTAACACTTGGCACGTTGGCATGCTTTTGGAGTGTCAATTTCCCAGATCAGCAAATATATAAGGTAAAATGGCATATACAGGGTCTAGAATAAGACCATTACATTCAGAGATCAAGATCCTTTCAATATGGTAAGATAAAAGTAACAGTGAATTACCATCATCAACTTGAGAATCTGCTGCCGAATACCTATCAGTGTGTTCAGGCAGTAGCACTTGAGAACTAGCCATGATACTCATATTATTAAAAAAAAAATTGTCTATGGCGGGTAATGAAATGGAAAAACAGTTTTCCTTTCAATTAAGAACGGAAAAGGCAAAGGAATGTAGACCATGCACCCAAAAGACACATCAAAGAGAAAGTTTTGTGTACAAATGTCAAATGTTTGTTAAATGTGTTATTGTTTTTTTTTTATGAACTGACAATGTTTTAAAAGATGATTTTACCTAAACAACATGTACCTATAATTCCACTTGTAAAATTGTATATACAATATTTTTACTTGAGTAAAAATACATTTTACAAAAAATAATACCTGTTGAAATAGGTAACCTGTCAGATTTGAGGTAAACATATTTAGAATTGAAATAGTGTATAGTTAAGTCATGATACGGCGCTTAATTGTTGTAATTTATTATTTATTTTTATAAATTAATTGTGTTTTTTAAAGTATGCCCGTCACGTCATTGTTATGTTACAGTAGTTTTTACAGGGTGTTCCCCATTGAGATTTTTATTTCGTATATTGAATTCTTTACTCTCTTAATTGTTACAAACTTTTTTCTGTATTTCAATTTTATTTACAAATCTGTTATTTTTTTGTCATTTATTTAACCAATTCCGTCTGTCGGAAGCAACTAGTGTATTTCGATATTACACAATATCAATATATGAACAATTTTCAATAACAACACAATATAAATTAATGTGGGAACGCACAATTTATCTAACTAAATTAATGTTAATAAATATATAAAAATCGAGAGGTTTTAAATTGAAAATTTTTACTTCGCCTCAATGTTTTTCGTCCATCTATCGCATGTCGCATTACAGCCGGCTGCTGTGTAGTGATAAAGAGAATTACCTTGTAGCTTGATATTTCATTATCATTCCCATTTTCCAATTATTAAGTTTAGATTAATAAAGAAAATACCTTTAACCAAATAATTTTCAGTTAAACGCCTACAATTCGAAACATGTTTCAATAATATACTAAATCTTATAGTAAACGACATTCTGTGTGACTTACCTATCTTCGTACAATTTTTTGTTAGTATTATGTACGTAACACAATTGTGATGGTTTTTATGTATAGTATAAATGAATATTTTGTAACGTTTATGTATCATGTAAATTAGTGTATATTGTTAAAAATTGTTAATAAATTTGTATGTATTGAGTTTATGTTTTATTTACCCACAAATTTTGTTATTTTTTTTTAAGTTAATAGTTATTTTGATTGTAATAATAATAGTTATATTAGAATAACTATTAACTGTTATCCCGAAAAATTCTAATACATTATATAATGAAATAAGTGAAGAAAATATTTTGGATGTTTAATGTATCCAAAATGACACGATTACTAAATCCGTGTCTTTTTACATTTAAGGCCTTTAATCTCACCTGATCTTAAGTGAAGATACGGCCCAAGTTGGCAGACACGCTAAACCTGTGGAGGAACTGGCTCTCAAGTGCAGCTGCCGGAACACACCTATTGTTATTTGGCGGCAGGTTTACAACTTGAGGGTGGTAGCTACCCAGGCGGGCATTAGAAAAAGCCCTACCACCATACTATGGTCTCCTCACAATATTTCTTTTCACCGAAAGCTCAAGCTCATTGTGGGTGGTTGGATTCGAACTTACGTCCCGTGACGCGAAGTCGTACACATTACCACTGAGCTATCACCGCTTTAATCTCTTATCTCTCACACGATCTCTACAAAGGCAGATATGAAAATTTCATTCGTCTATCTGTTTATTCCGGAAACTGTTAGAACAATTTTGATGAAATTTGTTCGTCTATCTGTTTATTCCGGAAACTGTTAGAACAATTTTGATGAAATTTGTTCGTTTATCTGTTTATTCCGGAAACTGTTAGAACAATTTTGATGAAATTTGTTCGTCTATCTGTTTATTCCGGAAACTGTTAGAACAATTTTGATGAAATTTGTTCGTCTATCTGTTTATTCCGGAAACTGTTAGAACAATTTTGATGAAATTTGTTCGTCTATGTGTTTATTCCAGAAATTGTTGAAACAATTTTAATGAGACTTTCACGGTAAAGCAGATACTTTTAACAATATCTTTTAATCTGATTCAACAACATCTGGACTTTATATTGTGAAAATTTCATTCCGTTTCGAAATTAATATTTTAGTTTTAAATATATTAAAACGAACATCGAGAGAAAAATATTGTAAACTGTTAGGGAGTTGACGAGCGAGAACGTAAGGAGTGAAAATCAATTTATATTACATAAAATTTATTGGAAACACAATCATATTGCATGTGTCATATAAACAGAGGTTTTTTAAATATAAAACGCATTCACCAGTCGTAAATTACAAACATTCATCAGAACTCATCCGTGTATTTCTATATATGTATATTTATTTTTTTTATTTTCATTTTTATTTTTTTATTTGCTTGTCATTGCTTTATTTAATTATCTATGTATATCAATTCGAAATCAATAAGAAAAACATATTTATTGGAAAACAATGTAACAAAATTTCTACCCACGAGTCTTCAAAACCTCTTAATCCCATGACTTACAAAATTATATTAAAAAATTCAAATTAACTTTAATTATAACCAAAGCCTACACAAATTCTTATAGATTGAAATTAAAAAAAAAACTCCATAACACTTATTGATGAAAATATATCAGTATTTGTATTTTTTTTCATACACATTTATTAGAAAAGTTTTTTTTTATTATATTTTCAATAATGATTCAGCACACTATTTGGACTGCTCTCATAAGAATTCCATTTCTCTCTCGATTCCCACGAATTTCAGCTGCTCCGTCGGACCGTATCTGTGGAGAAAGAGTAAGACTGTAATAGCGTTGCCAATGGACGTGGATTCGAATCCACGGACCGAGTGAGCTTCGGTGAAAGAAATACCAATAGTGGTAGTGCGAATGTAGTATAGAAGTTTAGAAGATGTGTATCATGACTTAACACTTTCCACTCCAAGGCTGTTTTAGTTTTTATTCCACCAGCTCCACGCTAAAATTACGTTTTTTTTTTTACTTTTAGTGTATTTTGTAAGAAAAAAAAACGATTTTTTCTTATTTAATAAACTTTATGAGTAATTACATGATACTATATTAAAATCCTAAATTTTAATCTTTATAATCCCTTTTGGTATGGTATTTTTTTAAACAAATCTCACATGTTTTGCAAAAGTAGCATGTTCCTTTTTTCCCCCCCTTTTTACCTTCCCCCCGGGTTGTAAATGAATAAAGTGAGGGGGTTCTATCGAGACGTTGTATCGAGTATGGAGGGTTTTTATACATATATGCAATTATAATCGACAGCGAATTGATTCAGTCGCAGTAGTATCACACCATACATGACATCACAGGTCTTTGCATGAAAACAGACACGATGATGCACAGAGACAAGTTGTCTACGACGCGAATATATAATTGTGCTAAAACAACTAGTTTTATTATGTACCATCGATAACATTTAATTGAATATTATAGCATCTTACGATTCTAGGATATGTTTCATTCATTCGTGATTCAAACATTTTAGTGACGAAAATCCCTCCTGTTTTAAAATTTTCCGCAAAAAGAGGCAAAAAGAGGAAAAAAGAGGAAAAAAGAGGCAAAAAGAGGAAAAAAGAGGAAAAAAGAGGCAAAAAGAGGCAAAAATGCGGTCGACATTGGAATGGAAAGGGTTAAACAGTCAAATACAATGTAATCTCTTTATAGCGACATGTTAACGTTAAGAAAGAAAATAAAGTCAAGTAATTTTTACATTTGAGTCACTTTATATGAGAGTTTCATACAAAGATGAATGGCTTCTAACTTTTGTCTTTCTGTTATAATTTGGCACTTGAATATTCATATCTCTGATACTATTTATATGGTAGTAACTAATATTATGGAGTCTCCGGGACGGTGGATCCAAAATAATACTAGAGTGCCACAGGGACGGGGGCTTCAAACTAAGTGGCTTTGGGATTGGGAATTAATTGTTAAACTCCAACATTTTCCAAGCGATGACCTATGAATTTATAGTGTACCAACGGCCGTGAGTTCAAATCCAGCCGCAATGAGCTTGAGCTTTCGGTGAGAGGAAACATTTTGATGACATTATAGCATGGTGGTAGCGTCTGGCTAGTTGGAATACCTATATGTGTTTGGGCAGTAGCACTTGAAAGCCAGGATATTGGCCCACAACCTCACTTAACATCATGTGAGACTTTTTTTATGAGAAACCATTTTTACAGACCACCATAACGATATATCTTGTATTTTTATGCCGTTCCTGAACATGACAGATTGTGGTTAGTTAACTGATTAGTCTCAAATAAAAATATGATAATTTACACAATATATAATATACATCTACACATTGGTAGGACTTTTTTTAATGCCCGTCTGGGTAGCTACCACCCTCAAGTTGATAATCTACCATCAAATACCAATAGGTGTGTTCCGGCAGCTGCACTTGAGAGCCAGTTCCTCCACAGGTTTATCGTGTCCACCAACTTGGGCCGTATCGTCACTTAAGATCAGGTGAGATTACGGCCATAATGCTAATAAAGCCTATAAGGTATATAAAAATTAACAAAACGAGGGTAGACCTGTAGTCAAAGAAGAGCTCCTCTCCGGGCTGTATGGCTCTCTTGGCGAAGATCCCGATGCGATGGTCACCGTTGACCATCATCACCTTCGCGTAGCAGTTCGGGTTGATGGAGTGGTTCGCGAAACGTATCTTGTTACCCTTCCGCGTAGCGTCCACTACGAAATCTACGAACATACAGACAAACAAACATGTATTTCAAATAAAAATATGTTGCTATATGTTGGATGATGAAACTGTGAGTACCTTTATAATTAGGCTTACCATAATTACGAAGAGCCAAACCGGGACGCAGAAGAGAGAGAGGCTAATTTTTTAATTTTGCTTTTCGTTTAATTTGTGTGTTTTCATATTTGAAATGCAATCAAAATTATTATGAATTGAAAACATATTAATAAATGTGAATATATTTTTTATTAAAAAGAAAAAGGGACAAAGTACAATTAATACAAACAACACAAACAATTTGGACAGGGATCTCGAACCGGGACTATCCCGGTCAAACCGGAACGTATGGTGAGCCTATTTATAATCCAACTACACCGATACACAACACAATATATATTTTCAACTGACTTTTGTTCTGTGTACATACACATACATACACTTTTGTATGTATATTGCATGTATGTATGTCTGTATGTGTTTGTATATATATTAGGATATTTTTCAGCAGTGGTGTTTTCAAATTACATTGCATGAATTGATAAAAAAAATCCTTGTAAATTGGAGCTATTAATATTAGCTTAAGACAGTCTGCATTCTAATAAAATTTATAATTTTATAAATCGGGTATAAATAGATTTACAATAATAAGTAATATATATTATTATAGAAAATTTCAAGCTCAGAGGAAAATTTCAAGTTCAGAGGAAAAGGTTTTCTTTTATGTTTTTCGTTACGTCTATTTATTTAAGTTCAAAGTTTAATTTTAATATAATTATTAATATTACAAAGTATATTTATATAAGAAACATTTGTATAATAGTATATACGTGTGAATAGGGTTGTTTGTCCCTTTGTCCGCGCATCTGTCTGTCTGTATGTATGTTAGGTTTGTAGTAGTCTTGAAGCGATAATAGCTCAGCGGTAGTGTGTACGAATTCGCGTCAAGAGACGTGAGTTCGAATCCAACCGCCTATAATTAGCTTGGGCTTTCGATGAGGGGGAATATTGTGAGGAAACCGTATTATGGTGGTGGGACTTTTCCTAATGCCTTCCTGGCTAGCTACCACCCTCAACTTGAAAATCTACATCCAAATACCAATAGGTGTGTTCCGGCAGCTGCACTTGAGAGCCAGTCCCTCCATAGATTATGGCCTTAACTAGGATCGATCCTCCGGACAGGAGCCCTCAAGTGACTCTGAGAGTACATCATCACACGGTTCTGTAAGGGACTACCCCTGCGGCCCTCGCGTGGCTTGCCCTATGCTATTATTAGGACCTGTTGGTTAGTTCGGATCGCGAATCTTTGTCCGTGTCCCAGCAGCAGTCCAAGCCGAGGCACTTGCCCCAAAAAGTTCGATGAGGCTGTCAAAGCCCTTACGGCTAACAGGGTATGTGTAAAAAAAACATGCGTGCGTACAAAGTACACATGTCAGAAGTGAAACTTCTTTGGCGAACTAATTTATAAATCTTGTTCGCTCTGTCTCACTTTTTCTCTCAATCTTTCTCACTCGCTTGCTCCCTACTCTCACTCCACGGCTAGTTGCTCATGCTACGTTCGCCCTGTCTTACTCTCTCTCAATCGGTCTCGATCACTCTCTCTCTCTCTTTTCCGACACCGTTTCCGTTGCATACCGGCGTGACGTTTCATCTGTAAAAATTTTACCCTCATGCGCCTAAAGAAATTTCACTTCAAAAATTAACATTAAGTATTAAAAAAAGTGAGCTGGTCGGAGCGTACTGTTAGGATGGCAATCCGTGAGGCCTTTTAGAAAAAAATCAAAAGGCAACAACACAAGCACACCCCTTTAATAGGAACCCAAACAGGTGTATAGATTTGTCAAACGACTCACATAGACTGACTTAATATTGTTTGTTTTTTTTTTTTTTTTTTTCGAAAGGACCTACACTGTTAGCCTTAGGGGCTTTTACAGCTTCACCTGAACTAGTGGGGCCAGCGCGGGGCAACTCGCACAAGGGTGTCACTAGTGACCGAACCTCGGCTTGGGCTGTTGCCGAATCGCGAACGAGAACGAGCGCGGTACTAGCTATTAATAAGCGAATATTATAAAAATGAAAAAAAAAAAAAAAAAAAGTCTAAACTAACTGATCCCCTTAAGGATCTGATAAAAAACTTATTTTAGATTGTACTGTGCGTCCTTCCTACTTAACTAACGAAAGACGCGAATATTTAACCTAGTGAATCGAACCCCAAGAACCGAGAAGAAGGCAATGACACACTGAATTATATGAATTATCTGAAAAAAAAAAAACCAAATGCGTGTGTATATAATGTATAAAAGGTCTTAACATTGAAAATGACAAAGCTTATATACATAATGAATAATGTATGAACATATATGATTAGGGCAGAAGAGTATAGGTACCGTTGTTGAGGTTGAAGAGGAAGGAGCACATGTACTTGTCGTAGACCTTCCCGCGGCGGTCCGCCTCGTCCTGCGAGATGATCTCGCCGCAGTACTCGGAGATGAACTCGTTCTTGTGCGCGGCCTCCTTCAGGAAGATGCCCCACCCGGCCACGTCGCTCGGCGCCAGCAGCAGGTGCTTGTGCAGCCCCCTAACCACGTCACCACCACCAACTCTTCACTTTACTATCTTATTTCAATTATACTCAAGCTTGTGCAGCCCTCTGCGCACAACCCACACGACCCTCAGCGTACCACGGGACTCGTCATGCGTTCCCTTCACTTTACTGTCTTTTTTAAATTACAGTCAACATGTGAAGTGAATTGCAGAGTTATAGGGCAAGTGTGAAGAAAAAATAGAGGAAGTGGATGTCGGCGGGATAGGGAGGTATGGGGCAAGAAATCTATAGGAGGCGTGTGAGGAACGATGGGGAAGTACGGAGAGATGCATGTAGGAAGATGGGTAAATGCGGAGAGGTAATTATGGAACGATGAGGCAGTGATTAGAGATATGTGTGGAAGGATGCGAAACTGCGGATAGATGTTAACGGAAAAAACATGGGGAGTGTTGGGGGCTGAGTGCGAAAAGGGTTGGTGTGTGCGGAAAGATAGAGAGTATGGGGAATTAATGGGACTTATGTATGAAATGATGGAGAAGTGATGTAAGGTATGTGTGGAAGGATGGGAAAATGCGGAAAAATAGTGTATAGAGTTGTGTGCGGATATATGGAAAATTCGGAGTGATGTATGCGAAAGGATAAATAAATGCGGAGAGATGTGTGCGGAAGGATGTATAAATGCGGAGAGATGTATGCGGAAGGATGTATAAATGCGGAGAGATGTGTGCTGAAGGATGGGGAGGGTGCTCACCTCTGCACGGAGACGTTCCTGCAGTAGAGCGGTGCGGAGGGCGCTGCGGGCGCGGCGGGCGCGTAGGGCGCGTCGGCCCCGCAGGCGGTGCACAGGTCGGGGTCGCACTCGCGCACCCCGAGGTAGCAGGGGCACTGCTTGGTGTTGCACTGCGCCTTGCAGCGACACCCCGGGAACCGGTTCTGGCCTAACGGTTAGCGTTATGACCATAATCTCACCTGACCTTAACTGACATTACAGACCAAGTTGGTAGACACGCTAAACCTGTGGGGGAACTGGCTCTCACGTGCAACTGTCAGAACACACCTATTGGTATTTGAGGGCAAATTTTCAACTTGAGTGTGTTATCTAGCCATGCGGGCATCAGAAAAACCCTACCACCATGCTATGGTGTCCTCACGATGATTTCCTTCACCGGGAGCTCAAACTCATTGTGGATGGGTTCGAACTCGCGCCCTTAGACGCGGAGACCTTACGCACTATCACTGGGCTATCATCGTTTCACCTTTCCAATTAGGACAAGCAGTCTATAAGAGTGACGTGTGGAACTTATCCGGATTTTTTTTATGTTGCTTACAATAGGGACTGGGAAATACAGTAGAATCCGGATCAATAGCGACTACCAATGAATCAGAATTCACTGCCAATCAACACTGGCATGCTGTCCTGGTTAAGTCCACCATTTTTTACCCCTGGTATGTATTCCTGGTGCGTGGATCACTGAAAAAACCCACACCAACGACCACACAATCCCCGCCCCAAGAACCAGACACCGGGAACTGCTATCAGACCAGTGGAACGGATGGGATCTGTACCCGGATAGATCGCGACCACCGTACATATGGCAATCAACTGGTCAGTGCGATTTTCATTTATAGTTACGTTCCATGGAGATATAATGAGAAAAATTGACATTTTATTGCACTTTGTATATGTAAACTGTCCAGCTTAATGCCATAAGGCATTTTCTTCCAGCTAACCAGCAGTAATGTGATGAGAAGAAATTAGCATTGTAGGTAGTGCAAACGAAATAATTAATGAAATAAATATATAATAGAAAATATCAAGGACATTTCAAATTCCATCTTAGTCGTTGTATTTCTTGCCGGTTTCTTTTTATGACAATTGATGTTTTTAATGTATATGAATATTTCAATGTAATTTGGCAAAAAAATGTTAACGTATGGTGGTAGGGCTTTTTCTAATGCCCGCCTGGCTAGCTACCACCCTCAAGTTGTGAACCTGCCACCAAATACCAATAGGTGTGTTCCGGCAGCTGCACTTGAGAGCCAGTTCCCCCACAGGTTTAGCGTGATTACCAACTTGGGCCGTATCGTCACTTAAGATCAGGTGAGATTATGGCCAAAACGCTAAAAACCTTAAGTATAAAAAATATGTAAACATAACTCACAGTCGCTACTGCACTGGCAGAACTTCTCGCAGAAGTTCTGCGACTGCAGGCACGGACACATACTGTCGCACGGCTGGTTCGGGTGGTCGCACGGCGTGTAGTTGTACCTGCAACGAATAAATATATTTAAGTATATGTATTATTCTTCTTTCTGCTCTTTATTGTTGTCTGTAAACTTCTTCTTCCTTCTCTTCTTTATTATGTGTAGTTCTTTTTCGTTCTCTTATTCATTGTTAGTAGAGTTCTTCTTTCTTCTCTTGTTTATTATGTGTAGTTCTTTTCCGTTCTCTTATTCATCGTTAGTGGAGTTCTTCTTTCTTCTCTTGTTCGTTATGTTTAGTTCTTTTTCGTTCTCTTATTCATTGTTAGTAGAGTTCTTCTTTTTTCTCTTGTTCATTATGTGTAGTTCTTTTTCTTTCTCTTATTCATTGTTAGTAGAGTTCTTCTTTCTTCTCTTGTTCATTATGTGTAGTTCTTTTTCGTTCTCTTATTCATTGTTAGTAGACATCTTCTTTCTTCTCTTGTTCATTATGTATAAAGTTTTCCATCCTTCTTTTATTCATACATGCACATATAAGATTCCTATATTAATGATATCGTATATTTTAATGAGATAGACGTCGCTGTGGTCACTCTATTAAGTGCTGGGAAGGTCACCATGTTTAGTGGTGCAGCTAACCTGTGAATGTACTTACACGTGATGGGAGGCGGAGTCCTTCTTGAGCTGTATCTTCCTGCAGTGCACGGACCAGAGCCGGTGCTTCTTTTTCTTCTTCCGCGGTGGAGTCAACTCCGCCTCCACCCGGCACTCCTCTTGTCCGGTATTTATCCAGTACGTGTATACCTTGGGACCATGTTTTTTTTTTAATTATATTTCTTTTGTATATCACGAGACATCGTAGACGGTGTATTTTTAGCTTGAATGAGTTGCTCAAATTGCAATTTTAACTATATTCAGATATATATGTATTTTTTTATGTAATAGTGGGCAAACGTGCAAGCGTGTCACCAGATGGTAAGTGATCACCGCCGCACACCGCCACATGGACACCCACAACACAGAGGAAGGTGTTGCAGGCCTTTATAGGAAGGACTGGCTCTCAAGTGCAACTTCCCGAACACACCTATTGGTATTTGGTGGAAGATTTTCAACTTGAGGGTGGTAGCTAGGCAGGCGGGCATCAGAAAATGTCCTACCACTATGCTAAAATCTTCAGAATGTGTTACATATTCGCTTACACGTAACCGTTAAAGAAACTTTGAAACAATACCATTGATTTAGTGTCAAATAATAAAAATATATAAATTTTAAGTCATTTGAATTAACTATTATTCTCTAAACTAATGTCATATCGAATTATTATTCATACATATTACATTAGAACCTCGTTAAGTCGAACCTCGATAAGTTGAAAACCTCCAAATCTCGAATAAATATTGTGTTCCCATCGCTTCAAACACCAAAACCTCCATACTCTGTAAGTCGAAAACTTTTTAACTCGATTTTTTTGGCGTCTCTCTTGATGTTCGACTTATCGAGGTTCCTCTGTATATGATATTGAAAATATAAAACGTCTGTTTTTTTAATAATATTATAATAGATTAATTTATCAGGATTTAAAAAACACATTGTACTCTTGATATTTGAGATATACAAATTAAAAACACAGACTGCAAACATACGTTTTCACTTATATTATTAGTTTTTATCGATACTATATACAAACATATTATATATCTCGTCTATTAATCAAATAGATTTTATATATAACTAGTTGTGCCGGTGACTTCGTTCGCATGGAAAATTACTTTAATAACTTGTAGTATATCTATATATAACGTATTGTCAGAGATAATATAGCATTCCAACGGTGGAAGAATTTTTGAAATCGATCCAGTAGTTGTTGGGTTTATCGTTGCAAACAAAAATACAAACCTTTCCTCTTTATAATATTAATATAGATTAAAAACAGTAATTTACTATATTAACCCATCATTCCTCCCCACTGTCATATTTTTAGGACACTATTTTCAAAATTTCTTTGTACGTATTAGGACTTTTATTTTTATTATTTTTGATAAAATTCATATTTTTACACTATTTTTCTAATAAAATATTTTTTTTTCGCTGTAAAAATGTTTAAATAATAAAAATAAAAGTCCTAATACGTAAAAAGACATTTTGAAAATACTGTCCTAAAAATATGACAGTGGGGGGGAATGGGTTAAAGTTTTCGTAGTATTTTGACTAGCTGTGATTTATGGATGTAACTGTTTTGTAACGAAGATACGAATGGGGGATTGGACATGTCATAGACACAATAATGAACACGGTAATGTAAAGTAAATAAGTAGGTAATGTAAAATATTATGTATATATTAGAAGAATCAAAAAAACACAATCAAAGACCGAAAGGTTAAGAAGTAATAGACAAGACTAGAAGAGACATGTTAGGGACCGTTTATAATATATGAACCCACTTATGATGTGCGGTAGTTCGCTAACTGAAACAAAATGTGACATAATTCCAAGACAACGTGTCGTTCGCAGATCACAAAACAATGTTTGTTAAAATTATATATATGTTATTAAAGATATTAATTCATTTATTAAAGTTTTATTATTGCAAGAGACGCATATTTTCTAAATTACTTATTATTGCCGCATATCATATACACTGATCTATGATTTGTGACGACACATTGATTCCAAAATGATAGGTTTCGAAGAGGTTTCAAAATGGTCACGGTACAAACAAAAAGCAAGTTAAAGGGGGAGGTATGGGGGGGGGGGGGGGGGTATGGGGGAGGTATGGGGAGGTATGGGGGGGTATGGGGGAGGTATGGGGGGGAAATGGGAGAATATTTATGAATTACCTGTTGACAAGTCTTGGAGAGCATGACCTGTGCGATAGCGCAATAATTCGAGTGAAACACCTTATGGAGCCCTCTAAATAGTGACTGATCCGAGCCCGTCCATTCCGATTCTATGTCACCAACCGTTAACCCTGTTACAAAATGGGACCCTCTGAATACCTTGTTATCACATCCCGGCTGACCAGGCCTCTTTCTGTGGTCGATCACATCGACTACAGCGTCACCTGTCGCGTTACGATCACTCGTCAAGATCAAATCGAGTCAGATGTCTTTATTCAATTTAGGCCCTACGGATGCGCTTATGTACGTCAAAACTACCACCGGTTCGAAGCGATGATAGCTCGGTGGTAGCGTGTAGGGACGCCGCGTCATGGGAGGTGAGTTCAAATCCAATCACCTTCAATGTGCTTGAGCTTTCGCTGAAGGAAAACATCGTGAGGAAACTATAGCATGGTGGTATGGCTTTTACTAAAGCCCGCCTGGCTAACTACCCACCCTCAAGTTGAAAATCTGCTGCCAAATGCCAATAGGCACTTGAAAGCCAGTCCCCCCCACATGTTTAGCGTGTCTACCAACTTGGGCCGTATCGTCACTTAAGATCAGGTGAGATTATGGCCATAACGCTAAACCTTAACTATAAAAAAAAGTAATGCAGACATCGAGAAGAACCGGCAAGACACTCGATCTGCATCTTTTTTTAGGTCTTATTCTTATCTTTTTTTTATAGTACTTTAATGTGTTACAGTAGGTATTAGCGGATGTACAGAGAGGGGCGTCAATTCCGGACATCACGACCGCTCACATATTGATCCACCCTATAATAGCCTTTTGACATAAAACCCGTTTGACACGGTCCTCGAACCTACTGTCCGACAACTCTGTAACGTGCTATGGGAGTACATTGTAGAACCTAACACTACGACCTAAAAAATTGTCTCTGGTCTTACTGAGTCTAAAATAGGGGGTGACCAGTTCGTCACGATTACTAGTATTTAATACGTGACTGTCTTTAGGGAAATCTAGCTTTTCTAAGTTTTCACGGACATACATTAAATAAAGATAAAGGGTATGCTATATTTTAAGTTGGGCAATGTTGCATAGCTGTAAAAATTTCATTAGGATCCATCCACTAGTTTCGCAATTTAGCCCGGACAAACATCGTGACACGAGATTTTTATATATATAGATAGGTTTGGCTTTAACGCCATAATCTGACCTGGTGTTAAGTGATGATATGACCCAAGTGGAGGAACTGGCTCTCAAGTGCCACAGCCTGAACACACCTACAGGTATTTGGGGGTAGATTATCAACACGAGGGTGGTAGCCGGGCGGGTATTAGAGAAACCTTACCACCCCGCTATGGTTTCATCGCAATATTTTGCAACAAAACAAAAATTACTACGCAAGATTTTTTATACATAAACATAGTAAACTCCATTTATGCATAACGTTGGTGGTTTGATAATTGTTTTACCGTGTTGTCTATACAACGGTATGGACTCTCTATTTAACGATAACTCTCAATAGCGACGGAAGTATGTTAACACATAAATATCACAGTTTACAGTGTGGAAAGGAACTTACCTAAAGGATTGTAGACGGGTTCGCTCGTCCCTTCAGCGGCCGGTTTCAAGTTAGCCCAATTACTGTTACTCGAGTTACTGTTACTACCTTCAAATCGTAATGTATATTAATTATTGAATCAAAAAAACCCCTAAACTATTCCTCGTGAATCTATTTATCACATATCAAAAGAATAATTATTATCCGACAGCTAGTTCCAGAGATTAGTGCTTTAAAACCCATTGGTTCTCAAAGTGGGCGCTGAGGCTGTCTGAGGGGGCTATTGAAATTTCAATTGGTATTGAGGAAGGTTAAAAGAAATCGCTGGGCAGTAGATTTCGTTACAGATTTCAGCAAAATAATAAAATAAAGTGTTCTTGTGAGGCGTCGGTCATTCAATTTTCCCTAAAGTGGGCAGTACAATAAAAGAGTTTGAGAAACACTGGTTTAAACGAATTAATGATATACTTGTTCAGTTTTATTATTGCAAGCGAAGCTTTTAGGTGGGTACTACTGTCACTTCACGTAAAACAACTGATTTTACAAACTTAAAATGCCTCTATTTATCATATATCGCATTTGTAAAATAATATAAACACATACGTGTCAAAAAAAACACTATTTTTAACACTCACGATATTTTTGATGCCATTTTAGTTATTTTAACTAGTTAAAAGACTGTTTGAATAAGTTCTATCTTGTTCGTCCGCGTGTCTGTATGTGCGGATCCTGTATGTTATCACGATAACGACCGAAATACTTTATCAATCGAGACTTTTTTTTTCTTACTCTTTAGTATAATTAGGAATAGAACCCTATTACTTTCCACGGTCTGATTCGATGTGGCTTAATTGTTATTAAATAAACAAAATTTAAATGAGATTATGATGCGTGCAATTTTCGATTTTCCAAACTTTATTAATAATACAGATTTCCAGAAGGGGTTTTCACGTCGGTGGCAAAGCAAAACCTCGCTTAATGCATTGTCAAAATTAAACGTCATTAAGAAGCTTATGTTTTCGCTATTGAAGAAAAATAAGCAAATAGCTCAAAATTAGCAAGCTTTTCTTTTTATTAAAATACTCAGTATCATAAGAAACTTTACTAAAATTCGAGAGTCTATCGTAACGAGACGCCCGATACTGCCAATTTGATTGGATTTCGTAAAAAATGACATTTTCAAATAATAAACAAACAAACAGCTACCATTTTAATTAGATAGATTATTAATAGATCGCGCCACTAACATGTTGATAGGATTTCTAACGTTAGTACACTTTTATTAAAATAAAACTGAAATATTAACTTTAAACTGTTAATAATCGGAAAATAAAGGCTTCGAAAAGATGTTTAAATGTTTATTTTTAATAAAAATTTATAAAGACATAGCATTGGCACAAAGATTACTATTAATGGATAATATGCACTAGGAGTTGGCTCCGGTTTCATACGAGTTATTGTATTAATTATTAAGCATGTAGTTCAGTAATAAATTATTTTAAAATAACTCCATCAGTTTACGTGGCATTTAATCTCCCACTCGGCATGACTTTTTCCGATTTCTATCAAGAATCATCGTCACATTTCCGTCATTTTACAAAAAAAAAGCTTAAAGAATTATACACCTAAATTTTTCAACGTTTATTGGTGAAAATTGTATCAAAATCTGTTCGGTAGTTTTTAAGTTTATCGTTTCAAACAGACAGACGGACTGACTAACAGACGGACACACGGACTGACAAAGTAGCAGACAGACCGACGGACAGACATGCCGACGGACGGACAAACAGACAGACGGGCCGACCTACGGACGGACGGACTGACAGACAGACATGACGGGGAATTGTATTCTGTTTATATTAGAAAACTTCTATTTTGACATCAGCAAACCTTCAGAATCACAAAATTAAAGCAGTTTACCTTTCTGGTATCTGTTGCTATCATTGCTATCCTCTGAGGACGCGTCGTTGGGCGAGTCCATGGCGTGGCTCTTGCCCTTGTCCTCCTCGCCGGCCGCCTTCTCCCGAGCCAGCTTCTCCCGGATGCCTTCCTGTACTCGCCATCAGTTTTATTAACGACATGGTAAAAAAATCAGTTAACGCGCTACCTGCACTCACCCACGCACTTCGACAGAAACGGTTGATTTTAAATAGATAATCACACTTCCGTTTGTTCTACAATTAGTTAAAATTTATAGTACTAGCTTTTACCCGCGGCTTCGCTCACGTTTTAATATCGGTTTTGTCAAATGATATGACGCAAAATATCATTCAAAAATTTATTCCTCTCTTTACCCCATTTCCAATAAGTTTTCCGCGAGAAAAAGTAGTCGCCTATCGCCAACTCCGGTTACCATCTATCTTTAATTCGTCACAATCGATTCAGCGGTTTAGGCGTGAAAGAGTAACAAACTCAATATCACTTTTACAGTTATAAAATTAATAAGGACGTGAGTTCGAATCCACCAACCTACAATGAGCTTGAGCTTTCGGTGAAGGAAAACATCGTGAAGAAACCATAGCATGGTGGTAGGGCATTTTTTAATGCCCGCCTGGCTAGCTACCACCCTCAAGTTGAAAATCTACCCCTAAAATACCAATAGGTGTATTCCGGCAGTTGCATGTGAGAGTCAGTTCCTCCACAGGTTTAGCGCGTCTACCAACTTGCGCCGCATCGTCACTTATGATCAGGTGAGATTATGGCCATAACGCTAAACCTTAACTATTCAAAAAAGCAATATCAGAATATATCTCACGAGAAGCATGTAGCAGCTTGGCCCGCAGGGTTCCGAGAAGGGCTTCAAGTCCGGACCCTTCCGCCTGGATAAGTTTGGTCTCGGGTGGCACGCTTGCAAACCTGCCATTATTTACCACATATAGAGAAAATCGACGCCCGTTTTTTTGTCTCTCATAATTAAAAACAAAGCGACAATGAATTCAGCTAACAATACAAACAATATATATATATATATGTAACATCCAAAAAAATAAATTACATACGAAGCAATTTTGGTATACGAAATAAATATAGCTGATGGAGTATTATGAAATATTTTATCTCAGACAGAAACAAAAACTCTCGGTTTTTTTTTTCTTTTTATGTTTTGATAAAATATAAAAACATTTACAGTTGTAACAACGGTATTAGATAATATATTAAGTTTTTCATAACAAAAGGGCGTGACTGAACGTGTTTGTATGTATGTATGTATGTGTATATATATATATATAGAGAGAAAATAAATATACAAAGGTGTTGAGATGCAGCGAAAATAAACACAAGGTTGGTATCTACGACGCCTTACCTGCCGCCTGACATCCTGTCAGCGAAACAGATAAAGACATATCGAGTCAGCCCTAATTCACACAACGTCTACTAAACTAATTCTAATATACATGTACATAGAATAAACGAAATGCATCTTACACTTAAATCACTCCATTTATGTAGAAACCTAGCTGAGCCCGAGAATTATAAAATTATCTAATCATGTTTGGCCGTTTTTAAAGTGCAAACTTCTATGTTTCGATAGAGAGTAAATTCATGTGAATCGTCATCGACATGGTCACGTGACGTGTTCACATGCACACTCTATCTGTTCCTATTAGTATAACTTATTGCGTTGGGAAAAGTTATTATTTAAAATCGAATAATTAATTTGGATATCCGAATAGGTGTGTTCCAGCAGCTGCACTTGAGAACCAGTTCCTCCACAGGTTTAGCGTGTCTACCAACTTGGGCCGTATCGTCACTTAAGATCAGGTGAGATTACGGCCATAACGCTAAACCTTAAGTATATAAAAACAAAACACTTTTAATCGGCAGTCCTTATGACTGCTTTGAAACTTTTTTTTTCTGTACCACTCTGGTCTAATTTCTGATTGGAAGATGTTAAATATAGCCTTAAACCTACATCAATAAATGCTCTATGCAAATGATTAGTGCGTTCAAACAAACAAACTTTCCGCTATATGATATTTAAATAGATTCGGACCGTTTATTAGGTATTTCCAAAAAGTTTCGAATAATCGGCAATATGTTGACTAATTAAATACACTGACGCTGTTAAATAATACGCCATTTTGAAGCAATAATTGCTATCGTTTTGCTTTTCCGAAATACGTAATAAGCGGGCTCGGGGTCTTATATATAACTCTTCGTCTAAACTGATTTTTAATTTGGTCAAATAGATCATTTTTAGCTATAATTTTACCCAATAGATGGCGCTATTGACGGGAGATTTTCATTATTTTACTGCAAAAGTTTTTCAATATACAATATATATATATATATATATATATATAATTTATTTCACATATATATAAAACATATTATGTAACTATATCATTTCTCAAAGTTTTTTTTTATTTAAATCATATTTTCCTCAGGGAATTATCAACATGTAAGTGGCGCCATCTATTAAACAATCTATTGAACTAACATGACAGCTGTTAGATTACATTTTATTTGCAAATGTAATCAATCACGAATATCAATCAAATAATCTATTTGGTGTTTGATTACAATAAAATACGAAATGTTCACACAAGTAAGTTCACTGATACCTAATCTATATTGTATATCGTTGGACAAAGCCTGTATAATGGGTATTCATTATTGATTTAATTGTAGTTTTTTTTTTCATATGGCAACACCCTCATAAACAAGCCCTGTACCGTGGATTAGTTTAGAAACGAAAATATAATGGACACAAAGTTACAGCCTGGCTCTGAATAATCATTTGCCGGTCGTTAAAATAAATTTTTCGTTCGGGATTCGAACTCACGGTACTCAGCGTGGCTGCGTGCGGACAGCAAGGTATAATCTTTTGATACGAGCGGTTCCATTTTGGTAAGTTGCGTATCGTCAATTCCCAGCAAAATTGTAAATGTGAAACGAGAACCAGTTCAATAATATGATATATGCCTTGGTTATTGAATTCAAAGGCATAAGAAGTGAGATCTAGATGATCGCCAAGTTCAATATGATCAGTCTTGAATTTTTTAAACAATTTAAAATATCAGTTCCTCGTATAACGTAGGACAATATATTGAAGTCTAAGGTCTAATGCTGTAAATGCGTATTTTTTTTATAGCTAAGGCTTAGCGTTATGGCCACAATCTCACCTGATCTTAAGTGACGATAGAGCCTAAGTTGGTAGACACGCTAAACCTGTGGAGGAACTGGCTCTCAAGTGCTGCTGCCGGAACACACCTATCAGTATTTGGCGGCAGATTTTCAACTTGAGGGTGGTAGCTACCCAGGCGGGCATCAGAAAAGGCCCTACCACCACGCTACGGTTTCCTCACGATGTTTTCCTTCACCGGAAGCTCAAGCTCATTGTAGGCGCTTGGAATCGAAGTCGTACACACTACCAACTGAGCTATCGTGGCTTCGTTTTCATTAGTATTTTAGTGGGTAGTTGATAATAATTCGTATATTCGAAATTAATAAATCTAGCCGTACTTCGGAGATGGTAACCCGTTTTTTTTTTTAATTATATTTAACATTTAGCACGGCTCGTTCTTTCCGAATAACAGAAGGGTCGTGTGGGAATGAACCCTGGACCGGGATAATCACTTCAAGCGTGGCTGTCACTTTGTGTCCCGCAAGGGGCCATCCGTTGATTACCTAAACGTATTAAGGGGTACGAGGGGTAAGAGAATCTCCACATCCCCCTATGTTACGGTGAACCGGAATCCAATATTAAAAATCTAATCCCATTGTGGATATTCCGAACAGTTTTCATAATTTTAAAGTGCGTACAGTCGAATTTAAAATTTTATTTAAATAATTTCGTATCGTTCATTGAATTGTTCGGTTCTATATAAAAAAATACAGTACATTTTTCCCTGTATTAAAAAAAAAAATCCCTTCCTTTACATATCAGTCCCTTATTTAGAAGACCGAGATGGAATGAGAGGGGGGGGGGGAGGGAGGGGCGTGCCAGGGTTGGTCAAAAGTAACGAAAATGACAGTTTCACTCGTTTCTTTACTATTAAAAAAAATACCCCCTTCCTTTACATAACAGTTCCTTATTTAGAAGACCGAGATAGAATCTGTGGAGGGGGGGGGGAGGGGCGTGTCAGGGGTAGTCAAAAGTAACGAAAATGACAGTTTCACTCGTTTCTTTACTATTAAAAAAAAATACCCCCTTCCTTTACATAACAGTTCCTTATTTAGAAGACCGAGATAGAATCTGTGGAGGGGGGGGGAGGGGCGTGTCAGGGGTAGTCAAAAGTAACGAAAATGACAGTTTCACTCGTTTCTTTACTATTAAAAAAAACCCCCTTCCTTTACATAACAGTTTCTTATTTAGAAGACCGAGATAGAATCTGTGTGGGGGGGAGGGGGGGGGGGGGGGTGTGTGTCAGGGGTAGTCGAAAGTAACGAAAACGACAGTTTCACGTAAGGGCCGGTAACGTGCGAAGTGGGTGGTAGGTATGTAGGTATGTAGGTATGTAGGTGTGTAGATAGGTAGATACGGTGGGTACTGACGGTGCAGGAAGCAGTCGTACTTGAAGCAGCGCCGGCAGAAGAGCGTGTGGAAGGAGTGCATGGTCTGGTCGCGGGACACGGACTCCGCCAGCGGCCCGTCGATGTTGGGCGTGCACTCCGGCGGCAGCGCGTCCGGGTCGCTGCGTGACGTCAGCTCTATGTACCTTCAACAGGGGACGTGGGTTCGAACCCGACCGACCACCTACAATGAGGCGAGGAGCTTGGGTTGCTACCACCCTCGAGTTGTGAACCTGCCACCAAATACCGATAGGTGTGTTCCGGCAGCAGCACTTGAGAGCCAGTTCCTCCACAGGTCTACCAACTTGGGCCGTATCGTCACTTAAGGTCAGGTGAGATTGTGGCCATAACGCTAAACCATCGGTAGGGGCGTGCAAAACCTTCCGGTGTGGCGGGTGAATCGGTGGGCTGGTCGCTTACCGTCAGGTGATACGCATGCTCGAGTGGCCCCGTATTTGATTCAGACGACCTGCGTTCAGGCGTCATTGCCGCTTATGTGCCGAGTGTAAAGCTATCGGGGTCTTTCAGTGCCACTCGTGTGTCAGATGCGGACTATTGCGGTTTTAATGTCACTCATGTGTCAAGTTTCAACTAATGCGGGTTAATGGCACTCATGTGTCAAGGCCGAACTATTGTGCTTTCATATGTCACTCATGTGGTAAGTCCGAACTATTGTGCTTTCATGTCTCACTCGTGTCTCAAGTTTCAACTATTACGGTTTTAGTGTCACTCAGGTGTCAAGTCCGAACTATTGTGCTTTCATGTCTCACTCGTGTCTCAAGTTTCAACTATTACGGTTTTAGTGTCACTCAAGTGTCAAGGTCAAACTATTGCGCTTTCATATATCACTCATGTGTCAAGTTCAAACTATTACGCTTTCATATGTCACTCATGTGTCAAGATTCAACTATTACTATTTTAGTGTCACTCATGTATCAAGTCCGAACTATTGTGCTTTCATATCTCACTCGTGTCTCAAGTTTCAACTATTGCAGTTTTAGTGGCACTCATGTGTCAGGTACGAAATATTGCGCTTTCAATATCACTCATGTGTCAAGTTTCAACTATTGATGTTTTAGTGTCACTCATGTGTCAACTTCCAACTATTACAGTTTTAGTGTCACTCATGTGTCAAGTCCGAACTATTGTGCTTTCATGTCTCACTCGTGTCTCAAGTTTCAACTATTACGGTTTTAGTGTCACTCAGGTGTCAAGTCCGAACTATTGTGCTTTCATATGTCACTCATGTGTCAAGTCTAAACCATTGCGGTTTCAACGTCACTCATGCGTCAAGTTTATATTGTTGGACTTTCAGCGTCACTCATGTGTCAAGTTTAGAGCATTGCACTTTCAGTGTCACTCATGTGTCAAGTTTAGAGCATTGCACTTTCAGTGTCACTCATGTGTCAAGTCAAAACTATTACATTCTTCGCTTCAATTCACTTTCAATATCACTCATGTATTAATTAGGTCAGAGATAGAACCATCTTTATGATAAAATGCATAGGTGTATGTAACAATTTTAAATTCTATTATATTACTTATCACCTTGCCTAATTATATTAAAATCTATAAAGTAGTTTCAGAGTAATACATTTTTTAGTTTACTTATATCTGTGACCTGATATTTCTCTAACAATATTAACAAACTAAGCTCGGACCTAAAATATCTTAAAGGTTTCCAGTACCAGGTATAATTGTAATATATTCGTTTTTTTCCATGGCTTCGCTCGGGTTAACATTAGTTTTTTCAAACAAACCTGGCTGTCAATTGTAATGGCAAGCAATCAGGCATCACAATGAAATATATCATACAAAGTTTACCCCTCCCTTTGCCCTATAACTTTCTCGCAAGCATAAGTAGCCTATAATTATCTTCAGAGTTCCATCTATATCTATACCAATATTTATCATAATCGGTTTAGTAGTTTGAAATGTAGTAGAATGTGACAAACAAACTCACTTTCACATTTATAATACTAAATTAGGATAATATATTTATGAATTACTAACTTCTCTCTCAACTCCTGAGCTGTACCTTTGTCTGGGAACTGCGAGCTGATTGCTTGGAATATAATAAATATTGGGAACTGTTTGTCACTTATAACCTTCTTGTCACCATCCGCGTTCTCTTCTTTCTCTGCAGGTTTCTCTTTCTGCTCTTTCGTTTGATCTCTCTGTAATTCAGTACATTTTTATATATACCCTCAAATGGGTAGATGATTTTTTTTCCTTATATGATGTTACCAGGTAACACCCCTCTAATCCTATTAACATGAAATGTGTGTTAACTTAAGTTAGGACTACATTAATTAAAAAAGAAATGTAAATTCATTGAGTTTAATAAGATCATAATTTATTTTTTAAATAGTGTAGGTAAAATTGTCTTTTAGTTGTGAAAATTTTCTACGGTGGTTGAATTTTTGTGTTGTTTTGTCCCTTTTGATTTAGGTAATCTGGTGGAGAGGGCAAAATCGCACTGGTTATGGCCACAATCTCACCTGATGTTAAGTGACGATGTGGCCCAAGATGGTGGACACGCTAACCCTAGTGGAGAGACTGGCTCTCAATTGCAACTGTCCGAACACACCTATAGGTATTTGTCATAATTATAGGCATGGTCATGGTATAATAGTAAACAAGTTAAACTCATCTTTACCTCCTTCTCTTCTTTAGAATTGCGGGCTTCCCTCTCTTTCCTCTCTTCACTTACTTCGTCCTTGGTCTGGTAAGTCATCAGGGCATGGACCAGGTCAACAAACAGCTGGTCATCTATGAACCCACCTTCCTTGTCTCCTGCATTTTCAAATTTTACAAATTTTAATTAATTACAAAAGCACATCTTAAAGAGACATGATTAATACCAAAAATGAGACAGAATAAAAAATTATTATAAATATTGTGGCCTCAAATACCTCATGTCTCTATCAAGACTTACTAGAAACAGTATACAAAGGCCGAATTTAACGTCTATAGATTTAAAACAATAAGTAAAATTCAGTTATATGAACCAGAGTGCCCAAAACTGAAATAATTTAACTGCTGGATGTGCCTGGATATGAAATAACTTATTCATCGATCAGCTGGACTGGCAGATCTTGTCCCGGCTGTCCAGTCATCAGTTACTGAACTATAGTGCCAATTATCAGGTAAGAAACTATCTATCTTTATATGGGAATAACAATAGACATTTACAAAATTTTATTGAAATTCACCGGTTTCTGAGATTTGTGTGGACAAACACAATGACAAGAAACTATTAAACATATATATAAAAATAATACAAATGGGGATATATTAAACAAGGTTAGATAATATTATTGAAAATTTGTAATAATCTGACACTGGCAAATGTTTTAAATGTTATTAGAAAGAAATTAAAAACAAATATTTTTTTTTTTTTATCTAACCCGTTATGACTGATGGTAAACACAATGGTGACCATAGATAATCAATGCACGGTCCTGCATGTGTATCAACAATTGTAAATACACAAGTCAATTCATATACAAGACAATGTGAAATTCACTGTGTAGGGTTTATTGCCATGTGTATGATGCTGGCGACCCATTTGGGTGTTTGTTATCCACTTTTATATCTATTATTGGTGGTTTTCAATCAAATGTGTGGTACTCAGACACAACCGTCATGTCCTACCACTTCACAGTTATACTGTTTATTTATAATCTACAATCTAATAAAATATCTGTAATAGTTAAGAAATAAAAAGTATATATTTGTTGCGTCCTTTTAACTCAAAAGCATTATGTATATTCTGATGTCAATTAACAAATTTAGGTAACTTTTGATCAACTATAAATATTCAAGATTTTTTTTTATATGTATAACAAATTAAAATGGCCAATGAAACCAAAGCAAAAGAAGCGTGACTGAGGAAGTTAGACCGTGATGTTTGTTCCGATGGTTTATGTTTTTTATTACAAGCAGATGTGTGTCTTAGTAAAAGTCAGCCTTTTCAGGAGTACAACATTCTAATCTGAAAACACTGCACTATGAGATGGTAGAATGCAAAAAAAAAATGCAGTATCAGTAATGCAGTATTTGCTTTCTATATGTTCGGCTTAGCTGTGAAAGCTCAGACCAACAGCTTATGACCGATCAAAGAAATAAAAAACAGAGTGTAAACTGTCCCTCAAGCATTAATATAAGAACGCAATCCATAAAAATGTTCTATCCATCTGACTTTATATCTATGACTAAGAAAATACCATTTATTATGTATGAGAGCATTATTTTCATTTTACCCTAATATAGATGTAATAAATAATGATGTCGAATAACAAGAGATACTGAGTAATAGAATCGAATCGGATAATATATAGATGAGTAATTGTTCCAAGGTTTTGAAGCGATGATAGCTCAGTGGTAGTGTGCACGACTTCGCGTCAAGGGACGTGGGTTCGAACCCAAACACCTACAATGAGCTTGAGCTTTCGAAAGAGAATAACACGAGAGAGTGTCCGAGACTTGCAACTCAGATGTAGGTTTAAGGAGCCCTCTTTTCGACAATAGTCAACGCTGACCTTCTCTCTTTCCGACCACTACAAATCATTCCTGACAATTATTTACAGCATAAACATAAAACAGTGTCAATAATACAGAAATATAAATCTTACGTCCCTTCGCTAATGTTCCCACTACGTACGATGAATACGCCTCAAGTGCCTAGCTTAGACTGAACCCAAAGCAGTTTTTTTTTAAAGGACCTACACTGTTACCCTCGAGGGCTTTCGCAGCTTCACCATACTTGGAGGGCGAGCCCAAAGGACAACTCGCGCAAGGGTGTCACTAGTGACCGAACCTCGGCTTAAGCGAAAGACAGAATCGAACGCTGTACTAAGACAGAGCGATTATACTGTACCACAATGGCTTGAAGGATTGTATTGTGCAACCCTATCTGGCGGTGTAAAGGTCTACTACCTACTTAAGAAATACTCTCATCTGAATCATCCACCGACAACTAACAAGAGAACGAAATTCGAATTGCACTGGACCATGCCACGGCAATACAAGATTGTACTGTACGTCCTCCCTACCTACTGGTTGATGATGACAGAGACTAAAACCTTAAAAAATTGAGAAGGTAATAAACTCAAAACTGCGCTCGCATAGTGCTTGATACTAATCAACGTTATAAACTACCCTACTATAACTATATTCTGCCTGAATACCCACCCTATAACTACATCCCAATTTGTATTTTTATTTGACAATGAAGTGAACGTGATTGAAATAGGTAGTAGGTATATACTCTGTACATATACATTAAACAAGACAATATATGATGTTAAAAATGAATGAATATTGCAAAATGGATTTATCATATTTGTTATATGATATATATGTATATTTGGCAATGTTTTGGGTGATAGTTGATATTAAAAGTTGATATGTTCTTTGCAGCAATATATCATATGGCATTTACTGTCAGTGCACCGTTTAGTACATATTATATAGAATGTTATATCCCTATAATGGTCTTTAATAATCATTTCAAACAAAGACTGCCAAGTACACTGATATTGTGGAATTATTAGCATCTCTAATTTAGAAGTAAAGTGTAGTAAAATTCTGCTTTAATGTATACACAAAACAGGAAGCATATATATGTACACCACACACCAATGTTCATATATTTATGTAGTTTGTGGATGCAGCCAATTTCACAAGTGTCTGACCTCTTCGAATATCTTTAATTAAATTCACTAATGTTATTTATTTGGTGCTAATTGATGGCATTTGAACACTTTAAAGAACTTAATGTCGAACATATATTAATTTATTACATATTGAAAAGGTAAGTGTTCAAAGCATTAAGAATATGTTGGCAATAAAATTTAGGTAGTGGAAGAACTAACTTCAAGTTTCTTATTACATTTTTAGGCTATTATATTCTCTTACTATATTCTCTTTAGTTTTCAAACAATGTAAGCAAAGTACAGGTTGTTTTACTTATCTTTTGATATAGTGAAATGTTCATATAAACAGCACTGAGTGTAAAATCTACAATTCTATTAAGTTGATTGATAAAGTTGGCCATAAACCCAAAAATTACAGTAAATTGGTACTAAGTGACTCTATATAAATTGGCTCCATCCGTATAAGGATATGGGTGTGAAGCAGATGTACCATGCACTTTCCCATCGTAGTTCTTTATCAGCTCCTCGATGAATGTACCATCTTGATCCAGCACCTCATCACCCATGTACGGGATGTTGTGGAGTACTGTTTCATCCTCAACCATAAAGTTCTTCTGTGTTGGTGCCCAGGTGTACATAGTTGGTATAGGGTTGACGGAGTTGATTATCCGTATCGGTACATGCTGAGTGGTCACCACACCTGAAGCTATAGAGTAAATTGGTTGAATGATTATTGTATATATGATATAATGAATATACACACTTTTCAACATACATAAGGTTTTCTTACAATTTATATTAATATTAAGACATTACATATTAACACCACCACAGTAGAAGTTTGTTGGTTTAGATTAGGCTTGATTTGTGTTGAGAAAAATCACGAGCTGTCAGCTAATCAGTAATAAATTAAACATTTCTTCGTCGTAAATACATACCGTGCTCCACAACCGCTAAACCAACAGACTTCTACCACAGTGACGTTAATACGTAAGCACCTAATATTATATGTATGAATTGGAAAAGTTGTATTGATACGCTAATCTTAGGGACTACCAGTCAGATTACAATTATTTTTTTTTGTATTTCATAGACCAATAATTGAGGAAGAATCTAGGCTATTTAACATCACGCTACCACCAATAGGAGTAAAGATGTATTGGAAAAAGTTACAAAAACAGACAAACAATTATTAAATAATTTTCAGTACCACGCTGACACAGTCACCTGTACAACTAGTCTGCTAAAAAATGATAAAAATCTGTAAAGTATTATAGTGTTATGAATGATTGTTAAATAAATGATACCTTACTAATTGTTGTAAATAATTATTTAAAAATTAAGTGTTATAATAGTATTTGTATGTCTGAAATCTTTTCATTACAGCATAAGCATATTTATTTAAAACACTACTAATTCACAGAAGAAGACTCGGCGATACAATATTTTAGCCTGTCAATACGAGTTATTGAAATAAAGGTTCCGATTGTGGTTAATCAAGATTACGCGCAAAATAGCTTACCATCTGTGTACGTAACTTCGGCGCGTTTCATAAGCCCTTCATGATTAGGACTAGGCGCTGGTGGAGGCCAAAATGGCTTTTTACTGCGGTCAGCGGTATCTAGATCCCGTGTTTCAATCGCATCTGACATTATTCTCAAATTTCGCGCCCAAGCTACTTTTACTTCGTCGGCGCGTTTGAAACGCTGAAACGTTGAAATTACATTGAGAAAAACTTGTGAAACTTGTGAAAAATTCATCGGTAGTGATCGGAAAGCGGCCATTAATATTTTAAAAATATAATTATAGTTCTTAACAAGAACTCACCTTCACTTGCCGCAATCTCATATACTCCGTTTTTACCCGTTTCTTCCATTCTGCCGTCACTTTAGACTTGCTCATTGGCCACTAATTCACTTCTAATTTAATAGGTAAAATTATAACAACAAAATATGGGACGTAAATTATTTGGGAACAAACAAACCGAACAAAGCAAAAATAATAACCTAACAAACAACCCGCGTACAACACAGAACAGAAAACAGACTAAACAGTATATATTGTCTCTGGTCTGGTAATCAGACAGTGCTACCAGATTATATACATCAAAGTTGGAAAAAACGTCTGTCGACTAGTTAAAACAAACCCTGCCAAGTTATGTTTTATAAAATCATAAATCCCACTTTAGTACAATAGAAACCAAAAAACAGTAATGACAGAGATAACCAAGTTATCAAAAGTTGTCGCTGTCATATAGGACTGTAAGCCTGTCTGACGCGGAGCATAATATACCGGTTTTCTTCAAACATGCCAAACCAAAATGGAGATACTATGTTTGGTGTATGTACCATCTCGCTATATCCCTGAATATACGTTAACTGATACCGAAATAAAGACACTTTATTATATTGCAATGACAGGTGTCACACTTGGTGTGTAGAAGGCTTGGTTAGTGGAATTAAATTGATGTATTCTACTTCATAAAAGCTAGCCTTTTAATTAGAAAAACTTAACAAATAGCAACTTAAATATTATACAAAAATTACTTAAGTAGGTTTAACGTTAATTTCGGTAATTAAAAGCAAGAGATGTATTTTACGATTTTAAATTACAATTTTCTGCAGTCATCTCCATAAATTTATTATAGTTTACTTTTATTTGCATAATAGACAGGTAGATAAATCATATAACACTGCATACAAATGGCAGCTAATATCTCCGTAAGATGAGTATACGTTTCTTGCTGCTAACTCTGTAATACATATGGTAATATTTTTTCTGTAGAAGTGAATATGCACCAGTTAACCATAGTTTTTTTTTTGTTCAGTCTTATTTCACTGTTATATATAATATACCGATGTACTAGTAAAATACGGATTTACACAATTGTTTAGGAGACGAACTCGTAAGCTATATTCTGAAGTTACACAAACTATAGATGAACAGGAGACGTCTGGTGTGAAGTAAACATAATAAATCCTCTGTAAATAGATGATTAAACGATCAGTCTCTGTGTTTAGAGATTGTGTGTATCTAGTACTAAAAGTTCTATGGTACCTGCTGTGCAATTTTAAAAATATACTCTATTATTGTATCCCGTCTAATTTCTTTTATGCAAATGAAATACTCAAGATTTGATAGTTATTGAAAATTGCCAAAAATTATATTTTAAATAAATTCTACGAAAATACATAATGGCTGTACATATAATCCATGAATCTTAAAAATAAATGTTCTTTTAATAATACCATACACTCCTTACGTTACAACAAAAGGTTTTTATTAACTCGAGGCAAGGTTCTTTCTTTAAATATAATTTGTAAATGCACATAGTAAACACCATGGGTATGAAAACAACAAAATAATGTAAGCTTATCGGCACCCAGTTCAGTCAATTTTTGACTATTGATGGATACGATCACCCTGTTTGCTACGGACTTTATTGAGTGTTGTATTTCTTTATAATTCAGTATAATTTCTTTACTATCAACGGCCGAGGTAAATGTTCCTGTATTCGACGAGGCATGTAGGAATGTGAACTCCGAACACGATCTATTATTCGCATTCGAATGTTATATTTTTACTTATACTAGTGGAATATAAAAGGAGTTTGCAATAGTGGCAATGAAGCCATCACAAATTTGTTAGTAGTTTATTTTACCACATCAAGTTGTATGTACGTTACTGATTTTTACACGATAGTGTACAACTCCCTTTACATGATCAAATTATTGATGCAATTATTACAATAGTGTATTGTATTTTTTAACATGACAATTTTATTTATTATTTATTTTACCTTAAAAAGTTATTTTAAGAATTATCTAAAAAAAGTCTCATAGACTATTGTTTCTTAATCAATAACGGTGTTCAATGTTGTCTACGTTGTTAGCTCTATAATCTATAATTCTATATTGTTTGTGGATTTGCAGAAGCGAATGTGTCGCTGCCATTTTTCATTGAATTGAATTTCGAAGAAAAAGCTTTATTTACGTTAAGGTGAGCATGATAAAAAGGTATTTTATATGCATGTTTAATTTGTTACACGCTTATTCTGTGATACACCATTAATTTTCGCCTTTTATATTCGGATTCGACTTTGGGATTACGTAATTTGTTGATCCCCGTCACACAAAAAAATATTTACTACGACACACGTCGACCCACTAGGATGTCTCCCGAATGGAACGCAATGAGCTGTTGTCTACACCAAAAAGTTGTTCTGTTTGTAGGTGTGTGCGCACCTACAAACTGCTCCAGGTTATGCGAGGGGACTGTGTAAAATATGTCCTCGTATCGCGGCGCGTGGGACGTCGGCCCGCCCGGAGCTGAGGCAGAGTACGCGGGGCAGCGGGCCCAGCACGCGGCACCGCCCGCGCCCACCACCGACCCCTGGACCGGTGCTAGCTACGCGCAGTACCCGACCGGCTACGACTATTCCTCTTACCCATACCCTTACCCCTACGATTCCACGTACTACCATCAGCAACGTGCTGGCACTTACTATAACAACTACCCCTCGCAGCAGAATTATGAGTATACCCAGCGGCCGCGAGAGCAATCTCGTTCGCCAACACACTCGCGTAGTTACGACCGACGGTTGTCGTACCGATCGAATTCCAGGAGTCCGTCCGGGTCCGATCGAAGGCAAAAATCTTACTCTAGACGCAGAGACAGCAGCTACGAAGAGTCTCTACGCCGCAGGTCTCGAAGTAAGACGTCGCGGGATAAGAAATATTCCTCCAGCGATCGTTCCAGCTCTCGGTCGAGATCGTATTCCCGTACGTCTCAGAATAGAGAAAAGAGGAGGTCAGCTTCTACGGGCTCTTCAGATTCTAACAGATCGTACAGAAGGAATTCTAGTAAGAGAAGGGAGCGTGACCACTCTACGTCTCCTCCCGTAAGGAACGAGAAGCCTTTCCGATCTCGTAGAAGATCTAGATCTAGCCGAACACCGAGCTATAGCCGATCGGCGAGTAATTCTCCTGTAGTTGAAGTTAAAAAAGAAAAACCGGAATATAGTAAAGATATCAGTAAAGAGAGTAGAACAAGAGATCGTAGTCCGTCACGGAAACGGAAAGTTTCTGAGTCGCCTCCGAGAAAATCAAGCAAAAAGACTGACAAATCTTCAGTTAGCCCGCCCAAGACGTATAAGAAATCAGAATATTCAACTACGCCCGTTAAAAATTATAAACACAAGGAACGCAAATCTGACACTCCGCCTAGGAACACGAGAGACAGTTCACTGACGCCTCCCAAAAGTTACGCGAGAGGCGAATCAATGTCGAGCTCTAAATCGAGATCTAGATCCCCAGCACGTAGACATTCTAAACGGAAGGGTTCCCGACGTTCGCTGTCAAGGTATTCCAGCCCGACTCCCTCGTCAGCCTCGTCAAGGCGATCCCGTTCTACGTCCGCACGCAAATCCCGAAAATCCCTATCGAGACACAGATCCCGGTCTAAGAGTCGTTCGAAACGGCGTTCGAGATCCCGGGGCAAGACCAAGCGCTCTCCCAGCCCTAAAGCTTCAAAATCTAGGTCTAGATCACCCAGTTCAAGGTCACGTAGCCGAAGCCAAAGCGGTAGCACGAGCGAAGACGACCGACGCGGTCAATTCACTGTCGCCGACCGCAAACGGTACTGGAAGATACACAGAAGTAGGCAAAGCGAACGAGACAAAGAACCTAAAAGTCCTCCGAAAGAGGTGAAGCCTCCACCCGGTGCCATAGATTCCACGAATGTCGACGATATAGAGTACAGGGATCCACCAGAAGTCGAGGGTCCGAATTTCGCAGAATTACTGCCACCTCCGGACCAACTTATGCACCAGGCCTCTACGTCCAAGAAAACCGTACCGATACAGATAAAGAACGACGGTAGCTTCTTGGAGATGTTCAAGAAGATGCAGGAGGAGACAAAGAAGGCTGAAGTAGTGGAAAAGAAGCCAGAGATTAAAAAGCCCGTTTTACCTTTTATCGGAAAGCGGCGTGGAGGTCGTGTTCTCAAAACGGGTTTGGTGAAGAAAGCGAAAGCTATAGATGAACAGATAGCTGACAACACGCCGAAAGATGCGTGGTCGCTTTACATGCAGGAAGTGAAAAAGTACAGAGAAACTTCATGCGAGGAAGAACGAAAGACACGGCCCCTCGTCAAATAATAATATTTTAAGACTTAGCTTCTAAGTTTCTTTTTTATTTTGACCTATTGATTTGTATTCACGAGTCATTATTTCGTTTTCTCCTGTGGAACTGCCACACCTCATTCATGAACACCGACCTAGAAATAGTGATTAAGTTTGAATTTTCGTTGTTAATGTTTTGAGTGTCATTGAAATAATGCATAACTTCAAATACTAAACCATATTTTGCTTTAAGAATGAATAAAAGTGGATAACATGTCATAATTCAGTACAGCAAGATAATATAATGCTTTTGAATTGTTCTAGATAATATGTAAGCCTACATTCCATAATCCGGGCTTAATTTCTAGACTTTTTTAAAAACTTTAGCTTCACTACAAGGTCAACCATTGCAATAAATTCCTTAAGACTCAATAATCATCACTTCTGAATAGAGATTTTAATTATAAAAAAATACATATATATATTTTGATCTTGCACTATAATTCAGTGCAATTTTGTAACAGACAAAAAGAAAAATTAGAATTACTTGTAGAAATATATCGAATACAATAAAAGTGTGTGTCAGTTCTGTTATAACTTATGATTCAATGTAATTTTTGGTAGTGTTTTCATTTTTAACCTGTCAAACAGATGTTTCCAATAAAGAATTATGAGAATGAATTGTGTGATGTTTCTTTGCAGCATAATGCCCGAGATGATCAAATCGCCCGCCGATATCAAAACAGCGCCTTTCGACCCAAGGTTCCCTAACCAAAACCAGACAAGGTAATGTAGTGTTGATTTTAATTATGTTAGAACCGGCCCCTCGACTCATCCTGGATTGCTACTGATATTTTAAAACATATTTACTGTGTTAATATTTGATTGAAGTCAAAACTTGTATTGGAAGCTTTGGATATGGAGTCACATGATGTTACCACTATATCTGTTTAACTTATTGTGCTGGAAACGGTTTTAATTTAAGATCAATGAATTTGGATTATCCAAAAACAATTGTTTGTTATATATATTGTATAGTTTTAAGTTTTCACTTCTGTCGACAGACCTCATGACTGCTTTGATTTTTTTATACAATAAAGCTGACAAATAAATACACTGGCTGATAGTAAGGATGACTGCAGACTGAAGGTTTGATACCAACATGGTCCATAACACACCTGTGATTTCTTAGGTGTTCATAGGTAGCAGAGATCATTTACCATCGGGTGAACTGCATGCTCGTTTTCCCTCTATCTCCTTAAAAAATACCTTGAAGCATCTTCTCCGAGGAACTAATGAAAGATTCCTCACGGGAACATAATATCAAGCTGTTCATCTGCAATGGTCTGTTGGTTGAAGGTATTTCATCTGTCAGACTGACCAAAGTAGAGAGTCTTCAAAGAGATTCTTTTGTGTTTTAGTTCTTTTAAATTTTCTAACAAAGTAATCCAATCCGAAAGAGTTTATCCGGGATAGGCAATTCAAGTTTTATAGTATCAAAGTTTAACCAACTTGGGCCGTATCATCACTTAAGATCGAGTGAGATTATGGCCATAACACTATCTTTAACAAAAAAAAAATATGTTTGATTGAATTCGCTTGTATATATAAAAGTATGTGTGTGTATGAAATTAATAAACTCCAAACATATTTTCGTTTTACAGTTAAAGTTTAGCGTTATGACTACAATCTCAATCGATATTAAGTGACGATATGGCCCAAAATTGTGGACACGCTGAGCCTAGTGAAGGGACTGGCTCACAAATTCAAGTGCTGGAACACACCGGCGGCAGATTTTCAACATTCGAATGGTAGCTAGCTAGGCGGGTGTTAGAAAAAGCCCTACCACTATGCTATGGGTTTATCAAAATGTGTTACTTCAACGAAAGCTCAAGCTCATTGTAGGTGGATTCGAACTCGCGTCCCTTGCCGCGGGGAGCGTACACACTACCAGCTTAGCTATCATCGCTTCATATGTAATATTATAAAGCGGAAAAATTCGTATCAAAGCGGTAATCTTAAAATAGAAGTGGGATTTAAAAAAAATCTTGTATTTGATAGACGAATCATTGACGAAGGGCTTAGGCTATTTAACATCACGCTACCACCAACAGGAGAAAAACAGTATAGAAAAATGTGACTAAATCGGGCGAAAATTATTAAATAATTTTTGTACTATCAAATTCCTATTGCAATAAAAAGACCTCCTCATACTTAAATATTGAAGCGATGATAGCTCAGTGGTAGTGTGTACGACTTTGCGTCAAGGGACGTGAGTTCGAATCCGACCACCTACAATAAGCTTGAGCTTTCGGTGAAGGAAAACATCGTGAGGAAACCGTAGCATGGTGGTAGGGCTTTTTCTAATGCCCGCCTGGCTAGCTACCTACAACAGTCAAGTTAAAAATCTGCCGCCAAATAGGTGTGTTCCGGCAGCTGCACTTGAAAGCCAGTGCCTCCTATAAAGGACGGCAAAGCATCTGCAATTCCGCTGATGTTGTGGGTGTTCATGGGCAGCAGTGACCACTTACCATCAGGTGACACGTTTGCCCGCTATTACATAAAGAAAAACATAATTTTTACTTTTAAATTTTCGTAAGTTCACGCAGAAATTTGCTTTAGCGACATCTGTGATTTCATAATTGTACTATTAAAAAAAATTAAGGTTGCTGATTTTTATGTATTTATTACACTTTTATATACAATTAGTATACAAGGCAGGCTTAATGCCTGTAGCTTTCTCTACCAGTCAACCTTGGGGTGGTGCAGAGATGATGCAAAGTAGGTGCAATAGACAACTGTGAAAAATCCAGAGTGCACGACTCATACCTTAAGAAAAAAAAAGCCGTACGATTGACTAATTTTATTAAATATTTTATTAGTTATTCCGTTTTTTTTTTTTAATCAAGTACGATTATTGCCACAACAACTCCGTTGATAGTTTTACCTGCAGAGTCTATCATGTTGAAGCGCTAACAACCTCTTTATTATAACTTTCGACTCGGCTGTATGGCTTCGGTATCATTGCGCGTTTTCTTTATCTTTACCTCTTCTTTAAAAATAAATAAAAATACTAAGAAGTTGTAAATGTAAAATGTAATAAATAAAAAAATGTCAGGGATGTAGAAAACCATTGCATTATGAAACTACGGATACTGGGCCACTGATATGAGATAAGTAACTGGTTGGTTTTATTCTAAAGATAATAAACGAAACCCGGTTTCGATACGTCGCTTTTTTCGGTTGTTATCGTGTCCACGTCGTACAAAAAACTCTAGACGTCCATTTAAACAGTTTTTTTTCAAGGTAGCAAAAGATTTTTTTTTTTTTTTTTACAAAATATAAGATAAATTGAAGTGTTTTCTTGGAATACATGCTATAAATGCAATTTTGGGTTAAGTTGGGAAAAAATTGCACGTTTTTTTTTTTGTCGACCTGACGTACTCTGTTAGCCGTAAGGGCTATGACAGCTTCACCGAACTTTTTGGGGCGAATGCTAAGGGCAGTTAGCCCCGTGGTAGTGGGCGCAAGGGTGCCAGAATGGCCGAACCTCGGCTTGGACTACTGCCGGAACACGGACAAAGGTTCGCGATCCTAACTAACCAACAGATCCTAACTCACTAGGTTTAGTGGTCCTAACAATAACATAGGGCAATACACGCAATAATAATGCGAATAATATACATACACGTATTGTAAATACATATTATTGTATATAAAGATTTTTCTTTATTTTCTTATTCTGGGCGGGGGGACGTCAGAGCGTACTCGTGATATGATTTTATATGTATTGACATCAGCACTTAACACGTACGCACCACGAAGGCTGAAAAGCTTTCGAAACGTCGTGATCAAAATTAATACATAACCGCGATAAAATCCTTTGAATTTAGTTTTATTTCGATGAACAATATTCGCGTAATCATAAGAAATCATTACGTAGGCAAATTTTTAAGCCAGTCTGACGACGTTAATGGTGTTATATATAAAGCGCGTTTGGCTTTATCTCAAACTTCGGTATAATTTGAGGACTCGGACTTTTGACCAGACCCAAATACACAAAGGGTTAGGTTGCGGCTACAAGCTTGATTTCCGGATTTAAGACATAGATAAGTCTTTCTAGAGATTTCTAGAAATGAAAGTCTACATTTCACACTGAGTTGGGTAAAAGTACGTTGAAAGCTTCTGTTTGTATTTATATAGCTTCACCTGTAGCTAATATAAACATTTATATATCTAATACTATTAAGTGAGTTATTCTTATATATAGTCGAACATCAAGGGACACGTCAAAATATTTTAGTCTTAGAGTTTTCGACTTATAGAGAATGGAGATTTTGGTGCTTGAAGCGAGGGGAGCAAAACATTTTTTCGAGATTTGGAGGTTTTTCAACTTATCGAGGTTCTACTGTATATATATATATGTATATATATAAATTTCGCGTATCTCGGAAACGGGTCTAAGGAATTTGGATGAAATTTTGTATATAGACAGATTCTTGCTTTTCGAATTATTCATCTGTATAGTCAGTCTACTAGATTTTTCGCAAAAAAAGCATTTTTTTTAGCAAATTATTTGCGTTAAAATGTATTCAAATACGTTCGCGTTGTATATTACTTAAATAAACAGTTCATACGTATGTAAAATCGGAAAATGTGATATATATATTTACAAATAAACACAATTCAAAAAAAAAAAATAGAGCACCGTCTTCGGCAGGCAGACGGCCCATCTGATGATGGATGGTCACTATCGCCTATGAACAGCCGCAACTACAAGGGCATTATAGCCCAGTTGCGGGACCTCCGAGAACGTATTTCAATCCCTTTTCGAAGAGCCCCATATCAGACCCTTGGAGGAAAACTGAACCGAGCGGTCCGTTCCACAGATCTAATGTGGGCGACAAGAAAGTCTTGCAGAAGCATTTTTTATGTAGGTTTTAGCGTTATGGCTACAATATCACCTGATGTTAACTGACGATGTGGAAAGCTGGTGAACACGTTAAACCTGTGGAGGGACTGGCTCTTAAGTGCAACTGCCGGAACATTTTCAAGTTGAGGGTGGTAGCTAGCCAGATGGGAATTAGAAAAAACCTTACCACCATGCAAAAACTGCATGAAAATGCACCACCTGACTGTTTTCACGACACGGAATTTATTTGAGTATTTTTTTTTTTATACTTAAGGTTTTAGCGTTATGGCCATAATCTCACCTGATCTTGAGTGACGATACGGCCTAAGTTGGTAGACACGCTAAACCTGTGGAGGAACTGGCTCTCAAGTGCTGCTGCCGGAACACACCTATTGGTATTTGGCGGCAGGTTCACAACTAGAGGGTGGTAGCTAGCCAGGCGGGCATCAGAAAAAGCCCTACCACCATGCTATGGTTTCCTCACGATGTTTTCCTTCACCGAAAGCTCAAGCTCATTGTAGGTGCTTAGGTTCGAACCCACGTCCTTTGACGCGAAGTCGTGCACACTACCACTGAGCTATCATCGCTTCAGAAGATTATGAAGATGATAAGCCAATACTGTTGTAGATAACGCATTAATTAATTATATGTGTATAAATTCTAGGTACTGTTATCAGAGCTACCTGGACTTCCACCGCTGCCAGAAGGTCCGCGGTGAAAATTACGAACCATGCTATTACTTCCAGCGGGTCTACAAGTCCATCTGCCCCAATGAGTGGTCCGACAAATGGGACAACCAGCGCGCCGAGGGAACGTTCCCCGGCCGGATCTAAAGTATTCCAAAGCACCGTTAATTTATGCGATTATTTTTAAATTAGGTGGAGTTATGTGATTTAGTTAAATAAAGTGTGTTGACACAAATACTGGTTCGTTTTATTTATTCCCTTGTATTTCTTGGACAACTTGTATCCCACTTCTGATGTAGATCAATGTTTGTATTATATTTTTTATGCAAATCAGACAGATTGCCCATCTGATGGTATATGGTTACCAACGCCTACAGTAGCCGCAACACTCAGTGCTTTACAACCATGTTGCTGACGTAATACTGATTCTCGTTCACTAAGGCTCATACTGCAACTTTATTTTGCGGCAGTCTAAACCCGAGGGTGGTCGATAACCAGTCTGGTACTAAACCTGCCATCAAACTGACAGATCAAGTCAGGCTCTCAAAAGCATGAAACTAGGAAATATTATCCTTTGAAATTGATTTATACAAACTAATCAATATTTATTGTCTATTACAATTATTAATCAAACGTAATGAATTTTAATCGCATATATATTCATAGTGATGTTCAGCGGATAGCTGTGGATTGAAATGATTTGACTTGGAAACTTGCGTTTTTATTTTAATTACTTTGGGGATATCGTTTTGTTATAAAAAGTATTTCGATTGTAATTTACTGTCAGTGCAACCGTATCGCTTGTGCACAGTGCTTGCTCAAGTTTAAATCGGAGTTAACAAGTTAAAAAAATAATCCTTTCTATTGTTGAAGTCGGTTAAAATGTAGTCTATGTTACCCTAGCCATGATAACGAATCGATTGAGACCTTATTCGTCAAAATCAGACGAATAGTATAAACTTTGAATAGTATAATGCATAAGCATTACGTAGAACAAACGTAAATACAAACACACATACACAGACTGCTAAAAACATAAACCTTCTTTTTAACTTCACTACATTCGGGTAAAGATACAAATTTAACAGAACCAATAAGTTTTTTTTTTTTAATAAAGGGCTGTACTTTTATCTATTTATATATAAAATGAATCTCCATTTCCCTTGGTCATCGCATCACGCGTGAACGATGAAACAATTTTGCTAATTCTTTGTCGTGTTAATTGTTGTCACGAGAAGGTTCTTATGAAAGAAAAAATTAAGGAAGTTGAGCGGAATAGTTAAAAAATTTAAATAAACTTAACGCCAACATTAAATTTACATAACTGTCAGTTGTCATAGAGTATTACAATAATAAACACTATGTTTGGTAATAATACTCTTTTAAATTGAATATCAATTCGAATTCATTGTTCATAGTTAAGACAGGACAACGTCTGTTGGGTCAGCTACTTATCGATAATTTTTTTTAATTGATAAGGCACTAAATAATATTATAGATCAACACTCTGAGATAGGATATAGAAATAAAGCATTTTTAGAGTCTTAATAATCCCTTAATATTTCGTGTATATATAAACCGGTGAATACAATTTAGCACTTTTCCTCGTTCTTGTTAAAGGAAACTGTCATTCCATTGCTTTAATTTATTAGCCTCAAAGAATTTTTGGAACGAAGTTCCTTATGGGGCGTCGCGGAGGGGTACCCTAGCCGGCAAAAAACGTCCGTAACGTTCTAGCGTAAGGTTATTACGTATAGTCTATGTATGATGGCTATACAGTGTCTAATATATAGTCGACGTGATCACTGTTATTATTATATATTTTTATAAATCATCGTAAACAAAATAAAGGTGTTTAAGATAATTGTGTAAAGTTTTTTTTTGTAATTTTTATCGATAAACAAATTATAATAAAAAATGAATACCCGAATAATTATTTACTTTATACCTCGAATAAAACTTGAAATTAATATTTTGATAATAAGAAACTTCGTTCCTATCTGGTGTCCCGCGATACCACTCGTTTTTATAGATTTATAAGCATAGAAAACATGACAGTTGCATTAAACCTAAAAAAAGGATATTGGATTAAAACACAAATAGCTGCTTCAAGCTATGTAAGCTAACAATATTAAATGGGTAATTTATATAACATTAAATACCGAACATTGGAAATGAAATAAAAAATACAATTCACAGTTAGGGGTTAATAAGTTAATACAAATTGTAATTAGAAAATGTATGTATTTGAGAGAATATGTGTACAAAATATCAAATAGGGCCAGGAAAAGCGCCTTTCTCCCGCAACTCGTCCCAATGGGCGATCCAGAAATTAGGGCAGATCGTTTCAAAGTACCTCTTGAATATTCTACAATCGTCGGCACCATTGAGTAATCTTGTGCATTTGTAAAAATCGCAGTAATTGTCGTAACACGCCCTGAGAATTGTGAATTATTTTTAAAATCCCACCAAGAAGCGATGATGGCTCAGTTGTTAGTTTGTACGGACGGACACCGCGTCAATGTATGTGGTTTCGAATCCCTGCAATTAGGCTCAGCTTTCGCGATGAAACCATAACATGGTGATAGAGCTTTTACAAATACCCGCATGGCTAATTTACCTTTAGGTGTGATCTGGCAGTTGCATATGTCAGCCAGTCCCTCTACTAGGCGTAGCGTGTTTGGCTTCCTGGGCCACATCGTCACTTAACATCAAATGAGATTGTCGCCATAACGCTAAACCTATAAAGTGTAAAAAGAACTTCCAGTGGTATGGAGACTTTCAAGTAGGACCTACGTAAAGCAAATAGGGGAGCGGGAGACTCTTGTAAAACGTTACGATGCGTTACACGGCCGGGATGGGGGTTGAAACAACGCGTTAGGTAAAATTGTTTTTTTTTCGTATTATTAAATGGATTCCCAATTTAAATTTTCCAAGTTCGCAACTCCTTTCTTTTATGTTTTACGAAGAATCCCTCGACTGTTTCTAATCGGCTATCGAAGGTAAAGATTAATAAGTTATTTTATATTAAGAGTTTATTAGTAGAAAAAGATAAATCATAATTATGGTTTTTAGGTAAAAATGCTTACTTGGGTCGTGGGTGTTACGTAAAATTTTAGGAAGGGCGAGGGAAGGCACAGAAAAATATTACGGGCGCGTTACATGGGGTCAAAAATCTTCAAAAATTGCGTTACGTAATACTTAATCAGCCCCTAAATTGCTTAACTATAGGTATATCCTCTATTGATTGGTAGAATGGAAAACAATTTCCACACTAGTGATAAATATTCCTGCATCGTAGGAGACTTTATAAACATACAACTACCACCAATCGGCCTGTTAGAATACCAATAGGTGTGTTCCGGCTGTTGCACTTGAGAGCCAGTTCCTCCACAGGTTTAGCTTGTCGACCAACTTGGACCCTATCGTCACTTAGGATTGTGTGTGTTGAAGTGAGATTATGGCCATAATGCTACACCTTTACTATATAAATAAATATATGGACAACATAAAAACCTAACCTAACCTTATAAAAACTATCTTAACCTAACACTTTTTTAAGGTAGAGAAGATCTATCACAACGCTATCTCTCTCTCATCTCGAGAGAGAAGTGAGATGCGTGGGAGACTCGCCTGATATTAGACCGAAAGTACCCTTTAACACGACGACGTAAAAACTACACGGAAACTTCACAGCCCGTCGATCGACTAAAGTAATTCATTCGCCAGTTAGTTAGCGGATGAGTAAGTATTTCGATAATTCTTTTATAAACACCAATTACTATTTTCCAGCACAATTATACAAGAAAATACTAAAATTCGTATTATTAAAGCTTATTCCAGTGGGCCACAAAGGTTGCTGTCTATTCGCTCATATTTAACTGAAGAAATCTTACTTGGTTTGATTTGTAAACGGATATCGTGGATCCATTCTTAAAGTTTTGAATTCTTGATCACACATTGTATATAAATAAAAAATATATATTACTATAAATAATATGAAATGACTTTACGTAATTTTCAGTTTGTAGGTTCTGACGGATGTCATGTCTATGTTTTACACAAGAAATAAAAGTGCCTAGTAAATTATAGGCACAGGCGTTATTAATTATTCCTTTTGTCGACATGAAAAATACAATAACTAAGGTATATGCATTGAAAATAAAACCACAACTTAATATTTTATGATTATAATATACTTATAATTTAATTCATACGATATAATAAAATATTTACTTACAATAAAAATAATTATTACAAGAATTACAAAACCAGTTAATATTTCGGCAAAATGTGTTTCATAGTTTTGAGATGGAAACAAATACTTGCACCTTTAATCAAATTAGTATACATACCAATAATATATCACTTTTTTCCAAGTTAGTTAACAAATACCCTTCAGATAATACAATTAGGTCGCATCTCTATTTACTTATTGGATATGTTAAATAATTTTGAAGCAACGATATCTTAGTAACCCTGCCAATTGACGTGACTTCGAATATTAAAATGAAGTTAGCTTTCAGAAATGGAATACATGTTGATGAATTATAGCATGGTTGTAAAATATTTTGTAGTTATCTGACAGCCGCACTTGAAACCTAATCTTAACACTGAGTTTACTTTGTCACTATATAGTTCCACATCGTAACTTAATATCAAGTGAAATTGTGGACTCATGCTAAGGTTACGTAGAAACTAAATTTAATATCATGATTTTTGGTTTTTTATTTTGGTTAATATAAAAATATACATTATTATTCGATATTTATTACTTGGAAGATGTATAGATTTATGCATAATATGAAATATACTCAATAGAAACAATATTATGTTAAAAAAAACCTATCAAAACATGCGGTAAACAAAAACAAGGTGTGGTCATATAGCAGTTCATTTTATTTTTACAAAAAAAAACACCCATAATGCTTTATATCATTGTAATTCTCTAAAATATTTATATTAAAATAAACATAGGGCATAGACTGGCCTTAATAAATAAATAAACTTATACAAAAACGGAAACATTAATTAGTCTTCATATTTCAATCAATCAATATAAACTTAGTGCTGTGACACAACTCCTTACGTACATATTCTTGAGTTAAGGAGTTACTGTGAATTACTTCATGTCTACATCTCTAATCTTTAAGTAATAAAAATTGATTTATTTTTATTTATCACCCGTTATTATTATTTTTCACTTCCTATTGGACACTACACACTATTGCTACATTATATAATAAGTTCAAGATAAAGCACGATTTACGTAAACTTGATCGTATGAATCACTCGAACATGATTTTTAACTTTTTTTCGTTTATGACATTATTTTACATTCGCCATTTTAATTCAGGATTGCAACAAATAAAATAAGCTTGGTGTAGAGGGCGGGTGACAGCTAATATTAGTATAGATTTATTTTACCTTCATGCGTTTAATTCGATAATTAAACATACTGCATTATTCAAACAATCCTTGTTGGTTAAGGAATCCTTAAAACTACATTCATCATTTTGTCTATGAAATAAAATACAGTAGAATCTCTATAACTCGAATGTCAAGGGCAATGTTAAAAAATTGGAATGAATCAGTGTTAATTTGTATTGAATTAGTATAATTTTAAATCATATTTAAATAAAAACTCGACCTAAGTTTTATGGTGCATATTTGGACCGTTTATTTTGAAAGTGGTGTAAGTCCATTTTCTTTTGTTTCGAGAAAATTAAAGTTTACTATATTTGTTGATAATGCAATTTCATTTACCGACCGATTTTAAGTTGTACAAAACATGGGATTTTTTTTGAGAAATTAAACACGGAGTATATATATATATATATATATACATAAAAAAATTACATTAAATTAAGCATGAATTACGTGATAGCTCATTTTTCTCAAAAATGGACTTACACCACTTTCAAAATAAACGGTCCATTTATTGAAACAATATAGATATTAGTGAAGTCAACTGCAAACATGTTAACAAATCTGTCATCTTTTTTTTTTTTCATTAAGGCTTAGTCGCCGACGCGACTATATCGCTATGTAACAAACAATATAAGTAATGTAACATTGTAAATAATGTAACAACCTATGTAAGGTACTTATTAATATTCTATTATTAACAATGTTTTCTATTTTATTTGATATAACTCTCTAGTAATCTTAGAAAATATATTTTTTTTTTATTTTAGAAATTTCAGTTGGCGGGAACTCTAAGTAGGAAGTCATTATATTTTTTTAAACTACGACTTACGGAGTCTGCTTTTTGATATTCGACTTATCGAGTATATACCTCGAAGGAAATAGAATTTTGTTCGCGTCACAAAATCTAAATATGACGTTCGTGTACGTAAAGCAATTGTGGGAGGGGGGAAGGTTGTTGTAAAATATCATAATGCGTTACAAAAATCTTCAAAAATCGCGATACGTAATAATTTAATAATTAAACGATCCCTATTGCGAGATACTGTATACTTAGGGGCCTGGGGAAGGGATGGCATTTTTTTTTACAATTGAACGAGGTTCGAGTTGTAAAGATTCCACTGTAATAATAGATATTGTTTTATTGGAATCGTGTAAATTAGTAATGCTCGTTGTCCGACTGTTTGCTGTTAACGCTGACTGTGGCGTACTGCTGCTGCCGGTGGAGGATGCCTAGGCATTGCAATAAGCACTGCATGCTCGCCGCTGACGTTGCCTATAGGCAAAACCAAATTACATTGCGCGAATACGCGGAAAATGAATAATTTAAACGATGGTAGCTCAGTTGGTATTGTTGATAAAGAGTTGTTGGTAAAGTTACATCAAGGGACGTGGGTTCAAAATCGCCTTCAATGACCCTGAGCGCCGGGTGAAGGTAAATACCGAGATGAAACCATAGCATGGTGTAGGGCTTTTTCTAAGGACGTCTTGTTTTTTTTCTATTAACATGAATTTCAATATACTATTCTTTACGGAGTTCCTCATCGCAACGCATAACCGCATTACTTTTTCATTATTTTTTTTTCCTTTATAAGCAAAGGCAAAGATGTCCAAGACCGTGCAGGCAAGTCCGACATGACATTATTTCGTAATTATCAATTTACTGTTTCAATAACATGGCAATTGTGTTGTTAAAAGTGTCTGGGAAGTTTTGTGACATTTTGAATAATATTATTCATAATTTACTTCACTTATGCCTCAACACATAACACTATATCAATATTATAAAACACAGGGATAACATCTGATCTTAAGTGACGATACGGCCCAAGTTGGTAGACACGCTAAACCTGTGGAGGAACTAGCTCTCAAGGCAACTGCCAGAACACACCTATAGGTATTTGGCAGCAGATTTTCAACTAGAGGGTGGTAGCTACCCAGGCGGGCATTAGAAAAAGCCCTACCACCATGCTACGGTTTCCTCACGATGTGTTCCTTCACCGAGAGCTCAAGCTCATTGTAGGTGGTTTGATTCGAACTGACGTCCCTTGACGCGGCGTTTCTACACGCTACCAACTGAGCTATCATCGCTTTATGGAACATACAGATAAAAATAACGACATGACGTATTAAGATCCCGCCCGAATATTAAAAAATATTTGCTATAAATTATATTTGAAATAATCTAACAGTTTCCCTCATAAAGAATCTAACTTGATCAAGTTACGTATATGAGGGTTGACGAATAATTTTCTTCTCACCTTCAAAAGCAATAAATCTGGATCAGTATGGGGGAAAGGTGAATCCGAGGATTCGATACACCTCGCGAGAGCTGCATCACTGGAAGCATATCAATTTGACTAATTAACTTATGTGTTGTGAACCTGTAAGTGTTAATTCTGTGTTCGTTTTTGAAGTGAAAACTTCTACACGAAGGATTGGATAGAGAGTAACAAAGTTTAGAAAATCCAAAAAGTGCACGCCTCATAATCTCAATTTTTTCTTTTTGTTTATTTAATAACAATTAAACCACATCGAATCAGACCGTGTAAAGTAATGGGGTTCTATTCCTAATACGCCTCATAATCTCAATTTTTTCTTTTTGTTTATTTAATAACAATTAAACCACGTCGAATCAGACCGTGAAAAGTAATAGGGTTCTATTCCTAATACGCCTCATAATCTCAATTTTTTCTTTTTGTTTATTTAATAACAATTAAACCACATCGAATCAGACCGTGTAAAGTAATGGGGTTCTATTCCTAATACGCCTCATAATCTCAATATTTTTTCTTTTTGTTTATTTAATAACAATTAAACCACATCGAATCAGACCGTGTAAAGTAATGGGGTTCTATTCCTAATACGCCTCATAATCTCAATTTTTTCTTTTTGTTTATTTAATAACAATTAAACCACATCGAATCAGACCGTGTAAAGTAATGGGGTTCTATTCCTAATACGCCTCATAATCTCAATATTTTTTCTTTTTGTTTATTTAATAACAATTAAACCACATCGAATCAGACCGTGTAAAGTAATGGGGTTCTATTCCTAATACGCCTCATAATCTCAATATTTTTTCCTTTTGTTTATTTAATAACAATTAAACCACATCGAATCAGACCGTGTAAAGTAATGGGGTTCTATTCCTAATACGCCTCATAATCTCAATATTTTTTCCTTTTGTTTATTTAATAACAATTAAACCACATCGAATCAGACCGTGTAAAGTAATGGGGTTCTATTCTTAATACGCCTCATAATCTCAATTTTTTCTTTTTGTTTATTTAATAACAATTAAACCACATCGAATCAGACCGTGTAAAGTAATGGGGTTCTATTCCTAATACGCCTCATAATCCAAATTTTGTCTTTTTGTTTATTTAATAACAATTAAACCACATCGAATCAGACCGTGTAAAGTAATGGGGTTCTATTCCTAATACGCCTCATAATCTCAATATTTTTTCTTTTTGTTTATTTAATAACAATTAAACCACATCGAATCAGACCGTGTAAAGTAATGGGGTTCTATTCCTAATACGCCTCATAATCTCAATTTTTTCTTTTTGTTTATTTAATAACAATTAAACCACATCGAATCAGACCGTGTAAAGTAATGGGGTTCTATTCCTAATACGCCTCATAATCTCAATATTTTTTCTTTTTGTTTATTTAATAACAATTAAACCACATCGAATCAGACCGTGTAAAGTAATGGGGTTCTATTCCTAATACGCCTCATAATCTCAATTTTTTCTTTTTGTTTATTTAATAACAATTAAACCACATCGAATCAGACCGTGTAAAGTAATGGGGTTCTATTCCTAATACGCCTCATAATCTCAATATTTTTTCTTTTTGTTTATTTAATAACAATTAAACCACATCGAATCAGACCGTGTAAAGTAATGGGGTTCTATTCCTAATACGCCTCATAATCTCAATTTTTTTTTTGTTTATTTAATAACAATTAAACCACATCGAATCAGACCGTGTAAAGTAATGGGGTTCTATGCCTAATACGCCTCATAATCTCAATATTTTTTTTTTTTGTTTATTTAATAACAATTAAACCACATCGAATCAGACCGTGTAAAGTAATGGGGTTCTATGCCTAATACGCCTCATAATCTCAATATTTTTTCTTTTTGTTTATTTAATAACAATTAAACCACATCGAATCAGACCGTGTAAAGTAATGGGGTTCTATTCCTAATACGCCTCATAATCTCAATTTTTTCTTTTTGTTTATTTAATAACAATTAAACCACATCGAATCAGACCGTGTAAAGTAACGGGGTTCTATTCCTAATACGCCTCATAATCTCAATTTTTTCTTTTTGTTTATTTAATAACAATTAAGCCACATCGAATCAGACCGTGTAAAGTAATAGAGCTCTATTCCCAATTATACTGAAGCGTGAGAAACAAAAAAAAGTCTCGATTGGTAAAGTATTTCGGTCGTTATCGTGACAACATATAGGATCCGCACATACAGACACACGGACGAACAAGACAGAACTTTTTTAAACAGTCTTTTAACTAGTTTAAATAACAAAAATGGCATCAAAAATATCATGAGTGTTAAAAATAGTGTTTTTTCTTGATACGTGTGTGTATATATTATTTTACAAGTGCAATTTATGATAAATAGAGGCATTTTAAGTTTGAAAATTGTCAAAAAAATAGGTAACTATAACTCTGGGCTGTGTAATAATTATCTCGAAACTTACCTAAGTTCAGTAGCTTGCAGTTGCTGCCTTGCCGAAGCCATAGCATCATGCACTGCGAGCTGTTCTCTCGGTTGGAGCGGGGGATTGGCCCCCATTGCCTATAAGTTTTCAACTAAACATCTCATCCCTATCGTAAACAGTAATGATCGAGGCGACAATGGCTCAGTTGGTAGCGTGCACGGACGCCGCTTCGATGGGCGTTAGTTCGAAGTTAGGCTGCAATTCGGAGCTTTCGGTAACGGAAACCTCGTGAGGAAACTACAGCATTCTGGTAGGGCTTTTTCAACTGCTTGGCTAGCTACCACCCTCAAGTTGGCAATCTGCCGCTAAAACCAATAGATGTGTTCCGGCAGTTGCACCAACTGCCACCAATTCAAGTACTGCCCCGATGTTGATTAACTTTACTGATTATAAGAGAATCATCGTTCTGAACTTGGCATAAACCTTGACCCACTCACAGATCCCTGCCACCTTATTACTGATCATACAACTAAATATACTGGTCGTTGATTCCAGAAAGCTTGCATCCATGTATGCACGGTGATCAGGATACGGTCACATGCAATTGCCACGCTGACCCATATAAGAGGCTGATTTGAATACTTTACCTTTGTATGTATTTCAGCGATGGCTCTCAAGCCGTTGACCCATTCCTGTCTCGCTCTTGCGTCGGTCGCTCGAAGCTTCAGCATATCACCGGAGGCGCAGTTGATTGTGAATGTACGGGAGTCTTCATCGCTTGGGCAAATAACAGCAGCTGCTAAATGTGCCTGGCGGTTTAAACATTTCAATTTGAAATCATTTCATTGTACGAATAAGACACTTTAGTACTTTAGCTACTGATCAAGGAAGAAAATCACAAACAATTGAATCAAGTGTGTAAATTTCACAATGAATTGAATGTTAGTCTCGATTCCAACTTTGCTAACTGGCCAATCTTCTCACCACGACACAAATGTTTTCTTTTTAATTCATTATTTATTTAGACATTATGATGAAAAATAACTTCTTTTATTTTTCTTGTATTTTTGACTTGAAGATGATAACTTGCAAGAAGGGCATTACACACAGACCTACCACCATGCTATGGTTTTATCACAAATGTTTTCATTCGCTGAAAAATCTAGCTCTATGTAAGTAGATTCTAACTCACATCCATGACACGGCGTCAGTACACTCTACCAACTGAGCTATCGTCACTATCACGATTAGAGACATTTTCATCACAAACATAATGACTCATGGTCAACATCTTACCTTATATAGTATAATTATGCCATGCATTTTATAAATCAGAGATTAAAAATAAGAAATATTTGATACTTTTTAGTTCACCTTGTTATTAAAGTATATTTTTATTAAAACTATAATTTATTCTATTTCAATGAATAGAATAACAGAATACATACATACTATTTCTTTATATAAATTACTAGCTGTCCTGACAGACGTTATCCTGTCTTTAATATGAATATTGGATTAGAATTGGTATAATTAATGAAAAATATATTATTCAATAACATAGTATGATCACTATTGTAATGCTCTATGATAACTGACAGTTATGTAAAATAATATTGGTGTTATATTTTTAAAAAATTTCTAACATTCCACTCAACTTTCCTAATTTTTTCTTTCATATGAACCTTCTCTTGGCTATCATTGACTCAACAAAAAAAGAATTAGCTAAATTGTTCCACTCATTCACTCATGAAGCTACGACCAAGGCTAATAGAGAATCATTTTTATATATAAAGATTACTTTACAAAACACTCTTGCAGTCTAATATTATAATTACATTGCTTAGTGTATTTAGTTACCAATTTAAATTATTTTGTCAGGTATTTAATTGTAGATAGGTTTGACAGATACATAATTGAAATTAAAACAAAATTATTTTACTTAAATAATAACAGAGTGAAAAATGAGTATAATAAATACATGAGAGTATAACTTAACATGAGGCTTCATAACTTGAAGTTCATGGACCTTTAAGGAATCAGTAGTATAAGCACCGAGGGTTGATTTCAATTAAGAAAATAATAAATAAATATTGTGTTTGTTCCATCAAAATACAGTTATAATGCCCCATGTACATAATGAATGTTTATATTGACAACATGTTTTCTTACCCTGAGTTAATAAGTGTATCTTAAAAGACCTTGTCAAATTTTTAAATGACGCTACGTGTAACACAAGTATATTACACATCTATGACTAATGTTTTTCTATATTTTATTTTGAAATGCAAGTATGTGTTCGGTTTCCTATCAATTGGACACTCTACTAGTAAACTTTTGTTATATACTATATTCATGAGATTGAAATGTATTGTTACCTCCTTACCTCGCCTCTAGCCGGCTGACCAGGCTGAATAAGATCGCCTGGACCATCAAACAGATAATACGAAAGAACACCCGTCTCCGGGTCTACTGCAAACCAGCGCTGCTGCCAACCCTTTACCACATTTGTATATTTATATAACTGCCCCGACAGTGGCCGGTGAGATCCTAGGACGTTCGGTTTCATCATTTTTATAATTAGTAGTGTAAAAATACACAATTAAACGATTTGTAAAAAAAAAAATACATGTAATATTTTGACAGTTTTGACTTATGACAAGTAATTAATTTGCGTTCAGTAATTTAGAAAAGATGAGTTCTTTTTGCGTGTTTTTATATATGCAATAACCGAATCATGTGAAAATCGAGTAATTTTCATGAAATGATACTGTATTATACTGTAAAAATAATAACTTATATTATTTTTGGAAATACACATATTGGTTCACACAGCTCACAACTTTTCACAATAGTAAGAAAGTTATTAAAAATTGTTTTTGCATACTGTTCGTTTGTGAAGTTCTTAAGTAGGTACTGCGAGTTAAAAATTATCTAATATGTACTGTAACTAATATGTTTTGATATCGAGTGTATTTTATTTTTATTTAACTTCGACCAGGATAAATCAAGTGTAAAAGCTGTGGGACTAACTAACAAAGTCGAGCAAATGTTATGCTTATAAGACCCAACCGCTACGCAACATATAACCATAAATACGATATTCGCATGTTTGAAAATCAGACGTATGGAAATGTGTAGATTACTAATTTCTTCTTCTTTATATGTTCTATGAATCAGACGGTTTATACATAAGAAGAGGATTCAAATTCTCTACTATGCGAGTTACTAAATTTTGCATTCATTCATATATTAACTAATTTAAAGCTACTTCCTTCTATTGTCGAACAATTAATTGCGAAGTAACCAACGCCAAGTACAGTCACAGAAAGTAAGGTCGTAAACTACGTCATAGATGCAAAAGGTCGATGCCTTCGTGTACACTGTTTTCTGAGTAAACCGTATGCTGCCTGTGTTATTTTTTAATCCTCAAGCTTCATACTATTTTTTACTGGGGTATACTTTATATTATTATTATCATGTGCACCTGTAGATTGTATTACTCTATGGTTATGACATATAGCAGAGACCAGTAATAAATTAATGTAAATATCTAATGTACTCTGTGGCCATAATTCAAAGTTTGTTACATGTTCGTACGTGTTTGTTATCGTTTCTTCTTGTGATGCAATGTAATATATATTTAAAAAATGACATATAAATTCGTACGAACTGATTCATCCGAACCTTGTAAAGTTATACTACCAGTGGGCAAACATATTATTGGCCGAGGAAAGTTTTTAGTGGTAAATATCGTTTATGAGATCATCGCCGTAACACATAATAAATATTTTTTGTCGTTGTGAAACTACTTTATAACTACTTATACTTATTGTGTTTTCAGAATAATGCTGACGACAATAAAGTGTCCAGGAATCATGCTGAACTGGAGGTTACGGCAGATTCAGTGACAGTAAAATCGGTAATATGGTATTTGATAATTGTAATTTTCAAAATCTCTTCTGGTGTTTCATATCGCACTAAACTAGAATTAAACTATTTCTTTAATTATTGCATATTTCCACAGAAAAATTCAGTAGTTTGTTGCACACCGTAAGGTATAGGATAAGGTGTAGAAAGCGGAAATCCACCCTTTTTTTAAGGGACCTATAGTGATAGCCTGAGAGGCTTTCACAGCTTCACCGGACTATCCCTTATCTCATCCGGGTAGGGTCAGCACAAAGTGTTCTCTTCTTCCAATTTTTATGCACATTATTTTCACACAGTCCATCCATATCTTCTTTGGTCTGTTTCGTTTACCATTCAAATGCATACAGTATGACAGGTCTTGTAATAGGTTGATGAACTTTTCCCTTCAGCTTCAGAAACATTTGTGGATTACAATTGGTCTCCAAGACCTATCAAGGATACCGTGACACCACTCTCCCCTTGCTAAAGTTAAAGGTTCCAATTTCAGTATTTTTTTCTGCCATATGTGGTGATATACTTGTGGGTTCCTCCTGACTTATGGTTGTAGCTATGACCAACAATTCAATTTTTTGTCCTTTTCATTAGTCAAATGCAGCAGTTGGGGAGCACCATATTGATTTACAACAAAGAAATATTTAATTTATTATTGACTAACTATATATATATGTATATATGTATGACTCTCCCCAGCTCCTACAGAGGTCACACTTTTACTCAAACCTAACCTAAACCAATGTTAATACAAAAGTACCAGATATTACTTTATAGTGTTGTATTCCTACTACAGTTTCACTTATTTCATTAATATGAATATATTTAGATATCATCTTTACCCGAGATCAAAAATTTAGGTCATTGTAATACAAATAAATTTTATAACAAATTTTGTTTCAGTTACATATTAATCCTTGCTTTTTTATAAAAAATGGAACAGAAGAAATACAAGTACTCTCTCAAGACAATACAATAACACTGAGTAACGGAGATAAATTTGGTATACTACCTCAGATATATTGGTATGAACTGATACATTGCCTCGAAGAGATAAGTCATGAGAGTGAACAGATTGGACATGAAGTGAACAGAATTGAGGAACAAGTACAAACGAGGAAACCAGATGAAGTAGTTGAAACAAACGCAATCAAAAAAGAGAATGATTCAACCAATTTTGAATTGGATGTGATTGCAGAAAATGACTGTAGTCAAGAATCAATATCATTGTTGAGTAAGTTAGTTCTGTATAGTATAACATCTTTAAATTTACCACTGTGATAAGTCAAAAACCTCCCATATTCATAAAAAACTTTGGTTCCATTCCTTCAAGTTCTAAAGTTCTAACACCTCCCAAAATTACTAAATTTCAATTATTTATAGGTTAAAATAATCAATAAGCTCTTACAAGCCATTTTGGTACATATATTTTTCTCGATAACAAAAAAAAAATTGAATCTCTTGGATAGAACAATGTTTGATTTCAAAACCTTTATAGTTGACACAATTTTAAAGTAAATTAGTTCTTTAGCTGCAAGAAAAAATAAGTTTTCAACTTCTAGAAAATTATGCAATAATATACAATAAACGGCATTAATAATTCTCTGAAAAGTGATTTCTTTAATGTATATCTATGTCATATCTCTAACTCAAAAGTTAGAATTAATCTTTACTACCATAAACTGAACATTTCCTCTCAAAATCTGACCCATGTCGAAATCTCTATAACTTAATATTTTTAGCACCGCTCCTAAAATTCGATTTGCAGAATTTAACAGAATATTGCAGAAACTATGCAGCAAATTCTGGTAATGATTTTACGAAAGAAGTTAAAGCAATGTTATTTGGTATAAATAAACAATGTCAGTCTTAGAAAAATTTGTAAATTTCATTAAAATAAATACTATAGGTAAAGGTAATCTTAAGACTTTGTTCAAGTGACTATCTATATTTTTCTTAAGGACTTGAAGCAATGTTTGAAAAAGTCCCTGGTTTCTGATAATTATAGAATAGCAAATTCAATATTTCAACATGCTGTTTATTCTCGGACTTGCATGATGGTGTCGGAGGCTTTTATCAAAGGAGAAAATTATACATAATAATAGATTTATCAATGTTATATTGTTTTCAGAGAATCAATCACTGACAGAAGAATACAATCTGAACTCTGCTGTAGCTGAACCGATAATTGATAAAGGTGACAGTATCAAAACTCCAGTGAAAAGATCCCACAGTTCAGAAGAATCTGATCAGAATGATGAATCCAAAAAGGTGAAGAGTGAATCTGAAGACAGTGATATAACCAAAGCTGGTCCTAGTGATGAACAAAAGGTGAGTAATAGAAAGTGAAGTTTGGATCATAACAATGACCCTGAGTTTTTGTGAAGGTAAACCATTGTGGTGGAATCACATGGAGGGTTAGGGCTTTTTCTATTATTTTTTTATATTAGCATTATGGCCTTAATCTTACCTGATCTTGGCCCTGATGGCCCAAATTGGTGGAGACTTTAAACCTGTGGAGGGAATGGCTATCAAGTGCACCACAACTCACCTATTGGTATTTGACAGCCGATTTTCAACTTAAGGGTGATAGCTAGCCAGGCGGGCACTCAGATGCGCCCTACCACAATGCTATAGTTTTCTCATGATGTTTTCCTTCACCGAAAGCTCAAGCTCATTGTAGGTGGATTCTAACTCACGTCCCTTGACGTGGCGTTAGAACACATTACCACTATACCCTCCCCTAGCGAGCTACCATCTTCAAGTTGAAAATCTGCCTTCAAATACCAATAATAGGTGTGTGGGATTTGGATTAAGATCTTGAGGGACGAGCGGAGGATGTTGAGTTATAATTTCTAGAAAATTCCATATTTTGGGTAGTTTTTTTTTAATTCTGTATAGGTCCGCAAACTCACCTTTCCTCAAGTGACGATGTCGCCCAATATTTTGGACACATTAAGTCTAGTCGAGAGACTGGCTATCAAGTGCAACTGTCAGAACACACCTATAAGTATTCGGTGGCAAATTTACAACTTGAAGGTGGTAGCTAGCAGATTGGGTATTAGAAAAATGTTTTCCTTCACTGGAAGCTCAGCAAATCTCTAAGATAATACCAGGAATTATAACTCATGAGAAGTCCCAATTTCTGGATTATGTTGGTCACTTCTTAATACCATTTCCAGGTGTCACCGAAGAAGGAAGTTAAAGATGAACCGTCTCATTCTCCTGCCCAACCAACAGCACCAACTGTGCAAGTACGTGAAAGGTGCATGTATGGTGCTAACTGTTACAGGTACACTTGTAAATTCTAGAAGCATTGCAAAAGTGTTTTCTATCAGAAAATAGAGCTTACAAGCAATAGAGAGATTTGGAGACAGGTTCACACCAGCTCCCATAGTGCAGAAACACGGGATATGTAACTGCATTTTACCTACACAGAAAATGGTATTCTCATAATTTGTCACAAATATAATCTCTCGAATGTAAAGATTGGTTTAATGAAGGAAAACAACATCATACCACTGGAATATTTGTGTGACTTTTTTAATAATCAAGGTTTAGTGTTATGGCCATGATCTCACCTGATCTTAAGTGACGATATGGCCTCTGTTGGTAGACACGCTAAACCTGTGGAGGAACTGGCTCTGAAGTGCAACTGCCGGAACACACCTGTTGGTATATGGTGGTAGATTTTTAATTTTAAGCTGGTTGCTAGCCAGGTAGCCATTCAAAAAAGCCCTACCACCATGCAATGGTTTCCTAGCGGTGTTTTCCTACACCGAAAGCTCGAGCTCATTTTTTTTTTATACTTAAGGTTTAACGTTATGGCCATGATCTCACCTGATCTTAAGTGAGGATATGGCCTCTGTTGGTAGACACGCTAAACCTGTGGAGGAACTGGCTCTCAAGTGCAGCTGCCGGAACACACCTATTGGTATTTGGCGGCAGGTTTTACAACTTTTCACCTACTTTTTAACTACATTGTACTCTCAAGTCTCTTGAAGCAAAGTAGTACACACTACCACTGAGCTTTACAATTCTTTCCAGGAAAAATGTACAACACAAGGCGCAGTTCAGCCACCCTCAGGACACGGACTGGGATGAAAACCAACGACAGTGCCCGTTTGGTGCCGGATGCAGGCGGAGAAACCCACACCACTGGCGAGACTACATCCATCCACCAGGAGTTAATCCTCCGAACCCTAACCGTCCAGGTCAGCTCAATATACCTTTTCTTCCTCCTTCTTATTTATTTTTTATTCTTGGCAACTCACTCCTCTATAGATACTCTTACTGCCATTTTGAAGTGATATGATTTGAGCAGTTGAAACTATCTTCAACAAAATGGTGACTCTCTTGTTGAAGTTCCCTTGGGAGTTTCTGTGGCAAGTTATATATGGACCGTTTATTTTGAAAGTGGTGGAAGTCCAGTTTTTAAGAAAAATGAGCTATCACGTAATTCATGCTTAATTTAATGTAATTTTTTTATACATATATACATATACTCCGTGTTTAATTTCTCAAAAAAATCCCATGTTTTGTACAACTTAAAATCGGTCGGTAAATGAAATTGCATTATCAACAAATATATAGTAACCTTTAATTTTCTCGAAACAAAAGAAAATGGACTTACACCATTTTCATAATAAACGGTCCATATCATGTTCTGAAGAATTATTGATAATTCATTTCTCCTATGCCCTTCATGATGCTGATGTATCACGTGGAATTGTCATCCATATCACACAGTATACGGCTAAATAACTTAAGTATATGATATAGAAAATAATCACAACGTGATAGATCAAGGTCCCCGATACATTTTTCTTCTGGAAATGAATCCTTGCTAAGGATCCACCAGATCCTTGGACTGCATTAATTATTCTTTCCTTAACATGTTGTATTGTCGCTGGTCCAATGGTCCGATTTTAGATGTGACAGCTCAGTTTATAGTGGTTTTTTTTATTTTTTATACTTAAGGTCTAGCGTTATGGCCATAATCTCACCTGATCTTAAGTGACGATACGGCCCAAGTTGGTAGTCACGCTAAACCTGTGGAGGGACTGGCTGTCAAGTGCAGCTGCCGGAACACACCTATTGGTATTTGGCGGCAGGTTCACAACTTGAGGGTGGTAGCTAGCCAGGCGAAAAGGTATTAGAAAAAGCCCTATCACTATGCTATGGTTTCCTCACGATGTTTTCCTTCACCGAAAGCTCAAGCTCATTGTAGGTGCTTGGGTTCGAACCCACGTCCCTTGACGCGAAGTCGTGCGAAATAGTGTGCACGGATGTCGCGTCGAGGGACGTGATTTCAAATCCACCACCTACAATGAGCTTGAGTTTTCAGTGAAGGAGAAACATCGTGAGGAAACCATAGCATGGTGGTAGGGCTTTTTCTGATGATGCTCGCTGGCTAGCTACCACCCTCAAGTTGAAAGTCTCCGAAAACACTATAGGTGTGTTCTGGCAGCTACAGTTGGGCGTCAGTCCCTCCACTGAACTAACTTAAAGCAATGATAGCTCAGTGGTAGTGTGTACGACTTCGCGTCAAGGGACGTGAGTTCGAATCCAAGCATCTACAATGAGCTTGAGCTTTCGGTGAAGGAACATTTTTCTAATGCCCGCCTGGGTAGCTACCACCCTCAAGTTGTAAATCTGCCGCCAAATACCAATAGGTGTGTTCCGGCAGCTGCACTTGAGAACCAGTTCTTCCACGGGTTTAGCGTGTCTATAAACTTGGGCCGTATCGTCACTTAAGATCAGGTGAGATTACGGCCATAACGCTAAACCTTAAGTATAAAAAAACTAGGCTAAGCTTGTCCACCATTTTGGGCCATATCGTCACAAAAAAAGAACTAGATTTTTGCACGTCTCATAACGCGAAGTGTTTGAGTAGTTCATTATTACTCTGTCTCTCAAGGTCAAGCAATTATCTCGTTTTAAATTACTTTTATCCGATTTTCTTTGTACTTTGAGTATTAAATGAGTTGATAAATATCAACGAAAACGCTTCTATATGACAGTAGATACTTAAAAAAACACAATTTTTTCTAGATAGTATAAAAAATATATATATATTTCGTTGGAGACGTCGGGGTGTTTGTATATGGTCTCGATAACACCCGAAAAACTTCACTTTTTGAGTCCATTTTTTTTTTTTCATTTTGAGTAACAGCATATTGAAAATTACCGTCTGATTCAATATAATTTAATGAAAACATGTATAAATTCATTAACAGTGAATTGTCTTTTCTGTATATCTTTATATATATTTATATTTTATATATATATTAAAAAAAAAGAAAAAAAAAATATTTTTCAATATTAATGTCTAAATCTATGTCATTCAATTATAATTACATTATGAGGCGTGCATTTTTAGATTTTACAAACTATTTTTTAATATTCTTTGTCTCTGAATAGAATTAATTTTATAAACCATATATTTTTTGTATTTAACAGGTATGCAAATAGTCGAACGACATGGAAATGTCTTCTATATTAATGCACACGCGGTTAACTTCTACGATGACCGCTTTCAAGTAGAAGATTCTGACGGAGATAGTGCCGATTTTGATTACGAATTTTGAGAATCACTGTTGAGTGCGGTGCGGTGGTTGAGTTATTGTATAGAAGGTTTCTTCGAAGACCGTTTTTTTTTTACTTTAATATATCTATGTCAGCGAAGACACTAATTCGAATCTATATTATTATTATGGAGTGTAGAGGTAAGAAGAATCTCATATGTTGTTATTTGTCCATGGATAAGTACAGAAAAGGCTAAATAAGTGACCCGAATGGTGCTAATACAATACACAAGTAAGACCACAAATTAAGGGTAGTATATAAACGCAGTATAGAATATTCTAGCAAATTTGTACAATATATAATAGTTATTAGTATTTACAACATCTTAAAAATTATTGAATTTAAATGAAATACTCTATTCATGAAGATACTTTTTCGCTGTCTCTACATTCCATAATATATGGTAAATTTAATGGGTACTCCATTATAGGGTTAATATAGGGCCTAGTTTGCCCTCGGTGTCATACGACTTCGAGTAACCCTAGCCTTGATTATTTTTTCCATATACCTATCAAATGTTTTCCAATTATTTGCAAACAATAAATATAGGTAAATGATAAGAATTATCTGAACAGCTATTATACCGCCTGGAAACGTCCATTCTACTAACAAACTCACAGATCCCCACTTAGGCTGACACAGATTCTGTGATACATAATATTAGGTAAACAAAATTAAAATATATAAAAATTATGTGTTTGTATATACCATGGTGGTTCTGAACCGGAAATAGTTATTCTATAGCATATGGCATCCAGTATTTTCGGTCATCAGAAAATTTTTTAATGCAATTCAGTGAATCGATATTTCATCTTTAAAAATTGAGGTTCGATTCTTATCTATTTTCATAAAACATTATTTACAAGTATTTTAATGTTTTACCGTAACAAATATAGAAATGTTTATTTTTCTTGTATATAAAATGATAAATACAATAATTGTGTCGTTATTTTTGTTTTCTATTGTTGGTTTTATATTGACAATATAATCATGAAAAGCGAATCAAAAATATTTGATTTTTGGTGTAATCGATCTTTTGGATATCGATTTATTTGATTTCGATTCGTATTCTTCCATTAATCGATTGTTTTTTTTTAAGAAATAATCACCATTCCTAGTCCGAATGTGGGCTACAAAATTACTGATAAATTATTATGCGTCGCGTCTGTTTATATTATTTTGAAATAAGCAACCACCATGTATGGTGATAAACCCAGTTCTCGATTCTCATATGGTTTGTCAAGATTCCATCACAGTGTGTCGAATTGCCCAAAATCTTGCAGGCCGGTATATTGGCGCTGCTATTACAAAAAACCTATTATATCCAATGAAATAACAATTCGAGACGTATAAAAATGCATCGTTCACAAAAAAAGTGTGGCTGTAAAAGTGGCTGAAAATACACAAATGCCATACTAGTTTACTTAGGCTATAATAATACGACAACAAATAAAGAAATGCAGCGAAAATAAATTTAAAGGAATATAAATGTATCATGTTAATATATAATAAACACTAACTTGCAACATTTTTATGTTACCACAATATAAATGTAAAAAAAATTCTGACAAAAATAAAAATAAAATACTACCGGTGTTGCGACACATAGAAATGTCACTTGTTACGTCACGGCATTTAAAAAGGCGCAGCGGCCATTTTAAAAAGTAAATTAGGTGTTACCAGGTTAGAGGGCAGCGGACAATTTGAAATAATTTTGTACATTGCATACCTCGACTTATTATAAATGCCGGCAATATTACCACACACGTCAATTAAAATATTTTTCGTTTAGCCGTACCATTACCTAGTTTTATTGCGGACAGTTTTTATTTAACAATTGTAAAAAAAAAAAATGTTCTCATTGATTCATTTCGACCAAAAATTGTGGTTTATAATATTATTGTTGAAAACCTTTTTGATATATAATAAATAATAATTATATTTTTTTTAAATACCTCTTTCTTTTCTCGAATCTTCTTTATTTCCTTGGTGCCAGCGTCGGGCAAAATCGTCAATCGAAATGCATTATGATAATTTTAGTTTGAAAATATATTTTCAATGTAATATATTTGTAAAAAAAAAGAAATCGACCTGTCACTCGCTGTTAGCCTTGACATCTTCACCGAACTTTGTTTTTTTGTTTTATTTGTAAAATGCTTTGATGCTGTACTTTGTAAAGTAATTGAAAGTCCAATTCATACTTTATTTAGATACAAAAAAAATTAAGATTAAGTATGATGTTAGGTTTAAGGTTTGTAAAATGCAAAAGGAAAATTAAGTGTTAAAGAAGTTATATAATGTGTATCATAAGATTCCAATTTAAATGGTTATAATTCTATTTCTTTAACATTCTTCCAAACTGATATATTGCAGCTCCAATATTATTATTAATTTTACTAACATCTATACATAGTACTATCAGAGCCCAATTCAGCAACATATTTATATTCAAAATTGAATTTCGTCAGCGGGATAAGACGTGTTTACAATTTTTTTTTTATTTTTTATTATTAGGTAATGTGATAGGAAGAGGGTAGTTTTTGGTAGAAAGTAAAGTAGAGTGATAAGAGAACGATTGTGTGACCACCAGAGATTAGGTGTCACAGCTGACATTATAGAATAAGCTGTCCCTTGGTCTCTGGCAATGTGGAGTCGTCTTGATGTCGTTTCGTGGGTATTTAAACGTGCTATTTAAACATACCCCACTTTTGATCTACCCGGGAAATGCGAGAGAAAGTACGCAAATATATTTTTATTATATAGTGAAACGTAACCATTATTTCAAATATATACCCTTAGCAAAGTATCGGGTCATCTAGCACATAGGTGCTCAAAGTGGGCGGTACGCTGAGGTAACCTGAGAGGGCTATTGAAATTTCAAGTGATAGTGAAAAGGGCGAAAAAAATATTGAAGGGCAGTAGATTTCCTTACAAATTTGTGTAAATAAATTAGGTCAGAAAAATAAATTGTATTTCCTGGGGGCGTTGGGAATTTAATTTTCCGTAACGTGGGCGGTGATAGTTTGAGAAACACTGTTCTAGCAGATTAAATTGTTTTCTATCGGATCAGGTAAAAGAAAACAGAAGAGAAGCACAACCTCTGACAGCGAAGATTCATCACCGTCCAAGCTGATAGTGACGGGGAAACGTGTTCGCAAAACCGTTAAGAGGGAGGCGTGGAGTGACTCCGGGACTGATGCTGAACCAGACCCCTACGGGAGTGAGGATTCCGAGGAATGGGTCCCACCCAGTGACGTCACACAAAGCCAGGACTATAGCCAGGAGTGGGATTGATTCTAATGTCTATTGTCATACAGATCTGGTAATTTGGAAGTAAAGTTTTGTATCATTAATAAAATGTACTACTAAACTATTGTATTAGATATTATTATATTTTCAGTAGTTTTTCCGGCACTTTGTACTGCCACAGAGCCACCTGTGGATGGTGGTAGGATTTTCCCTAACACCCACCTGGCTAGCTACCATCCTCAAGTTGAAAATCTGCCGACTAATAACAATAGGTGTGTTCCAGCAGTTACTCTCAAGAGCCAGTCCCTCCTATAAAGGTCGAAAACACAATAAAAAGTTTCATACAAAGTTTATGCCTCTCTTCATCCCACTTCCGATATGGTTTTTGCAAGAAAATGTAACCCATCAACTTCTCCAGGTTCTTATCTATTTCTATGCCAAAGTTACTCATAATTGATTCAGCGGTTTTAACAAACATACAAACTCACTTTCACATGTATAATATTAGTAAACATTAATGAATGAAAAAAAAACCAAACATTTCAAGGGTAAAGTAAAGCTCTGAAATTAAACACAAAACCTTATAGTATTGAATATATTAATAAAATAATACAGCCTTTATACTTGATTCACCAAGTTCAGTAATAGCCTTCATCGTCTGAGTGGTTAGTCGCACTCTCCCAATCCGTTGGTGCCGGGGCTGGTAACACCAAGAGCGGTGGAGCTTCCCCACCTCGAACCCTCAACGCATAAACAGCAGACTCCACCTTTGCCACATTCATTCTTGTCGTGTTCATTTTGCGAGCCAGCTCCTTGCCAATACCGAATAGACCTGTAAAGATTAATGCAAATCACATAATTATGGTCAAATAATGCTTTAATCATACAGGCAGTAACATACTGGAAGAAATGTGGAAATGGTGCTGTCGCTTTAGGAATGGTTTGAGGACACTTATGTAGATCTTTCCGGTGATTCGTACCAGGTGTGTCCCTTTACGGTCTCCATCTGGGATTAAGTAATACCCAAGTTTGCTAGGAGAAGGACCTGTGTGGCGAGACTCTTAGTGATAAACACCATGTGATACTCCCTAAAAAGACAATGGCAACAATCGTACCTCCATACCGACAGAGACAATTTTTACACTTCTAGGAGTGTATGGACTCAGCGTTAAGGGACGTGAATACGAATCTATCAAAAGATCTTTCGGTCAAGGAAAACATCGTGACGAAACCATAGCATGGTGGAGGACTTTTCCTAACCACTTCTTTTACCACCCTCAAGTTAAAATCTGCCCAATACCTATAAATTGTCAAATACCTATAGGTGTGCAAATTGCATTTGAGAGCCAGCCCTTCCAGAGGTATAGCGTGTCCACCAACTTGCGCCGTATCGTCACTTAAGATCAGTTGCGATTGTGCTCATACCGCTAAAACCTCAACTATAAAAAAAGCTGCCCAGGCACAAACGAGACAGAGATGCCCATATAAATAAATATTATCAATGATATGGGAAATGAAATGGTGTGTACTTAAGACTACACGACAAAAGTGAAACACTATTATCTCACTGCCTTAGTCGCCTCATGCAAACTTTACTCAAACAAGCATCACACAAAAAGATTGCGGATCAGAATTTGAAAGCTCTTCCATAAGGAATTACACTTCAAAATGGGCCAGTAAGTTATTTCAGTTGAGACCTTTACTACATCTCATAGGTCAGTACTTTAACAGCCAATTGTGTTAGAACCACAAGTGCCGGGAGCTGTTCAACCCAGTTCGAAACTTTAGACCTTTCTTAATGCTTAGATTGAATTACACTTCAAAATAGGCCAGTAAGTTATTATTACACTTTAAAATAGGCCAGTAAGTTATTATTACACTTCAAAATAGGCCAGTAAGTTATTATTACACTTCAAAATAGGCCAGTAAGTTATTATTACACTTCAAAATAGGCCAGTAAGTTATTTCAGTTGACACCTTTGCAACATCTCATAGGTCAGTACTTTAACAGCTAATTGTGTTAGAACCACAAGTGCCGGGAGCTGTTCAACCCAGTTCGGAACTTTAGACCTTTCCTAATGCTTAGATTATACATATTTAGTCATGAACATGAGCATTGTGATCGCCAAGTGGAACATAGCTATTGTTATCGAGATAACTACAGAAAAGGCTAATGAAATTGTCTGCAGGGGTAGCTAGTGGAATATACTGTATACTAAATTATTGTTATCCGGTTTCCTTCTAGGTATTGGTGAGAGTCAATTTTAAACAATACCCGGGTTATTTCAGTTCATCACTAGTCATCTTGTATGTCATTTTGCACTGTTTGGACACTGGCAAAATGTTAGGGGTTACTACAAGATCCTAGGTCAAATTAAAAAAAATTAAATATCTTACCCAAATATCCAGTATAAAGGTCTCGGACGAATTGGCAAGTGTAATAACAGTCTTCACTGTCACCACTGGATATACAGTTTATACATCTCCTCATCAATTCACCAGTAAGATCTGCTAAACCTAATATGTAATCCGAGTGTGGAATCATTGTAATAACTATCCTTTCGGCATCATCTTTGTCCTTTATTGTATACTGAAATTCTTTCTGAACTTCTGTATATTGGATAATTTCTTTTGTATCCATCAATGAGCATAAAGTCCTGGCCTCAACATACTCTTGGAATCCAGCTGTAACTGCTCTGGAATGGAGATATGCTGGGCTGTTCTCAAGTTCCAAACCGATTGTTTGGATGGGACCTTTAATCAGCTTTTGTATACGCTCATTTGCTTCTTGCACTGCCTTATCTGTTGAATCTTTTCTAAGGGTTGACAAAACAAGGTTATAATAAGAATGTTAATTTAAGCTTTCAAGTTTTCATTGTTCATTATGTGAGAAATTTAAAATTTAGATATAGTCACATATCACTTCTACAGACTATGTAAAGTAAATGTACATACAAGGTACAAGAGTAAGTAAGTAAGTACACCAAACCTCATCAATCAATAGTACATCTTTACTATTTACTATGGTACCTATAGGAAAATATAATGTTTATATATGGACACAAGCTATGCTTGGAATTGTATTGTCACGGATCAAAAAACTATATAATAAATTCTTATCCATTTTTGTAACTTATCTTAAATACAGCTTCACATAGTAGCATGATGTCAAATAGCCTTTTTCAATTATTGCTGTATTAAATGCAAAAAGATTTATTGAAATCTGACTTGATGTTCTGAAGATTACAGATTCAATAAAGAAAAAAACAACAACACTTTATAATATTAAAATCAACAAATGTTTATATATATAAGATTGTCAAAGTTTGATATCCTTTCTAGAAGATTTTTAATATATAACCAACAACAGAATACATCCACAGAAACATAATGAGATACTGGTAAAAATATCTGCATTTGTAATCAAGTAAGTATTAGCAACATACAATTTTGTTAAATTACTACATAGCATGATTACTTCATTAGAGCATATGCTCTCTGTAGCACTCAAATTCACTTCTCACACTAAAGCAATTTGATACCATGGTCATTTATAAAATGGTTCGACACATTTAAGCTCCAGTCAGTATATCTCTATCTACTACATGGCTTACATGTCAACATGACAACAAGTTATATCTCAGAGGTTGCTTTTCTGTTTTAATTGCACTCTACACACAATATTTTTTTTTTATATTTGACATTTAGCATTATGGCCATAACCTCACCTGATCTTAAGTGACGATAAAGCCCAAGATGGTCATTCTTTGAAGGTACTGGCCCTCAGGTGGTGGTAGCTAGCCAGTCAGGCATCAGAAAAAGCCTTACCACTCTGCTATGGTTTCCTCATAATGTTTTCCTTCACCAGAATTATTGTAGGTGGTTGGATTCGAACTCACGTCCCTTGAAGCAAAGTCGTACCCAATACCACTGAGCTATCATCGCTTCAGTAATTGTAATATACAATTTTCAGTGTATGATACAACATATTGGATTTCCAACTACTTTAAAATTATCTAACAATATTAAAAGAAACTTCTAACAGTAACTTACGTTATCGCAGAGTGTAATAAAAATATAATCCGTTTGCTCTCAATGGTTATATCTCGTGATAATTTGACGAGCCTCTCGTGTCTGTCCTGACGGTCGTTCAGTTTAATGGCCGCTTGTTTGAACATAGCCAGCACAGGGCTGTCGGGCGCCAATGACGTCGCGGTCTCACGAGCAACAGATGAGAGCGTATGGTGACCACGACTGCGGTTGCCCCGGTATCTTCCTGGAAATACAGAAAAACATTGCAGGAATAACTGAGTTCCAATATAAAGAGTGCCGCTGCTTAATGTTAGCGCACTACAACGCGAAAATGTGTAAACACAATTGTTTATGTCAAATAATTCACAAACACGGCTCAAATTTAATTATAAAATTTTGTTACCTCGTCCAGACATGCTTGAAACTTTGCGGTAGGTTCTTAGTAGATTTTGAAATTATATGTATTTTGTTTTTCTATACACAACACTAAGAAGCACAGAATAATAATTGCTAAGAAATCCTCTGTTTATTTGCAAATTATAATTTCAAAAATGACAATGCTCGGCTATGGTTTCTTAATTGGTTCACGTAGCGATACAAAAAAGTAACGATACTTTGTGGAATCGGTTGTTCTTTTCATTATCGATCCTTTTGTACTCGATACTCTCCTCAATGGGTATTCTTTGACAGGTATCGTATCAATTGAATGATAGAAATTTAAACTTGGCCTTGCGACTCATATTTGTGGTAATAAACCATTGTTCATTTCATTCACAGTACAGATCGTAAAATATCATTTTCCTTGGGGCCTCATCCAATGAATTTACGACAGGCTTCAGGGGGTATAGTTTTGCACGTACGTTATTAATATATTTGCTATTTGCTTAAATTAATCCTATTTCAAAAATATATCAGTATCAATTTCAAAGGCGAAATATGTATACAACGTATATTAATTTCCTTAAAGTGTTTCACAGAAAACTGTATATGAACTTATATAAAAAGACATCAACTGCTATACGTACTCAAATTTATTTTGTTTAGTTGCACGTTCAGAAAAAGATTGTGGGTGTTGAACATGGTGAAGTTATAGGGACAAAGGGAGCGTGTCACCTACATTAATGTTGTCCTCTATGCACTTAACGAGGGCATCTTATATAGTGGCAACAACCAACCCGACGCAACGCATTGTGATGCAATCTAATAGTTAACTATGTTATGAAAGAACTATAAAAAGTAATTTATAACAATTAGTAAATAAAAACTACAAATTTTCGTTTGACGATCTAAAAAAAAAGATGTTTCACAAACCTTACGATATTTGAAATTTTATATCGATACATCAATATAACAAAACTAAATATCGCACATAAATATCTATATGTCTAATAAATATTATCTATACTTTTTGAACAAGCGTCTTTTGCGTCAGTCTGACACTTTTTTCGTCATAGAAAGGCGTCTCATTTTCTAATTTGGGTAATATATACCATTTCTTCTAGTATTAGATACTTTATATAAAAATAAGGATGCATTAGTAACATAAGTGTTTACTCCGCAGGAATTCGTGTTGACTGCCCAGAGTCCGCGAATTTCAGGCTTATCAGGTGTTTTATAGTATCGGACGCGCCTATAATTTCTATTGAAATCCAAAGGTATGTCTATATATTTCCTAGGATTGATTATGGTTTACACGTTTGAATAATTGGAAATTATTATGTGCTTTAATTCACAGAGTTTTGAAGAGGGAAAAATGGCTCAAACAATTACGTTTGGTGACTCATGCGCTCCGATAACTTGTCATGCATGGAACCAGGATAGAAGTCGTAAGTAATATTTATTTTAACTTATGGAGGACAAAAATATTTTATATGAAAATCGTTGGTAAATTAGCTCACAGAAGCTGTTTCAAATAAGCTTGTGTCAAACTTCATTAAAAATTATTCCATTAGTTATAAAGTGATGCGTGTATAAAGGGACTGACAATCTATAGACTAAATATAAAAAAAACTTGTAATCTCTATTTCCATAGCAAAGTACTATGGATAATAATAAAAAAAAAAAACTAAATATACAGATTTTACTCAGAATTTATATGTATAGATAATCACTTATCTATTGATACATTATCATTTGTAATAAAATTTTGGTAGTATTATTATCTGATATTAATTTTATTACTATTTCAGAAATCGCTTTGTCACCAAACAACAATGAGGTTCATATTTACCAGAAAAAAGGTAATGACTGGAGGAAAACCAAAAACCTGGCTGAACATGACTTGAGAGTGATGGGTATAGATTGGGCTCCGAACACTAATCGTATCGTCACATGTTCCGTCGATCGTAATGCTTACGTATGGTCCCAGGGAGAAGACGGTAAGTGGTCCACAACCCTAGTACTGCTCAGGATTAACCGTGCAGCAACTTGTGTGAAGTGGTCACCATTGGAAAATAAGTTCGCCGTTGGTTCGGGTGCTAGACTTATCTCCATCTGCTACTTTGAGAAGGAAAACAATTGGTGGGTCTCGAAACACATCAAGAAACCAATTCGGTCAACTGTGACATCTATTGATTGGCATCCAAATAACATTTTACTTGTGGCGGGATCATCTGACTTCAAAGTGCGCGTCTTCTCAGCTTACATCAAGGATATCGAGGACCAACCTGGACCAAACGTTTGGGGAACCAAGTTGCCATTGGGCCAACTGTTGGCTGAATTTCCGAACTCTGCATCCGGTGGTGGTTGGGTGCATAGCGTATCGTTTTCTGATGATGGAAACAAAGTTGCTTGGGTTGCGCATGACAGTTCTATCAACATAGCTGATTCCACGCAAGGCAAGACTGTTGTGAAACTAAAGACTGAATATTTGCCATTCTTGGGATGCAGTTGGATCAGTAATAATTCCCTTATCGTGGCAGGGCACAGCTGCATTCCACTTCTGTACACCCATGAGGATAATGAGATAAAATTTGTAGCGAAATTGGATAATACCCAGAGGAAGGAATCTGGGGGTTTGTCGGCTATGAAGAAGTTCCAGTCCCTTGATCGCCATGCTCGTATTGAAACAAATGATACATTCCTTGACTCTATACACCAGAACGCTATATCCTGTATAAGCATCTATAAAGGTACCAAAGCTAACACAAGAAAGTTCAGCACTTCAGGTCTCGACGGACAACTCGTCATCTGGGATCTCGAAACCCTTGAGAAGTCATTCGAACGCCTCAAGACAGTTTAAAATCAAATGCCAAATGTAAATTTTGTGAATTTTAATTCAAGAAGTTATAATCTGTTGCGTGCAAGTACTGAAGTCACTCCGATAAAAATTAAAAACTATATATGTATATTTATAAGCTGTGAATGTTATGTTTTTAATCACAGACTAACTAAATTAAAAAAGAAATAAGTGTAGACTAAGTGAATTCAGCTCTCGTACGGTTAAAAAAAAAAATCTTCAAATATACAGAATAATATACTATTACAATAATTTTATTTATAGAATAAGGATGAACTCTATCCCATTTATAATATAATACAATTAAATTTTTAAAGTTTTGTTTTTCTATATAATCAAAACGAATAATTTATATAAATTTAATATAAGAACACTACACCTATAGTAATAATAATAATAGATCACTTTTAATACTACTTGAAGTACTGAATGCTGTCAATGATATATATATTAAATATTAAAGAAATAACATGTGTTTTTAATTATTATAACTTTTTTTTAACTTTATAATAACACATCATACTACTAAACTATAAGGCCATTTCGTTGAGTAAATATATATATATATATATATTGATTTAATTATTGCGCTGTTATTTTGAATACGGGTCCAATGCGTATGAAGACCCGACGCAGTACTGAACGCAGTTCGGGTTTGAGATCGAAGCATGTGATCTCGCACAAGAGTGGATAATAACTGGACACGTGAGCCGCGAACTGAAAGAAACATACACCTCAATATCTCCACTACACGTAAAACAAAGCTTCTGTAACCAGATTGACATGGTTCTAGAACTTACTATTAGACAAATCAGTACTGAGGTGTCTGTGACAGACTTTTGAAGCGATGATAACTCAGTGGTAGTGTGTTGGAACGCCGCGTCATTGGACTGGAGTTCGAATCCGACCGCCTACAATGAGCTCGAGCTTTCGGTGAAGGAAAAAAAACGGGAGGAAACCATAGCATGGTGGTAAGGCTTTTTCTGATGCCCGCCTGGGTAGCTACCTGTCGCCAAATACCAATAGGTGTGTTCCGGCAGCTGCACTTGAGAGCCAGTCCATTCGAAATAGAGGCCAGTAATGCACCTGCGATTCCCCTGGTGTTGTGGGTGTCCATGGGCGGTGGTAATCACTTACCATCAGGTGACACGCTTGCTCGTTTGCCCCCTATTACATTAAAATTGTGTTTTGGGACTTTGTTACAAAACCTAACACTATTATTGCCTGACTAATTTTTGCTGGTCTTATAGAGTCTATAATATGATGTGACCAATTTGTCACGATTTGTATGTCCATGGGTGGCGGTAATCACTTACCATCAGGTGACACGCTTGCTCGTTTGCCCGCTATTACATAAAAAACTTCTATTTTGGGACTTTGTTACAATACCTAACACTATTATTACCTGAATAATTTTTGCTGGTCTTACAGAGTCTATAATATGAGGTGACGAGTTTGTCACGATTTCTACGTCCATGGGCTGTGGTAATCACTTACCATCAGGTGACACGCTTGCTCGTTTGCCCGCTATTACATTAAAACTGTGTTTTGGGACTTTGTTACAAAACCTAACACTATTATTATCTGACTAATTTTTGCTGGTCTTACAGAGTTTAAAATATGAGGTAACCAGTTTGTCATGATTTGTATGTTCATGGGTGGCGGTAATCACTTACCATCAGGTGACACGCTTGCTCGTTTGCCCGCTATTACATTAAAACTGTGTTTTGGGACTTTGTTACAAAACCTAACACTATTATTACCTGACTAATTTTTGCTGGTCTTACAGAGTTTAAAATATAAGGTAACCAGTTTGTCATGATTTGTATGTCCATGGGCGGCGGTAATCACATACCATCAGGTGACACGCTTGCTCGTTTGCCCGCTATTACATTAAAACTGTGTTTTGGGACTTTGTTACAAAACCTAACACTATTATTACCGACTAATTTTTGCTGGTCTTACAGAGTCTATAATATGAGGTGACCAGTTTGTCACGATTTCTACATCCATGGGCTGTGGTAATCACTTACCATCAGGTGACACGCTTGCTCGTTTGCCCGCTAATATATTAAAACTGTGTTTTGGGACTTTGTTACAAAACCTAACACTATTTATTACCTGACAAATTTTTGCTGGTCTTACAGAGTCTATAATATGAGGTGACGAGTTTGTCACGATTTCTACGTCCATGGGCTGTGGTAATCACTTACCATCAGGTGAAACGCTTGCTCGTTTGCCCGCTATTACATTAAAACTGTGTTTTGGGACTTTGTTACAAAACCTAACACTATTATTACCTGACTAATTTTTGCTGGTCTTACAGAGTCTATAATATGATGTGACCAGTCTGTCACGATTTCTATGTCCATGGGCGGTGGTAATCACTTACCATCAGGTGACACGCTTGCTCGTTTGCCCGCTATTACATTAAAACTGTGTTTTGGGACTTTGTTACAAAACCTAACACTATTATTACCTGACTAATTTTTGCTGGTCTTACAGAGTCTATAATATGAGGTGACGAGTTTGTCACGATTTCTACGTCCATGGGCTGTGGTAATCACTTACCATCAGGTGAAACGCTTGCTCGTTTGCCCGCTATTACATAAAAAACCTTTATTTTGGGACTTTGTTACAAAACCTAACACTATTATTACCTGACTAATTTTTGCTGGTCTTACAGAGTCTATAATATGATGTGACCAGTCTGTCACGATTTCTACGTCCATGGGCTGTGGTAATCACTTACCATCAGGTGACACGCTTGCTCGTTTGCCCGCTATTACATTAAAACTGTGTTTTGGGACTTTGTTACAAAACCTAACACTATTATTACCTGACTAATTTTTGCTGGTCTTACAGAGTCTATAATATGAGGTGACGAGTTTGTCACGATTTCTACGTCCATGGGCTGTGGTAATCACTTACCATCAGGTGACACGCTTGCTCGTTTGCCCGCTATTACATTAAAACTGTGTATTGCAACTTTGTTACAAAACCTAACACTATTATTACCTGACTAATTTTTGCTGGTCTTACAGAGTCTATAATATGATGTGACCAGTCTGTCACGATTTCTATGTCCATGGGCGGTGGTAATCACTTACCATCAGGTGACACGCTTGCTCGTTTGCCCGCTATTACATAAAAAAACCTTTATTATGGGACTTTGTTACAAAACTTAACACTATTACCTGACTAATTTTTGCTGGTCTTACAGAGTCTATGAGGTGACCAGTTTGTCACGATTTCTAGTATTTAAGTCATGACGTTCTTAAACATAATCCAGCTTATGCAAGTTTTTGCGGATATACATTAAATTACCAGAGTGTACTCGAAGGGCAGAGTTATGATACCGAATTTCGGAACCTTAGCATTTAATGAGCACGTGACATCAGATGAAATTGTGGCCATAACGTTGAACCTACAGCTTATTAAAAAAAAATGTCGGGTTTGTTCGAACTTGTCGACCTCGTAGTGACTATAGTCGCCGAGATACCAATTTATACGAAGACACGCATATGTCATTAGCGGTATCTTAGATCATATCAGTTAGATACCCATCAACAAGTCCCAAGCATTATCATCAAATAATATCGATTAGAATTTGCACTGTGTATATATATTTTTTTTAAGTCCAATTATTCCTAAAATCGTGACTATACGTATATATGTTTACTAATGTTATTCTGCCCAAAAATATATATTATTAGAGATTGGTGAATACAACACAATTGTACCAGAATGCATCATCGCTATTGTGAATAAGCCTTGTGTGCTTAGACCACACGACAAACGTGAAAAACGACAAAAGGTTGCGTCTCAGAATTTCAAAACCATACTATGCGAAGTTTCACTTTTTTTTTGGATCTGAAGTACTCTGCTAGCCTCAAAGGCTTTGACAGCTTCACCGAACTTTTTGGGGCGAGCGTTGAGGGCACTTGGCCCCGAGGCAAGAACAGCCGAACCTCGGCTTGGGCTGCTACCGGTAAATGAAAAAGGATTCACGATCCTGAACAACCAGCAGGTCCTGTCTTAGTAATTTAGTGATCCTAACAACGAGGCGAAGTTTCACGTAAAAAACAAGATTTCTTTGGGATAGGGCACAAGTCAAAGTGACTTTGCCATATTCATATTAAAAAAAAAAGCTTGATGATAACTCTAAATATAAAGTAAACAATGACGCTAAACCTGTGGAGGAACTGGCTCCCAAGTGCAACTGCCGGAACACACCTATTGGTGTTTGACGTACATGAGGGTGGTAGCTACCCAGGCGGGCATTAGAAAAAGCCCTACGACCAAGCTATGGTTTCCTCACGATGTTTTCCTTCACCGAAAGCTCAGGCTCATTATAGCTGAATTCGAACTCACGTCCCATGACGCGAAGTCGTACACGCTAGCACTGAGCTATATCATCGCTTCAAATAATAATATATAATTGCCTCATGCCTCATTTTACATAACGGCGTGCATACAGACAGGAAACTAGCATGCTTTATAATCGATATGCAACATCGAACCTCTATACATTTATGATAGCTTTGTACGAACTAAAAAAGGTATCGTGACATACTATTAATACTTTTGGTCAACATCTAACAGGTAGGTGGATCAATACATATGTAGCAAATGAACATTGGTGGTTTTTTATACTTAGCGTTATGGCCATGATCTCACCTGATCTTAAGTGACGATAAGGCCCATGTTGGTAGACCTGTGGAGGAACTGGCTCCCAAGTGCAACTGCCGGAACACACCTATTGGTGTTTGACGGCAGATTTTCAACTTGAAGGTGGTAGCTACCCAGGCGGGCATTAGAAAAAGCCCTACCACCGAGCAATGGTTTCCTCACGACGTTTTCCGTCACCGAAAGCTCAAGCCCATTGTAGGTACTTGGATGTACACACTACTACCACTGACCTACCATCGCTTCAATACACAGAACCAGTAAATACTTACTCGGTCATCGGGCATCTTAAGTATTCTCGTGAGTATCAACAGGAGGATTGATGTCCACGCATCCCTGTGCGCTTCGTTGGTGACCCCAGCGAAATACTCCAAAGCTTCGCAGCAAATGCTGATCAGACTCTTCTGTACAGCAGGCCAGTGATCTCTTCGCGCCTCGTCACTGTACATTTTAAACAGTACACGCAACACGCACGCCAGCGACTGGGTCTCCTGCTTCAGCATATTCGGCTTCACGGACCCCTTGAAATTCGCCTTCCAGAGGACGTTCCGCTGCGCATTGTTGGTGTTGAAGGTTTTCGCGAACCGGTGGCTGCACATCAGGCATTCCACCAGCCTCAGCAAATGCGGCGAGCTCAGCAGCCTGTACATGCCCTGTTCCTCGCGCTGACATTCCTGTTCCGTCCCGTGAACGTTTCCGGTCAGCTCGGCGGCCGCCAGCGCCAGGGTCTCGGCGTCCTCCTTCCTGGACGTGGCCGGGTAGAAGACGATGTTATCGATCGTCTGTATTAATTCCAGCTGCACGACGCACTTGATTAGCAGGCTGTTGAAGACCCTGCTCGAGGACTTCACCTCGTCGCCGGCCTGGGGTTTCTTCAATATGCCGTGGCGTACGTGCGGCGTGTCCGCGTCATCGTTATCGTCCGGTTTCCACGTCAGCAGGGTGGTCGGCAGCGTGCTGTTGAATATGTCCAACATGATCTGACACGTTTTGCTCCACGTGTCCTCGGTGAACTTCATACCGTTCGATATGACTAGATTCTCCAAGCAGTTCGTGCCGGATCTGGCGAGCTGCTCGTTGTCCTGCTGCACGCACCAGTGCAGTTGCGCGTACAGCTGCTCCAACAGCAGACAGCCGAGGATGTCGAAGTATTGCGTGAAAACGTCAACGATCGCGTACAGCGCGTGATTGCACGTTGTGGTCATCCACTCGTTCTTCTCCAATTGGTGTTCCGGTAGTTTCATGTTGTCGAATATTCTGAAGAGTATATTGAATAGGTCCCTCCACCAATGCGGACGGAATGATTCGCCGTGGGTTTTTATTATTTCGAACAGGACCGTTAGTCCGCGGGTACGCACGTCCAATTTGCAGCGGCTCACGACACAAGATAGCGAGAATAGTAGGGGGAACCATCCCCTTAGCCAAACTCTGTCGACTTCCGGGGCACCCGGTTCGCCTTCTAAGCCTGCGTGTTCGGCGAACAAATGGGGTGAAGCGCCAACGGCTGTAGCACACGACCTCACAAGCCGTATGGCTTCCATCGACGTGTCAGGGAATTTCGCATTGCAGGCGAACTCAGAGAGACATTTAACTGCATCTTGGAATGAATCAATCATCGCCGGGAATTGTCTCTCGTACAATTCTGATATAATCTTCCCCGTCGTTTGGAATGCTAAATCAACGATCGCTTCGTCCTGATCGCTAGCCGCCAGGTGGAAAACGGAGAATATATTCTTCCAACCAGATTTGATGTTAGGTGCCTGCGAGTTCACCATCTGAGCGATACACCTCACCACCATATCTCTAATAGTGGGTGAACTATTTTTCTTCATGATATGTTCGAATGGCCTTAGGAAGTCTTTCTGAAATTTGAAATTAGCGAACTCGCCTTTCTCTATGAACTTCATCGATAGTTGTCTCAAAGAGTCCACCGCAAAGAACGCTATATCCTCGTTACTACTACAGCCGACTTTATTGAAGTGATCACCGAGAACTTGCCATATCCGTGACCACTGAAGCCTGATGCGGCCCATGTTATAATACGAAATTTCGACAATCTTCTGGAGGGAGAACATTCGAGGATTGGTGGGATGACTCAGCTCGTCCAATGACACCTGGCACAGGGCCTTTACGAAATCGACAACGGCGTCTCCGTCGAGCCGTGTGGACCCCGTGAATATCCTGTCAACAGCAACAACAACACTCTGGGAGCTGGTTTCTCCGATATGCTCCTTCACACTTGGATCCAGCGACATTAGACTAAACTTCAATGAGTCTGGCTGGGGTTTGATACCAGATCCCGACAGAAATTGCGGCCGTACGCCGGTACCGATGAGCTGTGCTAACTCTAGCTGGGAAATGCACTTGACGACATCGAGCCAACTCGTGCCCAAGTAATTACCGTCTGTATGGGCGACAGTGATTAACGTTTTTATCGTATCGATGTTCTTTGCTTTCATTTCGGTGATAGGCGAGTTGGCGGTCAGTAGGGTGAAACGAGCCAGGGCTTGTACGTATGCATCCCTCTCTAGCGACATATGGAAGATACAAGCTATTCGTATGGCACATCTTATGCCGTCCAGGCACAGGGAAGCTATCTCGGGATCGTCACAGTCCTGTAACCCTACAGAGAATGCGGCCAGGAAAGGGGTCCATGCCATTTTGAACATTGGCCTCACGTGTTCAACGTGCTTTGCCGTGGTAAACGGCGTCTGAATATGAGACACGGATTCCATCAGATTCTTAGCGGCCGTTGATATTTGTTCCATTTCCATATTCCAGATGAACTTGCGTTTCTTCTCGTTCGAGATCATATGTTTGCCAGGTTTCGACGTGTTCTTCATTTTTATCTCATGGCCAGCGATCTCATCATAGATCTGCGATAAATATTCGCGCGGGAGGTCATTATTGTCGCTTATGCCACTGTTCAATTTGATATATTGCTCCTTTGTCATTTTGTTCTTGACTTGAGGCGAATGCAAATCAGTCGTAAGCATTATTATGGAAAACGCTAACACATAAACAGTGTCTGCACTCATAAACAGTGTGTTCGTCGGATTGCATTCGCAATAACGTGATGCGAATTTTTCCATTAGTCTGTCGATTTTCTGCGCCTCGCCGGGCAGTCTGAAGCCTTCCAAGAAATAACGTAAGGCCGCGACAATATCCATACTTGAGAAATTCATAGAATCCACGTAGGAATACATGACTTCCTTGGAATGATCATCGTTTTCTCCTAAATATTCACCAATAAACGTTTTATCCAGTCTTTCATCGGTGAGTAACCATTCGGCGATTTCCTTCGTCGACGTCCCGAGTAACCCTTGTTCCTGTAAGAATGCTACACCTCGTTTTGGTTTCCGGTTAAACACTTCTATACCCGTCTCCCATACTTCCTTTTGTTGCTTCAGCACTTCAAATTGTTCAGGAGAATCTAGAGTTTCTCTATTCCCGATATTGCTAGATCCCGTTGAAACGAGGCTCAAACTTGACCCACCATGGGATTTTATACTATGATGATCTGAATCTTCTTTCGCTGTTCTTTCACCTAAAGTTGTTTGAAGATTTGGGTTGATATAAAGTTCTTTACTCCATTCGACCATGCATTTCAGTATGGAAACTAAGCATTCGAGACCACGAATGCGCATAGATTTCTCTTGGTTAGGTGTCGCTCCTAATTCCAATGCTTGACGTCCTTGGGCGATTTTCGAAACATCATTCACGAGCCTTTGAAATAGATTCGCGGCTGACAAATCGCAGTCGTAATTCACATAAATATCAACAACACTTTGGGCGTCACCACAAATCCTGGTTAAAGCCTGAATGACCATCCACTTATGTTCAAAAGAGGAACTTGACGTTTCAAGGATATTCATGAAAATCTCCTTGAAGAACACCTCAACCTGTTTCTTAAGGTGAACTTTGAAATTTTGTAAGAGAGCCAAGAAGATAGCAAGTGAAAGTTCGAACACTTCAGGTACTGAACTGACTCCGTTCTTGGACAGAGCCACGCATAAGTATTGCTTGATAGCAGTTATGAACATCTCGTTATTTCTAAACACAGGGCCGGCATTTTGAAGGATCGATAAGAGTAAGTGGAGAGACAAAATTTTGGACCTAAGCTCATGGGATTTTGGATCGGGAGTGCCTTCTGGCAACGGTTTCATTGACAGCTTGCACAAGGCTCGAAAGACTAGAAAGGCATCTTTTTGAAGAATGTGTGTAAATTTGGCCGTAACGGAATTGTCATTTTCTGAAGCTACATCAACACTCTCTTGTGACGGTATGCGAGTCATTGCAGCTTCAGCTGGAACTTGACCGTTACTCTCTTGTGATACACTTCCGCTATCCAGAGAATCAGATGGGTTTTCATTATTATCGGGAATATTCTGCGTTTCTTCTAAGTTCTTCTTTGTCGCGATATTTACAGCGTTATCTATAACTGAATCTACTATCTGCTTAGCAATGATTTTCGCTTCTAAAACTTCGTCCATTTGTTCGGTCTGCGGTGAATCTACTTCTTTTTCGACATCATTAATATTATTACTTTGAGAATCCTCTGTAATAATGTTTCCATTGGGGATTTTATTCGATTCCGTTATTGAATTTTCGTTATGCGTATCCGATTCTAAAGCTTGGTTCTCCATTTTTGTAAATATAACATTAAGCATTTGTGTAAGGGTCGCTCTAGCAGTTGTCTGATTAATGAGGTTCTTACTGGCCAGGTAAATATTGTAACAGGTCCTGACAGCAAGTAAGACTGTTCCTTCGTGAACTTCAACATGCTGACTGGTTATAACTGTAAGAAGGGCCTTAATTATTTGGAGTTGGACTCCTTCATCTGTCTGAGGCCCTGTGAAGCAGCTGCATATAGTCTCAACTATCCTGTCTATGAGAAGCTTTCTAGGAGTCGTTGAGTCAGGAACATTGCCAGTTAAGTGCCCATATGCAATTAACTTTTGCAAACAATCTAAAGCTGTGACAACTATCCTCGATGCTTTACTTTGGCATGCCAACTCAAACGGAAGGAAATATTTCTCAGCCGTGATGATGTTAGATGAGTCATTCTTTGGCAATGGTAAAGTGCCAGATGATGGACTTTCTGATGTATCTGATTGACCTCCATTCTTAAGTTCAGTCTTAATTTCCTCTGCAACAAAAATTTGGGGTTAACAATAGACCTACCCAAAACAAGTTAAATATAGTATATTACTACATTTCTTATCAAATAGAATAGCTATCTCTTATATTACACATTTTTGGTAAATACAAAATCCAAAAAATATTTTTGACAAATTGAGACTTGTTATGAAATACCAATTAGCATGAATTTTTCCACATTATATTTAAATACTCTATGTAATGTCACATACTTAACACTAGGCTTTCATAAACTCTTACAAGTTTGCATTCATATATAAAATGGGAATATATTGTAAAAGATTTTCTTTTTTTTTTGGATATTATAAAAATATTTAACAATACAGTTTACATATAATATCAAATTTTATGCCATGTATGAATGTATTGAAAGATACTGAGAGTTCAGAAAGTTTTATCATTACCAAGAACAGACTGCAAAATATTCCAGGCGTTATGATCTTGTTCTTTTTAAATTTATACACTTACTAGCTTTTACCAATGGCTTTGCATGCATTTTTTTAAATAAAAATTATCCTATCTTACTTTTAATACCCTCAAGAATATGTGTACCAAGTTTCATTAAATAGTTTTCGCATGAAAGTGTAACAAACAAACTTACATTCACATTTAAAATATTAGTAGGGATATGAGAAAACTGTAACTAAATCAATTTTTTTAAATGAAATACTTTTATACATTTACATGTAGAATGTTATTTCATATTTATATGGAAGCTGAAAATAGTTTTTTTTAATTTTCATTTACGTTCTGTTCAGTTCCCTCTGAAACAATTCGGTAAAGATGATGCAGCAATAACAATGAGGTACTTATATACGCTATAAATGTAAAGGTTCCTCGAGGACTGGCGATGATAGATTATATCTTCTAACAGGCACGCTTCTTGATAGACGATAGACAATGGTGGTAATTTGTTTGCTGAATAAATAATACCATAACTCAAAATAATCGATGTTTGTATAAATTTGTAAATTCCAACAATGATTCACTGGTCTCAGGTGAAAATAAGCCAATATAATTAGGACTGTGGTCATGTTATCAAAGGGTAGGATAACATTTAGTCAAACTTCCAAATATTTAGACAATTTATTTTTAAATATCTATAATATTATGAGTGTTCAAATATATAAATGCCTCTTACACAAGAATACACCATGCTATTGTATCTATATTATTACTATGAAGTTTGTTTGTTTAATCGCGCCAATTTTAAGAACTACCAGTCAGATAACTAAAATTATTTTTGATAGAGCAAAAGTTAAAGACAAGCTAGCTAACAATACCCTATCACCAATAGGAGGGAAGCTGTATTTTTAATTCCACGTGAACAATGTCATAGACATTTTGAAGCGATGATAGCTCAGTGGTAGTGTGTACGACTTAGCGTCAAGGGACGTGAGTTCGAATCCAAGCACCTACAATGAGCTTGAGCTTTCGGTAAAGGGAAACATCGTGAGGAAACCATAGCATGATGGTGGGGCTTTTTCTAATGCCCGCCTGGGTAGCTACCACCCTCAAGTTGTAAACCTGCCCCCAATTACCAATAGGTGTCTTCCTGCAGCTGCACTTGAGAGCCAGTTCATCTACAGGTTTAGCATCTCTACCAATTTGGGCCATATCGTCACTTAAGATCAGGTGAGATAATGGCCATAATGCTAAACTTTAAATATTTAAAAAAAAATGACAGTGTCCTATTGTATTAAGGGATTGCCCATTTAGTGACATTATTAGGAGCAGCCCTTAAATTGAAAGAAAAATCAATTTTATTTTGCAATCATACCAGCCAACCAAAGTCAACTTATTTGTTTTATTTTATTATTTATGGCCTTAGCCTTATGGCTATAATTTCTCCTGATATTAAGCGAAGATGTGACTTAACATGGCAGACTAACTAAATTCAATGAAGGTACTGGCTCTCAAGTGCATCTGCTAGAACACACCTATAGATATTTTCCACTTGAGGGCCATAGCTTGCAAGGTGGGCATTAGGAAAAGCCCTACCACCATGCCATGGTTTTATTACGATGTTTTCCTTTACTACAAGCTCAAGCTTCTTGCACCTAGTCAAAATCACATCCGATGAAAGTTTCCGTAAACACTATTAACTGAGTTATCAAAGTTATAAAATATATCTTGTATGTTTATAAGCACACATTCATTTACAGTAATCTAAATAGATATAAATGTGAAAACATGTACTTTAATGTAAGTTAAGAAACTGGTTATAAGTAAATAAGTAGGTACAACTTTTATATACATAGATACATAAATTATTGTGTAGTGCTACTCTGGTGTAATTTAATTATAAGTAGCATTGTAAGTGAATAAATTTTTTTTATATTTAAGGCTTAGCATTATGGCCATAATCTCACCTGATCTTAAGTGACGATATGGCCCAAGTTGGTAGAAACGTTAAACCTGTGAAGGTACTGGCTCTCAAGTACACTTGCCGGAACACACCTGTTGGTATTTGGCAACACATTTACAACTTGAGGGTGGTAGCTAGCCAGGCGGGCATCAGAAAAGGCCCTACCACCATGCTATGGTTTCTTCACTGTGTTTTCCTTCACCGAAAGGTCAAGCTCATTGTAGATGGTTGGATTCAAACTCACGCCGTTGACGGTGGAGTCGTACACACTACTACTGAGCTATCATTGCTTCATCTATCGCTATTAAACCTATGTCATTCACGTTTCTATAAATTACTCCGTTTATTTTGTTGACAGAGTACTATTATTGGTATAAACTATTTTATTTATTAATAATGTTTAATCATATAGGTGGCTTTTTGAAAAGGAATATTAGAAGTTAATACTTAATACATTGCATGTAGGAAAACATTCTTAGAGGATTATTCTTGAATTTTTGTAATGTCAAATGCACTATCTTATAATTTATACAATCTAGGAACCCTATTAAACAGGTGGAAATGTGAGAAAATGTAAGTTTTGCTATGCAGTTCTTAGGAAAAGTATTTTAGCTTTGATAAACTTGTATTTTTTTTTTTTGTGTCAGCAGGAGACACGGCAGTCTATTTCTCTTTATTAATGTGTGGAATAAACAATTCTGCTGTTAATAACCTTGTACAAAACAAAATGGGACTGACATATGTGTAAAAATCTAGTATGAAATTAATCTGTTATCTCTCCCATTGTATGTTCTGTTCAAAAATTATGAATACAGTACATTTTATCAAAAATGTTAATTTTGACAAATAAATCTCTGACTGCTTTGAATAAAGAGGTTAAAAAGTATGCAAATAGTTTGTAATAATTATGGAATATGAAATATAAAAACTGATTTATGCCTATTGGATAGATAAAAGTGTTATAATAGCAAACTATAAAATAACCTATTCTGAAAAATTTATATCTAAACAAGAACAAAATAAAAACTATGTAATAAAGAGCCAACCAGTTTAAAAATATATATAACAATTATACAACATTATCTATACAAATTGTTTTAACATACTAAGAAAGTGAATTGTATTACCATATTTAGCTTGAAATTTATTCAACATTTTCACTTTACGCAACTAATTTCATAATACATTACTATACATCACCATCAATAAGAATGTTTTTTTTTTTTTGTTTTAAGATAAGGTATTCCTATATCTATTATTTCAAGGTCACAACATTCACTGGCCATTTTGTATAAATTGAGAACTAATTGTGCGTCCAAATTTCAGTATCGTAATATAATTTACCAAGTTATTCCATTACGCTATACAATACATAAGCAAGCATAACATCACTTACCTAACGCAACTTCGCAAGATTTTTTCAACTGACTATGATAAGACCTTTTTATATCCTTGTCCGCCAATATCTTTTCCAAAGCTCTGACTATAAACATTTCTTTAGTTTTCAAGTTGGTTTGCATCGTTATTGCACGAGGATACTACTCCATTCGCCCGTGTTGGAGTTTAGTTGCGCGGTGGTAATAAGGGCATTTATGATACTATTACTGAGGCACTGTTGTATTGTATTCGTAAGTCTACAAGTTATATAAATAATAAAATATATGTAACATCACAAAACTCTAACGGACTGAAGATTTTCTTGAAATCATTTCTACGAGACGGGCACTTCGTTTTACAATTCACACCTCATCACAAACATGTCAATTCCAAAGACTCGTTCAAAAGTCAAGAAATAATTTGATTATTTAAAAAAAAATGTTAATGTAATTTGTCCTATATACTTTTGTTATAATATGTATTTTTTAATCAACATTAAATTTTAAAAGAATTCATATCACAAAAACCCTGGTTTTAATTTAATTGAAACGAATCGTTCATTAAGTATTCGTATATATTGCCATATTCATAAATTATATTTTAATATGCCAATAGTCGGTAATTTTTGTCATGCTACAGCGAAATCAATTTGTAATTAGTTTTAAATAGTATTCACGAGAAGAAACCATCGTTTATTATTAGATATATGATGAAATAAAAAGGCTTTAACGTGTAATAGATTATTATTTAAATTTGTGTCATATAGACGCGCAAATAACATTTAAATATTAATAACGATATCGTATTGAAATTAAAAATTGTCATAACGAGTCATCACTGATAATAAATGAATACCCGTAACCAAATTTTAGCTGGTTATTTTGCTAAACGAATACAAAATATTAAATTTGCAGGTAATACCATATGAATTATCTTTTTTAATTGTTAGCTCTAAAACCTCGATACAAGAATACAAATAGTTATATATGAAACTAATTCTCTGTTAAATTCAGGTTTTAAAATCATACGTATGTTACAAATGAATCAAATTCACACCAAATAATAATCAAACGCTCAAATTTAAAAATTCTAATATGCTAGAAAGGAAAATATGATACGCATAAAAGATATGTGAATGCGGCAAATTAAAATTTAACAAATTAAAAAATTAAACAAATATTTCGATCTCATAATATTATATGATTAAATATTTTTCATAACATCTAAGAAACGGAAATGAAATTTTTTATGCTTAGTGTTGATCATTCTATGAGATTAGCATTTTTTCGATCAGATAAGTGGCTTCATCAATAATTGTTTTTATTTATATATAAGTTTCCTTAGAAGTAGGGCTTTCTAATAAAAATTAATGCGCGAGAACACTCGCTTGGAACGAGAACATATTCTGTTATTGATTAACAAATACAAATAAATGAATCACTAGCGTCTGAGAGCAATTAAATTAAACGAAGATATAACTATTATATGTATAAATCTGACAGTATTTTATGTTTCCATGTCACAGGCGTTGCCTAGTTTACAGCCGTAAGCAAGACACAATCTGTGTAAATGTTTCTGGATATAAAATATTTGTACTTGTAACTAGTGAATTAAAGTAATTGTAGAAAATTAAATATAATATATTTTTTCTAGTTGCGAAAATAAACGTTATATTGTACATCATTAAATTAATTGAACTCATTATTTATATTTTATTCATATTATAATACATATAAGACGCTACGAAAGAGCTGACGCGTGTGACATGTGCAAACTATATTTGTACAGCTGTTGAGAACTTACTGACTGTATGGAAACTATAAACGCGCTTCTATTACTGTACACAGCCAATAGCATACGCGCTATGGATAACCGTTCACACTATAGAAATATAATGCAAAGTAGAACACTAAACTGTAGAATGGGTCGTTACTAAAAAAAATATGATTTTCATCTGCCTAGCCTCCATCCGTACCTTGCGATAAGGAACTTCGTTCCAGAAACCATCACAATAATTAAAAAATAATCTTTTTACAAAATACTTTGCTACGTTTTAGCTATCTCTACTTGTGATAATAAGTTTACTTCAATCTCCATTCCAGTCATGTCAACCTATCAAGACGTGATCTTTACTAATAATTTTTATATTTTTTTCACTTGTTCAGATTTTTCTATTCTGGCAGCACCAGTGTTTACTTTTAGAGATGTTGAAAAGCACAATAATATCGTTACTTGTTAAAAATACAGTAAATTAAAAAAAAAAAATTGTACTTTTTGACAAAGTATGGGTTTTGATACTTTACGATATACGGTTTTTTTTTTATAAATAATCGATGTGAAATAAAAATGTTAGTTATCAAATATATTATTATAGCGTACACATAATATCGATATTTTTACTACAAGCCTAATTAGGTTACAAACTAGGGTATAAACAGTGTTACTAGATTCACTGTAATTACAGTGGATTTACTTTATTTGAAACTTTTGTACTATAACTGTAATGAAAATATACATTGTATGAATACACTGTATTTAATATCCAATCATATAAATGTTTCAAATCTAATAACTAAAATGGAAGGTAGAACATAGCTAACTTAGAACTACTGATCTTTACCCATAGACAATGTACAGTAAGTCTGTCACATAGTTGCAAATCGTTTTCGTAGTGGGAATTTCCCGATTAACTGGAACTAATGCTGAACACTCATTTTGTATTGGTTTCTGCTAAGCACATCGGGGCGTAATTAGCAAAACTAGCCACCCCTGTCTGATAAAAGAACATTTATATTCCGTCTGATTCATAACCTTTAGATTGGTTTTGTTTGGTAGATTAAAACTTTTTAATTGTTTTGGGTGACGTAAACTAAACTTGAAACCATGTTAATGCAAAACTGAGCTCAAGTAGTGAGAATATTCCTTGTCTTGATGCTGCTGGTCTGTTAATTGCAAAACAAAAGCAACGTAAAAACCGAGCAGAGGCACTGACTGATCAGAAAACCATTAAAGGAAATATATATGTTAATTGAAAGTAGACACAGTAACATAAACTTTTCTGGACAACCTACACCTCAGTCCGCCCCGTGACCACGAAGGCTGAAAAGCTTTCGAAACGTCGGGATCAAAATTTAATAAATAACCGCGATAAAATCCGTTTAAATTAGTTTTATTTTAATATATATGTTTAAAGACATTCGTCGAAAAATTCCAAAAACTACGTCAAATTTATTCCAACTAAAGATTTCGAGGATGACGGTAAAAGTCAATAAAAATCATGAGGAAACTATTTTGAAATATCTTATAACAATTTTTATTTAAAAATAATCTAATAAAACAAACTATTTTTCTTTTAAGAGTTAAACAAAGTTTTACAGTAAAAGATTTGGTAATCTACTGTAACGTTTTTAGAAAATTCTATATTTTTTAGTTGGGAACACTGTAATTTTGCTTGTGGGATCTGGAAGCACTGTGTACAACACAGTTTAACTGTGCTATTTACTGTTTAATGTTACGTCCGAAATTCACACCTAAATAACTTTTAACACAATCTCAAGATTTATTTTTCTAGTTCCTTCAAAGGTTTTTCAACAAAATTGCTTCCACAATGACCGTGACGCGGGTAGCGGAGTCCCGCACCGAGTTCAAATTGAAGAGTTTACCGGAGGATACAATATCAAGTGTTAAATTTGCACCAAAATCGAGTCAATTTCTCCTCGTATCGTCATGGGACTGTACAGTGAGGCTATACGATGTTACTTCAAACATTGAGCGACATAAGCACAGTCATGAATTACCCGTTTTAGACGTTTGTTTTCGAGTAAGTTGCTTTTCGTAAAAACGTTAAAGCTTTGCTTATAATCATAACATACAATAAACTTGAAATACATTAATACAAGTCAAATCTGAATACTCGATATATTCTATTTATTTATCTTTCTATTATATATTTTAGACAGAAATAGATTTGTGTAGTTAAAATTTTAATATGAGCTGTTTAAAACTTTGATTTTGAATACTGGTAAAAGTCAGTATCGTCTGTACCAAGGGTGTACGGATCGCTATAACCTGAAATGCCATGTGCTGAGAGACACCATATCATGATTGACACTCACCCAGAGGTGGGTTATATAACTATATGGCTATTTGTGGCTTATTGTGAGGACTTTTATCGCTTTATATAGAGTTTTATCATTATAAAACAACTGCTTCGAGTTCTAGACACCAAATACGCTGTGGTGCAGCACAGTTACAGACTAAGCAGCGCTGTGTATGGTGTGCATTGCCTGTAGATTTTTGATAAACCACTCAGGTGTGCAGAGCTCCTAAAATATTAGATGTTTTTTTGGTATTTTCTATCTTATAAAATAAAGGGATTCTCATGGATAGTAGATAAAAATAAAATTCTCAACACTTTTGCATAGATTGCTCTGAAAGTTGGCACAGTACAGTACAGTTAGAGTACATTTTTTATACTGGTCATGAATGTGATAGGTACCACAGTTGTTAAGTTATTTAATCTTAGAAATGGTGTGACAATATCCGTTAGGATGATAAGAAAGATCAAGAAAGAATATTAACTAATATGTACTCATTTTTGTTGACAGGATGCAGTCCATTCATATAGCGGTGGTCTCGATCAAACTCTCAAAATGTATGATCTGAATGCTAGTTCAGAGACTTCATTAGGTGAGCACAAAGGGGCCATCCGCTGTGTAGAGTTTGCCTCCGAAGTCAATGCAGTATTAACAGGCAGTTGGGATGGTACGGTCAAGATGTGGGACAGTAGAGTGCCTAATTGTGTTGGCACTTACAATCAAGGAAATGAAAGGGTAATTGATTGTATTTTATTTTATTTTAATACTATTCCTGTTACCGTTTATTCTCTTTCAATAAGGCCACATTGTTTCCAAAAGGGTAGTAGATTTTAAACTTCTAATCAGTGATATTGTTGTTCTATTATTAGGAAATAAAATATTTGATATTTGATTTGATTTAATGTATTTAAATTTGTAGTTATTACTGTATTGAGTAGTCTTATTAATATTGTAGACAATATCCCTACAGTATATATATATATTCGTGGACTTTTTCAGTTTAGCATGGTTATAGTGCATTTTGTAATGCCTGTCTGGTTAGCTAACCACAAAAATCATATTCTTTACGTACCTTGCAATATCTATATACATGGGTATAGGTCAAGATGAGATGGTCATATTGTCTAGACTAATTAGGTAATAAGCAGCAGCACAACACTTTGATCTCCCATGGTGCCTGAGGTCTGAAATAACTCTCTTACTTACAATCTAGCTACCACCAAGGGGTTGAACATTTGTCACCAAATACCTATAGGTGTTTTCCGGCAGATGCACTTGAGAGGTAGACACTTGACTAAGTTTAGCATGTTCTCCATCTTCAGCCACATCATTACTTAACATCATGGTATATTGTTTCCACAATTCTAAACCTATAACAAAAAAAAAAAACAAGTCCTAATGTTTTCATGAGTACAAAGGCATTTTTAGTCATATTTTTTTTTATAGTTAAGGTTTAGAGTTATAGCCATAATTTCACCTGATCTAAAGTGATGATACGGACCAAGTTGGTAGACACACTAAATCTATGGAGGGACTGGCTCTCAAGTGCAACTGCCGTAACACAGGCAATTTTCAACTTGGGGGTGGCAGCTAGCCAGGAGGGCATTGCAACAAGCCCTACCACCATAAAAGTTTGTAATATTGAAACATATAAGGCTATTCCTTATAATTGTCATCAGAAGATTGTGTCAAGGGTGAATTGCAGTCTTATACTGTAAATTCTGACTATAATAAGGAACCTCATATTACTTTTCAATAACATAATATATATATTTAGATGAAGTATTATTTTTTGGATGAACACCTAACTGTTAATATATAATTCTTTATATGTAAAACTTTTTTAACTATTAAAACATAATTTAAAATTCTTAAAACATACAATTTAATTTCTAATTCTTAATGTGCCTGTTGTCATATTTTTTTTACTTACATAACAATTGACCAATTCCTGTCTGACTAAACCAGACTTACTAGATTTTATTTTATTTATTATAGTTTTATTATTAACATATAATATTATCAAAGAGCCTATGTTATAAAAGTATAGACATTTTAGTTCATTTATTTTGCTTTCATTGTACTAAAAAAAAACTTGACTAAATCTTTTCAGCTTAATAGTTTTATAAATTAAGCATTTTAAAATTAAGGTAAGTATATGTTAAGTAGGTAGTTAGGTTATCTGCCAGGGATTGGAAGAAATGTGAAAGCTGTAGTTGGTCTCTTACACAATGGGAGTGTCTTACACCAAGTGTCACCATAGTCTGTTTTAGTGGCTAGCATCAGGTGCTTATTACCCCATAAGTCTTGTCATATGCCTCTAGCCATGACATGAGCCAGGATAATGCATTTAAGTACGGAGGTGACGAGGTTTGTGTAAAATTGGATTTTAAAAGCCACATTAATATATGGCTAATATAATATAATGACTATAACACATTGTTGGCGTGTGGGTGGTGGCTGGTTAAGTCGGGCAAGCTTTTTTCTGATGCAATGGTTCACTATATTCTATAAACTTAAGTTCATTATCAACTCTGTTGATCGATACCACCATTGGGATTTTTTTTTTATACTTAAGGATTTAGCATTATGGCGCCATAATCTCACCTGATCTTAAGTGACGATACGGCCCTAGTTAGACAGGCTAGACCTGTGGAAGAACTGGCTCTCAAGTGCTGCTGCCGGAACACACCTATTGGTATTTGGCGGCAAGTTTACATCTTGAGGGTGGTAGCTAGCCAGGCGGGCATTAGAAAAAGCCCTACCACCATGCTATGCTGTCCTCACGATGTTTTCCTTCACCGAAAGCTCAAGCTTATTGTAAGTGCTTGGATTCGAACTCACGTCCCTTGACGCGTAGTCGTACACACTACCACTGAGCTATCATCGCTTCACTTGCTCTCTTACACTTTTGAATGTCTCCTTTTAAATTCCAGGTGTATACAATGAGCATAGTCGGCGAGAAGTTTGTCGTTGGCACGTCAGGACGAAAAATATTCGTATGGGACGTCAGAAACATGGGACACGTGAACCAGAGGCGGGATTCGTCGCTCAAGTACCAGACACGATGCATACGGGTGTTTCCCAATAAGCAGGGCTATGTCCTTAGCTCCATAGAGGGGCGAGTTGCAGTGGAATACTTGGACAGTAATCCCGAAGTGCAGAAGAAGAAATATGCTTTTAAATGTCATAGAATCAAAGAAGGAGGTAAGGATTTTAATCTATTTTTAATATATTACAGCTGAAATCTGTGTTTGTTTGAACACTTTGAACTCTCTAATCTTAGGAACTATCAGTTAGATTTGAGAAATTGTCCCAATTATTGTGGAATAGTGTAAGCCATTTAAGATCACACATGACACGTAGCAGCAAAGAAAAAGAATGTTAAATGAGAAAGATGTGATACATAATAATGTAAGGATATTGAGTTAACTGTTTAAGCAATCAGTATGAAATTTTGCATACCCGTTGTCAGGTGTAAAAAGACAGGGTTCTGTTCGTCCAGAAATAAGTATCTTTCCCAAAGGATGCTCAGATAACTTTTAGATTCATGCGATCCAAATTGTGGGCATAGCTAGTGGTATATATTTTCCATGACAGGTTATAAAGAGTAAGGTAATACCAATGTAGTTTCCGGTCTCCTGGTAAGGAAAAGGGGAATCTAGGTTCACTGTGTGAGTTTTAGTAATAGCTTGTTGAGTTTCACACATCACTCTCTTAGCTAACCCAGGCAAATGCTACAGGAAGATGGGTAGAAGTGTTTTAGTCATGTTTATAAGATGGTAGTGTCTGGCAATTTTGGATATCAGAGTGCTAATAAAGATCGTCCATAAATCACTTGAAGCTCGAAATAGGGGGAGGGGCTTAAAAAAGTCTCATGGAGTTGTGTGGAACATCGAATTCACTGTCATCATTGTTTTTAACCTTGAACATCTTAGCCTTGCTTGACTTTGAAATCTACAAGGAATTTTTTGTATTGTCAAACCGATATCTGCAAATTTCGACTTCAACACTATTTTGACTAGTTTATTATCTAAATTTTCGTATATAAAACCTACTCTATGGCTTTATACGGTCTAATGAACGGCATTACTGCACGAATTGGATTCAGCCCAGGTTGGCAGGTTCATCTATCTACATTTAAAGGTTCGGTGAACCTGTCCATTGGTGGTGTTACTTTCGTCACTTTTATCTCCCTTATTTTCATTGTATACTAACAAAGTCAATAAGTTATATTGTTACTAACACTATGGATCTGCTGGTCTGAAAATAAATGATTTTTATTTTAATTAATTATTTATAAAGTGAGCTGTGAGCGATCAAACAATAATCTGTCTGTTTTTTTAGATAGGATATTATCAATTCATTTTATTTATTCCATATCTCAAAGATGTACTTGTTACACATAGCAGTGCTTCTAGCCAAGTTGTCTTTTGAGACTAGACGTTAAAGTAGTTGCCTGGTTGCAACCTCCATGCTGAAATGCTGTGTGTTGAAGTCCCACATAGGACGATTGTTATAAAGACTTACTCATTGGCTAAATTGCCTGTAAAGACACATGCCATAAATAAGAAAAAAGAAATCATATGGAATGACATACGTCAAAGTGACTTTGACATGTGGCTGACATGTGTCATCTCATCCATTTTTTTTACTTTTCCATAGTAATTATTGATTTTGAATATATACATTTTTACCAATGTTTTAGTAATACGAAAATAAGTTTAGTTGAATACCGATTTGAAGCGATGATAGCTAAGTGGTAGAGTGTAAGACCTCGCGTCAAGGGTCGTGCGTTCGAATCCACCTACAATGAGCTTGAGCTTTCGGTGAATGAAAACATAGCATGGTGGTAGGGCCTTGTTAATGCCCGGCGGTCTAGCTACCACCTTCAAGTTAAAATTCTGCCGCCAAACACCAATAGGTATGTTCAGGTAGTTGCACTTGAGTGCCAGTTGCTCCACAGCGTGGTTACCGACGTAGGCCGTATCGTCACTTAAGATCAGCTGTTCAGATAGGTGTAAAATTGTTTCAGTTATTCATTTCTGATACTACATTTCAGGCTTAGAAAAGATATATCCAGTGAATGCGATAAGCTTCCATTCGGTGTACAACACGTTCGCGACGGGCGGCTCCGATGGATATGTCAACGTGTGGGACGGCTTCAACAAGAAGCGCCTGTGTCAGTTCCACAGGTACAACACTGCGGTGTCCTCGTTGAGCTTCTCCCACGACGGGTCCGCGCTGGCGATCGCGTGTTCGCAGCTCGACGAGACCCAAATCGAGGACCCCAAGCCCGAGGACACGATATACATAAGATACGTCACCGACCAAGAGACCAAACCTAAATGAGACACGCTCGGTACTCGACAGTGCTGTGTTGTGGCTCGTGTAATTAAATTTTTTAAACCATAGACTTGTGTTTTTCTTGTTTTTGGTACAGTTTTTACCTTTCAATTGAGGAGGAGGCAAAGGTATCTAAACCATGCAGCCAAGTGAAATGTTGTTTTAAATGCGGACGATAGTATCTTTAACAAGATGGTGACTGTCTTGTTGAAGCTCTTTTGGGAGTTTTTGTGGCAACTAATATATGGACCGTTTATTTTGGAAGTGGTGTAAGTCCATTTTTGAGAAAAATGAGCTATCACGTAATTCATGCTTAATTTAATGTAATTTTGTTATATATAACTAGTCCGTGTTTAATTTTTCAAAAAAATCCCATGTTTTGTACAACTTAAAATCGGTCGGTAAATGAAATTGCATTATCAACAAATATATAGTAACCTTTAATTTTCTCCAAACAAAAGCAAATGGACTTACACCACTTTCAAAATAAACGGTCCATATCATGTTCCGAATGATTATTCACAGTTCACTTCACCTATTCTCTTCAGCTACACTACATTACGTAAAATGTCACCTTAATTTACAAAATATACGGCTAAACAACTAATTATATGAATAAAAATAAAAATTACAATATGACAGATCAAGATCTCGTCAAAAATTCCTTAAATCATAGACTTTCTTGTTTCAATTATTTTCCTTTTCAACGAAAGGCGAAGGTACTGAGATCATACAGCCAAGTTAAATTTATGTCATAATTAACTGGTTAGCGTTTCAACAAGATGGTGACACTCCTGGTAAAACTGAATTCGATTTTATGATTCATAATAATAATTATAACAACTATTGACTTAAAACTGAACCCCTGACACGGACACAATTTCCGTCAAACGCACTCACATATAAATGTCATCATGATGTATTTATTTACAGTCAGAAAAATTATGCATAATACGTTAAATGAAAACGGAACAATATTCTTACTAATATTATAAACGAGAAAGTGACTTTGTTACGCTAACACGCCTAAACCGATATGATGTATGAGCCGGATTATGAAGAATTTTGGTACAAAGATAGATGGAAACCTGAAGACTGCGTTAGGCTATGTTGCTGACTGAATGAATTTTGATGAAGTGCTGTTGAATTCAGATATCTACTGCAAATATTTTCAAGTATTACAGAGGCAAAACTGAAAGACGTGATATTTGTTGGCCCAAAGATCCGTGAAGTTATTAAGTTAAAGTAAAAGTGAAAAATACCAAGTGAAGTGAAAATTACAAAGAAATAGTTGCCGATTTTTTTTTTATGATAAGGGTTAGCGTATGTCCAATATCTCAGCTGATCTTGAGTAACAATACGACCCAAGTTGGTAGACACGCTAAACCTCTGGAGGAACCGGCTCTCAAGTGCAGCTGCCAGAACACACCTATTGGTATTTGAAAGTATCTTCAACAGCCAGGCGGGCATTAAAAAAAGCACAACCACCATGATACGGTTTCCTCACGATGTTTTCCTTCACCGAAACCACAAGCTGGATTCGAACTCACGTCCCATGACGTGAATTTCCTACACTCTAGTAATGTTATGGAGCGTCGATTCCTATTCCGATACGTCGTGACTTCCGATTGAATTTACACTTCCGACTCCGAAATTGGTTTCGGTACTCTAGAATCGGAGGTTATAACGGAGATCCCAACAAGTAACTGCGGTTAGAATATGTACGCGCAACATTTATCCTGTATCTCAGGGAGTTGCTTCAATTTCTAAGGATTGCTCTACAGAATATTCTCCCCTTAAGTGTTATGGAAGATACCAAATTTCGTCGTGAGTTCGAATCCAAGCACCTACAATGAGCTTGAGCTATCGGTGAAGGAAAACATCTTGAGAAAACCATAGCATGGTGGTAGGGCTTTTTCTAATGCCCACCTGGGTAGCTACCATCCTCAAGTTGTAAACCTGCCGCCAAATACCAATAGATGTGTTCTGGTAGCTGCACTTGAAGGCCGGTCCTCCACAGGTTTAGCGTGTCTACCAACTTGGGCCGTATCGACACTTAAGATCAGGTGAGATTATGGCCATAACGCTAACCTTAAGTATAAAAAAAATCCTACTATCGAAAAATATTATTATGTAATATATAATTTATATAACATATCTGTCTTCTTCTCCACTTCTCTTTTACCTCCGACTCCGATTCTGGTATACTCACCTACGTAACATCCCTACTACACAGTACCATTGAACTATTGGATGAACTCCACCACTGTTTCTACTCTCGCCATTAATGAGGAGAAGAGGTTTTACTACTGATCAGCCCGCACCACCAACCTCTTTAGTGCTGCAACCCATTTAAAATAAAAACAAAACGTGTCACCATACTGTCGACATATTTATTAAAGTAATAAAAAAAAACTGGAGAATTTGTTTTGTGTTGTGACTTTTATTTATTTACTTTGTTATTTAGCCCTGTGTTGTGTAATATAGGCGACATTTTACGTGATCTGGTGTAGGTAAAGAGCATAAGTGAAGTGAGTTATAAATAATCATTCGGAACATGATATATTAGTTGCCACAAAAACTCACGATAGAGCTTCAACAAGAGAGTCGCTTTCTTGTTGAAGATAGTTTCAATGTCCAAAATGTCTAAATCATATCACTCCAAAATGGCAGTAATAGTCTCTAAGGAAGTCTGGGTTGCCAGGAATAAAAAAAGCAGAAGATGACTGTCGTTGGTATATATAGAACAATAAAGAATTGTTTGCAAAAAATAAAATGAAGTACTGCGAAGTAAGTGTATCGCGTGTCTTTTTGAATTTATTACCCGTGTTTGGTGTTGGTGACGTACTCAAAAATAAACTTTAATATCGATAAACTTTAAATGGGTGTTACGAACGGCGCTGTACTGGATCGTTCTTCGGTATCTTGAACCTTCGACCACTACCAGGTAAGTGTCTAATAATTTTCGTTGGTATTAGTGAGATATTTTCTGTGGTGGACGTTTTACTTCTTAATCTAACTCAATCTAGTAAAACTAAATACTGGTCAATAATGTATAAATCTTTCTTTAAGATGGAAAAATTATCAAACTATCACTATTCATATTACAAATTTGAATGTGAGTTTGTCTGTTACGGTTTCACACCTTTGCCATCTGTTAACATTAGAGGTATAAAAAAAATACAAAAGGTATCTGGCTGACAACAATTTATTTTATACTACTGACGGTTATATGGTTAAATACAGGCAAAATAAATTTTAATAAATATTAATTAAGAATAATGTAATTTTTTTTTAATAAATATAAGTTATTAATAGTTTGAATAAGAAAAAAAAATGTTTTATTGTAAAAAAAGCGGGGGTGCTTTTTAAGATATTATCGAAATGATAATCCTTCTCATATCTGTCAATTAAATATTCATAACTATTGACACCATGCACCCCACGCTTGTTTTACAATAAAACTTTTTTTTTCTTATTCAAACTATTAATAACTTATATTTATTAAAAAAAATACATTATTCTTAATTAATATTTATTAAAATTTATTTTCTTTTTTTATTTGTTTAGTTTTCTATATAAAGCGTGTGTTCTAGTTTTTTAAAGTATTATTTATTTTTTATTTTTGAAGTGAAACTTCTTTAGGCGCATGAGGGTAAAATTTTTACAGATGAAACGTCACGCCGGTATGCAACGGAAGTGTCGGAAAAGAGAGAGAGAGTGATCGAGACCGATTGAGAGAGAGTAAGACAGGGCGAACGTAGCATGAGCAACTAGCCGTGGAGTGAGAGTAGGGAGCAAGCGAGTGAGAAAGATTGAGAGAAAAAGTGAGACAGAGCGAACGTCGTATATAAACAAGATTTATAAATTAGTTCGCCAAAGAAGTTTCACTTCTGACATGTGTACTTTGTACGCACGCATGTATTTTTAGTTATCGGAACTGAAGCTAATATAAAGCGTGTAAAAAAGTATACTCTTAATCTATCACACATGTATCTGTTAGTTAGGTCGTTGATCGTCACTTTATAATGTTTATAGTTGATCGTCTGTTTATATAAAATACAAAAGGTTTAAATATTCACACGTTTGATTAAAAATAACTTTATGGATTAAAATTGATATTTTCATGTTTGGTTAAAAATAACTTATAAATTAAAATTGAATTGCCGAGATTTAAAAAAAAAAGATCTATTTCAGGTATTAGCTTTATTGTTGATCGTATCTTTATATTAATTATCATATTATAGGGGTTTAAATATTTATACGTTTGATTAAAAATAACTTTATGGATTGAAATCGATATTAACATGCTTGGTTAAAAATAACTTTATAAATTCAAATTGTAATAACAAGATTTTATAAAACTTGTTTTAATAGTCTATTTCTAGTAGTTCACTTTTAGCGGTTTTAGTTTCCGGTTGTGGCAATATAAATACGTCTTATAATACTGAGGCAGGACGGTGGAGCTCCAGAACGAATCAGTGGACTGAAGTATTACTGATATGAAGAACCGAATAGTACGTGCAGCCTATTAAACAAGACTGTTAAGATATAAGGATTTTTACATATCTACACCTCTGTTAGCTGCCATCTCTTCATTCAGTCCCTTTTTTTCATCGTATTCCTCACACACTCTATCTTTTTTTTTTGGTGTTCCCCTTCCTTTCCATCCTTCAACATTCATATCTATTACTTTTCTCACGATACTCATTTCCTCTATTCAAATAGACAATGGAAGAAAATAAATCTCAGTAATAATGTCATCCGACATTATTGGATATTGGATATTCATATGGATATCCATCCAAGGCAAGCGATTGTTGGCAAGAAAGGTTCACTATTGATTTAATACGGTTCCTAATAATTAAGGTTTGTTTCAAAGTAAATATACTGACTGAAGGTCGTGTATCGGAGATTAGACGAATTTGTTTCTTATCTGTTGGTTGAGGTAATGGTACAGTTCGGCATCTAGATGAGACGAGCGAGACACCCGGATTCTCGACACCGTTCTCTCATTAATACTCGGGCTGCAGACAGCTTACTACCTCGCAGTACGATTCAAGGTTAATGAAGAAGTAAGGTAGAACAAAAATTAAAAACCCCGTACATCGGAGCTGGGAATCGGCTGCGTTAGGACTGATGGAAGATCATATAGATCATCCCAGAATATCTGGTGGGTCGGTCATAACCGTCTTTCCATCGAAGAGTTAATGTAACCTATCACACGGTTTACAAATATAAATAACTAGCACTCATTTAAATGGCGAGAAGTTACGATATTGCATATTTTCAATAACATAGGTTCTAACGTATATTTTTAATCGGGAAAATAACAATAGGCAAAGGCATCTCAACCAAACTGCCAAGTTGTATGACAGATAAATAAATTATATCGACTTATAGTTGACGTACGACTTTAATTAAATAGTTTGCTTATAATGAGTTTGTTTATTTATACTAAATAATGGAGATTTATTAAATAATATATAATTATGGTTTTTACAACGTAATTACCTTATTCGTAAAATATTGCATACACTTTATAACAGTTCCATAAAAAGGTTACATGTGGCAGCTTAGAAAAAGAAATATATAAATATATATTTAAATAGCCGTTAAAATATGACTGAGACCTCGTTGATTTTTATTGTGAACGCACATTTTCCATAATTATTGTACTAATGAATTATATCAGTATTCTTAGTCGCAAAGTTTTGATGTGACCTGCGATTATACATTATCTGTGGACATCCTATTTTATTCACCCACATACTCTTCACCCAGAGTAAATGACACAGAAGAATTTTTAGATTGATAAAATCCACATTGACGCGTGCGAAGTCCGGAGCAAAAGCTGTAAAGAAGGAGTTGGTAAAGATAAATTAAGAAGGAGAAGATATACTAGCTAGTGCCTTTGACTTCATTTACTACTAAATATTGTTATTCTGAAGTGTTGGTAGCGCGACTTAGTGGGTAGTGTGTTCGAATTACGCCTTAATGGACGCGACTTCGAGTCTCTACAATTCGTGGTGATAGAAAATATCGTGATGAAATCATAGCACGCCGGTAGAGCTTTTTCTTACGCCCTCCCTGGCTAGCTACCGGTCTCAAGTTGAAAAACTTCCGCCAAATACATGTAGGTGTGTCCCAGCAGTTGCGCTTGAGAGCTAGTCCCTCCAGTATGTATAGTGTGACCACCATCGTCACTTACGCTAAACCTTCCTTTCCTTTCCAATGTTCTAGGCTGTGAAAGAAACGTTCATGTCAAATTCCATGAAGTTCGTAACGTTACGAAACGGACGCCTGCTAGATATAAAATAGCAATTTGTTTTCACGTCTATTGTGGTTATGAGTCACGTTTAAACATTTTTCATATAAAGGGAGATAGGAAAAACCTATCCCTGGATCTAATTGGCTAGGAATTTGCGCGCCATATACTCCGCCTTAGCCGAACGCATGTAATTAACACGTTCGCGAATACACAAGCGCTGAGCTCGCGCCTGCATTCTGCAATTAAAATTAAAATCATTTCGTTACCCATCTGAAAACCGACAAACTCGCATTTATTATTAGCGACATAGGGTACACAATACATGGACCGATTCGTAAAATTATCTTTGTAGATTTGAAAGCCCGGCCGGCCCAAATTGACGGTCAAACAAAGAGGTTGTTTGCGACCACCTAAAGCCTTCTTAGAACGGTGGCAGTGTGTAAATATGGCGCTGTTTACGTTCGCCGTTTACCGGCATTCGTAATTATGTTCCCCGCCGCTAGATGGCTGTGTTAATTGCGGAAGTTAAGTGCGTGGAAGTCAAATGAGTTTTCTATTTACCGAAATCACGGTTTTAGTGCGTAGCCGTTAATTTTCATATCATACGTGTTTTCTCGGTGTACGTTAGTTGCTTACGTAATAATTAATTTTAACTACGTTATCTTCGGTAACAATTGTGAGAGATATATTTTTGGTAGACGGTTTTAAATTTAAACCAACGTTTATATGACACGTTGCAATGATACGGAAAGCAAAAAATGTGTGTGCAGTTCACACGCGACAGAAGTGAAACGTTTCGTTTTCATATAATCGAGTGAAATCACACTGTATACAATCAAGTGGTTAACTAACTGAGTATTACCATGACATATATTAATACGTTCGTACACTTATACGTTCGATTGAGTAGAAAAAATATTTAAATACCACTCGAGAATCGAACCCGTGCGACGTTACGTGTTTGCTTTGATAAGATCGCTAATAACTCGAGAGATCGCCATTAACAGTTTTGTTAGTATAAAAATGTAGTATGTATTTTTATAACACATTTACGTATGCTCGTTGGAAAAATTCTATACAAGACAAATAAGCACCTATATTTATTACCCTTTCTTATTTAGAATTAGTGCAAAATTACGGTAATGGTATGTGCAATACTAAATCATAGCGATGATAGCTCAGTGGTAGTGTGTACGACTTCGCGTCAAGGAACGTGAGTTCGAAGCCACCTACAATTTGCTTGAGCTCTCGGTGAAGGAAAACATCCTGAGGAAACCAATAGGATAGTCGTAGGTTTTTTTCAAATGCTCGTCTGGCTAGCTACCACCCTCAAGTTGAAAATCTACCGCCAAATACCAATAGGTGTGTTCCGGAAGTTACACGTGAGAGCCAGTTCCTCCAGAGGTTTAGCGTGTCCACCAACTTGGGCCGTATTGTCACTTAAGTTCAGGTGAGATTATGGCCATAACGGTAAAACTTTAAATATATATAAAAAAAAAATATTACTGTTCGATTAGAATTTAATATAAGGTTTTATCTATCACGCTGACTTCTAAACTTCTCTCCAATTTGATATATAAATATGATTAATCATTGAACGTGATAATCCAAAAGAGATTCACATGTATATTCAAAAATCTATTGGCTTTAACATTACGGCCACAATCTCGCCTGATGTTAAGTGACAATGTGAACTAACGTATTATTAAATAACTAGTTTTTTACGTGTGGCTGCGCTCGTGTAAGTGTTGATTTTCTCGAACTAACCGGATGGCGCAATAAAAATTTCCATATTTCGCAAGAAAAAGTAGCCTATCACCGTTTTCATAAACCCGTCTATCTCTATGCCAAAATTCATCATAACCGATTCAGCGGTTTAGGCACGAAAGCGTTACTAACAAACAAACTCACATCTATAATATTAGTAAAGATAAGGGTCATTGTCCGTTTTTGTTATTTTTTTATAATACAGCTTTGCTCCTATTGAGATTAGAGTGATGTTAAATATCATAATCAAATGTCAGTCAATATATACCATAATAACCCAAAAACTACCCTGGAACCATTTCCTAAAAACTCCGCATTGAATGGTCATAGTCTTATCTTAATAAGTTCAGTAGCTTTAACCTAATTGACATATCTATATAAGAAGGTTTTTCAAAACAGTCATAGCTCTGTTGGTCGTGCGTACGAACGACGCGTCAAGGGACCTGAGTTCGAATCCACCTACAAGGCTCTTTAGGTTGAAGGAAAACATCATGATGAAACCATATTATGGTGGTAAAGTTTTTTCTGATACCCGCCTGGCTAGCTACCACCCTCAAGTTGAAAATCTGCTGCCAAATACCAGTAGGTGTGTTCTGGCAGTAGCAGTTGAGAGCCAGTCCCTTCAATAAAGGTCGGCAACGTACCTGCGATTCCCCCGGTGTTGTGGGTGTCTATGGGCGGCGGTGATCACTTACCATCAGATGACACGCTTGCTCGTGTGCTCGCTATTACATAATAAAAAGTTCCTCACCTAGTGTTAGCGTGTCCACCATCTATAACCACGTCGTCACTTAACATCAGGTGTGATTGTGGCCATAACGTTAAACTATAAAAAAAAAGAAAAGTTGAGAGGTGTCAAGGAACACCCGGATGGAACGAAGTTCCTTTCGATTAATTAGTGAAGGAATTGTAATAAAATTTTAATTATTTTTAAGTTATAATAATATATTTTTATTATTAACAAATATAATGTAATATAAACTTAATTTTATTACTTATTATGTACAAAAAACCTGTATACACTCAACAAAAATAATCGTCACGACACCACACTGTTCAATGCGAAATAGAAATGAAAATATCTGGCTTGCTTTCTATAAGAGAGAGAGAGAGAGAGAGAGAGAGAGAGACGGAGAAACATGCGCACGCCGCACAGCTTACAATAGCTTACTATAGCAAAAAGTGTCGTTACAACTTTTCGTGAGATTTTTTTCCGTCTAGCCCCCTTTCACAACGCGCGATATGGAGCTTCGTTCCAAAAATGATGTAGACATGTATACATACTAAGTAATTATACTCATTATGACAATCACTGTATAATATTAATAAGTTGCAAAAAACAGGGTACGTCGACGCCGAATGCTAGTGTATGTGGGCGTTAAACTATGGCTTGCGAACCGAGATCGTCTATTTAACGGACTATTACAAATGGAACTAGCATTTCCCCCGGTCGCTGTGGACTTGCGGACAGTTATTTCTTAATTAAAAACCATTAACGTCGCATTGCAGTCACACGGACAACTTTATCACAATTACCACTGAAGTTGCCCATTTAATATGTGACGTGAATAATGTTTATAATTATCTAATAGTTTATAAATTTAATAATACTATATGTATTATTAAATATTTTAATGCTTTCTAAATTTACGGTCATTACTCCAATGTCATCTGAGGTTAGTGGAAATAGTAAGCCTTGAGGAGAGACTTACTGTCGAATGCAACTTCCGGAACACACCTATACGTGTTTGGCGGCAGATTTTCCACTTGAGTGTCGTAGCCAGCCAAGCGGGCGTTAGAAAAAACCCTGCCACTATGCTATGGTTTCATCACGACGTTTTCCTTCAGCGAAGGTGGAAGTTCATTGCAGGCGGATTCGAACTCACGTCCCTTGATGATAATTAACAATAACGACTGAAAACCGGTAGAAAATTTACTCAGTAAAATGTTAAATATATCTAAAAAATATAGAAATGAAATGTAAAGTGTACTCTTATACACGTCACAGTAAGAGCGGTTACGTAGAGGGAGCTTCGTGTGGGCGTCGGTAATAATGATTCTACATCCTCACTTATACTATAGACGCAAATGTTTGTAAAGGTGTATGTATGTTGGTGCTATTTCACGCAAAAACTACTGAATGGATTCTAATAAAACTTTACAATAAATATAGCTTATTACCAATTATTTTATTTGCACTACCTACAATGGTAGTAATAGTTTATTACTACATTACTGCTGGTTGGCTGGAACAAAATGCCTTATAGCATTAAGCTCGCCAGTGTACATATTTAAAGTACAGTAAAGAACGCATTCATTCATTCATCCATTCATTCATTCATTAATTCATTCATTCATTCATTAATTCATTCATTCATTCATTCACACATTCATTCGTTCGTTCATTCGTTCATTCATTCATTAATTCATTTGTCCATTCATTTATTCATTCGTTTATTCATTCATTATACATCAGAATAACTCGAATCAGAATAACAAAGATATTGTGTGAATTGTCCAAAATATAACGATAAATGTCGAGTAAGTAGGAAGACACTCCGCCATCTGCTCACTGTTCTGGCGTGCGCTGCTGAAACCGTTAGAGTCACACGTATATAATGTATAGTGGAAATGTTTATCTTAAATAGTCCAACGAAAAACCCGCAACTGCATGTATTTATGTTTTCTGTGTAAGCCATTATCGCCAAAAATAGTGAGCGGTCCGCGTATAAATGACTAGGAGCACAAATGTTTTTATAACACTCTCCTTTTATATAATTTATTTACAATAGCGGGTACCGGAATTACAGTTTTTTTTACTAAATAAATACTAACTTGAGCAAAGCCACGGGTAAAAGCTAGTGCATCATAATTTCATGATTTACGGAATCGGAGGTAAAAGAGAAACTGAAGGAATCGCAGGTGCGTTGCCGGCCTTTATAGGAGGTACGGGCTCTCAAGTGCGATTGCCGGAACACACCTATTGGTATTTGGCGGCAGATTTTCAACTTGAGGGTGGTAGATAGCCAGACGGACGTTAGAGAAAGCCCTTTCATCACGCTATGGTTCGATCACGTTGTTTTCCATCACCGAAAGCTCAGGCTCATTGTAGGTGTATGAATTCTAACTCACGTCCCATAACGCGGCGTTCCTCTACACTACCACTGAGCTCTCATCGCTTCAAATCTTGCAGATGAAAAACGTGTTAAAGCATGATTTCCAGTCGCGAATTTACACTTTTGCAACCCGTAGGATATGCGAAATTTGCCATACCTCTAAAATTATATTCCACATAGGACATAGTAACTTGTAAAAAAAGAAATCGATATAAGACACGGATTTTAAGTGGCGAGACAAATTACCTAGCACCACGTAGGTATATAAGTTCTGCAGACCTAGTAAATCCACGACTGATGAATTATCTGAAGCTGTCGCCTGTTGAAGGAGACAATATATGAATAATCTTCACTTGTTCCCGACAAGTCATCGTCTATGGGAATCACACTTATTACTTAACTCGATCTCGAACGTCGCTAGATGATCTTGAAACATTACGATTTGTCGAATCAGCCACTCGCCACCTACGCTAGGGTTGTGACGACTTCCTCTGTACTTGAATTGTAAATTTTTAGTTTAATTACTTCACAAAACTATCACGATTGCATGTAATAATATAACAAAGCGTCTATGACCGCTTGCGTGTGTAATTTTTCACGTATACATTACAGATACATGAATAAATATTTTATTTTCGGAAATATATTTTTTTTATTTTCAATGGGCAGTAAACAGGCAGACGGTCCATGTGATGTTAAATGGTTACCATCGCTTATATATAACTGTAACAACAGGGGCATTACAGCCGTGTAGTCGACCATACATACTATCACGCCTCTCTCCCGTAAGGGGAGGCAGAGACCACATCCTTCCACTTGCTACGATCCTGACATACATCTTTCGCTTCTTCTACTATCATAAGCACCTTCATACATGCTCTTCGGTTACGGGTACTTTTGACCTGGCCTTTCTCCAGAACGTCCTCGATCTGGTCGAGATATGTTCGCGTAGGTCGACCCTTACCAGCTTGCCCATTCACACTCGCCTTGTAAATTTGTTTTGTTAATCTTCTTTCATCTACCCCCTTCATTGTCGACCATGGGAACCGTATTTCAATCCCTTTATGAGGAGTCATGCAGGAAAATTGTGCTGGGCAGTCCGTTCCATAGATCTGATGTGCGCGGTAGGAATTCTCTAAAGAACATTTACCCGGTTTATGCCTTGTGACATGGAAGCACATAATACACTGTCAGAGTTGTATATATAGATAATACATACAATACATATATATAATAGTTGGGGGCGTAATATATCTGGGACAAGAGATTACAAAAAAACAAATTAAAATAAACCTGCAAAGTTTAGTTTTAGTTTCGCGAAGTTGCGGGTAAAAGGTAACCGGCTATCATTTAAGAAACAATATTAAATGTGTATATTTAACTCGATTACGATATTAAGGTGTTTTTATAACGAGTGAAAAGTCAAAATTGAATTGTCGTGTCAGCCCTAATTCAATCTGAACTTTCCCATGCATAGTGTAGTGTTCTTGAGATCGTGAATTTTTAATGGTCACTTCATATATAATAAATAGATAAACACGTGTCGGTTGTTCGATATTGTTTTTATCTCACACGCATATTTTAATGGAGGCGCGTTTCGACTTGTCGACGAGGGACTTTCTACGATCTTTTGTGAGGTGAAGATTCATCAGACAATAGTGTGACGTTCTTTAACGTATATAGCTTTCCCCGTGACTGAGTTGGTGAGTGAATAGGTGATATTATACATTTTTCGAACTCACGTCCCTTGACGCGAAATCGTACACACTACCACTGGAAGACCGAAGATATGGATGGACTGTGTCAGAAATTATATGTATAAGATGCAAATAATTAAATGTAAATTGATAGAGTACGGTGGAAGAGACATGTTGTGCCGACCCTACCCAAGTAGGATGAGGGGATAAGGTATTTCTACCAAAAGCATAAATATGAATTTCTATATATGCCTAATGTAACAAATGATAGGTTCGTCCGGGAAGAAACGCCACTTAATACTATGACTGAAGCTTCGCTCAATCCCCTAGTTCGTCTATGTCTATGCCTTTCTCTAAGGTATAATCTATTTCTATACCAAGCTTAGCGGTTTATTCAATCATACATAACAGACAGACACGAGTTACTTTTGATTTTAAAATACCAGCTTAAATAGTAGCAAATGGGCATACTGCTTACAAGATGTTAAATGATCATCGAATTGCCCCCGGGTTCATAATTGACCACTAACGGTTACCACTGTTAAAAATTGAGCTAAAATGTCTTATAGGCTATCGAGTGTTGCCAAGTAATAAATACTTTAAAGGTTTAATACCGTGTAGTCACAATCTTACCTTATTTTAAGTAACTAGTGCCACAAAATGGTGGTCCTGCAAGCTTAGCAGAAGGACTCGTTCTCAAGTACAACTTTTGTAACTTGAGGTGGATAATCTAATCTAACCTTCATACCCGACGTTATGGTAGACCCTCAAGTTGAAATTATGTAGCCTAGAACCTGCAGGCGGGTTGCAAATAATATATAACAAAAATAGTTTATCGATGTCAAGGAATTTATGCATTTCATATACATTTTAACAATATTCTCTTTTAAATGAGTGTATGAAAATAAAAGGAATACGATTTGTAAATTTGATTTATCGTGGTCCCGGCTGGCACCATGTTGTGAGCTCGACAAATTTAACGTCCCCGGACAATACTACGCGTTTCTCGCAACGTTTGACATATTGGATACGAAATGGAATACCACCGGAGGATTCTGAAGTCGTTAATAGGTATTTTGCGAATGATATTAAAGTGTTCTATAGTTCATCAGATAAATTTTAAAGTTTTGAAGCGATGACAGCTCAGTGGTAGTGTGTACGACTTTCCGTCAAGGGACGTGAGTTCGAATGCAACCACCTACAACGAGCTTGAGCTTTCGGTGAAGGAAAACATCGTGAGGAAACTATGGCGTTGTGGTAAGGCTTTTTCTGATGTCCACCTGGCTAGCTACCACCCTCAAGTTGAAAATATGCAGCCCAATACTAATCAGTGTGTTCCGGCAGATGCACCTGAGAGCTAGTGTCTCCTATAAAGGCCGGCAACGCAGCTGCGATCGACGAACACTTACCATCAGGTGACACGCTTGCTCGTTTGCCCGTTAATAAATAATAATAATAAAAAAATATTTAATCTATTCTCATCTATGTAGACTGTATCTCCATTGTTTCTGTTCAAGAATATGTCCAATTAGATGTCACGTTGTTTTCACTTTAAAAAAGTAATATAATATTACCGATAATAAATTATCGGTTATCAATTAAGTATTAACGACACGTAATTGAATACGATTTTAAATGCCCTTTCATTATCGTTTTTCTGAATCGGGACGCGAGACGTATTTGTATGGATAAATCAATGTAGGCAGAATTCTCAATGCGATAATAACCTCGCACTAACAACGAATACTGCCTATTTGTACCCTTAGCTTTTAAACATAGAGTTTAAAATTGTATGTGTCGATGTAAAATATTATATAATCGAGCGATGCGATTTATAACCTTGCGCTTTTGGAATAAGGTCCACGGGTTCGATATTAATGACAATCTTAAACGTTTGCGTTTAATTAATGTAGGCGCTCTCTTATACCGGATGTTATTGGTTAGTTTTCCAGGTTCTCTAGTGATGCGAATATAACTCGAGATGATAATATCTATTATTATTGTAAGGATTTTTTTTGTATCTATACTAATATTATATAGAGGAAAATATTGTATTTTCGTTTGTAACGAATAAACTCATGAAGTACTGGACCGATTTCGAAAATTCTTTCACCATTACAATGCTACAACATAGGCTATGTAACATTATTGTTGGCACGAATAATACTTTACAGTGCCAATGTTAATATTAATTATCAATAACTATTGATTCAGAAATGTTTTTTACATACTTTGTTGGTTTATCATTTGACAGCAAATTGACCGGATGTCAAATGATGATGTAGACCGATTATGGTGGTCGAGATACATCCATTTTGAAGCGATGACAGCTTAGTTAGTATTGTGTACGGCCGCCGTGTCAATGGAAGTGAGTTCGAATTCGCCTGCAATGTGCTTGAGCTTTCGGTAAAGTAAAGCACCATGATGCAGCCATAGCTCGGTTGTAAGGCTTTTTCTAATGCCCGTCTGGCTAGTTAGTACTCTCAAGTTAAAATTCTGCCGCCAAGTACCTATAGTTGTGTCCCGGAAGTTGCACTTGAGAGCCAGCAACTAAGCACGTCCAGCTTCTTAGGCCGTATCGTCACTTAACATCAAGTGAGATTGTGGCAATAACTTAATACACTGTTTACACATATGTTTTTTTATTTACATATTTCAATGTTTAGTTCATTTTATTATTATAGGTATATTCTTAGTTAATTTCTTCTTTGGCTTCTTTTGCGTTTGCACTAACTATAATTAGTATTACGTTTGATAACAATACCGCTTGTTAGCTGGAAGAAAATGCTTGTGGCATCAAGCTCGTTAATGTGCAAACTATAAAATTGTTTATTCATAACGCTATAACTATAAACAATAGAAAAATCTACGCACTTAGATCAGAAGCGATGACAGTTCAGTGGTAACGTGTAGAAACGCGGTGTCATGGGACGTGAGTTCGAATCCAATCACCTACAATGAGCTTTAGCTTTCAGTAAATGAAAACATCGTGTGGAAATCACAGAATGGTGGTAGGGCTTTTTCTGATGCCGCATGGCTAGCTACCACACTTAAGTTGAAAATCTGCAGGCAAATACCATTAGGTGTGTTCCGGTATTTGCACTCGAGAGTCAGTCCCTCCTGTAAAGGCCGGCAACACACCTGCGATCCCTCTGGTGTTGTGGGTGTCTATGGGCGGCGGTGATCACTTACCATCAGGTGACATGATAGCCTATTTGCCTACCAGTCCGTAAAAAAAGTTAAATTAATGTTAGTAAGCGGTAAAAATTTATTATAGATTATCCTTATGTGCGGTCGTTCTCCTATGCCTTTCCCAGTGTCGCTTGTAAAATCCGTGTGATTCTCGCGCACCTACACCGCGTTCCCGACTAACGTTAATATTACCATTTGACAAAATTGTACAACTTCCGGTAGATAATGTATCAAATAACAAGATTAAAGCCTTTTGGGTAAAACTTTGTAAGCGCTATAAATTGAAATAAAACTATATAAGTAAATAAAAATCAATAAATAACCGCGATAAAATCTGTTTAAATTAGTCTTATTTCAATGAATAATATTCGCGTAAACCTAAGAAATCATTCGCGATATAAATCTTAAAAATGGTTTTCTATAACTGTAATCTACTCAAATTATCCTTGTAAGTTGGATACGGTGTGTTAATAGACACTATTTTAAGTGATCTGTGGTTAATTATGAGTAACAAGTTGTAACTGTTTATAATAAAGATATCTTCGTTTATTAATACTATAAACGGGAAAGTGTGTTTGTTTGTTTGTTACGCTTTCACGCCTTAACCGCTGAATCGATTATGATGTATTTAGGTATAGAGATAGATAGGACCTTGGAGACGGTGATAGGTTACGTTTCCTCGCGAGAAACTTATCGGAAATGTGGTAAAGAGGGGAATGAAGTTTGTATGAAACTTTTTGCTGCGTCATTTGAATTGTTTGACAAAACCAATATTAACGCGAGCGAAGCCGCGCGCAGAAGCTGGTCATAAATACTTTTTAGTAAGGAATGAATAATCGCTGTCCAATAAAAGTGGAATCTTCGCGTACGATGGTTTGTTTGAAAAGGCTAGATATGTACGGTTAAGGGGCCATTCGTTAATTACATGAGGATGATTTTGACGACTTTTCCCACCCCCCTACCCCCATGTAAAGATACATGAGATATCTCGAACCCCTCTTCATACGTAAGATTCAACCTCGTTCTGCTGAATAGTAAAACGTTGTTAGAAAATTAGCAGATATACTTAAATTCACGGTTTGACGTAAATCAATGGTTTTTATTCTAATATTTTTTTAAAACTTTGAAAATGATCCTGTGTGTGTATCACACACACACACAGATATGTGTGCAAGACATCTTTCAGGGTCCTAGCGCGTGGACGGTGTAAAAAAGTGGTGGTTTGCTGGTGCGATCTCGTTATCCTGCCCACACATGCGTAGGGAGTGGCCGTGGAGTTTTTAGGCTATTGGGTCAAAGGACAAAAGACCCCCACTGATCTCTCGTGTTCCACTAAATGAGAGCTATCGTCGTAATAGATCTCTTCCATTGTAATACAAAAAAGGTTATACTCTTTCATAGATATAATAGTAGCTTGCCAGTTAGGGCAGCTTGCCAGGCTGCCCGGATGGGGCCCGGCTTACCACCAGGCCGGGTCGGTCGCTGGGGTGTCGCGGTGATTGCATGCACGGGCCCGCGGCGTCCCAGGAAGGCGACAGACGGCCGTGGGGTTTTAGCGCTAGGGGAATCCCACATATTCCTCTCAGTCCCCCCGGGCTGGGAGGGGATGCACACATTTCCCGATGTAAAAAAAAATTGAAGCGATGATAGCTCAGCGGTAGTGTGTACGACTTCGCGTCAAGGGACGTGAGTTCGAATCCAAGCACCTACAATGAGCTTGAGCTTTCGGTGAAGGAAAACATCGTGAGGAAACCATAGCATCATGGTAGGGCTTTTTGTAATGCCCGCCTGGGTAGCTACCATCCTCAAGTTGTAAACCTGCCGCCAAATACCAAAAGGTGTGTTCCGGCAGCTACACTTGAGAGTCAGTTCCTTCACAGGTTTAGTGTGTCTACCAACTCGGGCCATATCGTCACTTAAGATCAGGTGAGATTATGGCCATAACACTAAACCTTAAGTATAAAAAAAAAATCTATCAGATATAGAATATTTTTATATTATTATTAGACAACTATCTAGTCGTTGGGATTCTATTAATATAATGAATAGTAAGCTTTTAAATAATGTTAAAACGAGCAAACATAAATCAAACAGACAATCTTACACGAATAATCGACTAGATTTAAATAAAAATTTCAACTTGTAACATTTTAAGGAAGAAGGGGCTTTAGTCACTCTCCACTCTCAGATAAGGGCATGTATAGATGTTATTACCCTCTCTCGGAGCCTTTAAGTAATTAAGGAATGGCCCCTGAGAAGGTATATTATAGTATAACATTACAATGCGTAGTCGTTAAACTTTGAACCGCCTATTTTGAGGCCCTTCTAAAAATAAAACTCTTAGATCGGTTATAGAAATATATCGGAAACTTAAAATAAATTCCAATATTTAATTGGTTTGTGCATGTTTGAGTGCGATCCTTGACAGCGTGTTCTAATTTATTAAGATATTTAATGTGCCTCTTGTGCCTGTTGTGACGATACGGCCCAAGTTGGTAGACACACTAAACCTGTGGAGGAACTGGCTCTCAAGTGCAACTGCCGGAACACACCTATCGGTATTTGGCGGCAAGTTTACAACTTGAGGGTGGTAGCTAGCCAGGCGGGCGTTAGAAAAAGCCCTACCACCATGCTATGGTTTCCTCACGATGTTTTCCTTCACCGAAAGCTCAAGCTCATTGTAGGTGCTTGGATTCGAACTCACGTTCCTTGACGCGAAGTCGTAAACACTACCACTGAGCTATATTTAAACTTAGACAAAGTTATTATCTACTATTCAGCAAATATGGAGTCCTATAATTTTACTACTTTCTATCAGTCTTGTGTATTTGTATACTGTAGCTTCTCAATTGATAACTGGCTAGATGATAGAAGATAGTTACTGGAAGCAACGAGTAAGAGGGTCCCTGGTTTGTGGCAAGGAAGGGAGGAATTAGGTTTCGGTTTTATAGTAAATATACGTGGCACGTATCGGATGAGTCCTTTAAACCTCCTACCTGCCCAGGGGAGATCGATAAATGGATTTTCCCATGTAAAAATAAAGTTGAAAGATCATCAAATTATAATTTCGAGTCTGTTTGAATTCCTTATAACGTATCAGGTTTGGGAATGATGGTTGGTGCTCGTAGGTACTTAGGACGTGGGCGTGTGGTGCGTAGAGGCGACATTTACCCGAATAGCGGCTATAAACCGACTGTGTGACATGTTAGCTCTAATAAGTTTTATAACGCCGCGGTGACATCACTTCCCCTACTACGCGTACGCTATAGTTACCTTGAAATATACTATGGTTAAAATAAAAAAAAAATGCATATCCGTATCTATTTTTTTATAGTTATGGTTTAGCGTTATCAATCTGTGGAGGAAGTGGCCCTCAAGTGCAACTACCGGAACACACCTATTGGTAGTTGGCGGGAGATTTTCAACTTGAGGGTGGTAGCTAGCCGGGCGGGCATTAGAAAAAGCCCAATCACTATGCATATGCGTATCTATGTACGCACGTATGAAGTTAGCATCTTTGATGACAACCTTTGATGATGAAACCCGGTGTATGGTAGTCGTGATTCAGTTCACAAAAACTATGTCACCCAGCTAATTTCGTTCTGTTTTCAATTTTATCTTTCCCATAGCGTGACTATCAACGGTAAAACATAAACTTGCGTCTGCGGTGTTTCCGGATCAATACGACTTGGGAACCGTCAAGGAGATCGCTTACTATTACCTTAAAGGCAGGCTCGTACTTGCGATTCCTCTGGTTTCGTGGGTGTCCATGGGTGGCGGTAATCACTTACCATCAGAGGACGCGCTTAGACGTTTATCCCTTATTCCATAAACATAACTATACTAAATATATATTTGTTTAACATCTATATATTTTTTATTAATTTTTGCGAAACAATTGAACTTGACAGCATGTATTCATAATATATAAAAATGGTTTATGCTTCCGGAATACATAACGCAATAGAAAATCATTGAGGCAAGGTTAATAATTTCATATAGAACTATTTTCTTTCTACATTCATAACGTAATAATATTGCCGAGACAGTATAGTGGTGACGCGTGGATTATATTGGACTTTATTGGGCGATAAGCTGACTTGAACCGATTCTATCTCAACTAGCGTTACATAGCCGAGCGTCACGGCATAGTCATGCGATTGAATGATTGATCCACACAAAATAAAGTCATAATCCGCCTAAATATGTGCAACACCGCCTAACCCATAAAACGTAATAATATACACGTAGTTTTTGTTATAATTAGCCTGTAATATTATTGTGCTTTTCTTTTGTTTCTTCTATCTTATTTAATTTTTATATATGGACCGTTTATTTTGAAAGTGGTGTAAGTCTAGTTTTTAGATAAATGAGCTATCACGTAATTCATGCTTAATTTAATGTAATTTTTTTATATATGACTAGTCCGTGTTTAAATTCTCAAAAAAATCCCATGTTTTGTACAACTTAAAATCGGTCGGTAAATGAAATTGCATTATCAACAAATATATAGTAACCTTTAATTTTCTCCAAACAAAAGAAAATGGACTTACACCACTTTCAAAATAAACGGTCCATATACTGTATTTTATATTTATTTTTGTCTTTAAATTTTGTAAACTTACTCATTGTATACTTCTGTTTTGTTTTCGAAATAAATAAATGAATACAATTTATTTATTACATAATAAAATTGTTATTTTTTTTAATGATATAGAGGGCAAAAGAGTAAGCAGATCATCTAATGGCGAGTGTTTACCGCCGCCCATGGACACCCATAACACCAGAGGTATGGCTGGTGCGTTTCCGGCCTTTGAGGTATGAGTAAGCTCTCTTCTTGAAAGTTCTCAAGTCGTATCGGTTTATATAATTGCTATTTTCTATCATCTATAGTACAAAGTTTTAACAGTGCTGTTTGATGTCAACTGGAGGTTAACAGTAAGTTAACTTCAACAGTGGCGTGAACGTTGCAAACGTGTAGTACGGGCATATTATCTCACATACTGCGATATAGATGCAATAAAATATTAATTCAATTTGTGTGTTGTTTAGACAACGAATTTGAGATTTTAAAATGCTTTTAATTGTGCTCAAGGCGTATCCGTACGGGCCGCGACGCGTTGCGGGCCATAAACATTCCTTTTTATATGTAAGTTTACGGAAATAAAAATATTAATGTAGTATATACGTACACGTTAATGCCGTTAATTGAAAACAAACTACCGAATGTCAGAGAGGGAACGTATTAAAATTTGATGATTATATTTGAGGTCTCGAATATAATTGAAGATGTACGTTACGTGGGCGAAGAATAGATTGTTAGGGATTTTAAATAATTGATTTACGTAATAGACTTGGTTCAGTGGTAACGAGTTCGAATACTGTGTGATTTGGATGATTTACTTGACTGAAAGCTCAGGTTCATTGTATGATTTGAACTCAACTCAATCGAGGTTCTGAGATGCTGCCACTGAGCTGTCGTACAAATGTTCCAGCGTGTTTTATCGCCAGTGGTAAGCGTTAATTCGATCGCAACGCCATCTGTCTAGTTCACGGATATCATAAACATCTTATCTTTAAAATTATACGTGCAGATACCAGTTTTCTGGTTTTCCTACTGTTTAAGAGTATTGGTTAGTAGAAGGATTGTATGTCAGGCAATACTATATTTTGCATCGTCTAATTACTTATTGCCAGGTCAGATTTCATTACAATCTATGCGAATTCTATGTATAGTTTTCGAGTGATGTACGTACAACGGGAGGGAGACACAGAGGAAAATTAAAATGATGTATATATTTGTAACACGTAACTTTGTTATCGATACTTTGATCGTAATTTTCCAGCAATATCTAATTTTCAGGTGACTGTAGTTGAGTTGCAAGTTTCTTAATTTATTTAATTAGATAATTCCGCTTTAATATAAACAATTTCTTGTTTCGTCACAGTAAACCGTCGCACGTAAAGTTTAATAAATAATTCATTATTAGTAGACCATAAACATGTTGCATTTAAGACAGAAACAAGTCAATTAGATTTATTAATACGGGCGTGATAGAATTTGTCTTAAATATATGTAGGTACACAGTAATAGGTAAATATTGATTACGTATTTAGAAATCTTTTATTTAATATTGTCGTGTCACACACAATGTTAGTTGCCATACGTTTTTGAAACGACTGGACTGATTTTTATTAACTTTTGTATGTATATTCGGTAGGTCTGAGAGTCGGTCTTAATCTATTTTTCATACCCCTAACTGATAAGGGTGGTCAACCTCAAACACTTGATTTTTTTTGGCAATTTTTTTTGACAATTGATGTGGCATCAAATTTCACCGTCCTACTCTCATCCTCTCATTTTCCATACAACCAAAGTATTCATTAGAAATAATTTATAATATAGAACATTTTTCGGGTCAGCTAGTATATATATATATAGTTCTAATTTTTAAAGCAAAATTTTTTCTAAAGCGATGATAGTTCTGTAGTTATGTGTACGACTATGCGTCACGGGACATGAGTTCGAATCCACTCCACCTAGTATAAGCTTGAGCTCATTGTAGTTAAGGTTTTAGCGTTATGGCCATAATCTCAACTAATCTTAAGTCATGATACGGCCCAAGTTGGTAGACACGCTAAACCTGTGGAGGAACTGGCTCTCAAGTCCAGCTGCCGGAACACACCTATTGGTATTTAGCGGCAGGTTTTACAACTTGAGGGTGGTAGCTATCCAGGCGGGCATTTGAAAAAGCCCTACCATCATGCTATGGTTTTCCTTCACCGGAAGCTCAAGCTCATTGTAGGTGCTTGGATTCGTACTTGCGTCCCTTGACGCGAAGTCGTGACACTACCTCTGAGCTATCATCGCTTCAAAATCGTGACTTTAGTGTGACGTTGCGACCCTAGAAGGTGGACAAGCTTGTCTAGCTAGCCTAGTGGAGGGATCGGGCTCTCAAGTGCAACTGCCGGCACGAATCTATAGGTATTGGATTAGATTGTCAATGTAAGGGTGGTAGCTAGTTAGATGCGCATTGTATAAAGTCCTACCACCATGATATGGTTCCGTCACGATGTTTTCCTTCACCGGAAGTTTACGCTCATCGCAGGAATTCGAAGTCATATCACACGGTACACACTTCTCACTGAGCTATCAGTGCTTCAAATAAAATTTGTACAGATAATGGAAATGATATATGTATATATTTAGGTGTTTCCGACTTCCCGCCACCAAAACTCTATAGCCAGTATCGCGGCTGTCCTCATAGTGAGCGCACGTACATAGTGATTTACTTCAATCAATTGTTTTGTTTTTGTTTTTGTCGTACCCACTTAGTGTTTAGGAAATGAATGAAACGAGTAAAGGTGTTGAAAACAATACAAGAGATGATAATCCGACTTCTGAGCCAAGTGGAGAGAAGAGATTATGGGAAGATAGTTATGAGAGTACTGAAGATAGTTTTACAACAATTTCTCGACCAAAATCAAAACGTCTGAGTAAAAGTAACCCTGTAAACCTTCAGGAAGTTATGTTAGAACAAACAATAAATCAGAAATTTCAAGTTACAGTTACCTCGCTACAAGAATTACCTAAACAGATGGCGATGGCAAAATTATTAAAAAATGAAGGTATACAAAATATTTTATATATAAAATACAAGAACCCATATAAAATAGTGATCGATTTTGATAACCGTCTAAACGCAGAAAAGCTGTTAAATTGTTTGAAATTTATGGAAATGGGATATAGAAGCCAATTAACAAATGAAATTAATACATGTTATGGTATAATTAGAGGTGTTGAAACAGAAATGAGTGAGAAAGAAATCTTAGAGATACTAGAATGTGAAAAGGAAATTTTATCTGTGAGGAGATTAAACAGGGTAGTGGAAAAAGGAAAATGGGTAACTAGTGAGGCGGTTAGAGTTACTTTTAAAAGTCCTACGGTTCCTAGTTACGTTTACGCCTATGAATGCCGGTTTAGGGTTGACCCATATATTTTCCCAGTGTCTCAGTGTTCTGGATGTTGGAAATTCGGACATACTAAAAAGATGTGTCCCACAAAAAAATCCTTATGTCCTAAATGTGGAAATAACCATGTGAGCTGTGAGACTACAGAATTCCGATGTGTTAATTGTAAAGGTGTACACATGTCACTAGACAGGAAGTGTCCGGTTTTTGTCAAAGAAAAAAAAAAACAGAAATCATGAGTAGGAATAACGTAACGTACAGTATGGCATTAAATTTATATATAAAGGCAAATTCAGCACCAAGACCTACAGAACATCTCAATAATGTCTCAAGACACTTGAATCACGATGAACGTCAAAAATCTTATAGAAATGTGTTAAAAATCGACAAGATTTCGAGGATGAAAGCTTGAGTGATACGAACAACATGGAATTTCATGAAGACATTGTTGAAGTACAAGTAATTGAAGATGCAAATAATTTAAAGAAAATTCAGGAAAATGCATATAGTATTAGAAAACATTACTCAGTGGTACCTGAAAAGGAAATAATAATTCAGAAAGAAAAGGACGATAAACGAAAAAATAATGAGGGTAGAAAGGAAAATCATTTTGATTTCACAGTTTTTTTAAATAAATTAAAAAATATATGTTTGACAAAAGAAAGTTTTGAAAATAAGTTAATATTAAGTCTAAAAGTAATCTTTGATGAACTTAAGATATTAGTATTAAAAGTTATCAACGATGGAGAAATATTACAGAAAGTATTTTGTTCCTTTTGTAAATGATGGCGGCTATAAAGGAGCAAGGTATTAATATATTGCAGTGGAATTCTCAAAGCCTTAAACCTAAGTTAGGATGTTTTGGTGAGCTTTTAATTCAGAAAAAAATTCATATAGCCTTAATAAGTGAAACTTGGTTGGATTCTAATACAATAATAAAGGTTACTGGATATAACATCTATAGAAAGGATAGGATAGACTCTTATGGGGGGGTTGCAATCTTGGTACATAAATCTATTAGTAGTCAAATATATAATATTAACAATTTAAACCCGGGTATAGAAATAATGGCAATAAAAGTAAATAATCTTAAAAAAAATAGAATATATCATATCTCTTTATTGTCCCTCTTCCATTCATACACAATTAATGGACTGGAGTGCAATATTTGCTCAGTTTCCAGTAAAATCTCTAATAGCTGGTGACTTCAACGCTTACCACTCAAATTGGTCCTACACAACAAATACTAGAGGCTTACAGTTGTTTGATGCTGCGCTAGATAATGGCTTTACTACTTTAAATACGGGTGGCCCTACAAGAATCAAACTAGTTAATAATGTGCTCCAACAAACATCTCCTGATGTTTCATTTGCATCGACAGATATAGCAATAAACTTTGACTGGAGAATAAGCAATGAACATTTAGGTAGCGATCACCTCATTATTATCATGTCAATAAAATGTCCTAGTTTCGGTAACAACATTATAAGACGGAATTTTAAAAAAGCTGATTGGTATAAATATCGTACATGTTTGTTGCAATCTCTTAATCATTTACCGACTATAGAAAATAATGGTATTAGTATTCAAAAAAACTATGATCAATTTATTAGTTTAATTAATAGTGCAGTTGATAAATCGATTCCCTTAATAAAAATATGTAGTAGTCCTGAAACAAATTTTAAACCCAAATCGTATTGGAGTGCAGCATTATCTGAGGCGCTAGCTCGGCGTAGATTAGCATTAAAAAATTTTCGTCGAAACCCCACACCTAATAACCTTATAAAGCTGGAAGAAAAAGTTAATGAAGCTAGAATTCTCTTAAAGCAAGCAAAATTAAAAAGTTGGAATAAATTTTGTAGCGAACTTAGTGAATCCACTTGTACGTCAGTCATGTGGGATCGAATGCGTTGGGTGAAAGGATACAGAAAAGTGGGATATCAAGCTGATGAGTACAAAAAATATGAACTTTTAACTTCTCTGGCACCTGACTATGTATCAAATTCACGTCCTTCTTTTGAATCAGTCAATAATTTACTAGAAAAAGATTTTTCCTTACAAGAATTAGAAAATATTATTAAAAAAAAAGATACTTCTCCAGGATACGATGGAATAACTTTTTCTATGATAAATAATATTCCAGAAATAGGAAAAAAATATTTATTACAATTATATAATAGTATTTTGAACTGCGGTTACGTCCCAAGTCAATGGCGAGACATACTTGTCATTCCAATTCCAAAACCAAGCTCTATTACTACTAATAACAGTGATACTAAACTTAGGCCCATCTCTCTTTTATCGTGTTTATGCAAAACTTTACATACTTTATTGGGAAAACGACTTGAGTGGTTTATAGAAAAGAAATCAATTTTATCTCCAAACACAGTCGGATTTAGGAAAGAGCAGTCATCCTTAGATTGCTTAGCTAGATTAATTAGTTATATCCAAATAGGCTTTTCCAAAAATACGCCCACTTTAGCGTGCTTTTTAGATATAAAAAATGCCTATAATAATATTTTAATCTCTGAAACAATTAAAACTCTAGACGACTTAAATGTTGGATCAAAAATTTGTGATTACCTTTGGCAATTTTTAAGTGAAAGACATTTAATAATAAAAAAATTAACAGGTGATGGTATATTACATAGATGGACAAGAAACGGACTAGCACAAGGAGATCCTATCTCACCTCTTCTTTTTAATATAGTAACCTTAAAAGTTAGCAAACTAATACAAAATGTAAATATGTGTCAATATGCAGACGATTATGTACTTTATATTAGTCACAAAAACCTTAACTCATGTTCAAACTTAATCCAAAATATGCTAAATGATAAGGTTAATATATTAACCCAACTTGGACTAGAACTGTCTACCAGTAAATCTCATGTTTGTGTTTTTAGTAGAGGTCATAAAAGAAATGAAATAAATATTAAAATCGGAAATATTCCATTAACCACAGTTAGTTATGTAAGATATTTAGGTATGTGACTTGATAAGTCACTACTTTGGAACAAACATATTAATGAAACTGTAGAAAAAACAACAAAATATTTAAACTTACTAAAAACATTATGCGGTCCTTCATGGGGTATTCATCCTAAGCATTTGCGGACGATATACACGTCGTTAATTAGGAGTCGAATGGATTATGGATGTTATCTTTACGGTAGTTGTGCCAAGACACATCTTTTAAAGTTAGATCGAGTACAAAACCAAGCATTACGGATTATTGGAGGATATATTAAAAGCTCACCAATACACGTAATGGAAAGCGAATTATGCATTCCACCACTTAGCTTAAGAAGGTATTACTTGGCTTATAAGTATTGTATTAAAGCTAAATCATTTTTAAATAATATAAATGTCAACTACCTGAAAGATCTCAGTTCTCTTGGTCATAGTACATATTGGAACAAAAAAACAAAACCCTTACTAATTAAAACATACCATGATACAAAGTCATTAAATGTTTTTGCGAATAATACATCAAATATATTTTCGCTTGATATATGGATCAATAATATTGATATTAAAAATGTTATAGAAATGAACTTACATTGTATAAAAGGAGCTAAGAGGAGTCAAAATTTTAATACCATGAAATATAATTTAATAGAAGAAATACAAAATAGATATAATGGTTGGACAAAAATATATACTGATGGCTCAATGAGTGTGGGTGGTCGTGGTGCAGCATTTTATACCAGTTTTGGGCAAACCACAGGTTTATTTAAAATAGAAAATAATGTATCGATCATGACAGTCGAGTTGTTTGCTATATCAGAAGCTCTTGCGTACGCTATCAGATTAAATTCCAGTAATTTTGTTATACTGACGGATAGTAAGAGCTCACTTCAACATTTAGCTCGTTGCACCTCTGGAATCAGAGGAGTACCGATAGCTTACACTGTCTTAAGACAAATTTATCGTTTGCAACTTAACGGTATAAGATGTAAACTCCAGTGGATTCCGTCACACTCTGGACTAAAGGGAAACGAGGAGGCTGACCGTTTGGCAAAATTAGCAGTGTCGTCTGGTGTAAAAGTATATGTATATAATCATTATTCAGAATTCTTAGGTATCGGTAAAATTACAATTTATAATATGTGGAAGGAATATTTTGACGAAAGATCTAAAGAAAAGGGTATATGGTATAGGACTATACAAAATCAGCCTCCTCGAGTGCCTTGGTTTGATGATATTACATTAAATAGGTCATATATTGTAGCTTTAAACAGGTTACGTTCTGGACACATTCCATCAGAAAAATTTGGATATTTAATGCAGAAACGTTCTTCCTCACTTTGTACTACATGCGCAGTAATTGATGATGTGCACCACTGTCTGATGGAATGTATTAAGAATAGTACTATTAGAAATAAATTAATTAACAAGTGTAATTTAAATAAATTAAATATGGGCATGTTTCATGGCATTTTAGTAAAGCCTTCGAGAGAGGCAGCTAAAATGCTGTATGAAATGAGTGAAAGATGATGGTATGAACGAGGATGTATGAAAGAGCTAAATTATAATATTATTTTAGGTTACGATGGGGCTGGTATAACTACGGTTAAAAGCCCCTAAACAAAATAAAGAAAAAAAAAAAAAAACTATAGCCTTGTGTTTTATGGCAGAATACAGTTATAGGAGGGTAGTTTATAACGCCGATTAGTATAAAGCGCGATGCAAGAGTGGCTTTGGGTGCAGTCTAAGCTTGGCGCTTGAGGCGTATTCATCGTACGTAGCTGGAACATTACCGAAGGGCCGCAAGATTTATATTTCTTTATTATTGACACCGTTTTGGTATTTATGCTATGAATCATTATCGAGAATGGTTAACATTTGATGGAGTGAGGCACGAGCGGTGAATGTGAGACCGTTGACGATCATCGACAAAGGCGCTCCTTAAACCTACATCGGGGTCGCAATTCTCAGACACTCTCGTGTTATCCTCTCTCTGCCACAATGATTAGGTTTCACGATGTACCCGGCATCCTTACGGTGAATCCGTGGTTTGCTAAGAAGTTCGTATCTCGTCCTGACATTATTATTGATTGGATTATAATTGTTATCTCGAAAAAAAAAATACTCGGCGCATTGTATCTTAAATATATATACGTTACACACCGATATAATATTGTAAAAATTGATTTTGTCGAGATGAGATTAGACATTAGTTAGCCGCGTGGGCGTCGAAGGCTGTATGTACACGGTCAGGTCGGGTATGCCGATAAATTACCGTGAAAAGCATTTTCTGTATCTTTTACGGCCATTACTATTTTAATCCCGTACGATACGACCGTGGTGCGTCTGTCGTCGGATTATTTCTCGTTGGGTGCTTTTTGATTCATTTAGTTAATTCTCTTTGCTGCGTTTGTGGGAAATGGGACGTCGGCAGCGGCTCTCGGTAGTGTGGGTTCGTGGTTTATTGGATTTTAGTGTGGGAATCTTAGTAGCGGTTGAATAGTAAAATAATCTGTGCGATAAGCGACTAAGCGATGATAGGTCTGTGGTAGTGTGTACGACATTGCGTCAAGGGCCGTGAGTTTGAATTCAAGCACTCGCAATGAGCTTGAGCTTTCAGTGACGCAGAACTATAGCATAGTGGTAGGGCTTTTTTTGATGCACGCCTGGCTAGCTACCACCCACAAGGTAAAAATCTGCAGACAAATACCAATAGGTGTGTTCCGGTAGTTGCACTTGAGAGCCAGTTCCTTCGTCTACCAAATTGTGCAGTATCGTCACTTAAGATCAGGTGAGATTATGAGCATAACCCCTAAGCCCTAACTATAAAAAAATCTGTATATTAGAGCAGTCTTTATGGTAACTGCACAAAGTGATGACACTGCACCTAATGTTGCGCCTAGATGGAACGCCAATCCATACCCAAGTCGTCCCTGTTATTGCGGTCTACGTTAATACCTCCATACGTTTCTTTTGAAAGACCCGATGTTATAGTAGGAATGGAAGACACCGGCTGGGAGACTGTTCTACAGTTACACGGTACGGCAAAATACGACGTAGCAAACTTTTTATTCCGGTCGCAATGGTGGGTTACCGTAACGCTTTGACTCCGAAGTCCAGCGCGTGTAGTTTTCTTGTGGAAAGGAGAAGAGAAGGTAAGTTAGGATAGGTCTGCAGAACAGTCAATCAGTGGCAGATTTACATTATTTCCGCCCGTAGGTTAGTTAAATTTTTCCGTCCCTACCTACCTCTATAATTAGATTCCACATAGGAGTACGTAAATTGTAGAAAAAAATGTATATGTAAATGAAGGTCATTTAAACCTTTTTAATTAGAATATAGTTTCTTTTTAAAATCTATATTATCGATAGTTGTCTATGAAACAATGTATACGTCAAAAATACTTTATGAGATGTCATTACATTGAAAACACATTAAGGAATAATTAGAAAATAAATATTAAGATACAAATAAAGTTAAGCAAGGTTTGAATGTTGTTTCTCTTTGTTACAGAGCAAGTATTAAGCTTATTGTTTCGTTACCCTAATCATCTCTACCACACAACACATTACATATATTAAAGACTTAGGTTCTAAGTGGTGAAAGATATTATCTAGCAGTATGTAGGTATATGTATACTGATTCATCACATCAGTTTCCAAATAAAAAAATAAAAACACCCAATAATTTGCCGCATCGAAAGTGTAAATAGCATTCAGCCTACTGGTAAATTCGGTACTGCACCCACAGTGATACATCCCATAAAACATGAACATAGAAGCATTGTCTCTAGGTATATAATTATACTAACAACTTGCTATAGTCTAATAGATATATTTAAGAGGAATAATTGTATAGTATATTGTTTTTATATAAAATTTCCGGTTTTTACGAAGCACGCCGGAAACATAATTCTCGTGTTTCAGAAAATTTACACAAAACATATAGATACCTAAATATTTTTCATGAATTATTCTATCTACCGGTGAAAACTGTATTAAAATCCGCTTTGTAATCTTTGACTTTATCACATTGAGGTAGACAGACAAACACAGTGCGGGGATTTTGTTTTATAGTATCTGTTAGTATAAGAGATTTCCATTCACGTATTTTTCTTGAATCTAGAAATATCACTTAAAACATGGACATCAAATAATAATACTTATTAATATTATAAATGCGAAAGTGAGTGTGTTTTTTCTCTTTCACGCCGAAACCGCTGAATCAATTATGATGAATTTTAGTATAGAAACAGCTTGGAATCTGGAGACGACGATAGGCTACTTTTTCTCGCGAAACTCTTATTTGAAGTGGGGTGGGTGGGGGGAGGGAGAAACTTTGTATGAAACGTATTATTGAGTAATTTTCAAAGTAAATCAATATTAACATGTGCGAAACCACACGTAAAAGCTAGTATAGAATATATGATACGTTTTCAATATTTTACAGGTTTAGCGTTTGCCGACAGTCCCATTCGATGTTAAGTGACGATTACAAGCTGGAGACACGCTAAACTCAGTGGAGAGACTGTCTCTCATATGCAACTTCCGGAACATACCTATAGGTATTTTTAATATTATGTACAATTAAGTAAAGAACTTGTCGGATAAAGATACTGAGCTGTAACTCTAAGCATTACATTATGAATTGTGGTTACTAGAAAAAATATAAAATTGTCATAAACTAGATCATAACCAAATAAAAACTGCTAATTTAATCAGTATCTTAATTTTTTTTTTATACTTTACTAGCTGACCCAATGAACTTCTTATCACCTATACTCTGGAATACTAGATGGCGTTAAAATAGCTAGATATTGAGATTTATTGACAAAAAAATAAATAAAAAAAAAGTATTCTAAGTTACTTCTAATACCTTCAAGAATATATGTATAAAGTTTCATGATGATCGGTTGAGTAGTTTTCGCGTGAAAGCGTAATAAACATACATTTACATTTATAATATTAGTAGGGATAATGCTAAGTTATGTCCACAATCTCACCTGACGTTAAGTGACGATATGACCCAAGATGGCGGACATGCTAAGCCTAGTGAAAGAACTGGCTCTCAAGTGCAACTGCCAGCACACATCTGTACATATTTGATGGAGGATTTTCAACTTGAGAGTGTTTGCTAGCCAGGCGAGAATTAAGATAAACCCTACCTACCATGCTATGGTTTCAGCATTATGTTTCCTTCACCGATAGCTCAAGCTCAGCTCATTGAAGGGATTCGAACTGATGTCCAGCGACGTAACATCCGTACACGACATCAGCTGAGCTGTCATTGCTGGAAGCGCTGACATTGTCCATAATTAAAATATGATACTTCCAAACCACTATTTTTTTTTATACTTAAGTTTAAGCGTTATGGCCATAATCTCACCTGATCTTAAGTGATGATACGGCCCAAGTTGGTAGACACGCTAAACCTGTGGACAAACTGGCTCTCAAGTGAAGCTGCTGGAACACACCTATTGATATTTGGCGTCAGGTTTACAACTTGAGGGTGGTAGCTAGCCGGGCGGACATTAGAAAAAGCCCTACCACCATGCTATGGTTTCCTCACGATGTTTACCTTCACCGAAAGCTCAAGCTCATTGTAGGTGCCTGGATTCGAACTCACGTCCCTTGAAGTCGTACACACCACCACTGAGCTATCATCGCTTCATCAAATATGTTTTTAATGCACTAAAAGCCAAGATACAAATAGTCGATTCCAAAATGACAACAGTTATTCGTACGTTAATTATTTATTGAGCGACAGTAAACAACATAGTTTCATATAAAAATAGCATATCATTTATTGTATTTCGATATATATATATATACATAGTATATACGTTTATATATGTATCATAGTTAGTCTTGGTATTCTAGTACATAGTTTGGTCTTTCATCTTTTGTATGCTGTACATCTATCCTATTGCTTCTCTGCACCACATTAAGTTTGATTGTTAAAAAATGCCTATGTCATTAAACCCCCCTGGTACCATACATAAAGCGTAAAATAACTTAAATAAATAAATAAAAACAGGTGGAAATATAAAAATCCATCATAGATCTCTCAACACTACACCTAGTCAGAATTTACAGCCAGCACTCCGAACTCTGAACTGTCGATCTCACAAACGCGCCGCAATAAGCAATAAAACGGTAAAGGGGAGGAAAAAATACAACCTCACACGGGCCTAATCTGTGACCTGTCAATGCGAACCGATGGATATACAATCGACATAACGCGTTTCGAGGCGCACACCTGAACGACAAATTAAATCAAAGGTACACACACATTCAATTCTGAACTATATTAGGGTAAATTAAGGGTCACAGTGCGATGCGTGGCCGGGGAACGGAAACCGGCCCGGGCACTCGCCACCCAGGGAGTGCACGGTGTCTATAAACGTGTACGATTTATAATGTTCGTAAGTTGAAAATGAAAAGCTCTCGCCTTGTTATAAGAAACTGACAAGATAATGGACTATGCGACATATAAGTATTGCGGATTACCGCAAATTGGATTTGTGAAATTAATATTTTCTGTAATTGCGAATTGAACCGGCTCAAGTGGTGTTAAGTTTGCGCCTCGTGGGCAAACGTGTGTAAGTCAAATTTATGTGATTTTTATTGCATTATTATTCTTATATTCACCTCATACATTGTAATGATTGGCTTTATGTTAATTTTATTATATCTTATTCATATTTTAATATTGATTTTGTTATCAAATCTCATGATGCAATAAAAAGTTTCATACAAAGTTTATCCTTCTTTTTATCAATTTTCCAATAAGGTTTTCGCCGGAAAAAGTTGCCGATCCTCGTCTCCAGGTTTCCATATATCTCTTTAACAAAATTTACTATAATCGATTCAGCAGTTTAGACTTGAAAGCGTAACAAATAAACTCCCTTTCGTATTCATAATATTAATAAGGTTTTTTTTTATATTGAACTGATATATTGTAAAGATTGGCTTTACACAATATTTATATTTTATCATTTCATATTTATATTTATTCATAAAGAAAGCCCGAAGGCATCTATTAGTTTGAATATGTCACTGAGGTTTGTTGTCAGCTGTCAAAAAGTATTATAGAATAGTTTGCTTGGTTCATTCTAAAGACCATATATCAGTTCAGCGAAAATTGCTGAAGGGTTGAAATAACGTCTTAAATTTCATATTTAGAGCGAAGATTAGATATTTTGAAGTGAGATGATAGCTCAGTGGTAGTGTGTACGACTTTTGTCAAGGGACGCGAGTTCAGATCCAACCACCTAGAATAAAAAAAAAAAAGATTCAAGAGAATCTGAGACAAAAGAAAATTTGCGTGCCATTCAGATCAGAAGGTTTGGACTGAAGAGACGTCTAATAATCGGCTGTTAAAATTAATTACAAAACTACGGGTATGACAGTTTGTAAATAATGAATATCGAGGATTCTGCTGCACGCCATGGTCATGTAATATGTTGGGATTTATCAACGGATACTTCTTCTTGATTGTGGTCGCAATCCTATCTGTATTGGCAATCGTCAGCGCTTGTACAAGAAAGGTGTGTATTCGCAGCGCCTTGTAACAAGTAACTTTTCAAGAGGGTTGAATTATAATGGGGATGTTTGTTTGTTTTGCAATTGTCTTGGCTTTGTTCGCCATGCTCGTGTACCGCATGTCGTGTTGTAAAAAGAACCTACTCTACACCGGACGGAAGTCCTGACGGAGGGGATCATACGATAAACTAACTTAAGCAAATCTAAAATTAGTTATGAACCTCTTAGATAGATTATTTTTTTTAATTGTGTTTGATTGAAAATATAATAGAATTTCTGGAAGCCTCAAATTTTGAGAAAATAAGAAGAGTTTGTTTGTTTGTTTGTTTGTTATACTTTGATACCTAAACCGCTGAATCAATTGTGATGAATTTTGGCACACACATACATGGGATCTTGGATACTAAGATTCTCGCGAGAAACTTATTAGAAGTAGGGTAAAGAGAGGATTAAACTTTATATGAACATTTTTATTGCGTCATCTGATTTGTTTGATAAAAATCAATATTTACGCGAGCGAAGTCGTACGTAAAATCTAGTTATTTATAAATACATTAGACTTTGGCGCAATAATTGAAATACAATACGCAATTACCACTATTACATAATTTAGGGGAAAATATATCAACTTATGAATTTTAATAGAAATTAACGAATAACAGGTCTCACCAACTGTAAAAACTTACTTATAAAATATAGTACTTATCTTTATTTTATTTTTTTATTTTTTTATATACTTAAGGTTTAGCGTTATGGCCATAATCTCACCTGATCTAAAGTGACGATACGGCCCAAGTTGGTAGACACGCTAAACCTGTGGAGAAATTGGCTCTCAAGTGCTGCTGCCGGAACACACCTATTGGTATTTGGCGGCAGGTTTACAACTTGAGGGTGGTAGCTAGCTTGAAAAAGCCCTACCACCATGCGATCTTGAATCTTGAATTTGCGATTTCGAAGCGATGATTGTTCACTTGGCAAAGTGTACGGATGCCACGTCAATGAATGTGTTCGTATCCCTGCAGTAAGCGTTAGCTTTTGGTGAGGGAAAATAAGGTGACAGGGCATTTCTAATACCCGCCTGGCTAACTACCACCCTTAAGTTGAAAACCTGCCGCCAAATACTTAATATTTACAGGATTTTTTTATTTTATTAATTTCGCTTTAATCCTGCTGGCACTCTCCCTTGTAATTATATATTATATATACATAGTTAAGGTCTAGCGTTATGGCCATAATCTCACCTGATCTTAAATGACGATTACACGATTTGTAAACACACTAAACCTGCGGAGGAATTGGTTCTCAAGTGCAACTGCCGGAACGCAGCTATTGGGATTTGGCGGCAGGTTTTCAACTTGAGGGTGGTAGCTAGCTAGGTGGGCATTAGAAAGAGCCCTACCATCATCCGATAGTTTACTCACGATGTTTTCCTTCACCGAAAACTCAAGCTCATTGTAGGTGGATTCGAACTCACGTCCCTTGACGCAAAGTCGTACACATTACTACTGAGCTAAGAAATCAGTGCGATAACAAAAATCGCAAGTAATTGGCTATAAATTGATAATTTAAATACTGTAGGTAACTGATATTTAATACAAATATGCCACTTTAAGGCATTTTTGTAGGCAATTTTGCCTGGCCATTCATCACTTTCATGATCCATTGAAGCGATGCGATGAATTTGCAGCGATGATAGCTCAGTTGGTATGGTACAGATGCCACTTCAACGGACGTGGGTTTAAATCTACCAACAATGAGCTTGAGATTCCGGTGAAGAAAAACATCGTAATGAAACCATACTATGGTGGTATCGCTTTTTCTAATATCGGCCTATCTAGCTAACACCCTCAACTTGAAAATCTACCGCCAAATACCAATAAGTGTGCACCGGCAGTTGCACTTGAGAGCCAGCCCCTCCAACAGGCTTAGCGTGTCTATAATCTTGAGCTAAATCGTAACTTAACATCAGGTTAGATTGTAGCCATAATGCTAAGCCTTAACTATAAAAACCCGGGTAGCGTAAGTTGAAGGTCCTTAATCTCTTTATGATCCAAGTTATAAAATAACTAAGCCATGCTATATTCATTCGGGTCAGAGGCCTCGAGACATCTGCACGCGCCTATATCACATAATTTCAAACGTGCACTCTATAAAACGGGGCACGTTAATGTCTATTAATCATTTTATATCACTCTTTGAGGGTTTTTTGATAACTGCACCAGCTGATTTACGAGCGTTTTACGGGCCCGGACGTCGCGCCGCGTAATGGACACTAAATATGAACAGATTGCTCTATGTCTCATGCCTTACAATGTAACTTGATTCTTTATTATCCTTTATATACTCTGTTTTAATAAATATTTGATTAGTCTCTTCCAGAGGATTTATAGTAATTGTGTATTGTTTTAATGAACTATTTTTATCATTCTGTTTTGTTTGCAGGCTGAGGGGTTAAATCGAAAAAAGTATGGTAATGAAAAATTGCACCAAAAATCGATATATGTATTTATCGTTAATGTTTAGAGTTATAGCCATAATCTCACCTGATCTTAAGTGACAATAAGGTCCAAGTTGGCAGACACGCTAAATCTGTGGAGGAAGTTGTTCTTAAGTGCAGCTGCCGGAACAGACCTGTTGGTATTTGGCGGCAGATTTTTAACTTGAGAGTGGTAGCTAGCCAGGCGGACATTGTAAAAAGCCCTACCACCATGCTATGGTTTTCTCACTCTTTTTTCCTTCACTGAAAACTCAAGCTCGTTGTAGGTAGATTAGAACTCACGTCCCTTAACACAGAGTCCTTGGACACTACCACTGAGCTATCATCTATATATATATGGTTATTATCTTTTATATACTCTGTTTTAATAAATATTTGATTAGTCTCTTCCAGAGGATTTACAGTAATTTTGTATTGTTTTAATGAACTATTTTGAACATTCTGTTTTGTATGCAGGCTGAGGGGCTAGATCGAAAAAACTATGGTAATGACAAATTGCATCAAAAATCGATAATTTTTTTTATAGTTAATGTTTAGAGTTATGGCCATAATCTCATCTGATCTTAAATGACGATACGGTCCAAGTTGGCAGACACGTTAAATCTGTGGAGGAACTGGTTCTCAAGTGCAGCTGCTGGAACAGACCTGATGGTATTTGGCTGCAGATTTTCAACTTGAGAATGGTAGCTAGCCAGGCGGACATTGTAAAAAGTACTACTACCATGCTATGGTTTCCTCACGATGTTTCCGTTCACAGAAAGCTAAAGCTCATTGTCGGTGTTTGAATTCGTACTCACGTCCCATGAGGCGGCGTTCCGAGACACTGCCACTGAGCTATCATTACTTGTACTGTACAATTTCTTTAATTGTACTCTTGTATAATATTAAATAATATATTTGCTATAAATTCTTGTATTTTTCCATACTCTTTTGTTTCCGAGTGGACTGACATAGAATATATCGTTCCTTTTTTTTATAGTTAAGGTTTAGCGTTATGGCCCTAATCTCACCTGATCTTAGATGACGATAGGGCCCAAGTTTGTAGACACGCTAAACCTGTGGAGAAACTGGCTCTCAAGTGTTGCTGCCGGAACACACCTATTGGTATTTGGCGGCAGGTTTACAACTTGAGGGTGGTAGCTACCCAGGCGGGCATTACAAAAAGCCCTACCACCATGCTATGGTTTCCTCACGATGTTTTCCTTCAACGAAAGCTCAAGCTCATTGTAGGTGCTTGGGTTCGAACCCACGTCCCTTGACGCGAAGTCGTGCACACTAACACTGAGCTATCATCGCTTCTATCGCTCTTATCTTACAGAAGTTTTTAACACCCTCCAACCTAAACAAAGTGCCAACACAACTAGAAGCGATGATAGCTCAGTGGTAGTGTCCAAGGACTCCATGTCAAGGAACGTGAGTTCTAATCTACTTACAACGACCTTGAGCTTTCGGTGAAGGAAAAAAGAGTGAGGAAACCATAGCATGGTGGTAGGGCTTTTTCTAATACCCGCCTGGTTGGCAACCACTCTTACTTACTTACGCTTAGCCTGTTTACCAACCTGGGCCGTAATGTCACAGAAGATCAGGTGAGATTATGGACATTTTTTTAATGCATTATAAGTTTGCGCTTGATCTGAATCATGCCTGATGGTAAGCATAGATGAGGTCGACGATAGAGCGCGCAAACTTCAAAATGCCTGTACACTCTCCATAACGCTAAACCTTAACTATATGAAAAAAAAAGTAATATAATAGTTACTAAATGTTAACAACACAAAAAAAACAACAGAAATTAGTTAACATATAAAAGTCGCTCCGGAGCCTAAACAATAGTACTAGGTTTACTGCGTCATTACCTCCCTATAATTTATCCAAAAAATGTAATGTTCTTGAAACGGTCTCGTTATAACAGCATTCTTTACTTGTTGTACCGTTTTTCTTGGAATTTCCCTGAATCGAAAGTTTTCCACCCACCCTTTTAAAGGTATACGTGTATCGATTGCAACAGCTAGTCTTATAATGATGATTTGTATCAATAATTATTAAAAGTCATTTATATGAATACACAAATTGCATCACCACAATGTATATTAAGTAAAAAAAAAAAACACATTCCCATATCACTATGCGATGTAAAATATTACAAAGTTATATCTCATATTTGCATATCATCGGCAATTAGTGGACCTCCCATTGGTTTATGGTTTAGATGCCATGTTTTTTATGATATTTAATATGTATATAGGCGATTTGGTCGCGTGTCCGTCGATACGGCCGGTCCGTGCCGCTAACGAGAAACGGATTTATTTATGTTATGTAAAATCTACTGATTCGTGAATCGGTTTTCTAACGAGTTTTCTGAGAATTGTTTTCGTTAATGTTTTGTTTGCTTAAGCAGTGTCGAGGTGTACCATCTTTACGCTTAGTTCTCTGTTAGGAAGGGAGCAGAAATGTAGAAAATTCCTTACGATAGGATTTAGTTGTTACTTGTAACGACTTTCATAATATTTTTTATATAGTTAAGGTTTAGCGTAATGGTTATATTCTCAGCTGATGTTAAGTGGCGATGTGTCCCATGATGTGGATACGCTAAGCCTAATGTAGGGACTGACTCTCAAGTACAACTGCCGGAACACACCTATAGGAATTTGGATGTAGGTTTTGAGGGTAGTAACTAGTCAGGCGGGCATTAGAAAAAGCCCTACCACCATGCTATGGTTGCCTCACGATGTTTTCTTTCACCCAAAGCTCAAGCTCATAGTAGGTGGTTGGTCACAAACTCACGTCCCATAACGCGGCGTTTCTACACACTACTACTGAGCTATCATCCGTTTACGATGAGGTCATATCACCATGATGCTATTTTTATCTAATATAAAGACGTTACATAGAAATATGAAGGTACTAATAAAGATTGGTGGTAATAAAAATTAACCTTGATATTTAATGATTGCAAATACATAATAATGTTCGCACAACAAAACAACAGTGTTGTTGTATGAGTTATTTTACGACGGTTATATAATCTGTGATACACAACGGTAATAATGGGACCGGCGGAGTGTGATTGTCGAGTCCTCCTTGACCCGCTCGAAGTGATGCGTAAGTAAGCCTTACTATATTATTTGTTCATTATTTTCCACTATACGTAGGCTTACCATACGTCCCGGTTTGACCGGGATAGTCCCGGTTTGAGATCCCTGTCCAAATTTTTTGTGTTGTTTGTATTAATTGTATTTTGTCTCTTTTTCTTTTTAATAAAAAATATATTCACATTTATTAATATGTTTTCAATTCATAATAATTTTGAGTGCATTTCAAATATGAAAAACAGAAATTAAGCGAAAAGCAAAATGAAAATGAGCCTCTTTCTCTTCTGCGTCCCGGTTTGGCTCTTCGTAATTATGGTAAGCCTAACTATACGTAATGGGTTACGTGCAAAAGACATCAACGCGTTTCGTTTTTGTTAATGTTTATCTATCGTGGTTAGAATATATTTTGTAATTACTGAAGGTATACTATAACTATACATGTAATATATTTATGTGTTTTTATTAATAAAGCGATGATTGCTCAGTGGTAGTGTGTATGACTTCACGTGAAGGGAAGTGAGTTCGAATCCACTTCTCTTAGTATGAGCTTGAGCTTTCGGTGAAGGAAAACGTAGTAAGGAAACCATAGCGTGGTGGTAGGGCTTTTTATTTAGATTATGACCATAACGATAGAACCTCAGCTATAAAAAATAAATAAATAAGAATTATAATCGTCGTGTTATTCATATAAAGGGTATTTTTTTTTTAATTTTATGTCTGTCTATTCCTTCGTACGCTTATCAATTAAAAAGTAGTGGTCACATTTTGATGAAATTAGACACGATGTACTGTAATTTTATGAGTTAAAATATAGGACAGGATTTATTTTAAAAAAAGAAAGGCTTATTCCAAATTACAAACTAAATTTTGTAATGAATGAATTAACTCGAAGGATTTTAAAGCGATTTTCTCTGTTCGATAACTCATAATATAATTCAATCGTTTAATTATATTGTATGAGAAGTTATTAAATATGAAATTACTAAACTCTAAAACTGTTTTTATCGATCACTATGAAGATTAACATGTATTTATTCTATTACTTAATGCGATGATAGTGTCTATGTTCAAGATAGTAGAGTAGTTCGAGTAACTACTGAAAAAAAACAACATTTGTTTTCAGAGCAATTGGTATGTTGTTTTATTTTTTTATTTTTTTTGACTTAAGGTTTAGCGTTATGGCCATAATCTCATCTGATCTTAAGTGACGATACGGCCCAAGTTGGTAGACACGCTAAACTTGTGGAGGAACTGGCTCTCAACTGCAGCTGCCGGAACACACCTATTGGTATTCGGCGGCAGGTTTTCAACTTGAGGGTGGTTGCTAGCCAGGAGGGTATTAGAAAAAGCCCTACCACCATGCTATGGTTTCCTCACGATGTTTTCTTCACCGAAAGCTCAAGCTCCTTGTAGGTGGTTGGACTCGAACTCACGTCCCTTGACGCGAAGTTGTACTCACTACTACTGAGCTATCATCGCTTAATATATACATACACATAATTTTTCGTGTGTAATTTTGGAAAATTTCAGATAATTTTTTAATATATCAGGTTCCTTCAGTCAAAGCGATTCGACTAGTATTGAAGGGACAATTAAGGGTATTGTGACAACACTATATTTCAAAATTTCCATGTCGAATCTTTCGTTTAATAATAAACTTTTATATTTTCTTCATTAAGCAGAATTGGGTGTTTATTAAACAATAATATATATTTTATCATTTTCTGTTTTAATACCGTGCAACTGCTACTGGTTTTACGTTTGATGATCTCATATTATGTATTAAAATATTACAACCAAAGATATTAAATAGTATAGAATAAGAATCACTAATCGCTAATAATTCTATACAAACACTTTTATTTTTGGAAATATTTCTTCTGGGGTATCGCGGAGGTACCCCTAGCCGGCAAAAAATGTCCGTAACGTTAGCGTAAGATTTTTATGTATAGTCTACGTGAGGCTGTTATTATTAAATATTTTTATAAATCATCGTAAAAAAAAATTAAAAGTGTTAAGATAATTTTGTAGAGTAGTTTTTTTTAACCATAACAAAAAATTAATACCCGAACAATTATTTTCTTTATACCTCGAATAGAACTTGAAATAAATATTTTTATAATAAGGAACTTCGGTTCTATCTGGTGTCGCACGACAGCACTCGTTTTTTTTTTATTCATTAGTTTAGCGTTATGGCTACAATCTCACCTGATGATAAATGACAATGTGGTCGAAAAAGGTGGAAATGCTAATCATACCCTTTAACTTAACTAAACTAACTTGACGGTGGTAGCTAGCCAGGCGGGTATTTAAAAAAGGCCCATCTGAATGAAACATACAAATATTTTTTCTCTATACGATTCGAATCCATAGCATTCAATAAAACCGCTAGGCTAATAATACAATTTATCGGTTTAGTGCTTAACGACAATTTTATCGAACATAAAGTAACTATATATCTAAGGATGGTGACACCCCAAACGTACAGGGAAGGCTTTTAAGTGCCGATGTCGAAATACACCTATAGGTACTTGACAACTGATTTTAACTAAGTTTGTAGACTATACGGCCGTCAGAAAGGCCATACTGCTATGCTACAGGGATAATATGAGGACTTTATTATTGCAAAGTGCAACGATGTACGGCAAAGTGTACTCTCCTCTCTTTGTAGAATATGAGGTCCTATGGATATAAGTAAGGAGAGCTGGTCAGCGTTAAGTGACGGTTGGCGTCGGTTTGCTTGATGTTTTATATTGGTTTTGATCGTCCACACAGAAATACCTTTGAAGATTTCTCTATAATTGGGTCTGCATTACTTCTAAAATATTACAAACCTTTTTTTTTTAATTATGACATTTGTCAATGACAAATGAGAACGACTTTATGGTTATAAAGTTACAACCAAACTTAGAGTCATTATTTGTGGATCATATAAATAATTGTCCTGTGCGGGATTCGAATCCGCAGCGCTCGGCCCGGCGGTTGCAGTGAGGCAACTAATTTAAACGCTAGGCCAACCCCATAGTCTAACAATTCCACTGCTGTCAATTATCCTATATTTTCTGCTTGCGTTGGGTAGGAGTTTAAAAGGTCTTTGGGAAATCAGTAACGGGATAGTAGGTATTATTATTTTAGTAATTTTAATTATATATAACAAAATTTTCTTGAATCTATTGCACTATAAATAATGTAGTTATTATTATGAAAGAAAAGAGGCTCTGTGTCTACGTTAATCGTCTTCATCTTCACTGCTATTCCCTCGTTTTCTAGATTTACCGTATTGTTTTGGAACGTATTCCAGTTATTTATATTAATTTATTGCTGTCTAATAATATTAATTCAGATATATGTCGCAGTACTTTGAATGTTAATAAACCGGCGATTCGAATAAATTTATTACACTTGACCCGAGCGTTCGTAATGTCTTCGCGATTATGGTATTAAATTATCCGCCGGTCAATCGAATGACGACAATTTTATTATGACACTCTGAATATAATAGAGGACGCCACGCCCCGCGTATATTATGCTGTGTTCATATAAACTGTGAAACAGTGAGCTAAACAGGTTACTCTGTATAAAGTGCGACGAAAATACACCAGGGCCCCTAGAAAGACTGTTTTTCAATCATTACTAACGACAATGTAAGCACTAACTTATACTGGGGTAAAGTTCGGTGGTTATCGTGTGGTCGCAAAGGGAATATATATGAGATTGTTGAGGGATCTCGGTAAGCGCTGTTTACCGTCAGTGCGACTATGTGAGATTGTAATCACTGCACTGGTGGCTTGGCTGTAGTTTGTACCGTCAACGAGATGTAAAGAAAAAAATATCAGGCCGGCATGATAGTAGCGATTGGCGATCGATTATCGTTCTTTCGATGGTCGCTTCTGTTTTTGGACTGTGCTGTACTTAACATCAGGTACAGTGCAATCACTTTGCCGAGCTACCATAAAAAAAAAAAATTTTTTTTTGGATGACAGTTGATATAGAATTTGACACTTGTCATTCGATATAGCTTTGATTTTCCTTCACGTTCGTTCCTGAGTCTGGGTGCAACTTTACGTCCGTTTTATTGTATCCTCACAAAATTGATATCGGTGAAATTGTCTACATCCTGTTATAAAATAAAAGACTCATTTTAGTTATTACAAAAGTGTATTACTCTGTGTGGGACAACGTACATATATATTTTTTAATATTGAACAGCCTTATTTAAATGTGAAATTGCGAAAGCGAGTTTGTTTGTTTATTACGCTTTCACGGTGAAAACGCTGAATCGATTATGACGAATTTTGGTACAGAGATACATGGGACCACGGAGATGGCGATAGGCTACTTTATCTCGCGAAAAACTTATTGGGAGTGGGGTAAAGAAAAGGATAAACCTTGTATGAAAATTTTTATTGCGTCTTCCCATTTGTTTGATAAAATCAACATTAATGCATGCGAAACCGCGAGTAGAGGCTAGTAGACTACATATGTTATAGATACTATGAAAACATAGCTTATACACCACAACGTTTATGGGATAGGTGGTTTATAGGGTATATCTCTTTGTATATCCGCTAATAACTACTGTAAATACACACATGAAACCATTATATAAACTAACAATGGGCTTCAAAAAAATTATAAGCATGTAGATCGAGTTCCCTGCCGGTTCTTCTCGATGACTGCGTTACTTTCCGAACAGGTGGTAATTTTGACATTCATAAGCGCCTTCTTAGAGCCTAAATTGATTTTTTTATTTGATTTGATTCTTTCCATCCATCATCTATTATCTTAGTCATCACGAGCCGATTTTGCCTGAACAAGCGTCATTCGAAAAAGTTGTTGATCAGAATTTTAAAGTCCTCCTAAAATAAAAAAAGTTTCAGCAAAAATTTGTCACACAATAGTAATGTATAAGTCTGAAAACTCCTTTACAAAGCGTCGACTATCCTCAGAGCCCGGATGCGTTCGTTTTTATAAACCAATTAGAATTGACGCCCACGCGTTCATTCGTTTGAATAGCATTAGCGACATACAGGTTTCCATTCGAGCGTATCGAAATTATATACTTAATTTTTTTTTATATAATTATTATTTCGAATTTAGTATAATATGTATATATATCCCGCGGTGTTAATGGTCCAAAATGATTTTAGATGATGTATTGTGTAGGTAAGTTTGGTCAACGATGATGTTTTCCATATAAATACCAACGTGGGAACTGATTAGCATACGTGAAGTGTCGTTATTTATTTCGTTTTTTAATTATAACGATAAACGTATTATATTATAGGTACGTGAAGACAAAACATTGCTGTACGTTTTTCTCCTCCGCTTGTTAACTGGTTTAATTTTTATGTTAAGTACCTTTTTTTTATACTCAAGGTTTAGCATTATGGCCATAATCTCACCTGATCTTAAGTGACGATACGGCCCAAGTTGGTAGACACGCTAAACCTGTGGAGGAACTGGCTCTCAAGTGCAGCTGTCGGAACACACCTATTGGTATTTGGTGGCAGGTTTACAACTTGAGGGTGGTAGCTACCTAGGCCGGCGTTAGAAAAAGCCCTACCACCATGCTATGGTTTCTTCACGATGTTTTCCTTCAACGAAAGCTCAAGCTCGTTGTAGGCGCTTGGGTTCGCACTCACGTCCCTTGACGCGAAGTCGTACACACTACCACCGAACTATCATCGCTGCAAAGCTTTTCGTGATATTTATAAAAAACTATCGAAATGAAACCGATTTAAACGGATTTTATCGTGGTTATTTATTAATTATGATCTCTTCAATTTAGAAGGTAGACACGGTAACATGAACTTTTCTGGATAACCTACACCTCAGTCCGCCCCGTGACCACGAAGGCTGAAAAGCTTTCGAAACGTCGGGATCAATATTAATAAATAACCCCGATAAAATCCGTTTAAATTAGTTTTCTTTCGATGAATAATATTCGCGTAAACATAAGAAATCATTATATATTTAACTAGCTGACCCGACAGACGTTGTCCTGTCCCAACTGTGAATATTGAATTTGAATTGGTATGATTAATAAAAATATATGCTAAAACATAGTGTTCATGATTGTAATGCTGTATGACAACTGACAGCTAGGAAAATTGATATTGTCATTAAGTTTTTTAAATTTTCTTAAATTTACTGATATTCCGGTCAACTTCCTTATTTTTTTTATGTATAGTAGCTTTTCGTGATATTTATAAATAACTAGTTGACCCGACAGACGTTGTCCTGTCCCAACTATGAATATTGAATTCGAATTGGTATGATTAATAAAAAATATATATTCTAAAACATAGTGTTCATGATTGTAATGCTGTATGACAACTGACAGCTAGGAAAATTGATGTTGTCGTTAAGTTTTTTAAATTTTCTTTAATTTGCTAATATTCCAGTCAACTTCCTTAATTTTTTCATTCATAAGAACCCTGTCCTAGCGATAATGAAACTTAAAAAAAAGAATTAGAGAAATTCTTCTACCCGTTCACGCGTGATGCGATGACAAAGGGAAATAAAGATTCATTTTCATATATATAAATAAATATTATCAACATATAAGAATGCAAACAGTTTGACGTAACGGTAAACCGATGATAGCGTGTTCAACCATCTTAAGTTTAACGGGAGGGAAAAGGTCGTGTTAAAACTATGGCATAGTGTATTTTTTAGATACTAGATCATTTTGGCTTTGTAGCTATTGAAGAATTTTCGCAAATTTTCAATAATGATTTTCCTTACATTTCCAACAATATATTGTTTGAATACCAAGTTAAAGACGCGATCCCTATTATGGAATATAGCAAGGCCGGTTTGAATAATACTCTAGTGCAGCCGTTCCCAAAGCGTGTGCCAAGGCACCCTGGTGCGCTGTAAGAATGAAGGACACTGTGAAACGAAACTCTATACCAGGAGTCTCCAAATTACAGCCCTAGGGCCAAATCCGGTCCGCCAGTACCATCAATTCGGCCAGCGATAGCCAATGTCTTATTATTTTTACTTTTTTTTTTCGACTTTACGTACGCTGTTAGCTTTAGGACCTTTGACAGCTTCACCGTACTTTTTGCGGCGATTGCTGAGGGTACTCAGCTCCAAGGCAGCATGCGCAAGGGTGCCAGGATGGCCGAAGCTCGGCTTGGGCTGCTGCCGGAAAGTGAAGGAAGGATTTGCGATCCTAACTAACCAACAGGTCCTAACTTACTAATTTAGTGATCCCAGCACGACCTTATCGATAGTGTGGGTGTGCATGGATGGTATGCGGTGTGACGATGTAGAGTGTCACTGTATTGCGGGAGCAGAGTCACTCGAAGGGCTCCTATCCGGATGATAGAACCTAGGCTCAAGCGTCTGCAGAGGCAGGCTGCGGCGGGTGATTATTTTTACTATTGCTGTGATAACTTTAAGAATACATAGTATTAGTAATCGCCACTAGATTTCGTTAAGTGTCAATAGTGTCTCGATGGTAATAAAAATGCATAAGAAGCGTATGTTCACTTAGGTCGCGCACTTCGATGATAGCTCAGTGGTAGTGTGTACGACTTCGCGTCAAGGGACGTGAGTTCGAATCCAAGCACCTACAATGAGCTTGAGCTTTCCGTGAAGGAAAACATCGTGAGGAAACCAATAGCATGGTGGTAGGGCTTTTTCAAAAGCCCGCCTGGCTAGCTACCAACCTCAAGTTGTAAATCTGCCGCCAAATACCAATAGGTGTGTTCCGGCAGCAGCACTTGAGAGCCAGTTTCTCCAGAGGTTTAGCGTATCTACCAACTTGGGCCGTATCGTCACTTAAGATCAGGTGAGATTATGGCCATAACGCTAAACTGTAAGTATAAAAAAAAAATCTCTAGAAATATAGTTAGGAGCAGAAAAATCAATACTGTTTTGGCTTTTGGTGCATACTGAAAAAATAATTATGGCTCTAAGGCTTCAATGGTTGGAGACCCCTGCTCTATACCTTTATCCAGAATCTCAACTTAAATATTTTGTGGGTAAAAATTATAGAATTAAAATTTCGAGCGCCCGCGATGCTTACCTATATGCTCGAAAAATGTTAACTTTATACTCATATAAATAAACAGTTTAGAGTCATAATAATGTGGATGGTTTGATTTCGTGCCCATAAAAATAATTAGAATCATTCTACTTATCTGTTTCGACAGGTAGATAGTTTAGGGCGCCACGACAAAATAATAAACATGTATGTACACCGCGTATTGATAAAGATTGAGAACCACTGGTCTACTGGTTATATTTTCTTCCTTCAAATCTGTAGTTTTTGATAAAAAACCAATACAATAATAACAGACGATTGAAGTATGTTTGATGGAAATCAGTTCTGAGTCTTTTAAAATAAATATGGTATCCTGTTTATAAATATATGTCTTAAACCACTTGTATAGAAGATTGTACAAATGAAAGAATAATTAAAAGACCGCTCAGTGGTAGAATGTAGGAACGCCGCAATATGGGCCGTGAGTTCGAACCCATCCACCTACAGTGAGCTTGAGTTTTCGGTGAAGGAATACTTCGTGAGGAAACCATAGCATGGTGGTAGGGCTTTTTCTTATGTCCGCCTAGCAAGCTACCAACCTCAAGTTGAAAGTCTGTCGCTAAATACCAATAGGTGTGCTCCGGCAGTTGCCCTTGAGAGCCAGTTCCTCCACAGGATTATCGTGTCTACCAACTTGGGCCGTATCGTCACTTAAGTTCAGGCGAGGTTATGGCCATAACGCTAAACTTTAACTATGAAAAAAAATTGCGCTACCTCGGTTGATGTTCGGTTATATGTGTCACAGTTATATTATTTTATATGAATGTAAACTATGGTATCAATTTTGTCTATTATTATGCATAGTGTATTCCTATGGCGTGTCTACAAAAGTCTTCTCTGTGTAACATGTATAAGTGACATATAATATAATAAATTATTCCAATCAACATATTAGAATATGTTCATAACTTGGTCCCTAAACGCGATGCTTCTAAGTGTACCACTGTAGTTATGCCTGGCGTTAAGTCTTTCCTCAGTTGAACCTTATTGTCTTGGTCGCTGGCTTTACAATAAGCCCGAGTTTCCGATGAAGGAAAAACGTTGTGATGGAACAGCATTTTTAATGCCCACCTGTCTTGGTATGGCTGTTTTTAGTGTTGCCAAAATACATTTGTGTATCTCCTTCCCACGATTGTCAGGATTACTGTGCAGCTCATGTGGAACCTTCGATCTAGCAATAGTCTTAAAGTCTCTACAGCAATCCTACATTCTTCTCATACATCTTTTAAATATATATTTTATTAACGTATTCACAATCGTATTCTTTACGGACTTCCGGAACGTGGGCTTCCGCAACGTGCCGCGTAAACGCATTACTCGGGCTCAGGCCACGACGAGGGGCGCGTGTGGCAAGACTGATAGGGTGACAAGCAATCGATACTACCTGACTAAAACGCACCATGGCGACACTTCAAACTTCCGCTTTCCAAAGACAACTTTCAGACTTCTAATCTCTGACGGGAAAAATTCTATTAGCCTTGGGCTAAAAGGCTGTTGTCAAATACCTGTAGGTATATTATTATTATTGTTTAGTAAAACACACTAGCAGCTAATAAGCTGATGGTATAAAATAGCTTGGAGACAAGGAAGTCTTGCTTGACAATCTCTTCTTAAAGCAGTTTAAGGTTGGAGCCATAACAACTGTTTGTCGGAATTTGTTCCATGCTACGACCACTCTGTTAGGCAAAAACGCTTCCTTGGGTTTCTATTTGCTGAGGTTTTACAAAGTTTCAAGGGATGACCTCGTTGGTGTTTATTTTCATTTGGGTAACACAGATTTTTAAGGCTGGGTGCATCGTAATAATTAGTGAGGATTTTATAAGTTTCGATTATCCTGCCGCTCAGTCCACACTTATTATATTATGTATTATTATAGCAGTTGCTTTTGAGAGCCACTCCCCGTCCATTATGCGCAGCATGAGCGAATAGAAATGACCACATTAGACCAGATCGTGGACAGACGTCAAAAACATAATAAAATTAAAAAATATATATACCAATTCTAGACAACACTCGTAACATTAGAATAAAGTATCGATGTTAATGTACATAAATCTCCCGATTCGATAGAAGTCAAAGTTCAGAATTTCAACTCGCTGTTTTATGTTGAGGTCATCAATATGGGGTTACCGCGTTTTTATTAACAAATTCTACAAACAAAAAGTAATATTGTTTATTGTTTCTTTTTTTTTTCAAAACTAGCAAATAATTTTCGATGTTAAAAAAAACCATTACACAAGTGATAATAGCGTCTTGTGATGATTTCAGTACCCTTTAGGATGTTTATTATGTATGCGGAATTTTTCAGAGAATTTTGTGACGTATTAGAATTCGCTTTGGGAATTTGTGAACAAAAATCAAGTTATGTTATGCAAAATACAGTTTGTATTTGATAATTAGTTGATCCTGCGACTTTGTTCATACTAAACATAATTATTTTATTCTACGTGAACAGTAATTTTATTACAAAAAAAAAAAAAAAAAATTACTCGTCAGATTACAGTTCCAGAGATTAGTGCCAAAACAAAAAAAACTTCAACTTAGTTTTGTAAGAATAGATATAAGATAGCTGGGGTGACACGGTGATTGCATGCACGGACCCGCGTCGCCCCAGGAAGGTGACAGACGGCCGTGGGTTTTAGTGGATATTCCCGGCGCTTATCCGATGCATACATACATTTCCCCACGTAAAAAAAATACATATAAATCATATATATAATAATAATAATAATAATAATAATAATAATAATAATAATAATAATAAATTCTTAACAATATAGATTATTGCATAAAAACGAAGATCTTTCGTCAAATATTCTGTCAATTTTTTATAATACACTCAGCACTTTTTTGTTCTTCTTATTTTGATGCTGGTGAAGCATTTGCCACAAGATAATACTTTATTTTTAATCTTCAAATAAAGGTTTAAGAACACTGTTTTACTCCATCTAGGCATTTTTCGTGACTACTTAAAATGCATGTCTACAGATTTTATTTATAATTACCTTCACTTGTGAAAAATTACCACACTAGATCACGCAAAGTAACATTTGAAATAAACAATATATTGTATATAATGTACGTAATTCAGTTTAATATTGAAAATAAGAAACAACCACATGAAATTCCTACATCTCAATAAATGGTCCATTATTGTGGTTCATGTATCTAAAAAGTTACAGTAAAGCTAATATTTTCATAACCTGGCAACACCTCATCTTTTATCAATACAATAATGGACGCATGAAATTGTTGTTTTTTTTTTAATATATTTTAAAACGAGATAGTCCAGTACGATTTAAAGTTCGATGGGAAATTCGAAATTGTCACTTAAAATAATCGTGTTCATTAGTAAACGTTTAAAACACGCATTAGGGTCTCTCAGCGCAGGCGCCCGGCACGATGGCTATCTCACAAGCGCACAAATATACTGCCATCTCTTGCTATAATAGATACGGTGTTAGGTTAGAGCGAGACAGAGGGAATAGAGTTGAGACAGATTGTATCGAAAACTGGATGGGCACTAATTAAAGACTCGAGGTTGGTCTATAAATCGTAGATACTTTTTTGTACAGTACATTTTCGAGTCACTAGATCGCGCAACTTGATGCTGTTTGAATACTGACAGGTTTGATTATTAAATATTGAAGTGAAAACATCCTTAGGCGCATTGAGCACTTTATTTTATAGGTGTTGAATGAAACCCAACCGTCACACTCGGTTGTGTAACTCTAGTTCGGGTATTAGACTCGAGTCGTCTAAGGATACGCGAGATGTGATCAACGCATCATTGCTATATTCGCTCGGCGAGCGTTACATGAGAGAGCATGACGCATCAGTCACATTCAGTACTCATACGTTTAACATAATATTATTTAGTTGTATTTCGTATTATGAACCTCGCTTTGATATAGTTTTTACTTCTGTTGCGTGTTCTTAAGGGACATATTTTTTTTTTATATACTACCTTGGTAAAATTATTCCACAGTACCAGATAGTAAGTATAGTTTACAGACAACGGCGACCGTCGGTGATCAAATTTTCATCGGTAATTATTGATGTCGATACCGTCCTGCATAAATGCCTGTTCATGTTTCCTTCAAAGAGCCCAATGTCATAGGAAGGAAGGAACACGTTTGCTGGAAGATCATTCCTCCTCTGTATAGTATGGCAAAGTCTTTTGATACGATGATAGCTCAGTTAGCAGTATGTACGGACTCCACATCAATGGACGTGTATTCGATCTCTGCAATGAGCTATCGGTGAAGGAAAACATATAATAGTGGTAAGGCTTGTCTTAATGCCCTCTTGGCCAGTCAACACCGTCAAACTAAAAATCTACCGCCATGTACATATAGGTTTCCCTGCAACTGCACTTGAGATCTAGTCTGTCCACTAGGCTTAGCGTGTCCACCATCTCGGGCCATATCGTCCCTTAACATCAGGTGAGATTGAGGCCATAGAGTAAAAGTAATAAAAAAAGCTTTGTCCGTGCTACAATGAATTACACTATGAAGTGGATAAAAGCAAGTAAGGACATTTATTGTTAGACAATATCATACAATACAAAATAATTACCATTTATTATCCAACACCAGTCCGATACTCAGCTACTAACTACAGGTATAACTTTACGGTGTATACTGCATTGCTGGTTTTCGGTATGAGGTATCTTAAAAGGTATCTTATATCTTGGTCTCTCTTGGAGTATCTATTGTATTATTCTGTGCAGCTACTTCTAATTGCAGCGTAGTTATTTAGCCATGCCACAATAATAAAAAAGGAAATAATAAAAAAAAAATTCAGCTGTTGCGTTATGGCAATAATCTCACATGATCTTAGAGACGCTAAACCTTTGGAGGAACTGGCTCTCAAGTGCAACGACCGGAACACACCTATTCGGTATTTGCCAACAGATTTTCAACTTGAGGGTGTTAGTTAGCTAGGCGGGCATTTGAATAGCTCTACCACCATGCTATAGTTTCCTCACGATGTTTGCCTTCACCGAAAGATCAAGCTCATTGTAGGTGGCTTCGAACTCACGTCCCTTGACGCGAAGTCGTACACGCAACCGCTGAGCTATCATCGGTTATTGATAAACGTATTCTATTACGATTTACAAATACAAATAAATTTATTTTTACCGTATGGTAGTAATAAAATGGATCGCCGGGATAACGAACAAATTAAAGGAATGGTAGGAGTTTCATAATTAATATTCGTTACTAGTTGTAAAAAAAAAAATTGAACATTATTTAATTCAACTAATTCATTATAAAAGATATATTTCGCTACGAAACAGCTGGCGCGTATGACGAGTTTAAACTATATCAGAGCAGCCGTTAAGAACTTACTGGCTGTCTTGAACCAATCAGTAAGCACCTGTGTCTGGGCACAGCCAATAGCGTACACGCTAAAGAAAAAATCGTGACGGACAAATGCTACATTCTCATTTTCCTAGTCTCTCTCCGTACTATGATATAAGCAACTGCGTTCCCAAAAAAGAAAATAACAACTTCATTTATAATTCGTTGGAAATTAAGACATCGGAGGTTATAATAAACGTTAATTTAATTATTCAATGATGTAACAGCGTATTAAAACTCGTAAAATCTATATTAGTTATATCATAATTCGGTTATAATTGTTTCAATTAATGACGTCATTATATTAGTAAGTGCATCGTTAAATAATTAGTGTTACGAGCCGGCATGCAGCGCTCGCGCCGATTGTTAGCTGACATATGTATAATTAGATTACATGTTGACGTTTTGTGGTAATTAGTTTTGTCGATTAATAGACTATTCGTATCGTAAAATTTGTATTTTTAATAGAACGTCGCAATGAAATACAAACATTAATGAATATTTATAGTAATTATGGGTCAGTTCAGTACACGAACTCCGCGTCGTTGAAAGTGAGTTTGTATCGCTACAATGAGATTAAGCTTTCGTCGAAGGAAAAACATCGTGATGAAAGTTAAGATAAAAATTTGCTGAGAAATACCAATAGGTGTGTTCTCGCAGTTGAACTTGAGGTTCAGTCCGCTTACTAGGTTTACCGTGTCTAAATACTAACCTACTAACTATGAAAAAACACAGCAATAATGAGTATAAAGGAGTTTAAGTGCTTACTTGTATGTTTATTTAAACTCGCTTATCTATAAAACTGCAGGTCGCATTGAAAATAATAATAATTGAAAATAAGGTATAGTAAAAGACTTATTAAAATAGAAAAGCGTATCCGGAAAACTCTTTAATTCCTAGGGTTTTTAGTTTGACAAACCCCTCAATATTAAATCAAATCAATACAAAAAAACCTTAATCAATTTAAGCTTTAAGAAGGCGCTTATGAACGTCAAAACTACTACCGGTTCGGAAAGTAACGCAGTCATCGAGAAGAACCGGCGAGAAATGCGATATGCATCTTTTTCTTTTAGGTCTTATTTTGTTAATATATAATAGTTTAAGGTGTTACAGTAGTTATTAGCGGTTGTTTAGAGTGGGGTGTCAATTCCAGACATCACGATAGCTCACGTATTGATCCACCCTATAATACCCTTTTGGCATAAAAACCCGTTTGACCTGGTTCTTGAACCTACTGTGCGGCAATTCAGTAATTGTCTTAACTTGTCTTAGTCTAAACTAGGGGGTAACCAGTTGTCACTACTTCTAGTGGGTCTTTAATAGTGCAAGCGAAGCAAAAGTTATTTGTGAATAAACAGATTGCCACTGTATCTCAGCACACATACATAACATCGGTCAGCATATTTTTAACTTCTTAAATATTATCAAGATCAATTTGTGAAAACATAGCGTTTCTGTTATCTCATGCGATCGCCCACACAGACGATCGCGTGACGGACCGAATAGAATCGATATATCGATAGTTAAATCGATTCGTATCGCCATCGAGCGAGCCCGGGGTACACTCGCTACGATCCCGATGGATACAGATAAACGCCTTCGATTATATAACACAATTATCGTATTAATTGTGGACAGAGTCAATATAGATTTTGTTCTCGGTAAATATATTTCACGGCGTCTTTCGCTCCGTGTTCGTAAAAATATAAAGTTTTTTTTTTTTTTTTTTTATATATACGTACAGTGTTTTATCGATAGCGATTTAATGATTTCCACGGTGACGAATCGATTCGGCGTGACGTTTAGAATTCGATCCCAATAGAACCGAGTAAATATTTAATTATCAGCCTTTATGGTTAATGGTAACGCAACGGTCTGTGTAGATGGATTTGTTAATTATTTTAATTTGTACTCCATAACCGAATCCGCCGGTGTCGAGAGGTACGTTGCGAAATGGTTCTTTCGATTTCTAAACGATCGGAATTGGAGAAACGATTGTTTTTCGCGCCGCTTTAAATGTTAAATATAATGAAACAAATATTAGTTTTTTTTTTTTTTTTTGGGGCTACGACATAGTAGATTCTCGACACTTTACAATAGATATAAATTCGATTACAGTGTACTATATCACTTTTAGAAATATCAAGAATTAATAACAATTAAGAACATCCACCGAGAATTTGCTTGCGTCTTGAGTTTATCCCTCTGTTTACCCCACTTCCAATAGTTCCAATATGTTTTTCGTACGTAAAAGTTGCCCACCACCGTCTCCAGATTTCCATCTATCTGTATACTAAATTTATCAAAATCGATTCAGCGGTTTTTAGGCGTGAAAGCGTAACGAACAAAAATCTGACTTTACCATTTATAATATTGGTACGGATAAGGAATGCTCTAGATTGAATTTTATATCGTTTTCTATGTTCAATAGCTAACAATATAATGTTTTTTTTATAGTTGAGGTTTAGCATTACTTCCATATTTTTTTTTATCCTAGCTCGGCAAAGTGACTTGTGCCGTAGGGTCAAATGTCCTTCGTCAGTCGCAACTGTCTTGCCGGCCCACTAAATGTTTCTTCACGCCTCGTTTAAAAGACCCCATATTATAAGAAGGAGGGAACACCGACATCGGAAGACAGTTCCACAGCTCCACTGTGCGACAAGGAAACGACTTTTCGAACTGTTTAGTTCGCGTCGGGATGGAGGTATGTATGGTATCGCTGTGGCTTCGTAGTCCAGCACGGGGGATCTGTTGTGGAAAGGAGAGGAGGGGATTAGGTGAAATAACTCCTCAGAGCATTCGCCATGATACAGTCGATACAACACGCTAAGCGAGGCTATATCCCTACGCAGTTGAAGCGGTTCTCATCTGGTCTTAAGTGAACACGGCCCTACGTTGGTAGACACGCTATACCTGTGGAAGAACTGGCTCTCAAGTGCAACTGTGTGATATATTTGTATTTGTATGTATTTGAATATGTCACATTTGCGTTTTATTATTATGCAATTCGTGTTTTATATATATTTTTATATTGTAGTATAATACTTCATGTGTATGTTATAGTTCACATTTAGAAAATTTGCATTAGAAAAAGCTTAACCACCATGCTATGGTTTACTCACGATATTGTCCTTAACCGAAAGCTCAAGCTCATTGTAGCTGGATTCGAACCCACGTCTCTTGTCACGGCTACCGTACACACTACCAACTGAGCTATCATCGCTTCAAATGTAAGCTGTGATAAGCATAAACTCTAAAACCATTTCTGAAGCGATGACAGTTCAGCTGGTAGTGTGCGCGGTCCTCACGTCAATGGATGTGAGTTCGATATCTGCAACAAGATTTAGCCTTAGATAAAAAAACATCGCGATGTAACCAAGCTACAATCTCAGCTGATGTTAAATGACGATGTGGCCGAAAATGGTGAGTATGCTAAGCCTAGTGGAAAGAAAGCTTAGAGAAAGCTCCCAAGTGCCACTGCCGAAAAACACCTACCTATTTGTATTTGCCGGCAGATCTTCAATTCGAGGGTGGTAGTTAGCTCCCTCAGTCGACTTGAGCCGACTTTAACCGATTTGAAATTTTAGAACATATTTAATGTTCTGATTCGATTCAGCTTTATTTCATTTATATTGTATATACTCGCGATGATAGCTCAGTGATAGGGTGTACCAACGCCGCATCAAGGGACGCGAGTTCGAATTCTCCTAACGAGCTTGAGCTTCCGGTGGAGGAAAACACCGGAAAACAAACAAAATGAAAATTTTATTAAAATGTTGTCCCGTTTTTATTACTTTTTTCAATCCAGCATTCCTATCCTATCCTATCCTATCGGAGGTAGCGTGATGTTAAGTAACTTAAAATCTCCCTCAGTGATTGTTGTATGAAAAACATAAATAATTTTTGAAATCTGAGTGGTAGTTTGTAAGAGTACTGTGTTTAAACATCCAAACAAAATTTTCCACTTTATATATATATATATATATATTTTATAGTTAAGGTTTAGCGTTATGGCCATAATCTCACCTGATCTTAAGTGATGATACGGCCCAAGATGGTAGACACGCTAAACCGGTGGAGGAACTGGCTCTCAAGTGCAACTGCCGGAACACACGTATTGGTATTTGGCGGCAGATTTTTAACTTGAGGGTCATAGCTAGCCAGGCGGGCATCAGAAAAAGCCCTACCACCATGCTATGGTTTCCTTCACCGAAAGCTCAAGCTCATTGTAGGTGGTTGGATTCGAACTCACGTCCCTTGACGCAAAGTCGTACACACCACGACTGAGCTATCATCGCTTGAATAATTAATTGGAATATTGATATAGACTGTATAGTTAGACGAGAGCGTGTGAAATTTTATCATAATGTGTGTATTATTATATGGTTTAGAAGTAGACATGCACGAGCCTCCGTTGAAATCGATCTATGCTAATGATAGATATCGCTCAAGTATAATGTTAGTGATTTATTAGATGGTGATTAGGCTTGTCAATATGTCGATAAATGTTATGCGCTCGACAATGAAGATTACATCGGAAATATCTTTTAAATACCTTCTAATATCGACTTCTAATATCTAAAAATCGACTTCTATCTTATGGAGTGTAATAAAAATATTTATCTTTTTAGAACGACTTCATTATTACATACCTTTAAAAATACTTTTTAAATTTTTGTAATCTCGAACATTATAATTTATTTCATTTATATTTTATATATCTATACATGTAAAGTAAACCGTTAACAGAGTGATTTCTTATGTTTACGTGAATATTATTAATCGAAATTAAACTAATTTAAACGGATTTTATCGCGGTTATTTATTAATTTTGATTCCGACGTTTCGAAAGCTCCGTGGCCGTTTCCAGCCCGTGACCGCGAAGGCTGAACAGCTTTCGAAACGTCGGGATCAGAATTAATAAATAACCGCGATAAAATCCGTTTAAATTAGTTTTATTTCCCGTGCCTAAGAGAAAAATTTGCATCATTTATTTTTTGAAAATTACCTTAAGCCGAGTAGTACAAATCGCTAAATATTTGCTTCGAAATGGCATATTAAGAATTAAGACCGTTTAACATCACGCTACCATGAGTAGAATTAAAACTATGATAATTGTTCCGACCGATTTCGGTCATGGAGACCACTGTAACTCCTTGTCAGAGAAATGGCATTGGTGCGCCCAAAGATGGCTTGTGCTGTGTGTTAGTGTGTGTGGTGTGTGGTGAAGTTAATTATATGTTATGCCAGCAGGTAAACTAGCATTAAATTCGTCGCGTTTGGTATCCATGTCAGGTTTACGTTGAACCTCGGACTCGCAAAGATCTGTTCATCATTTTTTTTTATAGTTAAGGCTTAGCGTAATGGCCATAATCTCACCTGATCTTAAACGACCTGTAGAGGAATTGGTTCTTAAGTTCAACTACCGAAACACACCTTTTGGTATTTGTCGACAGATTTTCAACTTCAAGGTAGTAGCTAGCCAGGCGGGTATTAGAAAAAGCGCTACCACCGTGCTATAGTTTCCTCATGATGTATTCCTTCAGCGAAAGCTGAAGCTCATTGTAGGTGGATTGGAAGTCGTGTCCCTTGACGCGAAGTCCTACACACTACCACTGCGCTATCATCGCCTCATTCTGCGCCATTGTAACCGCTATGTTTTCAAACGTTTCCTACGAGCCCTCTATATTGCATCTTTAAGTACTGGCGTAAATAGTGGTATAAAAAATGGCAACAATTATTAACTAATTTTCAGTAATAACATATTAAAAAGAAAAACTTTAATGAATTTTACGATTTTGAGAATTGGAATTTGTTTATTCCGTGTTTTGTTTATGTGAAGGTGAATGTGGTGGTGATGGTGGATGGTTGTGGTGATGATAGGGATGATGAAGGTTATATGAAGAAAAAAAAACAATCTATACACGTAAAAAAAGCTGTTTTTTTTAGCGTATCGACTTTTGGTGTCTTTACTTTTGTAAATTACGTAATAAGGGAACGGGATATACATCGTTGTTGATGTAACAAAAAAAAAAATATTTCCAATTTTGTCAGTCTGTTACCTTGTACATGTGTTACTCTGAAGTTACTGCATAGATTATAATAAAATTTTATCCGAACGAGCGTCACACAAAAAGATTGCGTATCATAACTTCAAATACCTCCCATAAGAATTTTCACTTCGAAATGGATAATAATTTTCTCTCACATCATTGTGGCGGTATTCACATACTTTGTGTTTCTGTGGCGTACATTAGTCGTTTTAAATTAACAAATAATTAAAATGATTCGTAATTCACAATAAACTAAAAGTAAAGAACGCGCGGACAGACTCTTAAATCGACGCGTTCAGAATCGATAAGGAAATGATTAACGTACATCAATCAAGCCTCATTATAAATGTTAAGGCGATGAAGTGATTACACCATAATAACGCCTTGGAAAACATAAAAAACGCCGCATTTATTAGATCAACTTTAAAGTAATAATACAAAACGATTTATTATCATAATAATTATACATCCATAATCGGTCGGCGATTAATTGGAGTGCCCTCCTAATCGATCACACGGCGCGTGACGAATCGAGTTGTTTGGTATCGATGGTTTTTTGCTTTTCTTTTTTTTAATATTTAGTTTATTATATCGATTTTCACCGATGCTATATGTTTTAATGGGTCGTTTTAGTTATCGCGTGATCTCGGACTAAATGAGTATTTTTTGTTTTCGTTTTTTATTTCTTTATTTTTATTTTTTATTATTACAATGTTTTTAATAAATCGCTTTCTCGTATGTATGTCCGGGTGGATTGTAATTGATTTTGAACTTACTTAAGTATTAAATAATTGATTTGTTTATTGTTTTGATAAAAAATTATAATCGATTTATAACTAACTTTTCTATCGGCTACATAATTGAGTCTAGCTCAAAGTTAACTGACAGATGAACAGAAAACTTTCATTCACATTACGGTAAAAAGCAGGAAATAATCCATACTAATATTATAAATGCGAAAGTCTATCTGTTTGTTTGTTACGCTTTCAAGCCTAAACCGCTGAATCGTTTGTGAATAGTTATGGTAAAAAGATAGTTGAGACCCTGGAGACGGAGATAGCCTACTTTGTCTCGCGAAAAACCTATAGAAAGTTAAGTAAACAGAGGTTTAAATTTTGCATGAAAACTTTTTTGCGTCACCTGTTTTTTTTTTGAAAAAATCAGTATTTATGTGAGCGAAGCCGGGCATAAAATCTATTTAACAATAAAAAATAAATATTATAGAACAATTTTTTTATAACGGCTTAAAATATAGAAAACGAAAAACATGGACCAATTTGTTTTCATATATATTTTCACCGATGTTATTTGTATATTATGTATTATATTTTGTCATTTACCTGGTGGTAAGAGATCACCACCGCCCATGAACACCCATAACATCAGGGTATCCGCAGGTGCGTTGCTGATCTTTACTGGACGTACCTATTGGTATACAGCGGCAGATTTTCAAATTGAAGGTGGTAGCTAGGCAGACGGGAATTAGCAAAAGCCCTACCACCGCGCTATGGTTTCCTCACGATGTTTTTCGTTCGCCGAAAGCTCAACCTCATTGGAGGTGGTTGGATTCGAACTCACGTCCCTTTACGCATTATTATTAGATATATTATTTTTAGGGCATTAGCATTTATATAAGGGCATTAGAAAAAGTATCATCATCATGCATGCCGTTTCATTTATCGCGTGATCTCGTAATAAATGAGTTTTTGAAGTGAAACTTCATTAGAATCCTTTGTGAATTCAAACTCGATGAAACGAAAAAGCGAGTCCACAGAGACACAGACACGTAAATATATAGGATCCAGCCGGCGAGAGAAAGAGATAGAACACATTACACCTTCTCGATCTCCTCTTTGTGAGATGCTTCGTAGCGTCCCCACTATCGTCAACTAAGCATTGTCCATATGTATTTCCGAATACTTTTCAATAAGTATTTTTAATCAGGAACTTTTCAGATGTTTCACTTCTACAGATATGACTTGCACACACACACACACACACTCACACACACATATTTTTTTGTTTTCTTTGTTTTTTTTTCTACAATTGGATAAATGAGGTATTCTTTTAAAGTTATGTGTATACGATACCTTATTTATTACGCCGGCGCGTCGCATCGCGTCGGTTATTTCTCGAAGGCGATTTTACGTTTCCGCTTCGTTGGTACGGTTGTAATAATTATAAACGTTATCGCTTATCGTTTTGCGAAACGATAATGACATTTATCGTAGATATATCTTAACGTCTGGCTACCGTTTGATACTTTTTATCTCGGTTCGTGTTGTTTATGTGTTAGCGATGTGTTTGTTGCATATTTACGATTATTCGCGTCTCGGGGTGCTAGGTTTGAATATAACATTATCGCCTATATTAAATATTTTTATGTACATTGAATCATGGTAAACGTTGCAACGTATTCATACCTTTGTTTTTAGTGCCTGTTTGTATTCGTTATACGTACGTATTGATTCGTGTTGGTAGTTCGACATCGGAAATATGTATTTTTTTACATTATCTTCAGTAACAGAGAAGTCATGGAGCAATAGAATAGCGGGGTATGGGTTTATACATTCCAATCCAATAAGTAAAAGTATGGGACAAACTGAAAACCAACACTGTGTGTTAATGCTATGTCAGATAACGTTATCTAAGTCTGACACTTTGTCATATAGTATAAGATAAATAGCGGTATTCCTGTAAAAAAATATGTTGCAAAAAAAATGTGGTTATTTGTCGGTCTGAAAATATTTCCGGTTAGATGATAATAAAACTGTAACGGAATCTTATTTCTTTGTTAAATAAGTCTTGAAAATTATAACCCGAATATTTGTATGTCTAACTTCCACCCTAACCTCGTTGTAAGTACGTCGCTTTGAAACTCCTGGGCGGATTTTGAAGTAGTGTGATATAATGATAAATATATAGTATATCTTAGGAGAGAGACAAGGAGATAAAAGCTGTGCATTGTTGTGCAAACTATGATCAGTAGCACCGTGTACTGATTTAGATCGAATTCCTGCAATGTGCTTGAGTTTTCGGCAAAGGGAAAAGTAGTAAGGCCTTTTGCTAATGACCGCCTGCATTCCCATACCAAGTTATTGGTACTATGAGTCCGGTTGTAACTGGTATAAACCGAAAATAAAACAACTTCATGATGAAGCGATGACAGCTCTGTGGTAGCGTGTACGACTTTACGTTAAGGGACGTGAGTTTCGAATCCGCCTACAACGAGCTTGAGCTTTCGGTGAAGGAAAAAATCGTGAGGAAACCATAGCATGGTGGTAGGGCCTTTTCCTAATGCCCGCCTGCCTAGCTACCACCCTCAGGTTTACAATATGGCGACCAACTCCTTCAGCTGTGATCAGCGATTGCATTTCAGAATTAGTCGCTTCATAAGGCTTAGCATTCTCAGGATCTTGGGCCGCATCGCTACTTTATAACAGGTATAAAAAATAATTTGTATCCAATAAACATTCTAGTACATTATGACGATGTAACCGAGCTTTTATCTATATTATTATTATAAAGAGAAAAAGCTTGTTTGTTAGGAACTGCCAGTTGGATTATAAAAAAAAAGTATATGTCCAATAGATCAATAATTGAGGAAGATTCGTACCCAGATGCCCGCCTGGGTAGCTACCACCCTCAAGTTGTAAACCTGCCGCCAAATACCGATAGGTGTGTTCCGGCAACTGCACTTGAGAGCCAGTTCTTCCACAGGTTTAGCGTGTCTACCAACTTGGGCCGTATCGTCACTTAAGATCAGGTGAGATTATGGCCATTACGCTAAACCTTATGTATTAAAAAAATAAAGATTTTAAGATACTTAACATGAAGCAACCAGCAACAGAGCATAGTTGTGTTGAAAATAACTTTACAAACGAACAAACTTTTATCAATACTTTTTACTTTCAACGCGAACGAAATCACAGAGGTTATGTTGCATACCACGTCTACTGCTTATTAATATGGAAACTTAATAATATTGCATATTTTCAATGAATAAGAAGAAGGGTGGTGGATAATACAGTTTTTTTATCGTTAAGGTTTAGCGTTATGACCATAATCTCACCTGATCTTAAGTGACGATACGGCCCAAGTTGGTAGACACGCTAAACCTGTGAAGGAACTGGCTCTCAAGTGCAACTGCCGGGCACAACTATTCGTATTCGGCGGCAGATTTTCAACCTGAGGGTGGTAGCTAGCCAGTCGGGCATCAGAAAAAGTCCTACCACCTTCACCGAAAGCTCCAGCTCATTGTAGGTGGTTGGATTCGAACTCACGTCCCTTGACGCAAAGTCGTACTCACTACCACTGAGCTAAAATTCACAATTATCGATTACTATATCAGTGTGATGCGAGCGCGGCTATGGTTCAGTTCAGTTGAGTTAAGAACGTTCGACAGTACGGACGTCTGCTCGAAATATACATTGTAGTAAGCGGAAGCTCTGCTGTAAGAATAACTATTGCGAAACGAGACTCTGAGTACGATTCGACGCAACCTCCTCGGTCTGTAACATACCTATCTCTAGTTGAGATTCTACCCCTAAAAAGCCACTCCGTGGGAGCCACATGTGAGCCAGTCGTTCCATCAGACCTAGTGTGGAACCCATTTTGGGCCGCAACGTTAATATTAGGTGTTCGATCGATTGTGGTCATAACGCCGAACCTGTTAACTAATAAAAACTGTACTCTCCGGTCTGTAACAATAACTTATATGTCTATAAAAATACATGATAGTAAAATTTAAACGCAATATAATCCTTACTAATATTATAAATTCGCTTCCATCCACGCCTAAACCGCCGAATCGATTATGATCAATATTGTTATAGACATATATAAAGATAGGTATAAACTTTGTACGAAACTTTTAATTGCATTATCCGATTAAACAAAATTAATATTAACGTGAGCGAAGCCGCGGGTACAATCTAGTAATAATACAGTATAACCTCTATATGTCGAAGATCGAGGGAGACGCCAAGCGAAAATATCAAATATAAAATTCGAGTTATAGAGTTTTCGACTTATTGAGATTGGAGGTTTTGGTGTTCGAAGCGAAGGGAACAAAACAATTTTTTCGAGATTTGGAGTTTTTCGACTGATCGAGGTTGTACTTAACGAGGTTCTACTGTGTATGGAAAAGATGGAAGCAGCTTCTAAAGTGAAACTACTCGAGTTTACGCAAAAGTAGACGCGAACAGTATTAGTAAGTAATAAATAAACGAATTCTATGGGTTAAGGATTTAAGTGCATACGACGTGAAATGTGTATTAGGTAAGAACGTAGAGTAACAAGTGCATTCGGATTGTTTGAGAGTCGCTCACGAACGTGGCATTTCACACACTGTTCCTAATTTGGAGCATAACGATGATATATAGAATATGCCTGCTAGAAATGGCAAAGTTAAAGGTATTTTTTTATAATGAACGTTTAGCGTTATGGCCATAATCTCACCTGATCTTAAGTGACGGTACGATAAGTTGGTAGACACGCTAAATCTGTAAAGGACGTGGCTCTCAAGTACAACTGCCGGAACACACGTAATGGTATTTTTTTTTTTTTTTTTTTTTAATAATAATAATAACTTTATTTACAAGAATTTTTTACACTACAATACATAAAAAAATTCTAAGACATAGTATCCTACCACCACCGTGTTATTGTATATTCACGATGTTTTTCTTCATCGAAAGCTCAAGCTTCCTGTAGGTCGATTCGAACTCACGTCCCTTGACGCGAAGTCCGTATAAACTACTGCTGAGCTATCATCGCCTTATATATTCATTGTTGTAACCACGGTCACCTTTCAGATCTTGTACATCAGTAAACAGTTCGATAACTATTCCTTGTTCGTTTGTTTGCCCACGGATTTTTTTTGTATTGTAGCCGAATAAAAATTTGGAATCAATGTTTTCCTCCATTCTAGAATTCCCTCAATTTTTAAATAATCATTGGGGTTAAATTTAAAGCATTAGAAGAATGCCAGTAGAAAATATAGGCAATATGCGTGGTGTCTTAAAGGGAAAAAGGAAATATCGAATATATGGTTGTGAAACATGTAATGCGGTGTGCTAGATCGTCTGTTAGCATGTGATGTGTCGCCACGGCATGCGTCGCCACGCCATTTCATAGTACACATATATATATAAAGAAGTGACTAATGAGAAGAATCAAACTGTCTCCATGTAATTTGTGTATTAAATTATTATAAATGTATATGAAATAAATAATCAACATTACCTTTAAAAACATCTTAGTAATTTTAAAATTTTTGTTTCTGTCTTATTTATTTCCATTCGTAATCTGTCCCTTTTAAGTTCTTAATTTGTACAAATTTCTTGCTCCGCCAGCCCTCACTTTTTCTGGTTTATTTAAATTACAGTACATAATTCTGCTACGGAATTTCTTCCAACAAACAAACAACATCTCAAAAGCCGATTTAAATAGAAAACAAAACAAAAATGGACAAAAAAATAGGGTTGCGCCATTTATATGAATAAAGTTTTATGTCTCTCTTCTAGGTTTTGGTGATCCGTGAACATGGTATAAGGGTATCAGTTAAAGGACGGCTATTTTTAACCCGCTCGTGGAAACCTCTCATCTCACCAGCGCCGTCACGCGCCAGTAATCATCGATTAACCCTAAACGAGATACAGTATCGGTTATTTGTAGCAACCAGTACTAAAGCTTACCCATTATCTATGCCAATATTATAAAACAGGGTTACATCAATCATTTTCTCAACTGTTATTTCTTAGACGGCTCTTGGATCGGTTTTGTTGTACTTGTATTCTTACTATTCGGTTAGTAACTTTGAAATCGTTTGTGTATGGTTTACATTTTGTAATTAGGTTTTTCTAGTTAAGATTTAGCGTTATGGCCGCAATGTCACCTGTTGTGGCCCAAGATGGTGCAAAATCTAAGCCTAGTGCAGGGACTAACATTCCAGTGCAACTGCCGAACACACCTATAGGTATTTGGTGGCAGATTTTCAATTCAACGATAGTAGCTAGCCAGGTAGGCATTTTAAAATACCTTACCAATATGCAGACCCGCATGTATAGATACTTTTTTTTCTATTGTTAGGGCTTAGCGTTATGGTCATAGTCTCACTTAATCTTTAGTGACGATACGGCCCAAGTTGATAGACACGCTAAACCTCCGAGGAACTGGCTCTCAAGTGCAACTGCCGGAACACACCTATTGGTATTTGGCGGCAGATTTTCGACTTGAGGGTGGTAGCTAGCCAGGCGGACATTAGAAAAAGCCCTACCACTATGCTATGGTTTTCTCACGATTTTCTCCTTCATCGAAAGCTCAAGCTCCTTGTAGGTGGTTGGGTTCGAACTCACGTCCCTTAACGCAAAGTCGTACATACAACCGCTGAGCTACGTAATTTACATTTAAAAACGAAAGCGCCCAAGGCTATTCTATAATAAACTTGACAAAAACAAGGAAGTAATGTAAACTGGTTGATGCATTTTTTCACCATTCCGTATTCTGTCTGGTACAATGACCTCTCTATCGGCAAAATTAACATCAAACCAATCTGAATAAATTGCATGTCGTATAATCCAAAATTGTACTATATAAACTTTAAACTTAATAAGCTCAAATAGGAAATGACTATGTGTCCTTCATAATTTGTCTATTCCTGTTAGTAAATTAAACTAAAAAAAACCTGGATATAACTATATTAGTCTCAATATTAGAACTTATAGGTAATTATATTTTCTTCTCCAAATTTAGATGCAGATACAACTAATGAAACTTACGTTTGAAATGTTTGTAAAACAAAAAACCTTAAAAAACTGTTTAAGCCCTCATTTACAACAATTCTAAATACCTTTCACATATAAACAGACGTTTCAATTTAATTTATAAAACCGTACGATCAAGATAAAGCGGCCCACGGTCCGGGGGTAAAAAATAAACAAACAAATAAATAAAACATGACTCCGTGACATAAAACATAACATTTAATTCAATCGGCAATAACATCTAGAATCAATTAATAAATAATAAAACGGTTAAATAACGCGGGGACAATAAAACGCGGGGTAACGCCGCATAACGCGAGATTCCGCGGGATCATCCCAATAAATCGCGGCGTAACGAGTGTCCCACTGCGCTGCGACGTCCCTAGGGATGCGACGCTCGCCGTCCGTAAATTATACAGCACCGTGCTAGATGACTTCTCCGAGCTGTGCTTGAACATAGACAATCCCGTTTCATGGAGTCGCACGTTACATTTTATTTGTTTATACATTTTTGGGCACACTATTTTATGTGTATTGAATGGAACGTCATTATCATCTGCCCCTAACAGTGCTCTACCGTTTTAGGAATCCGTTCTTGACAACTCCTGCAAGGGGCAGGTCAGAATATTGTCACAGTAATTATTTCGTATAGCTGTAGGTGTTCTGGCTCTATGTTTATTACGTTTACCATCAAGTGCTTCTCTTCTGCTGTCTTCGAAAGTGTCAGAAAAAGTTTTTCCACTCTGACCGTTTCTCAGTAATTCATGAATTTGACTGTTTTTCACGTGTCGTTCAGTGTCGACTTATCGAATAACTCAGTATCGATTAAAATACCGTATACGCCCTGCTGATTTGTTTTATTTCATTCATTATACGAAGCGATGATAGCTCAGTGGTAGTGTGTACGACATCGCGTCTTGACGTGAGTTCGAATCCAAGCACCTACAATGAGCTTGAGCTTTCGGTGAAGGAAAAGATCGTGAGGAAACCATAACATGATGGTAGGCTTTTACTAAAGCCCGCCTGGGCATCTACCACCCTCAAGTTGTAAGCCTGCCGCCAAATATTAATAGGTGTGTGAGTCAGTCCCTCCACAGGTTTAGCGTGTCTACCAACTTGGGCTGTATCACCTTAGATCAGGTGAGATTATGGCCTTAACTATAAAAAAAATAGTATTTGTTTTCATTTAGTTATGTAACCACGGTGAAGTGACTGAACCGGGCTGAAAATAGTGTATAGAGGGAGGCCGCCCACAAAATCACAAAAAAGTGGGGACTGTAATTCAGTAATGTGATTTAGAGAAATAGTAAATATTCATCGAGTATGAAAGTAGGTATTTAGTACAATCGTGGTTCCCCAGTATCGATTCAATACATAACTTCCCTGTACGTTAATATCTTCGACCTCTTTCCGCCGAGCCGTGCCCTCTTTGTATCGCCGTCTAAGAAGTTTAAACTGTACATAAAACCAATCGAGAGGTAATAACTACTCCGTAGTGTATTTTGTTCCGTAAGCTAAAATAATTACATTAGTTTGGTAGCTATAACAATAATTTGCCCAGTTAAGAACGGCAGAGGTCGACCGGCCCCGGCCGCCCCGCGGGGCGCGTACCGCGCTTCACAGATCACCAGATACAGTCTGAGTTACACGCTGCCTCTCCGGATCGTTTACAAACCCATTTTTAAACTGTTGGTATCAACACGACGATGTTTATAACAATGTTCCTGACAGGATTACAAAGAATTGTATTAGTTTCATGTTCACAGATATCTATAGTGATAAAACGAACAAATTTAAAGCGATGATGCATGAATTGGTAGTGTGTATGGAATCCCCGTCGATGGTCGTGAGTTTTCGATGAAGAAAAACATCCCGACGAAACTGTAACACACCTATAGCTATTTCAGAGCTAGTCGCTCCAATTAGCGTTTCCACTATCATGAGCCACATCGTCACTTAAAATGGGGTGAAATTGTGGTCATAGCGCTTAACATTAACGACATAAAAAATAATAGCCACCATTTTAACAGATCAGTGGTTGGTTGAGCATTCGGTAAAGAAGAACATCGTGAGGAAACCACACTATAGTATGGCTTGATATCACCCTCAAGTTGAAAATCTATCGCCAAATACCAATAGGTGTGTTCCGGCAGTGGCTCTTGAGAACCAGTCCCTCTCGTAAAGGCCGGCTACGGACTTGCGATTCCACTTGTGTTGTGGGCCTCCATGGGCGGCGGTAGTCACTTACCAACAGGTGATACGCTTGCTTGTTTTCATTCCATTTCATAAAAAGAGTTTGCTTGTGAGAATCAAGAATACTTATTAAAATTGCACTGTGGCCTTGTATCTATCTTTACATATCAGGGAACGGGAATTACTTTCGCATTTGTTGTACTCAGTATTATGTTTACATTTACAGTAGAGTCACTTCGAAATAATACAACAAATAAAAAAATGCGTGTATCGATAATATACATAGTTATGTATATATAAAAAAAAATATTTTTATGGTATCTGCCTATGTAGGTGAACTCGGCAATGTCAAGTGAGAATGACTTTGTGAATTGGCGAACACAAAGTAACGACCAAACTCAGTCTAATCTATAACAATTAATGCTTATCAGGCGCTATCCTATTTATGATGTGAAGTGCTATTTAGGGATACTTACAACATTTTCTGCTTATTGACTAAAAAATAATTATGAATTTTTGTTATAAAGCAAGTAATCTCCTTACTAAGCATTTGATAGTAAATGAATAATAAAATGAAACCATGAAATTCTATTCATAACTCTGGTTAAGTATTTAATCAACATTTCTAACCTAATTCGAACTCCCCGCTATGATAATGTATGGGCATAATGACACCGCGTCTTTGCTTAAAAAAATGAACCGACGCCATATTGGTTCTGTGGTATTCAAAGCGCGCGCGTTCCTTGTCCATTGAAATGACATCTTAAGTGATGTCAGATTTGTTAACGCGATGCATTTATTTGGAAAAATATATGGGCATCCTATAATTATTAATAAATTTTTTACTGTAAAAGTTGATTTTATTCGAATAAAATACTGTTGAAAGTGTATCAAATGCTATTTAAATTATTTTTATTTCAGAACGTTGATCTATAGTGGTAGATATGAGTTTACCCAAATTTTTACATTGTAAGCAATTATTCTGTAACGTTTGAAGCAAATCGTATGACCCAAGTTTATCTCTCTCTATACCCATTTTCTAAACTTTTTCTAGAGAAATAGTAACCTCTCACCTTCACCGGGGTTCCATTTATATCTATATTAAAATTCAACATATTCGATTTAGCGTTTGGGGGGGGTTTGGGATGGATTGTCACTTACTGTGTTCAAACTGTACTGTGTTAGAAGTTTATCATTTTTGTACGTAATGTTGTTAATAGGGTATAAACTTTGCGTAATGTATTTTATATACAGCCCTAATACGTAATGTGGCTAATATCTATATTCATGAAGGTTCTACTACGTCAATTGTTTTTCGGATAAAGACGTGTAATTGTGCGACTTTTAACTTGATGTATGGAGATTGCGATGGAGTTTAACAAAATGTGATAGTTTAACGAGATATCTATTTATTATATTATATATAGTAAAGTCTATGTCGTTATTATTGAGCTCGTTCGCCCTCCTTATGATGACAATTTATGACAACATTACCATCACGACACGAAAGTAATCGGCGGTGGCCGTCGCCGATGCCGGAGGCACGATCGATTTGATTTGTGGATAGTCGATATCCTGTTTTATGGAAATCTTACATGGATGCACATCGATGTTACGCGGTTGTATTTAAATTTGAAGTGTTGTAACTGATGTTAGGCGCGATGTTTTTGGTGTCTCACCAGCGGCGATGACATATTACTATGGTTGCAAGACTAAATCATACAATTAACGAAATATATGACGTATAGTGTTACTATCGATAGAATAAACAGAGACTTAATGCGATTATGGCTTAGCTGGTAGTGTGCACATCCCTACAATGGGCTTGAGCTTTCGGTGATGGAAAACATTGTGATGAAACCAGAACATGGTGGTACGGTTTTCCTCAGGCTCCAGTAGGCATAGTGTGCCGACCATCTTGGGATACATTGTCGCTTAACATATTTTGTCTATTTCTCTCATGTATAGAAACATGACGCTTCTTTGAAATTTTATCCTTTATTCTTGTCCTATTATCGAAGCGCTGCTTCACTTCGAAAATATGAAAAAATACACAAGTCATATGTAAGCAGTATACAATACCAACGAGGACACCCATTCCAATTTCAATAGTAAACTAACAAGTTACCATATTGCTGGTTTACAATTAAGTATTCGTCGATAATTATCAGTGAATTTTTTTTTATAATAATAAAACAGTGACCACAGGAAAATCAATAAGCTCCAAATAGTACTAAATAATTTAATAAGTAAATGATACATTTGAAGAATAGTGTGAAAGTGTTGCAAACATAGAAAATGGCGTCGCTGTGCTCTCCGTTGATTAATAGAAATCGTCCATGTCAATAAAGAGAAACCAGTTTATTTGGAAAAATACATGTATAGATATCAAAATAACATTGAAGATAATTATCGATCGTTATGCAGATCAGCAGGTTGCATCGCGTTCATGACGATTCGTCTCGATTTAATTGTGCGAAATGTGTGCTGTAACTAACGGTTGGTTTGGACGGGAAGGGAGTGCTGTGTGAATTTCTAGTTTGACACGTAACCTCGAGTGTTGCCAGGAATAACTATATAATAAAAAAACTACACTTTTATGAAATTTGACACCTTTATAACGAGTGGATAAATCAAGCAGTTTTTTTGTATACTTAAGGTTTAGCATTATGGTTATAATCTCACTTGATCTTAAGTGACGATACGGCCCAAGTTGGTAGACACGCTAAACCTTTAGAGGAACTGGCTCTCAAGTGCAGCTGCCGGAACATACCTATTGGTATTTGGTGGCAGGTTCTGTGGGCTAAAAAAAATTAACCTTACCCTGACTATTATTATAAATGAGGAAGTAAGTTTGGTTATTACACCTCCAAGACTAAACCACTGCAACGATTTTGATGAATTTTAGTGTAGAGATAGACAGGAACCTGAAGACGGCGATAGGCTACTTTTCTTATTGGAAGTGTGGTAAAGAGAGGAAAAATTTGTATGAAATTTTCTATTACGTCATCCGATTAGTCAAAATTAATATTAACACGAGCGAAGCTGCAGGTAAAAGCTAGTAAAAATAAAATGATGACGGATATAGAGATATGTTTTTTTGTTTGACAGCTGACTACATAAAAAATTAAGCTTTGAGTGGCGAAAAGATGTGGGAATAAGATTAAATAGCTTCTAAGTCTGAATAGCTTCTATCGATTATTGCTCTGATTTGGTGTTACTATGTGTCCTTACAAAATTTGATACATAACTAATCATGCATTCATGTATTATCTGCTGTATAGTTGTTATTATAAATTTACATTCAGTTTTACTCGACCAAATTGCTATAATATACGTATTTTTTTATAGTTAAAGTTTAGCGTTAAGGCCATAATCTTACATGATCTTAATTAACGATACGTCCCAAGTCGGTAAATACACTAAACCTGTGGAGGGACTGGTTGTCGCAGTGTACTCGTACCATACCCGTAAAACATTAGAATATTCCGATGATCCGTGACGCAAACAAGATCTGGCAACCCCTTAACCGTTTCTAATATGATGAGCTAATGCATTTTCGAAATATCGTGCGTTATTGGTATTTCTTTCTAGTTTTATTGCCTATTCCACTACTGGAGGCTGTGGTTTCTCGTTTCATCATTTTCGATATGTTGATTGTAGTTTAATAAAATACGTATTGCGAAATTCTTGTAGTTAGCTTATATTAAAATTATCTGCGCCCGCGACTTCGTTAACGTGAAACTAAAAAGTCTTTAATCACTATATTTTTTAACTAAAATCCCATTTGATTTGTTTATTTTATTTAATACAATATGCTTGTTGATAATTAGTTCTCAAGTTATATATAGGGATGTAGTTATAGGGTGGGTGTTTGTTGATGGAATATAGTTATAGGAGGATAGTTTATAACGCCGATTGGTTTAAAGTGCAATGCGAGGCGGCTTTGGGTTCAGTCTAACCAAGGCGCTTGGACCATAGTCATCTTACGTAGCTGGAACGTTATCGAAGGGACGTAAGATTAATTTCTCTGTTATTGGCACTGGTTTGATGTTTATGCTGTAAATCATTATCGGAAATGATTTATGCTGAGCGGAGTGAGGCATGAGCGGTGAAAATGAAGGAAACTGATATTATGTGAGTGCTGAGCGTTTGCGGGTACAATTGCCACTGTAACGATTAAGGCTGCATTGTAAGTAGGTAGCCATCTTTATCTATACACGATTCCTAATTTTATCAACCACATATATAGGCAGGTAAAACTAAAAAAACAGTAAATCAGCGGTGATTATTTTGGATACGTTGTGTAGTCATTCTGGTTCGTAACTACCATAAACTCGTCATAGTTACATGTGTGTCTCATTTTTCTTAATGATCCTGTTTATATATATTTCATTGTCACCGCTTTATATACCTTACACAAAGCCTTCATTTCTTTCATAATATGTTTTCGTTTATAACGACGTCCAAGATAGTATTACCTTATTCAACCCTAGTAAAGTCGTACCCTAGTTTAACCTTTACTAATTACGTTGTTATTCTTACCTTATTACTACCTGTTAGGCAATTAAATGTTAGTTAGTAGTTAAATAATGATAGTTACTATTGAGACACTGCTCAGTTACTTTTTACATTTCCAAATTTTTTTTTTTTTGTTTAGATTGTAGCGTTATGGTTATAATTTCACCTGATCTTAAGTGACGATACGGTCCAAGTTGGTAGACACCTAAACCTGTGAAGGAACTGGCTGTCAAGTGCAACTGCCGGAACACAGCTATTGGTATTTGGTGGTAGATTTTCAACTTGAGGGTGGTAGCTAGCCAGTCGGGCATCAGAAAAAGCCCCACCACCATGCTATGGTTTCCTCACGATGTTTTTTCCTTCACCGAAAGCTCGTGCTCATTGTAGGTGGTCGGATTCGAATTCGCGTCTCTTGTCGCAAAGTCGTACACACTACCACTGAGCTATTATCGCTTCATCATGAAGTTGTTTTATTTTCGGTTTATACCAGTTACAACCGGATTCCGTGGTACTAATAACTTGGTATTTCGAACGATTATCACATTTACAGTATAGCTCTAATAGTTCGCCTCTCGGCCGATGCAGTTTCCAGGTGCGTACTAAGAATTTTTAAGGGGCCCAAAACGTTTATATTGACGTTGTCGCGTGAACTGGAGGCGGCGACGTCGATGGCTTTCCCGTTGCCTGGAGACGTGAGAGCCAGCCTCGCAAGTCTTCATTTGTGTGAGGGTTATCTCGTAGAAGTAGATCACGGAGAGGGCCTGCGATGTTGATACCTACGGTCACTCTTTGCAACACAGACTGGGAGGAGGGGCTGATATGTCCATGCCCTTCTGCCACCCTAAACCGAGGGTGTCCGAGGACCTACCTCTCATCACCCCAGTCTAGTCGTCTGGGAGGGTAGCTCGCTAGGCTGTCCGGACGGGGCCCAGCTTACCGTCAGGTGATTGCAAGTTCTAACCTACGTTGATCCAGCAAAGCGACAGATGGCCGTGAGGTGTTAGATGGTATTCCCGACGACTAGCGCCGGGCTAGTCCCTAAATGCATTTGCTAACGATAAAAAAAAACAGACCGACATTCGACTGGAGTTTACATATCAAATTTACATTTGTACACAGACAAAATCGATACTTACATTCTACTTTTGTAAATATCTTGGGAGGTCAGGTGCCCATAGTAACTGCCTTAATTACCATGGCTACGACCCTGGTAGTTTATTTAAATAATTATTATTTCATGTTTGACCGTAACATGGTCCGTGCGGAATTCCCGATATTTTAGCGAGCGGTTAATCGATTATAATCTGTGTTAAACTTTCCAAGGTGTGAAGTGTGCGTGTCACTAAATGCTGGGAACCGTTCGTTGTGTGTGGTTTTATCAATTTGTAGAGGTTCGATGACGTTTTTTTTTTGAACACATAAAAGTAGTTCGGGTTTCCGTAAAATTTTCCACAGGTCTTATAATTATCGTATGCGTGTTAATTTTATCATATTTCATACGGCAGTATTGTTTGACCTGTCGTCAGGCTGTCTTCGTTTTCGTCTTCCTTGATTTCTTTAGTCCACGTTGTATGAATAACGTTTATTCACAATTTTTTTTTATAGTTAAAGTTTAGCGTTATGGCTATAATCTCGCCTAGTGATGATGTGGCCGAAGATAATGGAGACGCTAAGCCTAGTGAATACACCTATAGGAATTTGACTTTGATTAAAGAAAAACCTTATCACAATGTTATGGTTTCGTTACGATGGTTTGTTTTATTATTAATAATATTTGCCTAGTGGGCGAAATTAGGTTTATAATTATTATTGCAAAGTGTTGTCAATACAGTTTTGTTCCTGTTATTGATGTCGTGATGTAAAGAGCCTTAAAGCCTTCCTCAGTGATTGTATTATCAAATATGAACAGGATGCTTTTAAACGCATTGAAACAAACAAACAAACCTTTCCGCTTCACTATATTGTTATAAAAAGTGTGCTTTTAATTTATTTATTTTTATACTTAAGGTTTAGCGTTATGGCCATAATCTCACCTGATCTTAAGTGACGATACGGCCCAAGTTGGTAGACACGCTAAGCCTGTGGAGGAACTGGCTCACAAGTGCAGCTGCCGGAACACACCTATTGGTATTTGGCGGCAGGTTTACAACTTGAGGGTGGTAGCTAGCGAGGCGGGCATTAGAAAAAGCCTTACCACCATGCTATGGTTTCCTCACGATGTTTTCCTTCACCGAAAGCTCATTGTAGGTGCTTGGATTTGAACTCGCGTCCCTTGACACGAAATCGTACACACTACCACTGAGCTATCATCGCTTCAAAATTGTTTTGTTTAGTAATTTTTGTTTAGTATAGTACTCTATAATGTTTAATCAAAATAAATCAGGCGTGTAAGGATTGAATTATGTTAAGTATCTATTATATTTCATACGCGCATCGGTCATTTCTGTCGATTTTTTTTTCTCCATTACCAAATATCGAAGCGTTCGATTTTAAAAGACTCTCCAATTCGTATTGAGAGATCGTCCGACCACACGTGTTTAATTAACATACCCACGGAATAGTTGGCCGTTAACTGGATTTGTGTGTGTGCAGTCTTCATTAACTCTAAATTTAAACGCTATGAATAATCGGATATACAGTTATGTAATCCTGTTAACTGTTTACGGGCTAATAAGAGATGTTTGCGTGTTGAATTAAAAGCTTTAGGGTAAAGTAACCCGTTTCCTCTCTTCTTTTCTTTCTTGTGGTTTCCACGTTGCCATTACGTTTCCACTACCTTACAATACGTCATGAACCGGATGAATGGAGATCCATAACGGTGCGTTACGCGCCGAATTTCTCTCTTCGTACGAGTACTTTGTGGAACCTACTTGCGTTGGCGGTGTTTCCGGATCGATACGATTTGTGATTACTCTGGTGCTGTGGGTGTCATTGGGTAGCGGTGATCAGTTGTCATCACATGACCGGATTGCTCGTTTGCTCCCTATTCCATAAAAAAATACATGCGATGATAGCTCCGTGGTAGTGTGTACGACTTCGCGTCAAGGGATTTGAGTTCAAATCCCATCTACAATGAGCTTGAGCTTTCGGTGACGGAAAACATCGTGAGTCTAATCTGTCACGGAAATACCTAAACGTGTATTCTGGCAGTTGCACTTGACACCCAGTCCTTCCTTTGAAGGCAGGCGACGCGCCTGCGATTTCTCTGGTGTTGTGGGGGGTGTCCATGGGCGGCGGTGATCACTTACCGTCAGGTGAAACGATTGCTCGTATGCCCCTTATTGCATAAAAAAAGCGAAATTGTGACCATAACTCTAACTTTATAAATATATTTATAAAATCAGGGAGAACTCTGCCACTTTTTCTTGTACCGCCTAAAATAATCGACATCAAATTTCAGTATATAATATTCTGCTTTATATTTACGACTCTATCGTGACTGTCATACACTTTCTGTTATGTAGTCGTACGTCTCCTGTTTCAGGATGGTAGGGATTTTTAATTGATTGTTTTTTTTTATATGCCTAATGTTAAGTGACCACTTGTCCCAAAATAGCGGACGTAAAAAGCCTAGTGGAATGACTGATTTTCAAGTGCAACTGCCGGAAAACATGTTTAGGTATTTTCGTGACAGATTTTCATCTAGAGGTCGGTAGCCACGTGGATATTAGAAACTGATGTTTTCTTTTACCGGAAGCTCTTCTTTTCGAAGCGACGATAGCTCAGTGGTAGTGTTTACGATTTCGCGTCAAGAGACGTGAGTTCGAATCCAAGCACCTACAATGAGCTTGAGCTTTCGGTGAAGGAAAACATCGTGAGGAAACCATAGCGTGGTGGTAGGGCTTTTTCTAATGCCCGCCTTGGTAGCTACCACCCTCAAGTTGTATACCTGCCGCCAAATACCAATAGGTGTGTTCCGGCAGCTGCACTTGAGAGCCAGTTTGTGCACAGGTTTAGCGTGTCCACCAATTTGGGCCATACAGTCACTTCAGGTGAGATTATGGCCATAACGCTAAACCTTAAGAAAAAAAAAAGCTCAAGCTTGATGGAAGGATTCCAATTTACGTATATTTTTTTTTATTTTTTTTGTGCTTTTTATTTATTTTAATGATCATTTGCTGTGTGGGGTGGATAAATAAAGTTTTCGTGGTTACCATTCACGCGGTGTCCGTGAAAGTTAGCACTGAGCCGTCAGTTTAAAATCGAATTGTTTTTTTTTTTTTTTTTTTTTTATCAGCTAGTGAACAATCTAGTCGTCGGGACGCTTACAAGTTGACATTATAAAAAATATATTTTAAACTTATTAATTGGGCGCGGTCGTAGGTCGCGAGTTCGATCTCCGCCCACGTTTTACGTGACGAGAATAGCTGTCAGTTGTGTGTGTGTATCGGTATTTAATATTTCTATGTGTAAAGTATAACAGCTGTTAATGATCATAATACGAGATGAATAAAATGAAATTTATTATTTATGTGAAACTTAAAGAGTTTCATAAGTACTTTTTTTTTTTCAAGCGATGATAGCTCATTGTTTGTGAATAAGACTTCGTGATACGGACGTGAGTTCGAATCCAATTACCTGCAATGAGCTTAAGCTTTCGGTGAAGGAAAATATCGTCAGGAAACATTAGCATGGTGGTTGGGCTTTTTATAATTCTCGCCTAGCTAGCAACCACCCTCAAGTTGAAAATCGAGTGTCAAATACCAATAGGTATGTTCTGGCAGGTGCACTTGAGAGCCAGTTCCTACACAGGTTTAACGTGTCTACCAACTTGGGCCGTATCGTCACTTAAGATCAGGTGAAATTATTGCCATAACGCTAAATATATATCGTAAACCTATAAGAAAGGCAGTTTCTTTTGGTGGTAAAACATCCATTGAAATGCATTGATAGTAAATATACTCTCTTGCTGTACACCCACTACCGTGTGCACTGCGGACTAGGGAATAGTGCCCAGGGCGGCGAAATTTTCAAGGGCGGCAAAATTTGGAATGTCGGAAAATCCAATTTCAATTTTCTACTATAAATGAATGATTAAAAAAATTGGAAAGTTATAGGTTTCTTGCCAAAACTTAAAAATCGATTTTATTGATATTTACTTTTTGAAATCCAGTTACAGTGCACATTTTTTTTATCAACAATTGGACCGTTTCTTTTGAAAGTGGTAAGTCCATTTTTGAGAAAAATGAGCTATCTCGTAATTGATGCTTAATTTAATGTAATTTTTTTATATATAACTAGTCCGTGTTTAATTTCTCAAAAAAATCCCATGTTTTGTACAACTTAAAATCGGTCGGTAAATTATATTGCATTATCAACAAATATAAGTAACCTTTAATTTTCTCCAAACAAAAGAAAATGGACTTACACCACTTTCAAAATAAACGATCCAATTATTCAAATTTAATTTATTAAACATAATTTATATATTTAAAAGGGTGTTGGTAATAATTTAAAAGTATCAACTATAAGTAACGTATTATATTTCTATTCAGAAGTTCGGGCAGTTTAGATTATGGCCATAACGCTAAGCCTTAACTATATAACTATATATATATCAGGTTCCGGTCCATTACTGAAATAGTGCAGGATAGGATAGAAGGGCGGTATTTTCACGCTGCCCCAGGGCGGCACTTAAGATGTATCCGGCCCTGCAGGCTATAGACTTATCTATACCTAGTAGATACTATACTAGAAGTAGTGTGAAAGCTGTCCTTTGTCTGTTAAAATGAAAGTTGGAAACGTTGCAGTGGTATTTTTAGCCGTACTAAACGGTGCGTTCACCAGGAGTGTCGCGACATATCCCATCTCCACACCTGGGCCCGAGTAATTAGTAATGAGGCGATGACGTCTAAGTTGGCAGTGTGCACGGACGGTGCGTCAAGGCTTGTGAGTTTGAATCCCTGCAATGAACCTAAGCTTTTGGTGAAGGCTAACGTCGTATTGAAACCTTAATATAGTGGTAGGCCTTGTTTTAATGTCCATCTACCTAGCTGCAACATTCTAGTTCAAAATATACCGCCAAATAACTCATAGGTGTGTTCTGACAGTTGGACTTGGGATTCGTGGGTCACATCGTCATTTAACATCAGGTAGGATTGAAGCCATGACGCGAAACTTTTAAAGCATACACAAAAGTATTGTATGGATATTAATGTTGGGAAACGAAAGAGATGTATGAAACAATATTACAGAGTTGCGAATTCAAGGATGGGTGTTTGCGGCAACTAGAATTGATTATATCAATCTCAGAATTAGGAATTAATCTATCGAGGAAACATGATGCGATGATAGCTCAGTGGTAGTGTGTACGACTTCACGTCCAGGGACGTGAGTTTAAATCCAAGCACCTACAATGAGCTTGAGCTTTTGTTGAAGGAAAACATCGTGAGGAAACCATAGCACGGTGGTAGGGCTTTGTCTAATGCCCGCCTGGGTAGCTACCACCCTCAAGTTGTAAACCTGCCGCCAAATACCAAATAAGTGTGTTCCGGCAGCTGCACTTGAGAGCCAGTTCCTTCACAGGTTTAGCGTGTCTACCAACTTGGGCCGTATCGTCACTTAAGATCAGGTGAGATTATGACCATAACGCTAAACCTTAAGTATATAAAAAAAAATGAAAATAGCACCAGTGACAGAAAAATTGAGTACTAATAATTCAGTGTCGTATGGACGTGACCTAAGAAGGCATGAAAGTCATAATGTAACTAGAATTTTTATTATTATCATGATGAGGTGAATGTAGGAGAAGGGAATACCGAAAACGATACCGGTGGACTGTGTGAGGTGTTATATAAAGTTTGAATACTAAGATGACAGCTGATAGGGTAGAGTGGATGAAGAAAACGTGTTCTGCCGATCCTACCTAAAGGTAACTAGGCGGGATAAGGGTTAAGAAGAAAAACAAGCAGAACGATTTTCCTTTGTTTGTTCACCAATATTTTTGTGTGTTAACTTTCGACGATAAGCGTCATTGAAAGTGTTAGCAAAAATATTATTTTCCTCTGTCTATCAGCCAATTTTCTTTTGTATGTTCGGTAGCTAATCAAGCCTTTTTCCTTTTCACACCAGTTTTAAGGAGTTTCCTTGAATGACGTTAATCGAATTTTTCCCAGTGGACGTACACAAGTAGATATAAATTATCATTAGTGATTATAATGATTATTTATGATACACCTAATTGCACTTGACGATATTTATTAAAACGTCTATAGATAATCAATCTTCAATAATATGTTCGCGCAAAATCGTCGTGTGTCGTTTGATTTATATGCTGTGTTTTTTTTTTACGAACATAGGTTGTATTATTTTATGTATAAAATATGAAGATTAAGGAGCGAATGATGTCAGATGTAACCAGTTTACGGTCCGCCTCGTAGCCTTGCGTTGCTTCTTCGGAAGTGATTGTTGTATTGTGCATTAGATATTTTAGTAGTATATATAATAGTCAATTCGTTATTACGAAAACCGTGATTTGAGTTTTTCGTACGATTATTATAATAAAAAAATACGTACTGTGTTTTTATATGTACACTAGCTGTGCCCGCGACTTCGCTCGCGTGGAAGCGATGGTTATTGAATAACTATTTTTTAACCCGTTTTTGTAACCTTTTTCAATACAGCTTTACTGATATCAGTAGTAGCGTGATGTCAAAAACTTGAAACCTTCATCAATGATTGCTCTGGGAATTGTGAAAAGAATTTTTGAAATCCGACAGTTACTTTCTAAGTTAAACGCGTTCAAAGAAACTTTTGTAACAATAGATTTTCTATTTCCCTTGGTCATCGCATCACGCGCGAACGGATGGAACAATTACTCTAAAACTTTTTTTTGTGATAATTACTGTTAGAAGGTTCTTATGAAAGATGAAGTTAAGGAAGTAGAGCGGAACGTTAGAAAATCTATGTATATAAAATATTATATGTATATAAAAATGAATCGCTGAAATGTATGTACGCGTGTAACTTCCGAACGACTGTACCGAATTGGATAATTCTTTTATTATTGTATTCTTTATTGTCAGGACAAGGTGTGTGTAAAAAAAAGGAGGTTAAAGAACATCGATTATAGGTGATACGAAGTTCACCGGGTTAGCTAGCACTTAATACAAATGTAACTGTGTGAAAAGTATGGATTATTATTTGTAAAATTATAATTAAATTGTACAGGTCGTATCAAAGATCTTAATGCTACGAAATATGGAGTAAGTAGAATAGATAGTAGAATAGAAATAGAATAGATATAGGCTTTTTATTTATTGTTAAGGTTTAACGTTATGGTCATAATCTCACCTGATCTTAAGTGACGATTTGGCCATAGTTAGTAGACATATTAAACCTGTGGAAGAACTGGTTCTCAAGTGCAACTGCCGGAACACACCTATCGGTATTTGACGGCAGATTTTCAACTTGAGGATGGTAGCTAGCGAGGCGGACGTTAGAAAAAGCTATACCACCGTACTATGGTTACCTCACGATGTTTTCCTTCACCGAAAGCTCAAGTTTATTGTAGGCGGAGTGGATTCGAACTCACGTCTCTAGACGCGAAGTCGTACACACTACCACCAAGCTATCATTCAGCAGGGATTCTATTATTATTCTTGTCTGCAGTAGGCGGAGCTGTGGTCTTGTTATATTTCTTACTGGAAAGGGTAAAAGAGAGAGAGTAAGGGTGGAGAGGACCAGCTATTAGTATGTTAATAAAAACAAACAATACAGAATATTTAAAAGTACAAAATATAGTAATAACATGTTTCATTGTAAATAATATTAGCTGACCTTCCATTTTATAGGAAGGTGCGCTTCCCAGATGCGCTGTTTCGCTCACGAACGTGCCACATAGGGCTGTATTCAGGAATGCAGAGTGCACCATAATCTGTTTTGTCTGTCCTTAGGTTTCGAATACTGTGGCTCGTTGGTTTCAAATAAGTAAATTAATAATAATATCCACATAATAAAATGATCTGTATTGTAAGTTCTACCAATAAAAAATCTGTGACGTGTGTGAATTCAATATCAATATAATTCTTAATTTTTTTCCTTTTCTTGCTTTAACTTGACTATATTTATATGACTTGTAGTGCTTAATCAGAATAGTAATTATTTGCAAAAATATTTTTAAAGGTAAATATTTTTTTTTGTATATAGAAATAAACAAGATAAATGAACAAACAAAGCTCTTTTGTAAAATGAAAATAAATCTTGGGAAAGCTAGATTATACCTATTTTGTAAATTAATTAATTGATAAAGTATATATATAGATCTTTGAATGGATATTTCACATCCAATTTCCGTAATTAATACGCGACTGCTGTTGGAAGATGCTAAAATAGTATTTTTACGTCTCCTTTTGAGTTTCCACAGAAGTAGTCTAGTTTTTATGATATCAGCATCTATAGAGTCGTTATCGAGATAAAAAAACTATATGGTTATAATAGTTATTGGTTAAAATAATAATTAAAATCGTCAGGTGGTTTATTTTGCAACGGTTCAATTAAATTTTACCGAAATCATCCTGTTCGTTGTGAAATAAATATATACTATGGATCGATTATGGAAAATAAAAAAAAATATTCGGTAAAGAGTTCAGGGCCCCCTGAGACATACCTCGGCACGCACCTGCACAAGGCGAGGTAAAGTCATGAATACGTCATTAAAACTTATCTGAGTATAATGAACCGATGACCTATGTCTCCATTGAATACAATCAAACACATAGATACACTAATAACTCACGGTCGCTCCGTTATTTCTAAACACAAACTTGTATTATTTATAAGATCGGACAGTTTTAAATTTATTCACCTTTATAAATATTAAAAAAAATAAAAAATTACATTATTGCGTCCGATCTATCTGATTCATATATGGACCGTTTATTTTGAAAGTGGTGTAAGCCCATTTTCTTTTGTTTCGAGAAAATTAAAGGTTACTATATTTGTTGATAATGCAAATTCATTTACCGACCGATTTTAAGTTGTACAAAACATGTATGGTGGTAGGGCTTATTCTAATGCCCGCCTGGGTAGGTACCACCCTCAAGTTGTAAACCTGCCGCCAAATACCAATAGGTGTGTTCCGGCAGCAGCACTTGAGAGCCAGTTCCTTCACAGGTTTGGCGTGTCTACCATCTTGGGCCATATCGCCACTTAAGATCAGGTGTGATTATGGCCATAACGCTAAAAAAATAAATAAAAAAAACATGGGATTTTTTTTAGAAATTAAACACCGACTAGTTATATATAAAAAAATTACATTAAATTAAGCATGAATTACGTGATAGCTCATTTTTCTCAAAAATGGACTTACACCACTTTCAAAATAACGGTCCATATCTACCAATTAATTAATACACATAAATAATAAATATGTTAATCCGGTAGTCACATGATACATGTAGATACCTTAGGAATCTGCTCTCGTTAATGGTTAAATTAAATAATAAATTAAAAATAAAGCATACGATATGCTTAAATTTATTACAATCGTATACTAATAAATTTGAAAGCAGTAAAATGTGCAGTTAACATAATCTATATTAATATTATAAAGAGGAAAGTTGCACTGATGTTAGAGATTACCAGTAGAATTTAAAAAATCATTTCTTATTTTATCTTATTGTCTAGTATCACGCCACCATAAATAGAATTAAGGCTGTATTGAAAGAAGGTAGAAAATGGGTATAAATTTCTTATTATGTTTTTAGTTCCACGCGGACGAAGTCGCGACCACAGCTACTGTAGGAATATTTATAATGTATTGGTAAGTCAGTCGTATAGTCTTTAGCGAGATTTTAGATTTTAACAAGAGTTTTTTGGTAGTTAAGTCGTAAATTTAGAAAGGGAAAAGTTCTGCAAACAAATCTTCACCCCTTTTTCTGCCTTCAATGTTTTTATTCCCGATAATAGGATAGCCATTGCTGTTGTTTAAGGCTTAATGTATCTTTAAACCAAATTTCATCGAAATCGGTTCAGTGATTGGGGCCGTCAAAAGGTGAGATACATAGACAGAATAACTTTCACATATATAATACTGATGATTTCTTATGTTTACGCGAACATTATTCATCGAAAAAAAAAAACTAATTTAAACAGATTTTATCGCGGTTATTTATTAATTTTGATCCCGACGTTTCGAAAGCTTTCAGCCTTCGTGGTCACGGGGCGGGTTGAGGTGTAGGTTGTCCAGAAAAGTTCATGTATACTGTGTCGACCTTCAATTTAATTTTTGTTATTGATAGAGTTCCGATAAAATCAGTTTAAATTACTTTTATTTCGATAAATAATACTAGCTGTGCTAGCCATTTCGTTCATGTAAACTGGAAATTCACGTAGCCCACATTACGCCACGTAATATTAGCCCTGTGCAAGTCCCGTCAAAATCAACCCAACCATTTTGGAGATAGGATTGAAAATACAAAAATAAATATTACCTTTTTTGTTTTAATTACCGTATATCTACAATATGTTTATATATTTATTATATGAATAAATCTGTGGAAAACTCGTTTGAGTATATCGAAAACATTTCCAAAAAAAATAGCCAGGGTGATATAAAGGATAACCAATAGAACCTGTTTACAGCATATTTTTGATTTTTATCTGTTTGTCTGTGCACGTATAACGTAAAATGTACGAAACCAATGAAAAAAAAAAAAACAAATTATGAATTTAAAGTGTTTTCACACACGCAATACAGTTGATTGTAACGCCAAAATAGAACTAATGTTGACAGTTGAACTTCACATTCGATAGATGGCGCTGTGCATATGACGTCAGCATGTAACACGGATATAGACTGTACTCTTATCTAAGCGATGCGTATTCGCTATCGAAGACCACGCAAACGAAGTCGCGGGCACAGCTAGCGGGAGACGAGATGTAATTGTATGGGAAAACTAGGTAAAAAATAATCAACAACAAATCTTCTTTTTCACACCCCTTATCCCATCTAGGTAGGGTCGGCACAAACAGTTTTCTTTACCACTATACACTATCAGGTGTCATCTCAGTATTCACAACCTTTTATCTCTTTTTTTCCCTCACACAGTCCCTCCATCTTCTTATTTAACACTCTTCTGGTAACATGGCTTTCATACCTACCTACCTGTACTGTCAATGCACTGTTATTGTTATAATACTATATGAATAATGTGAAAATTAGTTTAGTGAGAAAAACGAAAATCAACCCATGCGAATGAAAATAAAATGAGAAGTGTAATCAAATCAAGAATATTGAATTTAAATTTAAATTTCACATTTAAAATATTTGATTAAATTGGATATGCTTTAATTTTTTTTTTAGTTTATAGGTATAACGTTATGGCTGCGATTTCTCCTGATGTTAAGTGATAATGTGGCTCAAGCTGGTGAACACGCTAAACCTGTGTAGCGACTGGCTCTCAAGTGCAACTCCCGGAAAATACCTCCAGAAATTACAGCATCAGGAAATGCCCTACAACCATGCAATGGTTTTATCACGACGTTTTCCTCCACCGAAGGCTCAAGCGGATTACAGGGACTTCAACTCACGTACACACTTATACCGAGTTATTATCTCTGAATGTGATTTCGTCGGGTTTGTTTCGATGTTTTAGACAGTTTGTTGTTAAACCGAGTGACGGTTGTGACATTGAATTTTTTTTATACTTAAGGCTTAGCGTTGTGTTCATAATCTCACCTGATCTTAAGTGAATATACGGCCCGAGTTGGTAGACACGCCAAACCTGTAAAGGGACTTTATATATATGTAATGATTACCTTATTTGATAAACTTGTTACAAAATTTCACAATACAGTTTAAGAGATATGTGCGATTCCGCAAGTGCACAGGTTAAAGAAGCGTCTGTGACCGCTGACCCCGGAGTCTTGCTTGTATCTTATTAATTAGTGGTGCTCTGTAATTAATCGATATAATAAATAATAAATATCGATTTACGTATCGATTTGGACATAAGCATCGGGTTTGATAGTCGCGATTGAGACGGAACTTTTGATATGAAACTTCGTGTGGGAGAGCTTTGAAATTCAGATCGGCAACCTCTTTGTGGGACGCTCATTCGCGTAAACTTGAGGTAAGCTTAAGGCGACTATGAAAGCGATGATAGCTCAGTGGTAGCGTGTACTCCGCGTCAAGGGACATGAGTTCGAATCCGCCTACAACGAGCTTGAGCTAACGGTGAACGAAAACAACGTGAGAAAACCGCAGCACGATCGCAGGGCTTTTTCGATGTCATAAAAAAACGGCTTGAATAGAATTGAAATATCATTACTTTTTTTTTATTGTCATTGTTTAGTGTTATGGCTATAATGTCAACTGATCTTAAGTGACGATTCGGCCCAAGTTGGTAGAGATGCTAAATCCGTAAAGGAACTGGTTCTCAAGTACAGCTACCAGAACACGCCTATTAGTATTTGGCGGCAGGTTGTCAACTTGAGGTTTTACCTGCTAGACAGGAGGGCATTAGAAAGAGCCCTACCACCATGCTATGGTTTCTACACGATGTTTTCCTTCACAGAAACCTCAAGCTCATAGTAGGTGGTTGGATTCAAACTCACGTCCCTTGACGCGAAGCCGTCCACCCTACCACTGGGCTATAATCGCTTCAAATCGAATTGTTTGAGAAAGTCAATATCAGCGCGAGCAAAGCTGTAGATAAAACTTAGTAATTCATAAATTTTAACGATATTTCCAAAAATCTTAAGAAACTTAATATAAGTCCACGCGCAAGGAGTCGCAGTGTCAGCTAGTGCTGTAACTGAGATACCGAAAATTGTTTTTTTTTTATCGACACCGGTACAACACTAGTTTGTAATTACGCGCGTGCCATTTCAAATATTATTTGAAGCGATGTCGCGTTTGCGTCATATAGGCGACGCGTCGACGCCCTGATAGGAAAGAAAAAAATATTTTCATTCATTCTTTCATTCTTGTTATATACATTCCCATAAAAATACATAATCGCGTTCCCTTTTGGTCAGTGGTGTAACAATTACACTCAGTGGTCTTGTATCTGACACGGACAGTGCGTCAATGGACGTGGATTCGAATCCTCGAATCCTCTCAGCAATTTTTGAATTAAAATTTCTCTACGCACGCTTGACTTGGGGAGTACGCTGATGAGTGTGTGACGAGAGCGTTACGAAAAGTTTGATCGGGCGAGGCGAACGGAAGTTGAGAGGGAGATATAAATTAGTGAAGATGGAAAGAGAGAGGGTTACGTTTCGCATATCACTGTAGGGCCAGATAGGGAGGTGCAAGCTCATATATTCTATCTCTCTTTCTCTCATAGCCAGAGAAGTTTTATTTGAGTCGTGTGGTCTAATGCATACTCGTTTTTTTTTATTTAATCGTATGGGCAAATAGAGTATCCTATGTTAAATTATATTTGAATATTTATCAGACATTTTAGGGTCTCGTCAGTAAGAGTACTCAGGTCATTGCCCTTGTATCTTCTTAATTAGCAATAAGCTTTGTGCGATATAAAATACCATAAAATATCGTGATGAATCTATTGTATGTAGGTACGGAATTCTTTAATACTAACATAGGTAGCTTTTAAGTTAATAATCTGTCGCCAAATATATATAGGTGTGTTCCGGCAGTTGCATTTGAGAATCAGTTGTACTATCTTGACCCACATCGTCACGTAATATTAGGTGAGTTAAGTGTGATTGTGACCACAATGTGTAATAATTGCATGGTGGTAGGGCTTTTTCCGATGCCCGCCTGGTTAGCTACCGCCCTCGAGGTGAAAATCTGCCGCGAAACACCAAGAGTGTTCCGGCAGTTGAACTTGAGAGCTAGTCCTTCCAAAAATAAAGGCCGGCAACGCACCTGCGATCCCTCTGATGTTGTGGGTGTTCATGGGCGGCTGTGATCACTTACCATCAGGTGACACGCTTGCTCGTTTGTCCGCTATTACATAAAAATTAAAAAAATAAAGACTATATAATTTGAATAAGCAATAATAAAGTACTGACAATGGTAAATTTAAAACCATAGGAATAAAATATAAACATAGACATTTTATAGTTTTGTCTGTATATACAGAGAGAAAGATATGTTCATAATTATGTAGTTTTTAATAGAAATTATCAGAATTTATTCACTAAAAATTTGGATTAAAATAACGATAGAAATCGCGTTGTACCAATTATCAAGCGGGGTACGAATTAAGTGAAATTAGAAATAACTCCATATAAAAGTGAAAATATTTGAGAACCAGCCCTCACTTTGAAGCGATGATAGCTCAGTGGTAGAGTGTACGAACTCGTGTCAAGAGACGTGAGTCCGAATCCAAGCACCTGCAATGAGCTTGAGCTTTCGGTGAAGGAAAACATCGTGAGGAAACCATAGCATGGTGGTAGGGCATTTTCTAATGCCCGACTGGGTAGCTACCACCCTCAAGTTGTAAACCTGCCGCCAAATACCAATAGGTGTGTTCCGGCAGCTGCACTTGAGAGCCAGTTCCTCCGCAGGTTTAGCGTGTCTACCAACTTGGGCCGTATCGACACTTAAGATCAGGCAAGATCAGAGATTATATACACTAAACCTTAAGTATAAAAAAAACCATCAAGAACAGCGACATGGCTGTAATGCCTCTGGTGTTGTGACCGTCCATAGGCGACAGTAACCATTTACCATCAGATGGGCGGTCAGCCTGTTTGCTGTCGATATGCTTAAAACAGTGGTATGATAAAATATTAAAACAATTATAAAAAGATTCATACACCGGAAGTGTATACTTTTATGCAGAACAATGATATATTGAAAGCCCACTGTGAACCTTAACGCTGTAAATCAACTATCGTTAAGGCCTCCGATATTATTATTATTTATTTATTTTATTTATTCGATTCTCCCATTTCGGTAAGCGATATGAAAGTGTTCAGGGATGTAAGGCACTTTACTAAATTAAGTTCCTGCTTGATTTGCAACAATTAATATAACGATTATTGAATATCTATGTTGATATTACAAAGCGGAAAATTTTGTTTGTTTCTTACAAAAAGATCATTTCAGGAACTACCAGTCGGATTGTAATGTAAAAAAAATGTAAGCAAAATGTACCTAAAATTGTATAAACTATTCATATCGAGTTTCTTTCCGGTTCTTCTCGATGACTGCGTTATTTTCTGAACTGGTGGTTGTATTAACGTTATTAAGCTCCTTCTTAGGGTCTAATTTGAATAAGTAATTTGATTTCATTTGGGTTTTGAAAATTCCTCTTGTATTTAATAGAGCAGTATCGAGGAAGGCTTTAGTTTACTGAACATCACGCTATCACAAATAAAGCTCTATTGAAAAATGTTACAAAACCGGGTAAAAATAACTTTTTTTTTTTTATTCTTAAGGTTTAGCGTTATGGCCGTAATCTCACCTGATCTTAACTGACGATACGGCCCAACATGGTAGACACACTAAACCTGTGGAGGAACTGGCTGTCAAGTGCAGCTGCCGGAACACACCTATTTGGCGGCAGATTTTCAACTTGAGGTTGGTAGCTAGCCAGTCGGGCATCAGAAAAAGCCCTACCACCACGCTATGGTTTCCTCACGACCTTTTCCTGCACCGAAAGTTCAAGCTCATTGTAGGTGCTTGGATTCGAACTCACGTCCCTTGTCGCGAAGTCGTACACACTACCGCTGGGCTATCATGGTGGTTTGGCATCTTGAATGTGATGCGGCAATCTATTCCACAACCGTACGGCTGTTATTGTAAAGGAGTTACTTAAGATCAGGTGAGACTGTGGACATAACGCCTTGACTTTCAAAAAAATAATGTAGGCAACTTGTTGGGCAGCATTACTGTGCACCATACATATATGACTCATAAAACTACTATGTGAAGCATCTTACTGTTATCCGTGAAGCATACAAAATATTTGAATTGAAAATATCTCTGAAAATTCATTTACGTATTCGACTATAGTAAATGTTGATAATAATAGTTGTAACTAAATATAAAATAAAAAAGCCTTGTTGTAAAAGCTCAATACAGTGAAATCTTTATAACTCGAATGTCAAGAGAAATGCTAAAAAATTCACGGTAATGAGTTTTCGACTTAACGAATAGTTCGAGTTACAAAGGATTTAATTGCAAAACTTTCGACTTAGCAGGGTGCGGTATCTAAGTATATTTTTCGAGTTGTACCGAGAGTTGTGTCATATCATAATATTATATATAATATTTCACAAGCTAAGATTTATAAAGTTTGCTTTTTGATACCCGAGTTATAAGAGTACAAATGTGTATTATCAATACTTCGCAGGGGAATAACGAAAGATTACGTTAAGGCTATTGTAGGGTGGATCAATATGTGAGCGATCGTGATGTCTGGAATTGACACCCCTCTCTGTACATCCGTTAATAACTACTGTAACACATTACATTATTGATTGTAAGCATAAGAGTAAGACTTAAAAAAAAAGATGCAGATCGAGTTTCTTGCCGGTTCTTCTCAATGACTGCGTCACTTTCCGAACCGGTAGTAACTCTTGACGTTCATAAGCGCCTTCTTAGGGCTTAAATTGAATAAAGATTTTTTTGATTTTGATTTGATACGTCTAAACGAGGTTCGAGCCATACAGAGACTCTACTGTAGTTATGTTAAACCAACACGACTTCGTCAAGTAAGTGAAAACTTCAAAGTTAGGCTTTTGTTTCGATTCCGTTTCCGGCCGAGGCTGTCCGGGGTAATTACTTGCCGCTCAACATCAAGTTTATTGTGTGACACTCGCCTGACCACGGAATGGTAAAGCGAAGGCAATGAATGAACTGAGGAGAACACTGGGAAATCAATTCCCATACCTTAACGCGTTAAGTGACGGTAAATCATCTTAAAAAACCATTAACGTTAACTTTCGCAACAATATAACGTTAAAAATAATCGTTTTTTCTTTTGTTTTTTTGGTTGTTTTTTGTTTTAAATAATGCGAGTGGATCGTGCGCGTGCGCTGCGTGTGTAAATTTATTACGACAACTTTCATAGATCACACCGTGGGCACTCGTAAATGTATTGGACCGTTTGGGTATATTATTGCGCTTAGGTAAGGTAATGTATCAATGATGAACGTATTTTCCGGGTTGAAATCGTTCGTACGGTTATAAGTTCAGGGCCGCTATCTAAGTTGTCTTTTTATATGTTTCAAAAATGCAAGAGATAATATTAATACTTAATATAACTAGTTCTACCTAGTTCTAACTGGTTCGAACCCAACCACCTACATTGAGCTTGAGCTTTCGGCGAAGGAAAACATCGTGGGGAAACCATAGCTTGGTGGTAAGGCTTTTTCTGATGCCCGACTGGCTAGCCACCACTCTCAATTTGAAAATCTGTCTCCAAATACCGCTAGGTGTGTTCCGACAGCTACACTTGAGAGCCAGTTCCTCTAAAGGTTTAGCTTGTCTACCAACTTGGGCCGTATCGTACACTTAAGATCAGGTGAGATTATGGCCGTAACGTTAGGCCTTATCAATAAAAAATACATAAATAATAATTATGTATTTTTGTATTTGTATTAAGTGAATGAATCTAGAACGAATTTTTTTTTTCTAGCTGATGAACGCTGTTAGCCCCAAGGGCTTTAACAGCTTCACCGAACTTTTGGGGGCGAGTGCTGAGGGCACTCAGCCCCGAGGCAGCAGGCACAAGGGTGCCAGGACGGCCGAACCTCGGCTAGGGCTGCTGCCGGTAAATGAAAAAGATTCATGATCCTGACTAACCAACAGGTTCTTTATTACTAAATTAGTGATACTAACTACGACCTTATCAGGTAAGCAGCTCAAGGGCCGCGTGGGTAGTCCCTTACAGAACCGTGTACTGTAGAGTGAAATAATTGACGGTACCATTACATAAGGATTAGTAAATTAATAATAGTAAATTAGTAATTAGTGTAGAGTATAAATAATTATACTTTACCTCTAGAGTTTTAAAATGTTGATGTGGAGACTATCGAAGAGGTTTTCTAATAACATATTCAGACGTACAAAATGACCTATAACACGGGCGTTATTGTGAATTGACTACTGTTACACAAGTGGAAACCACTTGCGTCGGTACCACTGCCCGTTCAGGATATACAGCCATACTAGAAGTGACATAGTTCATTGTCCTTTTTTTATAATTATGGTTTAGCGTTATGGCCATAATATCACCTGATCTTAAGTGACGATACGGCCCAAGTTGGTAGACACGCTAAACCGGTGGAGGCACTGGCTCTCAAGTGCAGCTGCCGGAACACACCTATTGTTATTTGGCGGCAGGTTTACAACTTGAGGGTGGTTGCTAGCCAGGCAGGCATAAGAAATAGTCCTACCACCATGCTATGGTTTCCTCACGAAAGCTCAAGCTCATTGTAGGTGGAGTGCATTCGAACTCGCTTCCCTTGACGCGAAGTCGTACACATTACCACTGAGCTATCATCGCTTCAAAATATATAATGTATTGTATATCTGTAAGTATATCTTTAAATGTCCATTTTTTATTGTACGTTAACGAACATTGTAGCGCTATTCATCGTAAGTTACGTTGGTGTACTGTTATGTAGTAGTCAATAAATAATTTCACTTCCATCGGCTATACGTCCGTGTGAGGAGATGAGCCCGTGCTTGTAGCGGCGCGTCGGGTCAAGGATCGACCGCTCACATGCGACTGTGTTAACTTTGCAACTACGCCGTATAATTCCATAGTTTCGAACATTTCCACGTGAAAATTCTATCAATATCATTATGCGGCATCGTTTCCACCATACATAGAGTGTAGCAATTGATATGGTGGTATGTTTAAACATAAAATTAAGAAAAGTAAGAGGAAAATTATATTTCACTAGCTTTTACACGCGACATCGGTCGACAAATCGAATGACACCATAAAAGGTTTCATACAAAGTTTATCCACACTTCCTATAAGTTTTTCTAGAGAAATAGTAGTAGCCTGTCATCGTCTCCAGGTTTCCGTCTATCTCTACACTAAAATTCACCACGATCGATTCAGCGGTTTAGACGTGAAAGCGTAGCAAACAGACAAACTCACTTTCGCATTTATAATATTAGTGTAGTAATAATAATGATGAATAAACAAACATTAAATACATCATCAATCGAATTTTTCAAACAACAAAATCTTATCTTAGTCTGAAATCGGGCAAAGTATATAGCAAAGGTAATAGGGGTTTTCTAATGCCCGCTGGGCTAATTACCATCCTCAAGTTGAAAATCTCCCTCGAAATACCTATAGGTGTGTTCTGGCAGTTGCACTGTCGTTTACCAAATCATCCGGTAGAGTTACAGCACTCTTTAAAGAAGAGAGTGTCAGAACGTGATAACTAATGACTGCTCAATAATTATGTCACTGGTTATCGTATTAAAGGACATAGGTTCATGCTATGGTTCCGTGAAAATGTTACCAGGTATATTAAAGAGTTTTAAGTCACCTATAGAGTCAACGCTTATTGTATGATCCGAGTTCCCGATGACGGGTGTGATGGTTGAATGCATTACCGCTGAGCGGTTTTTGCGTCAACTTTACAACCATTGTGTCTTGAATTATGGGTTAATTGTTAGCTGAAGGTTTTGCGTGGATCCACAGAATACCTGCTTGGTGCTCTGAATAAGACTGCAGAGATGGACTATCCATATAGTGCGTGATGAAGAGAGCTCTACAGTGTTACGTCACTGAAGGTTCTACCGGCTATTCTAGCGTCAACTCAATTTGTTCTCACTTGAGAGGTAGTGTAGGCTCTCCTATAAAGGCCGGTAACGCACCTGCGATATCTCTGGCATTGTGGATGTCCACGGGCGGCGGTGATCACTTACCATCAGGTGACACGCCTTCTCGTTTGCCTCCTATTCCTAAGTGACGATACGACCCAAGCTGGTGGACTCGTTAAGCCGGTGTGTGTCAACTTAAGGGTGGTAGCCAGTCAGGCGGGCACTAGAAAAAGCCCTACCACCATGCCATGGTTTCCTCACGATGTTTCCTTCACAGAAAGTTCAAGCTCATTGTAGGTGGATTCGAACGTACGTCCCTTAACGTGGAGTCCGTACACACTACTACTGACCTATCATCCCTTCATAAGCCCGAAAGGTTTCTATTAATTTTCTATTTCTTGTCATCTGTCAAACAGTTTCATAGAATATCTGTAAGGCATTCGCCTCGCGTATCATGATAGCTTGCTGGATTCCTTCTGAAGGCCATATATCTGTTCTCGCTGGAACGTTTTTAAATTTGATTTTTGGACCGAAGATTCCGTAGAATATCGACAAAAGAATTTGGCTTGTCAGTGTAATTAGGAGATCCAAGATGAAAGGATGCGTGACAACAAAATTTCAGAGTTACAATACAATTTAAAACCGCAATCTACATTATTATTACCAAATAGTACACATATAATGTATGTCGAGGGCGCCGCTGCACACCACAGTGTTGTAAAATTAATAAATGAAGGTTTCTGTTCGCTAGATGAAGGTTCGCTGAAGCGATGATAGCTCAGTGGTAGTATGCACGACTTCGCGTCAAGGGACGTGGGTTCGAACCCAAGCACCTACAATGAGCTTGAGCTTTCGGTGAAGGAAAACATCGTGAGGAAACCATAGCATGGTGGTAGGGCTTTTTCTAATGCCCGCCTGGCTAGCTACCACCCTCAAGTTGTGAACCTGCCGCCAAATACCAATAGGTGTGTTCCGGCAGCAGCACTTGAGAGCCAGTTTCTCCACAGGTTTAGCGTGTCTACCAACTTGGGCCGTATCGTCACTTAAGATCAGGTGAGATTATGGCCATAACGCTAAACGTTAAGTATAAAAAAAAAAAAAAAAATAGATGATTTAAATATGATGGTAATGTTTAGCAAGCATCAGTAGCATAACTATTTTGGCTTGTCCTCCATGACTGCGTACCGAGTGTCGTGCAATAAGAAAAACCCTGAACCGAACAAACGGCGTTTCGCAGAGGACCTTAATACATTAACTAATTTAACCAGGTTTGATTTAAACTCATTACCATTTAATATAATACTTTCTATCTACATTTCAATTAATTGTTTTATCTGAAGAAGTGATTAATCATTTTCAGAATTATATGCTTAATTAAAGGTTTCGAACAGTTTTAAGCGTATCTTCTATCTAAAAAGAAAATCCAGTTTCACGTTTTTACCATACATTGAAATCGTGAAATGATCTTTCGATCAGTGCATTTGCGTGATGGTAATGCTTTATCTAATGCTCGTGTGGTAAGCTACCACCTTCAAGTTGAAAATCTGCCGCCAAATACCTACAGATGTGTTCCGGTAGTTGCACTTGAAAGCCAATCCCTCCACTGGGCTTAACGTGTTCATTGTGTTGGGCCGCATTGTGACCTAACATCAGGTGAGATTGTAATCGACCTTGGAACCTTAACTATAACATCAGGAATTCCCTCCTTACAGTACTAGTATTAGGTGCATTACCTAGGACATCATTATTTTGTAGGTATTGAACGGGTTCGAGCTGAAACGTTCGACTATGTGCCGTTGATTCGGGTAACATCGGCTCGATTCGACTAAGTGAGCGAGAGAGATATTGAATATGCGGCATTGCAATACTCATCCAGCGGGCTTTACATGAGAGAGCATGACGCACAACCACTTTCATTATCGACATAAACACGGGTGTGTGTCGAGCCCAAAAGATTTATTTAAAACGTTAGAGTTGTAGCCCTCGAGTGACTCTGCTCGCGCGATACAGTGACACTCTACATCACTGAGAGTACATCATCACACCGCGTACCATTCGTGCACACTCACACGTTAGGTACACGGTTCTGTAAGGGACTACCCTCGCGGCCCTTGAGCTGCTTATCTGATAAGGTCGTTGTTAGGATCACTAAATTAGTAAGTTAGGACCTGTTGGCTAGATAGGCTCGCGAATCGTTGCTCATTTTTCGGCAGCAGCCCAAGCCGAAGTTCAGCTATTCTGGCACCCTTGCGCCCGCTGCCTTGTCCCAAAAGTTTTGAGAAGCTGTCAAAGCCTTTAAACCAAACAGCGCATGTCAGTTCGAAAAAAAAAAACTTAAATTTTTATTTCGTATTATTTAACTCACTTTCATGAAGTTTTCATTTACGTCGTGTTGTTTTAAGCACACACCGTTTCTTTTTTATCTCAGTACTTTGTTGCCGTGTTGGGATTGTACTGTACTCACCATCAAAGACTGTACTACCATTACTATAAAAATACTAAAGGAAAAATCATAAAGATTTTTTGTATGGTATAGGGAGCAAACGAGCAGACGCGTCCCTTGGTGGTTTTTTTTTTTGTTTTTATGCTTAAGGTTTTAGCGTTATGGCCATAATCTCACCAGATCTTATATATGATATGGCCCAAGTTGGTAGACACGCTAAACCTGTGGAGGAACTGGCTCTCAAGTAAGTGATTACCGCCGCCAATGGACACCCACAAAATCAGAGGTATCGCAGGTGAGTTGCCGGCTTAAAGGTATGAGTAAGCTGTCTTCTTGAAAGTGTCCAAATCGTATCGATCCGGAAACACCACTGACCCGTGGTTTTTTTATAATATAAATTATATTATAATCTATACCATTCGTCTGATTAAAGGGGAAATTAGGAAAAAAGAAAAAAACAAAGTATCGAGTGCATGTTATAGTTTATTTTGCACGTCCTCGTGGAATGTATTCTTTACATTTGTTTAAAACATCCTACTTATAATTATATTTACAATAAAAATATATATTATAATATATATATATATGTATACGCCTTTAAAAGTCTTTGAAAGTATTATTTTGAGTACAGGATTGTGACTAATTCAGTATTTTGAATACACAGATCGATACTCGATTAAACTGAATCTTATTAGTTATTTTCACATTTGACAATCCTCCCCTTTAGGTGCGGTTTCAGTTGACAACCAATAGAAATACGTTTCAGTAGTTGACTTCTTAAATATGAGGCGGTTCATAAGACACGGTCGCATTTATGAGGCGTGGGAGGGGATGTCGCTTACTGTGACAAATTGTGATATGGAGGCCTGTGGGTTCCGAGAAAAAGTCACGTTCGCAGTTAATACAAAAAAAAATGTAATTTTTTTCATGCTATTACAGATATTTATTAGTTTATTGAGCTTTTCATACTGCTACTAATTTTCTTTATATTATTTATGGCGCAATATTGGGATTGCAGGAAATGTAACACACCGTGATCAGAGGAGGGAAGGAAGGGGGGGGGACTAAAAAGGGTTAAATTTTACGTGACGTATTTTATGAACAGATCCTTTGTACAATTCGTTTTATATTTATATTCTTTATTTGAACTTAATATAGTTGTATTATGCATCGCTGATTATGTATATATTAAGAGTCCAAAATATTTGGGGATGCTATAAACAAGAAAAAAAAAACAATTGAGCAATCCTGGAATGCTTGGTTTTAATCTATCTATTTCTTAATATATTTTTGTATAGATTTGTTCAATCGTTTGCGCGCGAACCAATTTATTTTGTAAGTGATAACCGAGTGCGCAGAAATAACTACGTATCTAGAAACTTTTAGTTAACAGCATCAGTATTTACAAACAAGTGAACAAATCTTTTACATCTTAATAACCAATACCTGGTATTAATTTGAAATTAATACAAAAATTAATTATAAATATTTTGTGCTGGTAATTAACAATGAATGGCAATTTTCTTTCCCTTATATATATTTTTCCTAAATCGTTACTATATGTAATACAGAGAGAGGGGATTTAAAAAAAGTGATATATTATATCAAAAACTATTAAATTCCTAACCCTTAAATGCATAATGATGTATCTTCACATGAATGTGTACTTTTGTTATTTTTTAATTCGAAGACATAAGTTAACATGTTCACTTAAGGGTTAAGTTAAGTTACACGAAATCTATCTAGCATGGTTCACATATGACTGATGTAGAAGAAATTCCTTCAGGCTTCAATTATGAGCCTGTTCATATTCAAAGTAGTTTTATTTTTAATATTAAAATTAACATAAGTTGTGGCAGTTTTAAAAGTATCTTTACTGTGATGTTATTATATAAATAAAATCAATAGTACGTACCGATGTGAAATAGTGAATGTTGATTATATATTAAACTTAGCAATAGAGATTATAAAAAAGTATACAAGTTTTATAATTCACAATGCACCCGAAATTAAAATCCTCAAACAACACTTCAATCGCAAAAGAATTCTGCTAAAACTGAATAAATTATATTCGAATCATCATTATTATTATTATTATACAAAAATATAACTTTTTATTTTTATTTGTTTAAAAAATATATATATATTTAATATGGAATGTCACAACACCCGGTTGTTTTCCATTCACAAACAAAACCACTAACTACATCTTAACTAACACTTAATCTATACAAAAAAAAAAATACCAATAATTTATTTATTTATTTACAATTCACATTTTTTGTACAAAACCATCAACCGGGCTCGTTAAGTACGAAACGACATTATTAAAAAAAGGAAAGCTTAAATACTTATATTACGTATTTGGATAGAATTTTTTTATTCTTTCAACTATAACGATTCACAACACGATCTTCATGTAGAGTCATTTTCTACTTAATAAAAAATAGATATATTTATATATGTGTATATTAAATCACAAACCGATTTACTGGCCTTCTTTTAATTTCACTGGATTTCTATAAAGTTCTGCACGTTGTCACTTGATGCGTATTGCGTCAAACTTTCGTCGTAAGGTCTAGCGGATGAAGCTTGATTCTTTTTATTTGAGAGAAAGACACGTCCTCCTCTTCACTGGCGGAAGCACCACCACTTCCGGAATCGCCCTCGTCGTTATCAGGGACTATCACTTCGCTGTCGTCCGACCTCCGGCGTGCCGAGCTCGATCTCCCATCAGACTTGACAGACAAGTCCATCGGGTTCTCTTGAAACGGAGACTCAGAGGTTCTCCGCTCGGCTGGAGGAGTCGGAACGAATTCAGGTTCAGGAACCGCCTCCTCTTGTTGTATTTGCTGCGTAGATCGCTGGTGCTTGAGAATCTCGTCTAAGAAGAAACGTTTCGACGTGTCCGTATTGTGGTCGTCGATTCGAACGTCGTTGTTGTTCTCAGCTGCCTGGCGTAACGCGGCGTGGTCCAGCAGGTGTCTCGAGTAGATCGGGTGAAGACCATGCGGGAACAGTAACGGATGACTCCCGGGGAACGGGCTGAAGGGCGGTGGCGGTAAGAACGGCGAATGTGGGAAGTGGGGCAAGGAGGCAATATTGGCTAGGGGCAATTGGAAGAGCGCGTCTCGCGGCGGAGTCAACGGTCTGTCGGGCGGCCTCGAGGATAATCTGTTCTTCTCATCTAATTTTGGTGAAGATCCACTGCGGTGGGAGTCGGGGGATCCAGAACAGGGCCGTTTGTAGTCGTCGAGGCCTAGAAGTGCGAATTCCTCTTTCGTTCTCGGCCTGGCAAGACCGGGGAAGAGGTGTGGAGGAAACGGCGGAGCTAACGGGTGGGGAGACGATGGCACCCTGGGCGGAGAGTGAGATTGTGCGGCCTGCTGTTGTTCTTGGAGAAGGCAGTGGATTTTGAACCAGTTGGATCTGCGACCGTAGCGTGAACCCGACTTGGACATGCCGACCATGAGACATTTTCTGAGTCTGCATGCTTTGCAGGCTGTCCGGTTCTTCTTATTGATGACGCACTCGCCGTTGTTCTTGCATTCGGTTATGGAGTTCAGATTATTGTACGACCGGCCGAAGAATGACTGGAAAGAAGAAAAATGACTAGGTTAATTAAGGATTTCACAAAGCAAAGATTTCCCAAACAATAACGGTACTGTCGATATTCTCAAATGAGATTTGTAATCTCTTACTATCGTGGTACAGTAAAAAGTGAAAACTCGGAAAAACGATAATTATTTCCCAGTAAACAGTTAAAGTTTTACTATCAAGACGATTGTTCAAAGGCTTGTTGTTCGCACGGGCCGGTGGCCGCCAGACCGCGTAGCTCTGACAGTGAAAACGTTAAGTCCCGACGCGTCACTTCCGGTCGCGGACGGTCTACCGGCCGGCTACGCGCGTTTATCTACAGTCTCGTTTCGGAGACCTTGAATTCTACGTTGTATTCGTTACGTATTTAATTGCACTGTGTTTCTTTATTTGCAAGTTTAAAGTCGGTCCAATTTTCAAATATAGCAAATGCTTGTTATAATATTCAATGACGTGTATTTAATTAATTTTTATTTCTCACGTCTCGATAATCGCATTTATATTCATAGTATTTGTTTTATTTTAGTTGACGGTGCCCGTCGATGGAGTTTATTTTTTTTAGAGATTTTTCGTTGTGTCCACAATCTTATTTGATGTTAAGTGACGATGTTGCCCAAGATAGTGGACACACCAAGCCTAGTGGAGGGTTTGGCACTAAAGTGCATCATCCGGAACACATTTGTATGTATTTGGCAGCAGATTTTCAACTTGACTGTGGTAGCTAGTCAAATGGGCATCAGATGTAACCCTAGCACTATGCACACAGCGTGACAGTGAGACCTGTGATCCATTACCTACCTTTCTACAGTATTTGTATTCTCGGATTGTACTACTTTATTATCGAATACAGTGTAATCACTTTGCACAAAAAACCCCCTTTCGTTGACAATTATATCAGTAGTGTTTTCTGTTCTATTGCCGATGTCATCATTGAATCCTACGTGCATACGAAATTGGAGCTTATGTCGTTATGGTAGAGGTAAAATTCCCATGCCGTCAGCTCCCATGGTCAACCATTGTTGCCGAATTCGCGTCACGCGCCCAAAACGCTTAAAGATAGCATTGTTTCAGTTTAAAAAATTCTTTATCTATGACGCGATATCTCGCAACAGGCTTTATTACCATTCAACGGGCGCGATGTCGTTTTGCAAGTGTATCGGTAATGTTTAACATACTTGTGTACGCGGTGTGGTCGAAATTTGACAATGAGCTTTATTGAAAATTTAAGGGAACTTGTAAAAGTGAGAAAAGAAGGCTGTTCTTTTTAATTTTTGTTAAGGCCACTTACGCTCGCACTAACTGTCTTATCGTCACTGCATATTACAGAATAAAGTTTCCGTCGCGTCTGTCTGTCTGATCGTGAAAAACTCTATAATTATTGATTTTCATGCGGTTTTCGCGAATGGACAGAGTGATTCATGAGAAAAGTATAGGTGTATAATTTGTTAAGGCTTTGTGTGAATTAGTTGAAATATGAGGATAATTATTGAAAATGATGGAAAACTTGAAGCCGCTTTCATCGAAGCTTTCAAAGAGCTTTCACTGAAAACGCTGCCTCATTTTTTGATTTGAGTTGATTTGATTGAGAGTTTTTGGTTTGAGATATAAAAAACTATCTACAAGGTGATGTAAACTATGTGATTGTTACTTAAATTTGCGTGTCACATTGTTTGTTCACTATAAATTTCGACACTACTAAAGGGTAGGCTTTATCTCGATAAATTACTATAAAGCGATAGGTGGGGCCATGTGTGGTTTATTTATTGATTACTGGAAAAGGCATAACATAAAAGGATTATCACATAGAAGCCTGTGAGTATTATTCTACTTGTTTTAGAACTTTGGCGACACCTTAATTTGTGTGTATACTATTTTCTTACACCTGACAACATAAAAATGATCGACAACGCAAATATATTAGATGCCTTACAGAAACGTGGAAGATTTTTTTATTTTATACCTACGGTTTAGCATCATGGCCGTAATCTCACCTGATCTTAAGTGAAGATACGGCCCAAGTTGGTACACATACTAAATCTGTGGAGGAACTGGCACTCAAGTGTAGCTGCCGGAACACACCTATTGGTATTTGGCGGCAGGTTTACAACTTGAGGGTGGTTGCTAGCCAGGCGGGCATTTGAAGAAACCCTACCACCATGCTGTGGTTTCCTCACGATGTTTTCCTTCACCGAAAGCTCAAGCTCATTGTCGGTGCTTGGATTCGAACTCACATCCCTTGACGCGAAGTCGTACACACTACCACTGAGCTATCATCGCTATAAATAATAATCTTCTAAGTATTTTTCATAAAAATATAGAGTACTAAACCCGAGAAATGACTCTAGGTGTAACGTGAACGAAGTCGTCAGCATTGTAATGCACACGTTTTAATATCACGTCGATACAAACGGGACCGGGTTCTACGAATACGTCCGACGATTTTGTTTTATAATTATTGTAAATTACTGGTGTGTTGTTGTACGACGATTAAATAATAAATATTCAACTTAAATCATAACATTTAATAGGTTTTGTCTCGTAAAATATTTTAATACGTACACGAAATGACACTAAAAGCTGATAGGTATGATGTTAAAACCATCTGTAGGATCGTTATTTATCGGGTACTAGCGACCGCAATGACTTAGCACCGGTGACTGTGTTAATCATACAAGATAGACATTGCAACATTTTAATACATCTTTTTAATGGTATTTATTCTCTAGTACATTGTTTGCATATGACTTTAACAGTTCATGCAGCGTACGCCCATAAAGTTTCCAATCGGTATGATCTTTTTCTAATTCTTCAGCAATTATTGCCTTTCTTATCCAATTTACATAAAGCCATAAGTAATTAAACACCTAAATCTTCTTAAGACACCGTATCTTCTACTGCATCTTGTCTTGTTCCCAAGTTATTTGGAGTCTGTGCAATACGTTTTCTTCTTCCGCAAATTTCTATCAGCCATCATCTCTTCATTCGCTCCTAGTGTTTTCATCTCATTTTTCACTCGCTCTATCCTTATTTTCCTTGGCTTTCCTCTTTGAGTCCATCGACATTCTTATCTATTACTTTGCCAACCGCATGTGTTTCTCACTGCATTTTGTCTTAGACAAAAGATTCTCTTTTTACTTTTCTACCACTAGTGTCTTATTGAAACTCCCACTAAAAGGTTTGTTCGCATCTGCTGCCGCAGGCCAGTCCAACTTCCTGAAGTCTCATGTCAAAAAAAAATGGTGTAACTTTTTACCCTCGACTAAGTAAAAAAAAAATCAAGGCGAGGTTTAAATACGTAGTCTTTACAAAATTCTCGTATCACAATGTTAGTTGCCATAAGTACTCCTCTGAAACGAGTTGACAAATTTTTATGAAATTTTATATATGTATATTCGGTAGGTATGAAAATCGGTCTTAATATACTTTTCCACCCCAAACTTTTTTTTTTTATGATTTGGCACTAAAATATATTTACAATCCTAAATTTTCACCCTCCTACTGTCATCCCATCATTTTTAATACAACCAAGTATTAACTAGAAATAATTTAAAGGACAAAATAAAGTTTGTCGAGTCAGCTTTATTATCTATAATATTTTAAATAAAACGTATTATCTAGATCCGGGACATTCGTGTTTATGTCGCTAATGAAAGTGACTAACGCGTCATGCGCTCTGATATAATGCTCGCTAACTTCGAGCTCACTTTATTGCAAATAAATATAGTAGACCCATGCAATATTAGTCTCATTTCTCATTCAATACCCTTAAACTATGGAGCTCGGCTACAAAAGTTATTACTTCAAAAATGTGCGCAAAATTATTCCATAATTCAAATGTATAGTATCGAATAATGGTAGCGAACCTATTAAATAGGGTAGTCCAATAATATAAAAAGTGAATATTACAATGACTTACAAAGTAAAGACTCGGAAATAAGTTCCACTAGCAAATTTGTTGTATCACTATTAGGAGCTTATAAAGTGAGTTATAAAATATAATGGTTTACAAAGCGGGCAATTTATCTACCGCAGTACTTTAGGGCCCGGTTTATTTAGTCTGGAATCGGTTATATTTATCGCAACTGATTCTATATTAAAATAGAAATGCTATACGATACGAAAAATCCATGCGTCGGTAAATACGAAGTCGTGTGAATCTAATTCTTGTTAAAATATTAGGCAAAATTGACCATTTTGCATTCACTTTGTCATGGTTTTAAAGTAGCGAGAACGAACTTGTATATGACGTTTTTATCTTCGCCAATGAATTGGGTCAACGTAGAATCCCACACTATACAAGTAGTATGGGTATTATAGAGAAAATTACGTCGCGGTGTTTTTCGATTTCCATTAATTCACTTAGCTGAATAAATTATAGATGATCATTATTCAGGAATTTCAGGTTAAACAATCACCTGTTCACACATAAATCAATACGTTGTATCGATTTTTAATGCAATTTTTCAATCGATAACTGTGACAAATCGACTGCGTCTCGCGATTGGACTTTCCCAATCGGTATGTAATCACGCGCACGCGAAACAGCCGTGAGAACACGCCGAATATCATAACGAACTCCAATGTCTAACCTTTCTCCGACGGTAGCCGTCGCCCATCTTAATTTTGCCGTTACGAAATCATAAATATCGGAGGCGTTGTATACAAGAAACGTTTTTCGAACGGCAAAACACCGCGGTCGGTCATACCGAGCGCGTGTCATCTCAAGTTTATGTTTCGAAGCGATGACCTGCAAGGAGCGACGCTGCGATGTTTTGATTGTCTTAGACATTCGAATGTACAATCGATTATTAGTTTAATGTGAATCGATATGCTCTTATTTGGGTTCGGGTTAGATCGATTGTTATTTTGATGTGGATCATTTTATAAATGGATGAATAACTATGTTGTTTGTAGTAAGCTTTTTCTTGATTTCATATTTCGTGGTGTTAGGGAAGAGATCTGTGCTTACAGTGGCTTTTATTTGTGCTTCCACAGCGATAGACTTCGATAGATCGGTTATCTCTTGTTTGTTGTCATTTTAAACCATAAAGCTAAAAGCTATACCACTATAATCTGGTTTCATCACGATGTACTCTTTCACTGAAAGTTCAGGCTCATTGCAGGTGGCTTCGAACGCACGTCCATTGACGCGCCGTCCGTACACACTAGCAACTGAGCCATCATCGCTTTCTAGCCCCTGGCAAAGCATGGGTGTCTTACGCTATTTCCATCAAGTCAGTCTCACATACATCCTTTCTAGTATATTAGAGTGTATTGAAATAAAACTAATTTAAACGGATTTTATCGCGGTTATTTATTTATTTTGATCCCGACGTTTCGAAAGCTTTCCAGCCTTCGTGGTCACGGGGCGGACTGAGGTGTAGGTTGTCCAGAAAAGTTCATGTTACTGTGTCTACCTTCAATTTAATTTTTATTATTGATAGAGTTCCGATCTACGCAGAAAGAGCTCACAGTGTCTTGAGGTCTGGCAATTGGTCTTTTGGGTTCCGATTTAATTAAATGTATAATCGGATCCCATGCTTGTGCTAGCTTCCAACCATCCTTCTCTATTGAAATTTGCATGTTTTTTAACTGTTTTTAACTGTGTAGTTAACCCCTCGACCCCTATATGTACGAAATAATTATGTGCATATATATATATATATATATATATATGTGCTTAATAATTTGACAATCGATCCTTGAACTCGACATGTACGGGTTAAGCAACGCAAATTAATCGCACAACATTTACGAGCTACACGGCGTCGTTGGTGATTTCGTGACGGGAATACCTATTGTCTCCATGCTCCAATAAGTTGATCGGTTTGTCAACTGGTCGAGTCCGTTCGCGATAATAATTTCATCATGGTCGCCATAACGTGACGACGGTTGTGCCTCGAGATGTCCGATTCTAGATTTATAAGTCGCTAGGGATTTGTTTTTGTTTTATTGATTACACTTCGCTTGCAGATTCGGTTTAAAATATATACATTTAAATCAACTCTTTGCTATACGAATAATTATATATCTATATTTAATATTAATGTTTGTTTGATCGTGCTAATCTTCGGAACTACTTTCGAAGTAATTATTTTTGTGTATGATAGTACAAACAATGAGAAAGGCTTTCGGCTTTTTAACAACGTAAACATCACAAAGTATCAAATAACATTACAAAGAAGTGATGATAGCTGCGTCATTAGACGTGAGATCGAATCCAACCACCTACAATGAGTTTGAGCTTTCGGTGAAGGAAAACCCCGTGAGGAAATCATAGCATGACGGTAGGGCTTTTTCTAATGCCCGCCTAGCTAGCTACAACCCTCAAGTGGAAAATCTGCCGCCCAATACCAATAGGTGTGTTCAGGCAGTCCATTTGAGAGCCAGTCCCTTCAATAAAGTTCGGCAACGCATGTGCGATTACCCCGGTGTTGTGGGTATCCATGGGCGGCAGTAATCACTTACCATCAGGTGACGAATTTGCTCGTTTGCTCCCTGTTCCATTAACAAAAACCGCTACTTCCAATAGAAGCTAAGGCGTATATAAAAAGTGTAAGAATGAATAAATAAATTGTAGTTACATGCGGACACAGCATTATATACCACCAAATAAGGTCACATAGAAACCAAAACTTCAACGTGATCCCGTCAGAAAGTCCCCGTTTAAAATTTATTCTATTATTTCCGCCGAAACCGCAATAAGGACGTGCGTAATGAATAAACGATAATTCGTATCGGTCAGCGCCGAACATCGAATCGTGACGAATCGATTCGTCCCGAGGAGGGTTTTGCAAACACTACGTATTGTTTCAGCGGTCGGCGGTTGCGTCAAATCGACCGTTTTGTTTCGATCTAATTTTTTAATTGCTTCGTACGCGTCACAAGGTTGCAGGGAGCAGCTGAGCGGAACATCTGGGCTCTCAGTATCGGCTATACATTGTATTCGAACATTACCCTACCTGGTACTGTTTATAGCGATGAGATATATGCTCGCGCGATCTCAGGCCTTCCAGAAAAGTCGGTGGACAACACGCTTTAGGGTTTATGTGAGTAGTAGAATTCTTTGATAATCCGGCTTCTCTGAATCGGAGGGCGTTCGTGATAGATAACTCGACGGGAATAGAAAAATGTATTTTCACATTCCACAGCTTGGTTGTAATGTATACGGATGTCAAGTTAATAGACGTGAGTTCGAATCCACCTACAATGAGCTTGAACTTTCGGTGAAGGTAAATGTCATGGTAAACGTAAGGAAGGAAGGAACGTAAGGAAACGTAGCATGATGGTAAAAGTTTTTCTAATGCCCGCATGGCTAGTTACTACCTTCAAGTTGAAAATTTGCAGCCAAATTTCTATAGTATATATAGGCTTACCGAGTCCACCATCTTGGACTACATCGTCACTTAACTTCAGGTGAGATTGTCACCACAACGCTAAACCTATTATCTATAGAATAAAAACCGGAAAACATCAATACTAGCTTAGTTTTTAAATACTCGAGGAAAAAGTATTATTATGCGTATTAGTATTTAGAAAAAAAAACTAATTTATCCTTTGTGGTTAAGCATAAAAACAGTTATACTGATCTTATATCACGCAATTAGCTATAAAAAATGCCAACGCAGTGTTGAAAACAATAAAAAAAAATTAGAAATGTAAATATGAGACGAAGAAGTCATTGCTTAGTAGAGTTGAGCAAAGTTATAGGTGAAACTAATTAGTTAGTTTACTTTTTTAATAATTAAATAAAAGTATAACAAGTTAACATTTAAATAGAAAGAAAACGTTATTCCGTATAGACAAGTACAGGCTACGGCGGACTCTTAGCGGTCTCCAATTACGTCTGAATAACAATCCAATTAATTTAACTTACATTAGACCCGGCCATTAAAGGCGCTACCTTTGTATTCTTTTAAAGACTCCACACTTGACAAATTACGAACGCGGTCGGCGCTTTCATGCTTCCGAGGAGGTTATGTCGAGTGCACAATGGCGGCGCGGCGCCTCGCCCGCCAATTGTCCCCGCACAATACGCGATTACGTATACGGTAAATTCCAGAAAAAAAAAAAAACACAAACCTTTAAAAGCAAATTAGACGCGATGATTTATTGCCGACGAGTTACGAAACAAAACGTCTCTCTCTCTCTCCCGCCATGTCTGTTTAGCCGCGGATATCTGTTTCGACGTACGTTACCGGCTCGCGTGCGTTATCGCAATTTGAATTTGGACTAAATTTGAAAATAATTTGCGTCGGTCGCGTCGTGCGAACGGATTTCACCCGTTCGTTCGTTTATTCGTTCGCGGACTGATCGATGGGAGTTTGTGACGGGAACGTTGTCTAAATTACGGAAGGTAGAGTCTTGGGGCACCGTCTCATGTGGGCGGTAAGTTGAAAAAGTGTCCAGCTGTATACTGAAATTAGAGATTCCAGTACTTCAGTCAGAATAGCGCTGGCATACGGTAAATTGCGATATGAGCATAGGTGTTGTAAACGGAGTGAAGTTTACTGAATTACTTGGTGTTTTCCTTTCAACAAATAATGTTTTAATATGTTAAAATAAATATATATTTTATTAAGCGAAAACTGGTCGGATCTTGTTCATTTCACTATCTTATTCTAATGTTTACTGTTGGCAGTTTTTTTTATATTGAACCCGTACTGGGCGCGTTTTTACGGACACTTTTTCATACAGAGATATGTTGCTTATATCTACCCTCCAGAGTCTAAACCGGTAAATAGGTATGAATCTATTCGTGATTAGGGACATTATTTAAGTAAATAATTACACGTAATATCGAGGCTTCTCAGGAAAAACTTCGTAAGCGACAATTTCACATTTTATACAAATGTTTTTTTTTTTCATTTCTAGTAAAAAGTTTTTTTTTTTAATGAGATGGGGGTAAACGAGCTACCGTATCGCCTGTTGGTTAGTGATCACCGCCGCTCATGTACACCAACATCACCAGAGGAATCGCAGGTGAATTCCCGGACTTTATTGAAGGGTCTGGCTCTCAAGTGCAACTGCTGGAAAACACCTATTGATATCTGTCGGCAGATTTTCAACTTGAGGGTGGTAGCTAACCAGACGGGCATTAGAAAAAGCCCCACCATCATGCTACGGTTTCCTCATGATGTTTTCCTTCACCGAAAGCTAAAGCTCATTGTAGGTGTTTAGATTTGAGATATCTTCAAAAAAAGTCGTTGGTCGTAGTTTACCACTGATCTATTAAAATAGTGGCTTTTAACACACTGCTTCTAATTTACAAAGATATGTTTTAAGAGGATACAAAAAGAAAAAAAGATTTGTCATTTCCTTTGTTTTTCCGGAAAAGGCTCAATATTTACGATATAAAACAATGCCAAAATATATTAATTTGATAATGAAATTTTATCTGGAATCTAGCCCCATGAACTTTATAACGTATAAATAGGTAATATGCTTTAGAATACTATTTTAGAAGTTAATTTATATTAGATCAACTTTTATTAGTCTCCTTAAGTGAAAAAGTAGGCATTTTAGTGTTTCCTTATTAAATTCTTGAAATTATATTTCTTCCTTATACAAAGTATAACTTATAATACAAAGTATAAACAACTATTTTATTGTCACTTACATCGGTATCATGACTCTCTTGTTAAAAATTTTCATGGAGTTTTTGTGGCATCTAACAAATTATATTCGATGTAAAATTCTTCAATTGTACGCGTTAACGAAAATGCACAAAAAATGTCGTCAACATTATAAAACAAAGGGCCGAATATACGCAAGTATACGAATTAAAACGAAAACACACTGTGACATTTACGATACCGTCAAAAATCCTTACTATATTCATGGTATAAAAATTATTCCGAGAGTGTGTGGTTATATTTTTTTTTTAATTCAGGTTAGATTTGCGCATCTGCCAGTGTCAATTATTTTATTCGTATGCTCAAAGGCATACATTATGATATTGTTCGTTTGCATTATATGTCTATAAAATGTCTCTAATTGCAGGATTCTTTGACCTAGTTTTAGTAAAATGTTGACTACCTTATTAAAACTCTCTAAGGAAGATTTTTTATACTTCAGCAAAACTTTTTGTATAATCATTACATAGTATATAACAAAGTCGCTTTCCACTTAGATCTTTAAAACTACGCAACGGATTTTAATGCGGTTTTTTTAAATAGATAGACTGATTCAAGAGAAAGGATTATATATATAATACGTGCATATTACAGTACAAAAAAGCCGTAAAATTCAAAGATTTGTAGTGTGATCCGAAGTTCACCGGGTCAGATATATAATGATAAAAAAGTTCCGTCCAGTTTATTATATAAAGTGGTACAAAAAATAATATAGAATGGTTATAATAAAACAAATGTATCTAATCAAAGCAAAAAAAAAAGCATTATTATACAAACAAATAAGAACAAAATATTACATTGAGAACATAGCTAATTGAACTATCAAATCAATGTTACTCAATCATTCGTTCATTAAATATAATTATAATCTATTTCGAACGTTTGCGAGACATATATCGTTCGCATATAAATCTCGAAGGGTACGAAATAGTCCGACATAGTCCGAGTGGAAAGGCGTGATTGATGTCGAGGTGTCGGCAGAAACGTGTGAACGAAAACCTCTGCTCGAATTATTGTGTAATCATACGACCCGCGATGTTTCTTTCTATAATAATCTATTACAAGAGATGGTACAATCTGTATCGGGGTACGAATATATTTCACTGTGATTTGTTATCACTATGATAAATTTCTAAACATTTGTATGCGTGCTTATCTCGAAATATGTTTTATATTTGTTTTTATATACTTATATAGCTTTTCACTAACGTTAATATGATTTTTGTGAAACAAATCGTATGACGCATTAAAAAGTTTTTCATACAAAGAGTATCCTTCTATTAACTTCACTTAGAAACGGTTTTTCGCGCGACAAAGTATCCTATCACCGTCTCTAGGTTCCCCTCTATTTCTATTAGAAAACTCATCATAATCGATTCAGTGGTTAAGGCGTGAAAGCGTAACAAACAAACGAACTCAATTTTGCATCTATAATACTAAGTATGGATAGATAGGTTTAATATGGTTTCACATGGTAACGATGTGGTCTTCGATGGTGGACACTGAATCTAGTCGAGAGACGGTCTCTCAAGTTTCAATCATTAACTACTCAAATTTCTTTAAGTGTTAAGCCACGGACATCTTTTAAACTATAAGGTTTTACGTGAAATATTGAAAATGTGTCGAGCGCTATCGCAACAATCAATGTTTGGCTTATCAGGCCGGCTCTTGAAAATTTCACACTCCGTTTGCAGATGACACGGCCTGTGATGGTGTATTAGTCAGAAGGAAAAAAGTTTTTGAAGTGAATTATTATCGCAGAGCTTTGAAAGTCTGATCCGCAACCTGTTTGTGTGACGCTCGTTGGGTTAGAATCGGCTCACGGCGGCGTGTCGTGTCGTGTGGTCTTAATTACACGACGTTTTTTTCTTTTATGGTAGCATGGCGAAGTACTGTGCACTGTATTTGTCCAAAAAGCAACACGAACACCAGTAGATAAGCAGTGATATCGGGGTTGTCACACCAGGCAATGAGCTTGATATACTCTGATAGTTTTCTCACCATGTGTATGGTAGTCGGGTACAGATATTTATTAATCGAGTTTCCCAAGGTGCAGCTGCTAAATGGAACACACAGATAAATTCACTACTACTTGTAAACATTGTTGTTGTTAAAATTGTTAAGTGTGACAAGCGAATTTGACATTACATATCGAGTGTCCTTGCACACATCTTTTGTAATTTGTTATGATATCATTTGTTGAAAGGCAATTCGATTAGGTATTAGGTTGCCGGGGCTTAGGTTCTATAAGGGACTACCCCCGCGACCCTACGCGGCTGCCCTATGTCATTGTAGGACCACTAAACTTAGTAAATTAGGACCTGTTGGTTAGTTAGAGTCGCGAATCTTTGTCCATTTTCCGGCAGTAGCCCAAGCCGAAGTTCAGCTATTCTGAGCCCCTAGCATCCGCTGCCTCGGGGCTGAGAGCCCTTAGCATTCGCCCCAAAAAGTGCGGCGAAGCAGTCAAAGCCCTTAAAGGCGAAAAAAAAAAAAACAATTGCTGGGGCTTACAGTAGGATTTGAATGTATTGCACTGTATTCACTTTCCTTGCAAAGTGAACCAGCCGGTGTGTATTATCTGTGGCTTGGGCTACATTCATGCGGACTATGCCGGGTTTACCCATAATTGCCGGCGCGGTTGAGTAAAGTTAACTGACCCGTACATTTTTATGTCTCTTCTAATCTCTTCTTGTTTTTATAAATATGAGAAATATTTTTATTCGTAAACTAGATTTTACGTGCGGCTTCCGTCGCGTTAATATTGATTTTCGATCAAACAAATCGGATAACGCAATAAAAAGTCTCATACAACGTTTATCCGTTTACCCCACTTCCGACTAGGGTTTAGGGAAAAAGTACGTCTCCAGCTTCCCATCTATATCTATACCAAAATTGCTCATAATAGATTTAGCGGTTTAGGCGTGAAAGTGTAACAAACAAACAAACTAACTTACTCATTTATGACATTAAGTGAAGATATGTAAATGATATTTTTGTGCGGTCATTTTAAAACCAATAACAGTTGGTAATTACGAAATGCGTATCCTTGAAATATTTATTATATCTATAAAGTTAAAAATATTATTAGTTGACTGATTTGTTGAAATTCGGTCTGTACTTTCCCTTTTGTAACGTAAAGGATATATGAAGATTACAAAAATTGTATGGGATCTTTTTTTACCTATAAACTTGAAATTTAGCATAGAGAAAGAAAAGTTATTAAAAATAAATAAACACGTGTTACGGAGTTTTGAAAATTTCATTGCTTACGTGGGTAAAATGGAGCACGTAATTTTACGTACACTTATACAGATATATCTCCAAAATCACCCGACCGGTGCCACCAAATAATTATAGGAGAGTTCCGGCAGTTGAACTTGAGAGCCAATCCCTACACTAGATTTAGTGTCCACCAACTTGGGCCATATCGCCACTTACGATCAGATGAGATTATGGCCGTAGCGAAAACACGTCATTTATAAATTATTAGAAAAAAAATAGAGTTCCAAAATGCGCATACGCAGATATTTGAAGCGATGATAGCTCAGTGGTATTGTGTACGGACGCCGTCTCAAGGGACGTGAGTTCGAATTCGCCTACAATGAGATTGTGCTTTCAGTGAAGGAAAACATCGTGAGGAAACCATAGCATGTAGGTTGGGCTTTCCCTAATGCTCGCTTGGCTAACTACCATACTCAAGTTGAAAATCTGCCACCAAATACCTAATAGGTGTGTTCCGGAAGTTGCACTTGAGAGCCAGTCCCTTCACTGGTTTAGCGTGACCATCAACTTAGGCCACGTCGTCACATAAAATCAGGTGATATTATAGCAAAAACGTTACACCAATAAAAAAAAAAGCCGTATCGAGCCTTTCTGTATCTAATTCTAATCTAGATTAGATTCCAATTGAAACGGTTTGCAATTTCCGAAATATTACATCCGTGCGCTTATTTTCCGCCCGTTGGTTCCCAACTCGGTAACCGTTTTGCCCAACCTGCAGTTAGCGAGTGAACCGCCATGACCGTACGGATTCTTCGCTACATCGATCCTATCTGTTTATTGCATTTGATTTAAACGTAACTAGGTAATTTTTACACCATACAGGTTTTTTTTTTTTTAATACGTAAGGTTTTTAGCGTTATGGCCATAATCTCACCTGATCTTAAGTGACGATACGGCCCAAGTTGGTAGACACGCTAAACCTGTGGAGGAACTGGCTCTCAAGTGCAGCTGCCGGAACACACCTATTGGTATTTGGCGGCAGGTTTACAACTTGAGGGTGGTAGCTACCCAGGCGGGCATCAGAAAAAGCCCTACCACCATGCTATGGTTTCCTCACGATGTTTCCCTTCACCGAAAGCTCAAGCTCATTGTAGGTGCTTGGATTCGAACTCACGTCTCTTGACGCGAAGTCGTACACACTACCACTGAGCTATCATCGCTTCAAATGCGATAAGTTTGCCGTTATAGCTACAATGTCATATGACGTTACGTCACGATGTGACCCATGATGGTAGACGCTAAGCCCAGTGAGGAGATTGGCTCTCAAGTGAAACTTGCGGAACACACCACTAGAACGGCAGAGTGGTAGCTAGCATTTGCGCTACAGGAAAATCTCTACCAACAGCTGTGACTTCCTCACGATGTTTTCCATCACCGAAAACTCAATCTCTTTGCACTTGGATTCGAAGTCGCATCTCTACACGCGTCATATGTACACAGAACGAAATCAGTGATCATCGCTTCAGAATCGAGTTGGTAAATAGTGGGATACTCATGGCGAGTTATATTTCGATGTTGTAACTAATATAAACACACTGCCTATACCGTCCTGGATTGTTTCCGGTTGCGCAAGGCCTTGCTTCATTTGTAACGGACTAAGTGGAACATAACGACAATGGGTTGTGTAAATGTCGCAGGATGTCTCCGAGCGCTCGCTAGGGCAGGGTTCCGCTGACGGATGTACAGTGTTCAATCTATATAACAATACATTAAGGACCTCGGTTTTATGGTATTACTAGGTTTTACATACGGCTTCGCTCGCGTTAATATTGACTCTGTCAAACAAATCGAAGATTACGCATTAAAAAGTCTCATGCAAAGTTAATTTTTCTCTTTACCCAACTTCCAATAAGGTTTTCGAGGCACAAGACACAACATTGTATCTCTATTAACGGCGAGTAGTTGAAACGGTGACAATGTTCGGATCAATAATAATGGATGATTTTTTACGTGGAGAAATGTATTTATGCATCCCCTCCAAGCCAGGGGGGATGCCCACTAAAAGCCCACTGCCTTCTTTGGGCGGCGCGGGTCCGTGCATGCAATCACCGCGTCAAGAATGAGATATGAACCACAGATTCACCGTGGGTTGCCGGGTCCATCGTGAAATCTAATCATTGTGGCAGAGAGAGGACAACACGAGGCAGTGTACGAGACTTGCGACTCAGATGTGGGTTAAAGGTAGCCCCCCTTTCGACGTGCATAAACATCAAAACTGTGTTAATAATAGAGAAATAGATCTCTTACGTCCTTTCGGTTATGTTCCAGTTACGTACGATGAATACGCCTCAAGTTGCAAGAATACGTCGCGCTTTATACTAATACTAATATCCTGCCATAAAACACCCACCCTATAACATATATTTTCAATAAAAAACTGTAAACAATATAAAGGAACTCATTAAAATACTGAACGAATTATTCATACGAATATCCGGGATATAGCGATATATACGTTTTTTTTTTGTTTGTTTCGAATGCGCATGCACACAACATAATTAGGTATAAAATAGGATACGTTTGCTATAACCCGGCGGTACTCGACGACGGACAAATAAACTGTTTCAAGTCTGTATCGGAACTGTGTTAAATTAACGTCGATAACGTGAATCGGTTCGCTGTCGTATTGGCGCTTAATAAACTCGGATTTTTTTTTGTTTGGTTTGTTTGTTTTTTTTTTTTTTACCACAGACTACAACACTTCCTCCGACATCCTTTAAAGATGTCCAATTAACAGACACGAAGTAAAATAAACTGGTCTTTGCAACTAGCAGTTTTAAAATCTAATATTGATAAGAGATGAAAAATGTTTTTCTGTAAGTATTTATATACATTACTGTAACTTAACTGTTTCACCGCAATGTCACATGGTGGTATGTGATTACTGGTTCTCAAGTGCCGCTTTTGGAATGCATCAGCAGATTTTCAACCTGAGGGTGGTAGCTAGTCAGGTGGGCATTAGAAAAAGCTGTTGTTTCACCACGATGTTTTCCATCGCTGAGAGTTCACGCTGATTGTAGGGATTTGAACTCACGACCATCGACACAGTATCTATACAGTCTACCACTGACCTATCATTGTTGCATTGCAACTCTTAATTGAAATCCTATCGTAGATTCATATCATTGATTAGAAGAAAACGAAATTTAAAAAAAAAAAAACGGTGTATGCGTAATAACTCGCGATAGGAGTGAAACATCAATATATATCTCTCTCTCCCTTACTCACTTTGAGACCACTTTACCCGAACGAGCGTCACTCAAAAAGCCATAAACTCACTAGATATTAAGTTACAATATATCCAAAGAATAAGCGATAAGCCTGGTGGAGGAACTGGCTCTCAAGTGCAACTACCGGAACACACCTTTAAGTATTAGGCGGCTGATTTTCAACTATAGGGTGTTCATCAGAAAAGCCCTAATACCATAAAATATTCACTCTTAAAATTCCCTACCTGTGTAAAATAACACAGCGCGTAGCTCTGACGCTAATGCGAAAAACCATCGAACCTTGATACGAGTGTTGTAATTCACAATTCCGATTTTCTATTTCCGATGTCCGTTGCATAATAAGCGTTATAAATTATAAATAAACTTCACTAAACAGTGCCTCGTATACTTTTGCTATAAATCAATCGGAAAACAATGATACAGATCTAAATGTATGGATGGATTTTGACTGCGACGACAAAACGACGATAGCTCAGCGGTAGCGAGTACGGACACCGAATCAAAGGACGTTAGTTCGAATCCCTGCAATGACCTTGAGGTTTCGATAGAAACATAATGTTGTGAAAATAAACATTTTATTATAGATCATTTTATTCATTATAATACTTATAAGCTGTGAAACAGTTGACACGTATGATGTATACAAAAGCTATATGTGCCTTTGAGAACTTACTGGCTGCTTTGAACCAATAAGCGGGCACCAATGATCGAGCACGGGCAATAGCATACGTGCCGTGGATAATAGTCTACACTATAGAATGGGCTGTGACGGAAAATTCTTGCATATTTTTCCGTTAGCCCCTTCCGCCCAGTTCGTACCGTGCGATAAGGAAGTTTGTTCCAAAACATAATGGATGTTTTATTTTATATTCCGATTGCTAATATGATGATAGCTCAGTGGTAGTGGGTACTAATTCGCGTCAAGTGACGTGAGTTCGAATCCAAGCACCTACAATGAGCTTGAGCTTCCGGCGAAGGAAACCATAGCATGGTGGTCGGGCTTTTTCAAATGTCCACCTGGCTAGCTACCACTCTCAAGTTGTAAAACCTCCTGCCAAATACCAATAGATGTGTTCCGGCAGCTGCAGTTGAGAGCCAGTTCCTGCACAGGTTTAGCGTGTCTATCGACTTGGGCCGTATCGTCATTTAAGATCAGGGGAGATTATGGCCATAACGCTAAACATTAAGTAAAAAATATAGATATATATATCAAGAATAATTACCTTGCATCCTTCGCAAGTGAACGCGCCGAAATGGAAGCCAGCCGCGGGCTCCCCACACACTTTACATTTCTGGTTCATCTGAAATAAATAAGAGATGTATCATTGATAAATTTTCATTTTATAGTACTTTGAATGCTGTATATATAGAAGTAGCGATTCCCAACCCGTAGTACACATACGCGGGGTCCCATTGAGGGTACGTGAAACTTACATTGGTGCTGGCGGTAATACTGAGAAGTTAAAACAGTTAATTATATGGACATTATTATAACTTATTATATTTACTATATGTAATTTCAAATTAACTCTCCCACGTTTTCGAATTTCTACAAAAAATATTCAGAATAGTAATTAACTAGATTTTACGTGCGGCTTCGCTCGCGTTAATTTTGATTTTGTCAAACAAATCGGTTGATAAAATGAAAAGTTTGACACAAAGTCCTCCCATTACCCAACTATCTATAAGTTTTTTGCGAGGAAAAGTAGCCTGACTCCGTCTGCAAGACCCCATCTATCTCTGTGCCTAAATTCATTACAATCGATTCAGCAGTTTAGACGAGAAAGCGTAACAAACACACAAACTCACTTACACACTTACACAGTATGATGATTATGGTTAAATTAAACTAAATATACGGTTTAAGTTCTGAAATTGATAGAAATAGATTATATGTAACTGATACGAAATCAAATCATTCAATTGAAATTCATTGCAAAACTTTATTCCACCAACAATTAACTACGTTGACAACAATGAAATTTAAACAGATATATTTTGATGTACATAAAAGGACAACTTTCTATAGATCACAAATTTAAATAGACTTTACTAGATTAATTTACTTAATATTAAGCAAAGATAGATCTTAAGAGAAACGAGACACTTTAGGGAAGTAGGTATATAGTTATCAGGGCAGGGGTAAATGAGAGTTTTATTCAGGAGTACTCAAAGTAACAAAGGTTGGGAAGCAATGATATAGAGAGAAGAGCCAGCTAACTCCGATAAATTGGAGATGACAATATTTTTTAAAGAGACACGGCAAAGTCGTGACACTGTGCCTGGTTATATGTTCTGTACCGTTAAAAAAAATGGTAAAGACAATAAAAAACCATACATTTATTTATTTCAAGATACAGTCTGATTTCAAAATAAAATTTGCATGGTGGTAGAGCTTTTTCTAATACCCGACTGGCTGGCAACTACCCTCAAGTTGAAAGTCCGCCAAATACCAATAGGTGTGCTCCGGCAGTGGCACTTGAGAGCCAGTTCCAGCACAGGTGTAGCGTGTATATCAACTTGGGCCGTATCGTCACTAAAGATCAGGTGATATTGTAGCCATTACGCTAAATCTTAACTATAAAAAAAAAATGTAAGTCAAGTTGTAATCACATATTGCCCTTGTCTCCCGCAGCACATGTGTGATTTGAGTGATATATATAAAAAAAAAAAAATCATATTATTTTAATTTACAACTATTTTTGTTAATATAAAATCCATAAAATAACCTTTGTTTATTTTTCTCACTTCCACGAAAATTCCCACACACAAAATTTTCCAATACCGAATACGATTCGAACTTTAACGATTTAGCAAGAACACGGGTGTATATAAAAATGTATAGTTTTTCATATGTTATCGCTTACAGAAGTATTCGAGTGAAATCCGTTTCAAAGATCCAATTCAGTATTAATACGGCGTGACCGTGAGAGTTCATTTTCCAATCAGTCATTTAGTTGTTAATTTCGAATGGCATGGTGCATGTTATTGGTTGCAGGGGAGCGATAAATCGTTTTGTTTTGTAACTATTAAACGACATTTAATCGATTTGTATCCTTTTATTGGATCGGTTGGTGCGACAGTTTTATAAGAAAAAGAAAATATGTTTTTCACCTACAATTATGTTCGGTATCGTTTTAGACATTTTTTAACCTTTTGCACATATTATTATTGAATACAATGATGGTTCAGTGATGGCCTGGAGGAATACCGCCTCGGTATACGTGAGTTCAAATCCCTGCAAAGAGTTTGAGCGTATGCAGTGAAATAACGCGATGAAACCATAGCACGGCGGTTGGGCTTTTCCTAATACCTATCTGGCTGACAATCCTCAAGTTGGAAATCTGCCGTCAAATACCTATAGGTATGTTCTGGCGGTTGCACTTGAGAGCCAGTTCCTTCAAAGGTTTCGCGGGTCTGCCAACTTGGGCAGTATCGTCACTTAGAATCAGGTGAGATTGTGGTCATGATGCTAAGCCTTAACTATAAAACAAACACCTATAGGTATTTAGCGGTAGATTTTCAGTCAGATAGCATCATTGTAGCTGACTAAAAGAAGTGTGTGTATAGTCCCTGGTCACAAGCAACACATGAGTTTTAAGTGTCGTCGTGGTGCGTCTTAGTGGGTAGTGTCGCATGATTAGGATCTGGTGAGTTATGACATGATCTCGTCTTGTCCTGAGCTCGGGTAATCTATTTAAGTTTGTGCGTTACGATGAGGAAGTCAGGAAAGAATAGAATTGAAAACACCATTGTGGTGCTAAGCAGGCGGACATAAGAAAAAGCCCTACCGCCATGCCATGTTTTCATCACGATGTTTTCCTTCATCGAAAGCTCACGCTAATTGCAGGTGGATTCGAACTCACGTCCATCGACTCGGCATGCGCACACACTGCCAACTGAGCCGTCATCGATTGTCAAAGTTTGGATCGCGACTATCGGGTACTCGGTATAACGTCTGTCATATTTGACAAGCTTTGGTGCATCGTGTACCTTGAATACGATTGTAATAACTCTAAATATTTTTGAGTAAATAATATAATATAAAACTATCGATAGCGATGAGAATAAAGTTCAAACCATGCCATATACAACGCTCTGCTCGCATGTTTTATTGCCGCACCCACAGCAATATTTTCTCACTGGTACAAAGTTACGATGCACGCAGGAAGTCAAGTCTCTGTGACATTAGTTCGTTCGAAACGGCGGCGTGAAAATTAAATCGCAGTTGGAGATTTTGACATGTTTCTAATTAATTCGATATTGACATATTGTATTGAATATATTTAACAGCTTTTTTAATATCTTTACAGTTATAACACTTGACGACAACTGAGAGCAGCGAGGTGTTACTGGAATTTATAAACCATCCGTTTTAATATATAGTTATTTCAGTTCAGAAACCGTCCGTTTCTTATCTGTTGTGACACAACTATAACTAAACGTAAAAAATAGGTTTGGATCTTTTAAATTTTCTAGACTTTTGGCCGTGACGACGAACTGTACGACTTGGTTAGGTCATCTGCTCGTTCTCATTGGGAATGTTATACAATATTCATTATATCCAGGGTATAGATGGCTGTCTGAGATTGATTAATCGATTTATCGATTTTTTAGGGTAGGAATCGATTTTTTAAAACCGATTTCTAAATCGCATCAGTGACTCGATATTTCACCATTAAAAATCGAGGTTAGGTTCTAATCTGTTTCCATGAAACATTATTTATAATTATTTTAATATTATATATATAATAGAAATTATAATTATTGTATATGTATGTAGAATGACAAAATCGATTATTGTCGTGTTATTTTTATTTTCTATGATTGGTTTTGTATTGAATATAGATACGCAAGTTAAGCGAATCGAAGACAAAAAACGATTTTTATGTTAATCGATTCATTGCGTGTCAATTCGAATCGATACAAGAATCGATCTCTTTCGGAAAGAATAGCCATCCCTAATCTACGGTGACCACAGTCCAAAGTAAACATTGCTATCAAACATTCCACGTGGAAGAAAGTTTCACTTTGGTAGAAAAAAAAGTGATGTGGTTCATCTGCTGATCCAATTTCATGTATCTCTTCAGCCAAAAAGCGATTTTAAAGCGATGATGACTCCGGTGGTAAACTGAACTTCCGGTGAAGGAAAACATCGTGATGAAATGGTGGTAGGGGTTTTCAGTGCCCATCTAGCTTCATCATCTTCTGGTTAGCTACGAAGTTGAGAATTTACCGCCAAATGCCTATAGGTGCAGTTGCACTTGAATGTCTGTGTTTAGGCTTATCGTGCATATTTTCTAAGGCCACATCGACAACTAACATCAGGTAAGATTGTGTCCAAAACGATAAACCTTTAAAGTATAACAAACAGTTTAATCAATTAGTAGTAATTTGAAACGAAATCGATAATATAACGCTATCTGTTTGAGAGATTAAAAATGTTTCAACATGCTGACTATCGATTATAATTTTAATTTATTTATATACGGACGCATTTATTCACAATGGAATATTTTCACCACATAATCGGCACTCACTAACAGTGTCATATCGACATTCCATAATATTCCAATATTTGTTTTACGCATGGGAGGTGACAAAATGTGTCAGAGACGTGTTATTTATCGATCGGTGTGTACGTGAAAATTTATATACACGGCCCAGTTCGTTCGATATTTAATCATCAAATATTAATATTATGCAAAATAATACAAGCATATAAATAAAATTTCGGTTCAGTGTAACAGAGAAACGAAACATAACATATACGTGTTTTTTCTATAGTGTTTTGTGGACGTTGTGTTTCTGGTTACGGTAAAGTTTTATGGGTGTCTATTATTAATAATTCGTAAAAATATGTTGTAACTAATTTGTTTGTCGATAGTTTCAAGCCTGATATATTAATATATTATGCGAGGGCCTTGATATAATAGCTATTATTGCCAAAGGTTAACGATATGAAACCAAATAACTTTCTGTGTCAACTGTAAAACATTATTTATCACTAACTAGTGACTTCGTTTTCTCGTCATAGGTTATCATATGGACCGTTTATTTTAAAAGTGGTGTAAGTCCATTTTCTTTTGTTTCGAGAAAATTAAAGGTAACTATATTTGTTGATAATGCAATTTCATTTACCGACCGATTTTAAGTTGTACAAAACATGGGATTTTTTTGAGAAATTAAACACGGACTAGTTATATATAAAAAAAAAATACATTAAATTAAGCATGAATTACGTGATACCTCATTTTTCTCAAAAATGGACTTACACCACTTTCAAAATAAACGGTCCATATATAACAAAGTAGGTATTGTAATATATAGAACAAACAAATATTTAGCGGCAGGAAAGACTGCTCTTTGTACCTTTCGTACCATATGCGAGTGCAGAGTTCACGAAGCCGTTTCAAAATCGTTTTGTAGATATAACCCTTACTGATATTATAAATGTGAAAGTGAGTTTGTTTGTTACGCTCTCACGCGTAATTGCTGCATCGATTATGATGAATTTTGGTATAGGGATAGACAGTGCCAGGCTTTTTTTCTCTCGTAAAACTTATAGGAAGTGAGGTATTCGATTGACAAAACTAATGTTAACGAGAGCGTTGCCGCGGGTACAAGCTAGTTGATAAATAAAACACCGCTTAAATTTAAAGTAAAGTGAGAAAGGTTTTACTTCCGGTATCTATATGAGTCCCTATTTCACTTGGTAATCGCATCACGCGTGAACGGATGTAACAAATTCGCTAATTCTTTATATATAGTATTAATTATTGTCAGGAGGAGGATCTTATGAAAAAAAATGAGAAAGTTGAGCGGAAGCTGAGAAAATTAAAAAAACCTTAACGACAATATTCATTTTATAAACCTGTCACTATAATGAGCCACCAATATTCGTAGGTAAGACAGGACAACGACTGTCAGGTCAGCTGGTTGGAAATAGAAATTAAAATTTGGTAGACAACTCTTGAATCAAACTTATTTGTACACGACAACGATGTTATAGAAGTTCAATAAGTATTTCAAAGTTAGTTCCGAACAATTCCATGTTATCAAAAATAAAATGAAATCCTAAAATTGTGTGAAATATAATTTAAATCCACGTGACCGAAGTCGCGGGCTCACCTAGTTACTTTTATAGGTAAGTGGTAAAATGAAGTGTTTTAGTGAAATCAAATTTTTTTTTTTATTCTCCACACTATAGGTTTGGTCACAATCTCACTTGTTGTTAAGTGGCGATGTGTGCCAAGACGGTGGACACGCTAAGCCAAGTGGAGGGACTGGTTCTTAAATGCAACTTCCGGAATGCGGCCATTGGTATATGGCGGCGGATTTTCAACTTAAGTGTGGTTGCTAGCCAGGTGGGCATTGGAAAAATATCTATTACTATGCAGGGATTCGAATTCATGTATATTGACGCAGCGTCTGTACACGCAACCAACTGAGCTATCGTGGCTTCAAAGTATTTAGCGAACGCTTTCTAGAGATTGATCGACTTTCATACAGCTCGTCGGATCCAAGAGGCAATCTAATAAAGTCAAACATATTATCGCCTAACCGGAGTACGGTGAATGCTTGTCTTCGTAATACAATAAATCACCCAGCGTGAGGCTTCCACAAGTTCGCGTATCGTTCGGCGAATCTCGGCTCGGCGAAGCGAATTAGACTGAAACTCGACAAAGCAAGGTGTGACCGTCTCCGATGCTCGTTATAGTAGTTATTATTTATAAATATAATATATTGAATATTCCTTTATTAAAAAAAAAAAACATAACTTTTTAACATTTCACAAAAACATAACAATCCAATAATTAATTTGTCACGGACCTTTATACCACTGATAATGACAATAACGCACATAACTCATCGACATAAATATCGTAAGATAATCCATAAAAAAAAATCCATACGTAGTATATTATTATTGATAAACGTGTTATATTATTGATTAGCAAATACAAATGAATGAATTACTAGCGTCTGAGAGCTAAACAGAAACCCAGATATAACCAATGAATAGAAGGAATGTATGGAAATTGCTTAATTAATATATTTATTTCTAGTTGTGAAAATAAACCTTTTAATTGTGCATCATTCAATTCATGTAATACATTTATAATACGCTATGAAACAGCTGACGCGTTTGACGTATCAAACTATGTATACGCAGCCGTTGAGAACTTACTGGCAGTGTTAAGCCAATAAGCGCGCACCTGTGTCTGGGCACAGCCAATAAACATTATGGATAACCGTCTCCGAGATTAAAATATAGTGCAATATAGAACAGGCTGTGGCGGTGAACCTTTTCGTTTGCAACCTTTTTGGTATGTATATGAGAAATACAGAAAATAAATACAAGGAAATTTCTCTTGTTATACCAAAATGACATGTTTTATTTTATTTGTAAATATATTTATTTATAAACTTTATTAGGCTAAATAGTAGAGTTAATGACGAAAAAATTTACATTTTGATTAGTCTAACTTCCATCCGTACCTTGGGACAAGGAATTTCGTTCCAAAAACAAGTGTCAATATTTTAATATTATATTATGAAATACATAACTCTTTACGCTGGTACTTCAACAGGAATACTATAACCAATAAAACTTAAGTATGCGCATACTTAAATTTGAATGATTTACCGGCTGAAAAATAATGGAGTATTTGTTATTTAGATTCTGTAATAGTTTATGTTCTAGTATGCGTGGTTTAATAAATAAATCAATGAACAATTCTCTGCGGTTATAACCGCAGTAACATGTCGTTATCGGTTTTGCGGTTCATGAGATATGATTTAAAATCAATTTATTGCCATTATTGTGTTCACATTTGACCACAGTGTCGTGTGACATTGCGGTCACAATCTGTATTAAGTTACGCCTAAAAAGTCTGTCAAAATTTGCCGATGAATTTCGCTCATATTTACTTCGCTATTTGCTAAAATTACGATGGTTTAATCGAATCGTTTATTCCTCAACAATAGAATAGTAAAACCACTTTTTCGAAGTCGAAAAACTGCTACATTTCGGAAAAAACACGGCGTTTTCAAAAGAAGAAACAGCAAAAGAAAACTCTCCAGCAGTCGCACTTTTCATCATGTGAATACAATTGTGGGAACTTAAAAGCTGCGTTCATTGATTAGTTTACCTAAATTAATATTACAAAGTGAAAGCAACTGTCTGTTTGTTTGAATGCGCCAATCTGACTACAGAAATTCTATTTGTATTTGATACAGTAATGATTGAGAGGAGATTTACGATATGTAACGTCACGCTACCGTTATTACGGATACAGTAGTATTGAAAAAAATTACAAAAATTGTCGAATGATTTTCAGTTCCACACGAACGAAATCGCGGGCATCGTTAGTAATATGATACGTATTAAAATCTGCGCGCATATGTGTGTTAATTTAAAAGGAAACAACAACGACAAACAAACAAAAAAGGTAACTACATGTCGCTGAACTCGTCCGCAAATTACACGAAAATGTGCACCGTCGGGCATGATCCGAATATTTGTTTGTCCGTCCGTATGATACGAAGGGACGGATCGATCCCTCCGCCTTCACGACTTAATTAAATTCTCGGTTACGTATAAGAAAAATTACGATAAAGAGACCTCGGAAGGTGAGCTTTTAAATTTAGACGTTAAGATCTCGGAAATGATGGGTTTTGGATTGTATTTTCATTTTTTGCTTTTAATTATTAATTAAGTGACCGAAAATGATTTTATTCTGTTTCACGACCTGATAAATACGTTTCAAGGCACCGCGGACATGCAATTTGCATTACTTATCTCGGCTTTAAAAGATTTATGTGGATGATATTGTAATACTCTGTCAGTATTTAGATGGACATACTAAGACGTGTTAATTGACAAATATATACTTGTTTCTTTGTTAGGTAATGACTTTTGAAAGTGCGCGGGAATACCTATAAAGTTGGGAGGGAACTGTTTTTAAAGTGTATCTGTTGATAATACGGTAAAAATAAAATTCGTTGACAAGCAAAGGGAAAAAGAACGTATTGAATTGGTTTGTTTATTTATATTAGAATGTATAGGAATTCCAAAATGTTTTACGAAAAATATATACTAGGTGTTACTTGCGATTTGGTCTGCGTTGACATTAGAATTAGATATAATTTAGGTTTTTTAACTTTAATGGTTTAGCGTTATAGTTATATTCTCATATGATCTTAAGTGACGATACGGCCCAAGTTGGTAGCTACGCTAAACCTGTGGAGGAACTGGCTCTCAAGTGCAGCTGCCGGAACACACCTATTGGTATTTGGCGACAGGTTTACAACTTGAGGGTGGTAGCTAGCCAGGCGGGCATTAGAAAAAGCCCTAACACCATGCTATGGTTTCCTCACGATGTTTTCCTTCACTGAAAGCTCAAGCTCATTGTAGGTGCTTGGATTCGAACTCACGTCCCTTGACGCGAAGTCGTACACACTACCACTGAGCTATCATCGCTTCTAATTATAATTTAGGTTTAACTTTATTGGTTTAGCGTTATAGTTACATTCTCATATGATATTAAGTGACGATGTAACTTTAGCTGGCGAACACGGTAAACCTGTGTTGCGACTGGGTCAGAAGTGTAACTGCCAGAACACACCTATAGGTATTTGGCGGCAGATTTTCAGTTTGAGGGTGTTAGTTAGCCAAGCGGGCATTAGGAAAAGCTGTACCCCCATGCCGAAGTTTCAACACCATGTTTTCCTTCACGGAAAGCTCGAGCTTATTGCAGTGATTGGAACTCACGTCCTTTGACGCGGCGTCCGTACACGCTACCACAGAGCTATCATCGTATCAAAAATTAATTACAGTGACTCTTTTGCGATCACTTAGTTAACCAGTGTATCTCAAGGTGCTAGAAGGTTTCGATTGTGAGATCGATTCTGTGCCATCCTATATTGTGCGGCAGAAGTCATTAGGTGGAATTATAGTAATAGTATTGTAGTCCCCGGGATACTAACGGGTTAAACCCCGAATATCCTTCTTATTGCCTCGCAGACGAGAGGCAGCTGGTTCTGTAAGGGACTACCCCCGCGGCCTTTGCGTGGCCTGCCCGTTAAGTTCGTGTTAGGATCACTAAATTAGTAAGTTAGGACTTGTCGGTTAGTTAGACCCGCGAATCCATGTTCACTTTCCGGCATCAGCCCAAGCCGAGGTTCGGCCATTTTGGCAACCTTGCGCCCTCAGCACTCGCCCCAAAAAGTTCGGTAGAACTGTCAAAGCCCTTAAGGCTACCGGCGTATGTCAATTCGATAAAAAAAATACGGAGCCTTTCAATAAAGGTTTCTCCACGTTCAAATAAAGTTGCCAAAATGACAAAGTGGACCTCTGATAAACTATTATACGTATATATTTATACGCGATACTATAAAAATAGTAAGATATCGGAACGTAATTTATGGATGAACCCTAAACATGAATTCATGATAGCTTATTTATTTCCAGTTTAGTATTGCAATCTATGTGTTTATTACGGTACATGTGTTATTTTATCGACACAGCGTAATATACTGTCGGGTTGAAGAGATTAAACCATATATATATATATAGAGACATCATCTTACTTAATAAAATATAGTAACCATGTATATATACCATAAAAAAAACAATACAAAAATATTTGTTTGATAGTTCACTTTCTTCTGGTATACTTTATTTTCTAGCATATGATTTTAATCGACGACAGCTGACTGAGATATAGATTTATCATATCTTTTTTAGTCGGCTATATTTTTCGTTATTATAATGTATTGACACTAAAATTTATTTAACAATGTTGCCCGTTATTGTGCCTTCTTTGTTTATGTAATAGCGGGCAAACGAGTGAGCGTGTCATCTGATGGTAAGTGATCACCGCCGCCAATGGGCACCCACAACACCAGGAATCTCAGATGCGTTATCGGCCTTTATTTTGGAGGAACTCGCTCTAAAATGTAACTGCCGGAACACACCTATTGGTATTTGGCAGAAGATTTTGTGGATGGTAGCTCGCCAGGCGGGCTTCAGTAAAAGCCCTACCAACATGCTATAGTTTCCTCACGATAGATTCCTTCACCGCAAGCTCAAGCTCATTTTAGGTGGTTGGATACGAACTCACTTCCCACGACGCGGCGTTCCTACACACTACCACTGAGCTATCATCGCTTCAATTATTTTAACACAACTTTACTTTTATTTATGGCAACGTGATATTAATTAGCCTAAAGCCTTCCTCAATGATGGCTCTACCAAACACACTTTTTTTTTAATCAGTCTGGTAGTTCTTAAGACTACCACGTTCAAATAAATAAAGTATTCCACTTTATAATATTAACATAGATTACCTATCATCGTCTATTACTATATACGCAGTGGTTGAATGTCTTTGGTCCGTGTGAAACTCGGGCGGTCTGTCATTTCCTTCGGCCGCCATTATCGACCGATAGCTAGCGGCGACCTCGTGGGAAACGCTGCCTTTGTGATCTACTGCTGGCTTGGCAGGTGTGTTTAGGGTTGTCAGAGTATTGCACAAATATTGCAGAAGAGTTTTCGCTACCTTATTAAATTGGTAGGTCGCGTTTTATTTACATCGGCAACATCCACTTACGGGTCTTCTTCCGCCGTTGACCCAGAGTAGGTGTATTTAAATGGTGTGAAACAATTGAAATACCAACTGAAAATCTCCATGGCAACCGACGTTTCAGAATTAAGGCAATGTATATTCAGTTACCAAGGCTTATAGGCCGGTGTAATATATTCTTTTCTCTTGGTGGTCAACGTCGTTTTTTTGTACAGTGATTATCATCAGGTACATAATACCGTACAAACATATTTTCTATTATTAATCTCTAATTTTACACATATGGTGTTCAAAGTTTTTTTTTTTTTAATAGTTAAGGTTACCGTTATGGCTATAATCTCACCTGATCTTATGTGATGATACGGCCCAAGTTGGTAGACACGCTAAACCTGTGGAGGGACTGGCTCTCAAGTGCAGCTGCCGGAACACACCTATTGGTATTTGGCGGCAGGTTATTTATTTAAGAGTGGTTGCTATCTAGACGGGCTTTAGAAAAAGCCCTAACACCATGCTATAGTTTCCTCACGATGTTTTCCTTCACCGAAAGCTCAAGCTCATTGCAGGTGCTTGGATTCGAACTCACGTCACTTGACGTGAAGTCGTACACACTACCGAATTATCGTTGTGCAACCATTGATTTGTAAGTGTCAAATCCAGTCTCTTAAGTGTAGGATATGACAAACATAAGCTCTATCGTCGCTGGATAGTTACTAAACGTATGGGGATAAGTTTGAATATTATCAATCATTTTTAACATGTTTTTTTTATTATAAAAATACGTCTGATTGACTCCTGTATAACTGTAGGCAATTCCAGAACGATCCAATAACAATAATCATCAGTACGAGTTAATTAATCCACCGGAAATTGTCACTGCCACGCCTATCAGAATATAAAAGACCAAAAGAGTCATTGTGACAGGCCTATTACAATATGCATTATAGTCGTGACACCGTCCCAAAAATAAAAGTTTTTTTTTTCGAACTGACATACTCTGATAGCCCCTAGGGCTTTGACAGCTTCACCGAACCTTTTTGGGGCGAGCACTGAGGCCACTCAGCCCCGAGGCAGCAGGCACAAGGGTGCCAGAACGGTCGAACCGCGGCTTGGGCTACTACCGGTAAATGAAAAAAACATTCACGATCCTGACTAACCAACAGGTCTTGTCTTACTAATTTAGTGATCCTAACAACGACCTTATCAGGTAAGCAGCTCTACGGCCGCGAGGGTAGTCCCTTACAGAACCGTGTACCTTACGTGTGAGTGTGCACGAATGGTATGCGGTGTGATGGTGTACTCTCAGTGATGTAGAGTGTCACTCGAGGGCAAAATAACAGTAAAATGTAGCGTTATATAAAATATATATGATAAGTGACAACCCTAGACGCATTTGACATTGGCTTTATTGATGTCTAGCGCTTAACCCTTATTTAACTTGACCGGTTTGATACAACTTATTATAATTTGCTTCACAGAAAATTACAGTGAAATATAGCGTCACTATATCAGACTCTCGGGTTTTTTTGCTACAGCAAAAACCTGGTATGAATACAGTACGATCCGAAGCAACGATCACCACAGAGAGATAACGGCTAATTAGATGCTTGAACCTAGGTTCGATCCTCTGGATAGGAGCCCTTGAGTGACTCTGCTCGCGCGATACAGTGACGCTCTACATCATTGAAACTACATTATCACACCGCATACATGGCCATGATCTCACCTGATCTTAAGTGTCGATACGGCCCAAGTTGGTAGACACGCTAAATCTGTTGAAGAACTGGCTCTCAAGTGCAGCTGCCGGAACACACCTATAGGTATTTGACGGCAGGTTTTACAACTTGAGGGTGGCAGCTAGCCAGGCGGGCATTAGAAAAAGCCATGCTTTGGTTTCCTCACGATGTTTTCCTTCACCGAAAGCTCAAGCTCATTGTAGGTGCTTGGATTCGAACTCACGTCCCTTGACGCGAAGTCGTACACACTACCACTGAGCTATCATCGCTTCAAACCTTGGAGTGGTGCTGAGATGATGCAAAGTAGGCGTAATAGACAATAGACAATATATTACATATTCAATACTATAATCGATGTAAAATATGATATATATAAACTAAAAATTGTTTTATAAAAAAGGAATTATTTAATATACGCGTAATAACTGTATCACGTATATATATATATATATATATATATACTTATTTTATTTCTATAGTTTTATCATACAATGTATATATAAGAAGATACAATTAATAATACACTGTTTAATTCATTTTTTTTACCTTTTAAAAACGAAACTACAAAAATACTCGATGAATAATCATGTAGGGAGATACAATTTGTCCGATAACTCGCCAGTTCAGATGCCACAGTACAGTTGCATACGTACTCCCGATATATCAAAACGGGCGGCGAATTAATTTCGCTTATCGGATATTCGCGCATCTGCCCGTCGGATCTAAAACCCGGCCGGGGTTAATTGCTGTAACTTAAGTCACATATGTAGATTCAAATGAGATAACGATCTCTTACCGCTTCACGGTAACGTATTGAATTGCCTTTAACTTGGCCGTTTGCGGGATCGTTAAGTAATTCCGACTTTATCCAAGTTATTATTTATGACTTGGAAAATGAACTCTTACCAGACTGTTAGATGACATGTAACATATGGAAAAACGGCCGCTAAAACTAAAAATATGTTGTTGAACTTGATATAAAAGGTTTTTTTTTTGTAAGAGATAAAGACAACAAAATTCAACATTTCTCTTCTCTGTTTGTGAACTGATTTTCAATTTTTCTTTTATAAATATTATTACCGAGTGTTTAATAATAAAAGATGCTTGTTTCATAGTCTTTTAAAAAAATCGGCAAATATTTAATATTTTTTTTTTTCACGGCCGTTAAATGAATATTAGATTTGTTAAATCACTTTATATTAAAACGTGGTATCTAGCAGACGTTTTTAGTTAAGTGTACTCAACTAAAGGGAGGTGTTTAATTGCATAATCCGCATGGCGGTAGGGCTTTTTGTAATAGTCGCCTGGTTAGCTACCACCCTCAAGTTGAAAATCTACCGCCGAATACTTATAGGTGTATATACCTGCAGTTGGAAATGGGAGTCAGTTTCTCCACTAAGTTTAAAAAAAATACGTAATAAAGAAGTTGACCTCTACAATGATAACAAAATTTGTTCATAGTACATTGCAGCCTGAGCCGCTAACCAAATTGTCTTAATATTTTTGTTTTCCTTTACGCTAACGATCGTAGAGCGATGATAGCTCAGTGGTAGCGTGTACGACTCCGCGTTAAGGGACGTGAGTTCGAATCCAAGCACCTACAATGAGCTTCAGCTTGCGGTGAAGGAAAGCATCGTGAGGAAACCATAGCATGGTGGTAGGGCTTTTTCTAATGCCCGCCTGGGTAGCAACTACCCTCAAGTTGTAAACCTGCTGCCAAATACCAATAGACGTGTTCCGGCAGCTGCACTTGAGAGCCAATTCCTCCACAGGTTTAGCGTGTCTACCAACTTGGGTCGTATCATCACTTAAGATCAGGTGAGATTACGGCCATAACGCTAAACCTTAAGTTTATATAAAAAAAAAGAATTCAAGATTTGCCTAGTGCCTCCGATTACAATTTAACTGTGTCTCATTGAATATGTTCACAGATTTGGCTAGGTTTTACTGTTTCGTCATATTTATAGATTAGACAACATTACATTTAACTTTTATGACTAAACAATCGTTAAATGATACCTTCGGAACTCTATTACGGTGTGCACCAAGGCTGCGTTACAACGTGACCTCGGAATACATTTCCTCGGTGTAGACCGGTACAGTCCAAAGTCGCATGTGCATAATTATCTGTGAGAAAATCCATGACCCGGCGGCGACCTCGCATGCGCTGAATTTCGGTGCTTATTACTGAAGATCTTTTATATACTACTTAAGTGAAGAAATAATACCCGTGTCGCTTTAGAAATAGTTTATTGGACGAAATGACACGTTTCCGTTTGAAAATAATGAATTACGAATCGATTGAGCGGTGAAAGATAATGTGGAATTATCGTTTGGTGTGTAAAGATTTTATATAACAAATAATTTACGGTTAAAAAACGTATTTTATCCATTTACCCATGAAAACATAAAACATTCATTAAAAATCAGTGCGTAGGTACATATAATGAAAGTAAAACTTTGTGAAACTCGTATGTTTTGTTATTCCAAAAGTTATAATTCTGTTTTATTTTGTTATCGAAAAAGAGGTCAAAATTTTTTTCTTTTTAATCTTTATTTCTCGTATATGCTTTAGTAATTGAAAGTTTTTTTTTTTGTAAATTCTGACAGTGGCCATAAGTTTTAACATCTATCTAAATAGGCAGTGTTACACTTAGTATAACAATATCGAGTAACTAAATTTGTAAATAGGTTCTACAATTATAAGAAATACAAAGTTGTAGCGAAATAATCGAGGGCACAACCGGTGACACCGTCAAATAAGAACGGTGCACAGCGAACAGCTGTGAGAAAACTCGATCGTTTATGACATGCAAAAATAATAAATACGTTACGAATTCAATTCAATAATACTGAGAAATGATTATGAATCGAAGTGCTCCCCGTACGTGCCTACTACGTGAGTCGACCGAATTCGGGGTTCCGAAGCCAGGCCGTTTTGACGCAACTGTTGAAATATTTTGTCATAATAATTTGTCACGGGCTGTCGAGAAATCGCCAGTCACGATGTCCTGATGTTTACATACAGGGTTGCCTCTATGTGGTATAAACTAGTTGTGTGTACGACCTCGTTCGCGTGCAACTAAAATTTTATTCAATCACTAGCTTTTACCTGCCGCTTCGCTCGTGTTAACATTGATTTTATGAAATAGGTTGAACGTCGTAACAAAAAAGTTTATCCCTCTCTTTACCCCCCCTTCCAATAGGTTATAGTGAGAAATAGTAGCCTATCATCAAATCGAGGTTCTCATATATCACTACACCAAAATTCAACAAAATCGATTCAGTGTTTTTGGGGTGGAAGCTGAACAAATAAACAAATGGATTTTCGATTCTTTTGTAATACAGCTTTGCTCCTATGTGATGTAACATGATGTTAAATAGCCTGAAACTATGATAGCTTATAGTAGTGCGTACCACTTCGCATCGAGGGACGTGAGTTCGAATCCAAACACCTACAATGAGTTTGAGCTTTCAGTGAAAGGAAACATAGCGAGGAAACCATAGCATGGTAGTAGGCCTTTTAACTGGTGGTTATTTTGACGTTCATAAACGCCTTCTCAGGTCATTAACTGAATAAGCAAATTTGATTTGAAAAAATTGTGACGTAGGTAAATATTATTTATCTGTTGAAAGAAAACTAATTAAAACGGATTTTATCGCGGATATTTCGTTCCTAAAAATCCATTTAAATTAGTTTCATTTCAATGAATAATATTCGCGTAAACATAAGAAATCATTATTATTTATCTGTGTCAACCCTTACTCTAATACTAACAACTGACTGAATCATGGAAATTAAATGTAATAAATCATTTCGCCGATCGATTAAAATCTCGCTATATTTGTGACAAACGATTGAATTAATTTCACGTACCCTGTGCCTCCTTTGGGTTTGTGTGAGTTTCTTTTTTCCTTCGCCGTTTTTGTAATCGATTACTGTGTTACAAATACTGTGTATTATTCATCCCTTATTATGTTAAATTCTCGTATCACAATGCTAGTTGCCATACTCCTCTGAAACTTATGTGCAATTTTATATGTACATTCGGTAGGTCTGAGAATCGGTCGTAATCTGTTTTGCATACCCTTCAGTGGTAAGGATGGCGCACCCAAAACATTTTGTCATTCAGTTTAAAAAAATCCCTAAAAAAGGCTTCAAGCTATTAAACATCACGCTACCATCAATAGGAGGAAAGCTGTATAAAAATAAGTTACAAAATCGGGCATAACTTGAATGAATGAATTCTTTATTGCACTTTAAATATTTACACTGCCGAGCTTAATGCCATAAGGCATTTCCTTCCAGCCAACCAGCAGTAATGTAGTAGGAAATAATTTAGCATGGTGGTAGGGCTTTTTCTAATGCTCGCCTGGCTAGCTACCACCCGCAAGTTGTAAAACCTATCGCCAAATACCAATAGGTGTGTTCCGGCAGCTGCACTTGAGAGCCAGTTCCTCCACAGGTTTAGCGTGTCTACCAACTTGGGCCGTATCGTCAGTTAAGATCAGGTGAGATCATGGCCATAACGTTAAACCTTAAGTATTAAAAAAAAAAACTATCATTGTAGGTAGTTTTTTTAAAAAGTTTTTAATTCCACGCCATCGAAGTAAGAGTTAGTTATAAATTAGAAGGAATATACATATTTTACTTCGGTACTTATATGCATAGATAAGTAAATCGATTCACCCAATAAATATATGTACGGTGTCAATGAAACAAGAACTGTCCCGGCCATAAAGAACAGCGCAAGTGAAATTTCCCATTTCCGATTTCCGAAATTAGCATAAATAACAAATAAATTGGAAGGTAACAGACAAGGGGGACTATTAAAATTATAATAAACACGTGTAAGGTTAATTAGCGAGGACGCTACGGCGTGCGGTCGCGACGGGGAACGGGGTTCGATACTGTGCCGTGTTAAATTGACCGTGTAAACTTTACACTCGGTTATAATGTAACTTTTTTTTTATTACAATTAACATCGAAGTATCTTGTTACTAGATTTCACGTGCGGCTTCGCTCGGGTTAGTATCGATTTTGTCAAACAAATCGGATGGAGCAATAAACAGTTTCATACAAAGTGTATCTTTACTCTACTTCCGATAAAGATTTCTCGAGAAAAATTAACCTATCACCGACTCCTGGGTCACATATATCTCTGTACCGAAATTCATCGCAATCGATTCAGCGGTTTAGCCGTGAAAGCGTTACGAACAAACAAACTATTTTTTGTAGTTATAATATCAGTAATATGATTGAATGTATGTCGTTTTTATTACACAGTATAAAATAATGTGGTTAGAAAAGCTAGCGTCAGGTTACGTGAAGTCCGCTGAGGAGTTACCACCTGAAAATAATTTACCATGGAGTATTTGGAAAACATTGAACTGTCTTTGAACTCAGTGTATCGCTAAAGGTTTAAGTTTATGGGATGGAGACAACAAAACCAAGCGACTCCGTGTGACCCGCAAACTTCGTTCTTAATTAAAGTTATTCTATCATATTTGCCCGTTTCTGTGACCTTTTTCAAAATAGTTTTGTTTCTATTAACGTGAATTTGTGACGTATGCTGGTAGCATACGAACGCCAAGGACCTGTACATTACTGCAATGGCGAATGACTGCCCTTAAAAATTACCCTTTACCGCTGACTTTACCACCCTCAAGTTGATTTTTTTGTCATATACCTATAGTTGCTATGCAGCAGTCGCAAATGAGAATCAGTCGCTACTCTAGGCTTAACGTATCTACCATATTGGGCCACATTGTGACTTAATATCAGATGAGACTGTAGCCATAACCCTAAACCTTAACTATATAAAAAAACGTCCTACATTAAACGCGTTTATATAATGAACCAACGTTTCCCCGTTTTATAATATTAATATGTATAGATTAAAATCGGTTGGTTTATCTTATTCTAATGCAATAACATCTATCTATTCGTATAAATAATATAAAATTCGCTGTCATCACAAGTTTTCTTATGTACAGTATTCATTGTATTGTTTCACGATTTCCACATATACATCCATTTGTAGAAACATAGATTTCTTAAATTGAACGTTATTAAGTGATTTTTACTATTAAAGAGGTCGCAACTGCCAATGAATGTGGAACAATTAAAAATAAACGCGCAATTGGATTCAGTCGAAAGTAATTATTGAGTTATAAGTCTTTCAATTATCAACGGTCCATTACACTAATTGAATCTAGCCTGGAGGTGTTTTAATGGACGATTTTAATTTTAAATTACCTCGCACTGATACTTTGTTTGTTGTATTTAATTTAATTGCAGTACGTTTGTATTACTGGGCGAATCGTTTTGTTCGTAATACTTTATAATTAACTAGCTGACCCGACTGACTTTGTCCTGTCCTAATTGTAGATATTAAATTCAAATTGGAATAATTAATAAATAAAATAATATTCTAAAACATAGTAATCATTATTGTAATGCTGTATCACAACTGACAGCAAGTAAAATTGATATTGTCGTTAAGTTTATGAAATTTTCTTCAACTCAACTTCCTTATTTTTTATATTTAGTAGCTTTTCGTGATATTTATAAATAAAAAGCTGACCCGGCAGACTTTAGATATATAAATGAAGTTATATATAAACAGGTATATGGAAACTTACTGAAGCTCGAATACGTAGTCTAATTCACATACACATTTAACTATCAAATTTTAACTTGTACGCCTATCTCTAAGGAACACATTATGTTTTATATGATACAAAATAGCTTATATATTTGTGCGTAATAAAATAATGACCGCAATGTGAAATTTCATTGAAATATGTTCGGAAGTTTTAAAGTGATGCTCGTCTAAGAAAATATACAAAACAAATGAAAATAAATATATTTTTGCCTGCCATACTTCGAGTATGACATTAAAAAAATATGTGATATTTCGATTTGGTTCCGTAAACGTTCTAATGTATCTTAGATTGTTCGATTTTGAATTATTTTCATAAATTTTGAATAGATTAAAAGTTACATAGTGAACTAGTTGTGGTAAAATGATTTGTTATTTTTTTTTACACATATTTAAAAAAATAATTCCATATCTTTCTGTTTAGTTGTAGTCGGTGGTACAATTTTTTTTATTTTTACATATAAATATATGCTTAAAGTTATTACGTGAGAAGTAATTTTGAAATAATAAAAAAAAAATTAGTTATACAATTATGATACAATTCTGATTTTTAATTTTTACGAATTAACTTATTTTATTTTTACTAAAAACAAGGAAAGTATAATTTTATTAAAAGTTTTTATTAAGTTAGACTTAAACTTAGATTAGACTTAAATTATCGAAATAGTCTAAGGTGATCATTTTCCACTGAACTTAAACCACGGCTAAGACACAAGACGGAGTTATTTGTAAAATTGACCCCGACAGAGTGCTGGAACAGTGCAATCTTGGGATTCTCACATATACAAAGTGAGCGTTGATAATTCGTAATGACGCGGGAATCGAACTGTTACCGCCCAGAGCGTTGAAGTCCGTTGAGTGCAAGAAATATTACTGTTTGCTATTTTGTATATATATATACACATATATTATTGTGATATATATTTTACTAAACGTTGGTCGCTCAGTGGGTATTATGTACAGACTACGCTTCAATGGTGTTCGAATCCATCCAGTTCGAATCCCAGCAACGAACCTGAGCTTTCGATGAAGGAAAACATCGTGATGACACTATAGCATGGTGGTAGCGCTTTCTCTAATGCCCACCTACCTAATTTACACCAATATGTTGAATATCTGCTAGGAAATACCTGCGATGATATCTCAGTGGTAGTGTGCACGACTTCGCGTCAAGGGGCGTGGGTTCGAATCCAAGCACCTACCATGAGCTTGAGCTTTCGGTGAAGGAAAACATCGTGAGGAAACCATAGCTTGGTGGTAGGGCTTTTTCTAATGCCCGCCTGGGTAGCTACCACCCTCAAGTTGTAAACCTGGTGCCAAATACCAATAGGTGTGTTCCGGCAGCAGCACTTGAGAGCCAGTTCCTCCACAGGTTTAGCGTAACTACCAACTTGGACCGTATCGTCACTTAAGATCAGGTGAGATTATGGCTGTAACGCTAAACCTTAAGTATAAAAAAAAGCGTGTTCCGGCAATTGCACTTTCAGTCAGTCCCTTCACAAGGCTTTGCGTGTCCACCATCTTTGGCTGCATCGGATGAGATTGTGGCACAGGAAAAACCTCTGACACCAGGTGAAAAATCATGTTTGCTTCTTAGCATACACTAGTCATTTCCGTTAATACATATTGAGAATATATTGCATTTTATTACCCTAGGAACTATTTTTCTTATGCTTCGAGTGAACTCGGTTATAAACTTTGTGAATGGAATATTAGGTGAATCATCCAGGACAAGAATTTATAAATAGACAGACGACTAACGGGAATCGACGAACTCTCTCATGAATAATAATAACGTATTAGAATTAAAGGAAACAACTGAAAAGAAACAAACACGATTTTATAAAAGCTTAATTACCATACATACATTTACCATTGATACCGGTAAATAGATATCATAATTGTAACTCATTAAGAGCCTTTGATTACAATCGATTATTATTGAATTCATTAGACGTCACAGCGGAAGACTGACAGAATTCTTACGAGGTTTAGTTACGGTATTGAATTAAAACGCGCTTGGATGGGAGCTTTCTAAAGCGTCCGACGCCGTGACCCCTCGACGACCTCTGAACTGGGAATAAATTCTCGATGACTGTCCAATAACTCAGTATAATACCATTACGATGTATAAAATTGTATCACGTAAGTTGTATAGTCCAGCTATTGTTTGTCGTAAACGATACTTTGCACTCAGAATGATTAAGCTGGTGTTACATTGGTGCGTTTTATTCTTGTTCGTATCGTTTGTTTTTTATATTTTTTCTAATATACTATCTAAGTACATATATTTGAATGAATGAATTCAAAATGTTTATTCAATTTAAGCCCTAAGAAGGCGGTTTCGAACGTCGATACTACTACCGTAATGAACACATTATTGCACTTTATATTGTAGGTATATTGGCATATTTTTTTTACAATACAAGGCATTTTCTTCCCTCTGACTAGTGTAAATGTTATCAAATTATAAAAGTTACTTTAACTTAGTACAAATATAAAAAAGCAACGAGAATAAGCTAAGAAAATTTGTATTTATATGTCTCCTACTTGGCACACATATTTCGGATATTTCGATGTTAAAGATCTAAATGCCAATATAAATTAATTTTCTATACTCATTTTTTTAATGACAAAATTAATTTCATGCGTGGAATTAAGTTCATAAGTTGTACATTTGAAAAATGGAATGAATCATAAGTTTAAAAATGTTATTTATACTCTAAATGTATATTTTCATTTCTTGTTTGCTTTTCTTTATATGGCAAACTAGCAAGCATGTCACCTGATGGTAAGTGATCACTGCCGTCCATGGACACCTATAACACCAGAGGAATCGCAGATGCGTTGCTGGTCTTTATAGGAAGAACTGGCTCTCAAGTGCTACTGCCAGAACACACCTAACGGTATATGGCGGCAGATTTTCAACTTGAGGGTGTTAGCTAACCAGGCGGGCATTAAAAAAAGCTCTACCACCATGCTAAGGTTTCCTCACGATGTTTTCCTTCACCGAAAACTGAAGCTCATTGTAGATGGTAGTCACTTCTGTTCGATAGGGTAATGTCATGTTATTCATCTTTACTATGTATGTTAACAAAAAGCTTTAAATTTTGTTTACTGTTGTTTTTATTAATACTAAATCAAGTAGCTTTATATTTGGATATTTTTTATGATTTTATGTTATTAAAAAAAAATCTTTTAACAATTAATAATTACACCTGAGATAAGTTTAATCAGTAACTAACTAATAGGTCTTCCATTATTTCTTGGTTGTTAAATGTTGCTATACTGACTCAGTGTTTCATAATGAAAATTCTAATTAATATATATTTTTAATGAAGTATATATCGACTCAGGGTACCCAATATAAAAAGCAACGTCAATAATGAATGACGTATCGTAACGTTTAGTCGCGATAGTTGAACCGCGGCTTACGGAAAATGTCTGTCGTGGTGCCGAGTCATCTCACCCACTTCCCATGACAATTGCCGACCTGTGTCGCTCTAACGCATCTTTGTGTATCATCTATTGGTCGGCACTTAGGGATGCCATGTTTATCATCTATATAAATAAATAAGACTGAAATTTAGAGATTTTTTGAAGTGAAACTTCTTTAGGCGCATGAGGGTAAAATTTTTACAGATGAAACGTCACGCCGGTATGCAACGGAAGTGTCGGAAAAGAGAGAGAGAGTGATCGAGACCGATTGAGAGAGAGTAAGACAGGGCGAACGTAGCATGAGCAACTAGCCGTGGAGTGAGAGTAGGGAGCAAGCGAGTGAGAAAGATTGAGAGAAAAAGTGAGACAGAGCGAACAAGATTTATAAATTAGTTCGCCAAAGAAGTTTCACTTCTGACATGTGTACTTTGTACGCACGCATGTTTTTATTTTTAGTTGCGCTCTCTGTTAACTCCGGTTAATTCCAGAAACGGTTACAGGATTTTGTAAGCAGTTTCATTGACAGATTATTAGAGTAAGGTTATTAAAAGTAATTGAAGTAACTTTTGTTTAAGTCCACGTGAACTTCCTCAATATGAACTCGAATACATTTTAAGCAAAATGTATGTAGAAATTCGTTTACACAAATGCTAACTTTTCTTTATATTTTCCATGCAATAAATGTTAGTTTGTGTGAATAATTAATTCTTAGTGAATTTAATGAAATATATGTAAGTTAAAAAAATATATGTAAGTTAATAAAATATATGTAAGTTAAAAAAATATATGTAAGTTAATAAAATATATGTAAGTTAATAAACTATATGTAACTTAATAATTTACAGCGAGTGACAACCCTGCGAGACCGATAGCCATTAAAACCGTCCATTGGTTTAATCGTGGATTCGGACAATAGCGCGATAAGTTTTGACGGCGCCAACTTATTATGGCTCTCGAATTTAAGTTTGATTTCCTGGTGTATTGTCTTTCATCACACCTTTTTCATAGGCGAGAAGGTAGAAATTGTGATCGAGATAGGAGATTTTTGATAGCGGGTTGCGGGTTCGAATACCGTTTCAAGATGTCGTTGAAAGACAACGAACGTCGAGATGAAAACATGTTATGTTAATGTGTTAATGAATTTTCTGTTCCCGGTGAAATTAATAAACAAATAATATATTGAAAATCTGCGTGTCTATTGTTGGTTGCTAATATGTATCTACCTGAGTTCCAAGTTCCACGGTGTCGCTGTATATCGACTTTTATTTAGTTGCTTTAAAAGAGTTGCAACTGTTACACGTATATATAATTTAAAAGTAAATAAGTGTGACTTTTTCTCACTATTCTGGACAGGTTGCGAGAATTGTGCGTGGGATTTGACTGGTACGATCCAGTAATATCCAGTGAAACCTACTCTAATTTCCTTTTACATTTGCCGGAAACCGGATATCACTTTCGCGTTTTTTCCAGCCCGAATATAATAATCGAATATGCCTCAACGCTCGGGTTCTCTTACTCAATAACACTAACTATTAGAACTCAAGTCCGTCGACGCGGTTTTTACGCATGCTATCGATAATATTACTAATCGCTAATACCTTAAGTAAACAAAAAAAAAAAAAAAAACTTATGATGTTGCAGCTGCCCGCAGGCCGGGCCGTCTGCCTCTTCGCTTCTAATTAGCTTAAAAACTGTTGAGAAACATACGGATGTGAATAAAAACGGGTGTTTCATCTCTTGTCACATGTATTTAGACGTAATAAGTGTCACGGGCCGAGCCGAGGCGGGCGTGTCGAACACGGTCAGACAATAGCTCCCGTTACCGAAAGAGCATCTAATTGAATACAATGCGTACTCGTTACAAATTTATACGCACTCAACTGCTGTACGGTCTGTATATATAATAAAACTGTAATTGAACCAAATGTGTATATTAGGTAATAAAATGGAAATCGTGTTTACAGGCACTTACATATGTATGCAAGTATGGAACTATATTACTGTCTTTGTTGTGAAGTAACAAAACGAATAAACACCATAATGATTTGTTATGTTTACGCGAATATTACTCATGGAAGTAAAACTAATTTAGAGCGGATTTTATCGCGGTTATTTATTTATTTTGATCCCGACGTTTTGAAAGCTTTTGAGCTTTCGCGGTCACGGGGCGGGCTGAGGTGTAGGTTGTTACGTCTATAACGTATAACGTAACCGATGATATCTCAGTGGTAGTGTATACGGAGTTCGAATCCACCTACAATGAGCTTGAGTTTTTAGTAAGGCATTTTCTAATACCCGCCTGGCCAGATAGAACTCTCAAGTTGCAAATCTGCCGCCAAATACGAATAGATGTATTCCGGCAGTTGCACTTGAGACCCAATACCTCCACAGGTTTATCGTGTCTACCAACACGGGCGGTATTATGACAGAAAAAAACTCTTCAAAAGCGCACTCGAAAACACTGTGCTATTTCTATGCTTAGTCTAAAACGGAACCATTATTATGTTGCCAACAAAATGCCTGTAAAATTCTAACTTGTGCAATTTCTTTTACGCGAACAGATCTCGTTTTACGATCGCTTTTGTTCGGTTCGCGAGCGGCGCCCTTTACGGCTCTTTTATGCGCCGCGGCATTTCTCTTCTTGTGCTGTTTTTCTTTTTGTTTTTTTTTTTGCATAGCGTATTGTCGTTTTTTAGCGCAAATTATTTTACCATCCTCCAGTGTCCGTCGAATAGGGTTTATTATAGTGCGTAATAAAGACAAAGGGAATGCCTCTAAGCGTTAAACCTTTGTTTACTACAGTTTTAGTTGAAGATTGAAAATTTTAGAAACTTTCAATGCAAATTTCATAATCCGTTGAACGGTTTCAATGATGATTCGTGTTGTAGATTAGTTTTTTTGTGATTATCATTTTTAATGATCGTACTGTGAAGGTATTTAGTTTGAGAGGTAGTGTTGCATAGTTAAAAATTGTTTGTGACAGAGGCTAGAAATGTGAAATGTGTTAATGATTTTTGGTAGTACGGAGAATTTAGAGTCGCTGTGGTGAATTTTGTAATCGGTATGTAACGGCGATTATCGTGTGTTAGATCCTGCACCGTTACGCGTAGGTTACATGACGCATTATGAGAGGAAGTTCTACGATGTAATTTTCCAGCACGAAAACAAAAACAAAATGCTAGATTTTTGTAGACTATATACATCGCTCAAGAATGTTTATTCAGCTTTTATTGACATTTTTATTATATTTATTTATCGTAATAATATAAAATTGTGATGTACATTAATATTATAAAGTAGAAAAGTTTGTTAGAACGCGTTCATCTTGGGAGCTACAAGTTGGATTTCAAATATATATTTTTTTGTATTTTTTTTTTCAATCGACATACGCTGTTAGCCCCAAGGGCTTTGACAGCTTCACCGAACTTTTTTGGGCGAGTGCTGAGGGCATTTAGTCCCGAGGCAACGGACACCAGGGTGCCAAAACGGCCGAACGATCCTGACTAACCAACAGGTCCTAACTTACTAATTTAGTGATCCTAACAACGACCTTATCAGGTAAGCAGCTCAAGGGCCGCGAGGGTAGTCCCTTACAGAACCGTGTACCTAACGTGTGAGTGTGCACGAATGGTACGCGGTGTGATGATGTAGATGTAGAGTGTCACTGTATCGCGCGAGCAGAGTCACTCGAGGGCTCCTATCCGGAGGATCGAATTTTTTGTATCATATAAGCAGTCATTGATGAAGGGCTTAGGTATCTAACATCGTACTACGGCCAATAGAAGCAAAGTTGTATTGCAATGTTTCATGGGTATCACTATAGGTGTTGGGTGTTCTATGGTCGTTATTGTAACATTTTTTGATACAGTATTACTTTTAGTTAACTGCTCTATTAAAAACAAGGCGAATTTTCAAAATGCGTTATTTAGTTGCTAAGATTAGAGCGCTCGAACAAACATCTTTTTTAGCTGTTTTTTTTTTTTTTTAGTTCGGCAAAGTACCTGCACTGTACCTTATGCTAAGTACAGGGCAGTTCAAAAACAGCAGCGACCATAGAGATAACGACAATCCATCGCCAGTCGCTACTGTCACGCCGGCCTTATATATTAATATATGTAGATATTTTTTACTCACGCAATGAATACCTGTGTACAATTAAGTGTAATTTATTATTTCATTACTATCTATGCATTTATGATGGAAATTAAAGCGAATGGAAACCAAAATTATTTAACGTAATTTTAACGTATGAAGCGTCCGTTAATTTATTCTACGATTTGTCTGATTGTCTAACGTAATAATAACAATTGTATAAACATAGAGTGTTTCTCTGTCGCGCTCCTTACGTAAACGGATAAGAGGTACTTATAGTATCGAAAAATGCACTCGTTGATTGATAGGTATTGAGTGGCGAGTCGCTAAACGATTGGCCGTGTTCGCCCCGCCTCATGTTGCGTAAGCGACAGTCGCGCGGACTCTGCTACGTATAGAACTGTCTTGCCAGATTACAAAAAAAAGAAAAACAAAAAAAATAAAAAGGTAAAAGATATCGATACGTTACGATAGTCTGTGACATCATTCGTAAGTTTCAGCTGAAAACCAGCGCATACGTAACTGTCGTTGCTGGAGTATGTTTAACTGAGATCGGAGTCTTTTTGCGGTTATAATAACCGTTGAAATTTATTTAAATGTATAAACTATACTTATGTAATATTAAGCGATGATAGCTCAATGTGTACGGATACAGCGTCAATCAACCTACTATGAGCTTGAGCTTTCGTTAAAGGAAAACATCGTGAGAAAACCATATCATGGCGATACGGCGCAAGTTGGTAGCCACGCTAAATCTGTGGAGGAACTGGCTCTCAAGTGCAACTGCCGGAACACACATATTGGTATTCGGCGGAAGATTTTCAACTTGAGAGTGGTAGCAAGCCAGGCGGGTATTAGAAAAAGTCCAACACCATGCTATGGTTTCCTCACGATGTTTTCTTTCACCGAAAGCTCAAGCTCGTTGTAGGTGGTTGGGTTCGAACTCACGTCTCTTGACCCAAAGTCGTATAGACTACCACTGAGCTAACATCGCTTCTAGACGCTAGATTTTAGGTGATGTTTCGATAATTAGGATGCAGAATTGAGACTGGAATGTCAAAGATGCGTCACGTTATGCACATTTTGTTACATTAGGGGGAAAGATTTATATGTCATAAAGAGGAGTGTATCATTGAATACGGTATGTAACTGTTAGATCACTTTTTTGTATATAGTTTTGGGTTCGCTGGTGACTAGCAGACAAGCAATAATCAACTATCGAACATTTGTGATACAGCAAAAAAGGTTTAGTGTTTTTTACATTGAATACACGAAGGAAGGTCGTCTGTCTTCGCACAAGTTTCCAAGTCTCACCATTTGATTTATCCCATATAGGTATATAATGTTTTTTCCAAAATGATTTTATCTCGAAGATTGACATTTCAGTGTATAAAAGTATAAAATCGGTTTTAAAATTTATAAGTCGCTCGCTTCTGTGAGATCTAGATCACACGACGCCGATGCCATAACTCATTGATCTATAGGATCGATGGATCTATACAGGCGGATCGATGGATCAATATGGATGAGGGGCGCCCGTGCATTCAAGTGTCAGCGCGTTGCGCCCGTGCTGATTTGAATCGATAGCTTTAATACGTCTATAGCTTGTAAATGTAATTTGTTTATTAAATGTCTATAGGTATTATAAATGTGATTGGGGATTCAAGTTTTTTTTTAATGTTGCTTTATTTCTGATATCATGGTCATAATGCCTTGCCCTTTGTAAATCTGTAACACATATTAAAATTTTACAAGTTACCAAACAGTGTGCCTTTCTTCTCTGGGACATGTGCTCAATTAAGTAGCCAATATGATGCTAAAAAACAAGGAAACGATCATAGAAGTAAAGGGTAGTCGTGTAACATTAGAGAAAGGATGATCATATCTAGAGCTCTGAATTATTTTCCCTTGTTGTGCAAATAGAAAATAAAGTATGCAAAGTTGACTGCACTTCTTCCCTAATCAGATAGGTGCTTTAAAAAGAACCATTACTTGTGTATTAATAAGCAAACTTTGCAAAAAAGTATATTCGAGAGATTGCCGAAATGCCTTCGTCTCAAAGATACATAGATTAAAAAAAAGTATGTATTAATGAATATCCATAATTAGTTCTTATATTTACTCACAAAAACAACTATTGTCTAGGTTTATCTTTTTCTGTCGAAATATGTGTAAGTAGTTAAAGGATTTCATATATAAAGAGTCTAAACATATACCATTTATTTTGTTTTTTTTCTTCTTTTTTTTTTGTTTCTGAAAAGTCTTATATAAGCTGTTGCCAATATTAAGAAAAAAAATTTGAAGTCTTACAAATTTTGTATTTCTTTAGATTGTATATAATTACTCTTTCACTATATTTTATTTTAAAATGTAACTTTCAACACTAAGCTGTACAAACAAAAACCTCGTTAAAATAACATTGCTATATGTTTCCTTCGTCAATGGTCTGTGAACGTCCAATCCCATTTAGTCATAGTTAAGGCCAAATACTTCAAATCATAATAGAGTGTTTACGGTCAAACGGAAAGCTTAAAATTTTACTAATTATACTGTATTTACTCTACCCTGTAACCTCGTAACAACCTCACCATAGAGAAGGCTTACAAATATTTCATGTGTAATAATAAATTCGACTGACACAAGTAAAAATTGACGGGTTAATCTTTTTAGATGACTTCGAGTGTACTCAAGTTAATAATGTCAAGGCGTATTGAAATACTAACTGTGGTTATAAAAATTATATTGTACAATAGAGTAAAATATGTTACTCAACGCATCTCAATGGAGCTTCCTCTGTACTCTAAGTGTTGACTATAATTTATAGCGTACGCGAAATTTGGTTATATTTATCTACATGGATCGAGATAAAAAATAATATTTACGGTCTGAGCAAACTTTAAAGAATTTGCAGGCATTTGAAAACTGTGAGAATCCGTATATCGCTTACGGTTGGCAACTCTGAACGTAATTTGAATTTGATTGGTTATTATTAAGACCGTAATGGTAAGTGTATGTGACACAAGGTCACAGCCGAGTGATTTTAGCTAAATCTGTCGCGTGACCTCGCGATTCGACCGCATCATCACAATTAACGACCTCCGTCGGGTGAATTGTTTGATTTATTTTAGTTTACATCTTATTACGTACCAGGGTGTAATCACCACCGATAGATTAATTAATCGATGTATACGTAGTCTGTGTCTACACGGGTTGATCTCCGATCGATATGGGTCCCGTTTTCTCTATTTCTACTCAAACGAGTGTTACATAGCCGAGCGTCAACCGCAAAATAAAGTGCTCAGCGCGTCCAAAGAACTTCGTGTCGTCTTGCGAAATCGGGTTTTCAAGAGTTATTATCGGAAGTAAATGTCAGTGGAAACGATCGTCCGGGATGCGTTCATGCTAATATTACGTAAAACAATACTTATCTAAACACCGTGTTATATACAGCGTGATCTATAATCATTATTTTTGTAATAAAACTTTTTAAGGTGGCGAATTTCGACTAGTATGCGAATTAAGTGTGAAATGCGTTGGCGCATTGCTTAATCTGAGAAAGAAAACGATTTCTTTTAGAGAAGATAAAGAGAACTATATATTGTACATATAGTTTGGCTTTTAACGTCTCGTTTGTTTTCTAGAAATGCCACTTCTATGCCAGGCATGGCGATGTTAGCGCTTCTGTTCCTTTTCTATATATTTAATGTTAATAGCAAACTTTGCTGCGTGTTTAGTCAAAATTTAACACTGGCATATGACAAAATACCTAGACATACGTATGAACAGGATTATTTAGATTCGATTCCTGGAATTGGATGCCGGCAATAGCCCCAAATAAGATTCAATACTTTGCTACCCGCACTGTAGTTACTGTTTCGATCGGGTGCCGTCTAAGCTCGATATAAAAGTCCTGTAAAACTGTCAGGTTAGCAGTTTTTACTATGGCACACTTGCGCCCGTTGCCTCGGGGCTGAGTGCCCTCAGCATTCGCACCAAAAAGTCGTGTCAAGCTGTGAAAGCGCTTCGGGGTAACAGAGTAAATCCTTTCGAAAAAAATAAAAAAAAATAACAGTTAACAGTATTAGAAGCAATTAATAATAATAGCATTAGTTAGTTTTAAAAAAAACCCATTGATATGAAAGTTAAATTGAAAATGATTTAATGTTAGTTCTGTAGATAGTGTTTTCTTTTGTTTGTTTGAATAAGATTATTAGTAAAATGTTTTTAACATTGAATAAGTTCTAAAACCACTTTATAATGTTGTAAAGATTATATATTTTTTAATTGATTTAAAATAAAAACTGTTTTAGCTCTCATTAATAGAAAAGTATATTCTGTAAAAGGTTTTGTAAGTGCAATGACAGTGTTAGAGCCACATTTAAAAAAATACATATATAGGTTTATGTTACGGAAACCACTTAATGTTAAACGAATTGTATTCCTGTTGTTAACGGAACCTGAATTCTTTATGGTAAACAATGTATAATTTTGATGTCGATTAAGGATAATGGCTTCAGACTTTAGACTGCAGGAAAACCACTTTAAACTAACGTTACGCTTGTCATCACTTCTACCTGGTTCGGTGAAATGTCTTCGGAAACGAGTGGCTGTATGAAATCATTCTGTATATGGAGGCGTATACATAAGTCACGGCCAGTAAGCACGGATGTGTTGCAACCGGACGGTCCCAACGATCGCCCTTGAGGACTGGATCCGCTACTTTACCCATAATCATGATCTAGTCTTGCAATTTCAACTTTGGACAATGATATCTTAGTGGTAGATTGTAGGAATGCAAGCGATGATAGCTCAGCGGTAGTGTGTACGACTTCGCGTTAAGGGACGTGAGTCCGAATGCAAGTATCTACAATGAGCTTCAGCTTTCGGTGAAGGAAGACATCGTGAGGAAATCGTAGCATGGTGGTAGGGCTTTTTCTAATGCCTGCCTGGCTGGCAACCACGTTCAAGTTGTAAACCTGCCGCCGAATACAAATAGGTGTGTTCCGGCAGCTGCACTTGAGAGCCAGTTCCTCCTCAAGTTTAGCGTGTCTACCAACTTGGGCCGTATCGACACTTAAGATCAGGTGAGATTATGACCATAACGCTAAACCCTTAAGTATTAAAAAAGTGTGTTCCAGTAGCTGCACTTAGATCTTTAAGTTACGTAAAGACTTTACAATGTTCTCGTTTTGTTTTTCATGCATCTAAACCGAGGAATTCTTAAAAGAAATCTATCGAAGAAAGAAAGAGATCTAAAAGAAAGAAATCGTGGAGTAATAGGTTAGCGTGGTTCGGGTATGTGATGAGAAGAGATGAAAGACTCAGGTCTTCGAATCGGCTTCACGTAACATTAGGTGAGACTTTAGCAATAGAACTTAAGAAAACATAAATCACCAGTATATTATAGCATCGCATCAACTTTCATTTTACTTCGTAGTTTCAATTAATAATTTATTCAAAAATACATTTTTTTCTGTATGTCTTTGTTAGGAGCAGGAACCATTGAAACGAAATCCCCTCGACGTTAAAATCTAATCTTTATTAATGTACAAATAGTTATGGCCTCTTTGAATTGTATATCTGTTTAAGCACTGTGTTATATAAAATAATGCAAATAAGTTAAACGTATGCAATCCGCTCTGAAACTCGTTTCAACTGTTTACATGTTTCGAATGTGATCTCTATTACCGGATGTTAGAGTTGTTATTTCCATACCTGTGTATATAGAAGAGAGTTGGTGATAGTGAGGTGATTTCCGTGGCGTAGGTCACGGGATGAGTGCAACCTTTCACGCTGAGGCCCGTCTACAATGTTCTCAGGTCGTTTATTTATCTATCTAAAACGAACCCTCAAAGATGTGTGTTAAAATAACATAATCGGTAGTCCAATGCACAAAAAGTAAGAACGTTAGTACCGTTTACAAAAAAATATATATGTGAAAAAGAAAAATATTGAGGTCATTCAAATTTGAGAAAATATGAGAATAGAGCCAGTGATTGAGAAATTGAGGAGTAATAGGTTAGCGTGGTGTGGGTAGGTTATGAAAAGAGATGAAAATTATATAAGTAGAAGATTGTTAAGTATGAAGATGGACCGATGTAGGAGAAGAGGACGACTGAAGAAGATATGGACTGTGTGAGGAATGTTATGTGTATAAAAGTGTAAGGTACTGAGATGACAGCTGATAGAGTAGATTGGAAGAAGTAAACATGTTGTGCCGACCCTACTTAGGCGGGATAAGAGTAAGGAAGAAAAATAAGAGGAGGTAACAAGAATACGCAGTCATGAAACACTACCGGCAGAAGTGACAACTTAAAAACATGGCGAACGATGACTGTAGCCGAGTATACAAGATGCAGTGCGTCACGGACCCGGACGTGATAGTTGAGTTTTGTTCACTGTTATCAAAACGAACTTAAACGAAATAACAAAATTTATCGCCACATTCCTATAGGTGTGTTTCGGCGGCCGCCGGTCCCTCCATTAAGCTTAGCGTCGACCATCTTGAATGATAACTTCAGGCCAAACTGTGGTCAAATAGTAAAGGTATAAAGTATCTACTATATAAAAATTATAAAGTTAATTTCAACGCACTTATCCAGGTTAAGCTGAAAACCAGCGCTATAGCAGTGTTGCCATAGCATATGCTGAGCCTGGGACCTTTTTTGATGTTACATAATGTTTTTATTTTGTAAGACTGCATTGTATAAGCATCTAAATATATGTTCTTTCTTTCTTATCTTAGATGCAAGAAGTCGGATCTCAATACCTCCTTTTTGTATTCGATAGAGCAATCATTGTGGAAGGTTCTAGGCTATTTATCATCACGCCACCATCAATAGGAGCAAAGCGGTATCGAAAAAAGTTACAAAAAAGGTATTATGTAACTTTTAATTCTCCGCAAAGGAAGACAAAAGAGGTACAGAAGAAAAAAAAACCGGCCATAATACAATCTCAATTTTATTGTTGCAGTAAAACGAAATAAACGGACTATATTTGTACTCGTAAAAATAATTAATTAACAAGGGTCGAACATCAATTTGCACGTTATAAAAAATGTTACGTTTCGTTTGTAAAACACGATATCAAAGAAACCATAAACATGAATTAAAATTAAGACTTTGTGTGATAGGGTTTCTTTTTCAAACCTTCTTTATGTCGTCTTGTAATGAGTCTTATTATAATTTTGCTGTTTAAAAAAATACGTTAACATATGTGATGAGGTTATCATTGAAAAGTAATTTGTAATCTATACATATGACAAGACTGTAACAGGTGAATGCGTCAAATCGGTGTATATGAAATACTAGCTTAATCCCGTGAATTCGATTGCGTAATACTATTTTTTTTACCAATTTTTGTTACTCGTTTCAACACATCTATACTCCTATTGGAGGTGGCGGGATATCTATTGTCTGCGACTGAGTTATAACCACTATACACAAGGTATGACTCCATTTTCATAATTTTATTGCATAATTTGCGTGGTGGTTGGGCTTTCTCTGATGTCCGCCTGGCTAGCTACCAACCTCAAGTTGAAAATCTGCCGCCAAATACCAATAGGTGTGTTCCGGTAGTGGCAGTTGAGAGCCAGTTCATCCACAGGTTTAGCGTGACTACCAACTTGGGCCGTATCGTGCCATAACTATAACGAAAAAAATCAAGTGTATACTCAGTATTTAGGCGATGTGTTACGGCTGTTTGACCGACTGGGTCATAACTACCACCCGTATGGTGATAAATTCGTCAGACTGGCTTTTTTTTATAGTTTACTAGCTGTGTCCGCGACTTCGTTCGCTTAGGACTTAGTATTATTTAATCATTTTTGCCCGTTTTCGTAACTTTTTTCAATACAGCCTTACTCCTGTTCGTTAGAGCGTGAAGTTAAATAGCTTAATGCCTACGTTAATTGTATTTTTTTTTACGTCAATTGCTGTTATATCAAATACAAAAATAACTTTGTAATCCGTCAGGTAGTTTCGAAGATTAGCGAATTCAAACAGGCGAATTTTTCCGCTTTATAATATTAATATAGATTATTTGTGTAAAATTTGGTGTTCTCTCTTATTGATAGACAAAATAAAAAAAAAAACATTTGGTTGAAAAATGCTGATGCTATTGGAGAAATTTCGAAAAATTTGACAAAGTGATAACTAATATCAAGCACTTATTACATGTATAATACTTTTATCAAATATATAGTGAAACGGTTCCATTGGAATAAGGAACAAACGTTTTTTTTTTTTTAATAAATGTATTTCTTGGAGGCTTTTTTTCCGATTACTTTAATTTTTTTACACTCGATTTTACAACCACGAGCGGTGTACAGGAAAAAAAAAGAAATTCGCTTGTTCCTTAGTTAGTGATTTATGGAACATCAAAAATAACTAAATATTATTTGCGCGTATTGTGGAACGGTCCGATTTGCAGTGTTTAAACATTTCTCTTAGTTCTTGCATACTATATTTGTTTAAGTTCATTGAATGCCGCTGAGACGCAATCAACTGCGCCGACGAATGAGTACCCGGTTTAATTTGTTAAGAGCGTTAATTGTAATTTACAACAGGAAAGTCAAAAATTTCGCCCGTAGTCTGTTAGGACTTTTAGAAATTTTCACGAGTGTGATATGAAAACAAACTTTTGTTACTTCGAGTACAGTAATGTTAATACGGTTTTCTGTTATTGTCATAAAAACCTGTTACTATATAAATATCGTTGATCTTTCGGCAGCGATGATAGCTCAGTGGTAGTGTGTACGACTTCGCGTCGAAGGACGTGAGTTCGGATGCAACCACCTACAATAAGCTTGAGCTTTCGGTTGTGCTTTCTGTGGTGGTAACTAAAAGATAATATTTTTTATTAGATGCTCTTGTAATATTAATCTGCGGAAGATTCTGTTGGTGCTTTTATTTTAACCTATGACTTTTAAGCTACTACTTCGAAGCGATGATAATTCAGTTTTAGTGTGTAGGAGCGCCGCGTCAAGGGACGTGAGTTCGAATCCGACCGCAATGAGCTTCAGCTGTCGGTGGAAGAAAATATCGTAAGGAAACCATAGCATGGTGGTAGGGCTTTTCGAAAGCCTGCCTAGCTGGCAACCACCCGCAAGTTTTATAATCTGCCGCCAAACACCAGTAGGTGTGTTCCGGCAGCTGCACTTGAGAGACAAATCCTTCTCAGTTTTAGCGTGTCTACCAACTTGGGCCGTATCGTCACTTAAAATCAGCTGATATTATGCTCAGACCCTAACTATAAAAAAAAGTACTAAAGACATATTTAACCGCCTCTTTACGGATTATTATCAATCAATATAAGTCGTAGTTAACTGCCCGCGTCCACTGCGTTTGATTATTTACACTCTGAATGTGTGCGTTCAAGTGAATTCACTTATTCACTTTGACACGGAATCCGTAATCTGGTTGGTAAATGTAAACAACTTTATTAATCGTTGAAAAAGGTCACACGAGCGCATCCAGAACATCACCGATTTATGCAACATATTATAAACACACTTAGTCCGGTCATCGTGTGGAATCTTGTTGGGAAATTAATTTATTTATATGTATATATGCACACCTATATGTGCATCATAATATTATTGGACGTTGTGCGTTTCATTATTCGCTTGGGTAAAACGTTTTTAACTTTGATTTTATAGTTTTCAATATAATAATGATGTCTCTTGTCTCGTGCCTTGGCTTGTGTTTTTGGTGAATGAAACCGTAACATAGTGGAAGGGTATTTTCTAATGCCCGCTAAGTTGAAAGTCGGCCATTTTTATAAGTATGTTTCGATAATTTCACTTGAGATTCGGCAGGCATTATGTTAATGGGCTGCAAACAGGCAGACGATCCATCTGGTGTTAAATGGTTAGCGTCGCTTATGGACAGCTGTAATACCATTGGCATTACCACCATGTTGCCGACCATGGAGACCGCATTTCAATCCCTTTTTTAAGATCCCATATCAAAGTGGATTACTGTACCGGCAGTCTGTTTAAAGATCTAATTGTGGTCATATCATCATATATATAAAGTATAAAAAAGGATGTTCATCAAATACTAAAACGTAATGAAATCGTCAACCATAATGCTTTGTCCCAAGCGAGTCTATCGCAGCTTGGGACGCGCACACACGCCTTAATCAAGATCGGTACGTCAAGACGTGCCGTTGGTAGACTGTTTATCGTTAGATTGTGGTACCACGTATATACGTAACTGGGTATATTTGCGGGTATCTGTGCAGTGCACAGGATAAAGGGAAGTATTATATGCAGATATAGAAGGGTTTATAAAATAAAAAAATCGAAATGTTACTTCTATGAAAGATTGGTCTCGCATGGTGGTAGGGCTTTTTCTAATGCCCGCCTGGGTAGCTACCATCCTCTAGTTGTGAAACTGCTGCCAAATACCAATATGTGTGTTCCGGCAGCAGCACTTGAGAGCCAGTTCCTCCACAGCTTTAGTGTGTCTACCAACTTGGGCCGTATCGTCACTTAAGATCAGGTGAGATTATGGCCATAACGCTAAACCTTATGTATAAAAAAAAAATATATCAATTGTTTATTTAAATGTTTGAATTACTTTGTTAAAAAAAAATGGTATGTATTTAATACCACGAGGTACAAGTGACAACTTCTTCAAGGCTAATAATAAACAAAAAATTACAAATATAAAGTATTAAAAAACGTATTGGTAGGTGTATGCATACTGAATGCGACTGGTGCGTCATGCTCGTTCATATAACGCTCGCCGGCCGAGTACAGCAGTGACGCATTGGCTTATATCGTCATTACCTGAACGAGCATCTAATATCCGCCGAGCCTTTCAGCCCAGTGTCAGTCAATACCCACTAAATAAACTGCCCAGCGCGTCCAAAGACGGTTTTCACTTTAAAACTACAGGGAGAGAGGGAGAAAAGAACACTTCCGCTTTCACGCAAACGGAATCGCGGTCACAGTGTGAGATATTCCTTCTCATTTCTACATACTATTATTGCCCATACGTAAGTGGCTGTATCGTCCCACAGAGCGCTCCATAACTTCGTTTATAATTGGCTGCGAGATTTACGCTAACTGCCCGACACCCATATATTTCGATCATAAACCAAACATCGCGTATTATAAGTTAAATGTTAATATAAACATAATTTTGAACGCGCACTCATCTCGGCCGGTTTATTTGCATACGTTACCTACACCTGCGCCGGTAAAGTGCGTTGATAACGCCATTTTCCTCTGTGAGATATTATTATGTTTTTCACCGCTCGTCGTCTATTTATCCCTAACCGCTGGTTGAAGGGATAAAACTACTGAGTTTGAAGGGCGGTACGCACTATATTGACAGGCATGACCATATTGCGTTTCCAATTCAGTCGGTTTATACCCAGCATGGTTGGGGATCTGTTTGGAGAGGTCCGGATGTCTTCCTTCACCAGGGACTAGGCGTAGTGTGGAGGGAAGGTTGTCCTGGTACCTTTTTGTGTATTTTTGACGATGCTTCTGTGACGCCCTTAGTCTTTGCTTATTAAAGGGTGGTTTTCTGAAGAAAGCTGAGGAAGCTGTACCTGGTTTCTGGCAACACGAGAGTTTGAAGTGTCGCCATGGTGCGTGTTAGTGTGTAGTATTGGGTGGTCAGCACCAAATGAGTCACAACATGCCTTTCACACCTTTGACCTGAGTTCGGGTAATGCTTTTGCACATTACGTTGAGGCATTTCGTGAAAGCTGGGATTTTAAACAATGTAAATTAAAAAAAAAAACATTGTTTTTCATTGCTTTTAGTTTGTATAGCGCATGCCAACAGGCACTGTGACGTCACTATATGAATGAAAAAAATTAACTGCGCCCAGTGCTTGATCGTAAGAACAGCACGATCCAAAAAAAAAACGGCGACCGTCGAGCGATTCCTAATTCATCGACGGTCGCCGCTGTCACGGTATTGTATTAACTGACTGTGTACTGAATATGACAGGCCAAACCTTGTTTACGTAGATACCTTAATACTATACTTTATTGTGGAATAAGGCACTATTCAAGCCTGAATGTCAAATCATCGTGAAGCAGTGAGAGCTCAGTGGTAGGGAGTACAACTTTGCGTCAAGAGACGCGAGTTCGAATCCACCTACAATGAGCTTGAGCTTTCGGTGAGGGAAAACGTCGTGAGGAAACCATAGATAGCATGGTGGTCGGGTTTCAATACCCGCCTGGGTAGCAATCACCCTCAAGGTGAAAATCTGCCGCCAAATACCAATAGGTGTATTCCGTCAGTTGTCACTTAAAATCAGGTAAGATTATGACCATAACGCTAACCCTTAACTTAATAAAAAAAAGTCTCACACTTGGTGTATGATGGTTGATACCTAGTTGGCTACAATCATCGGGTTAGAAGATCCAGTCCTCATCCCCCTTTTTTTTGTAATTAAGGTTTAGAGTTATGGCCATAATCTCACCTGATCTTAAGTGACGATACGGCCTAAGTCGGTAGGCACTAAACCTGTGGAGGAACTGGCTCTCAAGTGCAACTGCCGGAACACACCAACTGGTATTGCTAACCAGGCGAGTATTACAAAAAGCCCTACCACCATGCAATACCATTTATCATTGATCCGTAAATAGCAAATGCGCGCTTTCGAAAAACGTTCTAAATAATTTATTTCAATGAACACGATGCTATATAAATACGTATCAATCCGGTGTACCATTATGGGACGACTTAACGAAGCCTGCGATTTCATTCAATTAGGAATCACCAGTGTCAATGGAGTGACGTGGAAACCTACGATTTATAGCCAATCGGCTGAGGTCTTTGTGATAGGAGATGTGAGATTTTATAAACAAAACTTCTATAATATGTTTAATAATAATTTTTGCATAGAAAAAATGTTTTTTTTTATCACTCAAGAGCATTCATTCTATTGCTCTCTTGGTTTCTTGATATATTTAGTTTCTGTAATCAAACTATTCAATAACAGTTTTAGTAACATTTTTTTGCATGGATTTTTTTAACTGATGAGCTCTCATTGTATTGCTTTCTTGGGTACTTGGCAATTTTCGTTTAACATTTGACAATCTTTGCTCGTATATCTACTGGTATACCAGTGGGAAATGTATAAGTTACGGTAAATATTATATTCGCTTGAAGAAACACAGCACATGCATATACATACATACTATAAAACAAGAAAAAAATCCAAATACTATAAATACTCTGTCGAAAATTCAAACAACGCCTAGCGCAATATCCGAGAATCAGTATATTGCTTGGTTAAAACTGTTACAAGAAATAACATTACATTAAATATTCAGACACGACATAAGATTTATAAGTCAATTATCCATACTAAAATCAACTCGATTAAATACACTGATATTTCGTAATGCTTTATTTGAATGACTGATGCATTGACAATAGCGAATGTCAAAGTTACGTTTTGTTGATAAAAAAAAAAAAAAAAACATAATTACAACAGATTAAAAAGCAGTACGACCAGTTCGTAACTTACACCACATGTTCGTATAGCGAAACGGCAACGTTTTCATTTACAAATTTAACACGCCCCCGACCAATCGCGTATCGCTGATAGATTGTTAACTTAATAGACACTGCGACTTGTAAATCCGCTAATAGGTAGTTAGTGGTTTTACATGTGGTGGTATACATCGGCCGGTGACTTTGACCACAGAGTAAGTACCACAGATCTGTCAAACGAAACCTTGATTTACTTAGTAAGTACATATGTAGGTTCTACAAGGCTCCTTTTTTGTTCGTTGATAAGTGTAATCAGTTCAATATTAAGATCACTAAATGCACATCTATATTAATATTACAAAGAGAAAAGGTCTGTATGAACGCTTTCTACAAGCAACTACACAAATATACAAAAAAATCCTTACTAATATTATAAATGCGATAGTGAGTTTGTTTGTATGTGTTTCGTTTATGAAGAAGAGATAAATTTTGTATGTAACTTTTTATTATGACATCCGATTGTTTGACATAGCCAATATTAACGCAAGCGAAGCCGCGGGTATAAGCTAGTATTTAATCGATTGTATTTGATAGAGCAATCACTGAGGAAGATTTTAAGCTATTTAACATCACGCCAGCACAAATAGGAGCAAAGCTGTATTGATAAAAGTTACTAAAACGGGCGAAATAGATCAAACAAATCAAATCAAATCAAAAATGGTTTATTCAATTTAGGCCCTAAGAAGGCGCTTATGAACGTCAAAACTACTACCGGTAAGTAAGTAACGCAGTCATCGAGAAGAACCGGCAACAAACTCGATATGCATCTTTTTTTTTAAGTCTTATATTCATCCTTATATATATATATATATACACAATGTATAGATATACATGTGAGCCACTACTGATACTTAATTTAGCTGAAATCCTAGAGACAAGTTTGATCCGCGATAGCTTATGTCGGTTACAGCCCAAATTAAAGTTCGAACATTTCGGCACGGCGCCATTTGCAAAGTCCGGTGAAGCGGTAAAGTTTACTTACTCCGACAGGTTTATTCGGGTCGGAAAAAAGTCACTCTGTATAGATGTAGATCGATGTAAATCACTTGGACTTAAGCAAAAGGTCGTATTTATTATTTGTTTTTATTTCTACAGGAAATTTTATTTGTGGTAATGCTAAATGTTAATTTTTTAATTCTACTTAAAATTTCGCATTTTTTGTAACAGTTTAGGTTTAGCGCAATGGCCATAATCTCACCTGATCTAAAGTGACGATACGGCCCAAGTTGGTAGACACGCTAGACCTGTGGAGGAACTGGATCTCAAGTGCAACTGCCGGAACACACCTATTCATATTTGACGGCAGATTGTTCACTTGAGGGTGGTAGCTAGTCAGGCGGGTATTAGAAAAAGCCCTACCACCATGATATGGTTTCTTCATGTATATTTCCTTCACCGAAAGGTGGATTCGAACTCACATCCCTTGACGCGAAGTCGTACACACTACCACTGAGCTATCGTCGCTTCCAGATGAAAGATAAATATTAAAATAGATCAGGAAATAAATTTAATTCATCGTACTGTCGTTACCTTCAGGTACACTGGCTGTCACAGTGCCGTGCTACGATAAATATATATATAAGAAGTCAAATTAATTAAGCAAGTTATGTCATCGAATATCGTAAATAACACCCATAATCTTATTAACGTGAGTCAATAAAAACACGGATTAAGAATAACATTTAAAGAAATTAAAAGGAAAAAAAAAAAAAACAAACCAGCGTCGTTTTAAATCACCATAATCGCAATTAACCTTAGATATTTCTGACCTAAATGTTTATGTACGGCAATAAAATATGAATTAAAAAAAAATAAAGACAACAGTGGATAAGGTATCTTGCAAAATTAAAAAAAAGATAACACACGAGGCAAGCGCATTGTATACTAATTCATAAGGATCCCCACACATCGGGGTATTAATTTGTTTGTGTTTTATTTCCAAATTTCATCGAGTTATTATTAACTTTATACGCGATTACGATCTCGGGAATTCGGTTCTGACATTTTTATATGAATTTATGCGATTCCGAGGCGGGCGACAAATTTATGTTCGCGATTTGTAAAACTTAAATGTGACTTTACGATGCCGTAATAGAGTGTTTATTGCCACGCCGCTAATGATTACGGAGGGCAAAAGGAATATCTTCAACTCGAGACGCCATGCCATGTGACTGCTCTAAGATTTTATTATATATATGAAATATAATAATATTGAAAAAAAAAAATGTGATATTTTATTTTTCGAACTGTACTGGTGGTGACCCGCACAGCGGGTGGCTGGCAACTATTTTTTAATGAATTTAAGTCTTATTAACTTTGTTTTACACTTTATTATCGCATAATACCCCGTCGTCCCCTTCGAGGACGTTCAAGGAATCGAGTCTGGAATTCATTTCTTCGCTTATTTCAGTTTGAATTTTTTCGATTTAATCTTTAGATTTAGTGTCGTGTATTAACGACGTGAAAACTAATTTTTATGCAAAATGAGACGAAAAAAAAAATGTTTTTTTTTTTTTTCAAAACAACCGCCAATCTGTTCTGAAAAATAATTCACGTTAGTCTGAATTTGGATAAAATAAAATAAATCAATGTAGGCTTATTTTTGGGTGATATTGAATTTCTTCGTTAATAAGAGACATACAACCAAAAAAAAAGAATTAAGTATTTTATTACTTTATGGCCACATAAAGTAAAATGTGTCAATTTTACAGAGAACCAAACCGACGATCTCCGTGATCCGGCTCGGTATATTAACTGCGATACTAAAGAGGCGGTCGATACAATTTTATTTCGTGTAAACTAGTCATAAAATTAAACAAACAAGATAAGGATCGGGGCACATCAGCAATCTTTAGTCGAGATCGACCGCCTCAGATGAAATAATATCAGATGTTTATGTATTGATTTTATCTGTATTAAGCCGGTATTACACTGCGAGCTATAATATCGAGCGATAAAAGTGTTATCGCTTCTCTGTATTATTATCGCCAACTAAAATGTAACATACAATAATTCAAATATTAACAAAATAAGAAGTAATTATAATTATAAAATGTATATTTGAAAAATACTAATTTGTACTTTTAGAGTGGTGTCTATGAAAATACATAAGAACTTGAATGAATGAAAAATTACGTGATTTAGTAATTCGGTTAGGAGGTAAATAAACTTTAGATTTGTAAAAGAATGGGAGATCTAAACAGGGACGAACTTATTACCAATGGTAAGCTTAACTGGAATATTAAACTTAAATATATCAGTTATGCACCTATAGTCAATAACACATACAGCTATAGTATATAATATAAGTTCCAATTACTTAGTACAATTTACTCTACTATCTATCAGCATACTTTCTTTTAGGTGTAAGAATTTTCCCAATAATAATCGGGTAAATTGGGAATCATTGAAATTACAATCAATGGGCGAACACTAATGATTTCAAAATATAAATTTGGTATTTTATGTTTATTTACATAAAAAAATGATTTTTTCAAAGTTTAATTTCGTTTCTTATTACTATGCTTTATGTTTAGTAAATTACGCCAGTGTCAAGTGAAAATAGCCATACAAGCATCAAATACTCATAACCAGCTCAATTATTTTTACGCACGAATCATGCATTGCGTGTCAGCGAAGCGACTGCAAATTTTAGCTTCGGTTCGCTCAGCTATAGCGAACACTGTGTCACATACCTTATGTGTTATATGTTTATATGATGACTTTTCCTACTCGTTATAAGGACGAGTTGTTAACCTATGATCGGCTAAATGGTTTTTCATCCTGCAATCGCGTTGCCGGTTGGGTAACGTCAGGTTTATTCCAAGATCAGTTTTCTACTTACTTTAATGTACTTTACTCTGATTTTTACGATGTTGTTTAAAAGAACCTCACGTATGTTAATGATGTAGCGTTTTATTTAATGTTATATTATTTAGTTTTGCTACTGTACACTAAGTTACTTTATTTAAACAGTGACTGATGACAAGCAGAGTCTAATCTAAAGTTAACGATAAAGCTTCTAGGCAACTTTAGAAACCGGATGAAAGTTGTAATGACGCAGTTTTAGCATATCTGTGGTGGGCTTGATATGGCCGGTTATAGTGTGGTCGAATTATTAATATAAATTTATATAACTCTATTAATATTTACATGAACATTTTATAGCGGAAAAGTTTGTTTGTCTGTTTGTTTGGACGCAGTATTCCATGGGACGACCAGTCGGATTACTAAAATTATTTTTGTATTTGATAGAGTAATCACCGAGGAAGGCTTTAGAATTTTAATTTCACGCTACCGTCAATAGGCGCAAAGCTGTATTGATAAAACTTACAGAAACGGGCAAAAATTATTAAATAACCGTTCGTTTCAGGCGACCGAAGTCGTGGAATACGGCTAGTGTTGAAAATGAAATCATATTAACAATAGAGTTATTTAGTATGACCCTGCAATCAGCAAACAGTTATGGAGTACCAGTGTTGGGAGTGCGGATGGACCATGAGTGGCAATTACATATGGTTTCCCATAGAGGGCGCTGTCGTGTGCTAGCCGATCGTGGGTCATTACAGAACGAACCCACGAAAACGCTTCGAGCGTCGCACTACAGCCTCCCGTCTTATTTTCCCGTGTGTACCAGTGCCGGAATATTACTTAACTCGTGTTCATTAGAACTATGCATCTATATTATTAATTAGTGTATTGACTTTGAAGAGAATTTTGAAAGCGATGATAGCTCAGTTGGTTGCGTGCACGGACGTCGCGATAATGGATTTTAGTTCTAATCTCTGCGACGAGTCTAAGCTTTCGGTGAAGGAAAACGTCGTGATGACACCGTAGCATGGTGCTAGGGTTCCGACATTTGCTCTTGAAAACCAGTGCTTTCACTAGGCTTTACCTGACTATCAACTTGAGCCACGTTATCGCTTAACATCAGATGAGATTGGGGCCATAACTGTGCCATCATCGATTTAAATAACCGACGTAGAAGTCCATTTAGAGGAAGTGTAAATCATTTTTTTTCTTTGATTTAACGTAAGCTGTTAGCCTTGAGGGCTTTGACAGCTTCACCGAATTTCTTGGGGCAAGTGCTGAGGGCACTCAGCTCCGAGGCAGCGAGCGCAAGGGTGCCAGGATGGCAGAGCCTCGGCTTGGGCTGCTGCCGGAAAGTGGACAAGCATTCGCGATCTAACTAACCAACAGGTCCTAACTTACTAATTTAGTGATCCCAGCACGACCTTATCGATAGTGTGGGTGTGCATGGATGGTATGCGGTGTGATGATGTAATTTCAGTGATGTAGAGTGTCACCTAGGAGTTGTAACATAGTTCCAACCATCGACCCTACGACAATGTCTGAAAGTAACAAGGGACTAGGTTTAAATATAAATAATTCGTTTTTCAGTCATTCGTGTTCACGGATAGACTTTAATTATGCGAAACGGGTAATTAAACTTCGATTATACCATATTTGTCTACGGCTCCATCGGCGTTTGTCAGTGATATTAATAATATAATAAGAAATAACCGTGACTGTATCTAATTATTGGATGATTTCGTTTCGTATTCTACTTCATTTAGTGAGTTTGCGTGTTGCATTAAATGGGTTTATGTCCAAATACAGAAAATGTATCCTTCTCGATCACTGAATTAGTATAGATTAATATTTTTTCTGTATTATGCATTACGAAGTTTATTATTTATTATTAGTTTACTCAGTGATTGAAATTGAACCACAATTCTTATTGAATATTCAAGGATTTTTTTGTAATGTGGTGATAATCAAAGAATGATAAGTCACTAGACTGTTTTGTTTTATTGATAGCATTGTATGGGTTGTCTAATACTGAATGGAATCTCTCGTTAGAGACTAGAAGAAATGGGAAAACTGTCTGGTGTCTGGCAACACAGAAGATTGATCGTCGTCGTGTTTGTAGTGAGTAATAGAGGGAACTTGTTACCCGATGAGTTGCAACTCTTCCCTACCGCCCGGGTAATACGTTTTTCCTAATGCGCCAGGGAATCAGTAAAATTATTTTCGCCGTGAAAATAAATTACTCAATGGATTTTTGAAGACAATTGTGGACTGAGAGAGCGCATGGAATCGGTCATCTATTTCAATGAATTGGTCATGTCTGAGAAGGAGACAGTAAACATGGGAATGATTTCAGACCTCCGTCAATAGAACCTGCGGTGAGGGGCTTTGGCTGACAGCCACCTTAAACAGCTATGCAGGTGTCTATTGTTAAACCGATTAGGAGCTGACGAAGTCTAACGTCGGACTTGAACCAATGTGGCAATCCTCTGGTCTGGTCAGCGAAGCCTTTTAGTGAATATTAGACCCTCCTTATCCAATGAGACTCAAACGCCTCTCTTGTATCTAGGATATTGCCAAATGCAGTATTTGAATGATTTTTTTACGGGTTTAATAAAAAAAGGTCGCATAGGATGGACACATGGATTGCGCGAAGATTTGGGAAAAATCTTACGTGTTTCTCATTCCGAGGTCAGGTAACGTACATCAAAGAATCCAATGACGTAGCGATCGTGACCACCATACATATGCTAAAAAACCCGAAACAGTGACTCTTTTTGTTTTGTATGTCAGGTTTGTTGTCAACCAGTATATACTGCATATATACTGGTTGATGTATACTAATTATTTATGTAATACCGAATGCTAGAGTATATAGCATGACGTGATGTTGATAACTTCTGATGAAGTACTGATTTACTATTAGGAAAAGTGCAGTCACTTTGCTGTTCTTATATAAATAGAAATTTCCCGTGTGTATGAGTTTATGGGCAATAATGATTGCATATTAATATCATTGATTTTTTATTTATTACCGGCGTGCAATTCATTTGCATCGTTTCTATATTACAGGATCATAGGTTAATCTACAAATTGACATCGCTTTTACTACGTCAGACAGAGACGCGTATATCTCAGGAGAGCGGATAGAAAGAGACGGAAGATAATAATTTAGTCCGCCTACGGCGAAGCACTATCTCCGAGTAATGATATTGTTCCGAGAAAGCTTTTGTAATAATAATTTTATTTATTTTAAACTTTATTACCTTAGCTTAAGAACGATATTAATATATATATAAGTTTCTTTAACTGCAAATTAAATTTATTAGAGCAGTATAGTTATACCATTTGTTTATTATGTGTTGAACAAAACGTAAGTTATTAAGGATACTGGTGTATTTTAGGTGGTATTTTTATCGTTACGAAGTATCATTAGGAGTGTGAGCAGTGATATGAATTAATTAATGGATTTTGGGTTTGTAACTTTGGTTTAGATAAAATTTTCCCTGGATATTTTTGTATAGTAAGGATGGGGTGTAAGGGGTATCGAATACCAATCGTTGCACTCTGTTAGTTAACCGATGAAGTTCTGTCGATTGATGGTTCCACGTTTGGTTTTGTCGAGACGGTTAACTTTTTTTTATAATTATGGTTTTAGCGTAGTGGCCATAATCTCACCTGATCTTAAGTATCGATACGGCCCAAGTTGGTAGACACGCTAAACCTGTGATGGGACTGGCTCTCAAGTGCTACTTCCGGAACACACCTATTGGTATTTGATGGATAATTTTCAACTTGAGGGTGGTAGCTAGCTAGGCGGGCATTAGAAAAAGCGCTACCACCATGCTGTGGTTGCCTCACGATGTTTTCTCAAAAGCTCAAGCTGATTGTGGGTGGTTGTAGGATTCGAACTCACGTCCCTTTAATTCAATTCTTATTATAATTATTTATATTTAAAAAATTGGCAAATAAAAATAGATCCGCTTTTTCTCCTCTGCTTGTAACTTGTTTTTCATTACAGCTAGCAATCAAAAAATGAAAAACAGGATTTTCTCATCCTAGCAAGAATTTTCTCAACTTTTCAAGAATGATTACGATCAAATCTCAACAATCGTGCCAATTCTAGTAAAAATAATTCTATTTACTTATTTTTAATCAATCAACAGAACATTGAACAGGCCCCGTATACTTCGAGTGCAATGAGCTTTACATTATAATGTCCCGCCTCAGGGCGAATCAGTATTGTACAAGCAACAACTTAATTAAGACACGGCTTTTAATTGCGGATAGACTGTAATAAATATATACTATTTTTAATAATACATTAATTACTCGGGGAAGTTATAACCGTGTAGTATCGATTAGGTGGATTGATTGCTATTCGATGTAGGGTAAAGCGTCGTTAACGTTGGAAGGCTATTATGCCTTACCTCGGTTTCGTCGATAACAAAATTTCATCACATACGTGACGCTATCTGTTCACACTTCGTTCGATAATAATAAAACAATCCTCTCCGATCGTAACCGGCCGTTAAACGTCGTTGAAGACAATCGATACGAATGAATATCACAAAAAAGGAACACGACAATACGACTTGCTACACATTCTTTCGATGCGTTCGACATTTTCGGAACGTAATACCTTCTCGCACGCTACGGACGGGAGCTAGGCAAATCGAAATGTAAGAATTTTCCGTCACGATTATTTAGTCTGTTCCGATATTTGTTATATTTTTATTAGTTTAATTAGCACACCAACATAATGATTTCATAAACATAAAAAAATATATTATATATATTTTTTTTAATAAAACATGTAATCACATATTGTTAATTCTCACATACATTTAAAATGTAACAGTGGTATGATGAGTAAGTATTATTTATAATTTTACTGTTGCAATCAATAAACATTTAGAATTATTGAAATTTATGTACTGCTGTCGATTGCCATATATCATGTGTCGGGGAGAGGGTTATACTTTCTGACGTAATATTGATGAGGGAATGTTACAGAAAATATAATAAAGCTTGACGAGGGTGGGGGGAGGGGGTGTAAAAAAGTAAAATTTTGTTTGATATATGAACAGCCTCGAGTAGAGAGTATTGTGATTATTCAGTACTCTAAAAATGTAGTGCCCACTTTTTTGTTAGATATTTTTGTTTGTTTTTATTACGTCTCAGGATTCTTGGAGCACGCTATTGATTCCCATTGACGTCTCTTGTGCACGGTAACTATAGCATTGTAAAGTAAATTTCCCATTACAATGCAGTGTTAAGGAAATACATTTGTGAATTAAAAATAAATATCACAACATAGGCCGTTTCTCTCGCAGCTGACGCGTGCCAAAGCTTCGAATCCCAGACACGGGAATGTGTATGATTGAAATTTTTTTTGGTCCGTTGCTTCTACGATAACTGCCAAAAATAACAGACCTAGACTTTAAGAAAAAAATAAATAAAAAAAAAAACAAAAAATGTAGTTATGCACGTCGACCACGGTGCGAACGTAAAACAATCGGAGTGTAATTCTCTATCGAAGTCTATGGTGTAGTCAGGTGACCCGAGTGACCCCGAGCTGACCCGATCCCGCCCGAGCGAAGCCGAGAGAAATCCGCCCACCCCTATTAGGCATTACGAAGTTAATAACTGTTCTTAAAGGGGGCTTTAATATCGAAAGCTTACGGTGCGTTAGGAATTTATAGGCCGTTCGACAGAATACAGTGCACTCTTCATTCGGCATCTTCCAATTACATTTATAAACCAATTAATCACATTTACATAACTTACAGAAATTACTGGAAAGATTTTGATTCAATATGACTTAGATAAGTAATGTTATAAATTCATATTGTGAAGTATCATTGCATAGTGGTAAGGCTTTTGTAAATTTCCACCTGGTTAGCTACTTTAGATGAAAATTGGTAGCCAAATACCTATAGGCGTGTTCTGGCAATTGCGTTTGAGAGACAGTATCGCCCCTAAGCTAAGCGTGTCGATTAACGTGCTAACCTAGCTAATCACGGGCTAACCTATTATAAAATCTATAAATGAAATATTTTATATATTTTAAGCCCTAATACAAGTTACCAGCACGTGAAATTTCATGTAAAACGTAAAAGTATAGTGTACACTCCATATAACACGATCCGATTTTACGACAGCCTCTGTTAAAAGTAGTTTTTTTTTTCTGGTATATTTATCATGTTATCCGTATAATGAAGTTTTGTCACCATATAACAATAACCCTACATACAATATTCTAATTCAATACACGTCTCAATATCTCATACATGTTTTGTTATTTCCTTACGCCAGTGATCATTGACAATGTTGTAAAGTTTCTTTTAATATTTTTTAATATTGAATAGTTTAATTTCTACGTATGGATACAATCTCAGCTGATTGTTAAGTGGCGATATAGCTGAAGATGGTAAACACGCTAAGCCCAGTGAAGGTACTTACTCTGAGTCACCTGAGGCTGACAGTTAATCGTATGTAGACAGACATACCTGGAAAGAAAAAGAGAATTATTAGTACATTGTTTTCAAATTAATATGTTTATTATATTATGAGGCAATGACCGCACTGTATCTAGTATTGGCATAGTAATAAATCAGGGATCGTTGTAAAGGTTGTTGAAGTTTAAAAAAATATATTTCAACCCCCTTTATTCCGATTATATGATGTATACGTATTATTATCATGGCAAATTATATGAACTTCTAGTTGTTTCACAATCCTGCATATAAAAGGAGACACAGACTGATGAAATTAAAAAAAAAAACATTGTATATTTGGATCTTTATCAATAACGAAATTTAGTCCCAATTATAATGATCCCTTAAAAGTTAAATACACACACACATTTGTTTCGGCTACAGTTTCATTTAAACGCAAACAATACAGTTGGTTGACGAAATAATCTTACGGTAAATATGGAAGTAACTTCACAGGGGTGTTGGAACTGTTTACAAATAATTTTCGCCTCATTATCTCATAATGTTAACCAAAGTATGATTGATTTACGACCCTTATAGGTTTGTTAGAAGGGTTGGGCGAGGGATTATCGTAACCGAACTGTCCGGGATTATGTATTATGTGTTTTTACAGTCTACAAAGATTTGCATTTCATTCTTGGGGTTCTATGCCAGTTATATTTGTGGTTTGTTTGAATACGGGCACAATTGAATTGTTATATGGCAATGAATTCTCGGTATTGTAACTAATTGGGAGCTATTGTAAGGATCCTCACCAGTGTGGTTATTTTAGTTTTAATTTCTAATTATCTTTGCTGATTGATAATATGCTATGTAATTTTGATATTTAACATTTTACAATACGTTACTCGGATATTATGTACTAGTTCTGCGTGCGACTGCGTTCGTGTGGAACAAAATTTTTGTATAATTAATTATGCTCGTTTTTATAACTTTTTTAACACAACTTTGCTGCTATTGGTGGAAGCGTGATATGAAATAGCCTAAAGTATTCCTACATGATTACAATATCAAATACCAAAGTGTATTGAAATCTCACTTGTAGTTTTACAGTCAAGGTTTAGCGTTATGCCCACAGTTTCACTTGGTGGACACGCTGAGCCTAGTGAAGGGACTGGCTTTCGGCTCTCAAGTGCAACTGCCGGAACACACCTACGGGTATTTCGCGGCAGACATTCAACTCGAGTATGATGGCTAGTCTTTTTTTTATATACTTAAGGTTTAGCGTTATGGCCATAATCTCACCTGATCTTAAGTGACGATACGGCCCAAGTTGGTAGACACGCTGAGCCTGTGGAGGAACTGGCTCTCAAGTGCAGCTGCCGGAACTCACCTATTGGTATTTGACGGCAGGTTTTACAACTTGAGGATGGTAGCTAGCCAGGCGAGCATTTGAAAAAGCCCTACCACCATGCAAAAAAAAAAACGATGTCACGATGTTTTTCTTCGTCGAAAGCTGAAGTTCAATGCAGGTGGATTCAAACACACGTCCACTGACACGGCATCCGACATTACCAACTGAGCTATCATCGCTTCAAGAGATAGAGTAATATATAACAACCTCATAATGCGCAAGTTCTGTATTGAAGGAACTCGGTCTGATAAAATTGTATTGGAAAGCGATTTTTTTTTGCTGTTTAATCCTGTCCCATGTAATGTATAAATAAATCTTTCTTTCTCTCTATGTACTCAATGGTTTTGCTTGATAAAGTATATATCCATAGCATGGTTCAAAACAAGGTTCACGTATGCACCCACACATGTTACAGGCTTCGAAACGTTCTAATTAGTTAAGTGCTCGAGTGATAAAATAATATCACAGAGTGGGCACATTCGAAACATTTAGCGTGGGTCGGCTTACAAAGGATTGTAACCGAGTTATGGCCGCGTTAATAGATTTTACGTGCTCGCTGCCGTGGTGGTAGAAATGTACGGGGAACTCGTAAAAATCCAGCGATATTAATTCTATAAGCATACCACCTGGAGTATGTGCTTAGGAATTAACGCTCTGCTCTATACGCGTGTATGTAAACCGCACGTGACAGTTTCACCTTACAGTTTTTCATAGTTAACGTTAGCTTTATGACCACCATCTCACTTGATTTTAACCTGTGACCTATGACGATGTGACCCTAGACGGTGAACACGCTAAGCCTGGTGATGGGCTGGCTCTGAAGTGCAACTTCCGGAACACACCTTTTTTATAGTTAATGTTTAGCGTTATGGCCATAATCTCACCGGATCTTAAGCGACGATACGGCCCAATATGGTAGACACGCTAAACCGTTGAAGGAACTGGCTCTCAAGTGCAACTGCCGGAACACACCTTTTGGTATTTGGTGGCAGATTTTTCAACTTGATGGTGGTAGCTAGTCGGGCATCAGAAAAAGCCCTACCACCATGCTATGGTTTCGTCACGATGTTTTCTTCACCGAAAGCTCAAGCTCATTGTAGGTGGTTGGATTCGAACTCACGTCCCTCGACGCGAAGTCGTACACACTACCACTGAGCTATCATCGCTTCAATAGTTGAGTAGTTCAGGTCATCGTACTCTTTTCAGACTCCAGACCTCACACAAAGTGTAACGACATATCTTTATTTTCATTAGTTTTGCTACAGTTTTTGTTAACAAATTTTTGTACTTTATTTCGTGTGAGTGCGAAATAAATTAATTTATAATCAAAAATAAGAAAAACGATTTCCTTCCTTTTTCATTAAGTAAAATGAAAAGCTATCGTCGATACAAAAATTGGGCAAATATTTTTTATTGAGCTAAAGACAAAGCCCTTCGATACCTTTTCTCGTCTGTTTGCGCATGATTATATTTTCTTATGTTCGTTGGACATCGAAAAAAGCATTAGTCTTATAAAAAAAGACACGAGAATGGTTAGATTTTCGCGTATCCACCAATTTAGAATGTGGCTATAACGCTACATTTGCAAAACCATATACAAACAAGGGAAATTCATATTTGATAGCAATCATTTTCACGTCCAAAGTGCGACCGGAGTCTATCAAAATAACGTTCTAATCGACCACCGCGACTTGTGAAATGGAAGCCTGAGGAAATAGGATTGATAATTCAACATCGGTAATGTGCAAACAAGGACTTGGACGTTGAAACGGGCAGTTTACTTTCATAAATCGAGTTTGCCGTAAAAGTGGGTGTTAATACAATAGTACCGGAACCGCTTGTAATGAAAGCCGCTAAATGGACGCTCGAGTGACCATGCTCCGGCAAAATTTTTAATTTTTTTTTTTTTTCTTTAAATATTTTTATCTCAGAAAACATTACAGTCAGGTAAATTAGTAGCTTTACTTTCATATAACGCATCAGTAAGTTATATATCTAGCAGCCTTGAGGCTTCAAAGTTAGCAGGATTATGGCTACTCCTAATAAACTGACTGTTTAAATGAATATACCAACCTAAACTTTTTAATTGTATAGTCTTTTGAAGCGATGATAGCTGAGTTGGTACTGTGCACACACACTGCGACACGGGACGTGACTTCGAAACCTATCGATCGATCTTTCGGTGAAGGAAAACATTGTAATGAACTCATAGCATGGGGGTAGGACTTTTTCTAATGCCAGCCTGATTAGATAACAACCTCTGGTTGAAAATCTGTCGCCATATATAGGTGTAATGCAGCAGTTGGATTTGAGAACCAGTCCACTAGGCTTACTCTTGACTTTACATCAGATGAGTTTGTGGACATAACGCTATTGCTAACTATAAAAAGTCTTTGTATATGTTTGTAAGCTTTTAAATATCCTTATTTTTGCACTACTTTTTAGAAATTATAGGTCGTTTGTTCGAATCCACGCGAGACTGAAAGGCGGGTTATTACCTTGCCCAAAAAATCAGTATTAGTATTTCACGCGGCAATTCTGCTAGTATTTTGGGCAAACTGCCTAGGAGCCCCAAATTAAGTTTTACAGACTAGGGATCCATACTATGATAATTATAATATTTCTATTCGATTGCTATTCTCATTTATTAATTGTATATGTGTATATTCCATGTATCCTAACATATATAAAAATGTGTCTAAACGTGACGTGTCCTTGAAATTTCACTTTCAACCTGCGATTACCATAGAATCGCTTTACCAAAAGTTTTGTTCTATAATGTTACGTTTATAGATTTATATCCAAAATATTTTCACAAATCATGGTGTCATTACGGAACCTGTGCGGCGTGTGGCGAACGCGCAACCAACAAAAGCCGCTAAATACGTCCACTATCAATCCATCGGCCTCATCTGGTACGTGCTAATTTGGAAACTACGACTTTCGCCCGGCTCTGTTTACCAGAACATTATCGCGATCGGACCGACGAAGATGACGCAGTCGACGCAATTGCTCATCCAGCGACGCGACACCGGTCATCTGTTCGATTTCGCACGAAACCATAAACGTCTCGTGTTTATTTTTTCGTTTAGCGTACGAATGTTTAGTGATAAAAACGCTATATATATCTCACTTTTACTTTTCAGTATATATATATAATAATTTATGTGTATTTTTATATTAAATATAGTGATAAAATATCTATATTACTATGTCATGACATTGCAATACCTTGTCTCTTTTTTGACGTGATGAAAAATTCGTTCACGGACTTCCTCTGGCAATGTGTTAACGAAATATGCGGCCTAAAACCAAGACAAGAAAGCCTATTAAATACTCATTAAATTGGGAGCAATCCTGGGAGCAGTATTGGGAGCAATCCCGGGAGCAGGATTGGGATAGCATGGAATAAAGGATTACATTATTTGTACTAATTTCTTTCAACGACGTATTTTTACACGCGCTCACTTACTATATTTTAACGTACCCCCTTTACATGCACGCAAAGAGCTTTAAAATTGTTTTGTATTATTATAGTGTATGTAAACGCTCAACGTCCTATTATATAAGTGACTCCTACAACACAGTTATTACTAAGGTACGAGGCAGAGTTTCCCTATATTTGTACCTGTTTTCAAACAATTTGTGTTGAAATAAAATTATTATTTTTATTACTACATCTTTCATACATTCTCTAAAAGCAACAACAAAAACACGTAGTAGATTTTCTATCAATATAAATTTAGATTTTTTTCAAGGACGGTGTAGTGTCTACATTACAATGTTAAGTAATAATTAATATTATAAGGCGGAAAAACTTGTTTGTTTCAACGCGCTAATCTTGGAAAATACGGGTCGAATTTCAATAAGTGTTTTAGTGTTTGATAGAACATTAATTGAGAAAGATTTTAGGCTATTTACCATCGTGCTAACACCAGTGAAAAAAGTTACAAAAACGAGGAAAAATGGATAAATAATTTTCAGTTCCACACGAACAAAGTTAATGACAAATATCGAGCGAAACCAGTCCATTATGCGTTATCTGTAAACTTGTTGTACATAGATGCGAGAACACCGTACCACTGAGATATCTTATGTTCATAATTTGATTTTCAAATCACTATCGTTTCAGCCTTTCCACACTATTACACTCGACGAACATCTTTAAAGTGTTTATACATTTTCACCGTTAATATCCATTTAATTAACTATTATTTTATGTTAATTACAATTTTACGGTGATTATCAAAGCTTTCATCGGACATGTTTATTTTCATTTGTTGTATTTCAATCAAAATAATTATTGCCAGAATTGCGATTGGATCGCGGTCGCCAACCGTTAGGTATACCACCCACTTGCTGTGACCCGCAATAATCCGATACATACTCACCTGATCTGACCTGGCTATCGACAGTGGTAATCCCTGATAAATTCCTTATCACTCAGAGATCATCGTTGCTTTTTAATGTACTGTATCTATCATCAAGTACAGTACAGCAGAACAGAATAAAGAGCGATTTAAAAAACGTCGAGTGCTTAAGACCTCACATTAGAAGCACGGGTTTTACTCGAAGGAGCGTCACACAGAAGGTTGCGTATCAGAATTTCAAAACCCTCTCATGAAAAGTTCCAATTCAATAATAATAATCGTCACTGAAGTGAAATTGCTTAATATTTTGAACGATCAGTCCTTTTATAAGAAATATGGCAAAATAAAAAGTCAAGGAGAAAATCGCAAGAAAATTGGTACGAAATCGCCAATTAATATTATGTATAAATTAATTAATTTTCCTATTATTTCAACGTTCGCTGTCACGTCGCTTTTACAAATCACGTAATAGGGGGTAGGAACTGTTAGGGGCTAGAAGCAAAGCGTTCGCTGGGCTCTGGCAAGTAAAGAGGAATGTAGATTAGGGATTTTTAATGCATATGTCAAGTTCTGAACCAGTCGAGTCTTGCGGGAAAATGCAGAAGGGAGACACATAGATGTATTTTAATTGTGTTAAAAGGAAAAGAAATAGTTGCAACGATTATAATGTATTGGTTGCATCCATTTTCCTGGAGAAGATAAACACATAATTTCTCTATAGTGTATCATGTATTTGAAGCGATGATAGCTCAGTGATAGCGTGCAGGAAAGGCGTGTCGAGCGACGTGAGTTCGAATCCAACCACCTACATTGAGCTTGAGCTTTCGGTGAAGGAAAACACCATGAGAAAACCATAGCACGGTGCTAGGACTTTTTAAAGCCCGTTTGGCTAGCTACCATCCTCAAATAGAAGATCTACTCGCTAAATACCAATAGATGTGTTATACAGTGGTATTTAAGAGCCAGACCATTCTATAAAGGCCGGCAAGGCACCTGCTATTGTTCTGGTGCTGTGGGTATCCATGTGAGGCGTTGATCACGTTTGCCTCCTATTCTAAAAAAAAAAAAAAAACGCTGAGATAATCGACGAATATTGTTTCTTTGACGTATTATTTTGTACAATGTATTGCCGACCTCGGGTCATCCCGTGATTCGAATCCGCGAAGCGACTATCGTGTACAGGTTAGATATATGAACTTTATAGTTATCTGCGAATGTGTTATTACGGATGGTGCCCGTGGGAAACGCGTAAACGGATTGCTGCGGTTCGTTACGTAGAACGGACTGTAACGGCCGTGTACCGTTCGCAAAAGAATATATCCTAACTTAATATTAAATAAAACCCGATATGAGTTCGTTTGTTTGTAACCTTGTCAAACCTTAATAACTAGTCAACCATTTACAATGACATTATGCATACAAGTTTTCGGGAGTGAAGAAGAGAAGATAGAAAGTTATGATAATAAATTTTCCATTTAGACAAACGAACTCGCGGGTACAGGTAGTATTTAATATGGAAGCGATGATAGCTCAGTGGTAGTGTGTACGACTTCGCGTCAAGCTTGAGCTTGAGCTTTCAGTGAAGGAAAGCATCGAGAGGAAACTATAGCGTGGTGGTAAGACTTTGTCTAATGCCCGCCTGGGTAGCAACCACCCTCCAGTTGTAAACCTGCCGCCGAATACTAATACTTGTGTTCCGGCAGCTGCACTTGAGATCCAGTCCCTCCACAGGTTTAGCGTGTCTATCAACTTGGGCCGTATCGTCACTTAAGATCAGGTGAGATTATGGCCATAACGCTAAACCTAAAGTATAAAAAAATACTGGCTGACTTTTATTAATATTTCGTTAATTACAATTATCATTTTTCGTCAACATAGGAAACCTTTTTTTTTTGTTAATAATTAATTTAAATTAAGGCAATTATCGTGTCGTCACAAAACTACTCTTGGGAAGTAATATAATATTATATGTCGTGTTTTTATGTCGTCTGGAGTGTCGAATGATTACACGACAATTAGTAAAAATGATCTGTATCGGAAACGATTCTGCCGGAATAAGGCGCAATTATCTGTAACCGTTTTGTGTGTCGTTCGATTATATACACGATGAAGCGTGAAATCCATGACATTTTTAAACATACAAAACGTTTGATCGCATATTCTGTAATGATTTTATTTAGTAACAGGGTTGCCAGTATTACATTATTTAATTCCGCCTTTCTTGTTTTTTTTTTTTATAGATAAGGTTGAGGGTGGTAGCTAGACAGGCGGGCATCAGAAAAAGCCCTACCACCATGCTATGGTTTCCTCACGATGTTTACCTTCACCGAAAGCTCAAGCTCATTGTAGGTGATTGGATTCGAACGCACGTCCCTTGACGTAAAGTCGTACACACTACCATTGAGCTGACATCGCTTCGTCTGTGAAACTGGCTTCTATTTAGTGGTTTAATAATTAGTACTTGGATGACTGAGCTCGGTACATTTCATTATATTTATTTATATACGAATCATATTTTTATTAAAAATCTACATTTCTCGATTTGCCACACGTATGAACAGACTATCTACAAAATAAATAAAAAAACATGACTAAAATTTATTATTTTATTCGAATGGATTTTCTCAAAAAAGGCATTTTTACGAAAAACACAACTATATAGGCGAATTAAAAATAAAGACAACAATCGGTCTAAGTTAAAACTTTCATTCAAATAGTTACAGCTATTTCCGAGATACGCATCCACACACACACACACATGCACACATGTGTGTGTACACATTGAGTTGTATTATTAATGGTGACACGCATCAAGTGAGTTTCATATGCTCCACTCGTTATCCGCCCAGCATATTGGGACAGGAAGTACGAAAGTATATTGCTGCGAAAATCATGTTCAAGTAATAAAATAATCATGAAAATTAGTAATAATTAACTGATCTTAATAATAGATATCAAGTTGATTGTATATATGTGGTATATAAGTGGTAGGGCTTTTCCTGATGCCCGCCTGGCTAGCTACCACCCTCAAGTTGTAAACCTGCCGCCAAATACCAATAGGTGTGTTCCGGCAGCTGCACTTGAGAGCCAGACCCTCCACAGGTTTAGCGTGTCTACTAACTTGGGCCGTATCGTCACTTAAGATCAGGTGAGATTATGACCATTACGCTAAGCCTTAGCTATAAAAAAAGAAGGCGCACTATCGTTTTCACTGTTAAAACGTTTTTCTAAATTATTTTAATACTGTATTTTTATGAGACAGTTGAATATTATTTGGCGACCCTAGAAAACAACAAATAAACGAATCGAAATGAAATAAAAACACAGCGAACGTTATGAAACCGAGAATTATCTGTCACAATTTGAATTTTATGGTTTCTTGCGTATGATTTTTATGTTGCCCGTACACGCGATGTATCGGTGCGATAAAACCTTACCGAGTCGCGTTAATAATGCTTAAAGCCTAGAAGAATATATACGTTTTGTATTATTTATTGTTTTCTTTTTTTTTTCTAAATTTAATTCCAATATCCGATTGATTTCCATCGGCGCTATTGTCATAACTGATTACATATATATATATATATATATATATATATATATATATATATATATAATTATTTTTTTTAACTGACACACGCTGTTAGCCCTAAGGGCTTTGACAGCTTCACCGAACTTTTTGAGGCGAGTGCTGAGGACACTCAGCTCCGAGGCAGCGAGCGCAAGGGTGCCAGAATGGCCGAAAAGATCCTAACACGACCTTATCGGGCAAAAAACTGATAATAACTTTAATTTCATTTAAAAGACTTTCTAATTTTATTCTTTATACACAATTTCACCAATCAGTGGCGCTGTGATCCGAGATAGAGAACATGCGAGACCTAGTCAAGGGACTGGATCTTGTGCAAATGCAGGAACACACCTATAGGTATTTGGCAACAGATTTACAAATTGAGGGTGGTAGCTATCCAGGCGGACATTAGCAAATGGCCCTCCCAATATGCTACGGTATTATCGCAATCTTATACTTCACCGACAGCTCACACTCGCTGCGACCCGCCGCGGCCTCCTTCCGCAGACGCCTGAGCCTAGGTTCGATCCGTGAGCCTCGCGAGCCCTCGAGTGACTCTGCTCGCGCGATACAGTGACACTCTACATCACTGAGATTACACCATCACACCGCATACCATTCGTGCACTCACACGTCAAGTACACGGTTCTGTAAGGGACTACCCTCGCGGCCCTTGAGCTGTTTACCTGATAAGGTCGTAGTTAGTATCACTAATTTAGTAATACAGAACCTCTGTTGGTTAGTTAAGATCATGAATCTTTTTTCATTGACCAGCAGCACCAAGCCGAGGTTCGGCCGTCCTGGCACCCTTGTACCTGCTGCCTCGGGGCTGAGTGCCCTCAGCACTCGCCCCCAAAAGTTCGGTGAAGCTGTTAAAGCCCTTGGGGCTAACAGCGTACGTCAGCTAGAAAAAAATAAATAACACTCGTTGCGGGGATTCGAACTCACGTTATTTCACGCAGCGTCGGTATACGATCACACTGAGTCATACTCATCATAGTGGCTACAAATATTGGGTTTCATTTTTTAACTAGCTGTATCCGCGACTCCGTTCGCGTGTAACTAAAATTATATTTAATCACTTTCGTATCCTATCCTCATTATATCCTATATTACGCAAGTCTAATGTAGCATTGTAATTGTGAAAACATTTTTGAAATCGATCCAGTTTTAGAGTTTATTCGTTACGAACAGAAATACAAATCTTTCCTCTTTATAATACTAGTATTGATGTATATTTTCTCAAAGTAATTTGTATCTACTTCAGGAAGAGTTAGTACATTTTTTTGAAGTGAAAGTTTATGTCATTTTCTGCAAGTCTGTTTGTTTGTTTATTACCGTTTCATGACTTTTCAACCGGTAATTATGAAGTTCTACATATATCTACTTTTCCGGAAGTCCGAAACAGGATATCATTAAAAAGGTAAAATATCTTTAAATTGGTATAGTCTAACGCGAACTAAACCGCGGGCGAAGTCCACTACACGAATAAATACGAAACAAAATATAAGTGTATTAAGTAAGAGATGTTAATGATATTGTAAAGTTAACAGTACACTATCCGAGGTTTACCAATTCAGTCAATAACACACCGTTGGCATAACAAATGCGTACTAATTAAGTATATTGCGTGGCATTAGCGGCCTGTTAACACGGTCGTTCCACGTTTCAATTTTGTACCGTGTATATCTATATACACAGGTACGTTTGTGTGTATTTTTCTAATTACTCCATAGGGGAGTATAGATTGAGCGAGATGGGATGCGAGGATCGATATGTTTGTTTGTTTTTCTCCTTGATAAGTTTATCGGTTGACCACAGTCATACGGGATGTTAAGTTACGTCGTGTCTTACGATTGTAAACCGGAAATACATTTGTTTAAAGTGGGTAGAATACATTATATACATACATACGTATGTACATATGCGTGTGCTATATATCTATATTAATATTATATAGGGGAAAAGTTTGTTTGTTCGAACGTGTCAATCTTATCAACAACCAGTCGGATATCAAAATTATCTTCTGTATTTATATAGAGAGATGTGTATAGAGCAATCGCTGGGGAAGACTTTAGGCGTTTAACATCACGCTATCACCAATAGAAGCAAAGCTGTATTGATAGTAGTTAAAAAACCGGGTACACATGATTAAATAAAATTTAAGTTTCCCTTGAATGAAGTCGCAGGCGCAACTAGTATAGATGAATATATGTCACATACGTATCTACCTGGGCTCGTACTCCTACTAAATTCCTCCCTTATTTACCGGAAACCAAGAACTAATTTCACATTACTTCCTCAGAGTGTCTACGATAAACATAATTACATAATAGTTGCATGCACATAAAGTAAAAAAAGTAAACGAAGTCGCTGGTGCAGCTTGTTAAATAATGAAAACACTATGCATTCTCACACTTAGACCTCACTTGACGTGTTAACAACGTAACACTCAAAATAATTCCATCCTACAACTAATTAGTTACTAATCGTCCCGCCCCCCCGCGTGGTTTATTAGTGCCCATTATCAGTTGGTGTGGATGCATCATTACACACGTTGAAAACACTCGGAAAAATTGATTCCACAGCGTCGATTTTAACTATATACTACCAGGCCTTAGTAAAAAAAAAATAAGTTATACAGTATTGATATAGTGTTCGGCGGATTTGTGCATTAACAAAAAAAAGCAGTATATGGTATATAATTAGCACAAGTCCCTTCGAGTCCGTTTATAAGAAATCTTTTTGACACTATACGGGGTAGAGCTTTTACTAATGCTCTCTTGGCTAGCTACCACCTTTAAGTTGAAAATTTGCCATATCGATAAGTGTGTTACAGCAGTTGTGTTTGAGAGCCAGTTCCTCCACAGGCTTAGCGTGTTCATCACCTTTATTCACATTGTCACTTAACATCAGATGAGATTGTAGCTGTAATGCTAAGCCTTGAAAAAGGTATGTCTTCGGAGTCGCATTCGAAAGTAAGTCGCTTTACGCTTAGCACGTTAGTGTCGAAGGCCGCATCGTCACTTAACATCAGGTGAGACGGTGGCCAAACACTAAACCAATACAGTGTTAAATAATTAACTTACTATTGCGAAGGTGGAGGGGATTCAATCCGTTAAAAGTGTGATTTCAGTGATTTCGAGTTAAGATCATGATTGTTTTGAAACGTTTCGTTTGTTTAAGCGTTTAACGTTCCGTTTTGTTTGAGGTTTCGTGGTTTATATGCATGTATGTTTACGTTTATTTCGTTAGGATTTTATCGAACTAACTTTGGGCCGCGGATTTGCTTGCATTATTTTGGATTTTAGCCAATCTAAAAGCTAATATATCGTATCCATTTAAGAGTAGTTTTTGCTTGTTGCAATGTACTTTAGTCCTTTTCTGTACTATAGACAACGAGTATGTAAAAATAAGATGGTCGGTTGAGATGGTAAACAATGAAAACGTAACAAACAAACATACTTATATTTGGGTTTATTCCAACATTTCGTTTGTAATATTAGCGGTTGTTGGACTAAAGTATTAGTGATGTGAAGAAACATATCGCGTGAAGACTATTAAACAAGATGGATGAGATTATAGGATTTTTAAGCGATATTTGAAGCGATGATAGCTCAGTGGTAGTGTGTACGACTTCGCTTCAAGGCACGTGAGTTCGAATCTAACCACCTACAATTAGCTTGAGCTTTCGCTGAAGGAAAACATCGTGAGGAAACCGTAGCATGGTGGTAGGGCTTTTTCTAATGCCCGCCTGGCTAGCAACCACCCTCAAGTTTAAAACCTACCGTTAAGCACCAATAGGTGTGTTCCGGCGGTTGCACTTGTGAGCCAGTGCCTCCACGGGTTTAGCGTGTCTACCAACTTGGGCCGTATCGTCACTTAACGAACTTAACGAACGAAGCCAAGGGTAGGCAGCTAGTGTTGTCTATATTATAAAGTATACATATTAATACAGTGATCTTTATTATGGTAAGTCTGCGAAGCTGCGAAGACAGTACCAAAGGAACAAAAAAAAAAAAAAAAACAAATTTTAAGAGCTATATATTCTTTGATAAAGTCGTAACAACAAATAGGTTTGTTTGCATATTCCTATCAATTAAAAGTTACGTCTTGATGAAACGGCATAACAATGCATTGTTAAGGTTAGCGACGCTAGTAAAAGTGAAAAAAAAAAAAACCGCTCCATTTCCCACGAGGGGCGCGCCGTGAACGCTGCATAACTCGCGTGGTCAGGCCACAAGCGTTGAGCGATTTATGTTTATTATTATGTAATGATGACGTAACAATTGAGTTATTACTCGTGCCTGTTAATTGTAGGTGAGCTTGTAAAGTACCTTGCGATGTAGCGCTAGCTTCTGTTAGTACGGGGTTATGTTTAACAAATTAATTGTTAGCTGAATTCAATACAATATTAATATTATAAGGCGGGAAAATTTGTTTGTTGGAACGCTCTTGTTTTAGAAACTACAAGTCTGATTTCATTTTTTTTTATATCATAGGTCAATAGTGAGAAGTTCTTTTTTTTGTAGTTAAGGTTTAGCGTTATGGTTAAATAAGTGACGATATGGCCCAAGTTCCTAGACACGCTAAATCTGTGGATAAACTGGCTGTGAAGTGCAACTGCCGGAACATACCTAATGGTATTTAGCGGCAGATTTTCAACTTGAGGGGTGGTTGCTAGCCAGGCGGGCATTGTAAATGCCTTACCACCATGCTATGGTTTCCTCAAGATGTTTTCTTTCACCGAAAGCTCAAGCTCGTTGTAGGTGTTTGGATTCAAACTCACGTCCTATAACGTGGCATTCCTACACACTACCACTGAGCTATCAGTTTTCCATCTGCTAGGCAAGTGGACGAAGTGGTCTTTTCACGGATGCTACTATACTTGGGTCAGGAGACTTTATGGCACCAGGAGTTTGCCCAGCATTCGTGCCAACCTCTCTTCCTCCCCAACAGGAATGACGAGTCACCACGTGCGGTGCTGGTTTGAATGCAGATCCCTGGTATATATCTAAGCGGAGGGACCTTTCCGGCATAGTTTTCCTTCTCTTAACTTCTCTTAAAGAGACTAGATATGAGTATCACTAACTTTGTGATTTAAGTGTCTTATATATACTAAAACATACCTGAATATGCTTAACACTAGGTTATGTAATAGGAAAAAGTACAAGTCGAGGGTCAATAAGATCGCTGTCGCTTTTAAATTGTACCAAAATGTAAAGCCTTGATCTTGATACTGGTGTGTAATTAGTTGCGCCAGTTCTTGTTCCACGATGCGGCGCGTGCGGCACAGTGACGTCACTATCACTGTCTTCATTGCAATTGTGATCGCCCAGTTACTAGCGTATAGCGTAGATGGATTACTTATAATAATTTTTTGCGTACGGTAAAGAGGCGATGTTGTATGTAAAGAAAATCATAATACATTCCGGGAAAACCAGCGTCTGTTGTGCTATTGCTAAGTAGAGCAGAACATAGTCACTCGAATGAATTTAGTGGTAGTCGCGTACCCAGCTATTTCCCTGTAACGCTCGCTAGCTAGTGGAACGGAAACCGTCGCGGTCGCGAGCGGTTAGCCTTGTGAGCGCTAAGTGAGAAAAGTGCAAACGAAGTTGCAGGGTCTAGCTAGTCACTTACATGTGTATTATGAAATATGTAATTTTAAAACAAATATCATACTAATATTATAAATGCGAAAGGGAGTTTGTTTGTTCTCTTTCACGCCTAAACCGTTGAATCGATTCTGATGAATTTTGGTACAGAGATACATGGGACCCAGGAGACGGAGATAGGCTACTTTTTATCGAGATACCTTTATCGGAAGTGGGGTAAATAGAGATATAAACTTTGTATGAACTTTTTATTACGACATCCGGTTTGTCTGACAAAATCGATATTAACACGAGCGAAGCCGCACGTAAAATCTAGTGTGTTTATAAAATGTTGTCTTACGGTAAACTCCACGCGTTTGAAATCGCAACCAAAACTAGTATTGCAGTTAGGTTTACAGTTTGAAATTAGTCTTACTAATATATATGACTGTTGTTAAATATTATTGCGTCTATGTTCTTTGGGAGATATCCAAGCTGACCTTTAACTGAGTTCTGAACGTCCGCAGTAACATAAAAGTTAAAGTTAACCAATTAACGAGGTTGTGATGTTTATTTTAAACTGCAGTCCGGTTAGGTATATTAGTTAGGTACATACAAAACAGTTTGATATGTATTTTTCTTTGTTCGTCAATCGACTTTTTCTTCTTCTTATCTAATAGCTAACACACAGGTAACCACAGGTTCAGCGTGTCTACCAACTCGGGCCGTATGGTCACTTAAGATCAGGTGAGATTATGACCATAATGATAAACCTTAACCATACAAAAAAATAGCGACTGATGAGCTTTGGTGTTACCAGTAAAAATATTTTAGAATTCGTTTGTATGTTTTTTTTGTACTTTGTACTTTTGTACGATACGGCCTAAACCTGTGGAGGAACTGGCTCTCAAGTGCAGCTGCCGGAACACACCTATTGGTATTTGGCGGTAGGTTTCCAACTTGAGGGTGGTAGCTAGCCAGGCGGGCGTTAGAAGAAGCCTTACCAGCATGCAAATCTATGTCTATAATAATATTATAAAGGGAAAGTGTTTGCTTGTTTATTTGTAAGCGTCAATCTTAGGAATCCATCTAATCTATCTATCACTTATCTGTCGGATTTTGAAAATTCTTTTTGTATCGATAGAATTATCATTGAGGTAAGCTTTATAATATTTAATATCACACTGCCACCAATAGGGCCAGAGTTATATTGAAGATAGTAACGCAAACAAAAAAAGTGACACAAGCTATAAATGAAAAATTGTAAAATTTATTACTTAATTTATAGTTTTTAGTGTAATGCCTAGCTACTGTTGTAAAGCTATTTTTAACGCCTACTAAATCACGCCTACCTAAAAATAGGTGCAGATCTGGAATCTTCTAGAATCTGCAGATTGAGTATATCACAAAAAAAAGTTAGAATGCAAATTTTAGTACCGCGCGAACGAAGTTAGCATTAGTTATTACCTATGAAAATTACTGTAAAGTTAAGTATTTACTTGAATAAGACATTTAGTGTTAAGTGCTTATTGGCAGTAGCGTTAGTACTGTTAAATAATAATTTAAATGCCAGTAGTCGTGTATTGGTTATTACGACAGGAAGAAACGTGAACTCAGTTCTCAGTTTTTGGCAAATTGTGTAGATCAGGGGTTCTCAAAGTGTGCACCGTAAAAAGTGAGGAAGAAAGCCTTTTACCATTCTCGTGTCATTGTACATATTCGTTTCGATTAAGTAGGTTAGGTCGTCGCGTCGAAATAGTAAGCATGTGAGCTGTGAACTGAAGAAGATTGGGAGCCTCTAGCGTAGACCGATGTATGGGTTTAGCTGATCTATCCTAGGTAGAAGTCTTACATGTCCCTCTCAGTTGGCTAGGCTCGATGAAAGGCATGACAGGGTTTATATATATTAAAAGAATGGAAGGCATTGTTCTTCTGTTTTAGCGAAACCATGCATTCGGCTGTAGAAAGGCTGTTAGAAAATGCCGTAAATGTAACGTGCAGTTTTTCTTTACTGGAAGCTCAAGTTCATTATCGATTTCGTACCCAAGTTTATTAGAAGCGAACACTTAACTACTAAGCGGAATACGTCAGATTACTTTGTATTATAAGAGATAATTATAAACTGAAGGTTGCCATATGATAGGCTTAAATGATATATGCAAACACAGGCGTAAGAGCAGCATATATTGTACGGACAGCACAATGCCGTCGGAACGTTATTTGCGAATATCAATCATACGAGCGGATGACACGAAGAGGTCGTAAAATTGAAATTCAATTGTAAATGTCACTCAACTTATTGCTACTTATTGCACGGGGGGCTGTTTAGTGTTTGCGACACGATTATCGTGCGGCAGAGATACGATATCGGAAGCGTTTGAAGGCAATTTTAATGTTAATATTTTTGAAGTGAAATTATTTCAGGGGATGTTCGATAATTCAGAGTATGGGTTTAAAGTTGGATCATGTTTAAATGTTTGTCGTTACGTCAGAGAAAAGCAAGATAGAATGTAGACAGAAGCAGAAAGAGAGAGAAAACTATATATTTTAGTGCAGCTAATACAGTTTAAGTTACCAAATAAATATATTTATAAATGCGACCTTTACAATTTAGTCACCTTTCAGTTTGAAAAATTGCAATTTAACATTGTATTCAGTTTATTCATTTTGTTGGATTAAATACATGCAAAGTCTGATTTATTACGTAATATTGTTTCCATATTAAGCGAACTTGATAAATTTCGATTTGAATATTTGTCATGCGATGTAAGATAAATGAGAATCCTATATAAAACACAGAAAATTACTTAAGAAACTTAATCAGAATTGTCATTCGGTGTCACTGTAAGGCCATCCCGAGTATCGGCATACGATAACTTTAACTAAAAATTGATTACTATCAATTTATCATAGGATTTTGATCGAGGTGATATTTTTAAAATGTACATTGGTAAATCGTTTAAATAAAACAAATCTTTTATTACGACGGAAGGAACCTCGAGGATGTAATTTTGATTCTATGTCACTTTATTGTAGATGACTTCATCTTTACCTATGCTGTTAATTCTAAACAAAAAAGGCAAGAATTGATTTGTTATATTTATATGTATTATTAGATTTCGGGCACCAATGTTACAACACGAACTGTGACAATTCGAAATAATGTTAATTTACCTTCTTGATTTTGTTACATGCAAATGTGTAGGGACGACAATAAATATGGAAGACTGAGTTTCGAATTTACTTTATTAGTCCAAACACCAACCTACTTTAAGGTTTATTTGTGTCTAGCCATCAATAACTAAATTAATATCGTTTAAAATATGGTAATATATCTTTTGTCTCTGCATTTATCATTAATTTAACCTAGAAGAATTTGTAAATAAATAATTAGTATATTACTTTTAATGTCTCGTATAATCGTGACGAGACGTGTAGACTAAAAAAATAAAAATGATATAAAAATCGTATAGTCTAAATGTCCTTTTAAAGATTGAAGTCGTTACGGCAACCGTGCTAGGAACGGCTGACGTTAAAACGTTTCCTAGGGAAAATTTTATACCTTAAGATTTTATGTGTACAAAATTGTTTACTATTAGTTCAATGGCTCGGCGGATGAGTTCCGTTTCTTGGTGTCTCGTTTCCATGTAAGTACATAGAGTTACATATATATAGAATATATGAATGTATCTACAGGTATATGTTGCTTATCACTTAGATAAGAAGATACTTGAATTGTACTCATTCGTTCATTCTATTTATTCCATTTAAAATCTTGCAACCACGAGATCTCAGTGGTAACCAGTACGGGTATTGGGCCCATGGGCAAGAGGTCGAATCCCTGTAATGAGCCTGACCTTTCGGTGAGGGGAAACGTTGTGATCAAACCATCGCATGGTGGTAGGTTATTTTCTAATGCCCGTTTTCTTTCGCAATCTTTTTACTTCTTACCGTTTGATTTATATTTCCTTTATTTTGAAAATAAAATGTATGTATTGGTATGTTTTTATTAATTTCGGTAAGATAACTAACAAATAACCCGTGACGTGGTTCACGTGAAATCAAAATTTATCTTTATATCCTCATCTCATTAGCAGGCTGAATTTCAAGATTGTTTGTAAAATTCATTAAAATCGGTCCAATCGTTTTGGGGTCTGTAGAAATACATTCATACAAGGATTTTTATATGTTATTGATGTTATATAGTGTTTTTTTTAAGAGTTGATGAAATTATGTTTTTTTGGCATACTTTTGAAATTGTTACGAGACAATCTCTTTTCTTTGAAATTTTTTGACTGCAACTTCTTGCGTTTGTTATTGGCGGTATGAATATAAACAATGAAAGTATATTTTTATTTTAATTTAAATATTTATTATCTGTATACATGCAAATATGTCATATCGAACAGTGTTATGTAAGCACAGTTCTGTTAATAAGGTATTTAAAGTTTCAGGCGCACATTTCAGTATACAGGATGAAAAGGTTTCATTTATAAAAATGTATAACTTCCGCAATTTTATAATAATTTACTTTTAACCAAAACCGCCTGTCACCGAAACGCTTCGCTGTTTTATAACCGTATTACCGAATGCACCGAGGAGTGTTAATTACACCCCATTAGTTGTAATTACAAAACGCTGAACAAAATAATTACAACAAGACGTTCGACTCGTTCAACGTTGAAGTAAGTAATGCAATCAAATTATATAGATTTGTAAAGTTCCATAAATTAATTTTGATTGGCCACCGCACTGGACTGTCAAATAGAAACTATACCTTGGCGATAATTAAACAAAGCGTATTATTAATGTTGAACATCATCTTTCATCTTTCATCTTTAATGTTGAACGGCATCTTTCACCGGCCGAAAGTGCGATGAGTTCTCGAGAAGCGAGGCAATACGAATGTACACATATATATATACATATATATATATTATATATAGTAGAGTAATAACAAGCCTGTCATCAAAAACATTGACAAATTAAACAACATCTCTCGAGACAAATCGACGCATGCAACTGTTGTGTTGAAATGCCAGTGTTAATTTCGTGTGATGTTTAGTTTACCGAGTGCATTAGTAAGTTTGTGTTGCATGCGTCTAGTGTGGATGGGTAACGTCGTATTTTTGCCACACTGTAATTAGAGAATGGTCGGTGCATGGGGTCATGCGAACAGAATGATAGAAATCATCTTCGGATCCGTCTGTTTCGGCCTTTGGTCCAAGTTAAATGACTTAGCGAGAGTCTCACATATTAATAGTCAAGAGTATTTTTCGTCGTGACACCGTACCTCAATTAGCACTATGCTAAAATTAATGTTATAATGGTTTCTCGCTATTGACAGCAATACAATGAAAAATGCTTGATCTTGATGTGTCAATTGTAGAGCACTACCTCATCCGCTTTCCTGTATGAAACATGCAATAGTTCAAAATTAATTATTTCTTTCTAAAGCGCTGATGGCTCTGTATGTGGTGTAAACGGAAGTAGCTACAGAGGGTGTGAGTTCACATTCCTGCAGTGAGCTTGAGCTTTCAGTGAAGGAAAACATCGTAGTTTTAGGCGCTTTTTTATGGAATAGTGGCCTTTACAGGAAGGACTAGCTCTCAAGTGCCATTGCCGGAACATGCTTAATGATATTTGGCCGCAGATTTTCAACTTGAGGCTGGCAGCTATCCAGGCAGGCATTAGAAAAAGCCTTGCCATCATGCTATGGTTTCCTCACGATGTTTCCCTTCACCGATAACTCAAGCTCATTGTAGTTGGTTGAATTTGAACTCACGTCCCACAACGCGGCGTTCGTACACTCCACCACTGCGCTATCATTTCTAATTCTTATCTGGCTCACCTGACTCGCTACAACACTCAAGTTAAAAATCTGCAGCCAAATTCTTACAGACAGTTAAGATAACAGTTGTTTATGCAATAGAAGCTGTAGTCCGCGACTTCGTTTGAGTGGAACTATAACATTATTTAATAATTCGTGTTTTGTTACTATTTTGAATACAGCTTTGCTTCTAATTATTGCTCTATAAAATCCAAAAAAGAAAAATTGATAGTTGTTGCTAAGATTAGAGTTTTATTGATACAGACAAACTCTCCTGCATTATAATATTAGCATATATACAGTATAAGCTTAATTTAAGGAGGCAAACCTTAAAATTTTCAACTTTTAAAATTTTGTAGAACTTTCACTGTGTCTCTAGTTGACTAAAGGGCGAGATGAACTTTACATAAATCGCTGTCGCTTATGCAAACGCCAGCAGCTTATAACGTACGGCACAGTTTAATCAGTTTCGTTAACAGTTAATTAAAATTAATAGTAGATAACTGACCATCTCATAGTAAATTAATAATTTATAAATTCCCATCGGCTACTTACGTACTCCGTTGCATATTACTACGGGTTCACTTTGTTGTTAAATTCAGTTTTCTCTGAAAACGATTCTAAATCTGTCGAGTATACAATGAAACAGTTTTTTCATTCAACTTCGCACGTGGTAATGTAGATTTTGTCAATCTTAAAGCTATACTATTCCTCTGGGATAGTATTGTATTTTGAATAAAACGTACTCTATAGATCTGATACAGTGTATGATAAAATTCATGATAATCGGTTGCCAATTTTTTTTGTGTGACCATATCTTTCTTCGAAGTCAAGTCTACGTCTGTACATAGTTTTGTGGCTCAGGCGTGAATATATTATAAAGAAAACAGATACAGTAAAAAAAAAATTGTATTATTACTCGTTTAGTAATAATTATTAATAGCATGCTGTAAATTGAATGTGTGTGTGTGTGTGTGTAAATTGAAAAGATAATTAAATAGATTTTGCATATTACTTTATTGAAATTACTGCGTGGAACTAGCGGGTCCAGTGACTCGTTCAATGTTAACTGTGGACGTTAAGAATATAATTACCAGAGGCAAATTATAATACAATTAGTTTGTGTCCACGACTGTGCTTGTTTATAGTGAGGTGTCGTAAAGTAAGAAACTCATATTCGCTTTTCAAATATTCTTTAGATTATTACAAAAAATAAATATGGTATATATAAAGATATCAGTTAATTTTAAAAAGCGGTATGCAAACAATTTATTACACATAATTATTATTAAAGACCTCACCAATGTCTTTAAACGTAATACTTAATTGCATAATGTTATATTTTTTACATACATATTTCTTATGTCATTTTTTAAATTGTCTAACTATAGCAGATGATAACTACAACCTTTACAACTTTACTATGCATTTATATATTTAAACAAATGAAACAGAACACCGTGTACAATTAAGAGATATGGAGGAGCCTTCAGAATATATATTAAAAATAATAAAAAACGTACTGTCAGAGAAATTTGTTTACATTTAAATATTCCATCGGAAGAATGCGAAGTATAAAACATATGTTATGGGCATAGGCGTAGCTAGGAGGGGACATGTGTGGGCGCTGCCCCCACCTCCTCAAGAAAATTAGTTCAATCTACTTAAAACTTTGGTGATCTCGGTGAGTCGTTGATCCTATACAGTTTCTCTATATACTTGATTATCAATGTCTAAACACTTTCACATCTCTTACCAAATAAGAGGGGAGTATAATGCAGGCTAACGCGGGATGGTAATGCATAGATAAATTTTACCAACGTAAAACAAAAAAAAAAAAAAAAATTGTATGAAAAAGTTTTTAGTTGAATCGAAAATAAGCTTGGTAGGGGAATCGAAAATCGATTATGAGAAAGAAAAATTTATTAATTGTTGTGACAAGTTGAAAAAATAATACGCGATGATCTTCGGCAGTTTCTAATGAGCCGTTTAGTAATTTCTTTTGTTATTAATGATGTTCAAATGACACGAGGTATTGTGTTATGTTTTATGTCAGGATTACATCAATCACAGACTACCGTCTGGTAATATATTAATGTATTAATAGTGATGCACAACGGTTGAGTCTCCGGATACTCTGTCGATTTACTTGGATTGAAATCCCGCAACGAGCTTTCGGTGTACAGAAGGGCGTTTTCTAATCGTTGCCCGACTAGTTCAGTATTTTATAGAAGCGAGGCGAAGTGACTGCACTGTGTCACATAGTACTAGACTAAAACAATAGTTGGACATATATATACGTTGTGCATCAGAGTTGGTCACTGTAATGCCTGTCTGGGAAGTTATCCGTAATTGGATATAAACTGGTTAGTCTTGTGTTGGCAGAAACTGTCTCTGTCCAGTCACTGTGACGGGATTAACAACATATTGAATGGCAATTGAGGCCTGGTCTTGTACAAATCCTATCAATAAACATGCCATCATTTATAACAAATAAACTGATGTTAATTGATGATATGGTCTAAAATTGAGGAAACGCTAAGCCTGGTAGAGGGACTGGTTCTCAAGTTCATCTGCCGGAACACACCAGTAGGCCAGCCTGGTGTGCATTAGAAAAAGCTCTACCACCATGATACGGTTTCATCACTATGTTTTCCTTTACGGAAATCTCAGGCTGATTGTTGAAATTCGAACTCACGTCCAATGATTGACGTGGTACATACTACCAAATACTTTTCTTCAACTGAAATAACATAAATTCAATATAAACAATCAAATAAACTATGGACGTATTCGATTCACGACCTACGTGTTTAAAATTACACGTACAAACGGCGAAGGAAAGTACGGAATGTGTTTAGTAAAAATCGAGTCAATTAATAAAGCACGAAGTGTGGCACGATAAGTTTCCAGCCTTGAAACTTTGACATTCTCGTTAAGGCGAACACAATCGACACAAATCCTAATATTGCGGGTACATCACGAAATTCCAATAAAATATCTCTTCCTATATATAAACAAGGACTTGGCTTGGCCCGTGTTACATCCCGTCCAATCAATGCCGCGGTATGCGCGTGAACAGTACGGCGACGTTGTCGCTAATAAATTGGAAATCAATAGTTGTAGAACGGGGTTGAGTTTTGACGTTTATATTTTATAGTATCACATTACTTTAAAAAAAGTAATAAAAATGATCAATACGTCTTTTTTAATATAGTTTTCTAATATCAAAACACTTTAATAATTAAAGTGAAATACTTTATATTGTGGAGTTCATTACTAGTAAATTTAAGTAAAAAGAATGACGCAAAGCAGTATGGTTTTAATTATTTTGGTATATGTATTAACAATAGGAAAGTACTACATTAGAGACAATGATAGTCATCGATAAAAATCTTATATTTAAGACCACAATAGTTATATATTTTTAGGAGAATATAACATCCTATTATAACAACAATATAGCTAAACTAAATGTGAATGTCCTTTTTCCCTAAATTACTCCGACTGAAATTATTACTGCTAATATTCCTAGTTATCATAAATACGGGGCTTTTAAAAAAGCGATTGAAATATGGTCTCCAAGATCAGCGATGTGGCTGTAATATACCTGGTTCTGCAGCTTTCTATAGACATCGATGATTTTAGTATTAGATGTGCCTTCTGTCTGTTTGCTCCCCATTGGAGTAAAAAATGTTCTAGTAAAATGTATATATTGTCAATGCATAGATAGCATAAATCCAAATATATGCGTTCTAAGGTAAGGACATAAAGCATCTTTTATTCAGAAAGGGCATTGCAAAAAACATATAGCATCAATCTCGATAGCAACAAATACAGTTACTTAAAATCATGATGTTTATACTTCTAAGTCGTGAGGTAGCTTAAAAATGGTTTTTTTCTAAATAACATTAACGGAAATAAAAAAAAAGGTTGTATTTAAATTTACTAAACGGGATTAGCCAACTTATTCACTTTATCAGACGGCTAGTGCTGCGTATTACTTTGGTTAGTCAGATTAAAAACAAAACACTGTTTTGTGTTTAGGTTTCTTCGAAAAGTAGATCAAATACTTTCTTAAGCAGGTATAATGATTAATCTTTTGCCTGTCTTGGGTTGACATAACGGTTCCTAAGATTACTCTTCTGTAAATTAAATTAAAAAACGTAGAGATAAAAAATAAACTAAAACTTACACATACTTTTGAAGTTGCTAATATATACGTCTATATTATGATGCGTTCCTATCATTATTATAATATTGGATTTGTTTCGACTTTTATATAATATTTTTCCGATCTGGCTTGTGAATCATGTGTGGTAATTAATATTTACATATATTTGTATTTATTCTCTGGATCTGGATCTATTTGGTGGATCTATTTGGATCTACGTGGATCAACGCTATCTGTGACGTCAGTTTTATCCATAACAATGTGTTAGAGAAGATTATTTCAATGTATAATTAAACACTCTAAATTATTTTTAAACGATTTTGTTTCCGTTTTTAGAGATATGTTGGTTATAATAATTATTAATAATTGTACTATTAAATTTGTTAAAATCTAAAACAATATAGGAACCTATATGTTGCAATCAATGGAAGGCTAGGTTATATGTATTCTGTTTATTAAATCAGTTTTTCAGATAAAAATTATAATATAAAGGAAAAATCATATACCAAATTAAGAATTTAAAAAATATAAATGATATTGAAGTAGTATATATAATGTATATGGACGTGCAATAGTTGAATTCTATATCAAATTTATGTGGGCTATAGCCACTGTAATGAGTTTAGCCTTCATTGTTGAAAATAATGTTAGGCATATTTGATTCAACGGATTCAAATTGGAATTATACGGAACTTTAAGGGAAGACGAATTTTCTATTTCTTTTCTCTCTGTTTCCATTAATCTCTTTTAGAAGCAGTTGAATCATATTTGACGGAATTTTCATTCATTTGATCTCAACTCCACGCGTATCAAATTATTAAGTTCCTAATAATATATTCATATCAACATGCTGTACTATTCTTAATAGCATGGCTCCAATACGACAGAGCCTAAATAGGGGCGTGCGACTTTATGTTAGTACAAGAGTGCTCACAACGCTCACGTTCTGCCAGGATAAAGTTGTGCCGATGTTGTAGAGTCACTTGTTCGACGGTTTGTCTAACGGAGCGATTTCGCTGATAAGGCAATTTCAAATTTATTTTCACAAACGATTCTATTTTTTTTTATATATAATTTATTAAATACCATATTTTAAAAATCGATTTATGTTCTTAATTCTTAGTATTATAATAATACATATGAAAGTGAGTTTGTCTGTTACGCTTTCACGTTTAAACCGCTGAATCGATTATAATACATTTATGTATAGAGATAAATGGGATCTTGGGGTCAGCAATAGGCTATTTCTTCTCCCGAAAAACTAATTGTAGGTAGGGGAAAAAGAGGGATAAACTTTTTGTTGCGTCATACGATATTTGATTATATTTAAAATGTTTATTAAAGCAAGCGAAGCCGCAGGTAAAAGCTAGTATTTATATAATGAAAAAAAATGTACTACAAATATTTATATTTATCATTGAATGATGATAGCTCAATGGTAGTGTGTACGATCTCGCGTCAAGAAGCGTGAGTTCAAATCCACCTCCAATGAGGCCTTAAAGTTTCAATGAAGGAAGACATGGTGAGGAAACTATAGCATGGTGGTAGGGCTTTTTCTAATGCTCGTCTGGCTAGCAATCACCCTTAAGTTGAATATCTGCCGCCAAATACCAATAGGTGTGTTCCGGCGGACTTGAGAGCCAGTTCCGCCACAGGTTTAGCGTGTATATCAACTTGGGCTGTATCGTCACTCAAGGTCAGGTGAGATTATGGCCATAACGATAACCTTAACTATAGATAAAAAAAAACATTTTATTTAGCAGTAACGACTCGTCCTAGATTCATACAAGTAGCACTAATTATCTATATATAATAGATGCTATGAATATAGCCAGAGGCCATAATATAAAACGAAAAAAGATCTTTCTTGTGAAGTCCACAGGGAACATACATACACAATCGATTTATATATATATATATATATATCGAATATCCGTATATATGAAAATTGATGTATGTATATTTGAAGTCTCCAAACTTCAATAACGTTGAATTGATAACTTTCAAACTTGGCATGAAAATGTATTTTTATGTTAGTCTGTATTTAATCTCCCAACCCGATAGGTGACGCTGCAGTCAAGATAATTACTACCGGAAACGCAAAACAATGTACAGCAGGTCAATTAATATGATATAAATGACTAGACACATAATGGTCGCAAAATTTTGTAATAGCAGAAATATATAATTCTTAGAATGTTTAATTATTTTTTAATGGAATACGGGTCAATCTAGCCAGCGTGCCACCTGATGGTAAGTGATCACCACCCACAGACACCCACAACTCCAGTGGAATCGCAGGTGCGTTACCGGCCTTTATTGGAGGAACTACCTCTCAAGTGCAACTACCGGAAGACACCTACTGGTATTTAGGGGCAGATTTTCAACTTGAGGGTGGTGGCTAGCCAGGTCAGTCCCACCACATTGCTATGGCTTCCTCATAATGCTTTACTTCACCGAAAGTTCAAGCTCATTTGGATTTGAATTCACGTCCCATGACGCGGCGTTCGTACACACTACCACTGAGCTATCATCGCTTCTCATGTCAAATGTACTCCGTATAAGAAAAATAGAAGAAATATCGCTACATTTACGATGACACTGAGAGTATGGTGATGTAAGATATAATGGCATAAGGTAGAATATGGTACTGCAACGTTCAGCGAAGCGAAATGTTTAGCGGGAAGACACGCGACTTGTGTACCTTAAGGCGAGTGTACACTGCACATTCAAATCTGCGATAAGAATCGGTTTTTAGAAATTTTATCTACACCATGAGCAAAATTGAACAAATAAACATGAGGGCTGAGTATGTTGAATTTATTATTTTATTTTTTATATTAGTGCATGCATGTAGTAATACTTTTAAAAAATTAAATATGAGTAATTAATTATTTTTTTAATATATATATATATACTTATGATTTTAGCGTTATGGCCATAATCTCACCTGATCTTAAGTGTCGATACGGCCCAAATTGATAGACACGCTAAACCTGTGGCTCTCAAGTGCAGCTGCCGGAACACACCTATTGGTATTTGGCGGCAGGTTTACAACTTGAGGGCGGTAGCTAGCCAGGCGGGCATCAGAAAAAGCTTTACCACCATGCTATGGTTTCCTTACGATGTTTTCCTTCACCGAAAGCTCAAGCTCATTGTAGGTGGTTGGATTCGAACTCACGTCCCTTGACGCGAAGTCGTACACACTACCACTGAGCTATCATCGCTTAAATTAGTGTTGTTCGTTTAATTATCCTTTTTTTATTTTATAGGTTTTGAATTTGGGCCACTATATCACCTGGTGTTAAGTGCCGATGTGGCCGAGATGGTGGGCATGCTAAGCCTAGTGGATGAACTGGCTACTGTCGAAACAAAGCTTTAGGTGCTTGACAGCAGGTTTTCGACTTGAGGGTCGTAGTTTGCCTTAGGTATTAAAAAATACCCTACGAACGTGCTATGGTTTCATTTCGATATTTTATTTCACAGGAAGATCAGGCTCATTGCAGGGATTCGAATTCGCGTCCATCGGCGTGGTGTTCCTATACATTACTACGGAGCCATCGTTGCTTCAAAATTATTTTTGATCTCTGCTTGGTTTGATTTGTAGTAAGGCTTCAAGACTCTATTACAGAAGCCTTGCGACAAGTTGTTAAATACTATCATATGGTAAACTATATACAGTAATTATCTCCTTGCAATATCGTGGTAAGACGAAAGATTGGATGATACAAAATAGTATTAAGTTTATATTTCACATAATCTGAGTTATTTTGATTTCGGTGTATATAGGATTCTATATTTTTTTTAATCGCACATTTAACATAATGAACGTGGCTCTAAGGTAACATACAAAATAAACGATGAATCGTTTAAAGGTTTTAATTTGTATTCAATTAATTATTACACAACATATCGGTTGATGTTCAATAATTACCGATAGCACTTGATTGATGATATATAAATACAAAAAAAAAACCGGAAAACTGAGAAACCGACATTCTGCGGTTTGTATGTACGGCCCTTTACGCGGTTATGATGCGTGCGCCTATTAAGTGGCATTATACGACGTGGGAACTAGATTGCGCCGGTAAGGGCACGCGGGGTTACGTGGTACCTCGTTTAGGCTAACCACTTAGATACACAGTACCTAGATTGTTAAGCGTAAAATGCTACGAAATATATTGTTGGTAATAAAAACCACTTGGGTGACGTAAGTTGTGTGTTTTTTTCTTCTCCTAAGGACATACGTAATTAGCCTTCGTAGCTTTTGAAATTGTTAAAATAAAGTTACAAAATCTACTTCAATATTTAATCGATGGAGCATTGAATAGATACATTGTATTTAGGTGACATATTGTGTATAATCACTAAACGAAATAAAGCTTCTGATTTTATAATCTATTTTAAAATTTATTTAGTTTGCAATGTAAAAATATTTACAAATTTACCTTCGATTAAAATCGACGAAATCTCGGCTACTTTTTATACCCTGTACGCAATGATATGAACCTAACAAACCAAGATATTGAAGCTAGATATTAAAGCCTATAGTATGTCCTAAGCTTAACCAAGTTTTGGGGGGTGAGTGCGGAAGGCACCCAGCCCGGAGTTTCGTCTAAATAGATAGCGAACAATGTATATGAGTTGCACCGACGGCTCAAGTTACACGCTTAGGTGTGTCGGGATTCCAACGTTAGACTAATAGATATGCATTAAGACATGGGAGTCCCCCGATGTATCGCTTACCATCGGATACAGTACAGTTAATGTATAGAACTATTCAATAAAAATGGCGTATTAAAAGCCTTGTGATATATTATATAACTTCATTACTTTAATGTTCATTTTATTTAGGTTAGAACATTTTTATTATTAAAAAGAGCATACATTACTTAATGATAATTGGATTTTAGGCATTTTACTTGTTAAATTACATCCAGTTATCGTTTAAATGTATTTTTAACCTCAATCAATTAAATTAAAATATTGAAGATTTTATTCCATACTTTATAGTCGTCACTTTTAGGTTCTTTAATTTTCTATTGTTTCTTAAATAAGGCTTTGATGTCCTTTTTTCTCTCTTTTTAATATATCTTTACCAGAGAGAAAGGTCTTTCAATCCTATCGTTATTTATACATTTTTTATGTCATAGCGGGCAAACGAGCAAGCGTGTCACCTGATGGTAAGTGATCGCCGCCACCAATGGGCACCCATAATACCGGGGGAATCACAGGTGCGTTTTCGGTTTGTATTAGAGGGGCTGACTCTCAAGTGCTACTGCCGGAACACACCTATTGGTATTTGATGGCAGATTTATAACTTGAAGGTGGTAGCTAGCCAGGCGGGCATCAGAAAAAGCCCTACCACCATGCTATGGTTTTCTCACGATATCTTCCTTCACCGAAAACTCAAGCTAATTGTAGGTGGTTGGATTCGAACTCACGTCTCAAGACGCTGCGCTCCTACACACTACTACTGAGCTAACATCGCTTCAAAGTAGTGGCTTAAAAGTCATAAGTAAAATAAAATCACCAACAGGATTTTACGCAGAAGAATTAAAAGATCATGTAAAAAAAGTATATCTTTTCGTTTATTATAATAGTTAATTTAACAAAACCTATAATAATTGCTGGCCTAAGAATAAACCTGTAACTTCAAAAAGAAATATGCATATAAATTGGTATAGTGATTTTCGAATTATAAACACACTGGCTTACCGACAGAGATACATATTACATAAATAACCGAAGAAATTCCATAGAGTTATTTGTGTAGTGAAAGTAATATGAAAATGAAATAGAAAAATGGTCTTAAAATTTTTCCTCACAACTAATACTAATAAAGCGTAAGACACAGCAACGTAGGTCATCACCAGAACGGTGACTGTCGCTGAACGTCTCATCTCTTGATGCGGGTTACTGATTTCTATTGTACTGTGGCTACCCCCAGAAGCAGTTCCATCACTATATCGTCCAACTATATAAACAAAACCGGATATACAGGTCCAATTATTTGCATGTAGAAGGCGCTTACGCATTTCCCATTTGATGGAAGAAAAAACAGTTCCTATGAAGCGATATGTTTACTTGTAACTGGATCGCGATACACGTCATATATGGACAGTTAATTAAAGCTTAGATTCTTATCGTAAAGAGCATTCGCGAGAATCGATACCACTACGGTCCAGCAAGAAATCTAGATTAAGACGTACTTACTTCAAGTTTCCAACTGGTTTTCGTTCAGGTGATTCGCCGCTTCTATGTTTCCGTACCGCGTTACCTACCACTATCCTGAACGGACTCGACAATTGGTAACAAAAAATGTACGGGATGGCATTCTTAACAATAAATTCAGTCATCAGAGCTTATTGAGAACCTGACGTCTTTACTATCGGCTCTAGAGGTTTGTTTTGATTGAATGGGCCTTAGTTCGAATCCCTGTAATGAGTTTGCTTTCGGTGAAGATAACATCGCGATGAAAACGTATCACCATCCTGGTGGTATGGCTTTTTCTATGACCGTCTGCTGGACACCAACCTCATGTTCCAGCAGCTGCACTTCAGAGCCAGTCCCTCCACAAGTTTCGCGTGTTCACCAGCTTATGTAGATGGTATTGTTGTTATTGGATTGAACTTTGTTCACCGTCTGATTCAGTGCGGTGCACATTTTAACTGATATATATTATAAACGCGAATACGTTTGTTTGTCACCATTTCACGCCTCATCTACTCAATCAATCACTATGAAAATTTTCATACACGTTGCCGTGGAAACGCGGAAGGATGTAGGGTATTTTTTATTCAGAAAGAAATGTTATACGAGGCCGTGGGCGTTTGTAAGAGAAATCACCGATGTCACATGAACTGCTCTGTGATTGATTACGAAAGTGTCTCGGGCTAACGGTCCGGAAACTCCTTAAGAGTTAATTGGTGCCGAATTAGCGGCGCCTGCGCAACCGCCGTCGGTTTCTCAAATACGTCAAATATCTCGCAATTGTTCTTTTGAGCAATAAGCATTCCGACTTATGGGAAACGCTGTAACAAATCGGGGCATAATTAAAAAAAAAATTTGGACCGATGCAATATCGATCTCGAGTCTCGATAAACTATCACTGACGTTTTAATTTAAACTAAAATATTTTCAAGTACTAATTTACGTTATAAAACCGCGATAAAGATTTCAAAATGCCTGAATTAATTTAGAGAACTTAAGAGGCAAATATTTTCAGTTGATTTGTTACGTTTTCACGCGTAAACCTCTGAATCGATTATGATGAATTTCGGTATCGAGATAGATGGGACATTGGAGACGGTGACAGGATTTAGTATGAAACTTTTTATTGCGTCATCCGATAAATCAATATTCATATGCGAGCGAAGCCGCTGGTAAAAGCTAACCTTTATGATCACATTTGTTTTTATATTTCGGCTTGCCTTAAGCGGTCCAGTGTAATTTTTCAGAATTATCTCAATTATTATTTGTAGCTTTGAAGCGATGATAGCTCAGTGGTAGTGTGCACGACTTCGCGTCAAGGGACGTGGGTTCGAACCCAAGCACCTACAATGAGTTTGAGCTTTCGGTGAAGGAAAACATCGTGAGGACACCATAGCATGGTGGTAGGGCTTTTTCTAATGCCCGCCTGGGTAGCTACCACACTCTAGTTGTGAACCTGCCGCCAAATACCAATAGGTGTGTTCCGGCAGCAGCACTTGAGAGTCAGTTCCTTCACAGGTTTAGCGTGTCTACCAACTTGGGCCGTATCGTCACTTAAGATCAGGTGAGATTATGGCCATAACGCTAAACCTCAAGTATAAAACTGCTGCAATATGCACTGACCACTGGCGGTAATAAATAAATAAATTCATTAACACTTATTAGGAAACGGTGAAATATGTACTCGATTGTTTGTTTATGTGTAGCAGAAGGTCCAAGTCAAAATTGAGGTCAAATCTTGTCCCCTAGTGGCACAATTAGCTAATTAAGTGGTATAATGGACGCTGGTCGAATGGTAGTGACGGTAAAGTTCACTCGCGTCGAACAATACTCATTGTCTATTGTCACACGCCGCTACATGACTATTACGTGGCTCGCGACGGTACTTCACCGTATTTTAACTTATTATCAGTTTTTCTCGCCGCAGCTTTGTTAGCGAGATATGTACTTTCCTTACTGATGAGAGATACGTTTTTAAAGCAACCATAGCTCAGTGAAAGCGTGTACGGACGTCGCGTCAAATGACGTTAGTTCGAATCCCCGCAATTAGCTTTGTACGCCAATGCGAATTATTTTGTGCCAACATATTCCAAGGTAAGTAATTGTTTATTGTTTATAGGGTGCACGTTATAGCTACAATCTAACCTTATGTTAAGTGCAGATGTGTCGTAAGATGTTGGACACGGTAATATAGATAGGAAAACACTTATAAGTATTTGAGGGCAGATTTTCAACTCGACGGTTGCAGCTAAATAGGCGATGCTTAAAGAAGCCTTACCAGCATGCTATAGCTTAATCGTGACGTTTTTCTTAACTTGAAGCTTAAGCTCATAGCAGGGATTCGAACTCACGTACATTGACGCGGCGTCCATACAGATTACAAACTGATCTATCATCGATTCAGACTCTAGATACGCTGATAAATTTGATACTAAATCTAACCTGCAGACAGTTGTTGCCAGAAGATTAGTACTCGACTCGATCACAATAAACATTATGGTAAAACTAAAGTCGACTGCTTATCTCACAGGTTAGAATCGTTTGTGAATTGTACTGTGTTAAAAATAAAATTAAAAATCGTAAACATAGAGCTGTAATACAAAGTGTTTCCATTAATTGCGATAAGAAAATTATATAATGGCGTTGTGCTGTCAAAACTTTGTTCAGTACCGTGGGACTATTTCGCACGGGGACTCTATTGTATTACTTCTTTCATGCATTATTATCGTTGTCTTTTCAATAATACCTCGTGAGGCTAATAATATTTGATTATTACATAGGATTCCGATTCTCGTTGAGATATTAGAATTCAAGTGATATGTGCTCTTAAGCCGAAGACCGAGGAACATACGAATGGACTGTGCGAGGAATTATGTGTGTGTAATTATTGTGAATGCTGAAATGATGGCTGATAGATTAGGGTGGATGGAGAAAACATTTTTTGCCGACTCTACCTGGGCGGGATAAGGGTTATGAAGAAGAGAGTGGTATTAAAGTCTGTGGAGGTTATAGTGTTACTAATTGTTCTCAAAATGGTATCTTTATATGGACAACAAGTTAAACTAACCAAAGTCAAGTACGATTGAGGTTTTAACGGATTTTTTGTTAAATAGAATGGTGTTAAATGCATTTTAGGTTGGATCAATGCATAATGTTGTTATTTTGTGTTCACAGAAGTTAAATGTTTTCTTCTGGTTCACGTTCTGTCATATAGTGGTTTTGTTTTCTTTTTAATTAACCTTATAGTATGTAATTTAGTTATACACATTGTTTTGTATTGTTAAGGTTTATCGAATTGCCCACAATCTCACTTGACGTTATGCGACGATGGTGAACGCTAATTCTAGTGGCGGGACTGGCTGCTAAGTCCAACCGCCGGAACAAACCTGTATGTATTTTGACTTGAGGGTGGTAGCTGGCTAGGCGGGTATTAAGAAAGCCCTATCACCATGATGTAGTTTTATCACGATATTTTCGTTCAATCTCGTTATAGGTGGATTCGAACTGACGATTCTTGACGCGATGTCTGTGCACACTATCAGCTGAGCTATCATTGCTTCATTGTTTATAATACGCACGAGTATTGTGTCTTATAAATAATAGCATGGCATAAATTTTTAGATGTAGCAACAACTGTTAGAAAAATTCTCACTAGAAAATTCCTTGCTTTGTCAGAATATTAAAGACATCAAAGGACACTCTACCCTAGATCTATGTAGAAGTTACTACAGGGACTGACATGAAGTATTAGTTGACAAATTAAGAAAACAAAAAAAAGACGCGTATTTAAATGAATCTTTATTTTTTCCGCCTAAAGAAACTTAAATTCAAAAATTGCGAAATACACCATGAGATTTGATATGCGAGAAACTCCCATTCAATTAAAATATTTAACATTATTTTGTGAGAGGTTTTGTGGTATTGAGTCGAGTGGTAGTAGGTTTGATTCCCGCCGTAGGGTTACTTTTATGAGCTAAGTGTATCAGTCTATTAATTGCCTTAATAAGGCTTTCTGCATATTATTATAATTTATGCGCGATTACAAAGAAAATTAGTACGACGTGTCATATTGCGTGCGAATTTGCTATTATAAAGGAATAACTTAGAATAAATCATTATATAAAAGCTTTGAAGGTGCTATGGTAGACATGACCACTGAAACATCGCATGTTTCTAGATGACAGTAATTGTTTTAAGGTTTTTGCATTCCTATGTTAAAATTAAGTGTTCAAACCTCTTGTTATAAATGTATACAGTAGTAGTAGTATATATAGTTGTGAATTTTTATCAATTTACAATATTGTTTACAAGTAAGAATGAGACCGTTGACTATATCTGCATGTGTTTTATTTGTTTTAAAAATTAACGTTGCGATAATAATTGTAAGGAATGGGTGACGGATGGGTGACTCTATGGTTATTAAGCGATTGATATAAAAACTGCTAAAATCGTGTTGCGTATATATTTTAAAATTCTCAAATTTTTATTTCATAATGATTGTAAATTAAATCGTGAACAAGCTCAAGTCGATTTTTTAAATAACTATAGTTCTAAAAGGGTCCCATTAAATATAAAATAATAGGAATACATATATAATATGCGATTAATATATTAAAATAAAATATATGCGTCCCGAGTTGGGTAGGTACATTATAAAATGGAAATAACATGACTGGTAAGTTTGATAATCAACGCATTATTTAACAAACAAGTATTTAAAAAAAAATATATAATATCTTTATGTTATTATTGGAAAATATCTTTATTAAGTTATTAAATATTTTTAAAATAAATTATTAATACACATTACAAAATAAGCAATAAAAACTGAACATATAAATATAAATGTTGTTTATCTAATTACGAGAGGTGAGCATTGGTCTTAAGGTGAATTATTTTTTTATCAGTAAAAAAATTGAAATACAAAAAAATGTTTATAGAAGAATCGATATTTAAAGATATCGATATCGAGTATCATACATTAAATTGATTTTAACATAGAAGATTTTAAGTCATTGTGGTTTCCGCCAATGTCAAGGAATAAGAGGTTTAGAAACACAATTAATAGTCAAAAGATAATAACCGAACTCTGAACAATTATTTTCGAATCATAGAAATAATTATGACTTTATTATAATACACCTAGCACCTGTATATCTGAAACAAGTACGACCCAGTATCCTTCAGTAGAGATCTCTCTTTCATGTCGTCACTGCCATGTTTGCTTCGAAGCCTTTTCGCAACTGGATGCACATTGGCCGATTTAAAAACTAAAAGAAATTCAATCTGCTAAGGTTTTACTGTGTATTTGATGATCGCAATACAGTCGGTTTCAGATCGCCACAGACTAGCTTTTTTTTTCGACCTGGCATACGCTGTTATCCTTACGGGCTTTGACAGTTTCAACGAACTTTCTGGAGCGAGTGCTGAGGGCGCAACCTGAGGGTGAACCTCTGTTTGGGCTGCTGCCGAATATAGAACAAAGATTCGCGAGTCTATCTAACAGGTCCTAACTAACTAGATTAAGTGGTCCCAACAACGACGTTATCGGGCGAGCCACGAAATGGCAGCGGGGGTAGTCCCTTACAGAACCGTTACCGACTAGCTAAAACCCGCAATGATAGATGTTACATGTGTCCCTAACTAAGTTATTTTTACTCTACAAACGATAGCAGAAAGAGAAAACCAAAAAACGCAAGGAAAACATTTTATACACATCGACTACACACCTCAACAATATATTTTAATGTAGATTAATTATTTATTAGTAGTGAAATGTGTCGTTGATTTGATGTCTAGAATGTAACCTTATATATTTTCGATTTCTCTTTACGCTAACTTTAGTGGAAAGAAGCAACTTGGTTATGGCGGCTGGTGTATGGTGGTCGCGATCCAGTCAGATAAAATTCAGATGCTAAGGTCAGTATTGTGACTGAAATGTCTTTTAATTTCTAACTGCACACAAGCGACGGCAATGCCTAACCATCGAAAAGACTGTTGGATAATTTGAGACTATTAAATATTAAATAGATTGTCATTTAGTACGAACTAAGAAATTATATTTTACATTATTGACTTTATACAATTTCGCACTCATTCAAATACTTAACTAGAAACTAAAATAATATTAGTCTGATTTAACTGTCGACTTACTTAAAAATGTTTGAAATCCTTTCCTAAAATTGAGAAGGATTAGTTTATAGAATTGCAGAGATCATACTATTATATTAAAGAAGCTTATACTGTAAACTGTACTTGGATTTCTCTTAAATACGAATGAGAGTTAGATTAAGTTATTGTGATTAAAAATGGCGAAGTAGCTTTATTTGTATTAGGTATTAGTTATTTTTATGACAGCGATTACATTTGTTTTTTATTTAATTTACTTATTTTTAATCTTTAATAGGTTTACTGTGGTTATACGTAGTAATGTTTAGTTAAAGTTATGTTTCTTAGATTTTGTTAGTGTCGATTTAACTGAAGATGGTTAACCAGGATCCGAAATACAACTACAACAATACGCTAATAAGTATTTTAATACAATTTTACCTTGATTGTATTAGTTAATGCCCTAGCACTATGCTGTGATTTCATTACGATATTTTGCATTACAGAAAATTCAATCTCATTGTAGAAATTCAGACTCAAGTCATTCTTTAAAATTAATTATGAGGACAAACTCACAACATAATATTATTGAATTACGAAAAATAATACCCAAATCTATAATACATGTTATTAGGGAATAAATAATAAATCCACTTTTGTTGAGGAATCAAGCGTTGTAGTTTACGTTATCCGAGACAAAAATATTAAGAGAAAATTCGTCCGTAACACATGTGAGTTTTATATAAGCGAATAGGGTTTTTAAATTCAAACTTAATGAATTTAACAAAAAAAAAATTTTAGTATCTCACCGCCAAAGTACACATGCAAAAATAATCTCACAATTTAGCGTACACTAAGAAACACCGATTTGTCAACAATTAGTTTGCGTTCAGTTTTTAGAATTAACGTAGGCTACTAAGTCACTATCATAACTATCACATCATCATAGTACTTATTGTGGTCTCGATTCAAATCAAAAACTTCAGTTTTAAGATCGAATAAAAGTTTATAAGTAATTTACGTGATAAGTCTCATGAGAGACTACACATGATAGACTCGCGCACTTTTCTAGATTAGAACGGAAATAGGGAAATGATTTAATACAATATTAGTTGTTGTATATATAAAATACACAACCATTATAAGAAAAGTTAGTTTATAGTAATTGGTTTCTATCTTTATTCCTTACATTCGGCCGTGACGGCTATCGACGGAAACGTTTTGTTACTTATCGTATTTTAAGGTGCATACTGCTCTGATTTCTATATAGAAATGATATAGGAATTAAAAATATTTCTTTAGCATTTTCTTCGTGTATTGTATCTACAAGGTTTTTAATGCTTTCGTGGAAAAATATCGTATTATCTATGGAATTCGGTATTAAGTATTTCTACATTCGCTATATCGAGAATTAAAAGCCGCTTAAACTGATAATATAATTATAAGAGTAACTACAATAATTTTGTTGTTGAATGAAATTTATTTTTATAAAAAGTGTAGTTTTTATTTTATTATCAATTTCAAAATCACCTATCTTACAAAACTTTAGATGGTTTTCGTCGTTTTTCATGTAGCGATATTTTCAGACGCGATTTTGATATGAATATAGTTTTAAATGCTTGACATTTATGTTTCCTTTACAGTGGTAATAAATAAATCGTGTGAATATTTTAGCAACGTTTGTATTTTTAAAGATTTGAAGATAAACTGATTCTTATATCGTTTTGTTTTTCAGTGTTTAGATTTAATCATTTTATATCACAAGTATGTTCATATTTGATAATTAAACATTTATTATAATCTAAATTTATATGAGGTTATTTATTTACAAGCGTATGATCCTTAAGATGTAACCCGGGATTACAATTATCTATAATAAAATTACGACATAGTAAGTTAATTATTTGAAATACACCTAAATTAGTATAATAACGATATAAATTATATAATTATTTAGATGTTGATTGATAATTTCAAGCTGAATGTAATTTTTAATGACATTTTTTATTAATATATTATTGAATATATAGGAGCTCGTTGATGTCTTTTCTACGGGGAGTAAACGTATTCCAAATGAACAGCGAAACAACATGTTATACCTAATACGAAAATTGATAGTATTTATGACGTTTAATATTATATTTAGTATTTGATTAATTTATTACTTCTCAGAGTGTTAAATGTATCTCTTTCGCGTAGTTATTCTATTTGTACCAATAATAAAATATGTTTGTACTATCAACATTGACACAAAATATTTTAAATGTCATTTAAATTTTTAAGGTAAACAAACACTCCTTACCTTAGTATCTTTGGTGTTGGTGCCGACACTCGAAACAGGCGAATGATGACAAAATCCCACAAAACACTTCACAGAAATACAGGAATATATTTATAATTTTTCTATATTATATTTATGTCTCATAAAAATCACTCGGACGACACGCTCACGTGGTGACTCAATTACGAGTACTATCGTTTTCAAATGTCACAGTTCCAGTCACTTTCGATGAAAACAAACATAGCGAATGTCGCCGGGTTCAATTTACACGTGCCGCGTAACTGAAAATGCAAACTGAAAACAAATATGCATCGTACGTACACTGTTACGTTTATTGTCTCTGTCGACACATCGTTTTAACGGATTTGGTAATTTTTTTTAACGTTCTAATTTTTTTGCTAAGTCGTTTCTCGAGCGAAAAGATCGCTCTGCTATTGACGGGGCGGAAATCGCGCGGCCGAATCCATTTCACCGAAAGTTTTCGAGCACGGATCGCGTGTGTCTCGGCCGGCGCGCGCGCACGAATGCTCACGTAGGTGGATTCGGCGTTTCGATCGGCGATGGGGCGTGGCTAACTTCTAACGCAACATCTATCTCTGTTGCTGTCTCGTTCGTACGAGTGTGTCACCGGGTGTTCCCGTCTCGTTCTCTAACGCCGGTGCGTTACCGCTCGGGTACGGGTTTGGTGGGATCGCGTGAACTTTGCCACTGCGCTCGCGCGACGATTAATACAACGATATGCGACGTTATAGATCGCGACGCGATTATCGTAACTCTATAGTTGGGTGCGTCGCGTCGAATTTTTATGGATCATTTTGTGGAATATATACGCATTATTTTAAACCCTAGGAATGTATGAAACATACGAGTAAGCATGAAAATAGGAGTTGCTATAGGGAGTATGGTCATGGACTAAAAGAATGTTGAGTGTGAAGATGGACGGATGTAAGAGAAGAGAGAGGTCGAAGAAGCTATGGATGGACTGTGTGAGAAATGATATGTGTATAAAAAGAGTGAATACTTAGATGACGGTTGAGAGAATAGAGTGGAAGCAGAAAACATGTTGTGTTGACCCTACCTAAGTGGAATAAATGGCATAGAAGATCCTTTAAACATTTATCAACGCTTAATACAAACGCTTACGTAGTTCTGTGTAGCTTTGACAGCGTAAGGGTAACAGTGTATTTTAGTTCGAAAAAAGAGAGGTTGAAAAAAAATAGCTTACCTTTATCAATAACGATAATAAAAATGTTATGTCTAACTTCTATATTTTATTTGTAAGTTAGTGATCTTATTATGATCTAAATTACTGGCAACTTTTATGTGACTTTTATATAATTAAATACGTGTATTCTTAGAATATTTTTAATGTTGGTTAATCAAATTCTCTAAGGATTTTAACCGAAACTAATACGCTTTGTCAGTTGTGTTATATTTTAAATATTGCGTAATTGGTTATATTTAATTATAAAATTAAAATATCATTCAGGAGTCCAATACACGCGTTCGAAAATTACCTAAAATATTTATTCACTTTATGATACAGTAAATATGATGTATATGAGTTATGCGGCTAGCCCAAGAACTGATTATGTTTTTTTTTTGTTTATTTTATTTTCACTCGTAAACATCTATAGTATCTTTGAAAACATACATGAATCTTTGAGGGAACATCGGTCCGTATATTGTCCCGTTATGATATTAAATTACGAGTGTTAATTGATGATTATGTTAATTAGATAGTCGCGAATAAGTTTCAGTTTACTTCTGATGAATCGAATGATTATATTGTACGCCAATTGCAATTGCTTCCAATTTATAACTAACCACAGCCCGTGACTTTGTTCACGTTTTTCCCGTCGACTACGCTTGATATTAAAATCTGTTTTTAGTATGTATATAACCTGTGAAAGGTGTATATCATGCCAAATTTCAAGTCAACAGGTCTGGTAGGTTTCAAAGTCTTGTAATGAGTGAGAGAATGTTTTTTTTTAATTATATTTAGCTGGTGTTGCTTTTGCGTGTAACAGATTGCATTGTGGTTTCCTATAACCTAAGTTATTCATGTATTTTATATATATAATAATTATGTTTATATATCACTCGTCTTTGGGTATATAACGTACCGTCAACATTTTAAAACGGATGTTACAGAACTTCCGGAGATTTACAATTAGGATTACATTTTAATATACAGTAGAACCTCGTTAAGTCGAACCTCGATAAGTTGAAAACCTCCAAATTTCGAAAAAATGTTTTATTCCCTTCCCTTCAAACACTAAAACTTCCAATTTCTATACATCGAAAACTCTTATAACTTGAATTTTTTGGCGTCTCCTTTGATGTTCGACTTATAGAGGTTCTACTGTATATATTTACCTGTATAGATTAGTATTCGGTCAACATTAACTATTTTTTATTTTTTTATTTCATAAGCAGTTACTGCGTCAGCGTGTCAGTAATTGACTCCATTCGATATGTCGATAAATTCGAGTAAAAATTAAGTTTTGCGTACGAAATGGGTTTTATTAATAATATTATACAATATATACGCGAGAGATGCGTCGAAATGTACTAGCTGCATCCGGTAATCGTTACAATAGAACGGATAGAAAAAAAAAAGGTTTTTATTATTATCACATAGCGTTTCCTAGCCGAGAGAAAAAACAGAAGTTTTGGAAAACATTAAAGAATATAAAAGAAAGTAAGAGAGATAAATAGTTAACTAGGCAAGTATATAAAGCGATATTGGCACGACTGTTTTATATTTTATAAGTTACAATCTCAACTGATTTTAAGTGACGATGTGGTTCAAGCTGGTGAACACGTTAAATCTGTAGAGGAGCTGGCTCTCAAGTGCAACCGCCGGGACACACCTAGGTATTTGGTAGCAGATTTTCAACTTGAGGGTGGTAGCTAGCCAGAAAATTAGAAAACAACCTACAACCATTCATAATTGATTTTGTTTATTTCATGGTGACTTGCATAATTATTTACTTAACAACAACTTTAGTTAACTGAGATGCCGCTTTACACAAACCTGAATATTGGATTAAGTGAGGCTTCATGATGAATCTATATAACGCTGATAGATTTTTTATTTATTTTCAAGGTAAATAATTTTATATATTTAAATGTATTATAACTGTGGATGTATATCGACTTGTAAAGAGAATCAAATTTATTCTCAGGTTGTGCAGGATATCTTGCAGGATGTACCTCTAAGTTTTTTTAAAGAATGAACACTGACATGACTAAATAACGCTGAATATTCGTTTTAAGAGATGCAATGCAAATTTTAATAGAACAAAAACTATTCATACCATCATTAAGTAACTTGGTAAAGCGAATGTTTTTAACACAATTAAAAAACAAAACTTTTACCTTTGAACAACTGTAAAGACAATTATTATTGTGAAAAATTACTGCTATAAAACTTTCTTTAGAAATTATTCGGGTATGTTGAGAACAATAAATACAATGGCCGAGGTAACGTGCCGTTCAGTTCTAAAATGTATACGGACAATAAATAAAACAATAATAAATAACAAATAAATAAATAAAATAAAATTATAAATATCATTATCGTTTTAGTGTATTTGCATGTTTTAATTAGTGTGATAACTTGAGGTTAAACTTAATTTTTTTTTCGACTATAATATTTTGGGTAATAGGTTAATTAGTAATTTAATAAATAGTTGTTAGGTTTAAAATATTAAGTCTGATATTGTACTTGTAAAATAAGGGTTCAATTTCTTTAACAATTGATGCCTTGGTATCTTATTTTTAAACTATTTACGTTATAAAAATAAACCCAATCGAGTTTCTTGTCGATGACGGGGTACCTAATCGAAAAACTTATGTTTACAATTATAACGTTTTAGAGATAGTCTAATCTGCCTCTACCATTCTTATGTCTTAGGCATCGCTGTGGTCGTGCTATTAAATACTATACTTATCAGGACAAACAGCTGAAGTCTGAAGTGGCAGTTTACAAAGTAAAAAGTACAAAGTATAAACATAGTTATGTATTTATGTATATACTATCGACAATACAATTGATATTAATTGAGCATTTTTTTATAACAGACTCAGCTAAGTGTCTATAGGTATCGTAGTGGTGATAGCACAGTGGTAGTGTGTTGGATTTCACGTCAAGGGACGTGAGTTCGAATACAACTACGTACAAAGGGCTTGAACTTTTAGTGAAGGATAGCATTATGAGGAAACCATAGCATGGTGGTAGGGCTTTTTCTAAGGTTCGGCTGACTAGTAACCACCCTCAAGTTTAAAATCTGCCGCCTAATAGCCATAAGTGTGCTTCGGCAGCTGCACTTGAGAGCCAGTTCCTCCACAGGTTTGGCGTGTCTTCCAACTTGGGCCGTATCGTTACTTAAGATCAGGTGAGATTATGGCCATAACGCTAAACTTTGTATAAATAAAAAAAGCTAATATTGTTATTGCAAAGCGTTGAATCAATATTGTTACAGTTTATTTGTTGCTTCTCATCAACTGAATATTCAACTGATCATCATGAAATTTAGCATACACGTGCTTTGCGATTCAGAAAGGGTCAAAGGTTTTTTATACTTATAGCTATAGTGTTATGGTCACAATTTCAACTGAGTGACGATGTCACTCAATATGGTTGACATGCTAGTGAATGTACTGATTCTCAAGTGCCAATACCAGAATACACTTACATGTGTTCGATGGCAGATTTGAAACTTGAGTGTGTAGTTAGACTGGCATTAGAGAGAGCTATATGCCGATGCTTTTTATTCTATAAGAACGATCGTCTTCGCTTACATATGTTTGGGTGTGTTGAAATGGAAATGTACGTAACACTTGTCGTTTATTATCACACGTAGTGACCTACCCGTTACAGGGGTTATGTTACTTAGGTTACTCATTCGACCCGACGCGACCATCTCCTGCGACGGCGAGGTGTCGCAACGCCTTCGAGATTTTACAGTATCTCTGCTTAAAATGCAAACATTCGCGCCCTGTCGGTTGAACTATACATCTACAAGATTATTCAATGCCTTATATTACACATATATATGGATGAATGAACGTTGTATATGATATTTATGTATTTTTTGATAATTATAATCTCGGTGTTAGGCGCTTTCTTATCGTTATACAGGTATTTTTTTCTCTTTATTATGTTTGTCCGTCTGTCTGTGCTGTTGTGAGAATTTAACTCGGAAATTACTTGAGAGATGTTAATAACATGTTCTAGGGTGTTTTAGGGATTTATTGGTCGGGTTAGGATAGGCCATGGTCAGATGCGGGCACATCTGTCGCGATTTCAGTGCAGATCCGAGAAGGAGTGTGACCAACCTCTGCGTGCACCTCTCGGAAGGTTTTGTTTGGGTGTGCCGGAGCTCAACTCCATTAGAGTGAGCCCTTGATTAGGTTTGGACCTTACGGGGATTAGGTGATGAATGTGAAGGTACTCTATCAATCCTGGTGGAAGGTAAAGAGTTCGTAGATTTTTAGTCAGCAAGAATCTGACTTAAACCATACTTTTGCTGTCCGGCGGATGGATATCTTATGTTAGATCTTTCTACAAAAAAATATATGGTAAAAGTTACACTCAACTAAATAATACCGTGTAAACAAAGTCGGAAACTGGCTTATATAATTTTATAAAGTTATATTATTCAAATCTCTGCAAACGGAATAACGAATGCAGCTTTTTAAAGTTCGGTTAAGCTGTCAAAGTCCTTATGGCTAACAGCGTATGTCAGTCAAGTCGAAAAGAAAAAAAGTGCAGTGAGTTTGTGATTAAAACGAACCGTTAGGGTAGCGGCAAGTTTCTTAATTTGTTTCTGCCAAATATTATAAAAAAATTTAATGGATCCTCTGACGTACCTACTGAGATTTTAGAGTTAAAATATAATTGTTATATAATTAAAAGAAAAAAGTATAAAAACCTGGTTTGCCATTTTATTATATATTAGGTTGTTCTTAATGCTCTAAGATTATAATTGGAATCGAATGAATTATTTAATAACAGGTTCCAATAAGTTTTGTTCGATGATAAATTTCTGTTTATGCCATAGCGTCTTTGTTTTGTTACAATATACAAATGTGTTCTATAAATATAAATGTATAATATTGAAGCGATGATATGTTCAGTCGGTAGTGTGTACGCACGCCGCGTCACGGGACGTGACTTCGAATCCACTTACAATGAGCTTGAGCTTTTGGAGTAGGAAAAGCATCATGATGAAACTACAGCACGGTGGTAGGACTTTTTTTTCTAGCTAGATATTACCCTTAAGTTCAAAATCTGACATCAAATACCTACAGATGTGTTCCGGTGATGCACTTGTAAGTCAGTCACTCTAATAGCTATTGCGTGGCCTTTATAGCTCAGTGGTAGTTTGTACGACTTCGCGTCAACGGACGTGAGTTCGAATCCAAGCAACTACAATGAGCTTGAGCTTTCGGTGAAGGAAAACATCGTAGTGGTAGGGCTTTTTCTAATACCCGCCTGGGTAGCTATCACCCTCAAGTTGTAAAGCTGCCGCCAAATATCATTAGGTGTGTCCGGAAGTCCTCTGCTAGGCTTTGCATGGCTATCAGCTTGGGCCAAATCGTAACTATATATATATATATATATATATATATATAAATCAGAACGTGCGATAAGGCACACCGTTCTAAAAATAGTAATGATATAAGGAAACCTACAAAATAATCAAAGTAAATAACATGTAGAAATACCTATTTCTTTATTTACTTTATACAAATGTTGAAATAAGACACACCATTTGCATCTATAAGTGTACCTGCAGATTTATTCACCGGTATTATCGTAAAGCGGGTTTACTTATATATTGCCTATTTATCTCGATGTCGTGAGTGGAAAAACAGTTTAGTTGCAAGGAAATAGGTATGAGGTTCATTACGAGGTTAACCGATGCATCATATCTATATTGATATTCTAAATAGGAACAGTTTGTTTGGACGTACTAATCTTAGGAACTACCAATCGGATTTCAAAAATTAGTTTGGTATATAATAAAGCAATTGTTGAGGATGGTTTTAGGTTATCTGATATCACGCTATCACCAATCGCAGCAAGGCTGTATTGATAAAAGGTCAGGAAAACGTAAAAAAAATGTGATAATTTTTAGTGAATACCATTTTCATCAGCTGTGACGTCTGTCGTATGGGATGTTTAGAAGTGTGGGGATTAGCTGATATATATTTAGAGACGTTTTTATGGGATTTGTGTTACCCACCGAAGCAAAAAATTCTCATTATAAATCTCGCCTGGCTACGTATTACTCTGGTCTTTAAAAGCCTTATAATTGCGTCTAACCTAACATGTAAACCTTAACCATTTGGAGCCACATCGTCAATTGGCATCAGACGATATTGTGGCCACACGATAAAGCTATAAAATATTAAATATATCCAACCGTGGAAAGCCTCGCATGCTTGACAGTGATGACCGTCGAAGGATAGCTTAAAACGCTAAAAAAGTAAACCTGATTTTAAGTAACATCGAATACAATATCCACACAATTATTCGATACTGTTTATTGGGGGCTTAACGTGTCCAATTTAGGCTTCAACTTTAACTATTTATACAAACGTGGTATTGCATTCATTAAAAAGAAAGCTATGTATCTTTTGTGATAAATATACAAAACCACATGAAAATATTGTCTATATGAAACATGCAAATAATTAAACTATAAAAGTTATATTCTGCAGAGACACAATAGAATATTGCCCAGTTACTGCATCTACCGATCATAACAAAGATTATAACCGTTTGTTACGCCTCTAAACGCAACCCTAAAAGTAAATTGGCGCCGACAAAGCCGATGCTGGTAAAAAAAAAAAATTGCAAAGGGCCCAGCGGAAGATGCTAAAAAGACTTAATTTCGTAGAAAAGAAATTTTGCACAACCGTTAAAAAGCGAAGGCAAAATGACTGTAATTGTTTTATTAGGGTTGCCGGCCGCGGGGTGAGTTATTTACAAATATTACAGTTTGGAACGGTCAAGATTTTTTTTTCCCTGTCATCCCGTTTCGTCTTACCGTTAGGATAGATTCCATGACGTCACGGTTTTGAAGTGTTTGTTGTGTGTGTGTGTGACCTGTATATCACCTGATATTATTCAATTGAAAATTGTGTCTACGTGTTAAGTGTTAATATATTTTTAATTTATCTATGGGGGTTAGTTTGATATGTACAAAAGAATTTTCGTCTATCATCGTAAGATCCTAATTAATAACAATTTCAGTGATTTTGTATATAACTAGTTATGCCCGCGACTTTGTTCTTGAGGTATTAATAAGGTTTTTCATTTTCAGAAAACTCTATTTTTTTTTTTTTCAAATAAATGTATCCATGTTACTTCTTATAACACCAGTTATCTGCTAGCGAAAGTCTCATCAAAATCAGTTTAGGTTTTTTGAGATTAGTCGGAAGAAACAGACAGACAGACGAAAAATTTAATACACTTTTGTTTTGTATCTACATGGTGTATACTTATATTGAAGGTGATGACGTAATCAATAGAAGAAGATCTATGTAGATTTAAGTCAGAGACGCTGTGTTAAAATTATTATTGTCAAGAGGCTTTAAAATCATTATAATTAATAATGTCTATGGCCGTTGATTACACATGTAGTTTTCCAGTTTATTTCCTTGAATAATTCTTCGTACGTAGCGTAATATTTAACAGTGTGACGAATACGTTTTTTAATTCATGTTATCACGATAAATAACAAATAATTTCAACTTCAAAAAATGTCGACTATCCATCATCTTACGCTATTTGAAGCGATGATAGCTCAGTGGTAGTGTGTACGACTTTGCGTCAAGGGACGCGAGTTCGAACCCAACCACCTACAATGAGCTTGAGCTTTCGGTGAAGGAAAACATCGTGAGGAAACCACAGCATGGTGGTAGGGCTTTTTCTGATGCCCGACTGGCTAGCTACCACCCTCAAGTTGAAAATCTGCCGCCAAATACCAATAGGTATGTTCCGGCAGTTGCACTTGAGAGCCAGTTCTTTCACAGGTTTAGCATGTCTACCATCTTGAACCCTATCGCCACTTAAGATCAGGTGAGATTATGGCCATAACGCTAAACCTTAAGTATAAAAAATACCGCTCTCATTTCGCCTGCTGTGAATTCTCCTTCTCGTATCGCTCAAAGAATCCAGTGTCTTTTTTATCGTTAAGGTTTATCGTTGTAGCCACAATCTTACCTGATGTTAAGTGACGATGTGCCCCAAGATGGTGAACACACTAAGCCTAGTGGAGGGACTGGCTCTCAAGTGCAACTTACTGAATACACCAATAGGTATTTGGCGCAGATTTTCAACTTGAGGCTTTGTCTTCGGGAACACACTAGCTTGACGACTGCTCTACAGTTTCACGTTAACAAAATTAGATAATTATATTTGTTGTTGTTCGTATCGAAATAAAAGATATGGTATATATGGTCTCTATCCAAATGATCCAAGTGAACCAGCGGTCATAGCTTTAACAAAGATCTGTTCTTGAATTACTCAAATTCGCCTAAAAATGAGTTGATGGTAAGTTGAACTACGGTTCGACCTTGTTATACTGTGGCATCTAATTATGTTAAGTAAACGACCTGTACACAGTCTTACTTGTTCATACACTTAACGATCTACATGTATAGTGTTGTATTTATCAGTTATATATGTATGACAAGGTTCGATATGGTATGTGCTATGGTGAAGAGTGAGAGCGGATGTAACACGGTCGTCTGCTTCCACGAATAGGTTACCGCAGATCAACGCAGTATGAGCATATGTAATGTGGACACAGATGTTGCTTCCCAGCCTAAGAGGCTTAGTGTCCGCGATACCCTTCGAGTGGCATGCGCTTTTGCCCGTTTTTGTAACTTTCTTTAACACAGCTTTGTTCCTTTTTGTAGCGGCGTGATGTTAAATAGCCTCAAGCCTTCCTAAATGCTTGCTCTACTAAATACAAGCGATGATAGATCAGGGGTAGTGTGTACGGCTTCGCGTCAAGGGATGTTATTTCGAATCCACTAAGAATGAGCTTGAGTATGGCGGTAGGGCTTTCTCTATTGCCCGCCTGGCTAGCTACTATCTTCAATTTGAAAATCTGCCGCCAAATACCAATATGTGTGTTCCGGCAGTTGCACTTGAGCTAGTCCCTCCACATCAATCCTATTAAACATCAGGTGAGATTGTGGTCACAATATTAAACCTTGACTGTAGTTAAAAAATCATATACATCTAGTGAATTAACAAAGCTGCCTTCGGCTTGAATATAAATAATCTTATAAGACAGTTACACCGAAAAATTTCCTGTATATTAACAAAATTTTGTTAAAAGTATGCTCGTATTCGAATATAAATCTAATACGGTCGAATAAATCTTCTCAAGATTAGATCTGGCTTATACGTCTCAATTTTACAACGAATTTATTGGTGTCACTGTACAGTTTTATTTATCGGGCCGGCTGTACCTAAATATGTCGTTATGGGAGATAATAGAGTATATGCGTTGTGTTACGTGGCTCTTTCCCGTTTGTCACTTTCACGTAGTAAGGGGAGATGCGTTTTTGTTTTCTTTTTATCAACTGACTTCCTTGAACTTGTTACATAATTATTAGTTTGTTTTTCTCAAGTGAAAACCTATTATACCGTGGGTGTTTAATTGGACTGCGCCGTTACGTTCGGCTATGTGACGCTAGTTCGGGTAAGGTCGGCTCGAGTCGGCTAAGGAAGTAAGATTACTCAGAGGTCACTGAAACTTTGGAAGGTTTTGGTGATATGGAGGATCGAGATGTTTCTGCAGCTGCTCATACCTATGTGTGCTTCGTCATGTGACGGCCTATGCTGATTTTGTTTTATATAAGTTTAGCACTATGGCTACAACTCACCTGTTGTTAAGTGACGATGGGGTTCAAGATGGTGCTCAAGTGATAATTTGTTTGGTGGTAGAGTTTTAACTTGAGGATAGTAGCTAGCCCTCCGCGCATTATGACAAAAAGATAGATGTGTCGTTCTCTTTCTGGTGGTTGCGACTTAACTAAGTAAAGAAACCTGCTATCTCATTTTATTGCTGATTATACACCGTTTCATTCCGAAACGTGATAAGCTGTAATATCAGAAGTTTATTAAGATATAGAGAAAAGAAAAGAGAGAGAGAGAGAGAGAGGGGGGGGGGTGAGAACTGGGGTGGTAAGAGAGAAAGCAAAAAGAGAGAGAAAGACAGAGCATCTCAAAGAATATGTTTCTGCGCTCTCAAGTAACGTAACTTTTATTCAACGTCCTTAAAATTTCATATTCATATTTGACTTTAAATTACTAAATCGTCGCCTCGCCTCGCCTACTAAATCGTCGTACTTAAAAAAGTTTACTATTTAAAAAAATCTAGCTTAGTCACGTCATAGTAATAAGCTATTGGTATCTTAATCAGGACGGGTGTAGAAATACCATGAAACCGAACCCCGAAAACCGAGACGTCTCTCGTATTAACACGTTCCAGTGGTAAGATATCTTCAGTCCGACGTTTAGTGGCTGTTAATCCGGTGCCGCGATACTTTGGGGGCTCCGCGCGATTTATGAATACGGCCTTATTTGATTAATGACTTTTTATTGAGCTCGGTACAGTACGCAGAGTATGATACGGACAGTAAGGCAATCGTGGAACTAGACGTTATTTTTCTATCCTTAATGAAATCACATTTGTATTTGCAATATCAGGATTACGGATCGCCTGGAGATTGAAAATTTGCCTAATCATTATTGAAAATTTGAAGAAACTCTTGGGATGTTGAAAAATAACCATGCTCATCTTTTTTATTGATAACTTTTTATAAAATGGATGAATACAGATATCGTCTGTCATTTTTCTACCATAAAATATCCCGGCAAAATCTCTATGAAGTTTCAAAACGTTACGATTTTTTTTTGTACCACCTCGAAGTAAATCATCATTATCAGCAACTTTTAGATTATTAATGATTTCTATAATAATTTATATTTTTCCGATCATAAAAGTTAGTATTTTTTTAATGCAAAAAAAAATTTTTTTTAATCAACGAATTTTCCTATACTGTCATTATTCCCAGAGTTATTGATTGTCAAGTTCTTTTTATCTGTTTTGCTTTGATTGACAATATAGCTCCGCGACAAATTATCATATATGCTTTTTGATTACGCCCTATTAAAGAGCATTCAATTTCTAAAGTTTGTCGATTTCTACGAACGAAAAGAAAACGAAAATCGGCTGACAGCCTGAGGTGAATAAGGTACTAAGGCATAAAGTAGACAATTGTAAAGTAAATCTATATTCTAACCGAGAAACATTCACCATTTTTTATTACTAATTTTAATATTATAATTACTGCAAACGTAGACTCTGACAGTAGATAGTTGCTGTAATATATTACAAGATCAAAAGATAAAAATTCACTCATCTAAATTATCATAAAAAAATAATGGATAACTTCATAAAACTTACATAATATCGAATAAATTAGATCTCTAATAAATATTTGTCTCTTATATCATGATTTTATCTCAAGATTAGTTTGTATGAAATTATGAAATACCATTTTATGAATTAACATGTGAATTAATAAATATAAATAGAAGGCTATAACAGTAAATAAAAATATTATAGCATAATCATTAACCAAATATATGAATGAATGCTGTAAAGTATTCGACATTTTAACATATTTTACATTTCAGAATAATGATTATTCTTCGAGTATGATCGATTGATTATTAAAAACTTGCACTAAGTTAAAGTACTGAATACTTATGATATAGTGGTTTCGATTTCTTGTTTCGAATCAGAAGTACACTAATAAATAGTTTAACAATTTCTTTCCTAACTTAATCTGTATTTATTTTCTCTCAGTGACAGATTATAAACATACTTTCGTTGTTATAATTATTTTTTTATAGGTAAGGTTTAGCGTTATCTTAAGTGACGATACGGCCCAAATTAATATACACGTTAAACCTGTGGAGGGACTGACTCTCAAATGCAGCTGCCGGAACACACCTATTGGTATTTGGCGGCAAGTTTACAGCTTGAGGGTGGTAGCTAGCCAGGCGGGCATTAGAAAAGCTAGAAAATGTTTTCCTTCACCGAAAGCTCAAGCTCATTGTAGGTGCTTGGATTCGAACTCACATACCTTGACGCGAAGTCGTACACACTACCACGTACTGCTATAAATTGTTATATATTATGTACGAGTCTGTGGGTCTTCCATTCGTCATGTGATATTGATAAATCACAGACAATATCACTTAGCGTGACGAGGGTGGGGGGAGGTGGCTAAAAAGGTAAAATTTAGCCTGACGTAATTTATGTAAATCCCCATTATACTGGAAAAGAACAGAACAACATCGAAGCCCAATGTCAGTCTATCGAGTCGCTTATTGTATTTGCATTACACAGTGGTTGTCATCAGGTAAAGTGTACATACTTTATGGTGTTGCCATAAAAACATAACATATAAGACGCAGTAAAACACATTCACTTTAAAGGCTATCGAATAACAAATGAAACTGCGATCGAACCTAAGTATGTAAACGGGACACAGAGTTAAGAAACACGTGTCAACCCTGCATAGGTAATAAGGTGATTTAAAATTCACTCGACACGTTCAGTTATATTCCTGGAACGGATGCATTGTGAAGAACAGATAAGCGTTAAGGGTAGGTCCTAAATGAAGACGTAGGGCGATTAGTTATGAATAATCATGGAATTAATATTCAAACAAACCGTTCATCGCATTATTCGGTTTGTTTTAATCCCCTTATGCGAGAATAGAATATAATAACATTTTTTGTTTGAGTTAAACCTAATTTCTTTTTAACGTGGACGTATCACGCTGTAGACGGTTTAAACTAAGAAGGCGTTAAATCGGTGACTACTGTCGATTAATACGTTTTGTTCTATGTTGTTTTGTTTTGTTCGATGGAATCGTAAACTTGGTTGGTACAAGATGATAGTTTTCGATAGTGATAGGGATGTGGGTTCAAACCCGCCTACAATGAGCTTAAGTTTTAGGTGAAGGAAAATATCGTGATGAAACCTTGGAAGGGTCTGGTTAGCTACCTTCAATTTAACTATTTAAAAAAAGGTCTCAATTGATAGTTTTTACTAATACTTTATAACTTTTGACGTTATGGGCACAATCTCATCTGATGTTAAGTGACGATATGGTCCGAGATGGTGGACACCCTAAGTCTAGTGGAGAGACTGACTGTCATATCCAACTGCCGGAACACACGTATAAGTATTTACTGGCAGATTTTCAAGTAAAAATTTAAAACCATGCTATGATTTCAACGTGATGTTTTTCTTCGACCGAAGGTTTAGGCTCATCCTGGGATCGATCTCACGTCCACGAGCTATCATCGCTTCACTCGATTCAATATACAAGTGAAGCCAGTATAGTAAGAAAGAAAACAGTGCAACGTTGTCTACATTACATGTAATAACATACATTTTATTGACAGTAAACACTCGATCCACACTATCGGTGAACTCCAATCGACCCCGGCGGTAATCGAACCGGCCACCTGTGTGATTCCATTCGGGCACCGCGACCGCTTTATCACTGCGTTATTCAAATGCCGTAGATTATCCGAGTGGTGCATCTTTAAACGTGAAATATGACCTTTACAAATCACCGATTCAAATAGAACGTCGTTTTGTGTCCGTCCACTTTAACCTGCGACCCGTATAGTGCATTACATAATTCTTACTTATTTATGTACATGCAATGATAACTTATTAGTTTTTACTATACGGCTTACTGAAGCATATTTTACAGGTTTCGTAATAGACGTTATGCGTTTGTCGTTGGTAAGAACTGAATGTATAATATCAGCTAGCTTTTACCTGCGGCTTTACTCGCGTTCATATTGATTCTATCAGCCAATTTTGGGTATTCACATATATACACAGAAATATTTTTCCACGATATGCTTTTAAAATATAAATTTTAGGATGTTGGTCGATACAAGTAAATTTTAAGTTAACTAAAATTCGAAATTATAGATAATTATTATTCTCGTAAATTAGTTAAGTTTGAAGCTATAACCGACTCCAGGATCCATTTTATCTCTGTATTAAAATTCATCATAAACGATTAAGCGGTTTAGGTGTGAAAGCCTAACAAACGAACAAACTCACTTTCGCTTTTATATTACTAGACTTTACGTGCATTACGTTACGTTAATATTGATTTTGTCAAACAAATCGGTTGACGCCATAAAAAGTTTCATACAAAGTTTATCCTTCTACTTATCCAACTTCCAATAAAGATTTCGCGAGAAAAAGTAGTCTATCTCCGTCTCCTGAGTCCCATTTTTCTCTGTATCAAAATCGATTTAGCGGTTTAGGTGTGAAAGTGTTACAAACAAACAAATTCACATTCACATTTATAATATTACTGTGATTACTAGCTTCTACACGCGGCTCCGCTCGTATTGATATCGATTTTCTCAATCAAATCGGATGTCGCAATTAAAAGTTTCATACAACGTTTACGTATCTGTTTACCTCAATTAGAATAAGTCTTTCGTGAGAAAAAGTAGCTTATCACTGTCTCCAGGTTCACATCTAGCTCTATGCCAAAATTCATCATAATCGATTCAGCGGTTTAGGCTTGAAATATTATTTAAATTAATTTATAACAATATAAAATAAAATTATCATATAATAAAATAATATTTAAATTAATTACGCTTTGTCATGTTTAGACGTAAACATATAAACTAATTTGTATATCCGATAATACATTAGCTATTCATCTAACGGGACGTAGGTTCACTCGGAAGAAATGTTTAGTTAAATATTTTCTAATATGTCGGTGAGAAAAAAAAATATTTCATCAGATAAGCAATACGACATAGCTCTGACTATTGCTTCCAAAACGTGATATATCGAATGTGAGTCTCATTGATCAGTTTATTACTATATATACGGTGGTCACGATCAATGGATTGCTGGATTCAATTGCTGGAACACACCCGTTGATCCTGGTGCTATAGTTCGTATCTTGGACCCGGAAACCATTACGAAACTCTTACTCCTACCACTGCTTATTCCAGAAAGAAAGATTTCAATTATTAATACAGAAATATTGCACACAGTTTAATATTAAAACAGCCTTTGAAAGTGATGTATAGTTACACTATAAGAATTTTCCCAGTAGCATCGAAAAGGTCCCGGCCTCTGTAGAGGCTAATCTGCTAATTTACACGTGCTGGAAATATTGACGCACTAAATTATGCACTTAGATAATGGAAACGGTTAGCGTTATTGAATATAACCTAAGGGTGCCGCGGCCGGCGGGAAGTCGAACGTATTGCAGCGATGCGACGCGGCCGGTGCAGACGAGCGGTTATTTTGATGCGTGTTTATAAACAAAAAAGTGTAACGCTAGGCTTAATGTGAGTGTTTATTGTAGATTATACTTCGTAGGGTCTGCAATAAAAAAATATTTTTGAGGTCATGAGGTCTGTGAGGTCATGGTTAAGCGCATTTATGGTCCACGCTTGTGTCGCTATGGTCAATTCAAGCTTTATTGGAAAGTTATGAATTTTTGAAGAGACTATCCGGCGAGTAGAAGCGATGCGAAAATAGTGATAAATTCTTCATGTATAAGTTTCTTCGTCGTCTATGTGATATTATAAAGTGTAGTGTTGTGTTACTTATCCGTGTCCTGTAGAGATGCGATTTTTTATTTTTACAGCCTCCTTAAACCTACGTTCGAAGAAGCAAGACACGGATACTGTCACGTGTTATCCTCTCCCTGGAACAATGATTAGGTTTCACGATACACCCGGTATCCTTACGGTGAACCCGTGGTTTGCAAAGAAGTTCGTATCTCATCCTGACATTATTATTGATTCGATGATTATTATCTTTAAACAGCTACTTACTACTTAATACTTAATTCTACATATACAAGTAAGACAAAGTAGCTACTATACACATTTTTGATGATGAAATGAAATAAATAATACCCTTTCCGGGTCTCTCTTGAAATGCCTAAACGCCGTATCCGGATTCAGCCCAAAATGAAAGTGTCATATGTTCAAATCTATCGGATTACAAATACCTTCATATATCCCCTAAAGAACCACGTTGACATTCAAAATTACTATATTGTTACAGACCCGATGCAACTTTCACACTTCTAATCTCGCTATTGTATCTAATAATATGCATCGAATAATTCTAAAACAATGTTGAACACTAACAGATTAACTGTCCCATAAGATTGTCGATATGATATGGGCTTGAGAGTCTCTCGATATCTGGATATACTTTGGTCGATACTGAAACGACGACAAACTACGAGAGTCACAGTGGCAGGCTTATCAACATGCATATGGTAGACGTGACGTAATAGGGTACAGTTTTTTTACCTTCCTCCTCGAATGCTGGGATATTGATTGTCGTCAAATGCGACACGCCTAACTCACATCTGGTGTGTTGTATTCGAGATACAGTTCGGCACAAAGTTCGTTTATAACTACACCAATGTCTAAAAGTTTGATTATGAAAATGACTCCTAATTAATCAACAGTAATAATAAAATAAATGTTCGCATAGTTGGTACATTAAATCGTTCCGCGAAAATACATGTTTACAATGGAAATTCAAAGTAAGGGATAAAACTCTCAACTTGTATATAAAACAAATAATCTAAACAAAGTTTCTGATCATGTCTTTTTTTTTTATTATACATAAGGTTTAGCGTTATTGACGCGAAGTCATACACACTACCATTGAGCTATCATCGCTTCAAATGGATGATTCGCAATAAAAAAAAACAGCTTTGGATAGCTTTTAGAGCATGTTGAAAACGCTGTGTTTTTAACGCTCGCTTGCTACCGGTAGAGGCGCGGTGTCTCGCGAGGCTCACTCGTAAGCCGACCTTACAAAGTTGACACTTATCCTCGGGATCGACTAAATATTTTGATACAATCTCGTCCAGATAAATGTTGTCGATTTATCAACGGGTTTCAGTTTGAATGCGCCCGCACGTTTACGATCACGCTCTGATAATTCCCCGTTTACCACGATTTATCTTTGGGTGACGTCTTTATTTGAGCTTTTTGGGATTCCGTCACGCACAAAAAAAAAAAAAAACAACCGAAAATCTACATTTGCTAACGTTTTATTCCTATATTTTCGGTTATGGAATCCGTTATCTGTGCGCTGTGTTTTTTACTTCGATCCTATCAAGAATTAAAGTAATCTTCGATTGTAGGTCTAAAAAAAATGGCGATTTTCTTTTTAATCGGTTCGAGGAGTTTTTGAGGTAACTTATGATTAAAATAGCATAAAAAAATATGACAGATCAATCGAAATTCGATGAGAAAACTTTATTTAGCCTGCCATTTTAAACACATCAATTATTTTTACTTATACCTTGCGTTCATAGCTTGAACGCTAATAATTCAGGAGCATTTACTTACAATCAGACTCTGCGTGTATCCAGCTACCTGGTACCTGGATTACAGTCATTTTTCATTTCAAAACCGGCACGAAGTAAGAGCTCGACTCAGAATATAGCCTTATTACTCGACTTGTACGTACGTTAGACTTGTACTTTATTCAACTTGTAAAAAAAGCGGGGCTGGAAAAGTCCGTATTGAAAAAAAATAAAAAAAAAACAGTGTCCATGTGAAATAAAAACTATAACGCTGAGGAAACCATTCATTATATACTCGCTTATAGGAGTTTGTTGTTCATGTTTCTTGAGGTGTTTATTTCTAAAGACATTAGATTCACCCGTTTCTAATGGGATGAAATTAATCTTGTATTTTGTTCGACAAATGTTGTGTCTCTCTATACTAGTATACTGTTAGATGAAAATATATGAAATAAAAAAAAAAAACAGGTTACTACATCGATATGGATCTAAATGCGTCCTTTCGGATTTTCGGAATGCATCGGTATTAATAGCGTGTTATATATTATTGGTACCGTTAAATTGATTTCGTAGGGGGTTTTTTAATAGCTGTTAACATCTGCTGTAATCTTTTTATAGTGATAAAACGCTTAACTATGCATACGACAGTTAAAAAATGGGATTGTTGACAAGGTTAGATTAGGATTTTTTTACACTTCATAAGTTTAAGCCCTCAGCATACGGAGATATAATATATATTGATATAGTAAGCTATATATTACGTTATAGCAAGCTGCCACAGGTCATGATGCTCGTTGATAGCGTGTACGATTTCGCGTTAAGGGTTGTAAGTTCGAATGCATCTACATTGAGAAACTGAGAAATATGTAGCATGATGGTAGAGCTTTTTCTAATGCCCGCCTGGCTAGCCACTACCCTCAAGTTGAATATCTGACATCAAATATCAATAAGTGTGTTCCGGCAGTTGCACTTGAGAGCCAGTTCTTCCACAGGTTTAGTGTTATGACCAACTTAGGCCGAATCATGACTTAAAATCAGGTGTTACACTAAAAGCTTAATTATTTAAAAAAATGCTGTAATATATATATTTTTGTTCTTATTAGTTCTGCGGCTCTCGTTACATGAACACGTATTTATGTTACACTCTAAAGGATGATTTAATTTTGAATATCGTATAATGGTTCTAACTAGTTATCTTCACAGTGCCCACAAATGACAGACCAAAAATTACAGCATGTTGTTCTTGAAATATACCAAAATATACGCTAATATGTCTTAGTATACCAAAATATGTCATGCTATATCTGTCGAAATATTTTGGTGCCGTGACAAAAATGTAATTTACAGCTGCGTCTGTACCACTCGTCCATTACTATAGAAAATATACCGTGATATACCTTGCTATAATTTTTATTATAGCTCTGTCTATTATGGGCTTTATTGTTAAGTCCACAAACTCGACTGATGTTAAGTAACAATGTGGGCCAAGCTGGTGGACAAGCTCAGCCTAGTGCAAGGATTGGCTCTCGTGTACAACTGCTGGCATATGATTATTATGATATTTGGTGAAAGATCTTCAATCCTTTGCTATCCAGGCGAGCATTGTAAAACGCAGTACCACTATTATTAACTATTCACGTTATTACTGAGCTGTAATATTAAAAAGTGCGCGATTTTCTCATATTTTGCCTTTGTTTTAATTACTATGGTCACATGTGAACAAGGTTCAAACGTTATTAATATAAAATATCGATTTGAAATTTATATTAAATACAGCTTTTAAACCTAATTTTACTGCTGCATAATAATCATTTTTATCTTTATTCTCTGATAGCGCCGCTAATTACTTTACTATAATCGAATATGTAATTAAATGGGTCTAGATATGCGGTACTTGAGTTTTATTACCTAATTAATAATTATTAATTTTATGCGAAAGTAAAACGGTGTATAGACTTATTTTGGTTGGATAATATTTTTTTTTATACTAGAGTCAGAAGCTAGAAGAAGTTTGGATGCTGTCCCTGGAATTTGGAAACATGGGGGATTGAAATGTTAGCGGGTTGTTTTCTTTGAGGTAGCGTTTGAGGAAGATAGGGGTGGTACTGCAAAATGTCACGGTGGTGAGAAGTGAACCATTACTATATTTCTCACGCTCCCTTAGTTACCTCAAGCCGACTTTACCCGAACGAGCGCCACACTAAAAGGTTGAGGATCTGAGTTTGAAAGCTCTGCCGCAAGAAGTTTCACACTACAGAAACATTTAAATCAGAGTTCATACTTTTCAGAGTTCATCGACCTCTTATATATTTCACCCTTCGTTATTTAAGGCAATTATAATGTCACCATCGCTACTTAAAGAGTCTTATCTTTGACACGCTATTTTTAACACGCCAATACCATAAAGAGATAAAACACGGCTTTATTGTCTTGTTAAATTGCCATTTGCCGACCAGACAAAATTGCATCGAAATCGGTCACGAAATTGATTTACAATGAAATTTTATCGTTTTTTTTATATAGTTAAGGTTTAGCGATATTGCCATAATCTCACCTGATCGTAAATGACGATACGGCCTGTGGAGGAACTGACCCTCAAGTGCAACTACCGGAACACAACTATTAGTATTTGGCGGCAGATTTTCATCTTGAGGGTGGTAGCTAGCCAGGCGGGCATTAGAGAAAGCCCTACCAACATGCTATGGTTTCCTCACGATGTTTTCCTTCAAGCTCGTTGTAGGTGGATTCGAACTTTCGTCCTTTGGCGCGAAGTCGTACACACTACCATTGAGCTGTCATCGCTTCGACCGGAAGTTTGAACGCTTATACAGGCGGAATCCTTTCGTTTTATTGCTTAAAATCGCTTAAATATAGCTAGGATTAATCTTTTAAAATTTATCTAAATAGCTGATGGGTGGTGAGCGTGCTAAGGGACATATAAGTCACATATCCGTATAAAATATTTAAAGATGTGCTCCGGCAGTTATATTTGAAAGAAAGAAAGTTTTATTTAAACACAATACTGCACATGTTAATCACAGTAATAGAAGATACAGAAGATAAAAACTAAAATAATAAACAACAAAACATAACAACATGTACGCATATAACGTAATGTGTTGTAAATTGGTACTAGTCTCAGTATATTTCACTCAGTATATTTCTCAGTATATATCTCAGTATATTAATATAGTGCAGCGCTGGTATACTGACTGGACCCTCTGAAGGCGACGTCACGGAAATCAATAGAAATTCTTAAATATATATAATAGGAACAGCATATAGTACATACAGCATGATAGTTCAGTGGTAGTGTGTACAACTTTGCGTCAAGGGACGTGAGTTCGAATCCAACCACCTACAATGAGCTTGAGCTTTCGGTGAAGGAAAATATCGTGAGGAAACCGTAGCATGATGGTGGGGCTTTTTCTGATGCCCGACTGGCTAGCTACCACCCTCAAGTTAAAATTCTGCCGCGAAATACCAATAGGTATGTTCCGGCAGTTGCACTTGAGAGCCAGTTCCTTCACAGGTTTAGCGTGTCGACCATTTTGGGCTGTATCGTCACTTAGGATCAGGTGAGATTATGACCATAACGCTAAACGTTAACTATATAAAAAAAAGGGGGACAAGTCTTAGTTTGTCCACCATCTTATTTTTTATGGTAGCTCGGCAAAGTGACGGCACTGTGCCTGATGTTAACACTACAGTTCGTAACAGCAGCGACTGTGGAGACAATCCATCGCCAGTCACTACTATCACATTGGACTACGTAATATCGTTCTTATTTTTTGATGCATTAACAAACCTATTAGGATGCTAAACAGGCAGACGGCCTAGTAAACAGGTAGATGGTCCATCTTATGACGTACCTCCACTAAACTTTCACTGAAATTCAGGTGAAATACTGAGATCTTAAAAAAGTATTTTGCAAGTGCATCTGTAGGACTACACTAATCGATCCTAGATGGTAGATTTTCAACTACCCCTCATTAGCTTGCTACCACCCTCAAGTTGTAAACCTGCCGCCAAATACCAATAGGTGTGTTCCGGCAGCTGCATTTGAGAGCCAGTTCCTCCACAGGTTTAGCGTGTCTACCAACTTGGGCCGTATCGGCACTTAAGATCAGGTGAGATTATGGCCATAACGCTAAACCTAAAAATAAAAAAAATATGACGAGGTTTCATTAGCAAATAAAAAAAAAATACGGTTAATTATAGAAATTATGACCGTGTTAAGAAGCACGCAAAGTTCGCTTATCTATCGGAGATATTCTCGCTGACCCTCATAGCCCATATCGGTATATGGATTAATTCAATTAACCCATTACAAGTATAATGTACAACGTTAATTCTATTGTCATTGTTAGATGACAAAACAATCACAGTACAGTCATCGTCCGATAAAAACTCATGTACAATGCGTCTTGGCACAGTCACCGATTGTTCGCTCATGTGAATGGGGTTTCGCCTTGACCGCTCGCACAATGGAGCCGTTTCTTTTGCGCCTTGTGAATTTCTTGCTCTAGGATATCCGTATGTGTATGGCTTATTCGATATAGGAATATGGAGGTAGGCTGGTGGTAAGTTTGGTAAAGTCCAGCCAGTGGTGGTGGAGCATTGGTGACATGGTAGTTGGAATCTACCCCTTCAGGTTTGGATAGATTTTTCCTAGAAGTTCTGCCAAAAATATATATATTTTTTTAGTAATCATGTAATATTCTACATTTCTTTATTTTTCAAGTTTTTCGATCTTTTATATATCTCGAAAAAAATTCTAATTGCGGCAATGGACCAAAGTTCATTTTAAAGTGGATGATGGTCTATGAAAGACTTAGTCCCATAAGGAATGTAATGATATCAATATACAGGTTTTTTAAACGATTCAATAATGGACTATCCCGTATTATATATTATATACGCATGAATGTTATTGAATCTATTGAAACTACACCTATGATAAGTACAAATATCAAACACAGAGTTACCAAGTACGTATCGCTGGGCAATAAACAGCTCAATACCTATGTCGATTTGAAAATATATAAATATGCAACTACAAATTACAGCTTGAATTTAGACCAAATCTCCAACCGGTATCGGAAATTCGTGATGAGTATACGAAAACGAGAAGAAGAAAATGTTGTGTGACGTATTTATCTATAAAAGGTGATAAAAATTTCACTTGAGATTAAGTACCACGTTAGTATTAGCGTTGTCGAGTTTGAACCTTGACCTACCAGAATATTTAATCTCTAACGTAATGTGATATATTCCATCTCAATTATTATTACCATGGCAAGACCATTTCAGTATAAAGAATATTTTTAATAGATACCAAATGCTTTTACATTCCTACTATATATTTATAGTTGAAATTTTGGCTGCGCATGTCACGAAATCGGGATACATCATAACGTTTGATTTGAACCTCCGACAGTTATACTATAGAAATTTGCATTTATTACAGTATTTGAATGCGGAAATATTTATATGTTTGTTTTATGCATTCGAAGACTGGTTCTTTAGTAACGGCTTCATAAAATCTAGCTGGTAAGCCATTCAGTGTGTCTATAAAAGGATGACACAAATCGATCCCATTTACAGCACGATTTTATATATATATTATTAGTAATTTAGTTTCGAAAGTACTATCATAGGGTAAACACGTTGTTTTGGAGTATCTATTTGGTGGATTATATATTGATTGATCGAACTTAAAGTATGTGGAATTTTGATAACATATTGGGACTAAAATTGCGCTGCAAATGTTTTGTGTAATATAGAACTAAAAAATTAAACTTAATATCTAGAGTCATTTAAGCTTATATGCGAAATTATATAGAACTTCATATTTTTTATTCACGGAGATGGTGTTGATAATAAACATTCCAATCATCATTTGGGATTTAATAGATACATTAAAAAAGTGGGATTGAGATATACCCGCCAATCAAAGAATAGAGATATTAAACATAATGAACAGATATATATTATTTTTTCCAAAAGCATATACGTTGTTAGCCATATGGGTTTTCATAGCTACGCCGAGCTTTGGGAGTGTGTATTAAGATACTCTGCACAAGGTAGCCATGAAGTGGCCTTTCCTGGGCTAGGGTCTTGCCGAAAGCTGCGACAAGAGACCGCAGTCATAACTAATGCTAAGAAAAATCCTAAGGACACAGAAACCTACCCTATTATATCGCGGGCTTAGAGCGCGACCTAACTCCTACACTAAAGGATTGTACTGGCTGCCTCAGGACGGAGTGAAATAAAAATACTATAATTTCTAATTACTATTGCTAACAGAGCCGTGACATAACGAAATAATTATAAACTGGCTGAACATAAAAAAAATGGATATTTTTTGGATATATTTATCGGAATAAAACTAATTTAAACGGATTTTATCGCGGTTATTTATTAAATTTTGATCCCGACGTTTCGAAAGCTTTTCAGCCCCAAGTGACCACCACGAAGGCTGAAAAGCTTTCGAAACGTCGGGATCAAAATTTAATAAATAACCGCGATAAAATTCGTTTAAATTAGTTTTATTTCAATGAATAATATTCGCGTAAACCTAAGAAATCATTATATATTTATCGGATTAATAAAATTGCAAATTACTGGTACCATACGATATTTTGTTTGTCATTTGAACGTGTTATCTCCATTGCACCTTATCCTTTCGACTATCAAATTAGAAGAGCTGTCGGTAACCTACTTCAACCAGGTCATACAACGTTTTTGGAATGAAATTCCCTTTCGCACGGTACGAATAGAGGCTAGATAAATCAAAATGTAAGATTTTTCCGTCACGACCATTTCTGTAGTGTTCCTTGTTGCACTATATTTCTATAGTGTAGACGATTATCTATAGCGTGTACGCTATTGGCTGTGCCCAGACATAGGTGCGCGCTTAGTGGTTCAAAACAGCCAGTAAGATCTCGGCGGCTGCATATGGTATCAATTAAAATGAATTAGATGAATTAAATGATATACAATAAAATGTTTATTTTCACAACTAGAAAACAAGAAGAAATATATGAATTATGAAATTTAAATATTTACCAATACTCGGGCAATTTCTATACATAAATATTTATACTTTTTTTATATAGTTAAGACTTAGCGTTATGATTATAATTTCATCTGATCTTAAGTGACGATACGGCCCAAGTTGATAGACACGCTAAGCCTGTGGATGGTCTGGCTCTCAAGTGCAACTGCTGGAACATATCTATTGGTATTTGGCGGCAGATTTTCAACTTGAGGGTGGGAGCCAGCCCCGCAGGCATCAGAAAAAGCCCTACCACCATGCTATGGTTTCCTCACGACGTTTTCCTTCACAGAAAGCTCTACTATTTATTAGGTATTATATTTCTATGATGTTATTAATTTAGTAAGTAATGCAGACCAGCGTTATATTGACAAACATTACTGTCGATAATTCCGTTTTTCTTTTGATAGGAATATTCATTTCATATACTAGACGAGTGAATTCTGAGAACGCATTAAAATTTTATATGAAATCAGATCTATGCGATTTCATTGACGATCCCTTTGAAATATATTGACTCAGAGGCTTTTATTAGGTTTCATGAGAAATTTGCATAACATGCAAATTGCATAACGTTACTTCGTCTCCGTGTAAACTTTTAGCATACATTTAAATATAGGAAGAATATCGTGTATTTTCTGCTTTTGCTTGCGGTAACCCAGTTTTAGCACTAGCCTTTATCCCGCAGCTTCGCACGCAAAGGGTATATGATTTGTACAGTTTGTTCGTTTATTTTAAACAGACAATTATTATTTCCGACACAAACCTTGTCACAAACGTTGAAATCCGTTGAGATTAAATTATTGATTGAAGCGATGATACCTCAGTGGTAGTGTGTACGACTTCGCGTCAAGGGATGTGAGTTCGAATCCAAGCACCTACAATGAGCTTGAGCTTTCGGTGAAGGAAAATATCGTGAGGAAACCATAGCATGGTGGTAGGGCTTGTTCTAATGCCCGCATGGGTAGCTACCACCCTCAAGTTGTAAAACCTGCCGCCAAATACCAATAGGTATGTTCCGGCAGCTGTACTTGAGAACCAGTTCCTCCACAGGTGTAGCGTTTCTACCAACTTGGGCCGTATCGTCACTTAAGATCAGGTGAGATCATGGCCATAACGCTAAACCTTAAGTATAAAAAAAATATATATATACCTATACATATATGCATTATGCGTATAAGTTTTCGAAGTCTTAAGTAATCGATGCCTTTTTGTCACCTTTTCTCTATTAATATGGTATAAAAATCATTTACGGACCTCCTCTTGCAATGCGTGATCGCATTGCTCAGGCTGAAGCCAGGATGAGAGATGTAAGAAGAGTCACCGAGCAACAAGCACCCTCACATATCCACTAAAACAACTGTAATTTAAGCCTCGTAATGCTAGAGACTAGAGAGAGCTTTCACACTTATCCTGGTCATACTTTTGGTCGCCTGTTTGCTTCCGGTCTCTATTGTGCGTACAACCAAATTAAAGAAGCAAGTTTAATTCTGTTTAAAATAGTATTCTGTATTACTCTTTTCTAAGAGCATCTATTATTATACGTTGATGTTGTGCAAATGGTCCTTCGAGCCCAAATACAACATAAATGTGTGATGATTCACCTCTTTGTGTGAGGCAGTGCTCCTAATATAATGCACTAGAATATATATAGAATAGAATATATTTACCAATTATTAACATGCAAGCGATGATAGCCCAGTGGTAGTGTGTACGACTTCGCGTCACGGGACGTGAGCTCGGTTTCACCTACAATGAACTTGAGTTTTCGGTGAAGGAAAACATCGTGAAGTAACCATAGAACGGTGGTAGGATTTTTTCTAATGCCCGCCTGGCTAGCAACCACCCTCAAGTTGGAAATCTGCCGCCAAATACCAATAGGTGTGTTCCGACAGTTGCACTTGTGAGCCAGTTCCTCCACAGGTTTAGCATGTCTACCAGCTTGGGCCGTATCGTCACATAAGATCCGGTGAGTTTACGGCTATAACGATAAACATTACCTATAAAAAAAGATATGTAATGCCTAATGGAATAGTAAAAGACAACGTTAATAACTTGTTTTGCCTGTGTCTAATAAAGAAATTTGTTTAGGCTCTGAAGACGGTCAGTTGAAGGCACCAGAGCGCGTCGCCTGCGTCTCCCAAGGACATTGTTTTTATCTGTCATTTGAGATCTGTACAAACAAGCTAATTTGTTCGATTATTTATCATCGAGCGCGTATGCGCAGACGCGGCGGCAGTAACCTCTGGGCTTTTATGTCATTTGAAATGCATTGATGGGATCTAGGCTTGTAATATCTTGTTTAATAAACCAGTGTGCAATGCTTCCGTCTATAGCATTGCAACCTAGATATTGTATAGTGTGAATAATATTTTTCTGTTAATAATAATAATTTAATTTGATGTAAATCCGGAAATTGTTATAACTGGTATAGGTTCTTTTTTTATGGTATAGGGGCGATCAAGCAAGCGTGTCAGCTGATGGTAAGTGATTACCGCCGCCCATGGACACCCACAACTCCAGGGGAATCGCAGGTGCATTCCTAACCTTTATTGGAGGGACTGGCTCTCAAGTGCAACGACCGGAAATACACCTATTACTAATTGGCGCCAGATTTTCAACTTGAGGGTGGTAGCTAGCCAGGAAAGCATTATAAAAACCCCTACCACCATTCTACGGTTTCCTCATCATGTTTTCCTTCACCGAAAGCTCAAGTTCATTGTAGTTGGTTGAATTCAAACTCACGTCTCACGACGCAGCGTTCCTACACACTACCACTGAGCCATCACGTAAACAAATTAAACAATTATGTAAAATAATGGATCTACAAAAACATATAAACACGCAGATCGAGATTCCTGCCGGTTGTTCTCGATGACTGCGTTACTTTGAGAACCGGTGGTAGTTGTTACGTTCATAAGTGCTTTCTTAGGGTCTAAATTAAATACAGTCCTGTCAAGCTGTGAAAGCGCTTCCGGATACAGCCTATTTCCTTTCGAAAAAAAAAACTAATTAAGAATTTGTCTCAGTTGGCAGGGTGTACGAACGCCGCGTCATAGGACGTGAATTTGAGTCCTGGGTGAAAGAAAACATCGTAATGAAACCATAATACGGTGGTAAGCCTTTTCCCAGTGCCCGTCTGATAAGCTACCACCAGCAAGTTGAAAATCTGCAACCAAATACATATAGGTATGTTCCGGTATTTGCACTTGAGAGCCAGCCCCTCTCCTAAACTTATCGTATCTGCCATCTTGGGCTAAATGGTCATTTAATATAAACAGAGATTTTAGGCGTAACCTGTAAATTAAAAAAAAAATACCAATCTCTCAACTCCTCCACAGAGCCTACAAAAAACGATCTAGAAAACAGTGAATAAAATTAAAAAATCACTGAGCACTTGTTTGTATTTAGATTGATTAGGATTGTCCTGTGTGAGATTCGAATCGAATCGAAAGACGAATCGGATAGTATCGAATAAGACGAGCGTTTAATCGAATCAAAATTATTGATTCAATTCAAGCCTTGAGAAAGCGCGTTACGATGGACAAAACTACCAACGATTCGAAAAACAGCCCCGTCATCGAGAAGAACCGGCAGGAAACTCGATTAGGTTATGTATCTTTTTAGGGTACGTATTTACGTAAGTCAGTGGTCGCCCAGTGGTCGGAATTCGATCATGATTAATTTAAATTATTAGTTTAAACTTTATTAAGGTGCTGTTTTCAGAGACTCGTGTGTATAAATAGGGTTATGTTTGATAGATAAACAATATTAATCTATAATCTATTAATATTCTTATTTCGACCACAGACTTAAAACAATAAACAAAAGAGTGTTCTGTGCGTGTGTGTGTCAAATACACGGTAGTGTGTGTAATGTTTTCTTAATTGATGTAATGTAATTTTTATGTACAATTTTAAAAAAATATTAGCATTTTGCATTCCTTCTCTATATAAACTATGAGTGTGAGAAATTTCATACTCCATCGTCCACGTAAACGTCATAAAAAGAGGTACAAATTTTGGATGAGGAAAGGATGCATAAAGACTATTGTTAATCCATAGTTCACACTTTGATCCATTGATACTTTTGACATCAATACTGGCTTGACTTGATGCTTGAAATTATAGATTAAACACAGTGAGTTACAAAAATAAATAATTACATTAAACATTTGAAATCTTTTTGAATCTCTACTATTATGCATGTGATTTGTTTCACTATGTTGCCATGGCTGTATAGAAATCTAATGCTCAAGCAAAACGCATTTATTACAATTATTTACTGTGACGTTGTTGCGTTTTTTTTTTCTTATAACGTGTGTAAATTTGAATGTACCTTTGTTATGTGAATTAATTCATTATAATTGCTTCCTATCATTATATGCAAAAACTTTAATATAATATTCATTTAAAGAAATATTAATAAGTTAGTAACTTTGAGGTAATAATATTTTTATGTCACTCATTTTGACGGGATTCAGAAGTATTTTTACAACAACTTCTGATTGTTGGTACTTGGTGTTAATTATCAACATATATTGAGATCTATTGAGAGTTTTCGTTTTAAATACTTAAAGTTAATTAAAGGTTCAATCTATATTAATATTATTAAGCGCAGAAGTTTGTTTGAACGCGCTAATCATAAAAACTAATGGTTGAATTTCAATTTTTTGTATTGCGTTTCATAAAACTATTGGTAAGGAAGGCTTTAAGCTACTTGATAACAAGCTATCGCCAGTACAAGCTAAGCTGTGTTGAAAAAAGTTACAAAAAAGGGCAGAAATGATTAAATAGTTTTTACTTCCACGCGAACTAAGTCGCGGACACATAGACATTATAAAAGAGCAGATACGTTACCTTTATAATATTTGGCCAAAGCAAGTGGCACGGTAATGCGTACGTAGTAGTCATATTGGTATAGCTGGGTCCCGCAGTTACACTTGAGAGTCTGTCCCTACCCTGTAACATCTTGGGCCCCATCCTCAGTTAACATCAGGTTTGATTGTGTGTGTCGTGAGGTGAAAATTATTATTTTTTATTTATTCCAAGGAATATCAACATCTGTTAACACACACAATTGCATGGTGGTACGGATTTTTCTAATGCCCGCCAGGCTAGCAACCACCTTCAAGTTAAAAACCTACCGCCCAATACCGATAGGTGTGTTCCGGCAGTTGCACATGAGAGCTAGTTCCTCCACAGGTTTAGCGTGTCTACCAACTTGGGCCATATCGTCACTGAACATCAGGTGAAATTATAGCCATAATGCTAAACCTTGACTATAAATAAAAATACAATAACTTACTGAGAGCTAATAAGAACAATATAGAATAATAAGAATAAATAACAGTAAAGGGTTACATATGAGGCGATTGGTTTAAAAAATGATTTCATGTTGGCTCGTCTTACTGCATTAAGTGGGGTATTAAAAAGATCGAGATTCAGTTCTCTGCTGAGTTCATTATAACTACGGCTAGTACGAATAATTAAATGTAAAGATTTACAGAACATATAAATTACTTTTATATTTGGCTCTACATATAGTCGATGGTACTATTTGTCTGAGTCTTTATCAGAGTAATTCTAAGGCCTTGTATAGAAATAAAACATATATAATTTAAACGACCCAGCACACCTTATTCTGGTCGATACAGTTGATAACTTGATTTTATTGTCTACTTTATAATTTCCGTTCGTAAATATAAAGTAAGAACCAATGTTATAATAGATATTTGTGGATCACACATATAATGTTCGTGTGCAGGTCTTCAACTTAGCAGATCGCTGTGGCGGTAACGGCGAGGCAATGTTTTTTTTATAGTTAAGGCTATTTTGTTATGACCATAATCTCACCGGATGTTAAATAACGATGTGGCACAAGATGCGCCCCCCAAAACTAGTCGAGTGTCTGGCTCTAAAGTGCAACTAATTGACTACACCTATAAGTATCTGGCGGTAGATTTTTAACTTGAAGGTGAGAGCTAACCAGGCGGGCATTAGAAAAAGCCCTACCACCGTGCTACGGTTACATCACGATGTTTTCTTTCACCAAAAACTTAAGCTCATTGCAGGTGGATTTGAACTCACGTCCCTTGACGCGAAGTCGTACACGCTACCACTGAGCTATTATCGCTCATCTTACGTGAGTCAAGCGATTATGTGTACCCTGTATGTTACCCTTAACCGAAAGCTCGACCTCATTATAGTTGGATTCGAACGCGCGTCCCTTGACGCAGTCCTCGTACGCACTACCGAATTAGTTACCTTCCTTTCATACCGTTTCTTTTTTTTTATACTTAAGGTTGAGCGTTATGGCCATAGTCTCACCTGATCTTACGTGACGATACGGCCCAAGTTGGTAGACACATTAAACTTGTGGAGGAACTGGCTCTCAAATGCAGCTACCGAAACACACCTATTTGGTATTTGGCGGCAGGTTTACAACTTGAGGGTGGTAGCTAGCCAGGCGGGCATTAGAAAAAGCCCTACCACCATGCTATGGTTTCCTCACGATGTTTTCCTTCACCGAAAGCTCAAGCTCATTGTAGGTGCTTGGATTCTGATTCACTACCACTGAGCTATCATCGCTTCTACTGCTTTGCCAACCGTGTATTCTCAGTGTCATCTTAAATAATTAATTAAGTATACAACGAATAGAAATATAATGAGATCGCAGTACAGTGATTATATTTTTGCGTGTAGCAGTAAAACCAACGGGTCCGGACAACATTCTAACATCGTTCTCAGGTTACGTCGAAAGCTTTTATGATGACTTTTAAATCGATTATTTATTCCTTATAGACCACAATCGATGCTCGTCGAGCGCATTACACCCACACCGTTTGACCCCGAACGGTATGCACATCCCTATCTCATATTCTATTTGAGTTTTATAGTCGTTTTCTGTTATTGTAAATGTGGGACTCGCTTTGTAAATTGTTTACGGTTATTTTGTTACCGAAAATTGATATTATTTTTAAATATTTTCAAACGGAAACGTTCTTTGGGCGCTTTATATGTTAATACATATTATACAGCACAAAGAAAATAATGCTGAAATATCATCAAGTTTAATAAAGTTAATATTATTACGTACTCTTAAATGTAAAAAATTATAATAATTAAAAAGCCAATGCGATCTATTGTCGTTATGTGTTTCAATGGATAAATCATACTTCACACTTACTATACCATGTATATTATTGATATTATAACTGCGAAAGTGAGTCTGTTTGTTTGTTACGTTTTCACGCTTAAACCGCTGAATTGAATATGATGAATTTTGGTATGGAGCTAGATGGGAAACTGGAGACTGACAGGATACTTTATCTCGCGAAAACCTTGTTGAAAGTGGGGTAAAGAGGGGCATAAACTTTGTGTGGGACTTTTGTTTGATAAATTCAGTATTAGTGCGAGTGAAATCGCACGTAAAATCTAGTGGACCATACGAAAATGTATTGATTCTCAGAATACTGGTAATATGAAAACGGTTGCACAATTGAAATTTTGCATAGTGGTAGAGCTCTTTGTTAGCTAGCATCCTCACGTTGAAAATTTGATGCCAAATACCTTTTAATAATATATTTTTTAATCCAATGAAGAGGCACTGGTATTTTAAAGTTTACCTTCCTATTGTTTGTCATATTTATTTTTAATCCAACGATCCCTTTTGAGTATAACAAATATTTAATTTTCATACATAAGCAGATAATTTTCAAAGTAATTTCTATTAAATAAATAATTCCTTGAATCAACCTTATATGACGTTTCACTGGTAAGAACATTAAAGATATTACAAAGGTGTGTACACTCCCAGAGTGCGATGTAAACGGTATTTTAACTTAGAATGTAACCAACAAGGAAAACTTGATACTTTTAGATGCTATCGATGTGACCATATCGCTAAACGCTCCACGGCTTCTATATCAATAGTCACATCTCGAGTTGCGTGTTAAGACTAAGTATCAGCGATAGATATCAATACAATGGATTTGTACGACAAAAAAAAAAGTTAATTCTTCATGTATGTAAAAAAATAAATTACACAAAGGTGTCTTTATTCCATAGGCATAATAAAGTTTTCAACGAAGCGAATTTTCCTTTGTACAGTTCCATAGTAGGCCTTTGACGGTGTTGACCTTGCGGCGCAATAGTTCACACCGTCCCTTCACCGTGGTGGAAATGTGGAAAAAACTCGACAATGGTTCGGCCCTCACGCATGCTGTGGACAAGACAATCGATTATAGACACTCGTATGCACTTTATTGATTATTGTCGCCCGTAGGTTGAATTGAGCAACAGGCTTGCGTCAAGGCAACATCCTAGGCTTTGGGATTTATAATTTTTTTCTATGAATATAAATGAAATATCTAAATTTCGAATTATATATATATATATTTTAGTTTTGAAGGTGAGCACAATACGATTAAAAAACAACCGCTCGTGCCAAGAAATTAATAGCTAATTCCTTGATGGTATTATTTATAATTATCCTTTTTTTGTCGTGGGGAAATGTATTTATGCTGGGGGGACTGAGAGGGGTATATGGGACTCACCCAGCGCTAAGCGCCGGGAATACCCACTAAAACCGCACGGCCGTGTGTCGCCTTCCTGGGTAAGCCAGGTGCCTGGTGGTAAGCCGGGCCCCATCCGGGCAACCTGGCTAGCTGCCTTTGCAGTCAACCAGAGTGGTGCAACGGGAGGCGGGTCCCCCGACCCACCTTAGTATAAATTTCCCTACTAGCCAGTAAGTTTCTAGTTAGTTAATTTTTTTAAAGGTTTAAGGTTATGACGACAATATCACTTGATTTTAAATGACGATATGGCTTTAGATGGTGGTTACGCTAAGCCTAGTTGACGGACTAGCTCTCAAGTGCACCTGCCAAAACACACCTATAGGTATTTGTCGGTAGATTTCCAACTCGAGGGTGGTAGCTATCCAGTCGGACATTAGAAAAAGCCTTACCACCATGCTACAGTTTCATCACGATGTTTTCCCTCATCGAAAGCTCAAGGTCATTACAGATGGTTTCGAACTCATGTCTCTTGTCGCGGCGTCCATACACACTACTAACTGAGCTGTCGTTCCTTCAATAATTGTAAATATACATTGGTGTAAAGTATGAATATGAAAATATGGAAAGCCTGAGAGAGAGTACCATGAAAATTTATGACTATATGCATGAAAGTCGTGCTACTGACAGATGTCTATAAAATCACAGGTAATTAATTAGTAGTAATTATGTGGTTTTAATATCTGCAGTTAATCATATTTTTTTTTTCAAAATATACAATTTCCTCTTGTATCACTAAAAAGGTTCCAAGTAAAATTATAGGAATGTCTTTGAGTACTCGATAACTCACGGGAATCCAAGAGTCTCCTTATGGCGATTGTCCAGTCGAATCGCTAATAAATTAAATAAAATCTAGTCTCCAGACCAGGAAGTCCATAATTGGAGTTAAATCAAACACGGGCTAAAATTCTGCGTGAATGGAATCTACGGATCAGAGATGACCGCGGGTTCCGGAGCTTGCCGCTCGCCGATGCTATCGCGGAACACCTAACCGTCGGACACTGGGATCTATGAAATAATGAAGGTGCCTTATCTAAAGCAAGAAACGAAGAGACTACTTGATTTATAATTTCACCTGATCTTAAGCGATGATGCGACCCAAGTTGGTAGACACGTTAAGTCTGGCTTTCAAGTGCAACTGCCGGAACACACATATTGGTTTTCAGCGGTAGATTTTCAAATTGAGGGTGGTAGCTACCCAGGCGGGCATTAGAGAAAGCCCTGCCGCCATGCTATGGTTTCCTCACGATGTTATCCTTCACAGAAAACTCAAGCTCATTGTAGATGGATTCGAACTTAAGTCCATTGACGTGGAGTGCGTACACACTGCACTGAGCTATCATCGTTTCAATTGGAATTGGTAATCGGAATATTATGGATTTGGAATCGTTATTTTCATAAAAAAAGTTAAATAAAACTTAAAGGATGGTGAGTTGTTATGGATAAATGAATGTGTTTTTATTTAATACTACCTGCTGCGGTAAAAGTTGTTTTGCCATTTCTTAAAAGTTTTTGACCACAGCCTGTACAAAGAATATAAAAAAAAAATATGTTAATACTTCCTTTCCCACAAATCTTTAGCTTGTATTTCCTATCACCAGAAATTCTTTTATTTTATAGTCTGAAATTCAGAATATCAAATTATTGTACCAAATTGTATTCAGTAATTTCATAACGATGTCGAAACACATAGATTGACAAAAAGTCAGAGAAAAAAGTTTTCAATTGTATCAGGACAAAAAAGTGCATCCCAATTATATGTTTCCGGAGTACGACTCAGTTATTGCTTTATTTTATTCATCTCAATCAAAATAGCTTCATGTACTTGGTAATTTCTAATTTAATTACGCATCATATTAGAATGTAGTCTACTGAACCAGGAAAGCTGATTTTTGCTATATCTCAAATGATGCTTATCGAGTAAAAGAACCAGATTTCTTTTAGCGCTGTATGATAAAGTGACAACACTATTGTGCTTGTAAAATCAATATATATATATATATATATATATATATATATATATATATATATATATATATATATATATATATATATATTATTATAATTATAATTATATAAATAATATAATAAATTATAATTATATATATTATTTTAAAATCATAGACGATCTTCGGGAGGCAGGCAAACGTTACGACCGTGCTTATACGCTGGTTGATAACGTCGAGTACATTGCAAACGAAGAAAGATAATTACGGTGGGTTTATTTATCAGTGCTGTCTGTGGTGGTTCGCAACTCATCCAGTGTAGATCTTTTGCTCCGTCAGATCTTAGGACGTAACATGCGTACCGCGATGATTCAAAATCTAGCTTGGCACAACTATAATGCGTTGATATGATATTAAAAAAAAAATAAGCTGACAGATTGATTGCCAACGGATGTAGGATTAATATTAAACCGTGCGTGTGGAAGATGGGTCGGGGTGCTTGTCGTCCCATTGCACTGGATCAGCCATCTGGGGGACAGTTGGGGTGTACCAAGCTGTCGCTCTTTAGCGCCGGGGCATAATTAGGCCATCCGCTGGGGCGACACGCTGATCGTCAGCTCTAGCCCGTATCGCCCCAATTTATGCGGCAGAGGTACACCGTGGAAGTTTAATGGATATTCTCGATTCGCACCGGGTGAGTGGGTGTCCATAAACGCATATCACTACGATAAAAAAGAAAAATAAAAAAGGATTAATATTAAAAGTGCCTTCTCCGAATGCGGTGATTTCATAATTCCGCACGTACGCTGTAAGAATTTAACGCCAAATCGCGCGTAATTTCAACTTATCTGCACATTGTTCGGCTAAGGGGCACAAGGCTGTGCCAGCGACGGCTTCTAAACCGCGCTGCGAATGTCTGTGAAGACAATTGTGTTTTTATTAATTGGATACTACCGCTACTGTTTGGTTTTTTTTTCGTGAATCTTATTTATTTTTTATTTTAGCTGTTTACTCCTTAAGAAACGATTATTCATATATAAACCGCGATAGCTGCTGATGATCTGTGAGTCTTGATGACGTGTGATGATTTGGACATAGATAGAGCGAAGGGCATTGTCGGTACAGACAAGGTTAAAATCACGCTTTTTAAAGCATATTGCCAGGTACTCTACACGAGTAGCCTATGGACCAGATTAACGCAGTAATCGTGCAATTCCCTGCACGTTCAATACAATAGCATCTTCAGGGCTTTGCTCCGACTCCCACACTACCGTAGCGCGTCAGGTATGTTCACCGAGCTACATGTAAAGGTGTGTTTTATTTTTATATAGCCTGCGGTATGAAAATTTTGTGATGAGAAAAATCGAGAGTTACAAGTGTGATGTTACATTCCAGTGCTCTACGTTCCACATTATATTTAATTGAAATGTTATAAATAATATGAATAAATATTCATATATGCCTTGATGTTTATTGAAAAGGCTTTCATTGACCCTCTTTTTACATAATCTAAACGGTAATAGTTCTTAAGGAGTCGACTCCAGTCGTGCGTCGGAGCTGACTCACGCACTTTTTTTTTGTTTAGGCTTAGCGTTGTGGCCACAATCGATGGTAAATGACGAGATGGTCCATGATGGAGGATACGCTAAACCCAGTGGAGGGACTTCCTCTTAAGTGCAGCTGCAAGAAAACAACTATAGGTATTTGGCGGCTGATTTTCAACTAAAGGATTGTTGGATTAGTTGGGCATTAGAAACGCCCTAACACTATGCTATGGTTTCCTCACGATGTTCTCTTCGCTGATCAGGCTTATTGCTGATCGATTGGGACTCACGTTCGTAAAAATGAACTATCATCGATTCAACAACTTGCATACCTTTATACAGTATCAAAAGTTACCTTATCAAAGTTTAAATATGACTTTCCATATTAGGTTCTGACTTGAGAAATTGTTAACAACAGGAAAGTTGGCTGTATCTTTCTATACATTCCAATATATCTGCATGACAAAATTTATCGAAGTAGATTGTGGGAAACGGAAAAACATACAGATTTATTATTTCATTTTTAATATAAAATTTGGATAACAATATTTAAAACTAGTAACCCGTCTCGGATTTGCACGGCCAATTTAATAGATAATTTTAAGAGAAATAATTCCGCAATAAATTCTTTTTTTTTTCGTTAAACTCTGTTGCTTTAAGTGGCACACGCTCATAAAGCTTCCAATCGGAATAACTTTCCTTGACTTCTTAAATATCATCAACATGTTTCATCCAATTTATACTAAACATTAATAAATTGTAAGAGAATACCTTCTTTCGTGATCCACTCTATCTATTCGTGGAAACCGTATGAAAATTCCTTCAGTAGTCTCTTTTAGTCTATCTATATTCAGATAGACACGGAAGGGTGACATTCTATTATAAAACAAGCTGCGCCCGCGACTTTTCTTGCGTGGAACTAAAAATTGTGAATTAATATATTATCCCGTTTTTGATGGCAGTATGATGTTAAATAATGTTTTTTTTTATAGTTGAGGTTTAGCGTAATGGTCATAATCTCACCTGATCTTAAGTGACGATACGGCCAAAGTTGACAGACACGCTAAACCTTTGGAAGAACTGGCTCTCAAGTGCAGCTGCCGGAACACACCTATTGGGTATTTGGCGGCAGATTTTCAACTTGAGGGTGGTTACTAGTCAGGAGGGACTTGGAAAAAGCCCTACCACCATACTGTGGTATCCTCACGATGTTTTACTTCACCGAAAGCACAAGGTCATTGTAGGTGGACTGGATATGAACTCACATCTTTCTACCAACAAACTGTGGTATCCTCACGACGTTTTCCTTCACCGAAAGCTCAAGGTCATTTTAGGTGGAGTGGGTACGAACTCACGTCCCTTGACGCGAAGTCCTTACTAACACCGAGCTATCATCGCTTCAGCCTTCCTTAACGATTGCGCTATTAAAAAGCATTATGTAAGCGTGTTCAAACAAACAAACTTTGCCGTTATTTAACTAATTAAATTAATAATTAATTAATTAAACTATTATAGAAGTATTCCTAATTACAATTTTCTTGAGAAGCGCGTTATTTCATTATTATTAATGTTCGCAGCAAAAAATGGCGTCCTCGCAGACTGATGCGAAAATTAAAGCGCGAAAATATACGATTATTCGAGTTGAAATCACATGGTTATTTATTATTCATAAGTATTAATATTAATTAAAATACAACCTGCAAGTTTTATATAATTAAGGTCAAAAACGTTTTTATACTTACACACCGAGTGCAAAGCATTTTAAAGTGCCTTGACAACTAATAATATTGACCGTCGGAATATTTAATTAATCTCATTTTGAATTATCAGAAATGTGTGTAATGTACTTTTTTATTTGTACGTTTAACGTTTTGGGCTTAGTCTTACCTGATATTAAATAATGATGTTAAACTAGCTACCTAAGCTTAGTGCAGGGTCTAGCTCTGAAGTGCAACTGAAGAAAACCCTACAACTAATGTTTGGAATGATAGCTCAGTGGTAGTGTGTACGATTTCGCGTCATGGGACGTGATTTCGAGTCCACCGTCAATGAGCTTGAGCTTTCGGTGAAGGAAAACATCGTGAGGAAACCATAGCATGGTGATAGGGCTTTTTCTAATGCCCGCCTGCTAGCTACCATTCTTAAATTGAAAATTTGTCGCCAATTACCAATAGGTGAAACTTGAGAGCCAGTTCCTCCACAGGTTTAGCGTGTTTATCAACTTGGGCAGTATCGTCACTTAAGATCAGGTGAGGTTGCGGCTATAACGCTAAGTCTTAACTATATAAAAAAGGTTTCATCAGGATATTTACCTTCACCGAAGCTTAGGCTCATTGCAGGGCTTCGAACCAACGTCCATCGACGAGATATCAGAACACATTATATTGCATTATTGCTGCAGAGAGATGATAAGGAGAGACAGCGTAAAACAGAATGGCGTTGTATAATAAATGTCGGTACAAATGTGAAGGTTTAGTTCCAGTTACCTTTATAGGTACTGATGTGGTAGGCCACAGAAATAAATGAGCTTGAGCTTTCGGTAAACGAAAACATGGTGAGGACACCATAGCATAGTGGTAGGGCATTTTCTAATTCTTAAATTAAAACCGGCCGCCGAATACCGTTAGATGTATCCCGGCAGAGGCACTTGGGAGTCAGTCCTTTCTATAAAGGCCGGCAAAGCACCTGAGATTCCGCTGGTGTTGTGGGTGTACCTGAGTTTTTTTTATACTTAAGGTTTTAGCGTTATGGCCATAATCTCACCTGATCTTAAGTGACGATACGGCCCAAGTTGGTAGATACGCTAAACCTGTGGAGGAACTGGCTCTCAAGTGCAGCTGCCGGAACACACCTATTCGTATTTGGCGGCAGGTTTACAACTTGAGGGTGGGTAGCTACCCAGGTGGGCATTAGAAAAAGCCCTACCACCATGCTATGGTTTCCTCACGATGTTTTCCTTCACCGAATGCTCAAGCTCATTGTAGGTGCTCGGATTCGAACTCACGTCACTTGACGCGAAGTCGTACATACTACCACTGAGCTATCATCGCATCAAAGTGGCTGTGATCACTTACCATCAGGTGATATGTTTGCTCGTTTGCCCTCAATTCCATAAAAACTAAATCACAAGTAAAGTGATACTTGTGCATGCAAAGTTACTGATATAATCAGGATCAAAGACCTCTAGTTCCTCTGTGTACGATTATATTATGGGAACAGTAATTATCACTTTGAGTTAATTTTATTATTTTTTCATTTATAATCAGCTCACGTAAACTGCGGACATACGAAAGTTTACACCTGCATTTACGTATATCGTTTTACCACAACATTTTAGCGATCGACCATACCACTAATGCACGATTGCTTCGAGTTGTAGCTTGCGTCGAGGTACTGTGGCTGATGATAACACGTTTATTGTTTGTAGGTTAAGCTTTTAGACCACAATATTATATTTTTTATGTTAAAGGGCAAACAAAGCTAACCAGATACCATGATATATTGTGGACTGTGTCAGTCGAACTGTTCTTGAAATCTTGCAGTAAAACATGTACGTGTTTCTTTTAGAATGAAACCTACATAACATACGAAACAAAAGCTCTGGTTGAAATTTAGTACTTTTCGATGATGCATCTCTACTGAACATTTACAAACGGAGCGTTTGTCAAATAGAATAACTAATTTTATGGTAATTTTCACTGCGACTTGGTTCGTGCGAGCTTGAATTATGTTTTGCGTCATTGTAGATCTATTTTTAAACCTGTTGGATTTGGTATACTCGTGGGTACTACAATAAGTGTTTTATATCGCCGTCAAAGCCTCATCACGTCGCTATAATGCAAAGAAGGATTATTATTAGAAATTTTCAATGATTTTTGATGTTTACGCAAATATTATTCATCGAAATAAAAGTAATTTAAACGGATTCTATCGCGGTTATTTATTAATTTTAATCCCGACGTTCGAAAGCTTTTCAGCCTTCGTGGTCACGGGGCGGACTGAGGTGTAGGTAGTCCAGTAAAGTTCATGTTACTGTGTCTACCTTTAATTTAATTTTTGTTTGATAGTTTTCCGATCTATGCAGAAAGAGCTAACAGTGTCTTGAGGCTTTTATTTAGAGAAAATTTTAACTTCTAACTCCTATTCCGGTTAAATCCATTTGTTTTATGATATGAAAAATATTCAGTATCGGTAATATTGTTTTTCGCGGGAACAAATTTCTTGTAAGTTTCAGTAGATTCATTATTATTCGTATATTATGGGATGGGAAAAAAAAGTTATTTGTTACTAATTTTACATTAATAACAAAGTACAATTCGAATACAAATAAAAAAATAATTATGTTTAATGTAATTCAGTCATTAAATCTATACAATATTCATATACTTTTTATTATAACGAAAGTCTTAAGTCCAAACATTAAGTGGTTAATGCAATTACATATCTCTCAGTACAAGGCACTTCCCTGCGCTGTTCTTAGGTACTCTATTGTTCTTAAACCGAATAAATTCCATTTTATAATGCTCGAATAGGCGATAACTGACTTTTATATCCTTTGTACAATTCTCATGGAAATATAAGTCTTAATACTTTCAAATTAAATCAAAATTTTGACCGAGGCTAAGGGTTGGGTATCATTTTGATATCTCTATTATTATTTTTTAATGTTTGTCCTACATAACCGATGCGATGCCATGTGTAAAATATTACTTTATTATTAAATGTGTTAATATGTAAATACCAATAACTAGGTACAAACTTGTGCCCGATTTGGTGATGAACCCAGCAACGAATCAAAGTGTAAGCCAGAATATATTTAGGGCCCAGAAGTTAAGAGGTCAACATAAAATTAAAGACCCGCGATAATCTTTTATCGTATCGTTGGTTTTTCTTGTTATCGTTTTTAGTTTGCATTGTACGTACCATCAGTTACTGTACTTTTATATGATAATACGATCAAGTTAAATTATTAAATGAAATCCATTTGGTGAGTTAGTTATAGCATGAATCGCGTAGCCTATCCCCACAAGGCGCGTAGGGCAAAACATACGGGCGAGAATTTTGAATGAAAGGATTAGAAGTAATTTTGAAAGGTGACTTTTTGTGAACGCTGATATCATCTTAATATGTTTATAATAAAAAAGGGGGGTTTCGTTATAATCTGTAACTGTCTGACTGTTGCCGTTTTGTTATGTTTTTTATTTGTATCTGTGCGACATTTCGCACCTTTCTCGTGGTCTATTCCGGGTATTTACTATCTCGATATCATGATTTACGAGGAGTTAGAAATGTCGCTTCTTTGACTGTTGCTACGGTATGGTAATTAATAGTGCCTTTAGTTTATAGTTTTTAACTAATTACTTAATATGAAGTCAGAAAATAATACACATAGGAAGTACTGAGTTGTCATATGTTTGGTTAATGACATCCACTTTTATTTGCGTGATAGTAAATTTCGACAATTAGATAACAACCACCGTAAGTTTAAGTGTATTCAAGTGTATCATCTATGTTAATATGATAAAGGGCTAAGGTTACTTTATTTATTTGAACGCGCTGTATTTAGAATCTACCAGCCGGATTTTTGTTCAATCGACTAAGCAATAATTGAGGAAATCTTTAGACTATTGAACACCACACTACCACTATCAGGATCAAAGCTATACTGAAAAGAGTTAGAGAAACGAGGAAAATATAATGAAAACTTTTAGTATCGCTCGTGAACGAAGTCGCGGACACAAGTAGTCGGTAGGGGTAGGTAGGGGATTGCAGCAACCTGTAAATCAATGTATCGCGTTATGTATAACCCATTGACGTTTTAGTTTGTCATTTAGGAAATCGGCTAGTTTTTTTTTATCATGACATCTGCCTGTGTACGTGAGCAAATAAGCAATTGATAGATAGCAACAAAATCTTAAAACATATATATAGATCACGCAAGGCTATTACAGGGTGAATCAATATGTGAGCGATCGTGATGTCTGGAATTGACGCCCCTCTCTGTACATCCGCTAATAACTACTGTAACACATTAAGTTATTGTATATAAGCATAAGACTTAAAAAAAAGATGCTGCTCGAGTTTGTTGCCGGTTCTTCTCGATAGCTGCGTTACTTTCCGAACCGGTAGTAATTTTTGACGTTCATAAGCGCCTTCTTAGGGCCCAAATTGAATAAAGATTTTTGATTTGATTTGATTTGATTTGATACAAATAACTGTCTATCGTTAGATTCGAACTCGACTGCGAGACCAACAGTTTTGAACTAAAGTTTCTCTTCTTTCTCTATTACTCACTATAGGGATCTGTAGACAAATGTAGAGTGACACCAGAATAGGTGACAAATATACATACATCTGACGGTACTTTTTATATGGACGTCTGTTTATGCGCCAACACGTGTCGTCGTCTCGTTTTGTTTCGTACAGATACGGATCGTATGCGGGTTCGATATTGTTTCGTGTTTTTTTTATTTTTATTGTGATGTCGAGGGATGAGTGTAACGGTTTTGATGTTATTGTTTTAGACACTATAAGTGTTTGTATTTAGTGATAACTCCTTCAGGTGCGCTGAGCACTTTTTTGTGGGTATCGTAAGCGACTGAGCTGCAACGCTCGGCTGTGTAACGCTCGTTCGGGTAAAGTCGGCTCTAGTCGGTTAATGAAGCGAGAGAGACTTCGTCAACGATTCATTGTCGTATTTGCTAGTCAAGTGTTAAATTAAAAAGTATGACGCGCCCCCTTTATTTAGTTCATAGATATAAGGTTATGGTCATAATCTCGCCTGATCTTGAGTGACGATACGGCCCAAGTTAGTGGACTTGCTAAACGTGTGGAGGTACTGGTTCTCAAGTGCAACTGCCGTAACACACCTATTCGTATTTGGGGGCTTATTTTCAACTTCAGGGTTGTAGCTAGCCAGGCGGCCATTAGGAAAAGCCCTACCACCATGCTATGGTGTCACAACTATGTTTTTCTTTACGGGAAGGTCACACTATAAGGATCGAATTCCATCCATTGACATACTACATATTTAGCTATCATCGCTTAATCTTACAATTTTTATTAACTGACAATTAAAAATAAAATATTATCATTTGTCATTGAATTACAATTTATTTATACAATAAACATACGTGTAACACGCCTATTAGCGTTTGGTATTGGTAATTAAGTCGAATAATTAAATATACTATATACTGTAATTATTCTAGAACATATTATTCGGGCATAGTATATAGGAGTTATTTCGTCACTTCTAGATACAGTTCAGCTGGCGATGGTTTTGATTTGGTAAAGCAAAAGCCTTATGTACTTATGAATAAGTGTTCGAACCGATTGAACTTAACAAATTATCTGACAGTACGATGAGCTACCGTATTGAATGTCGGTGTACGTACAGATTTACGTGACATGTAACTTAGAAAAATTTATTAAAATATAACTGGTGTGAGCCCTCAGTACTCAACGTGGGCGGAGTGGTGATCAAATGATTTAATGTGCTAAGTTAATTGTTAAGCCAAGAGTGGTATCTTTGTATGAATGAACGAATAACTTATTGTACTTTAAATATGAACACTGGCGAGCTTAATGTTATAAGGCATTTTTTTCCAGCCAACCAGCAGTAATATAGTAAGAAAAAAAAAATTACTGCCATTGTAGCTAGTGCAAATAAAGTAATTAGTAAAATTAGTACATAATATTAGATCTAATAATATAATATAGATAATTGATATTATCTACCGTATTAATAGAGTAAAATGTAGTCAAAAGTTTATTGATGATAGCTCAGTGGTAGTGTGTACGACTTCGCGTGAAGTTTGAGCTTTCGGTGAAGGAAAACATCGTGAGGAAACCATAGCATGGCGGTAGAGCTTTTTCTAATGCCCGCCTGGTTACCAACCGCCTTCAAAATCTACCGCTAAATACCAATAGGTGTGTTCCGGCAGCTGCACTTGAGAGCCAGTTCCTCTACATGTTTAGCCTGTCTACCGAGTCGGCCCGTATCGTCACTTAAGGTAGAGTGAGATTATGGTCAGAATGCTAAGACCTTAGGTATATATATATTGGTATTCTTTCATCGAGACATTTTCCTTCAACAAAAGTTCACGCTTGTTGTAGAGATACAAGTTCATTTCAAACGTTATTGGCAGCGCTACAATCATATGTGAAGCCATCATTGTGTTTCTAGATCAATCAACAAGATTCCGTCTCGCTATGTTTATTTCTATCGAAAAGTATGAAAGGTCGTAATGTTATTTGCATAACTCTACAAAGATCGTAGATAATAAACTTTAGTGTTCTATCCTTGAATAAGGTTTTTCCGGAAAAGGGGGTTACTTGTTCATTGGAACAGAGTGACAGCGGTTTTTTTATAGTTAAGGTTTAGCGTAATGGCTATAATCACACCTTATCTTAAGTAACGATACGGCCCCAATTGTATTTATATGTGACGGTGGATTTTCAACCTGAGAGTGGTTGCTAGCCAGGCGGGCATAAAAAAAGCACTCCCACCATGCTATGGCTTCCTCACGACGTTTTCCTTCACCGAAAGCTCAAGTTCATTGTAGGTGGTTGGATTCGAACTCACGTCTCTTGACGCGAAGTCGTTCACACTACCACTGAGCTGTGAGCTATCGTTTTCAGTCTTTGGTAAATAAGGGAGAAACGTAAGTTGACCGTTTAATCTGGTTAGCTTCTCTTATCATTTGCCAGGAGATTCAGATGTCATTTCCTATTGTTATATGGATTGTTTTTTATACGTATATAAAAGGGAGGGTATAAACCGATACAATTTCACGCATAAACCCGACCACATGCGTACACGCACCGGAACATAACGAATAAGCTTACGGGCTTTCAACGCGCCGCCATTGAATCCTTATTGATTTTACCACCTCAATATTTCTCTATGACGTTTCAATTTTAAAACCAGACTGGTCTTACAATGGGTGGAATAAATACCATCAGCACCACTTTAAGATAATCCACCGGTTAGTTCGAACCTCTAAACTTTGTGGTTCTAATAACGTTGGTAGTGAGAGATCTAGTATAAATTGAACTCTTTTATCTCTTGCGCATCTGACAGCTACAGGTCTATTTATGTTGGGCTAAGACCAACGTAACAAGACCTATTGCGTAGTTGACGACGTGCAGACAGAAGTGTCAAGATATATTGCTCTATTGTGTGAGATAATTCTTATTTGATTTGATCCAATTAGTAATGCTTACGTATGAACCTTCCTTCTTCTGTGAATTCTTTACTTTTGATTAAATTACTTTACACTAAAACGTACGGTAGAATATTCCGGTTTGTACCGTTCACTTAGCCTTACTATTATTTTGAATGCGTAAAGTGAGTTTGTTTGTTTGTTTGTTTGTTTGTTTGTTGCGTTTCACGCCTAGACGCGCTGAATCGATTACGATGAATTTTGGTATAGAGATAGAAGTGACCCTGGAGTCGGTGATAGGTTACTTTTTTCACGAGAAACATACCGGAAGTGGGGTTAAGATAAGAATAAACTGTGTATGAAATTTTTCAAAATTCAGGCGAGCGGAACTGCGGTTAAAAGCTAGTAAAATATATTGTAAATTGAACACTGTAAAGTTTACGTTAAATAATGATTTGGGAAGTCTTTTGAGAAATATTATATCACCTTCTCAACTGCTTTTTATGAAATTAAATCCGCGTTCGATAAAGTAGATGCTTGTAGACTTGAATAATCAATGTCATAGCCAGTTGCTTATGCTTCTGAATTCTCTGAATTTTCTATTACTACCATCAATTTAATTATTTTTATAGTACTACAGTATAGTGACGTCACTGTGACTGACAGTGAACATGGCATAATTCAATAAACATGGGATCCACTGACCGTTTACCAATACAAATACAGCTGACCACACGTATACTAGCTGATTTCAAAACACGACACACAAATGAGAATCACTGTAACAGGTTTATTACCATGTGTATGGTGTTCGAATCCTAGTCGGGTATATACTCCTAGCACTTCTACGTACGCCCTTAAATTCCATCCTCACAATCTGGATGAGTAGCGATCCACAACGGTGCGTTTCACGAGAAAATTCTTTCCGCGCGCGTGTACCTTGTGAAACCAACTTACGTAAAGCGTAAACTTTAAAATAATGTTTGAATCATTCATTTCGACTGATTTCTGTTCAAAAAAAGACTTTAGAAATAAAAAAAAATGCAAAATAATAAATATTTATTATATAACTTATTCGTTATGAATCAAATAAAACGTAGCTTTTATGTACGAACGCAACTTGCAACCGTGTGTTTACATATTAAGTTACAATAATTATGAAATCGCTCGTTACCTACACAAGTAGCAGAGTGTTCATTTAATATGAGAGATCAATGAATAGATAATTAATTCCCTTTTAATTATGATTTGATATTATTATATAGTTATATTTATTGTCGACTTCGAAGTCAGCTACTCGAGAGGATTTCTATAGCAGTCGGACTTAATTTGAACTATCTATAATTATGATGACTGTGTTTACTTAATTAGAACTTAGAAAATATAAAGTTAAAAATATTTAGTTTAACATAGTATTAGACGGTCGAGAATTTACTTTATGGAATTATTTTCAAAGATGCCTCAGCCTGTACGGACACGCGTCGTGGGCGTGAGTTCGAATCTCTACAATGAGCATGAGCTTTTGGTGGAGGAAAACATGGCGAGGAAACCATAGCATGGTGGTAGGGGTTTTCTGATGCCCACCTGGCTAGCTACCACTCTCAAGTTGAAAATCTATCGCCAAATACCAATAGGTGTATTAGGCAGTTGCACTTGAGAGCCAGTTCCTCCAAAGGTTTAGCGTGTCTACTAACTTAGGACGTATCATCACTTAAGATCAGGTAAGATCATGGCCGTAACGCTAAGCCTTAACTGTGAATAGTAAAATAAATCGTGATGGAATTGTAGCATGTTGGCAGGGCTTTTCTTAAACCCGCTGAGGGAAAACTAGCTGAGGGCTGACCATCAAGGTGAAAATCTACCGCCTAATATCTTGAGGTGTATTTCGTAGGTTGAATTTGAGAGCTAGGTCGTCTGTAAGGATAACCAAATCTACTTCTTGTATCATATCATCACTTGCCATCACGTGAGAGTGTAGCTATGGTCATAAAGCATAGACATGTCTTCAATTTTTCAACTGCATTTTTTTAATACTTTAGGTTTAGCGTTATGGACATTGTCTTACCTGATCTTAAGTTACGATACGGCCCAAGTTGGTAGACACACTAAACCAGTGGAGGGGCTGGATCTCAAGTGCAACTGCCGGAACACACCTATTAGTAATTGGCGGCAGATTTTCATCTTGTTGGTAGTAGCTAGCAAGTCGGGCATCAGAAAAAGCCGTACCACCATGCTATGGTTTCCTCACGATGTTTTCCTTCACCGAAAGCTCAACCTCATTGTAGTTGGTTGGATTCAAACTCACGTCTCATGACGCGGCGTTTCTACACACTACCACTGAGCTATCATCGCTTCATTGTTTGCCAGTCTCTCTTTCAAGGAACACATAGCCCAAACGTTACCCTAATTACTCTCGTAAAATTTAAAAATATATCAAACCAGCTGACCCGGATAACGTAGTAACATATTACAAGTCTTTGAATTTTTCAGCTTTTCTGTGCTATAATATGTATATATTATAGATATTAACCTACCTCGTGAATCTGTATATATATTACTGAAAACTGCATTAAAATCCGTTACAGAACAGAAAGCGGAAACGACTTAAATCTATACTATATAAATACAAGCACAAAGTGAGAATTTCCCACAATCACCCCGACGAGTTACACGATACGATATTTACTTAATCTATGCTAAATTGTTAAATAAATATATGAATCGCGGAGCCAACGTAAATCCTTGCACGCTAAATTGGATATATATGATTGATAGGGGTGCTTCCGACGGCCGAAACCGAAGGGTTTAGGGTAGCAATTGTGTACGAACTGCCAGCGAAATTGAAACATCATACGGTGACGGAGACATTTAGGGGCACGTGGTAGCAAGGGTTGTTTCGAAGCGAAAACTATTTAGGTGCACTCAGCACTTTATATTCTGAGTATCGCTAAGTTGTAACGCTCGGCGTATGTAACGTTGGTTCAGTAATTGGTTGATGAAGACGTTCCTTTAATAAAATCCATAATTAAATGTTTTTCTTTTTTTTTTCGAACTGACATACGCTGTTAGCCGTAAGGGTTTTGACAGCTTCATCAAACTTTTTGGGGCGAATGCTAAAGGCACTCAGTCCCGTGGCGGCGGGCGCAAGGGTGCCAGAATGGCCGAACCTCGGCTTGGACTACCGCCGGAACACGAACAAAGACTCGCGATTCTAACTAACCAACAGTTCCTAACTTACTTAACTTAATAATAACATAGGGCCAGCTACGCAAGGGCCGCACAATCGAATTGTTTTTTTTTTTACCACAATCTCACCTGATGTTAAGTGACGATGTGGCCCAAGATGGTGGACACGCAAAGCCTAGTGGACGGTATAGCTTCCAAGACCCGGAACACACCTATAGGTGGTACTTGAGGATGGTAGCTGACCAGCCGGGTATTAGAAAAAGCCCAGCACCATGCTATGCTTTCATCACGATGTTTTCCTTCACTGAAAGCCAAGCGTAGTGTAGGTGGATTCGAACTCACGTCCCTTAACGCGACGTTCGTACACACTACCAACTGAATTATCATTGCTTCAAATTGTGCCACATACCAACATTTGGCTCAATCATTCGCCAACGTTGGTCCAACCGTTAGCGCCCAAACAATTTAAGGCGGAAATAGAAGGTAACATGCACTTTAACGTTTACCTTTGTTCGTGTAAAGGCAGCTTGGGTCATCCAAGGAAGGGAGAGAGTCAACTCGTCACTGCTATACTTGCTTGGCAAGCGTTACGTATGACGCATCAGTAGCTTTCAACATTAATATAAACATTATAGACCTTTTTTTTTACCGTCGGAAAACGCATTGACGCATCCCCTCCCACTAAAACCCCACGGCCATCTGTCGCCTTCCTGGGGTGACGTGGGTTCGTGCTTGCTATCACCACGCCATCCAAGCGACAGGCACGGCCGGTAAGCTGAGCCCCATCAGGGCAGCCTGGCGAGCTGCTCCTGCAGTCGACCGAACTAGTGCAATGGGAGGCGGGTCCATCGATCCGCCCCCCTCAGTCCGGCGTAGTTATGGCCATAATCTCACCTGATCTTAAATGACGATATGGCCCAAGTTGGTAGGCACACTAAACCTGTGTAAGGACTGGCTCTCAAGTGCAGCTGCCGGAACACACCTATTGGTATTTTCAACTCGAGGGTGGTTGCTAGCCAGGAGGGATTTGAAAAAGCCCTACCAACACGCTATGGTTTCCGCACGATATTTTCCTTCATCGAAAGCTCAAGCTCATTGTAGGTGTTTGGATTCGAACTCACGTGATTGGACGCAAAGTCGTACCCTTGAACTATCATCGCTTGAAAAGCTGGTGAGGTTAGGTTGGGATCTTGTGTAACTTAGATGGTATTCGTAACCCTTTACACCCCAGATATTTCTAGATTGTTTTCTGTCTAGTGCAGTCTTTGTGCTGTATAGAAAGAGTACGTCAATACACGAGTACTTATGTCCCAACCGCTAGTTTAACTATTCAAATAGAGCGCGTAAAGTATTTTGTAAGGACTGTAGAGAGTTACCTTTTGTTACACTTGTCGTTTGAATCGAGCACTTAAACTGTGAACTTGATAAATTATATGATCTTACATATATTTTTTCGTAGTCAGTACACTGTTCCTTAGTCATAATACTCTAAATAAACAGGACATCGCGTTTATGTTGTAAGGTTTGAATAAAATCGTGCAAGTAATGTCGCCAAGAATCTTGAATTCTTAACTAAATATGATAAATGTTTTTACTTGGCCGATCATCGTGAAATTTTGCATACGCCCTGTCAAGGGTACAGGAACGCACACAAGGTATTGTTCTCGAGTTGTGGAAGATAAATTTTTAATAAACAAGCTCAGCTTTGCGATGCTCAGTTAGGTCAAATCTAACGAACCTATGTGTGTAGGAAACTTAGTTTTTGGATTTCACCGTCCCTTCTCATAAAAAAAAATCGATTAACTATTTGTACATACTTAATGTTGTTTGGTTTTTATTCACAGTTTTATTTAGCGTTTCTAAAATCAATAGAAGCGTAGTGTAACGGATGACTGACAGCTAGTGATTTGTAAATCAAAATTTTACATACGGGGCCATTCATTAATTACGTAAGAGTATTAAGGGGGCTGAGTAGGGGTTAAGAAAATCTCTACATGTCCTTATGTTCAGGGGTGAAATTCAGTCTTACGTAATATTTCAGTATGAAAAATGTTATTCCATTTTGGATTCCAAATAGTTTTCTTAATTTTAAAGTATACAGTCGTATTTTAACTTTATTTAAATAATTTTTATTGCATATTGAAAGCAAAAAAAAACATTAAATTTTCATATACTTTTATAATTATCCATGATAGGTTCTATAGAAAAAGTTATAGTACATTTTCATGTATTATAATATTTTCATTATTCATAAATAAAAATATTTCCTTTCCTAACATAAATGTTTATTATTTGTGAGATCAAGATAGAATATTAGATAAGAATAGGGAGGGGGACTTAGAGAAATATTACGTATACTTACTTGGGCGTATGGGGTTCAAAAGTCAGCTAAAATTGGAAGCCCAAAGTTTAAGTAGTCACATTAGCAAGAAAACCCATAAAGTTACTGAGTTATGAACAGAAAAGACTCAGTGTGTGGCGGTCCGCACTTCCTGTATGGAGTGATTTCGCTGCCTGACCTCGGTCTCAGCTAATAGCCGTTTGAGAATTGTTCCTGCTTCAACACTGTAATAAGTTCGTTACTTCTATACATATAAAAACTGGTTATGTCTGCGAATTCGTATGCGTCAAGCTAAAAATTTTTCCATATTTTTTTACCAGTTTTTAAAACTTATTTCAATACAGCTTGGCTCTTATTGGTAATAGCGTGATATTAAATCGCTTAAAATCTTCCTAAATAACTGCTCCATCAAATGCAGAACGAATTTGTGTATTTCGACAATTAGTTCGTAATATTAGCGCATTCAAACGAACACACAAACTTTTCCACTCTATAATATTAACTTAGATATACTAACTTTCGCCTGCGGTTTCGTTACCGTTTTGCGTCATCTGCAAATCGGATAACGCAATAAACAGTCTCATACAAAGTTTATCTCTATCTTTACTTTTCAATAAGTATTTTGTTAGAAGTATCCTATCACCTGTTCGAGGTCCCTGTAGATATCTCTATACGAAAATTTATCATAATCGATTCAGCGGTGTAGGTGTAATACGTAACAAACAAACACACAAACAAACTCACTATCGCATTTATAATATTAATAAGTATAAGGATAGAGCATCGATGGATACTTTGATACATACAATACCTAAATCTTACACTGTTTATGTATTTTTAATGGAGAAAGTTTTTAATAAGTTACCAGTAATAGGATGCTAGGCGAGGCTCGTACCGAGTTATTGGCTTCTGAAATAGGTATTGCTAGGATTGCAGGCAGACAATTTTATATATTTATTAATCTATACATAAAAGAAACTTTAATTGTAGCAAATCTGTATTTTAATGTTATTTCTGAAAATAATAGTCGAAGTGTATATTAATACACATATATCTGTTGTGTAAATAAGTTTTAATTCAATAACAGATTATTATTATGTTTTAAGTTTTAGTTGTCAGCTATTGGAAAATTGTATGATTAAGTGATGATAGCCAAGTTTTTAGTATGGACGTGAATTCGAACCTTAGAGCCTGAGCTTCCGGTATAGAAAAACGTCGTGATGAAACTATAGCATGATAGTAGGGCTTTTAATAATTCCCGCTTGGCTACCTACCACCTTTAAATTGAAGATCTACCGACAAACACATATAGGTATGTTTCCGCTGTTGCATTTGAGGGTCAGTCCCTCCTATAAAGGCCGGCAACGCATCTGCAGTTCCACTGATGTTGTAGGTGTTCATGAGTGGCGGTGAACATTTACCATCAGCTGACGCGTTTGTCTGTTGGCCGTCTTTTCCATATATATATATATATATATATTTTAGTTTATGTTAAGTGTTATGCCCATAATCTCACCTCATCTTTATTGACGAGACGGCCCAAGTTGGTAGACACGCTAAACCTGCGCAGGAACTGGCTCTCAAGTGCAACCGCCGGAACACACCTATTGGTATTTGACTTGCAATATGAGGGTGGTTGCTTTAGCCAGGCCCCTTATACTACAATAAAAACAGAATATCAACTTACCGCTATAAAATATAGATGCACCTACAAGGACGCACGGTCAAACCAAATGATACGTTATTAGGCGGGTAATTAAGATTTTAAAAGTTACGATGTTCATGGGTGATTGTTGTTTTTATTTGATTGTTATCTGCCGGTAGTGTAATCTGTGATTAACAAGAAGTATTAAGATCACTGATGTTACCGGTGTGTATCGTCTGTTCGGGATACATATATACAGGTTGATTATATTTCTACATGGACCAGCCGTGGCCAATGAAATCGTGTAATCTGTTACGACACGACAGATGTTTTGGGTAAATATACTGACTGAGTCCTGGAAGATAGCCGAATGTATGTCTACGGTACTAAAAATAGTGTGAAAGTAGTACCTGTCATATTTTTGATGCTTTTTAGTTCAGATATATTTGAATTCTTGAAGCGATGATAGCTAAGTTGGTTATGTGTACGGACGCTGCGACAGTGGACGTGAGTTCAAATCCATATAGCCTGAGTTTTGGATGTGTGAAAAATATCGTCATGGTGGTAGGGTGTTTTCTAATGCCCGCCTGGTTAGCTACCACCCTCAAGTTGAACATTTGCTGTCAAATACTAATAGGTGTATTCCGGCAGTTGCACTTAAGAGCCAGTTCCTCCACAGGCTTAGCGTGTTTACCAATTTGGGCCGTATCATCACTTAAGATCAGGTGAGGTTATGGCCATAACGTTAAACCTTAACTATAAAAAACAGAAAAAAATATGTATTACTGAAGTTTTGAGATTTATCGTCATTTAACATCTATACTATAAATATATTTTTTCATAGTTACGTCTGTGGTCCAACGGTGTGGTTCAAGGTGGTGGACATGCTAAGCCAAGCGAAGGGACTGGCTCTCAAGTGCAACTGCCGGAACACACTTATAAGTATTTTGCGGTACACCCAAACCGGTGTCTGAAAAGACTGCACAGCATAATAAATATAAAAATAAATAATAGTTTAAAAAACTAGAACACACGCTTTATATAGAAAACTAAACTAAAAAACAGAAAATAAATTTTAATAAATATTAATTAGGAATAATGTATTTTTTTTTAATAAATATAAGTTATTAATAGTTTGAAAAAGTAAAAAAATGTTTTATTTAAAAAAAAGCGGAGGTGCTTTTCAAGATATTATCGAAATGATAATCCTTCTCATATCTGTAAATTAAATATTCATAACTATTGACACCATGCACCCCACGCTTTTTTTACAATAAAACATTTTTTTTTCTTATTCAAACTATTAATAACTTATATTTTAAAAAAAAAAATACATTATTCTTAATTAATATTTATTAAAATTTATGTTCTGTTTTTTAGTTTAGTTTTCTATATAAAGCGTGTGTTCTAGTTTTTTAAACTATTATTTATTTTTTTATTTTTTAGTTACTGGAACTGAAGCTAATATAAAGCGTGTAAAAACCTCATTAGATCTCGTTGATGTCTTTTACTTGGAAAAAGGGGTCGGTTACATACATACATACATACATACATACATACAGGTGAAGCTAATATAAAGCGTGTAATAATAAAGTTTAACTATACTTCTATAGTCGCGTTGCATATAAATTTGCCCAGAATGACACTCAGTAAATCTAGTGATACAAAATAAAAGACTCGACAGATTCACGTAAATAAAAAAAATTATGCGAATAAAACTTAATATGAAATACTACTAACATCCTGTAATTGTTTCGTACGTACGTACAAAAACGATAACAATAAGCGGTAATAAAAATTTTAATATCAGTTATCAAATGAAGGTCTCTCAGTAAATAATGTAGGTCATTAAGATTATCAGGAGATCACTGTGGATTTTTTATTAATTTTCATGATAATTGTGAGATCCGACACGCTCGGTTTGACGCTGACTTGTTGCGTTTTCATAAAAAAAAATCAACTATTTATTATTTAATTGTTGTATAACAAACTGACTTTATTATTTCAAAATAAATGTCTTTAAATCCCTCTAGGTTTCGGTAATGAAACCGTAGAATAGCGTTGGGCTATTCTAAGCGATGATAGCCCAGTGGTAGTGTGCACGACTTCGCGTCAAGGGACGTGGGCTCGAACCCAAGCACCTACAATGAGCTTGAGCTTTCGGTGAAGGAAAACATCGTGAGGAAACCATGGTAGGGCTTTTTCTAATGCCCGCCTGGGCAGCTACCACCCTGAAGTTGTAAACCTGCCGCCAAATACCAATAGGTGTGTTCCGGCAGCAGCACTTGAGAGCCAGTTCTTCCACAGGTTTAGCGTGTCCGCCAACTTGGGCTCTATCGTCACTTAAGATCAGGTGAGATGATGGCCATAACGCTAAATCTTAACTATAAAAAAAATGCCCGCACTGTTATTACGCTGTGAAAATCGAAAATCTTAATCCCTTATACTTTGTTATTTTATTTTTTTTAATTAACGTGGCGTTGAAAAGCTTATTCTTTATGCATTATCTGGGGTCAGGACGAACGTGTGAGGGGCATTGTGGTTCATCGGGTGGCCGGCATGGGATATTTTACACATTAAAATCCACCACGGCGACACTCCAAACTCTTGTGCTGCGTGTGATAAGAGACAGCACAATTCTTCTAATCAGCTAGCTACTTTTCTAGACTTGAATATCTGCTACCAAATACCTACAGATACGTTTCCGTGTGTGCACAGGTGCATTTCACGTTATTCATGAATGCGATACGCGGCTTCTCGATCAATTTGCCAAGAAAATAAAGTAAATAAATATTACAGAGGATAAAACAACTTATGTCGGAGTATCTAGTCAGTTTATAAAGATAATTGGATTACATTTTTAGAATCGTTTATAAGGTTTTTTTTTTTGTATGAAAACGTTACCAAAATTAATGTAACGATTCTAGAAACGCTTATAACATATAATTTAATTAACCTTTAAAAATACAAAAGCGATTTCGTATTTAGAAAAATTTTAATTAATTCAGTTTTCGTCGTCGTCCATTGTTATAGTGTGACGGTTTTTTTCTTCTTTTGTATTATAACGCAAAATCTAGATTAGCAGCTAGATGCCACCTTGAACCAAAGACTATACACGTGCAAATAAAATTAATAACTTTATTGTTAATAGAATCGCTAGTTTCTTAGTTTACAGTAGTATTTATCGTATTGAAAATTAATTCGGAGGTGTAGATATTAAAGAATTAGTTGTTGTAAACGAAATGAAGGATATAGCTCAGTGGTACTGTAGGAACGCCGCGTCATGGGACGTGAGTTCGAATCCAACCACCTACAATGAGCTTGAGCTTTCCGTGGAGGAAAACATCGCGAGGAAACCATAGCAAGGTGGTAGGGCTTTTTCTAACGCCCGCCTGGCTAGCAACCACCCTCAAGTTGAAAATCTACCGCCAAATACCCAATAGGTGTGTTCCGGCAGTTGCACTTGAGAGCCAGTCTCTCCACAGGTTTAACGTGTCTACCAACTTGGGTCGTATCGTCACTTAAGATCCGGTGAGATTATGGCCACAACGCTAAAACCTTAAGTATACAAAAAAATCTATACTAATATTAGAAAGAGGAATGATTTGTATTTTTGTTTACGACGAAAAACTCAAAAACTGCTGGAGCGATTTCAAAAATCATTTCAGCATTAAAATACTACATCAATTTTTAATAAAATGATTAAAGACAATTTTAGTTCCACGCGAGTGGAGTCTCAAACAAAACTGTTTATTAATGATAAAAATTACTCTTTATTTTAGTAAAGCATTCGAGTGAGGCAGCTAAAATGCGATATGAAACGAGTGAAAGATGATTCTACGAACGAGGATGTACGATATAGCTAGATTATAATATTGTTTTAGGTTACGATGGGGCTGATATAGTTACGGTTCAAAGCCTCTAAAAAAAATTTAAGAAAAATAAAATTACTTCTTCTCAGGTCTTAAATATATCACGTATGCACAATGATTAAGCTGGTGTCTTTGAAAGCGACAGTAGTCCCGCCGACCACACTAAATTGTATATATTGTTCATTCACACTTAAACAACAATGGATCATGTTGTCGCATACGTTCAGCTCTTGACCCAGTTCCGGAACCTTGCACTGAATCATAATTACATATAATAATGTTATACAATGTTATGTCATTATAGAATCACAACATCTCTCCCACGAAACTGTGAGGTTTTGTCTCTGCGACCTTACCCTGAAAACGCATTGTGCTACGCAATAAAATTGAATTATTTGTTTGTTAAGAAATATTTTATATGTTGATTGCTTAGTCCTCGAGCTCCTTTTTTGACGTGCCGTTTAAAATCGTATTGTAACGGACTTCCGCATAGCAACGCACGCGTAAGTATATTACCTGGTTTCCGGCCAAAGCGTGAGTGGTATTCTATGTGGTGACCCATGGGGTACTAACTCCCATATTGCCAACGACTAGGGGAACCTCTAAACTTCCGTTACTCGCTGACATAATACATGGTAACATTAATCGGGTGATAATCCCTCCACAGTTCTCACTAAAACGACACTTCAAACTCCCATGTTGTCAAAGCTCAGGGACAACGCCCACACTTTTACTAGTCGCTTCCATAATAAAAATGAAGCCAGAGTTTTTTTTTTTAATTCCTAGTTAGGCAAAATGCCTGTACTTCACCTGATGGTAAGTTTCAGTACGGTCCAGTAACGGTAGTGACTGCCGTAGGGGAAAATGTCCTTCGTCAGTGACAACTGTCTAGCTTGCTTACTAACTTCAAGCGATGATAGAGCTCTGTGGTAGTGTGTACGACCTCGCGTTAAGGGACGTGAGTTCGAATTCAACCACCTACAATGAGCTTGTGATTTCGGTGAAGGAATACAGGAAGGAAACCATAGCATGGTGGTAGGGCTGTATCTAATGTCAGCCTGTATAGCAACCACTCTCAAGTTGCAAATCTGCCAATACCAATAGGTGTGTTCCGGCAGCTGCACTTGAGGGCTAGTTCCTCCGTTCCTCCACAGGAATAGTGTGTCTACTTACTTGGGCCGTATTGTCACTTAAGATCAGGTGAGATTATGGCCATAACGCTAAACCTTAACTATAAAAAAAATCTCTTCAAGTCTCGTTTAAAAGATCCAATATTATAGGAAGGAGGTAACACTCAGAACGGAAGACGGTTACACAGGTCCACGGTGCGACAATGATAAGACTTTTCCAACGTTTGCTTCGCGTCGGGATGGAGGCTGTGGCTCCAGAGTCCAGCACGGATGGATCTGCCATGGAAAGGGGAGGTTTTTTTTTGTTTATACTTAAGGTTTAGCGTTATGGCCATAATCTCACCTGATCTTAAGTGACGATACGGCCCAAGTTGGTAGACACGCTAAACCTGTGGAGGAACTGGCTCTCAAGTGCAGCTGTCGGAACACACCTATAGGTATTTGGCGGCAGGTTTTTTTTACAACTCGAGGGAGGTAGCTACCCAGGCGGGCATTAGAAAAAGCCCTATCACCATGCTATGGTTTCCTCACGATGTTTTCCTTCACCGAAAGCTCAAGCTCATTGTAGGTGCTTGGATTCGAAGTCACGTCCCTTGACGCGAAGTCGTACACACTACCACTGAGCTATCATCGCTTCATCGGAGCTGGGGATTAGGTGAAATAACTCCTCAGAGCACTCGCCATGACACAGTCGATACAACACCCTAAGTGAGGCTATATCCATACGCAGTTCAAGTTGTTCCAATTTCCGAGTTTGATGGCAAAGAAACCTACTCAGCCCAGTCTGAATGGAATCCGTGGCTCGGTGATAAATTTTCACGTCCAAAACTTAACTACGTCTGTATTAATACAAGAAACAAAAAATATAGTTATATCAGTTAAAAATAATGAAATTAATTAATCCAAATTTAAAAAAAAATGAGAGTTGATAACATCAAAATAAATTTATTAGGGTAGGCAAAAAAAATTAAAATTTATATTTATATATCATATAAAACGAGTGGTGTCGCGGGACACCAGATAGGAACGGCGTTTCTTATTATAAAAATATTAATTTCAAGTTCCATTCGAGGTATAAAGAAACTAATTATTTGGGAATACATTTTTTATAATGGTTTTTTTATCGATAAAAATAAAAGAAAGCTACTTTAAAAAATTATCTTCATTCTATAATTTTGTTTACTTTGATTTATAATAATATATAATAATAACAGTCATCACGTAGCCTATACATTAGACACTGTACAGCCATCATACATACACTATACATAAAAATCTTACGCTAACGTTACGTTACGGACGTTTTCTGCCGGCTAGGGTACCCCTCCGCGACGCCCCATAAGCAACTTCTTTCCAATAATAAAAAAAAACTATAATTAATCTTTTTATAGTGTTTCATAGTCACAGTATCGATGTATCCTCTACACGTTTATCGATAAAAAAAAAACCCAAACACACGCATATAGTTTTAATCGAATAATTTACTTAATCTCCAGCGATTCTTATTATACGTAAAACTATACCACATTTATATTTTTTATGTAATTAACGTAACATGTAACATAATACCGAGACCGCAATTATAAAATATTATTATGGAAAAAATAAATAATATATATAATAAACTTTACACGTGGGCGTGATAATTGTTCGCGCGCGTTTCCATTGCCGATTAGAGATTTGTCATGAAATCCTTTATTGATTACATTTTTTCCGCGTCTTCTAGATTCTGTAAATTTATATGTGCTATTGCACGACTCATAACGCGAAGACAATTCTCGAGACATCAGGGATTTTTTATAGTTAAGGATTAACGTTATGTCTATCATCTACCCTAATCTTAAGTGACAATACGGCCCAACTCGGTAGACACGCCAAACCTGTGGAGGAACTCGCTCTCAAGTGCAACTGCCGGAACACACCTATTGGTATTTAGCGACGGATTTTCTATTTGAAGATGGTTGCTAGCCAGACGGGCATTAGAAACAGCCCTACCACTATACAAATAAATGATTAATATATCGTATTCCCACCCTCCTATGACATAAGGTCCTTCAAAAAAGGCGTGAAAAGGTATCTAAGCATTGCAGCATGACAGAGGTGACTGATTGTGAATTTTGGATCATTGTCAATCACCGTTGTTCTGGATTGTACTGTACTTAACACCAGGTGCAGTACAGTCACTATGCTGCGCAACATAAAAAAAAATCTAATTGATTCTTCAGACTTATCGAAGATATTTGAATTATAAGTGAAAAATATTTGTCACGTGACGTATCATAATGAGCACAAGCACCGTCTCACGTAAGCAGTCTTCCTTAACGTGGTCAATTAAGTGGTACAATTAGCGCAGTGTTGATACCTCTCGATACGGGCCCCGTGTCGACGGTCGCCGTCCAGTGACCGTAACAGCGACCCCCCGCGGATCGATCCGTAATTATTCATACAGAGTAACGTACCTTCCTTAAGTTATGCTTAATCAACTTTCCCCAGCTTATTATTATTTAATTTTGTTTATTCTATCTCATTAACATTTTACACTGTGACATCGGTGCTTACGGGATATTTTAGTGTTTGAACATACATATCTGTCTACTATACGAAGGCACGCGTATTAATTATGTCTTCTATAAATCAATTGTATTTTTGTGGACGTAATACATATACATTTTGTTTTAATTTAAGCAACATAGTAATTTGGGCAGAACCTCTGAAGAATCTTGCTATATTTGCTGTGAGGAAATAGGTATAGAAAAGCTTTTATTAGAGTACAATGCAAGGTGCTTTTAGACAGGGGTGTTTACTCACGTCGCCACAGGAGTACTGGAAATCATACGTGAAACCTCTAACAGACGAGAAGAGTGGCTGGTTTAACTAGTGGTCGAAGTTTGGTCTAATTTTGAGCTAATTCTCTTAAGTATTTTTTTTTTTAGTTAAGGTGTAGTGTTGTGGCCATAATCTCACCTGATCTTAAGTGACGATACGGCCCAAGTGAAACTGCCAGAACACATCTATTGGTACTTGGCGGCAGATTTTCAACTTGAAGGCGGTTACTAGCCAGGCGGGCATTAGAAAAACCCCTACCACCATGCAAATAAATGTTATCACATCTACTTGATTTACTAACTCAACTCGGTAGTGTCGAAAGCTTAGAAGCTTAGAAGAAAGTTAGAAGGGTTCTAGCTTGTTACTGATTATATACATCGAAATAAAACTAATTAAAACGGATTATACCGCGGTTATTTATTAATTTTTAATCCCGACGTTTCGAAAGCTTTTCAGCTTCAGTTCAGCTTCAGTTTTATTTAGATGAATAATATTCGCGCAAACATAAGAAATCATTATTTTATACACTTTTTATATAAAAAATAATCTATATGTAAATTGACTGAATACCGAAGACGTAAATTTGAACATGACTATTATATACATACATTTTAAGAATTAAATGTTTGAGAAAAATCTTTTATAGATATTTTCAATACTATTAAAGCTCAGGAGTGCTACTAAATAAAAATAAATAAATACTCAGTTGAAGAAATCATTAAAAAATAAGATACTGAACTAGTTTTATATCTACTTTATTAGTTTCCACTTACAATAGAATAAAATTATAGCGCACTCGCATCATATATGATGTTGCATCGTGCATTTAGCCATTCAGAATATGATTTTCTCTGTTTTATTTTAAAAACGCCCTTTTCGTGTTCACCGAGCGACGTCGGCTATATTTCATATAACTGTTTGTAATATGCATTGTAATTTGAGAATCGTTTGAGGTTCAATCGAGAATAACTATATCCGCAGATGCGTCGGTCCGTGTATTCAGATTTTATAAGGTCATCGTTAAGCATTTAAATTATAGCTAAGGGAATACGTTTTGTTATTGATAAATGCAATGATATGGGAATAATATTGTTTAAGAATGCTTAGTTATTTTAGTTGAAATTAAATAATACTTATTTAATTGACTAGGTGTTTACAGGCCGTTGTAATCTGTAGATTAAATATTGTTTGATAATCATAAAGTTCCTTGGTTTTAGAGGCAGTCTCTTCACCAAGCTTAATGTAGCTTCTTAGTCTTTTAACGTCAAGAGAGATTGTGGCGATAACGCCTTTTTTATCTTAACATGGAGAAATCCGTTTATGCATACCCTCTCGACCCGGGGGGGATGAACGGGTTTGTGGAACTCACCCAGTAATACTCCACAGTGTACCTGTGCCACCTAAATTGGGGCGACCCGGGGTCGAGCTTACAATCACCACGATGCCCCAGCGGTTTGCCCGACTGGACTTCGATGCTAACGAAGGTCAGCCTAAACTTACAAGGTATAGAAAAAAATTGCTTAAACATTTTATATGGAATTGTCTCTGTATGTCAATTTGACAAAGTGATAACTAATATTGTAGATTAACTAATAGGATATATTTTGTCCCATGTAAGTATGAAAAGGTTCATCCGGGATGGGGTTAAAGATTAAAGTTTGTAGCGTTATACGGAACGTAATAATAACATGCCAACAAACTTGAAAAACAAGTCCCAAATTTATATGAGACATAACTCAAGTCCATGCGCTCAAAGTCGCAGCCATAGGAGCTCTATAATATACATAGATATATTTAAAGTATATAGTAAAGTGTTTCCATTGATATTTTAAAGCGTCAAATACCAGTTGTATTTCAACAATTCTTGTTGTATTTCAGAGATCAATCGCTGAAGAATGTATTGGTCTGTATAATATCACGTTTTTACCAGTAGAATCATTGCAAAAAGTTACAAAAACGGGCCAAAACGATTAAATTTTTTTTGTTTCATGCAAAAAAAAGGAGCAGATGTATCTAGTAGTATATATATATGATAAAAGTTTAATACGGATTCGCGTCATGCCAATCAGTAATTAAAATGCAAATTTGCAAGATCCCTTCATTTGGTAATACTTTTTAACCTATATGTGTAATATGACCATTTTTCTTGAGAGACTTTTGTTTATACACAACTAATTGTGAAACGTGATGTATCCGATGTTTTATCTTATCAATGATGGTTGGCGTTAACGCTGTGCCACTATAAACGTTATCTTAATATTTATGTATCTTATCAACAAGCTGTAAAAAATCAGTAGATTCCTAACCATATCTATTTTCTACATTTTTTAGATATAAAGTTATACGTGTGGAAGTAGAACGAGATGACATTCTTAACGATCCATTGATTGACCGTAAGGGTACGGATCCATAGTGTAGGAAAGTCCAAGTATATCCTGAGACTTGTGACATGGATGATAGGTTTTAGAGACACCTTTCCGAAGAGCGTCAATACTTATCTTCACTTATCATATTTCTCTACCTATTGACCACCTTTGGTAGAAAGCTGCTGGTGTAGCTTTAGAGGCACATTCTAGTATAGAAAATATTAAAGTTTTAGATAGACCAAGATCTATGAGAGGATTTAAAATAGATCTTGCTGAAATACCTCTCGCTTTCACTTCGAACACATTGAAATTAACTACTTGGCCGTTTATATTTAGTTATTACCTCTTAGTATTTATTTTTTATTACTCCATGATCCTTAGGTATGTTTATTTTTCATAGTACAATGAGCTCAACTGGTACTATATGTTTAGTTGATCTAATAAAAATTACTATATGTACATATTGTTTTAAAGGTTTAGCGTTATGGCCATAATATCACCTGATCTTAAGTGACGATTGACCCAAGTTGGTAGAAGACACGATAAACCTGTGGAGGAACTATCTCTCCAGTGCAACTACCGGAACACACCTATTGGTATTTGGTGGCAGATTTTCAATTTGAGGGTGGTATCTAGCCAGGTGACCATTAGAAAAAGTTCTACCACCATGCTACGATTTCCTCACGATGTTTTCCTTCACTAAAAACTTGAGCTCATTGCAGGTGTATTCGAACTTACGTCCCTTGACGCGAAGTCGTACACACTACCATTTAGCTATTATCGCTCACCTCACATTAGCCAAGTGATTATGTGACCCAAGAGGCTGTGTCGACTATACTTAGCATATTGGAGAGTCTAGCTTTTTTGTTTAACCACCATATCACATCTATAATTATTTGGAGCAACATTTTCAACTTGAGATTAGGAAATGCCCTACCTCTAACCCTAAGTCTCAATGCAGCGACTCGAATTTACGTCCACTGACGCGTCGTACGCACATACTAACAACTGAGCTATTATCAATTCAGAATATTTCAGGTCTTTCTTTTATGGAATAGGGGGCAAATGGGCAGGAGGCTCACCTGGTAGAAAGTGATCACCTCAGCCCATGAACCCCTTGCAACTCCGGAGGGCTTGCAGGTGCGTTGCCGGCCTTTAAGGAAGGAATACGCTCTCTTCTTGAAGGTTCCCAAGTCGTAACGGTTCGGAAAGACCGCCGGCGACAGCTGGTTCCACAGAGTGGCTGTGCGAGGTAGGAAGTGCCTTACAAATCGCACTGTTGTGGAGCGCTGGACATCGAGGTGGTGCGGGTGAGATTTTTTATTATGGCGCGATGTCCTATGGTGAAATTCAGCGGCCGGGATCAATTCAAACAATTCCCCAGAACACTCCCCGTGGTCTGAAAATTCGGTCTGTAATGTTTGACACAGTCCGGAGATCGTTCGAAGTGTCCGGTCTGTATCGGTTTATCGCGTATATATTTAATCGTATAATGAGACGGTTTTAATATTAAATAGTTTATGTTCACTTTCCCTTGAACGATCGCACGTGTGGTCCACCTGGACACATTGTCATATCTTTGTTTTCTTTAAAACTGTCTTTAACAGTTATAAAAATGTATTTTACATGTTTTAACTTACACCGTTCTTCGTGTTTATTATTATTATTTTTTAAGTGATATATTAGAGATACATTTTTGTGTAGATTATTGGAATTTAGTTTTAATGCTGTTGTTAATTAGTGTTAATATCCTTTGGCGATATATATACGATGAAGTGACTGTTCCGTGCGGCCACCAAGACATCGGCAAGTTAGTGCTGCCACACCGGCACTCGAGTTCGTTAATATGTGACTATTTGGATAAACCAGACCAGAGGAACAGTAACGGGTTTTTGGCCTCGTGTACTGTGATAATGGCACAGTGGTATATGGACGACCAGGGGAGTTTCGGCCACATCTCGCCTCATGTTATGTGACCATGCGGCCCAAATTGGTGAATATAGCTAGTTTGTTCTAGTGTTGGTAGTTTGCTATTTTTCTTGAGTTTTGTACCGTCAAATACATGTTAAGCGAAAATAATGCCTACAGTAAATTATTGCCTTATACCCGTGAGAATAGAAGTTCCCTTATTTATTATTTATTGGCAGTGCTTGAAACTTCGTTTGCTTGGAACTAAAACTTTTAACCTCGCGCCGTCATACAAACTAAAATAACCTTTGACAGAGTTACCCGATTTAAATGAAACAAAGGCTAAACGTTACTCAAGGATACGCCTTATATTTTCCTTTGTATCGTTTTATGATATACGATGTATTTCAGTAGCGATACGTGCACAAACAAACAAACACACCGACATATATTTCTAAAAGCGATGTAAATGAATTCTGTTACTTAGTCGTACGCAATAATTTTATCTAATAAATGTAAAAAAAATACAAACGCGTTCAATTTACACTCTTATTATCTGTATAGATTGAAGATTGAACGTGAAAGCTGTTTTATTTAAAAAAAAAACAACAAATTCTACCACAAATATCCATCCCAATAACTCTACTACAGAATTAATTCCAATATGCTGTATCTAATTTGTCTGCCTTCTTGTCCTTTTGTATGACAATTAATCTGGGCCGATTTCGTTGCAAAACGCCACCTACATTCTGCGTCTCCGAAAACTTTTATCTCGAAACCGTTAAGTCGATTTTCGAATCGTCCGAGGTGAAGTTAAGTTTGCGATGACAGACGGACGATGTCAACGGAACATATTTCACGTGTACGAGTATATTTCGATTTTATAATGTCCATGTTTCGACATAAGTGTTAATAGCGATAATCAATTCGGAATCTTTCCCGTTTGACACGTCGTAGTGAAGGCTTTTGTCAGCCCGCGATAAGGGAGCCCCGGTAGAATATTCTCGATGTTGAAAAAAAAAAAAAAAAAAAACACTTTATTGTCCCGCTATGAATGGATGACAGTGAAATGGAATTATCAGCTTTGGAAGTTGTAAAGTATACGATATGAAATTAAATGTTATTATTTATTTAGACATTGACAATAATAATAATAGTTTGGAAAATCGAAAAGTGCACGCCCCAGAACAACATAGCTACCTCATAGGAAATAGTTGAATGACACGGATTTAAGCATCAATATTAAGTAGGAAGTAATCCGATATCATTCTAGAGCTATTAAAAAAGAAATGGTTCCAATATATTACATTTTTGAAGCGTAATCGTTACACAGCCATACACGCAGACATCTGAAAGTCCACGAAAAATAAAATTAAATAGGGTTTTTTTAATATATAACTACATATATTTATTTTAAATCTAATGTAATAATGAGAGGATTTTCCGGGATAATAAAACATTTGCATTACATAATTTTAAATATTTAAAATAATGATCATTGAAATTTCGAAAATTGCCCGACTTTGGAATGTTCAGAGTTATGCACAACTTCAAACGCTTCACGTTATGAGGCGTGCAATTTGGAAGCGATGGCTCAGTTGATAGTGTCTACAGTACAGTACAGTTAGCCTGGGCTTTCGGTGAAGGAAAACAGTGCGATGAAGCCATAGCACGATGGTAATGCTGCCACCCTTAAATTGAAATTCTCCGCCAAATACCAATACGTGTGTACCGGCTGTTGCACTTGAGAGCCAGCCCCTCCACAGGTTTAGCATGTCTACCAACTTGGGCCGTATCGTCCCTTAAGATCAGGTGAGATTATGGCCATAACGCTAAACCTATAAACTATGAAAAAAGGCATGGGTTATATGTCAAATTCTTATTGAACTATGTCTTATTCTTATTTGAAGCGATGATTTGCGTCAAGGGACGTGAGTTCGAATCCAACCACCTACAACGAGCTTGAGCTTTCGGTGAAGGAAAACATCGTGAGGAAACCATAACACGGCGGTAGGGCTTTTTCTGATACCCATCTGGCTAGCTACCACCTTCAAGTTGAAATTCTGCCGCCAAACACCAATAGGTGTGTTCCGGCATTTTCACTTTTGAGCAAGTTTCTCTACAGGTTTAGCGTGTCTACCAATTTGGGCCGTATAGTCTCTTAATATCAGGTGAGATTATGGCCATAACGCTAAACTTTTAAACTTTAAAAAAGCATGGGTTATGTCCGATTCTTATCGACTAAAGCCTAATACTTGTACTGGAAAAAACAAAACAAGGTCTAACATGCCAAGCTGGTGTAAAAACTTTTTGTTCTGTTAACATTTCGTAAACGTTTTAAAACTTTTGAAGGCGTGAATTATTAAGTGACATTTCATAAAATCACCGACTTTCTAAGGTGAACGAACGGCGGCCATCGGAGATTTCTTATCTAATCGAATAAACAATAATTTAAAATCAAGGAACGCCGGTGATATTTGATTTCACCGCATACAATAAACCGATTCCGGTCTAGGAGAGTCCAATAAATTTATTAACAAACTAATAAATAATATACCAAGTTTTCATATTACATATAATACTTCATATGTACACGTATACAAAAATGAGACGTCAGTTTGTGTAACTCAAAATGTTAATGTAGAGATACTTTGTGTTGATTTATTTTTAATGTATATCAATTTATTGTAAGTTTTTTTGTGTGTTTGTTTCATATTACAAACTTATGTAAAAGGCTATATTTCATCAACAAAATATTTGGAATTTTTCGACTTGGAACATTGTATTAGCGCGCTTTGGTAGTAAAGTCGACTTATGTGTCGTGACGAAAAACGGCATGACGCTCTTTTGTGCCATCATGCTGTCTCTACGCGAGCGCTCTCAACTGCCTTGTGTGTGTTCTAGTGTGCTATACATTTAGTCGGTTGTTTGTGTGAGCTTCGTGCTTCTATTATGTAACTTCATATTTGAGTGACATTTCTTATGGGACGGCTTTGAAATTTTGATCTGCAACCTTTTTGTGTAACACTCGTTCTGGTAAAAGCGACGGGACATATAGTGATGTATCAGTTCTGTCTGTGTTCTTGTGCTCACATCGTTATTATTTAAACTGTTTTTTTTTTAGTTAAGACTTAGTGATGTGGCCATAATCTCACGTGATCTTAAGTGTCGATACGGGCTAAGTTGGTAGATAAGATCAACCTGTGGAGGAACTGACTCCCAAGCGTAACTGCCGGAACACAATTTTTGGTATTTGGCGGCATATTTTCTACTTTTCAATTTTCAGGTGGTAGCTAGCCAGAGGGGCATTAGAAAAGGCCCTAACCTCATGCTATACTTTCATTACAATGTTTTTCTTCACCGAAAGCTGAAGCTTATTACAGGGATTTGAACTCGCACCATTTGAAGCAGTATTTGTATACTCTATCACTGAGCTGCAATAGTTAGATGGATAATATTAAAACACGAAAAATTAATAGGGTCATAACGATCTTGATGATAGAGTGAGAATATAGTTTCAGTTGGAGTCATCGTCGAAAACTAGTACATATAAATTTGTCAAGGAACGTTTCGCGCTAGGTAATAAAAAAACTATCGATATAATAAACATAATACACGGTGAAAATCAATACCGGTGCGAAAATAGAAAGTAAGGGCTATATAGAGAATAATTTGCATGACAATATAGATTTTTATGTGAAATATCTATGGAAAATAACATTTCAATAAGAAGTTACAAACTTCATTGTCCACTCAATGTCTGACGGCCTTTCCCATAAAAAGTTACGATAACCTCTTTATATGTCAAACAAGAAAACATTATATTAACACGATCACAGCTTGTCACAGTATGTCAGCTTGGAGGTGCTCTCATACCATACCAAAAAGGACTTCAGTACATTCTCCATTGTAAGTGCTGTACAACACAACTCTATTCCAAACCGTTTTTAAGAGACCCATATCATAGCCTTGAGGTTAAAATCGTGCTGGATAACCTAATTCATAATTTTTGCTTTCTCGTTACGATGATTCTAGGAAACTTTAGTTTTATCGCAATTCGATTGGGCTGAACAATGAAGGGTGTCAAGTTGGAGGTGCTCTCATACTATACCAAAAAGGACTTCATTACACCCTCCATTGTAAGTGCAGTATAATACTCATAGAAACCCTATGTATCTGGCTATATATGTCTTGGGGCACTAGACTGCACATTAATTCGAGATCTATTGTCTATAGGAACCACAAACATGTGTAAGTCATAGTGTCGCGGGCCTTACACATAAAATATTTAGGTAATGGCTTCTTTAGGTCTTATAGATCTTTAGGTAAATTAAAATAAAGCAGATGACCCAACCACAAAAGCCTCGCGGTCCGCAGGTTGAGTATAGCGTGTCTAAGTGAATAGTTTGCCGCTGCATGCAGTCAAAATTAGAAAGTCAGTAGGTAGGTACAACGGTCTACACGTGTAATCATTGTTGATTCCATGTAAATTTATTTACCCAGTTTTGTGTCAAGTTTGTCGATTTTTCAATATCTAGACTCAGAATACTCACTGTACCGTAACGCGTATTAATTATTTTAAAATAGTAATAGGTCAGTGCTCGATCGAGCATTGTCCTCTGATAAGGTACTGCATAAACATATTATTAATAAACAATACACGCCAGGCCTTAAAGCAATTAATTTATTCACGCCCTAAACACTAACGAGACACCTAAACACCGTCGTACTAATATCCTAAAATGGAGTCGCTGGGTTTTTTTTTTCGTATAAATCTTTGTCTCGCCGTCAAATGACTAATCCCATAAAATACAATGTCAAACAAAGCTCGCACGTGAAGCCAACAAAAATGAGAGGTGTTAAAATTCAATGCATACACTTTCGATTTCATCGTAAAATCCTTTGTTTCGGGGTGATTGGCATGGATGCAATTCCTTTGGCGCAGTCGACATAAACACAGCAGGTACACTCTGAGCAACTCTTTGATTGATATAGTGGCAACGTCGTACACGATCATTCAAATATCACGTGTATTAGTATAGTATCTAACAAATCGTTAGCGGCATCTATCTATACACATAATAAATAATAGTTTAAAAAACTAGAACACACGCTTTATATAGAAATATAAACTAAAAAACAGAAAATAAATTTTAATAAATATTAATTAAGAATAATGTAATTTTTTTTTAATAAATATAAGTTATTAATAGTTTGAATAAGAAAAAAAAATGTTTTATTGTAAAAAAAAGCGTGGGGTGCATGGTGTCAATAGTTATGAATATTTAATTGACAGATATGAGAAGGATTATCAAGGGAAAAGCACCCCCGCTTTTTTTACAATAAAACATTTTTTTTCTTATTCAAACTATTAATAACTTATATTTATTAAATTTTTTTACATTATTCTTAATTAATATATATTAAAATGTATTTTCTGTTTTTTAGTTTAGTTTTCTATATAAAGCGTGTGTTCTAGTTTTTTTTAACTATTATTTATTTTTAATTTTTAGTTACTGGAACTGCACGCATGCGTAGTTCGCGCACTAGCTCTATCTCTCTTACTCGCATGCAAAGGATGCGGAAAGGAATTAATTAATCCTGGCGAATCTAATTAGGATAATCGGATGCTTTGATCGGATTATTGCATTGTCATCGATCTTTGACAGGTGCGCAAAGTTTGAATTAAATCTGATCGTTCAAAGTAGGACAAAATCGAGCTCAAAGGGGTCGGTTACATACATACATACATACAGGTGAAGCTAATATAAAGCATGTAATTAGATTCCGTTGATGTCTTTTACTTGGAAAAAGGGGTCGGTTACATACATACATACATACAGGTGAAGCTAATATAAAGCGTGTAAAAATGAATCTCTATTTTCCTTGATCATCGCTTCACGCGAGAACGGTAGGAACAATTTCGCTAATTATTTTTTTGCTCGGTCGATTATCGTCAGGAGAAGGTTTTTATGAAAGAAAAGAATAAGGAAGTTGACAGGAATATCAGGAAATTTACGAAAATTTAAAAATCTAAACAATTTTACATAACTAGCTAATATTTGCCATAGTGCAGGACTACAATAATGAACACTATGTTTTTGAATATATATTTTTTTATTACTTATACCAATTCGAATTCAATATTCATAGTTAAGACAGGACAACGTCTGTCGGGTCAACTAGTTGCGTGTAGAAATACCATAAAACTTGTTTTATTAAAAAAATTCGTATTCAATTACTAGTATATACTATTCAAGCAACCAGTACTCAAGCTCCATATTTTATCTCCTATCTCTAGGAAACCAATTTTATGTGATAATTTATCCTATATTTATATTGATTCATATTATCAAATTCTCTCTAGTAATTTCCGAGTGGCGCGCACATAAGAGAACAGACAAACATACACTATTGTAAAACACTTATTATTGTAAAATTGGAGAGTCTGTTTGTAATATTGAATTTTATTTTTACTACATGTATATAAATATATACGGTTAATACACCAAAATAACATTTTTTTACAATTTTTGTCTGTCTGTTTGTTCCGGCTAATCTCTGAAATGGCTAGACGGATTTTGATGAGAATTTTATTGGTAGGTAGCTGATGTAATAAGGAGTAACTTAGGCTATGTTTATTTTGTAGAAAGTAATGTTGCAATGTCCAAGTACTGTCCAGTACCGTGCGCAGCTCACGCGCATGCCACTGGGCCGTCACGTCGGGCGCCTCCCACCAACGAATTTATATTTATGTATTGATTAATTTTATCATAATATCAATGTCGGGAAATAAAACTTCATATACTTCTGTTAGACCTACTGTACTCATCTTGTTCTGTGGCCGGTACACAGTCGTGTCATATTATAAATGACATTTATAAACCTATAACTCAGTTGGAATAAATTTAGGAATGCGTTTTTGAATCGTTTACAAATCGATGCAATTTGCTGTCGGCTTCAAGATAACGGTGTAAGAATGTTACACTGCTATTTTATACCTCAGTTGATAGTGCCTACAATGAGCTTGCACGTTCCATGAAGGAAAACATAGCATGTTGGCAGGGCTTTTTCTAATAACCACCTGGGTAGTAGTCGCCCTCAAATTGAAAATCTGCCTCCAAATACTTATAGGTAAGCTCCGGCAGTTGCATTTGAGAGCCAGTGTTTCCACTAGGCTTAGTGTGTCTAACATCTTGGGTCACAGTGTCATACGAGATTGTGGCTATAATGCTAAATATATAATAAATAAAAAATACATTTTCAGACACACTGATGGAGTCTTACTGCTAGCACGTCATAGTGACGTCACTATGGTTAATCGTAAGCGGGGTACAGATCAAAAGCAAGGATTATGATAACAGGCTCGATTGTTCATCAACGTTAATCTTTATTATTTCGGCAGCTGAAATAGTAACAAACAGTAACAAACTAAAACACTTATAGATTTATTGCCGTGTGTATGGCGGTGATGTGGTCGCTTTTGGTTGGCACTACACTTACCATCAGATATCGTGCAGTGACGTTTCAGTGTCAGTATAAGGCGAAAAAAAAATGTGTATGCAATTCACATACGGTAGAAGTGAAACTTCTGAAAAGTCAGTGATTAAAAAAAAACACATACCAACATGAACACGTAGAACAGTAGAATGAATACACAATGCTTAGTAGATGCTAGTGGAGACGCTATGAAGCATCGCACAAACAGTGTTCTATCTCATTCTCTCGCCGGTTGAATCCTATACATTTACGTGTTTGTGTCTCTATGGAATCGTCCACTTAGCCGTGATCGATTTAGGCTGTTTAAATCGTGCATAGTTATGTCGCAAGTTCGAAACCGGCTCAAAAGAAACTTTTGGTTCTGTAAGGGACTATCCCTGCAGCCTTTATGCGCCTTGTCAGATAAGTTCGTGGTTAGGATCACTAAATTAGTAAGTTATGACCTGTCGGTTAGTTAGGCTCACGAATCCTTGTTTATTTTCCCGGCAGCAGCCGGCCATTCTGGCACCCTTGCGCTAGTTGCCTCGGAGCTGAGTGCCTTTCTAAAAAAATTGAAAAAAATAAAATAAAAAAATTTGCTTTTTCGTATCATCGAGTTTGAAATCACAACGAATCTAAAGAAGTTTCCCTTCTAAATTGCCTATGTGTCGTGCAACACTCAGTTGGAACGAATTTCCTTACATAGTATAATATTATTGATAAATGTATTGATTCGTTGACACGTATTATAAATATGAATTACTAGTGTTCAAATTAAATGGAGTGAAAAGACAATTAATTAATTGAAGAAATGATAGGTAATTTCGTAATTAATATAATTTTCCTAGTTTAAAAAAAACCATTTTATTGTACATCAATTAACTTATTTAATCCATCCATCCATCCATTCAACCGAAAGACGTCCACTGCTGGACATAGGCCTTCACCAAAGATCTCCACCACGACCGGTCTTGCGTCACCCGCAGCGGATTCCAGCGACCTTCACCAGGTCGTCGGTCCACCTTGTGGGGGGCCTACCCACGCTACGTCTTCCGGTACGTGGTAGCCATTCAAGAACCCGTTGGCCCCATCAGGCATCGCTTTTGCGAGCAATGTGCCAGCCCACAACCACTTAAGCTTAGCAATTCTTCTGGCAATGTCGGTTACTTCGGTTCTTCTGCGGATCTCCTCATTCCTGATTCGATGACGCAGTGAAACTCCAAGCATAGTCCTCTCTATTGCCCTTTAAACAACTTTCAGCTTTTTTAATAGGCCCATTGTGAGCAACCACGTCTTAGCGCCGTATGTCATCATTGGCAATACATACTGGTCGAAGACTTTTGCCTTAAGACACTGCGGTATTTCGGTCGAGAAAATTTTGCATAGCTTCCCGAACGCGGCCCAGCCAAGCTGAATTCGACGATTAACCTCTTTCTCGAAGTTGGATCTACCTAAGTGGACGATTTGCCCAAGGTATATATAATACGGTACGAGACATCTAACACATATGGCGTGAACAAACTATATCTGAGCAGCCGTTGAGAACTTACTGTCTCTTGAACCAATAAGCGTGCGCCTATAACCAGGCACAGCTAATAGCATACGCTCTATAGAAAACCGTCTACACTATATAAGTATAGTAAATTTTCGATCAGGCCAAAGAAAGGGGTCGTGACGAAAAAATCTTACATTTTGATTTGTCTAGCCTCCATCCGTTCGACTTCGAACCTAGATATTCGATGTATCTTCTTAAGTGTCCCATTTGCGGAAGTTATATTTTTTATCGTAGTGATTTTGATACTATTATATATACTAAATTCTATTTAATTATTGTCACGGCCATTTTGACCTACAAAGTACCGCTCGGTAAGAAAGTAGGAGAGAATTGTTTTGTCCGACTTATCAAAATGTTATCAACCTATTCCGATCGCTGGATAATCTATTATATACGCAGGGTATATAAATGTGTCGTGTTCTACCATCCGGTAATATCATGGTGTTTTACCATAAAGGTTTGTCTACCGTTTTTTTGGATAAGCTTCTTGCAATAACCTGGGCGGGATATGTGACGGGTGTATAGGAGTCATCGGATGAGAGGTGACGTTACTAACTAAAATAATACCTCCATCATCCGTATACTCCATTGTGGTAGGAGTCCAGGAATTGTGCTGCTTCCAGTCTACGCCAGGACGATTTATAATTCAAATTTCTTTTTATTGTTAAGGTTTCGTTGAAATCTTACCTGACGTTGTGGCTCAAGATGGTAGATACGCCAAGACTAGTGGAGACACTGGGTCTCACGTGCAACTGTCGGAATACACCTACAAGTGGTATTTGGCAGCAGATTTTCAACTTGAGAGTGGTAGCTAGCCAGGCAAGCACTAAAAGCACTACCTCATGTATCTATCGCCAAATGGACTGTAGTACAAATTCAAGTCATTGTAGGATACATTCGTTGTTTTAAAAGGAAGACAAGCCTAATTTAAAATAGATGAATCGTAGTTTCTTGTCTGTTCTTGTCGAAGGACAGGCTGTTTTATAAATGGGATCTAATAATAACTTTATTAGATGTCCTCTTAGGACCTACATATACTCAATAACATAATTTTTGGTTTATTAAACTGTATTCGATCACAAGATTAGTTAATCAAATAAAAAAGAAGCACTTTGCTATTATCTAAATCTTATATCAGTTCAAGATAAAACAAACCCTATTGTACTCCTTGAGAACTTGACCTCGAAGTCATTCGGACTGCATTCGAATTCTAATCACAGAATCGAATGCCTCTAACAATACCATCAAATCCTCGACTAATCGGGGCGTCAATCTAATATCCTCCCAATTAACCGATCACAGAAGCCTATTCTATATATATCTCTGCCGTTTCTTTTTTCTCGCAAGCGGAAACGCCGCCGTTTCAAGGCGAAGGTACGCCTTGGCCTCATCGGCTGGCTGTCGTGCATTGTCCATTGCAACGGCTCTTTGGAACTTATCCAATATTGTTAGTACATCGAACAATTGTGACCTCCAAATTGCACATTTGAATTTCGCGACGACGCGAAAGAGGCCTAACGCGTTCGTAGAACACAATCTATTGTGACATCTATGCTGTGGAGTTTACAGTTCAGTTTTGCAGGGTTGAAACGTTGATGAAGATTAATGCGTATGCCAATTAGTTTTCAGTGTTATAGGCTAGGATGGGTAGGTCGCTCGACCATTGTTTTCCTCGGCCTCGACGTGGAAAGGCTTGGTGGTGGTCGCCACGGTCTGCTGTCAAGGTTACACCGGCCGTTACCGTATTTGTATAGTTTACGTTTTATTATTAACGCATGCCTTCTGAGTTGTGTGCTACAATGCGTTTGTACTTTGTGGTTTTATATTATGCGAATCGAAGCGATGAGGGCACATGAAATTTACCACGTCTGATGACATGCGAATGACTCAGGTTGCGTTTTATTGGACCGCGATTACGAAGGCTACATTTTGAAATATGCTCTTAGCAGTTTCACATGATGGACACGCTCGTTGTGGGCGCTGCGAAAAGTCACTAATTACATAATTTTCTCACTTTAACCTCATAAGGGGTATCCGCTAATTACGTGAGATGATTTTGGCGGGTTTTTGACCCCCCACTTGCCCCTGGTGGGATGTCGTGAGATTGTTTTTGCTCGAACCCCCCCCCCCCCTTTCTTTACTCTCACGTGAGATTTTATTTAATCTGTGTTTAATTGCGTTGGATTTATAAAAAAATAAATATACACACAAACATATTAATTTCTTGTTACAACAATACCTGTTTTTATGAAAATGAATAATTTAGTACAGTTTTCACGAAATTTTGCACTGTTTCTTGCGGAGAAGAAAATGGCATGATATCTGTCGAGGTCCCCCTCTTCCCCACGTGAGATTGGGTGAGACTCGGCTGATCACCCCCACCCCTTCCGTCGTCGTTGAACGACTTATCGACAAGGATCGGACCACACTCCTTTTCACTTGACGTAAGGATTGGAACGCTCGCAAGCTAGAGTAGGCCGAGAAAATCCGCGGTCGTGGCCGTTGTGAACGATAAGTGGTACGCAGCACAGATGGAACACCCACCATAGTACGGTTAGGCGGATAGCTCATTTGGTAGTCTGTACGGACGGCGCGTCAAGGGACGTTAGTTCGAATCCACCTACAATGAGCTGAGCTTAATTTATCCTTTATAACAGTCCCGAGAGGAGTAACTAACAAATACAATAACACTTATAACAATAAACAAATTGGCATTTAAAAAGCTCCAAAAATAGTTTCGTTGAGGCTTCCTTTTCACTTTAAGTCAGGCTCTAACGTCATTACATGTAATTAGGTACCTAGACTTCACTATCATAAATCTATCAATATCTCAGTTACTGCTGCACAGCATCAGCACCACATGAAAAGGAAAAACAATTGAGAAATATTTCTTAAAAAAAAAAACACGAATCTATATTAATACTATTAAATAGAAAAGTTTGTTTACTTCTTTGAACACGCTAAGCTTAGACTGCCTAAGATTTATAAAATTATTTTTGTCTTTGATTGAGCGATTTGTTGACTAAATTTGTATTGAAAAAGTTACAAAAACGCGCAAAAAGCATGAAATAACTTTCAGTTTCATGCTAACGTAGTTACGCGCACGACTAGTCGTTATATATATAACAAAGTTCTGAGGAGATGAAAAAACAAATAACATAAACACCAAATTGAAAACCTTCTGTTTTTAAATTAAATTCAGTTACAAAAGATCATATAAGCGTCATCATATAAGATCATTGAACCGATGATAGCTCAGTGGTAGTGTGCACGACTTCGCGTCAAGGGACGTTGGTTCGAACCCAAGCACCTACAATGAGCTTGAGCTTTCGGTGAAGGAAAACATCGTGAGGAAACCATAGCATGGTGGTAGGGCTTTGTCTAATACCCGCCTGGCTAGCTACCACCCTCAAGTTGAAAATCTGCCGCTAATTACCAATAGGTGTGTTCCGGCAGCAGCACTTGAGAACCAGTTCCTAGGGTAGAGGTGTCTACCAACTTGGGCCGTATCGTCACTTAAGATCAGGTGAGGTTATGGCCGTAACGCTAAACCTTAAGTATATAAAAAAAATAAAAAAATATAACTGTTCCGATTAATCGATTATAGGTAATAAGAGTTTTTTTTTACTAGGAATCAATACCGATATAAAAGTGTGTGACACTGCATAAATAAAGGAAGGTTGCACGATATCTTCGCATGCGTCGTTAGCCGATCAAACTCGGCTGTAATACAATAAGTAAGCTCTATCGCGCATCGCAGGCAGGCGCACGCCTGTAAATCACCGGGCGCGCATGCGCGTACGTGTATACCCCGCTCGCTAGGTAAAGGAGCGCACTATTATTTTATTCCCTATTAAATACGTAATAAATATCGATTACTTACGTTTACGCGAATGTAACTGATCGAAATAAAATTCGAGTCCGCCCCGTGGCCGGAAACGCTGAAAAGCATTCGAAACGTCGGCACCGAGATTGAATAAAAGCCCGCGTTGAGTTCCGTTTTAAAAAACGAATTTAAAGTTTTATTTCGACTTACTGAATATCGCGGTACATGGCTGATAGACATATAACGCCATTTGAAATCTAAACCTATATTCCTTATCCTTACTAATATCATAAATGAGGTTGTGAGTTTGTTTGTTTGTTACGCTCACGCATTAACCGCTGAATCGATTATGGCGAATTTTCATATAAAGATAGATGGAACCCTGGAGATGGATATAGGCTATTATTTCTCTCGCAGATTTTATAGAAAGTGGGGTAAAGTATTGTTTGCCTAAATCAATATTAACATGAACGGGGCTGCGGGTAAAAGTTACTAATATTATAAAACAGAAAACTTTGTAATGTATGTTTAAACGCGCGACTCTTTATGCTATTTAATATTAACCGACCATAAATAGAAGCGAAACAGTATTGAAAATAGTTTGGAAAATCCAAAAGTGCACGCCTCATAACGTAATTATAATTGAATGCCATAGATTTAAGCATTCATATTAATTATAAAAAATGTGTTTTTAAAGTATCTACTGTCATAAAAAAGCGTTCTTGTTGATATTTGTCAACACATTTAATACTCAAAGTGGAAAAAAGATCGGATAAAAGCGATTTAAGAGGAGATAATTGCTTGACATAGTATCAGTTTTTAAACTTTAAATAGTACTAATTCTCATTATTACAATGATTCAAAGTGTTTTCAAATTCAAATTGTGTTTTGCATAGTATTTATGGTTACCATAACAGATTTTTGTAGGATATTGGCTTATAATTGTGAATCATAATTTATTTTGACTTCGTTTCACTTGATCATATCACCAAAATTTTAACTTGTATAATGCAATATCAAAATACTATGAGTTGGTGGTTAAATATTAAAATTCTGTTAAATACTCCGAATCGAAACATAAAAACGCATATACATATGTGCGAGAAACAATTTTACCCTAACTAATATTATAGATAATGATTTCTTAGGTTTACGCGAATATTATTAATTGCAATAAAACTAATTTAAACGGATTTTATTGCGGTTATTTATTAAATTTTGATCCTGACGTTTCGAAAGCTTTTTCAGCCTTCGTGGTCACGGGGCGGACTGAGGTGTAGGTTGTCCAGAAAAGTTTATGTTACTACATGTAAAATTGAAGGTAGACACAGTAACATAAACTTTGTCTGTTTGTTACACATTTACTCCTTAATCACTCAAACAATTATCATAAAATTTTGTCAGAAGTATAAACAATCACATAAGTGTTGCTTCACAGAAATACAATAATAAATGAATCTCTATTTCCTTTGGTCATCGCATCACGCGTGAACGGGTGGAACGATTTCGCTAATTCTTTTTTTGTTGTATTAATTATTGTCAGGAGAAAGTTTTTATTAAAGAAAAAATGAAGGAAGTTGAGCGGAACGTTAATAAAATTAAAGATAATAATAATTTTACATAACTGTAATTGCTCATAGAACATTACAATAATTACTACGTAAATAAAGACGTATGATTTTTAATAATTCCTTTTTTTTATTATTATTAATTATACCAATCCCAATTCAGTATTCATAGTTAGGATGGGACAACGTCTGTCCTGTCCGTAGCTAGTACTATATATATAAAATTTGTAACGCCAATCGTTACATCGAGATTACTGTCGAAACTTTTCCTAACTGTTACAAATCGGAATATATAATGGCCCAGTTCGCGTTCAAAACGGATACGTTCACACAAATAAAATCTTGTTAAACTCACTTCGTATCCGTCACGCGTTGTTCTTTAGTTCAGATGTTCCTTAATTACCTCCAAATACAGCATTCTGTATAGATTTCCGTAAAAATTGGACCGTATACGCACTAGCTCTGTTTTTTTTATACTCAAGGTTTAGCGTTATGGCCATAATCTCACCTGATCTTAAGTGACGCTACGGCCCAAGTTGGTAGACACGCTAAACCTGCGGAGGAACTGGCTCTCAAGTGCAGCTGCCGGAATACACCTATTGGTATTTGGCGAGTGCGATTGGGAGTGACCACGAAGGCTGAAAAGCTTTCGAAACGTCGGGATCAAAATTTAATAAATAACCGCGATAAAATCCGTTTAAATTAGTTTTATTTCAATGAATAATATTCGCGTAAACCTAAGAAATCATAACATTGTGGTTCTGGTAAAATACATGTTTTTCATTCTTCCGTTTTCCCGTCATATAGTTTATACCGTATTTTGTTTTACGGTTAATAGGAATTTGCGTTATGATCAGAATCTCTCCTGATGGTATGTCACGATGTGAGTCACTATAGTGGATACCTCGTCGAGGGACTAGCTCTCAAGTGCAACTACCGGAACACATTAATGTGTAGGTTTTTTTTTTGTTATAGCCACACCCTCATCTGATGTTAAGTGATCACCAAAATCGTGGACTCACGGATCACATCTATAAGTATTTGGCGGTAGATTTTCAACTTGAGGGGTGGTAACTTGTCAGGCAGCCATTAAAAAGCCCTACCTACCACAATATGGTGTGTATATATAAAAATATTTCTGAGTAAAGGCTTTGTTAGACTTACAGGGCTTTTGGATCGAACGCAGAATAAACTCGGGCGGGTTTTACGCCCAGTGCGTACCCGTTCTACTTGATCCATCTATCGATGTTTCTTTTTTATCGAGTGTATCTAAATTATCGTAAGTCAGTGATGCGCCGTTCGATATTTTATTGAATCGATTATAATATAAGAGTTCGTTATAATAAAGAAACGAGAACAGTTACCCTGATTATTATTCTATTTTATTTATGTCTGTTAGTTTTATGTTTACGTTAACAGCGTTTATGTGTTACACTAGCTAGTGCCTTCGACTTCGTTCGCGTTTTTCTTTAGTCAGAGTCGGTTAATACCGAGCCTGATTGGTGAATCCGTGGTTTCCGAGATATCGTAACCTTTGCATGGTGGTAGGGCTTTTTCTGATGCCCGACTGGCTAGCTACCACCTTCAAGTTGAAAAATCTGCCGTCAAATACCAACAGGTGTGTTTCGGCAGTTGCACTTGAGAGCCAGTTCCTCCACAGGTTTAGCGTGTCTACCATCTTGGGCCGTATCGTCACTTAAGATCAGGTGAGATTATGGCCATAACGCTAAACCTAAAAGTAAAAAAAATAATTCAGTGGATTATTGTGACACATTAGTGAGTTATTTGAATACGTAAAAGAAGTTTCAGAGCTTATAACAAAGATTCTAACAAATTATACAAAAATATATCTTTTTTTTATTCAGGCGGCACTGAAACCAATTCCATGTTAAAGTAATTTAATATACAGCTATTTGTAAATAAAAAAATGACTGACACACGCATCACTTTATCGTGAAGTTGATTTTTTACAAACATTATTTTTCTCTGTTTATCGATTTCTTAATTGTAAGTCGCAATTTTGACATCGCTGTTTTTCCGTCTTCATTTTCTCTGCGGTTCAATGTTTAAACGCGCGCATCGTGCTCGAGCGAGCCGAGAATCGATCCCGAGTCGATAACGGGCGGACATCGCACGGGACGTGTCCCGGGCTGAACAGATCGCGCGAGCGGCCGCGTCGCCGGGGACGATGCTAATTGATTTTATCTGACCGCCTGTACCGGGACTAAAACTCTATAGATAATACCGAAGGTAACCTTAGAGCTCGCCGGAATACCTCCGATAACTTGCCGAGTATTCGAATCTTGCTTGCATCCGTTTTTCCGTCGAGCTCTGAACGTGGAAAATTTCCAGCAACTAAATACTATTAAATGTCGATACTGATATAGTGAATCTGGGGGATTTCCTTTATGTTTCTACGACACACAATATTCAGTACAAATAGACAATAACATCTGGCACTAGTATTCGGATTTGAAAGATTTTTTAATCGGATTCGGAGTTAAAATTTAGCGTTATGGCTATTATTTCACCCGATCTTAAGTGACGACACAGCCCACGTTTGTAATAAATCGAAACCAGTTTACGGACTGGCTCTCAAGAGCAACTGCCGGAACACACCTATTAGTATTTGGCGGCAGATTTTCAACTTGAGGGGTGGTAACTAGCCAGGCGGGGATTAGAAAAATTCCACCATGCTATCTCACGATGTTTTCCTTTACCGAAACCTCAAGCACATTGTAGGTGATTGGATTCGAACGCACGTTCGTTGACGCAAAGCCGTACACACTACCACTGAGTTATCATCGCTTCGATTGGTACAGAAACAGGAAAATGGCACTAAACTTTGCCTTTAAACATTGATACAGATTATCTACTTTATTTCTGCAGTAAATACATAATTATTATGAAAATAAATTACATTATTAGATGTCTATGTGTTATATGTAAATACATAATTAAATATATCGCAACTGATGTGCACCTACGTAATTGTGGTTAGTGAAGCCCGAATCGTAGGGATAAGCTATATTTGCGATAGTTGCATGCCGGCAAAATAGCTCAGGTCTGTTTGCACGAAACTAAAACATATTTTACCATTCCACGGAAATAATATTTTCTTTTCTCACATATATAGTACCCTGTATTACTCTTCATGAATCTGGCAATCACCCTCAAGTTAAAACTCTACCGCGAAATACCAATAGGTGTGTTCCGGCAGCTGCACTTGACAGCCAGTTCCTCTACAAGTTTAGCGTGTCTACCTAATTGGGCCACATCATCACTTAAGATCAGGTGAGATTATGGTCATAATGCTAAACCTTAACTATAAAAAAAAATAGACGTCCATGTATAAAAAACTTTAGTGTGAGTCCACTCTTGTAGATGATTTATTGAAAGGTCGGTACTAATGAAAACAATGACGTCATCAGTGACATTTTGCCGCGACCACAACGACCGCGATCGTCATTTGAAAGCATATTTTGAGCAATTGAACGCTAAATGTAACGTTATCATAATATCTTCATTTTCATTTTCTCCTAATGTTATTCCGGCCTAGTGCCAAGTTCCGCCTTCCGGTTTAACCTACTCCATCCTGCTGTGAGAGGTCGTTCTTTCATATCAGCCTTCACGACGTCTGGAGTTTTCTGGGCCTGTCGTAATATCCAAACACAGATAAAAAGTGCCTATAATCTCAGTGCGCGAGGTATATAAACATATTATCCACGAGAAATTGTAGACAATGAATACATCAAATATCTTATTTCGTTGTGGGATATTTTCACATAAACTTATGTAAACAATTACATTACTTATAATACAGGATAAAGTGTTCATAGAGGATTCTATCTAATGCATTATTCGTGTGGACGACTATAGATAACTTCACGCCGAGCACGCGACGGAGCTGACAGAATTCCTTACGCATCAAATCCATCACTGCATTTTATTGCATTGTTCATTCCTGCTTTACGATTTATACGTATAAAACTAACTATAACTGAGTTTAATTCTTTGCGTGCGTTGTTTTTGAAAAAATATTTTTAATAAAGTTAAAAAAAAAACTTTTTTTTTTTTACTCTAGAACAATTAAACATATCATACTGGTTGACATTACTGTAAGATGGCAAACAAACATACCTAAGAACAGTGCTATAAAACAAATAAATCATACGTCCTGCTAAATTTCCAGAACAGGTATGGCTTCGTGGTTAATTTATACGCGGTCCAAGTGGTAGCGAGAGGTTTACCAGTTAAATCTCTCTACAATCTTATACAAGAACTTAGCCTGTCTATGACTGCAGTCAGGTCTATATGTGTATACAGCTAGCAGGAGCCTAACACATTAGGCTGGGTAGGGAGAGAAAAACTAGTAATGAAGGTTGTAAAGTAAGTTGACGCACGGTGGAAGGAAGTCGCTTAAACTTACATTGGTATCACAAGTCTCGCAAATTGTTTGGAGTGTTTCTCTGCCACACGATCGGCCCGGCAACCGTACGGTGAATTCTGAGAAATCTGTTTCATTGGGGGTGTATTTTGTTAAAGAATAGAGACCAAAGAAAAATATATTTATCTTGTATGTGCATCGCTAAAACTAATGGGCAAATTTTCATGATATTTAAGACCTTGTAGTGAGAGCTATAATATAAATTAGATTTCTTCTGATGAAACGAAAAATTGATTTCGGAGTCCTTACTAATCTTAACTAATATTATAATAGAGAAAGTGAGTTTGTTCGTTTGTTACGCTTACACGCCGAAACCGCTGAATCCATTGTGATGGATTGTAGTATAGAAATAGATGAGACCATGGAAATGGCGATAGGCTTATTTTTCCAGCAAAAAACTCATTGGAAGTGGTGTAAAGTGAGGAATAAACTTTGTATTAAACTTTTTATTGCGTCATCCGATTTAACGAAATCAAATTTTATCGTAAGCGAAGCCGCGGGTAAAAGCTAGTAGTGAAATAAAAGTTAAAATGTTGTTGAAAATCGGCTTTCGATGCAATTTTTAATGTGTGCTAGCTTACATGCCAGGTTATATAAATAAAATACACACACTGACTATAAAAAAATGTCTGTCTCAGTTTTGTGTTGTTTAATTAATTAATAATTCGATTGATCACTTTAATTAACTTATATAAATAATAATAATAATTTTAAATATATAGAGATTTATAAAAAGTGTATCCGGTTCGGAGTATTTCCGCTTCCTCTTTAAGCAAATGTATAGAGCTGATAATCGACTGCATTCTTTGCAAAATACAGTAAAAAAACTTCCTACTTTAAAATAAAACTAATGGTATATTTTACAAACAAGAACTCAGGCGACAAATAGTTTACCGTATAAAAATTGACATAATGTACTTATTTATAGAGAAGGATTTTATGCTGTCTCCGAAAGCGATAGCTCAGTGGTAGTGTGTAGTAACCCCGCATCATGGGACTCGAGTTTGAACCCAACCGTCTACAATGAGCTTGAGCTTTCGGTGTAGGGAAATACCGTGAGGAAACCATAGCCTGGCTAGCTGCGATCCTCAAGTTAAAAATCTGCCGCCAAATATTAATAGGTGTGTTCCGGAAGTTGCACTCGAGCGCCAGTCTATCCTATAAAGGCCGGAAACGCACCTGCGACTGCTCCGGTATTGTGGGTGTCCATAAGCGGCGGTGATCACTTACCAGCAGGTGACACCGTTGCTCGTTTGCCCGCTGATGCAATGCATTCGAAGCGATGATAGCTCAGCGGTAGTGTGTACGACTTCGCGTAAAGGGACGCCAGTTCGAATCCAAGCAACTACAATGAGCTTGAGCTTTCGGTGAAGGAAAACATCGTGAGGAAACCATAGCATGGTGGTAGGGCTTTTTCAAATGCCTGCCTGGCTAGCTACCACCCTCAAGTTGGACTCCTGCCGCCAAATACCAATAGGTGTGTTCCGGCAGCTGCGCTTGAGGGCCAGTCCTTCCACAGGTTTAGCGTGTCTACCAACTAGTATAAAAAAAACTGCAGTTCAATTATTAACTACTGGCAGCACAACGTCTACTGGAGCGGTTAAATGATAGTAACAAACAGCCATAAAAATAAAGAAGGCCGTAAAAGTGCGGGGACTATAAAAATTAACCGTCTCATACGTAAACGGTATCTCGTTTAATCGGCGAGAAATAGTGCGGGACGTTGTTAACCCGGGGGTCGGGTGCGGTACTAAATTTATTTTAGTGATGTCATCCAGCCGATACGTTATCCGCGCTACTGTGGACTCGGCCGGCGAGATCGTCTGATAATATCACCCGGGGGACTTGTAATTTGCCGGCGATAGGAGAGTCTCGCTTCTGCTGTGCGCTGCGTTTCGTTTTTGGTTTTTTTTTTTGTTTACTTTATAAGTTTAGCGATATGGCCACAGTGTGATGTTAAGTGACGATGTGGCCCGAGATGGTGGACACGCTATGCCCAGTGGAGGGACTCAAAGCTCAAGCTATTGCCGGTGAATTCGAACTCGCTTCCTCTCTCGACGCGGCGTCCGTACAAAATACCAAACGTGCGATCATCGCTTCATACGTGTACCTATATTTGTGTGGATTTGGCCTTATTTATGTTTTACTTGATCAATATTATTTTATTTGCTGTAAGATCATTATGTATCTTACAATAGAGTCAATTTTTCCGTGTGGATTTAGTTCAACTTGCACCTGAGAGTAAGTTGAGAAAGTTTAGCTTACAAAAGACTATCTGTATCCGGGACTCCGTTTGGAAACTAAAATTTTATGACTATGTTACTCAGGGCTAAATTAGCATTCTAATAGTGAAACAATTTTTAAAATCGGTCCAGTAGTTCTTGAGTTTATTCGTTATAAAAAAAATAACCAATCCTCTTTATAATATAATTAACTTCTACCTGCGGTTTCACTCGCATTGAAGACATTAAATAAGTATTTTTATCTTTTGTAAAAAAAAAAAATTATAAACGATATCCTATATTACTTCTAATAACTCAAAGAATATGTGTACAAAGTTTCACGATGATAGGTTAAGTAGTTTTCGCGTGAAAATGTAACAAGCAAACTTACATTCACGTTTATAATATTAGTAGGGAAGAAGGGATTAGTATAAAAGATAGTTATAGATAAATAGAAGATTTCGTGGCTTTTTAGTTTATCGTAATAATTTTAATATGAATCATACTTTAGTTTGTTGTTATTATGGTGTTTGTATGAGAAATATACAAAAAAGCATACTACTTATCTAAATTGGAAATCTAAAGTAATGTTATAAATGTGACTCTTTTTTTCACATAATCAGAGATACGAACGATACGATGGATATGTGATATAACGACAATGGTGGTAGGGCTTTTTCTAATGCCCGTCTGGCCAGCTACCACCCTCAAGTTGAAAATCTGCCGCTAAATACCCATAAGTGTGTTCTGGCAGGGGTACTTAAGAGGCAGTTCTTCCTATAAAGACCGGAAATGCACATACGTTTCCTCCGGTGTGGCGGGTGTCTATGGGTGGCGGTGATCACTTACCAACAGGTGACACGCTTGCTCGTTTGCTCCCTATTTCATAAAACAAAAGATTAGTAACGAATATATTCGAGAAATCAGTAACAGTGACAGAAATTGTGAATTAATAGGTTAGCGTGCCATTAAAGCCATGTTAGTAGGAGAATGTAACGGCTGCGAATATCAGAGATGCGAATGTTGAGATGGATGTGTGGCGTGACCAGAAAATGATCAGGAATGAGTATGTTAGAGGAAGACTGAAAGTGGCTCCAGTGACAGAAAAGATGAAACGGAATCGTTTGTCTTGGTATGGACATGTTTTGAGAAGAGACGAAACGCAAGTGACGAAGAGAGTCATGACTATGAATGTTGGCAGAGGGAGAGGACGTCCAAAGAAAAGACGGATGGAGTGTGTGAGAGAAGATATGAAGGCAAAAGGGGTGAATGAAGATATGGTGACTGATAGAGATGTATGAAAGAAGAAGAGATACTGCGCCGGCCCCAGATAACAAATTGGGAGCAGGACGATGATGATGTGATACTAGGAGAATGTTAAGTGAAAAGGTGGATGGATGTAAGAGAAGAGGAAGACCGAAGAAGATATGGATGGAATGATATGTGATTAAAAAGTGTGAACGCTGAGATGACAGCTGATAAGAAAAAGACGTTGTTTGTCAGTTATTCCATTTCACGACTGAATCGTTGAACCGATTCTGATGAAGTTTTGTATAGACATATATTAGGAAAGGATACTGTCTATATATTATCGTGGTAATAAAACACAAGCCTATTTGAAAGCTAATCTCTCCGATAAAGGCTGGCAACACATCTGCGATTCCCCTAGAATTTTGGTTGTTTATGGGCGGCGAGGATCACTTACCATCAGATGACTCGCCTGCTCGTTTCAACCCTATTACATGTTTAAAAAAAACGTAAGTTAAAAACAAGGGATACAAATTTGCTTGGGAAATCTCTTTTCTCGAGTTGAGCATATATAGAAATTCATGTTATAATAATTTAGTTAAGGAGTGTCGTGTTTTTTGAAAGTTGTCCTTAAACGATACTATTACGAGTGATTTAAATTATTTAATTTCACGCGGACGTCGTCGCGTGCAAAGTTTAGCTATTATAAATGTCACGCAGAACATAGAAATGATTTTATATGTGAGAATTTATAATGCGCGAACACAATAAATCATCGAGTGCAAATAAACGCCAAACACAAACTGGCAGTTTCGTTTTTATTGTTAATGCTTCATCTGGACCACAAAAATGTCAGAAGATTTACGATAGTCCCGTGAGCCAGCGCGTCCACAGTCCACGAGTTGCGAATAGTGTCACCATATATTTTTTTTTATACTTAATGTTTGGCGTTATGGCCATTTAACGCTTTATCCACAAATACATTTGATCAATTGACGATGTCGCCCAAGACAGTAGACAAGCTAAGCCTTATAGAGGGCTGGCTCTCAACTGCAACTTCCGGAATACACCATAAGTTATTTGGTGGTAGATTTGCAACTTAATCATACTATGGTTGCATCACTATATTTCTCTTCACTGAAACCTCAAGCTCATTGCTGGGATTCAAACTCATGTGTATTGTCGCGGCGTCTGTACACAATACCAACTGAGATACCATTGCTTCAAATTCAGTTATAACATATTGGCACATAATAATAATTGATGTGTGTGTGTTTGTTATATACGAATTTCTATACAATTAAATCTTAGATTAATTCCGTGTGCAGTTCTGTTAGCGATCGGAACCAATGATTTTTTTCTGTTAGCTTAATAAAATATACCTATAGATAATTAGTGCTATCGTGTGAAGCTGGAGCAGGTCACTAGTTATAATGGAATCTTTCAAAATAACTTGCGAATAAGTTATCGAAAAACAAATACAGAATGTCGAGAAAACATTGTCACCGTAAGAGCGCGTGGTATTTGTTCGCGCAATATGGCGGCCGATGCGCGGATACCCGCCGCCCGTAACATAACTCCAATCGGATATTCTTTCGGATATCGATGCGTTGATAAGTTCCGCGTTATTTACACCGGCGATTTGCGATACTAATCGATATTTGACTTGTCCCTGATTTATGCTCGCGGCTCGCGGAAAACGCGTTGAATTGAAACGATCTTATTTCTTATTTCAAGTTGAGATTCATAATACTGTATATATCGGTGCAAATATTATATTAGCAGAAAATACGATGAAAGTACTTTAACGAATGTTAGTGAATTACGAGTACATCGACGAATTAAGATTAAAAGTACTTCAACGGATGTTTGCACAATACGTGACGGCAGCGCTCCACTATATTAAAAAAAGGTTTTTTTTTTTTGAACTGACGTACGCTGTTAGCCCCAAGGGCATTGACAGCTTCACCAATCTTTTGGGGCGCGAGTGCTGAGGGAAATCAGCCCCGAGACATCAGGCACAAGGGTGCTAGGACGGCCGAACCTCGGCTAGGGCTGCAGCCGGTGAAAGAAAAAAGATTCATCATCCTGACTAACCAACAGGTTCTGTGTTACTAAATTAGTGATACTAACTACGACCTTATCAGGTAAGCAGCTCAGGGGCCGCGCGGATAGTCCCTTACAGAACCGTGTACAAAACGTGTGAGTGTACACGAATGGTGTGCGGTGTGATGGTGTAATCTCAGTGATGTAGAGTGTCACTGTATCGCGCGAGCAGAGTCACTCGAGGGCTCCTGTCCGGAGGATCGAACCTAGGCTCAGGCGTCTGCGGGTATTATAAAAAGGTGCGATATAACGTTGGTTAGGATAACTCGTCGCGGCCTCCCTTCGTAGACTCTCGAGCCTATGTTCGATCCTCCGGATAGGAGCCCTCAAGTGACTCTGCTCGCGCGACACAGTGACACTCTACATCACTGAGAGTACACCATCACACTGCATACCACCCGTGCACACCCACACATTAAGTACACGGTTCTGTAAGGGACCAGGGACCACCCTGCGGCCCTGCCAGTGGTTTTCGCCTTTTTATTTTTTACAGCTTTTCTTAATTACTATTTCCGCTTTCTTAACAATGACTAGTTTAACAGTTGCTCGCAATGTATACACGACGTCCTTCAAGCAAATTACGTCACTGCAAGCTCTGCATAGTACAATCCATCCCACCGATTTCCTTGCCTCCCCAATTAATATTTTAACTAAAGGCCTACTCCAGTAGTCCAGCCCTTACCATTTTTTTTATTCGTTTCCGCCAGCAGCCCATGGCGAGGGCCGGCCATTATAGTACCCTTGCGCCCGCTGCCACGGAGCTGAGTGCCCTCAGCATTCGCCTCAGAAAGCGCTGCCGAGCTGTGACAATAGCTATTCCGGCTAGCAGTGTTTTTTAAATTAATTAAACGAATTTCCGTTTTTGCGAATAATACAACTATATACATGAAATCGAAGACCAAAAGGTTGATGAGTTGATGAGGTGATTACAAAATTTCATCCAAATTGTTATATATATTTTAAATATACATAATTTTGAAGAAAAAAGATTTAGCTAAACTCTGTCACCCAAGTACATCTTATATTATTAAATCCGCAAACTACGGACACGGATTTGATTGATGCGGAGTCATATAAAATAATAATGTTGCTATAATTCTACCTCCTCTATCTTTGTAAATAAGTGGGTATCAACATGCTAAACTAAGCGGCACAACGGACCACCCAGGTTGCGACACGCGCGCCTTCCAACCGATTTATGAATTCGACGAACCGTGAGTAGCTTACGCTCTGTCATAATGTACTTAGGATGAATTCTAATGTGAAAACTTCTCTACATTTATCTTACCCTTTTTAGATGCATGGTGGTAATGCTTTTTCTAATGCCCGCCTGACAGCAACCACCCTCAAGTAGAAAATCTGCTGCCAATAGGTGTTTTCCGGAAGTTGCACTTGACAGCCAGTTTTTCCACGGGTTTAGCGTGTTTACCAACTTGAGCCGTATTGTCACTTAAGATCAAGTGAGATTTAGCCATAATTCTGAAACTCTAACTATACAAAAAAGCGACGATGGCGCAGTCAGTAGTTTGTACGGACGCCGCGGCAATGGGCTTGAGTTCGAATCATTGCATTGAACTTGATCTTTCATAGAAGGATAATATTGTGAGGAAACCATAGCATGGTTTCAGGATTTTGTAAGGCCCAACTGGCTAACTACCATGCTCAAGTTGGAAATCTTCCGCTAAATACCTCTAGATATGTTCTGTTAATTGCGTGTCCACTATCTTGGGTTACATTGTCACTGAATATCAGGTGAGTATAGCCATAATGCTAAGGTTTAAAACTAATAAAAAATATATGTACACGTATTGGGAAAATTGTCAAATCTTTTAGATACCAGATCTTAATTAGTCAAGTCGAATAGATATATAGTTAGGGACGGAAGTTCATGGAAATGTTGTAAAAACAGTGTCATGAGAAATATGTATGGTACATTGGTGGTACAGCGCTCTTCATAGGGGTGTATAATTATACTACCGCCAGACATATGAAGTTAGTCTATTTTGCTTAATTCTACTGAACGTACAAAGCCGGGAGTAGATGCTAGTTACATATACAATAGCAGTTATGTGAAAAAGTTCCTAGCTATGCATGGATTAACCGTGCGAGTGCCGGAAGCTTCGTGTAGCTGAAAGGGAAACTCTGAACAGTTTCCGGGACTTGCAACACGGTTGTATACTTAAGGAGGCTCTATGCGAGACGCGTCAACACTCAGCTTCATTACTCGTCTTTCCCTCCTCGCCCAGCCAAGTTTGATAGAAGCCTATAGCAGTTTTAGAGATACACTCTTATTTAAAACTTACTGCAGTCCTGGACTTCGACATATGTGTACTTGGAAAGAAAATTACAAAATTCTATACTCGTTTACGACCGATTAAGTTAATGTTTGCGTAACTGATTGAAAATCCTAGTACCGTTAAATTGTCATATTAAATTTCTCGATGCCAACGGTGGCGCCGCTCGACGCTTTACGACCGCACCGAATAAATATCTTACGATCTAAAAGAATGAGATCAAAAGTCGGTAGTAAATTACGAAAATCGGTCGTCAACGTCCTGGGCGCGCCCTAAAACGTTGTTAGACAATAAAACTCTCGGTGTATCGTAAATAAACTGGACGTTTTTAATACTGCGTTATTTTAAACTGTTACCCGTGACACGGCACGGCGCGGCGGGGCTCGGCGGCGTAACGTCACGGCGCTTCGGAGGAAAGTTCAACTTTTTAAACGGCGTTACGTCGTAAAAGCTTCGTCTAAGTACTTCCATTATTAGGGTGAGTAGGATGTCTATGGAAATGACGATGAGCTATTCAGTTGACTTACATCTTTACAATGTTAAATTAGTTTATGCCTTATGGATATGGGGGTAATCGTGCAAGCGTGTTATCTGATGGTATATGATTAATACCGCCCGTGGACACCCACAACTTCAAGGTAATCGAAGGTGCGCTGCCTGCCTTTATTGGAGAGGCTGGCTCTCAAGTGCAACTGGCGGAACACACCTATTGTTATTTAGCGGCAGATTTTCGACGTGAGGGTGGTAGCTAGCTAGGCGGGCATTAAAAAAATCCTACCACCATGCTATGGTTTCCTTACTATGTTTCCCTTCACCGAAAGCTCAAGCTCATTGTGGGTGGTTGTATTCGATCTCACATCGCATGACGCGGCGTTCCTACATACTACCACTGAGCTACTATAGCTTCAAATATATGAACACTTCGTCTCTCAATCATTCATGCTAATATTATAAATGCCTTAACTGCTGAATCGATTGTGATGAATTTCGGTACAGAGTTATTATGAGTTCATTTGCAGAAATAAAATTGAGTTGCGATAAATAAATTCTTACACTGTATTCTATAGTCTATCGAAAATTGATATGCGTGGTGTCACTACAAAATCAAAACGTGCACTGTTAAATCAATAAATTTTTATTATATTGTTACAATTGATTCACATCTGTTTCCGAACGAATTGATACCATCTTTAGAGAGATAATAAAACGCGTGTGGTCTCATTTGCATACGAATTAATGTTCTAATAAATTTACTACTCCACTTAATAACGAGCTAAATGTTTACATGGAAACTTAAAATTCCTCATTTTATAACGCAATATTCGTTTTAATATTAATAAATAATATGAATCTCTCATTAAATGGTTTCAATGCCGTTGTCTATGTGATGTAATAGCGGATCGGTGGGGGTATAATGTTTTTATCTGTCACAGTGTAACATAAAATACAAATTATACACAAAGCATAATGCATTTTAATACAAATATAGTCTAAATTAAGAGTTTCTTTGAAAACGTTAATCGCAGATTTGAAAAATCCTTTGTATATTTGACAGCCAGCAGGTAAAAGAACGTGAGTGAGAAGGAGGGTGTAATGACGTAGACGCGCGATGGTTTTTAGAGCAATAATAATATACATCCTTTTTAATACTCTCTGGGATCAACGACATGACGGAAACCTCACCTAATCTTAAGTAAAAATGCGGCTAAAGATGGTGGAAATACTAAGCCTAGTATAGGGGCTGGCTCTCAAATGCAACTTCCGGAATACACATATAGGTATTTGGCGGTAGATTTTCATCTTAAGGATGGTAGCTGGAAAGGCGGGCATTAGGAAAAACCCTGTATCGATGCCTCCTAAGTTATATGAAAGTTCCTATTAATGTCAAACTTATATATCACGTATAATTCCCAACAATGAATATAAAAGGCCACAACGGTAAGTGCGTCCCATACATCGTACTTACTACATCGTTCCATAGGTATTTGGCGGCAGATATTCAACTTGAGGGTGGTAGCCACTTGGGGGTGCGTAGTCAGGGAATCTCCAAGTAGTGCATCCCGGGTGAGTCACACTTACCCCTCGCAACCAAAACACATTTATTTACCGCGGTAAAAAGGGTGATAGCCAACCAAGCGGGTTCTGGGAAAAGCCATCGCACCATGCTATAGTTTCATCACGATGTTTTTCTTCACAATAAGCTCAAGCTCATTGCAAGGATTCGAACCCATGTCTATTGACGTAGCATCTGTACACAGCGCTTCATTATTTTTATAGTTTTTTTTTTTCAATAACAAAAGTTACTTGAAATACCACTGGCTATATTTACATGAATCTCAATCAAGTTATTTAGTTAACTTAATAACTTAAACTTAATCGAAAATAATTTATCGATACCGAAAGCTTGATGTTATTACCAGTACAAAAAAGTTCTAAAGACCTCCAAAACTTTTACCTTTCAACCAATTTTTGAATTCGAATACAAAATGGTTTCCGGTTTCGTGATCTAAATGAATTTTAAATGCAACGGCATCTCTCTGTTAAGAATCCAATCGATCATTCCTCTATTTGTCAGTGCGACATGTCAACGCATTCCCGATGATAGATCGGCGCTACCTTTTTTATTGCAAGATATTTGCAATTTTTTTTTCATGCTACCGATATATACATAACGTTTTTCTGATCGTCTGTTCATTTGTGTGTATCCATGTGTTTTTGTGTCGGATAATCGATGAGGTGTTGTGTTCTTTTGTCGGTAGCAGTCAGTGTCGAATGTACGTTTGCTAAAGTCGACAAAGACTCTTTTAAGTATGACTTCTTAGTTGGTAATTTGATAATTGAAGGAGAGTTGCAGGTGAGGTTGTAAGGTCGCCTCACGATTGGGGACTTTTTGTGACATAAGAGACAGGAGAGATACAACATAGGGAGAAGAAGGGATAATTTTGAAAGTCAGTTACTGTGATTTCCCATCCTTATGATCCCTACTAAAAATAATAAATGCGAAAGTGAGTTTGTTTGTTTGTAACGCTTCCACGCCTAAACCGCTGAATCGATTATAATAAATTTTGGTATAGAGATAGATGGAAACCTGAGGACGGTGCGAGGTTACATTTTCTCGCGAAGAACTTATCAAAAGTGGGGTAAAGAGGGGGATAAACTTTATCTGAAATTTTATGTTGCTTCGTCCGAGTTTTTTGACAAAAACCAATATTTATGCGAGTGAAACCGTAGGTAAAAGCAACTCACATATAAAATGTATTTTTTTTGATAGTTTATAGGTTTAGCGTTATAGTCATAATCTCACCTGATCTTAAATGACGATACGGCCTAAGTTGGTAGATACGCCAAACCTGTGGAGGAACTGGCTCTCAAGTGTAACTGCCGGAACACACCTACTGGTATTTGGCGGCATATTTTCAACTTGAGGGTGGTAGCTAGCGAGGCGGGCATCAGAAAAAGCCCTACCACCATGCTATGGTTTCCTCACGATGTTTTCCTTCACCGAAAGTTCAAGATCATTGTAGGTGGTTGGATTCGAACTCACGTCCATTGACGCAAAGTCGTACACACTACCAATAAGCTATCATGTGGCTCAAATGATGGCTATGCTAAACCTAGTGGAACGACTGGCTTTCAAACGTATCTGCCAGAATACACCTATATGTAATTGCGGCAGATTTTCCACTTGAGATCTTCGTCAGAGGTTAGAAAAAATGTGAAAACTGTCTCTGATAATACGGGAGTTCCCAAGTGCTCCTAATGTATTGGCCTGAACCCAATAGGTTTATGCGTTTCGATGAGGAAGTCCGTAAGAGTTGGGCTTAGAACACCACATTAATAAAAGAAAAGCCCTACCGCCATGCTATGATTTGATTTCGTTTTCTCCTTTATCTCAAAGTCTCTCAAACTCTAGTCAATCGATGCGGCGTCCGTACACGCTGGTACTAAGCCACCATTTGGTTTTATAGTAAAACATTACGAAAATAACATAGGTAGAGAAGAGTTTCGACTAAATTATTCAAATGTATCCAAACAAATTCGTCACCGAGGCGCACAACGCACGCGCACACTCGCATCGTTTATAATGCACGATGAGATATGTGGAAAAAAAATACCAACCGTACAAAAGAATAAAAACTCTCCTCTGTTTGTGTGAAATTTAATGTCAATTTGTCGAATGCCTTCGCGTTCTGGCTTTATGAATATTCAACGGTTCGGTTTGTTTTCCAGTTACGTGTCAAACAGAACACAATGCTCGGAGGTGATAGGTGATTCGTGTTTTCGGAACGTAAAGTCGGTGTGTAAAGTTTTAACTCGTCGGTTTACGTGTGTTTTAGCGTATGGGGTCGAAAGGATACCATTATTTTCTCATGTAACCACGGTATGGCGGCTGAACGGAAGCTGATGGTAGGCCCGATTAAAAATTATATATTTGAAGCGATGATAGCTCAGTGGTAGTGTGTACGACTTCGCGTCAAGGGACGTGAGTTCGAATCCAAGCATCTACAATGAGATTGAGCTTTCGGTGTAGGGAAACATCGTGAGGAAACCATAGCATGGTGGTAGGGCTATTTCTAACGCCCGCCTGGGTAGCTACCACCCTCAACTTGTAAACCTGCCGCCAAATACCAATAGCTGTGTTCCGGCAGCTGCACTTGAGAGCCAGTTCCTCCACAGGTTTAGCGTGTCTACCAACTTGGGCCGTATCGTCACTTAAGATCAGGTGAGATTATGGCCATAATGCTAAAACCTTAAGTATAAAAAAAAAGTTAAAAGTCACGGAGGCTAGATAAATTTTTACACTTGAGTTATATTTTAATATTATAAATTGGAATTTGGAATTGGAACTGGAAATTGAAATTGGAATGGAACCAGTTGGATTTCAAAGTATATTTTTGTATTTGATAAAGTAATCGTTGAGGATGGGTTTAGGATATTTACTGTCATAAAAACGGTGAATACAAAAACGGATATTTTTATTTTTATTTTTAATTACAATAGAAGTAAGTAAGTTAGTTTTTTTTTTTTAATATTGTGGTTTAGCGTTATGGCCATATCTTACCTGATCTTAAGTGATGATATGGTCTACGCTGGTAGACACGCTAAACCTGTGAAGGTACTGGCTCTCAAGTGCAAGTGCCGGAACACATCTATTAGTATTTGGAAAAAGCCTTACCACCATGCTATGGTTTCTTCATGATGTTTTCCTTCACCGAAAGCTCAAGCTCATTCTAGGTGGATTCGAACTCACGTCCCTTGACGCAAAGTCGTACACGCTGCCACCGAGCTATCATCGCTTTTATACCTGAACTTCCGTGTATTAGTGAAAGCTAACGTAATGAAAGCTTTGGTATGTTTTGGTTATTTCGTTTAGACAGTTAAAAATTAGACGCTAGATTTGATATAATATTTAACGCACAATTTACAGGGTGTCGTCTAGACCTCCGTCGGCATTTAACGTGTTAAGTGAACTTTTGGTCTGTGGCAATGGGTTTAGGAGAATATTGTGTTTGTATGGAAAATAAATTATATTTATGTACGTAATATGGTTTTATTTTTAAATTTCATTTGGAATAATATATTTTACTTATTTGCATAGTGTAATTTATTATTTAAAAAAAAAGGTATTATAATACAAATGTAACTGGAAATACAGACATTCTAATTTATAAGAACTTATTATGTGTCAATCACTGTATAGTATAAAACAAAGTCGCTACCCGCTGTCTCTCCGTCCGTATGTATGCTTAGATCTTTAAAACTACGTAACAGATTTTCATGCGGTTTTTAATAGAGTGATTCAAAAGGAAGGTTCACATGTATGATACAGGCATAATATAGTAGAAAAACACTAATAATTTTAGAGGTTTCTTATGTGATGTCGCAAATAAACACTTTTCTTTGCGCTGTCATTGCAAACGCTGGCTGAACCTCACGAGATGGATCAAAATAATATACACAGTATTCTAGACCTTAAAAAGGTTTGTCAAGTTCCTGATATTCCGTGTTTTGTATAGGCGATAATCGTGAATCGATGACACCGGCGGTCGAAATAAAAAACGTAGGCCGTTGAATATCAGTTACTTGTGGCCGTTCGAAATAATTCTAAATATAAAATATAAATGTATATATATATATATATATATTTATAAAACTACACCACGGAGGGACATTAGCGAGAGCATATTGCACCCGACGGCATTGTATGCAAATTCACTGGACGTGTACGTTTGTCGCGAGAGAGGGAGACAGAGAGAGATAGAAAAAAAAGACGAGAAGAAAAAAAAATTACACCACCGAATCGCACGACAATATACTGTTTTTAATATATTATCTCAAAAACATAACACGACCTCTTGGAACAGAATGTGTCTGCTGTGGTTTTTTGTTTTTTTTTTTGTTTTTCCGTTTTCAAAACTGGTGTTAAAGTCACGCTTGAAACGGTTTTTGTTTTGTATTTTTCTTGGAATATTATTCGTTGCGAAATATCAAATGGTTTCTTATATATTTTAGTACTAGTTGGTTTTTTTGTTTTTCGGATAATCGGACACCTTAGAAAGATCAAAGAAATGTACATTCTTACGTACTTAATCAAGAATAAATTTACATCAGCTGATTCACTATACCTTTTAATTAAATATAAACTAAGTAAATATATTGATGCAAACAGAATAAGAAACAGATTGATTTCAAACATAAAAACGGTCCGTTCGTATGAAACTACAAAATTGATTAATAATTTTTGATCATTTTTGTAAGTAATTTCAATACTGTGGTGTTAAACAGTCTAAAGCATTAAGCATTACTTTAGCACTTACAAAACAAACTTTTGTAACCCGACGCCATCCGAAAAAGTCTTCCGGTCATATTCCATACCACGTCTGCAAACATGAGTAATTTTTTTATAGGTAAAGTTTAGCGTTATAGCTATAATCTCACCTAATCTTAAGACACGATACGGCCCAAGTTGGTAGACACGCTAGACGTGTGAAGGAACTGGCTCTCAAGTGCAGTTACCGGAACACACCTATTGATGTCTGGCGGCAGATTCTAGCTAGTCAGGCTTTAAAAAAAGCCCTAACACCATGCTATGGTTTCCTCACGATGTTTTCCTTCACCAAAAGCTCAGGTTCATTGTAGTAGGTTGGATTCGAACTCACGCGTCTCTTGATGCGAAGTCGTACACACTGCCTCCTTGCATCCTTGAATCCTTGCATCAAGTATAAGCACCTGATGAAGGAAGACATCGTGATAAAACTATAATATGGTAATAGGTATGATATTTTCAAGTTGGTTAGCTACCAACTTTTAGATAAAAATTTGCGGCCAAATACCTGCTATGGGTGTGTTTCGGCAGTTGGACTTGCGAGAGTCAGTCCATTCACTAGGCTTAGCGTTTCCACTATTTTGAGCCCCATAGTTATTTAACATCCAATGAGGCTGTGGATAATCGCTAACTCTATGAAGCATAAACAGAATACAGAGATCTAAAGCTGGTGACAGTTAAAAACTGTAAATCTGCACGCAATATCATGAGTTTAAAAACGTCCATTGGCTATCTGCCAGTTTATAGTGACATCTCACAGCGATGAAGCCTTTACGATCGCAGGTCGGCGTTTCCGGAAGTACAGACGGGCGGTTTTTAAATAGCGTAACACACAACGCGTTGACGGTTAGCCTCAAAATTTTAAATAGAGTAACGGTTAGCTTCTAAAGAGGTTATATTTGTATATCTAACTGCCTTATATGCAGTCTGAAGACGAAAAGAGAGACGTGCTTGTTAACTTTCTATAGATCTACCATGCCGGTGTCAGATCCATCGATTGGTAGATAGGAAAGCTCCGTGCAGATCTCGAGAGTTGTGAAGCGGTTGTAGGTTTAAAGAGGCTCTTTCTGACGCACGTTAACACTCATTTTTACTGATCGTGTTTCTTATCTTTTCCAGTCGAATTTGGTAGACGCCTGCTAGTGAAGCTTTCTAAGCTCGTTCAAGTATAAATATAGTTTTAGACAAGACAAGATTTATTTTAATATTGAAGCGATGATAGCTCAGTGGTAGTATGTACGACTTTGAGTCAAGGGACGTGAGTTCGAATCCAACCACTTACAATGAGTTTGAGCTTTCGGTGTAGGAAAACATCGTGAGGAAACCATAGCATGGTGGTAGGGCTTTTTCTGATGCCCGTCTGGCTAGCCACCACCCTCAAGTTGAAAATCTGCCGCCAAGTACCAATAGGTATGTTCCGGCAGTTGCACTTGAGAGCCAGTTCCTCCATAGGTTTGGCGTGTCTACCAATTTAGGCCGTCTCGACGCTTAAGATCAGGGGAGAGTATGGTCATAGCGCTACACCTTAACTAAAAAGAAAAGTTATTTTATTATAAACCACTATAAATCAGTATAATCTAAACTATAGACCACTACTATAATCTTATATATTCAGAAGAATTGAGTATATCTAGTCTGAAAATCAAAGAAGGAGTTACCCAGTAAGTAACTTACAAATATAATAAAACTGTAATTAGTGAAGTCTTTAATTTAAATATGTTTTGGCAAAATTTTATTCAAAATGTTTTTGGTTATACATAGATATCGTTCTGGTTAGATTTTGTTAAAATTTGACACCGTGATAACTGGTATTGCAGATTTAATATAATTTTTATTCCATTACAGCGACTGATCACGCCAAAATGTCACAACGCAAACGCATCAGCGCAACTGACATATAGTCTGTGACAACTGTCACTTATGACAGAACGACTGTGTAAATTCAACGCTAACATAGACTATTTAAAAATATAAGCAGTTAATATAATAAACCGGCACCCAGCTAAATGTTTGCGGGTGCAGTGAAATGACGTTAACAGTCCAGTGCTGAGATCAATCGATGCCGCTCAAGTTCGATCAGCTAGCAGTAAGATATCATTTCTTTTCACTATCATATTTCAATGTACTAAGCCTTGGTGTATTACGCAAAATACACAGATCCTTGCCCATTGAATGCGACCTAGAGTTCTTCCCTAGAGTTGAACGACTGTCATAGCAGACCGGAAAGGTAGGTGATGCCGGAAATACTATAAGCTATACCCGTCCGATAGTAGAAGAACTGCGAAAGCTGGGTCTCCAGTAACACGGGAGTTTGAAGTGTCGCCGTTGTATGTTTTAGAGGGTAGCGTTGGATGATTGACACTCGATGAGTCACCTCATGCCCTTCATGCAACTGGCTTGAGTTTTGAATGAGGTTTGAATTTGCACGTTGCAATGGGGAAGACTGTTAAGTCTAGGATTTTAAGTATCACGATACTGAATTGAAAAATATCAGTTTGTCGCCTTTCACGATGAGACACTATATATTCAGTTACTGTGCAATTTATGGGTAATTAAAAAAAATATATATTATTAAGGTTTAGCGTTATGGCCATAATCTCCTCTGATCTTAAGTGACGATACGACCCAAGTTGGTAGACACGCTAAACCTGTGGAGGAACTGTCTCTCAAGTGCAGCTGCTGGAACACACCAATTGGTATTTGGCGACAGATTTTCAACTTAAGGGTGGTTGCTAGGCAGGCGGGCATTAGAAAAACACTGCCTATGGTATGGTTTCCTCACGATGTTCTCCTTCACCGAAAGCTCAAGCTCGTTGTAGGTGGTTGGATTCGGAGTCACGTCCCTTGACGCGAAGTCGTACACACTACCGCTGAGCTATCATCGCTTCAAAAATTCATTATGACTGCCAATCTCCCTTCGGTTGTAGTAGTTTTGAGATTAAGTTTTACTTACACCAGGTAGTGCAGTAATTTTGTATTATAATAAAAAAAAAAAATATATATATATATATTAATACGCTCGTCTATTCGCCCGATATATTTAAACGCACATTCGCTACGGTGTAAACGCCGTTGATATTAGACTACAATCGGAATCGAATCCGGATCGTCGATCATAAACACCGTCGTTTACCATTTAACTGCTCAAACGAGTTAGGTTTTGAAATTGATTGTAAGTATTGTTAAGTACGGAGTCAGGGTTCAATGGAAATAATTATTGTTATCGTTATTGGACTATATTTATTATTGAGAGTCTGAGAAAATTCTAATAAAGGTGTTAATAAAATAAAACTCGTCAACGGTTACTAAACTAAGACAAAAGAAAATTGTTTTTTTTTTGTATACATAGTTATCGATATTGGACCATATTTATTATTGAGAGTTTAAGAAAATTCTAATAAAAGTGTTAATAATATAAAACTCGTTAACGGTTACTAAACTAAAAAAAAAGAAAATTGTTTTTTTTTTTTTTTTATAAATATAGTTAAGTCCTCGTGTTATGTCCATAATCTCACCTGATCTTAAGTACTGATACGGCCCGAGTTGGTAGACACGCTAAACCTGTGGAGGAACTGGCACTCAACTGCCGAAACACACCTATTGGTATTTGGCGGCAGATTTTCAACTTGATGGTGGTAGCTAGCCAGGCGGGCATCAGAAAATGCTTTACCACCATGCAAATATTAAAGAAAAGAATAAAATAATAAATTAATAAATAATTACTGGTACTGTTATTTTATTCGTGAAAAATTTCGTATACATTAGTCGACAGCTCGGGTATACAGTTTCACGAAACACGGCTCAAGCTCACCGGAAGGAAGTCCCTTGCTTAGTGCTTATAAAAATTCTTAATATTCAAATCAAATCAAATCAAACATCTTTATTCAATTCAGGCCCTAAGAAGGCACTTATGAACGTCAAAACTACTACCGGTTCGGAAACTAACGCAGTCATCGAGAAGAATCTGCAAGAAACTCGATCTGCATCTTTTTTTTTAAGTCTTATTCTTATCCTTATAAAAAATAATTTAATGTGTTACAGTAGTTATTAGCGGATGTACAGAGAGGGGCGTCAATTCCAGACATCACGATCGCTCACATATTGATAAACCCTACATTCGTAATGTAATTAATGAAATGGGACAATAAAAAATTGCTCCGTGAGAAAATGTTTTGTGTAAATAAATATTCCAATACAAGTACAACAAAGATACAGGTAAAATAACTTGCCTCGAGGTTCATACATTGTTAAAGGTAAAAAAGGTACCTTGTTCTATATAACACACATCAAGCGTGCCTATAAAAGTTCAGTGAGTGTACAGAACTCGGTAGTCATTCGGAATGTCACATTCCTCGAATGGTTTAAGAGAGCAAAACCGCCGCACGTAGCTAGTAGTAAAAAGTAATGCAAGCGTTCGATGTCCCCACATAGGCGGCGTTTACGACCAGCGGGAAATATTATTGCTATGTAAAACAGTGTTTTACGGCTGTGTCCACGACCGGTATACTTACGCGCATCCTATAGATCGTTCCATAGAGATGCCATCGTATTAACATTGGCAGGAGATCATTATGATATTTGAAATTCGCATGAGATCGCGTGACCCTTAAGGGTGTTTCTCTACCATACGAATGACTGTTTTTATATAGGTGTTAGTGTCATGGCCACAATATCAGCTGATACTTAATGATGACGTGGTCCAAGATAAGTAAACAAACAGCACAGTACAATCTTACCTCGCCTGCCATGGCACAGTACAAACTAAATTTAGTTTCCAGATCCCGTAGGGGATCAGTTAGTATTTTAGTTTTTTCTATTTTTATTAATAGCTAGTACCGCGTTCGATTTTCTCCTACGCGATTCGGCAACAGCCCAAGCCGAGATTCGGTCACTAGTGACACCCTTTCCCCCTTCCCCCTCTAGTTTGGTGAAGCTGTAAAAGTCCCTCAGGCTAACAATTTAGGTCCCATAAAAAAAAAGATAGTAAACACGCTAAACCTATGGATGTTCCGGCTCTCAGGTGTAACTTCCGGACCACACCTATAGGTATTTGGCGGCAGGTTATCAACTTGAAAAAGCCCTACCACCATACTATGGTTTCATCATGATGTTTACCTGCATCGAAAGCTCAAGCCCATTGCAGGGATTCTAAATCACGTCCTCTGACGCAGCACCCGTACACGCTACCACAGAGCTACTGTCGCTTTGAAAACTGTCCTTTTTTCTGGGTGAAAGTATCTATATCCGTTCTCGTACATAATAATCGTATCGTAATCGTATATAATAGTTTATAATAATAGAGGTTTTCGCAATGCCCGTCTGGCTGGTTACCACCCTTAAGTTGAAAATCTTCCGCTAAATATCAATAAGTGTGTTCCGGCATTGGCACTTGAGAGCCAGTCCCTCCTATAAAGACCGGCAACGCACTTACAATTCCCCTGGTGTTTTGGGCATCCATGGGTAGCGGTGATCACTTACCATCAGGTGACACGAATGCTCGTTTGCTCCCTATTCCATAAAAAAAAGTTCGAGTTATTATCCATAATTCACTTCACTTACAATACCGAAACTAGAACACGGAAAACGTTGCCATGTAAGTTAACGTAGAGTGAAATAACGGAAGTTTATGAAATGAAAATATGAAATGAAATGAAATAAAAACCTTAACGTAACTGATTAAGATGTTACCAAAAAGCACTTTTTGCAGTGTACTGGCAGTTCGTAGATATGAAATATAATTTATAATAGCAGGTGAAATCAGAAACCTGTTTCACTGGTTCTTATTCCAAAGAACATTTCCACAATAACATCTAGTTACATTGTATATTAGTAACATACTCTGTAAAATATTATACTGATGTTATCTCTTTCTTTTACCGTAATTTAGAAGAGTAAAGAGATTTTCTCCAGTTACATTTGTTTGTATCTCTTTCTGCCAACGTATACAACCTTACGCATTGCTGAATAGCTATTACTTAAAATAACGGTTTTCGCGTCAGCGGTAACAGTTATTCGGAAATAACTATTTTCGAAGTTCTTCTACTTTGAGAAGTAATTGGGGGTGAATTTTAGTTTCAAATGGCGGTTTCGCACCCCTATATTACACGCAGTGAAGTTAGCTGAAGGTTATAATACTTTTGGCGCGTTATTTCTATTTTAATTCGTTAACAGCATGAACGTAATAAATTTACTGTCATTGTGTTATTTGTAATTCTTTCATATTACTTACTTTTATATAAATTTTCCATATATATATTTATTATATTTACGTCAAAGGAGTATAACATTCACATGTATAATATAGATAATTCTGTATAATAGTTATGAACAAACTGTCATCTGGTGTTATGTGAGTATCTGATCCAAGTTGATGGACACGCTAATCCGAATGGACCGAATGGATCTTTAGTGCAACTTCCGGAATACATTTTTAGGTATTTGGCGGCAGATTTTCAACTTGTGGGAGGTAGTTAGCCAGGTGAGTATTGGAAAAAGCTTTCCACTGTGCTATGCGTGCATTACAACAGTTTTCGTCATCGTAACCCTCATTGCAGGTGGATTCTGCACTGCGACTGAGGAACTGAGCTATCGTGGCTTCAATATATAGTTAATAAACGAGCAATAAGTACACAGTTTTTGATATTCCAATAAACATCAGCGATGATAGCTCAGTGTTAGTATGTACGACTTCGCGTCAAAGCACGTGAGTTCGATTCCACCTACAATGAGCTTGAGCTTTCGGTGAAGGAAAATATCGAGATAAAACATTGCTTGGTGGTAGAACCTTTTCTAATACCTGCCTAACTAACAACCACCCTCAAGTTGAAAATCTGCCGTCAAATACCACTACGTGTGTTCCGGCAGTTGCACCTGAGAGCCAGTTCCTCCACAGGTTTAGCCTCTCTACCAACTTGAGCCGTATCGACACTTATGACTAGGTGAGATTATGGCCACAATGCTAATCTTTAATTATAAATAAAACCCACGCCTTCCGTTTATTAGAAAATATCGCATCCAAAGTAACACGCCATTCAACGTCTGAATCACACGAGGGTGAAACACATCGTACGCGATAGTGAATTTCTCTGACTGCATTATTTCGCTAGGTTGAATTTGTATGGATTTTTGCATACATTGTTTCATATAGCTCATTGTGCCATTCGACTACTCTACTCGAGTCTGAAGTGGTAGGCAGTAGTAAAACTTTAAGCAAAAACTGTACTGTTGTGCCGTAGTTATAGTGAAGAACTTTTGAAACGCACATCGGGAACGTTGCTCGAGGTTGAAACCTCGGTTTTTATTGTCTACCCGCGTTTAAAGATTCGACTCAGTAAACTTTTGAATTTAGAATGGTTTTATTTGACATTGCTTAATAAAGACCCTTCAATATTCTACTGCCACTAATATATTTTCTTATTTACAAAATAAAAGGTTGCATTACGTATATACTAGTTGACCCGGTGAACTTAATATCACCTAAAATGTATGTTCTTTATTCTCGATAAAACTAAAAAATGGTTTGTCTTAGATATGACTTTATAGCTCCAACGAATTAAATGCCTTTGTTTATATTAATATTAATTATAGGAGGATTCGAATCCACGTCCCTTGACGCAGTGTTCGTACACACTACTAACTAAGCTATCATTGCTTCAAACTGAGCTATCATAACTTCATTACTTTTCATATTATAAGATTTAAAAAAATCTGTTCGTATCTTTTTATATAAAGTCGCTCGGAAGTTATGCGCGTGCTAACATTCCGGGGATTCATTTTAATATATATAAATTTTCTAATGTTCCACTCAAGTCTCTTAATTTATTATTTCATAAGAACATTCTCCTGACAATAATTAATATAACAAAAAAAGAATTAGCGAAATTGTTCCATCCGTTGACGCGTGAAGCAAAGACTAAGGGAATAATATATATATATATATATATGTACACACTGGCTACATGCAATTAAAAATTATTAAATAATTTTTCTCAAGTTTCCTCTCGATGTAATGTTGTTTTGTAAAATAAATCTGATGATACAATCAAAGTTTCATAGAAAGGTTACCAAAAAGTTTTTCGCAAGCAAAATTCTAGGCTATCATCATTTCGTCTATCGCATATTTAACCTATCGCGATTGCACTTAGAAATCCATCACGAAAACAAAGTACATTACACTCTAATCAAAACATGGGCCAAGTCAGAGCCTTAAGCGGAGCGTGGAGCGGCGTCACGGCTTTTACCCGCGCCAAACATGTTGGTCAAATATTTGCCAAGCGAGCGGCATGACAAATTTTCTGTGTCGGAATCATCGCCCCGGGTCTTACAGCTCTCTCCTATATATTTGTATTGGAATAAAGGTATTTCGGTGTATTCAGGCACATTTTAGGGTAAGTCAATGATGATCTCTTTGAGTATGTTACCGGTTTTGCTGTGTATATACGAAAGGAGGAGTGTCGATGCACCAGCGACGCTTAGTTTCAATGCAAAAAATTATTCTTTAAATATAATAAAATACACAAATAAGCTATGTCTCTTAATTATAGATTTTATGAAAATTTTAAATCGGTTACTTAAATAAGCACTTTGTTATCGACGTAGACATTCAAGGTATATGTTTTTGATATTACAATCTTCCTGTATGTCTCTTTGGACGCGATCATTTGGAAACTACTGTTTGGTTGTTAATGACATTTGACACAGTGCTAATGTTATAAATTAACGTATAAGATGCACGGTGATAGGGCTTTTTCTAAAGTCCGCCTGGCTAGCTTGCACCATCAAGTTGAAAATATGCCGCTAAATACGCATAGGTGTTGTGTTTGAGAGTCGTTCCCTCGAATAAAGGCCGGCAACGCACCTGCGATTGCCTTGGTGTTGTGGGTGTCGATCCGCGGCGATGATCACTTACCATCACGTGACATGCTTGTGCGAGAGTTTTCTATTTCATAAAAAAATATATATTCAATAAAAGGCAAGTGTTTTTAATTTTTTTCACACATAGATATGGATATACACTAATGGATCCTGTAGGTAGACGTTTTAATCCATGCATTGTTTTTATTGTCGAAAACAAAGCCGTTAACCAGTTCTGGCTAGCTATAGTTAGAACCATTCATTTAGCTCCATAATACATAAAAATGTTAAAAAATAGGTCGTACCGTCTACGGTATGATGAAACACTGATTTTATGTATAAAGAATTTTAAGTTTTTTAATATTTTAACTGTAAATAAAGCTGTTCGAGAGAAGGGATTTCATTTTTTTTTTCATTTTGAGTCAACAACGATCAGCAGTCCATTTAAAGATCACATTAAAACTCCGAGCGTTGAGTCGGTCACAAACAAATGCTACCTCACTTAATGCAACGTAAACAGTGTTTGTTTGCTTACACGCTACCGCTTGTAGAGTGTGTTCGCTACCTTACACCGTGCGACGTTTCTTGAATTTATTATACGATATGATAAAATTTGTTTATATTTGGATATACATCGTAATTTGTTATCGATATAGTCGCCGAACACACTTTATTTTATATTTTCATTTATCTGCCCTTTTGTACCTACATCACTCTTGAATTAATGAACATATTTTAATTCAATTTGACACGGTGATAACAACATATACTAACATATGGAATAATTCATCAATGTAAATTTAACGTATCTGTTCTTTTTCGATTAACGTAAAAAACAAAATCCAAGAATTAGTAATAAAATACATTTACATCGTGTTTAGAAATGTCTGTCTGTATGTCTGTTTGTTCGTCCACTCATCACTGCTAAAGTAAAACATTTATGATACAATGCCACCAAGAAAGTCATAAAGCGTATCCTCGAGTAACATTTAGTTGTTGCACTCATAAATAACTTTAATTCGAAATATTCCATTATTATTATTATTGGAAAAAAGCGGTTATTGTGTTGTGATTAAAGAAAAATTCATTTTCACCAGATCTATTATATATTTGTGAATTGGTACTGTGACTTGTCTAGTGGTGAGAGGTGCTGGTTGGCTGATTGGGGCGGAAGTTGGTGGCGACAACTCTAACCGCCCGGGTGATCATAACGCATGCCTGGTACACACAATCCACTACACATGTTCCACTTGATTAACCTTGTGGTGGTTTGGAGTGTCGAGATCACGCGCTGACCTGTAAGGAAGGTAGGAAATAAGGCTGTATATCGCAGGCACCATATCGATTTGTCCGCGACCCGCCAGCGATACTATTTGAGGGGAACTGCACCGCTCGCTTTCGCTGATCGTTTTGTGCCGTTTCATTAAAATAGGTTAACTCTATCAAAAGTTATCAAGTAATTTAAATGGCGATGCGTTATTTTAAATATTAGTTACAGGCTTAATGAACTTGCAAGCACAATTAGTCGTTATTCCTTACTAATATTATAAATGCGAAAGTGAGTTTGTTTTTTTTTATAGTTAAGGTTTTAGCGTTATGTCTATAATACAGCCCTAGTTGGTAGATACGTTAAACCTGTGGAGGATCTAGCTCTCAAGTGCAGCTGCCGGAACACACCTATTGGTATTTGGCGGCAGGTTTTCAACTTAAGGGTAGTTGCTAGCCAGGCAGCCATTGGAAAAAGGCCTAGCACCGTGCTATGGTTTCCTCACGATGTTTCCCTACACCGAAAGCTCAAGCTTAATATAGGTGGTTGGATTTGAACTTGCGTTCCTTGACGCGTATTCGTACACACTACCACAGAGCTATCATGGCTTCATCGCGTTTGTTTGTTTGTTACGCTTTCACGTCTAAACCGCTGAATCGGTTAAGATGAATTTTGGTTTAGAGATAAATGGGACACTGGAGACGATGCTAGGCCGCTTTTCTCGCAAAAACCTTATTGTAAGTGGGGGGTCGACTTTGTATGATATTTTTTTTATTGTATTATACGATTTGTTTGTCAAAATAAATATTAACGCGAGAGAACCTGCAGGTAATATCTAGTATTTTATAAAATAACGAGGTTTCTTCATGTTAGTCGATAAAACTTAAAATGCGTAATATAAGTTTGAATAATAGAATAGGATGATCGATAAGACTTCTGGATAATTTCAAAGGAAAATCTATCCTAAGGAGAACCTTACGCTCAGAGCTTTGGAAGCTCAGTTTTACGGCAACATCCGTATCGTTACGAACTGTAAAGTTCTTAATACCTTATCTTTGGCGTATAGAGAAGCTGTCAAACACTCATCCTGCCAGTCTATTCCCTTATTCAGACGATATTGGATCTTTCAAGTTTAACGTCAAGAAATATTATTGCACGTTGGCATGACAGTGTTGACCGTCGACGGATTTCCGATATCTGGGCAGTAACTATTGTTTTTAGATCCTATTATGGTAACCGTTAGAAATAATCTTGCATACGTACTTATTATAAGCATTATCTTTATTTGAAAGGAATTTATGATTTGCTGTAAAAGATTAAAACGCGTTTCAAATTCGAAGGATATAAGATGGTATATATTTATTAAAATTATGACAGCAACGGTCATGATTGTGCATTATTATATTAATAATTAATGATACAAGAAAACAGAAACGAAATCCGACGCGATAACTATTAAAAAATATGTAACACGGAGCAAAAGCGGCCCTCCCTACCTACCTGGCTGTTTGCCTGCCGACGATAAATTACTTTATTTAATTATTAATTTCTTTAAGTACGATAGCGAGATATATGAATTTGTATAGGTATCACAGACGGGTCGTATGAAGCAAACGATTTTATTTCTTTCAGTATCAACACAGAGTAGTGTAATGCTCTACGTACTTATCCTTATTCTTGCTGATATTATAAATGCAAAACTGAGTTAGTTTGTTTGTTACCCTTTCACGTCTAAACCGCGGAATCGATTATGATTAGTTTTGGTATAGAGATAGATGGGAAACTGAAAGCGGAGATAGGCTGCTTTTCCTCGTGAAATCCTTATTGAAAATGGGGTAAACAGAGGCTTGAACTTTATATGAAAGTTTTTACTGCGTCATCCAATTTTATAAAACTAGACTTTCAACTCGAGGTTGGTATTTGAGGTTGGTACTCGAGCAATTATTTTGTAAATAGCTGAACATATGCATGCATATATGCAATAATAATTAACCCTCACTAATATTACGAATGCAAAAGTGAGTTTGTTTGTTTGTTACGCTTTCACGCCAAGCCGCTGAATAGATTATGATGAATTTCGGCAATGAGAAATTTTAGTAAAGGGAACCTGGAGAAGGTGACAGAATACATTTTTATTTCTAAAGATTTTCCAGGAAGTGGGCAAAGATAAGGCTAAACTTTGTATGAAACTTTTTATTGCGTAATCCGATTTGTTTGACAAACTTCAATATACGCGGAACCATATCTAACATATAGTATAGATAATATATTAAAAATAGAGTCTCTGTTGTCGACATTACCCTGTGCACGGATCGGACGTAGAGAGTTCGAATACGGGCGTCGCCGGGAGATCGTATCAGATGATAACTCTCGTATAAACATTATAAATTATATTTATTACGTTATATTTGGGATCGACGTGTATTTATTTAGTTCTATTAAATCATTTGGTGAACTTCGGTGAGAACGCACCTTACAAACTGTGGTAAAACGAACTAATCTCATAGTGTCTCCTATACAACAAGCATGGTGAAGTTGTGAAATCAAAAAAAAAAAAACGTTTTTTTTTATTCGCTTAGTGTTCGGCTACAGTCTAAAATGTTGTTAGGTTACAATGTGGACCAAGATGGATGATGCGCTAAGCCTTGTGAAGGGATTGACTCACTAGACAATGCTCTATCATCGTACAACAACAGATAACATATAAACTTATAACGTTTTACAAAATTTCTTTATTACCACAGCATTGATGGGGTTTAAAGGACAATTACATTCCAACTTGTAAAGTTACGGACATTAAATTCAACTGTAATATTTCATTGTTTATCCACGATTCGTATGACAATGAAAACCCATGGTATATAAATGTTTCCACTTATATGTAATACTGATTTTAACCGGTCGTTTCGCTAGTACATACGTTGACTCACCCAATATTAAAGTTATTTTTCCCTCCCTCTTAGTTACCTTTTTCTAAATAAATGGTACTTCATGTCTTACTATATACCTCTGAAAACGAATACACTAAACGTAGTGAGTATATATAAATACAAATTAAATTTTAAAAAGAGTTTACTGAATTGATCCAATTTAATACTTCCAGTTTCAATGTGTACACCAGCGCCTCAATACATGTACGTATATATAGTAAAACCTTTATAAGTCGAACGTCAAGGGAGACACGAAAAAATTCGAGTTATAGAGTTTTCGACTTATAGAGAATGGAGGTTGTGGTGTTCGAAGCGAAGGCAATAAAATATTTTTTCGAGATTTGAAGGTTTTCAACTTATCGAGGATCGACTTAACGAGGTTCCACTGTATTTACAAAAACATAGTTATGTAGATTACATACAAAACCCGAATGAAGCGATGATAGCTCAGTGGTGGTGTATATAGGAACGCCGCGTCATGAGACGTGAGTTGGAATACAACCAACTACAATGAATATGAGCTTACGGTGAAGGAAAACATCGTGAGGAAACATGGTAAGACTTTTTCTAATTCAAATACGAATAGGTATGTTCCGGCAGTTGCACTTGAGAGCCAGTCCCTCCAATAAAGGCCGGCAACGCACCTGTGATTCCCTCGGAATTGTGAGTGTTCATGGGCGGTGGTGATCACTTACCGTCAGGTGACACGATTGCTCGTTTTCTCCCTATTCTATATAAAAAAAAACAATTCAAAATAAACATTTATCAGATCTAAGCGCAGATTTGTAGAAGCCTGCAGACACAGCCGGTCGCAATCATAAGAACATGAATTCAATTAATTCTAAAAACGCCAAATGGCTTCCAAGAATGAACCCGATGTTGGTATCCATTAGTACGAATAAATCGAAGAGAATCGTACGTTGCGACCAATATAATGTTACATTCGGGGTCGCATATAGACCTCTGTCCCAGGTAAAGCGATGATATTATTTGTTATTAACATATAATAATAAAGTTGCAACTGGGTCAAATATATATAAAAATTGTATATTTGTCCAATATCGTTAGGCTGTTCTTTAATATCGACATAACCGTTTTGAAATTTTCACTGTGTTCCATTTAACGCGCGTCATTTTAAACCTACCGGACATCATTTCGTGAATTTTAATTTGTTTTGGATATTATTTATTATGGGTTAATATATAAAATACTTATACCATTAATTGGCATCTCGCTGATGAGAGGGTGGGGTGACGCGGTGATTGCATGTACGAACCCGCGTAGCCTCAGGAAAACGACAGACGTCCGCAGGATTTTAGTGGGTATTCCCGATGATTACCACCGGGCAAGTCCCACATACATACAGTATGCATATTTTACACATATAGTAAATGCATTTCCCCACGTAAAAAAAGTACTCTTGACTTGAAATTTGTTACATATATACTTTTCAGGGCTTAGATACATACTAACACCGAATTTCACAATCATAAGCGACTTATACGATAAAACGTGATTGAAGTATAGTTATAACTAAATAATAATAGAAGGCTGAAAATCTTTCAAAACGTCTGGATCAAAATATTAAAATAAAAAATCATTTTTGGTAATGTCTGTCTGTGTGTTTGTTCGTACACGCATCACTGCTAAAGTACAACGTTTGTGATAAAACGCCATCAAAGATATTATAAAACGTATCCTGGAGTTACAGTTAGCCTTTGTTTAATTGAAATCGGTTAACTCTATCAAAAGTTATTGTCATTTGAATAACGTCGCGAGAGTAATCGTTTTTGTTCCACGCGAACGAAATCAAAAGCACAACTAGTTATAAATATATATAGCTCTCGTATAGCTTCGCCAATCGATCACGTATTAACAGCGCCTGTACGTTAGTGATTGTAATCGATTCACATACGTTCCCGTGTTGTTATTATCACTGATATAAATGTTAACACTACATAAAACAATAAATATCAGATCCTATCGATCATGTACGACATTGAATCGACATTTTCAAATAGGATCTTTGTTTCCTAACGTACTTTTTGCGATCGTCTTTGTTTTAGCCTCATATAGAGTGTATGTTTTATTGGAAATAATTTTGTACGATAATTTGTTTTTTTTTTTTCGAACTGACGTACTCTGTTTGCCCCGAGGGCTTTGACAGCTTCACCGAACTTTTTGGGGCGAGTGCTGAGGGCACTCAGTCCCGAGGCAGCAGGCACACGGGTGCTACGACGGTCGAACCTCGGCTTGGGCTGCTGCCGTTAAAGGGAAAAAGATTCACGATCCTGACTATTCATATTTTTATTTAGTCTTAATGCACTCGATGGATGTAACCAGAGACTATAAACATAACTGAGGAAGTTTCTGGCAATAAGAGACAGATTTATGGTTGGAGGGTTTAGGCGTGAATATGTGAGAAACAAATAGAGTTAGTTTCGCATTTAAAATTTTACTCTGAATTATTTATGTTTGTTTAAATAATCGTGAACGCGCATTGTCATACTTTTGGTATTGTTTATTGGTATTTATAATTACAATCACGCGAACCGAGTACACGATGGTATAAAATGAATAATGGATATATTATTTGGACACACTATTTATTGGATTAAAAAAAAAATTGTATCTGATAGCGTAATCATTGAGAATTACTTTAAGTTATGTAACATCGCGCTACCACCTTTAGAAGCAAAGTTGTATGGAAAAAATTGCCAAAACCGAGCAAAAATTATGAAATAATGTTTAGTTCCAAGGGAACGAAGACGCAGCCACAGTTTTTTTTTATACTTAAGGTTTAGCGTTATGGCCATAATCTCACCTGATCCTAAGTGACGATACGGCCCAAGTTGGTAGACACGCTAAACCTGTGGAGGAACTGGCTCACAAATGCAGCTGCCGGAACACCTATTGGTATGTGGCGGCAGGTTTACAACTTGAGGGTGGTAGCTAGCCAGGCGGGCATTTGAAAAAGCCCTACTACCATGCTATGGTTTCCTCACGATGTTTTCCTTCAGCGAAAGCTCGAGCTCATTGTAGGTACTTGGATTCGAACTCACGTTCCTTGACGCGAAGTCGTACGTACACACTACCACGGAGTATAAAAAAGTTTGTCGTAGTATAAAAAATCTGAATGTATGAAAGAGTTTTATTTGAAATCTCGATAACCAACAGGATCATAATGTTTGATGTTAAGTGACCATCGGTGCCTGAGGCTTTTTCTCGATGTGAGGAACTTAGGACAGGAATTATGAGGTTTTTTTTTATGAAATAAGGGGGCAAACGGGCAGGATGCTCACCTGATGTAAAGTGATCACCGCCACCCATAAACATCTGCAACACCGGAGGGCTTGCAAATGCGTTGCCAGCCTTTAAGGAAAGAATACGCTCTCTTCTTGAAGGTTCTCAAGTCTTAACGGTTCGCAAAGACCGGTTATTAAATACACAATAAAGATCGTAAAGCTCGTAACCGTTTTCGAAATACGAAATCGATTAATTTTCAAACTCGAAACAATGACGCGTCGCTGCCGTTAATAATATCTCTTATAATAATTGTGAAATCGTTATTGGAAATATCACAATATAATATTTATTTGAAAACGGACACCGTCTTTACGACGACCGTGAATTTTACAACTCTGCCTACCCAGAAATCGTTATTGCGTGATATTAACGCGACAATTAACGCCGGGCCGGCACAGGGATCAATTAAATTCTTAACTGTTGTTTATATATAGGATGCTGTTTCGTTGTGTTTCTAATTCGCCTATTCAATATCATACGTGGTTCAGAATACGGGTATTAAATTTATAGGCATAGCTTGTATCACTACATACAAATAAGTAATGGTTATTTTTAGACGAAAGATCCTTGTGGAGACTGCATACAAAAAAATTGGTTGGAAGGTTATGTTCTGCTGCATTCGCTGTTCGTAAGATTCGACAGCTGACAGATATTGGCACTGCTAGCTTAGTCTACTTCGCTTACTGCCATAGCTTAATGTCTTATGGTATTTTGCTGTGAGGGAGAGTAGCTGAGGTAGACACCGTATTTCTTTTACAAAAAACATGCAGTTCGAACCATTTATAATATGAGACCTTTCGAATCTTTAACTGACAAGTTTTCGGAATTTGGTATTTTAACTTTGCCCTACCAATATAATCTTGATAATTTAATGTATGTCCGCAAAAACATACAAAAGCTAGACTTCGTTAAGGACCGCTATAAATTGAATTCTAGAAATCACGACAAACTGGCCACTCCCTATTTTATACTGAATAAGACAAGTAACAGTTTTTTAGGTAACAGTGTCAAGTTTTATAATAAACTCCCAAAGCACATTACTCAATTTCCGGACAGTAGATTCAAGAACCATGTCAAACGGGTTTTGATGTCAAAAGGTTATCATAGGGTGGATCAATATATGAGTGATCGTGATGTCTGGAATTGACACCCCTCTCTGTACATCCGCTAATAACTACTGTAACACATTAAACTATTTTATAAAAGGATAAGAAAAAGACTTAAAAAAAAAAGATGCAGATCGAGTTTCTGGCCGGTTCTAATCGATGATGACCGATTACTTTCCGAACCGGTAGTAGTTTAGACGTTCACAAGCGCCTTCTGAGGTCCTAAATCAAATAAAGATTTTTGATTTCATTTGATTTATCGCACGGTAGGTACGGACGGAAGCTAGATCAATCGAAATGTACGATTTTTCTGTCACCATCCTTTCTTTCATGTGTTGCATATTTCTGTAGTGTAGCTGTTAATCCGTAGTGCGTACGCTATTGGCTGTGCGCAGTCATAGGTGCGCGCTTATTGGTCCAAAACAGCCAGTAAGTTCTCTATTGCTGCGCAGGTATAGTGTGTACACGTCATACGCGTCAGCTGTTTCATAGCGTATTATATGTGTTATAATGAATTTAATGATATGCAATAAAATTCACAACTAGGAAAGATATATTAATTACGAAATTTCCTACCAAACCCTTCAATTCAATAGTTATCTCAGCGTCTGATTTAATGTAAATAAATTAAAAATAAATTAAATAATGAAACTAGACAAGATGTTAGTAATTAATTTATTTGTATTTGTTAATCTATAATATAATTCGATTATCAAGAATAATATACTACGTAATTAGATTCGTTCCAAACGAGTGTTCCACGACACTCAACCATTTTTTTTATGTTAAGGTTAGTTAATGACATAAAAATGAATGATTATATTGTTTTTTGAGAAACCTAAAACCAGGCCGTGGTCGCTTGAAGAATGTTCTGTATGTATATAAAAAGTTATCTACCAGAACTAACTACAGATAAGGATAATTATATACATAATAATTGATCAAGACCTTCGCGTCAAGGGATGTGAGTTCGAATCTAATATAATGAGCTTAAGCTTTCACTAAAGGAAAACATCGTGAAGAAACCATAGCATGGTGGTAGAGCTTTATCTGACGCCCGCCTGGCTAGCTACCACCCTCGAGTTGTAAACCTGCCGCCAAATACCAATAGGTGTGTTCCTACAGTTGCACTTGAGAGCCAGTTCCTCCACAGGTTTAGCGTGTCTATCAACTTGGGCCGTATCGTCACTTAAGATCAAGTGAGATTATGGCGATAACACTAAACCTTAATATAAAAAATTAATTCGTCCATATATTATAAATTCAAAAGTAGGTTAGTCTGTTTGTTACGCTTTCACATCTAGACCGTTGAATCGATTGTGATGAATTTTGGTATAGAAATAGATGGGACCTTAGAAACCGTGATAGGATACTTTTCCCGCGAAAAACTTACTGGAAGTGAGGTAAAGAAAGGATGAAACTTCGCGTGAAACTTATTAGTGCGTCATCCGATTTGAGAAAAAAAAAAATTAACGTGAACGAAGCTGCTGGTAAAAGCTTGTTGATTTATAAATTTAAATCATTTAATACGTTTTTTTTTTGCTACCAGAATCAAAGAACAGCGACCGCGGAACGATCTACAGTTCTCATCAATCGTTGTTATGTCACACTAACGGTGTTCATGTGTACGGAATAGAACAAAAGACACATGATGGTACAAAATAATGAAGGTAAAAGAAAATATTCTCGATATAAAGTCAAAGGTCGCGTGAGGGTCACCAGAAAAATTAACAATTGCTAGATAAACTGACATGGTTGGACGGAATCGCATCGTTCACTTATAGCGATGTGTGCGGTCGACGCGATGGTACGATGCTCGAGTAGGACTGCGTTATGCAATAAATGAACATCGGAATTAAATGTTTATAATATAAATAATATATATTCACCAACCACAACCGAATCATACAGTTCAAACAAATAATCTAGGGATTATCTAACTCTAGATTGACAATTGTTGATTTTCAGATTATGAACGCTGCCACCTAACTAGCTGTGAGGGGTACTGTCTCAGTTGGGAGTACGGATAATGTATCAGTTAAGAAAATCATATAAAACCGCAGTGGCTATATTAGATTGAAGTATACATAATATATATACGATACGATGTTGTCCTTCACCGAAAGCTCAACCTCATTGTAGGTGCTTGGATTCGAACTCACGTCCCTTGGTGCGAAGTCGTACACACTACCACAGAGCTATTATCGCTTCAAAATTAGGAATGTAGCGGATATATTTTAGTAATTAAATATAAGTAAGAAATTACTTACTCTAGATTTCTATCTATCTAAATATATATAATAGATATTTAGACAATATTCTTGTCAAAGTCACTTTCACACCTGTCTTTATATGTCCGTATATCGTTTTATCCTTTACCCTTTACGTTAGCAATTGTTTCAAGTGAACTTAGACACTGTACGAGCATTTTACATGGAAGTAAAGAGAGATACGATTTGGAGAGATGGTGGCGGTAAGAAGAAAAACTCAAGAAAATATTTTCGTTCTCTATAGTATATATATAAAATTATACGTATATATTTGCCCCAGTCACCTACTGTTTTATTATATTTTGTGGTATTTTGATACTACTTCACATGATTATAACTGACGATGTGAGTCTTAGCTCATCCATCTAAATGTATCTTAATGGTGGATACGCTGACTTTAATGAATAGGCTGGCTCTCATGTTCAATTGCCCGAATATACCGATAGAATTTTGAAAAGGAATTCAAACTTGAATCTGGTAGTAAGAGTCAGTGTAGAGATTCGAACTTATTTTCATCAACGCAATTTTCGTACATGCTACAATTAAGCCATTATTGATTCATAATGTATATTTTTAAACTGATAATACCTCAGTTGGTAATGTGTATGGACGTCGTGTCAGTGGATGTGAGTTCGTATCTACCTTTAACGAGCTTGTGCTTTCGGTGAAGAAAAACCATCGCGATGAAACCATAGCATGGTGGTAGGGCTTTTTTATTTCCCGCCTGGCTACCTAAACTAGCACTAGAAATCCAGTCCCTCCACCAGGCTTAGCGTATCCAGGATCTTGGATCAGATCATCAATTAATATCAGGCGCGTTGTGTCCATAACGTTAAGTCCTATAAACTGTAGATAAAAATGAATGGAGTAAGAGAAAGAGAATATATATATATATAAATTTTTTTAAAGACCTACACTGTTAGCCTAAGGGATTTTCACAGTTTTTTTTTAAACTTAACGTTTAGCGTTATGGCCATGATCTCACCTGATCTTAAGTGAAGATATGGCCCAAGTTGGTAGACACGCTAAACCTGTGGAGGAACTGGCTCTCAAGTAAAGCTGCCGAAACACACCTATTGGTATTTGGTGGCAGGTTTTACAACTTGAGGGTGGTAGCTAGCCAGGCGGGCGTTAGAAAAAGCCCTACCACCATGCTATGGTTTCCTCACGATGTTTTTCTTCACCGAAAGCTCAAGCTCATTGTAGGTGCTTGGATTCGAACTCACGTCCCTTGACGCAAAGTCGTACACACTACCACTGAGCTATAATCGCTTCAAAATTCAAAATTGCACCGGACTTAAGGAAGCGATAAATTAAAAAATAATCGACGCGGCCTCCGTTATAACGGTTACTTGTTCACTTTTGCATAAGTTACCATCGGTGTAGAGTCGAAGCGCGTCCTTTCCGCGCGACAAATGCTGTCGCTTGTGGGTTTCCCTCGCGCAATACGTCAACGCTCTCCTGACTAATATCACCACCGTCGGTGAACATTCGCACGCATCGCGACCGGTGACTTTGAATAATTGAATTTGAATTTAATTTCTTTTCTGCATTACTCCTTACATCTCACTGTTGTCAGTCCATTTTCTCACGTCTCCTCTTAGATTATTATTTTTCTGCGGTTCAGTTGACTATGGATCTCTGGTGTGTTAAGATTCCTAATTCACTGTTCATTCTTATTTTTATTTTTAAGATGATTTATTATAGCCGCAATATCACCTGATCTTAAGTGATGACGTGTGGGACGTTCGCTGTGGGGTTGACACTCAAGTGAAACTACCGGAACACACTTATAGTGATTGGTGGCAGATTTTCAACTTGAGGGTAGTAGCTAATCAGGCCGGAAATAGAAAATGCTCTAGCACCATGAGAATATTTTCATAAAGATGTTTTCATTTACCGAAAGCTGAAGGTCATTACGAGTGAATTCGATTTCACTTCCATTTACGAGGTTTCCGGAAACTCTACCAACAAAGCTATCATCGCTTCGAAGAATTTAGTTGAAGATTTTTATATTAAGATTAGTAAAGGAGAAAATTATATTCCTGAACTGTTCGCATAATAAAGTATAGTAATTGACTAACTTCATGCAATTATAGTGTATGATTTTTTTTTTAGTGAAGGTTTAGCGTAATGGCTATAATCTTACCTGATCTTAAGTGACTATATGGCCTATGTTGGTAGACACGCTAAACTGGCTCTCAAGTGCAACTGTCGGAACACACGTATTAGTATTTGGCTGCAGATTTTCAACTTGAGGGTGGTTGCTAGCCAGGCGGGCATCAGAAAAAGCCAAACCACCATGCTATGGTTTCCTCACGATGTTTTCCTTGATCACAAACTCAAGTTTTGAAGGTGGTTGGATTCGAACTCACGTCACGTGGCGCGGCGACAACACTTCTACTGAGCTATCATCACTTCAAAAATGTAAATGTATATATAAAATATATATGCGCCGTATGAGAAGGAAGGGCTGAATTTTTTTTTGATAGAAATGTTTACACGCAATTAGGCTGTTCATTTTCTATGGATACGATCCAAACCATAACTTATAGAAATTGTAGTTATAATAAACTATATACGCGTTGCTTTTCTATCGTTATAGGTTCCACGTTTGGAAACAGTTGTACCTGATGTCTGTTTAATGACACACTAAGTATAATGGGATAATAAAGCGATGATAGCTCAGTGGTAGTGTGTACGAGTTTGCGACAAAGGACGTGAGTTCGAATCCAACCACCTACAATGAGCTTGAGCTTTCGGTGAAGGAAAACATCGTGAGGAAACCATAGCATGGTGATAGGGCTTTTTCTGATGCCCGACTGGATAGCTACCGCCTTCAAGATGAAAATCTACCGCCAAATACCAATAGGTGTGTGCCAGCAGTTGCACTTGAGAGCCAGTTCCTCTACAGGCTTAGCGTGTCTACCAACTTGGGCCGTATCGTCACTTAAGATCAGGTGAGATTATGGCCATAACGCTAAACCTTAACAATAAAAAAACAAAAAAAAAACTGGCTCTCGAGCATGACTGTAAGAAAATGCCTATATAGGCTTCACCGAAACGCCTTGGTGGTTTTAATGAAAATGGGTTATATATTATCCTCTATAGATTGTCACAGGGAAGAGGTTATTCATAATGGATTTTCACACAGTAAGGGGTAAAAATGCTACAAACTAAGAAGCCAGTTTCATGTAAAATTTGCTTCACGTTACAGAGAAAGCCCTGACAGCTGTTCCTAATATATTTAATCACTGATTAGTCGAAATTAGTTATGTCATGATTCATGATACATGGCTACATGATTACTATCGCGATGGACAAGTCAAGAATGCCTTTTACCTATCAGCTGTAGCGGAATGTTTTTCAAAATTTTCATTAAATTGTAGCGGCTTTCGAACGTGCAAATTGTCTAGTTAAATATAATATTTAAATCAATAAAGGTGTGAGTAATACCTCATTTCCATAACGAGGTGAAGGGCGCTTGTATGTTTTGCATTGTGTTTTGGCTGGAGATCGTACTCGAAGCTGTTCTTTGTGTGGTGGTGAGTCATTTAATTTATTTATTTATTATCAGAATTGTCGATACAACTTTCCTAATCGATAAAAATAGATAGTTGAGTGGTAGGTCGTACGGACAATAATACGTCGATGGACGTCAGCTCGAATCCCTATAATGAGCCTGGGCTCAATGATCTATGCAAAACAGAGAGTGAACAGGTACTTGCTGAGTAAGCGCGGTCCAGCACACACCACGTCGTCACTTACCATCAGGCGAGATTGTGGTCAAGCGCTTACTTGTTGAATGTAAATGAAAAGCTTCCGGTGAAGGAAAACATCGTGGTAGAGCCATATCAGGGGGGTATCATATATTTTAATACCCGTTCGGCTTGCTACCCTAATAAACTTGAAAGACTCAATGGCTCAAAGGAATATCCTCAGTGGCTATGAATGTATTCTAGCCCTTACAATTAACAACCTACCTCTCCATTAGGTTAGGGTCGATTTTAGTCCACACCAATTAACACATAATTCACACAATTAACATCAAGTAACTGTAGTCAAATTACTATGCCACTATTACAAAGTACTATGTCTAGAATCTGGAAATTCTGAAAAATAAGATTTCGATTACTTTAATTTTTATTGTGGCTGCTTGGAAACACAGTCTTATTCGTAAACAGAACTACGGGTTGGGCAGTGAAGAACAGAATATGGGTATCTACTGCTTATTAATATAGAAACGATTGAAGCGATGATAGCTCAGTAGTAGTGTGTACGACTTCGCGTCAAGAGACGTGAGTTCGAATCCAAGCACCTACAATGAACTTGAGCTTTCGGTGAAGGAAACCATCGTGAGGAAACCATAGCATGGTGGTAGGGCTTTTTCTGATGCCCGCCTGGGTAGCTACCACCCTCGAATTGTAAACCTGCCGCCAAATACTAATAGGTGTGTTCCGGCAGCTGCACTTGAGAGCCAGTTTTAGCGTTTAGCGTGTCTACAAACTTGGGCCATATCGTCACTTAAGATCAGGTAAGGTTATGGCCATAACGCTAAACCTTAAGTATATATATAAAAAAAGAAACTTAATAGTATTACATAATAATTATAAGAGATCCGCAATCATTTGAAGTTAGTTGCTGCCTTCTTCTGCAAGCTTCATGTTAATGGCAAATAATCCTTTACCTTACCTCGGAATGCGATAATATCACTAACAACTTTATCACCCAAAACATGGTAGATTCTGAGGCTTTCGAATTCGATGATATTCCCGTGATATAATAAAAAATTATCTGACAGACAGACGTTTCATCCTACTTGCGTATAGACGATCGAACTCGATTCATCTGAAGCAATACATTCAGTGTAGGCTTAGATTGATTGCCAAGCACCGAGTCTGTTGTGAAATATGAAGATTTCACTCGAGATAAGATCAACTGATGCTCTTGTAGCGTTATATTTGAATATGAGATATTGTTTGATATTTATCTGAGATCGTTTTAAACATGCACTATGGAAGTGCAACTACTACTGTTATTACTGTAAGGACTCCGGCTGCTTTGTGGGTTAAGTTTCAATCGAGTGGCTTCAGTGCTCGATAGAAATGTCTGACGTAATTGTCAAAGCTCCTGATACTAACAGATTTTTTTTTTCTAACTTTGTTCAATACTTTTTTTCGATGAAAAGTAATTTTTTCTTTCTCTTTACTTCTGGTAAGGGGCTGTTGATTAAATACGTAAGGGTATTTTTGGTGTGGGGGTTGTGTTGAAAAAACCTCTACATATCCGAGCGAAATTCTTTCTTACGTAATATTTCGTTAATCAAAATGCAATATTAAAAATCTAATTCCATTTTTGATTCCAAATACTTTTCTAAATTTTGAAGTGTACAGTCGACTTTTAATTTTATTTAAATATTTGATTTTGATTATTGAAAAAAGATAACTTATTAAAATTTCATATGTGCTGTTGTTATTTACGTTTGGTTCTATGGAAAAAAATATAGTACATTTTCCGTGTATTATTGCATTTTTATCATTTAAAAAGGAAAATATTTCTATTCCTAACATAACAGTTTATTATTTAGAAGATCAAGATAGAATCTTACCTAAGAAAGGGTAGGAGGGTTCGATAGGGGGGTCTAAAATGACCAAAATTATCCTTACGTAATTAATGAATGGCCCCAAACGTGTATCTAACCACGATGGTCAGTTGAGCAGTTACAGCGTAAGAGAATATCAAATAAACTAACGTTTACATTTATATTATAAGTTGCTATGGCCGCGGATATAGTTCGCGGGGGACTAAAAATTATTTACTACTTTTTGTCATTTTTTGTAACTTGCTCCCTCAGTTTTGTTCCTATTTGCCCCAATTCTCAAAATAAAAGGCCTGATTTACTTAGAATTTTTCATTCCTTTTCCAAAGCCAACTTTTACTAAAGACGTGGGTATTTTACGTACTTGTGCTTGGTATAAAATTGTCCTAAGTACCTGCTGCTATTAACCGATGAGTTTGTAGACGCAGGCGTGGATATAATCTTAAGTCTCACAGGACCTTAAATAAAGGATCTGGGTAGCTCATCACTTGTACCGGTTCTTGGCGTGTATGCTTGCGGCCTACGATATATATCATTGATTATCTATAGTTGAAAGTTAAACCAATAAGTTGGTAATGCAAAAAATGCTTCAGGAGTGAGTATAATCTGTAGGGTTTCGCCCATTAGATTCTAGGCAGAATTCGCAACTGGTTCTCGCTATCTGGCAAGTATTAGGGGAAGATCGCCATAGAAATTATTAGCAAGTATTATTGGTACGTGAAAAAAAAAAAACTCGCTAATTTATAAAAATAAACAAAACTGCAGCGTTTGCTTGTAATGATGAAAGGGGGGTAACTTTTGGCTATTGCATGTGAAAGCATATCCGGTATTTATATGACATAAACCGATCTTGACGGAACATTCACTGACGAATATATGATATTGTAAAAAGTCACTTACGTCTACTTTCGTTTCAATCCACGAGAAAGAAGTCGCGTGCCCGGGTAGCAAATGTACACCTAACCGTTTTCCATAATTTAGTAATAAAATATCCCTTAGGTTCAGTGCCAGAACGGTTGGGTTTTCCGTTTAGTCCCAGCCCATCTGTATGTAGATTTATCGGCGATATGTCGCGCGTGCGCCTCCGTGATTGACAGTACAATGTGTCATATGCAAATGTGATAGAGGGCGCGACCGGCCCTGTATACTTAGTATAGACTTAGCGAAAGTTATATAGCTGTAAGTAAAAAACCCATCTTGTTAAAACTTCAAGTTATAAGTATGCAAAAATTTTTATATCGTCCTTAACATATATAATACATTTTTTTTTTATTTATAAGTCGAGTAACGCGGTGATTGCATGCCCGTACGGATCAGCGTCGCCCCAGGGAGGCGACAGACGGCCGTGAGGTTTTAGTGAGTATTCCCGGCGCTTAGCGCTGGGTGAGCCTCACATACCCCTCGCGATCCCCCCGGGCTGGGAGGGGATGCATAAATACATTTCCATAAAAAAAAATGCGTTACGATCATAATTTCACTTGATGTTTAGTGTCAATGTTGCCCTTGTTGGAGGACATCCTAAGTCTAAACGAAGGACTAGCTCTTAAATGCAACTGACGGAGCACACCTATAGATATTTGGCGACAGTTTTTTAAATTGAGAGTGGCAACTGGCCACGCGGGGGTAAGAAAGAGCCCATTTTTCTCTTTCTTACGTGAGGAAATGCATCTACACATCCCCTCCAATTCCGGGGGGACTGAGGTATGTGGGACTCACCCGGTACTAGCCACCAGGACTACTTACTAAAACCCGTTAGTGCTTGCAATCACCGCGTCACCCCAGCGACCGACCCGGCCTGATGGTAAGCCGGGCCCCTAGTAAAAGAAGCCCTAACAACATACTATGTTATCACCACGATGTTTGTCTTCACCGAAAGCTCAGGCTCTTTGCGGGAATTCGAACACACGCCCATTGACATGGCATCCGTACACGCTACCCACTGAACTATCATCGCTATAAATCAATTACATCAATCTGATAGAATGAAAGACGAATTTCTTAGCAAACCATGGACTCGTTTCGTCTCCGAATCATGTGACATGGATGATGGTTTAAGGAGTTCCTTACCGACGCGTGTCAACACTCACCTTGACTATGTTATAGTGTTTTTCTCTCTGCCCTGGAAATATTAGAAAATTGTAGTTCACTACAGAGTATAATATGTTTTCGTATACAAAAGTCTTGTGTCACGAAGATCGCCCATTTATACTGCCTGATTCAACTTGAAAGATAGGATAATTTTCATCCCAACAACTCACCCTATTTATATATATAGATGGTACTGTGATTGAATTATTGACTATTGAAAACAACCGAATAAAGTATGTTTAGCTATTTAGTATACATATGACATGACGGCAAAGGTATTGGGTTCCAATTATTATTTTTATATCGGATTTCTCTGGTTATATTCTGGTATTAAGAGATCGTTGAAAACTTGTCAAGTACCACACCGAGTGCACGGGGCACTTTACTTCCACAATGGAAGCCAGCACGCATGACTTCTGTATGAAAATACTGTCAGATAATATTGTGTTACATGTGAACAATCTTGATACTTGATTTAGCTTCTGTTTATTGATAATATGAAGTCGTGGTAACCCAGTAGAAATCATAGTGAAATATTAAATGACATTCGAAAAACAGAAATGTTTTGAAATTTATTACTATTGTATTTGAGATTTTTTTTTAAGGAATCTTCGAGCAAAACAGTTTTCAAACAGTAGAAGATGATTTCTAGGCTGTAATCTAGTGAACGGAATGGTATTTGCTTTGACAGATTTCACTAATGCTATATATAAAATATTAGATTTACGATTTTGCCTTATTTTCATTATGTTTTTACGTGTTTTTATGATATCATGTCTTACGTATAATCCACTTTGACAGATATATTCGTGAATCACTACAGAGTTTTATCAGCTATAAAAAAATATATATAATAAAAATTCTCTAAGGTGCAGCATAATTATATTTTATTTCCTCATAATATATTAATACTGTACATTATAACACGTTTAAAATATTTTTTTAGCATTTGAGTGATAATTTTTAGTTCATGTTTCTACAGTTATAAAGTCTACAGTTGCATTTAATATAATAACACAAGCATCTACTGGCTAAAAGACACAAATTTATTGTTTATATTTAGTATTTTCAAGGCTTTCAGAAATTAACTATGTTTTATTATTATGATGTATAAATAAATAAATACACTTGTATAAATAAATCAAATAAGTAAAATTCTTTTTCATAAACAAATAAAAAAAAATGGAAGTATCTATACAACGATCAAAACACTTTTATCGTAGTAGATCCATTTCCTCGCAAGCGCCGCGTGTTTGCTTAGCGAATGAAGCGAAATCCCAAAGCCTCGAGTTCCCTGCACACCGACAAACATGCTAATATGGACTGAAATTTGAGATCAAGTGTATACACCCTCCATTTAGTAAATCATGGACCGTGTTTACCTCAACTGATTTTTTCCATACATGCATCCATACCATGCTGCAAACCCATAATTATTACACCTTACAATGCCACGTTACCTCGCTTCAGGATTTTTGGAACTGTGATAGACCTGTGGTTGTGAGTTCAAATGCCTGCAATGAGCGTGAGATTTCGACTACGGAAATCATTGCGACGGAAGCGGAATACGATGGTAGGGCAGTCCTAAATTTATAATAGTCTATTAAAACTCTATAATTAGTAATATTACACCAAGCACTTGTAGGTGAGTTGTAGTGGTATTATTCGTAACCCAGTATTCTTGTAAAAATAAGAAAGTTTCCATTTAGGCCATATCGCCATTCAAACTCAGTTGAGATTAGGGACAAACTTTAACCAAGAAAAATTGAACTTTAACTCGCTCTCTCAGGAAAATCCTTTATTTTATGAGATAAAACAGTCGTATACATTGATCCATAACCCATTTATTGCAATATTGAATTTTCTGAACATCTATCCAGTATTTCCAATTGCAACGGAGCTAAACGATGAAAATCATCAACTTTTTTTATATCTCTAAATTGACATCAAAATAGATGGATTAGAATATTTCAACAATTATTTATTTAATATATAGTTCTGACCCAGTTAAAGTAAATTTTATGTAAAGTATTAAATGACCTTAATTATTCGATGACTATTCGATTACAACCTACTATTTCTTATAACACGTACTTAGCCCTTGACGGCCTTCAAAGTGGTGCATTATTTTAGCATTTGTTATTAGAAGCTCATTAAACTACTTCCCATCACGAAGTGTGAGTCATTTGAAACTGATTAATTTAGTTCTGTTACGAGGCATAATCTCATTCGGTGAGCAGAAAAGCGCCCGCGCATGTGTGGGCGCGAGGTTGCCTTGTGAAATTTGACCTGACTGGATGACTCAGATATAGTTTGTTGTGGTAAAGAAATTAACATATACAAATTAAAAGCGTGTAAAAGGAACATTATACATCGAAAATGTTTCCGAAGAACTAACATAGCCGGGATGTTAAAGGTTAACCTACAGAACCCATTTCCACTATTTTTGGAATTTTTGTCTGTTTATCTGTTTGTCTATGCACGCATCACGTAAAATATACGAAACCAATGTAGATAACTTTTATATGTAAAAAATGTACGCAACTTGAAGTACTATTTCGTTTTTATTTCATCGCAGTCGGTTCACTCTATCAAGAGATCGGGGAGAAACCATAGCATGGTGGTAGGGCTTTTTTTTAAGGCCGGCCTGGCTAACTACCAGTCTCACGTTGAAAATCTGTTGCCAAATACCACTGTAGGTGTGTTCCGGCAGTTACAATCTCTCTCCCATTTCCTTGCATTATGGAATGCCTTAAAATGGTTTAGAAAACTCTTTCTCTTAAGTTCCAACAGACATTTATGGATCACATTTGATCCTGATTTTTAGTGGCATAGTAAAAGGACGACACCGAATCTAATGATAAGCATACTGCAATCAAGAAATGATGGCATTACTGATAGGTCAGCAACTCATCTTGCCGGCAAAGCTCTCGAGAGCCGAACAACGTCTCATACCGAAACCAAAAGTTTATACTATGGTACCAGGCCATATTCACGACTTAATCGTGCATAGATCTCAATACTTCCTGTGGTTGATGTAATGCGACACGTCTAAGCGAGCTTTTGTGATGGGTGCTACCACCGAGTTTATGAACCACATCCAAGGTCCAAGGTCTAGCCCTAAAATAATTGTAAATACGTCAAAAAATAGAAGCTAAAGTTCAAATGTAAAGGGTACAGACGGGAAGAAGTATCAGAACAGATGCTTTCAACCGATCCGATTAAGGAAATGGTTTGATGACGGATTCGAATTAATGTATATAATACACCCTCTCTCTCTCCATAAACTCGACCTACACTATATATACAAAGTGAAACGGTTCGAAGTTCTCGTGTGATTCGACGTGGGTTTAGCAGAGGGAGTCGAGGATTTAGTACATTGTCTCACCATGACTGGGTCAAGGCAGCGTCGGCACGTTCAGCCCGTTCTTTTGTTCAGAAAGGTTACGTTCGCATCGTAATTGATTAATTGTTACGTTTCTAAAGCTCATCTCGATGCGTTTATAATATCAAATGTACGTGGCTTGTTGTGGCGACTAATTCGCTCTTGAAAGTCAGGTACTTTGAAAACAAAAGCAGGTGTAACAGCGTGTTCATTGTTTAGGAAGTTATTGATGGATGGACGTATATACGTTTTTGTAGTAATTTTTCTATGGATAAGCAGTGCATTAGCCAAGCTGTATATTTATACAATCGTTAGCGTAAAAGTAAAACAAAAAAAATGAAGACAATATTGAAGCGGTGATAGCTCAGTGGTAGTGTCTACGGACGTGTTGGACGTGAATTTGAATTCACCTACAATGAGCTTGAGCTTTCGGTGAAGGAAAACATCGTGAGGAAGCCGTAACTTGGTGGCAGGGATTTTTTAATGCCCACCTGGTTAGCAACCACCTTCATGTTGACAATCTTATTTTTATTGTAACCGCGAAATGTGTCAAGTGTCCAATTCCGCCAGTGTCGTGTGATTAGAAGATAAAACGAACTGGTTTTGCGTGTCTACCAACTTAGGCCGTATCGTCACTTAAAATCAGGTGAGATTATGGCCATAAAGCTAAACCTTAAGTATAAAAAAAAAATAGTACGGTAATGAATAAAAATACTGTATCGACGTGACATGGGCAGATTTTTTTAAATTGTTAAGCTTTGACGTTATGAACACAAACTCATCTGATGTTAAGTGACGATGTGGCATAAGATGATGGACTTGTGCACTGTGGAAGCACTGGCTATTAAGTGCAACTGCCGGAATACACCAAAAGGTATTTGGCGGTAGAGTTTCATCTTGAGGATGATAGGTAGCGAGATGGGTATTAGAAAAAGCCCGACCGACATGCTATGGTATCATCTCGATGTTTTCCTTCAGCGAAAGCTCAAGCTCATTGTAGGTGCATTCGAGCTCCCGCCCCTTGACGCAGCGTCCGTACAGATTGTCAACTGAATAATTATATTTATCTATTAATGCCATGTAAATAAAAATATGTAAAAGAAATTCTGATCAGAACAGTTTTTGTATCTCTATTGTGCGCACTCCAATAACTAATCTCATAAATCCGAATGTCAGTTTTTTTAATACGTTTCAATGCGTTAATCGCTCAATCGAGCATTATCAAACTTTGCATACACGTTATCAGATGAACCGAAAAGATTATCGGTAAATGTCATGGAAGAAAAGTACTATTAACAGAGGATTGGAAATAGCTTTTATCACCGCATGAGCCGAGTTGAAACCGCAGCTATCAGAGTATAGATTAATCGAAAAACTTAGTGGTCAAGAATAAAAAATAGCACCAAGCGTTATGATGTCACCCGCCAAACGGTCGCAGTCGAAACGAACGCGCCAAAGGGACTCGGTTTTGAATACAGCCAGTCACAAATGGACGCGGCTTGACACAAGCTACTTAGTTCAGCTGATTCACTTACCACGACCTTTGGGATTTATGCAGATTTCAATACTGCATACTTTTAACGTTCTACACTGATGTGACTGACGAAGGACGCGATGATAGCTCAGTGGTAGTGTGTACGACTTCGCGTCAAGGGACGTGAGTTCGAATCCAAGCACCGACAATGAGCTTGAGCTTTCGGTGAAGGAAAACATCGTGAGGAAAAACAGCATGGTGGTTAGCAACCACCCTGAAGTTGAATATCTGCCGCCAAATACCAATAGGTGTGTTCCGGCAGCTGCACTTGAGAACCAGTTTCTCCACAGATTTAGCGTGTCTACCAACCTGGGCCGTATCGTCACTTAAGATCAGGTGAGATTATGGCCATAACGCTAAACCTTAAGTATAAAATAAAATACTGTTACTCGCTTTTGATTACGAGTGTTTAGTGAACATGTATTAAAATTTTGTAATTAATATAGACGTTAACATTGTGTTCCTGGAGCTGATTCTGCAGAGTCAGAGAAAAGACAAGCTGCCTAAGCCAGAAAGGTGTAAAGGGCAAGCGATGAAAGCGAAGCGATCGAAAATAACGTCTGATAACTTCCGCATGAATGGGATAACATTTGTTGAGTGAGGGAGCTGATCGCGTTAAGCTATGTCTCATATAAGGAGCAAGTGCCGTCGCACTCTACGTGATCTCGAATAACTCTAGCTTGACTTTAGGAATGCGTTGTTATGTTATAGTGACACCATCGTTTGTGTGTGGACTTTTTTTAAAACGAGAAATACCATAAATTATATTTTAAACGACGAGGCGAAAATAACACTGTCTCGCTTTGTATAATTGACTGCATAATATTATAAGGATGTTTTTACTTCTAGATAGGGGCAAACTGTTTTCGCGTGAGACCTTTAGGTTCGTTGAGCGATATTTTGATAGGAAACAAGTTCAAGGTATTGCGTCACAGACTTGCATACGCCACGAAATACAAATAAAGAAAACAGTGTTGAGAATTCCGTTCTTTGAAATCCATACGAAAACCAATACCGTGAATCTGTACTAATCCTATGACGTGGAAAAGTTCGTTTATTCGTTTGGAAGAGTTAATCTTAGAAAATACTTGTGGAAAATCTAAATTTCTTTTTCTAATTAACAGAACTATCATTGGGAAAGATTTCAGGTTGTTTACAATTACGCTAGCACTAATAGAAGCAATGCTGTATTGAAAAAAGTTTGAAAAAGAGCCAGAAATTATTTAATAATTATAGTTCCACACGAACGAAGTCGCGGGCACAGCTAGCATAGGATATAATTGTTTCTTTATTTATTTATTGATATGCCAAATTATATTCAATGTTTGTACTACACTTGCCCGACGCATTCTCTGTTGTGATGAATATACCATATATATAATTTTTGGTCGGAGTACCGATATATTCGAAAACGAGATTAATGTTAATGATTTAATTTTAGAAATAATGGAATTTTAATTCTTTACAGTACACTTACATTGAAAATCAGATAAAAACTATTGCATATTCAAATTTTTAAGTTTTCACCTCTACTGGCAGTTGTCGATGACTGCTTCTATTTTGTCTTAGTACAGCAAATGAGTATACAGTGCATAGTACAATCCAAGTGTATATATTGACTATGATGCCAGCGAATCTAAAAGGCTTCTTATTATTATTATTAAAGCCACAATCGATAGTGCAGCAAGTAGCTGCTGAATAAGGTGATGTTGATGTAAAAATTCGATACTATATTTATGCCTGTTTGTCCAACAACACATTTCTTCTTGAGTGATGAAGGCGTTACTTTGCGGAAATCCATCATTAAATGTTGCAGTGTCCATTACTTTGCATTTCCGCTTAGAATTGATTGGCCGCTGATGACTGACCCGACGTTGGTGGATGGTTGGATCACATGTGGGTAAGAATTGATTGGCCGCTGATGACTGACCCGACGTTGGTGGATGGTTGGATCAAATGTGGGTAAGAATTAATTAGCCGCTGATGGCTGACCCGACGTTGGTGGATAGTTGGATCAAATGTTGGTACGTAGCACAATCGATTGCACGTGTTTCGCTTCGTTACGGAGCATCCTCTGATCGATGTTCCACATCCACCAACGACGGGTCAACCGTCAACGGCCAATCAATTCTTAGCGGAAGTGAAAAATACACTTCAACATATTTTCTTTTTTTTCTTTCTAAGTTTCCCTTTTTACACGTCCACGACATAGTGTGTTTATGGATACAGTACCGATATCCGAGCGACACGTGCGGTGGTTGCCAAACCGCGTGTACCTACCGCGCACGCGCTACCGCCATATCGATATGAATTTAAATTGGATTAACTATACAAAACCGTTGTAGGCACTTAATGTAGCCTCCGATGAATTTTGATAAGTTCCCGAAAACGGGTATATTTCAAACGGAATCGTTCATTTTCGAGTGTTCGCGTGTATTTGCGGTTGATTTATATGTGAGTCAACCGTTTCTACATATACTCAAGGTTTAGCTTTATGGCCACAATATCACCTGATGTTAAGTGACGACGTGGCTCAAGACGGTGAACATGATAAGCCAAGTGCAACTAACGGAACGTACTTATAAGTATTTGGTGGCAGATTTTTAACTAAGTATGTTCTCTTCTTCATGTGTATGAAGGTTAAGCAGTTGAAGGCGAGCTGAAGCGATGACAGCTCAGTGGTAGTGTGTGCGACTTTACGTCAAGGGACGTGAGTTCGAATCCAACCAACTATAATGAGCCCCGTGCGTTCAGTGAAGAAAAACATCGCAATGAAACCATAGCATGGTGCTAGGCCGTTTTAGCTACCACCCTATAGTTGATTATCCGCCCCAAATTCCTATAGGTGTCTTCCGATAGCTACATTTGATGACTAGACAGCGTGTAGAATATCTTGGGCCGCATCATTACGTAATATCAGATGAGACTGTGACCCTAACGCTTAATCTATATTCGGGGCGGAATTTTTCTTCGCAGCATCAATACTGTGTTGTGTTTATTATGTAAAAATGATCGTGTAGGTGGCGACATGTTATCGAGATATTGATAATTTGGTGAAATAATATCGACGCCCTCGCTCGGTGCTGCGGTGTTTTGCGCGTGGGACGGCTTTACAGTGCAAGCCAAAAATATTGATGAAAATTATCATAATTAAAAATGTATATACCCAACGTTCATAATAAAGATACTTCTTTGTTATAATATAATAATGTATTTCTATAACATAATTATTATTTTTTTATTATCCAAGGTACGCATTGAATTAATAATAAAATAGAAAATATAAAAAAAAAAACGAATAAGAAAGTGGATCTGTGCCGAACGAAGAATTCGTTTGCATGGTCTATTTGGTGTATGTGTAGATTTGTAATCAGTTTTTGTTTAGTAACAAGAGAGCCATCAGCCGAGTAGTCTTTTCCTACATACGCTTACGTTAAAAGTAATCATTAAATGTGTGGGTTTTTTGTTAAGTGTATCGACGACTCTCCTCATAACTAAATCCCGTGATAGCGTATTAAAAACTTACAATCGAAACCTAAAATATATTACACTAACTATGCCCGCAGCTTCATTTGCATGGAACTGAAAATTTTTGTTCGTTTTTATAACTGTTTTCAATACAGCCTTACTCCTATCAATAATAGCACGATGTTAAATAGCCTAAAGCTAAGTGATTTCTCAATCAATTACAAAAAAAAAATTTGAAAATATCGTGTTCAAACGTCCAAAAAAAAACATTTTTTCGTAATACAGTAGAACCTCGTTAAGTTGAAGACCTCCAAATCTCGAAGAAAGGTTTTGTTCCCTTCCCTTTAAATACTAAAACCATCGTTTTTTGTAAGTCGAAAACTCTATAACTTGATTTTTTTGGCGTCTCCCTTGATGTTCGACTTATAGAGGTTCAACTGTAATATTAACATTGATTTATTTCACATCTGATATTAAAGACGCCATGTTTCTCAGACATCTCGCAGCTAGCCTCTGCAAACTCGATCATCCCTAAATGAATTTTATCCTCATTCAATAAGGACGTAACGAGTTTTGAAATTAACCGCTATATATCGAGCAAGAATATATACATACATATATATGTTTGTATACATATGAATGTATGTATATGTATCTGTACTGTACATAGATAATAGATTCTAAAGGTATATATAATATTGGTTGCTGATAAGCTTATCTGACATTTTTGCATACAATATTACCGATCACCGAATTGACGGACAGCAAGTTCGATCTCCACGTCAAACGGGTTTTGATGTCTAAATGTTTTTATGCAGTGGATCAATATGTGGTCAATGGTGATATCATGAATTAACATCCGTCTCTGTGGATCCGCTAATAACTTTTGTAAATGCACGTAATAAAGGAATATGCCAAAAAATGTACCTTAAAATGATATAACGTGCAGATCGAGTTTGTTGCCGGTTTCTTTGTGTGCCGCTGATAGTTTTGGCGTAATTAAGCGCCTTCTTAGGACGTAAGTTTAATAAAGAATTTTAATTTGATTTGTATATACATTTCAGTTATCAAGAAACTTACAGAAGGCGCCTACGGCTTGACTGTGATAATCCTGTATAGACTGCTAATTTATTTTTAGGTACCATTGGTTTGTAATTGAAATATGCAGACCATAACTATAATACAATTTGATATAGTGTTAAATACGTTACTGCTTATTGGCGTGAGGACATAATGATACTAAAAACATAATAATACTATATATTTTTAATTGGATAGTTTATTTTGAAAGTGGTGTAAGTGCATTTTCTTTTGTTTCGAGAAAATTAAAGGTCACTATATTTGATGATAATGCAATTTCATTTACCGACCGATTTTAAGTTGTACAAAACATGGGATTATTTTGAGAAATTAAACACGGACTAGTTATATATAAAAAATTTACATTAAATTAAGCATGAATTACGTGGTAGCTCGTTTTTCTCAAAAATAGACTTACACCACTTTCAAAATAAACGGTCCAATTAATGAAATGGTTTAACTACGAAAAATAACTATAGTTTTCATTTGTAAAAGCTGATGTATTGATCTTACACTGTTCGTGTAATGATTGTGAAAGAAGTTGGTCATTTGATTAAGTGTTAACTTAGATAGTAGAGCGACTGTTCGAAATATGCTATCATTGGTTACGGAAAAATCTAGAAGCTCTGCTGTAAAATATAACGATTGTGGAACGAGACTCTGAGTACGATTCGATGCAACCTCCACGGTCTGTAACAATGTATTGCGATCCCCTTACTATCATCATTGTAAACAAATATATTCTCCACAGCAGAAAAGATTTCACTTAACTTGGGCCGAAAGTGTATTAATTCACTAATAAAGTTAATTCGTCCAATCAATATGATTTTATTTAAAGAAATCATTTAATTTCGTCCGACGAAAGAAGTTATCTATATTGAGTTCCGATTTTAATCTAGTCACAATTTATTGCTTAACAGAAACATTCATATTTATAATATGATATTATCTCGTTAACGGATAGGGTTGCCACATCATATGAAGTATGAGTATGAAATCCAAAACCTATGGCACAAAAATTATCTTATAACACTTCTACTGAGAGATAAATGCGATCTCTATATTTTACATCTCTATTTATTATTTTCTAATGTTTTTTTTTTATAGTTAAAGTTTTAACATTATGTCCATATTCTCCCCTGATCTCAAGTGATGATACGGCCCAAGTTGGTAGACACCCTAAACCTGTGGAGGAACTGATTCTTAAGTGCATCTGCTGGTATATACCTATTGGTATTTGGCGGCAGATTTTCAACTTGAAGATGGTTGCTAGCCAGACGGGCATTAGAAAAAGCCCTGTGCACGATGTTTTTCTTCATTGAAAGCTCAAGCTTAACGTAGGTGGATTCGAGCTCACGTCCCTTGATGCGTAGTCCATACATACTATCACTGAACTATCATCGCTTCAAAAAATAATCTCAATACGTGTGTTTGTTTATACACAGTTCTAAAAATGCTACGTCTAGAGTGTATTTTATTGAATTAATAAATAAGTCTTTTATTATTTCTCAGTTTTTTCATACAATTTAACAATATATATTTATGTGTTATATATTAATTTATCTTATTTTATAAATAACTATCTTTTACCGGCGGCTTCACTCACAATAATATTTATTTTACCAAATGGGATGATGCATCAAAAAGTTTCATACAAACGTTATTTCTCTCTTTACCCCTCTTTTAATATTTAACTCGATACTAAAATTCATCATAATCGATTCAGTGCTTTGTCAGTGATTTCCGGCATGAACGCATAACAAACAAACTCACTTTCGCATAATATTAGTAAGGACTTCTCAATTTTGCAATACGTTTTTGTTATAATTGTTTCATTTACTATATAATAATTAAATAAATTAGTGTTTTATTTTTTTTGGTTTTAGTACAATTTTGATTGTTTCCAATTATTTAAATGAGAACCCCTAGAGTAAAAGCGTCGTCCATTTCTGTCCATAGTTTTCTATCTTTCGCTTTTAGTTGCCATTTGTCTCCTACTATCTATACATATAAATAAAATTGAAGTGTTTGTTTATAATATTGAAATAACCGTTTTTTACTACATGTATATGAATATATACGGTACATACACCTAACTATTTTTTTTTACTTTTTTTGACTGTCTGTGTGTCTGTTTGTTCCGGCTAAACTCTGAAATGGCTGGACCGATTTTGACGGGACTTTTATTGGTAGTTGATGTAATAAGGAGTAACTTAGACTACGTTTATTTTAGAAAAAAATATATTTATTTATTTATTAAACTTTGTACACAAGGTATAGAGGCGGATTCAATGCCTAGTAACTGAGGCAGGTGCATAATAAAAATCTTTTATTTTAGAAAAATAAAGTAATGTTGCAATGTCCAAGTATTGTCCAGTACCGCGCGCAGCTCACGCGCATGCCACTGGGCCGTCACGTCGGGCGCCTCCCACCAACGAACTAATATTAGTTAAATATATTCACAGTTAAGACAGGACAAAGTCTGTCGGGTCAGCTAGTATATACATATATATATATATATCTTTGACACTCTAACAAGATGGCGGCTCTTTTGTTAGAACTGACCATGAAGTTTTATGACATGTTTCCGGTAATAATTTAAAATTATCTTTACTTTTATTTATCTACACATATAAGGAACATACAATTGCTTTGTAAGTCAATCACGTTAAAACTAATAAACTTAACGATATGGGATCAAGACTATTTGATACTAAGTTTAACGTAAAAATACTTATTATTTATATTCTATTGTTTTTTGTTTAGCGATTTATCTTATTAATATTATAATAAGGCGAAAAAGTATGCTTGTTTGTTTGAGTGAGCTAATCTAAGGCACAACCACTCCTATTCAAAATTTTATAGAACAATAATTCAGGAAGGCTTTGAATTATTTGGCATCACGTTACCGGGCAAAAAAGATTACATTATTTTAGTTGCACGCGAACGACGTCGCGGGCACATCTAGTTGATGTAGACATGTTTTTTTATATTCACCGTTTTATTTAGGGTTGCGAAAAACAGAAGATTCCTGGGGTGGGTAGCGGGCGTGACAGGATGACATATAAAGGACCTTCTGCATGGTGGTAGGGGTTTTTCTAATATCCACCTGACTGGCTACAACCTTGAATTTGAAAATATGCCACCAGATACCAATAGGTGTGTTCCCGCAGGTGCACTTGAGAGCCAGTTCCTCCACAGGTTTAGCGAGTCTACTATCGTAAGACCTAAGATCAGGTGAGATTATGGCCATAACGCTGAATAAGTTTATTGAATGATGATTGACGGTTGATCGAGATTTGTGGAGGAAAATAAAGGACTGCACCGACCCCTAAAAACTTGGAAACAGAACAAGAGTATGATGTTGAGTGAATTATACGATTCGTGCTTTTGTACACGATGTAAATAGTACAAAGACGTAAAAAGTATTGTTTTTTATATTTATTTGTTTATTTATTTATTTAGGTAACAAACAGCCATTACTAATAGGCCAATAGTACGATATATTTAAAATCTACAACATAATAATAAAAGTCTTAACAATACAATCTAGGTGAATAATTAAAAAAAAGCAATAAAATAAAAAGAAAATTATAAATGAAAACTTCAGAAAAATACATAATTTCTCAATATGAGTCATAAACAACGCATCGCTTATTTTTCTTTTTGATAATATGACAGGCTGTTACAAAATATGTCTACGTCGTTAAGAAATTTGTTATAATGATAACAAGAGCGTTGAAAAAAGGAGTCCTTGAAATATATTTTCCGATATAAAGGGGTGTGAAATAAACACTTTAGTCGTGTGTTTAATATACTTTAATAAAGTTAATACTGAAAGTATTAGTCGAAATAAAAGTAGATACTTTAGATCTTATATAAACGTATAGAAGAAGTAAAAACACACAAGGCATAATATATATAGTAAGAATAGTTTACGAAATTATACTCACAAAATAGGTCGGCTACTGTAAAAAATGACACACACGACTGTCAGATAGACAAACAGACACACGAATCCGTAACCATCACAGTGGGGCATGTATTAAAAAAAAACAATCACTTTATTTTTGATCCCATCCATACTTACAAACTTGCATACAATGCATAGAGACTACTTAGTCATTACACTAACTTAATTCCACGTCGTAAACTAAGCAATTTGAACCTTCCTGCAACTACTTTAGTCCTACACAGCGACGTTTTCGTAATGGTATTGAAAAGACATTACTCGTGACACGACAAAGTTATATATGCTGTCGTGGAAGGTATGTCTACGAGTTAATTGTTGATGGCGGTTTATAGATGAGCGGGAAATATAACTTTGCTGGGTGAAGCATGCATTTGTGACTTTGCCAAGTGGAGACAATGAGTTGGTGAACATAAATAGTTTAGTCTCGGATGTAAGAAGAAAAAGGGATTAGAATTAAGTGACATGCGCCTAATATTATAAAAGACTTCCGCTTATTACAACACTTCCGGGCTGTCGAACGTTCTTAACTCTACTGAACTGAGTGAACTCGCCTCGAGTGTCGCTTCAACTGTGTGCCCGAGACAGGATAACACGAGACATATGAAATGTAGGTTTAAAAGGAGGCTTTCTTTCGATGATCATCAATACTCGATTTCACCACTCGTGTTTCTCTATGCCCAGTGTAAAGCTGTCATTAGAGTACGCTGAAGAAGAAATGAAGTTTTATTTCTCCATCACACAGCACAAGTATATGCATACAAATTACATATACAAAAGATTTAGAAACTTAAACATATAACTGCTACACTAACACAATGGGTATTTATCTGGGTTTATGTATTTTAATAATTTTACATATAAAAGTAGTTTTATATTTGTTATATAATTTGAATCTCAATTCATTTCATTTAATTTAATTAATTTTGAATTCGCATAATTTAGTGTAGTTTGTTCAATATTCATTATATTATAAATAAAATATAACTAAAAAAATTATACTATGTATGTGTCGCTCACACAATAAATATTTGTCATACTCACCTATAATTAAGGGTACATTTGTGCTTGAAATTTTATATATCTTTTTAATTTTAAGGATTGTCATATTGTAAACCTTCTTGGTGCTTAATATTAAAAATAAATAAATAAAAATAAAATTTATATTTATATATTTGTAAAACATACTGTTCTTTACCCTTATGTATGTATACACAATAAGTTATTATATTCCTATTAAGTTTCCACATATAACATAAAACATACAATGTCTAGCGTATTATTAGATATCAATCTATTAAAGATTAAATAATAATAATATTTAGTGGTAAAGAAAACAAAAAAAAATCGAGACCCAATACAACTACGACAACAAAGAAATTACAAAGAATTATTCCAAATTTAAGATATATTAAGAAAATAAACTAAGAAAATTCATTTAAATTACATACACAAAACCATTTAAACACCCATCACGTATGCAATTCATTTGAAATACTCTAAACTCTTTGTTTGAATTATCTTTATATGCGGTAACAGAGTGATTAAAAATGTTCAATATCATTAAAATACAACTTATAAGAGTTACATTTCTATTTTCATACAAAATTCATCAATATCCAATATTCATTCATTCATATATACATATATATTCATTCAATATTCGTTTTCTATATAAATGCTTCTTATAAGTTTAAAAAAAAAATACGTTGTTATAAACTACCCTCCCCTAACTAAATTCCTATATATGTTAACTTCTATTCCATATCTTGGAGGAATAAAAATATATAATATTTAAATTTAAATTCATAATAATTGCTGTCGAATTTGAGTAAATGTCTTTAATAATTTCAGAGTAATCGCATACAAGTCGACTGACAGGTTTAAGTTAAATATAAAATGTTTTTAACCTCTGTATCAATAACAAAGTACATTCCGATGGTAATCTAGCACAATATATTTAACTTAAAATATTTGTCGCTGTTACAATTTTATTACATGCATATATATTTAGCCGGTACACATTAGAATGTCAAGTAAAATGTCAGCTATAAAATAAACGCGTGCTTTCGAACTGGGGGAATATAATAAAAGAGTGTGTGTGCCAGCTTCGACGCACGACTGGAGCTTACTCCGTAGGGAGACGAACTTCTTAGCAATTCATGGATTCACAGTGCAGGTGCCGTGTCCAGGGTATGGTAGGGAGGGAAACTCCTAGCAATGTTCGAGACTTGTGACTCTTATGTAGGCTTAACCCCTTGGTGTCGCGCGTCAACACTCACTTCCACCATTCGGGTTTCCCTCCCTACCCAGCCGAATTGATTATTGTGTAGATATAAAAAAATAGGATAAACGTAGGCAAACACAATCAGAGCATATATAAACATTTATTCATATTATTTGCATAATAATAAGTGTACACACATACATAATCTTGAAGTGAGGGGCCAAAGTGTACGTTGCGTAACGGAATGTCACGCCTAACTTTTGATAAACGCACGACTTTAAATTTTCATACAAAATTTTCAAAATCTTTTTTTTTTTTTATACTTAAGGTTTAGCGTTGTGGCCGTAATCTCACCTGATTTTAAAGTGACGATACGGCCCAAGTTGGTAGACACGCTAAACCTGTGGAGGAACTGGCTCTCAAGTGCTGCTGCCGGAACACACCTATTGGTATTTGGCGGCAGGTTTACAACTTGAGGGTGGTAGCTACCCTACCCTATAGGTTTCCTATGGAGTGCACTCCAATAAAATTATTACACGAACAATCAAGCTCCCTGGCCTTATAATTTAAGTTGTATATATAACTAGCTGAACCAACCGACAGACATTGTCCTGTCCCAACTATATATATATATAATTCGAATTGGTATAATTAATTTAAAAAAAAATCAAAAACATAGTGTTCATAATTGTAATGCTCTATAACAATTGACAGCTAGTTATGTAAAATATACATTGTCGTTAAGTTTTTAAAATTTTCTTAAATTTGCTGGTACTCTGGTTAACTTCCTTAATTTTTTCCTTTCTAATAACCTCGTCCTAACGATAATTAACCCAACAAAAAAATTAAATTAGCGAAATCGATCCACCCGTTCACGCGCGATGCAATGACAAAGGGAAATAGAGATTAATTGAAATAAAACTAATTTAAACGCATTTTATCGCGGTTATTTATTGATTTTGATCCCGACGTTTCGAAAGCTTTCCAGCCATCGTGGTCACGGGGCGGACTGAGGTGTAGGTTGTCCGGAAAAGTTCATGTTACTGTGTCTACCTTCAATTTAAACTAACAACACACAAAAACACTAAAACAAATAAAACTTTTCCGGACAACCTACACCTCAGTCCGCCCCGTGACCATGAAGGCTGAAAAGCTTTCGAAACGTCGGGATCAAAATCAATAAATAACCGCGATAAAATCCGTTTAAATTAGTTTTATTTCAATGAATAATATTCGCGTAAACATAAGAAATCATTAAATAGAGATTATATATATATATATAGATAAGAAGTTTCCGATTGCCGCATCTGAAGATCGCTTGCTCGTACATCAGGCGACCCACATTACCGGCTCGTTCGAACCCTGCATTATAATTAGTTGTTTGACATAGGATAGCATGCTTCGTTCACCGGACACGGTAGCAGGCCGCCTCGCTAAGCCTGATTTAGTTTATTCATTTAGGACTGACTGCGGTTAAAGCGTATACT